>OW386285.2:353091680-354368180 GCA_936432065.2 Rutpela maculata | reverse complement strand
GGGACTTGGGGCTAAGAATTGACAAAAAACATTTTTCTTATCTAGAACACATGCCTTTTCCATAATTCGTAATAATCAGTTATGTTTGAAGAAATGAAATATCCAAATATCTTGATGCCGCCTTATGGCATTAATTTATCTCAATTACAGCTTTAGAAATGGCTATTTGAATATGAGTGAAACTTGCAAAATGGTCAAATTATAATTTCCTCCAAAAAAGTATATATTTTCAAAGATTTTTAAAGAAATGCAATATATTAATGTAAACTACAATATTTCAGCTATACGGGCCTGAAGGAATTTTTTTCTAATCCATTTACACTGCAAAATGTGTATTTGAAATTATTTATTACTTCTACATCTTGGAGGTATAGTAACGTTAAAAAAATTGTATTATTCAAATAGGCTTAGAATATCATGAAATGTCGAGATTAGGTTAGACCAAAAAAAATGTCTGTTCTGTCTCTTTGTAACTTTCTTTATGTGTGCACGTTTATTCGGAAACGATTTATGATATTGACTTGTTGGTTGGTACACCTATATGTGTTATTCCGTTGAAGGGTAAATAGGTAAAGCAAGCAAGTAAGAGTTGGTAAAATTAGGATTTAATGTACCTTACAACTTTCCACATCTCTAAACAAAATTTTCTAGTCGACCCTGGGGTAGATTCATCGGTTACTGTATGTAGTTTTGGCAACGCAAATACCGTTAAATTCTGGCAGTGCCTCATACAAAAAGCTCTCTTTCTACTTACCGTCAGCATTCCAACCTCCTTCGACTTGGTAAGCTGCGGTGGATACTCCAAACCAAAAATCTGCGGGAAACTGTTTGTCATCTGCTACCGCAAATGCAAATCTGAAACAATTATTTTAGTAAAATTCAAGAAAAATATGGATTGCTATTGGCCCATTTTATAAGAATATATTTTCACGTAGTGGAGTGGAATCGTAAAAAAATTAAAATTTTATCTTGTTCAGATAGGCGTAGAATGTCATGAAACGTCGAGATTTTAAGTTCGGGGAAAAATTATTCTGTCTGTCGTTCTGTCTGTAACTTTTTGTGCGCACAATTACTCTGGAACCGTTTATGATATTGACTTGAAATTTAGTACACCTATGTATTATAATAAAATGTGGAATTAGATTATATTTTGATCTTACTCTGTTGGAGGATTCGGGGTAAATTGGATAAATAGGTAAAGCAAGCAAGTAGGGTTCATAAAATTGGGATTTATTGTATGTACAGGGTTATTCACTATATATTTCTGAAAATAGAAAAAAGTTTTGTATAAAAGTTGTAGGATCTTACCTATATTTTAACGAAATGTGATAAAAAAACAATATCATGCATAGGTCACGTGATACGAAATAAATATATGTTTTTTTAAATGGAACATCCTGTATATTATTGCATTTTCGAGAAGCCCTTTTTCTCCTGATTTCAAATATATAACATTGTATAGGTCTATACTTTTAGATACTTTTTGACATATTTGACATTCAAAATTCAAATAAACTGCTTTATTGACAGATGATTGAGACGTGCGTGTCAAAACACAAGTGAAAGAAAAATAACAAGGTAGGCCACGAAATAATTATTTTATTGTTTATTCAATTTTGACATTTCAAACTGTCATTATTAACATTTATTAATCAAAATGGGTTATAGTGAGCTGAAAAGGTCGAAATATTTTCTCATTATGTGAAAAATAATAAAAGAAGAGAATACTTTTTATTTTACTAGTGAATAAACAACTATTTACGGTTGTTGCTATGGGAGTTGTTTGAAATGTCAAAATTGAATAAACAATAATATAATTATTTCGTGGCCTACCTTGTTATTTTTGTTTCACTTGTATTTTGACAGGCATGGCTCAATCATCTTGCAATAGAGCAGCTTATTTGAATTTTGAATGTCGAATATGTCAATAAGTATTAAAAGTATTTTTGACATATTTGACATTCAAAATGCAAATAAGCTGCTTTATTGCAAGATGATTGAGTCATGCCTGTCAAAACACAAGTGAAACAGAAATAACAAGGTAGGCCACGAAAATAATTATTTTATTGTTTATTCAATTTTGACATTTCAAACCGTCATTCTATAGCAATTCCATAGCAACAACCGTAAATAGTTGTTTATTCACTAGTAAAATTAAAAGTATTCTCTTCTTGCGGCACACTTATTTTTATTATTTTTCACATAAAAGGAAAATATTTCGATCTTCTCAGCCTCACTATAACCCATTTTGATTGAATAAATGTTAATAATGACGGTTTGAAATGTCAAAATTGAATAAACAATAAAATAATTATTTTCGTGGCCTACCTTGTTATTTTTCTTTTACTTGTGTTTTGACACGCATGTCTCAATCATCTGTCAATAAAGCAATTTATTTGAATTTTGAATGTCAAATATGTCAAAAAGTATTTAAGATAGACCTATACAATGTTATATATTTGATATCAGGAGGTAAAAAGGGCTTCTCGAAAATGCAATAATATATAGGGTGTTCCATTTAAAAAAACATATATTTATTTCGTATCCCGTGACCTATACATGATATTGTTTTTTTTTATCACGCTTCGTTAAAATATAGGTAAGATCTTACAACTTTTATACGAAACTTTTTTTTCTATTTTCAATAATAACAGAAATAAAGGGGGGGTCAATATATAGTGAATAACCCTGTACGAGAAGCCAAGATATCAACTTTTTTTAAAGCATCAGCCATCCCCACTATTACCCCCATTACCACCCCCGCCCCATTATTAAAGGGAATGAAAAAAATAAAATTGCGATTTAGAGTGTGTACAAAAATCAAAGGCCACAACATTGTTAGAATCAGCCATCCCCACTACCGCCCCCCCACCTCCACCTCCACCGCCACTACTGATGAGGCATATCGTTTTATGGGTTTTCGGGGTAGACTATTTCAAATACAATATTATTAAAGTTCCACGAATAATTATTTCCACATAGTGAAGTGAAAATATAGTATCAACGTTTTCATCATTGTAGAAATCTTAATGTGGAAGTAGTGATTCCTTAGGCAGCGGTTTTTTATATATTAAACCAGAGAAAAATAATGAATTTCGAAGCACAGTTTTTTGACGTACCTACCCACTACCACTTACTACTTGAGTAAAATTAGATAGAGTACTTGATCTTTGTTCTAATTTAACTACGTGGATAATTGCCCACTTCAAATCTGATATGAAAACAAATTATGGTGTTGTTATACGGTATCATATCACTATTTTTACTTACAATAACATATTCAGTATTCTCAAGTTTTACGCTTTTTGAATGCCACGTTATCTGAACCACATCGAGCGATAGAATTCCGTTTTAACCGACTTTAAAAAAGGAAATTTAAAAAAGGAGGAGATGCTCAATTCGACCTTTATATTTTCTGTTTCTACAATCACTATTCTGGATTGGTTTAAGCGATTTCTAAGAAATATTTCTTAAACTGTAAACTATGGCTCGGCAGTGGTCCCATATTAATTTCATTAAGCTATATCTGTTCAAGGTGAGCAAAAATTGAAAAGAAGATTTTTCTAGTTGAAATATTTTGCCATATTTGGCGAAGGCGCGTGCACCTTTCGTCGGAATTGCATTAGAATTGGTAGCTAGTAGGTATTTTAGGAGTAGCTAATACCGAATTTGATTTAAAAAATTAAGAATTCAAAATGGTACGCTTGCTATAATTCAACTTTATTGCAGATTTACATGAAATTTGATATACGGAGATTTCAGGATTCTCCAATAACGACCCACTAAAAAGGGTGAAAAAAACTTGAACCGCCTCAAAAAATTGTAAAATAAAATTTCACCGTCGCCCAATTAATTGAACCTTATTACCTAATATCGATATTGAGGTCGGTGTAAAAATGAACAAATAACGAATTTAAACGTATTTTTAACCGACTTCAATATAAATATTAGGTAGGTAATAAGGTTCAATTATTTACGTTACACTTTTTGAGACTGGCGTCAACAGCATGTTTTAATTCCGTCCTAATAATTTTATTTTAACAAACTACAAATTGCGGACATAGTACGCAAGATGCCGGTAACAAAATGCTGTCTATAAATTTCTGATCTAGACTTAAGCATCGTATTTCTTGGCAAATATTCCCTAAGCAAGCCGACTTTGTTAAGGAACACGGTATTGGAGACACTCTAAGCGGGTGAGTTAAGTTGACCACTCCCCCCCCCCTCCCCCAACATGTTTTTCTAATTGTTTTTTCTTCAAAAAGTTTACGCCTGTTTTTTATGTGCTTCTTTGCACTCCAAAATAATTTGCCAGTGCCCGCTTTCGAGATAGTAACTATTGAAAGTGAAGCACCCGGCTTTGTTAACTAATAATCCATTAGGGGTTAGTGCAGGGTTGCCACCCATCCCGATTTCGTCGGGATAGTCCCGTTTTTTTGTGGATTATCCCGGGTTTACGTTCCGATTTCCTCAGGGCCGCGCTGTTTGGCCGTCCTGTGCATAATAAAAAACCGCCGCTCAAAGAATCACTACTTCCACATCCGGATTTTCTATCCAAGTCACACAACGAAAAAATTTTGTATCTGGAAATAATTGTTTATGGAACTTTAATAATATAATATTTGAAATCCTCTACCCCAAAAACCCATAAAACGATACCCCACATCGGTAGTGGGGTGGGGGTGGTGACAGGGGGTGGGAGTGGGGGGTGGATAAAGTAAAAAAATATTTTGAGGTTTCTGGTTCTTGTACTCACACTAAATCACATTTTTTTTCATCCCCTTTAATAATGGGGTGGGGGTGGTAATGGAGGTGGCTAATGACAAAATTTTTTTTGAGACCTTAGCTTCTATTGTCTATACTAAATATCAATTTTATGAACTCTTACCTGCTTGATTTACCTATTTACTCCAAATTTACCCCAATTTACCCCCCAATCCTTCGACGGAACAAGATGAAAATATAATCTAGTTCTAGATCTCGTTAAAGTACATATGTGTACCAAATTTCAAGTCAATATCTCAAACGGTTCCAGAGTAAACGTGCGCACAAAAAAAGTTACAGACCGACAGACAGACCGACAGACAGAACGACAGACAGAAAATTTTTTTTCGCTCAAACTTGAAATCTCGACGTTTCATGACATTCTAAGCCGATTTGAACAATAAAAATTTTCTAAAATTTTTTTGTCGTTACTATACTTCCACTGGATGTGGAAGTAATTAGCTATCCTCCTTCAATAGCGCGACAAAAAGAGCGAGGGAGATCTCGGGCAGTATTTTGGGGAAATTAAAAAAAAATGGAGTGTGTCAGAGTCATTGTAACAACCAATGCGAGTTTGGAATAAATTAGTGACTAACAATATTTTTTTACCACAAAATGACAATAGAGAATCCATATTTATTTATTAAAATGAAATATATATTATGAATGTAAAAAAAATAAGGTTCATTCCATAATAAGTAACAAACACTAAAATTTTTCGGTGACAAATAAAAACAATAATATACCTATAAAATTTAGTAAAAAAGTGTTAGGAGCTGGTTGAAACCATTCACTTCTAAGCAGTACCAGACGCGTTTTTTTGTGAAGTGTGACCACTAGGCATCATCTATGCAATATGGTAAAGATTGTTCAGAAGTAAATGTTTTACAAAGTTCGACTATTTCTAGTCATCGCAGAAACTGCAAATGCAGATTACTACTTCTAATACAATCCACGCGTAGTGCCAGATGTAAATAGTATGCCATAGATGACACACTGAAAGTCAGAACAGTCTAGCTGTTCTGACTTTTCAATCTGGTTATACATCTACACTTTTCAGTGCTGCAAACCGTAGAATTGAAAGTGTTGAGCTGTTGAGACCCATTGCATAGCCATTCAGTTCTCAACAGTGGCAGACGCGTTTCGCCTTCCCACACATGGTAGAGAAAGAAGGAAGATGATACGCTAGATTTACTATTCACATCTGACTAGAAATAGTCGAACATTTACTCCTGAACAATCTTTACAATCTTGCATTTCTTCACAAGAAATGTATGGAGTACTGGTTGAAGCTTTTTGCATTTTCGTTCTTTCTCTACCGTGTGACACTGATAGTGAATGGCAATGCAATGGGCTTCAACCAGCTTCTAACACTTTCAATTATATGGTTTGCTGCACTGAAAGATTGAAAAGTCAAAACAGTCTAGTGCACCATCTATGGTACCTACTCTAGATTTATTATAGGATTTAAAAATATGCAATTCAATTTTGCTGTCTTTAAAAAAACGTCAGTAACTCTGATGTGGCCGCCCTATGCGGTTGCATGTTCACACGTGCCCTTAGTACGGCCCTAGATTTTTTTGCATATTACTTGTAGAAGAGTAGCGATCGATGTATCCAGGTGCCATGATCGAGGCTCGGAGGATCGAGAATCAACTTATTTCCTTGTCATTCGTCTGTTGCTATTTGTTTGCAGACGAAAGATATCCTTCTAATTCTTACGTAGAACGAGTGTTTTACCATATGTCCATGGAGTGGAAGAACGTAAGGAATAAATGCTCTGTGGAATTGATTAAAGCAGAGCTATAAATAACTATGATGATTATAACCTATGCCACTTACCTCAAAAACGATAAAGTATCTTGCTCGAAAAAATACCCAATATTCCTAGAAATTTAATAGGTCATTCCCCAATGTGAAATAATGGGGTCGACGGAAAAAAACTTCGGAAACGAAAGGCAGATAGATAGATAGAAGTTTAAAATTGCGTTAGTATATTATTTCGCCTTAGATTCACAGCCAAAGTTTAAACAAAAATATTTATACTTGTCGAAGAAAAACTATTGCAGGTATTTTGTTTACATATTACTTATTGTTTTGCGGTATGTGATGTGAAAAACGTTCGATAACTTTGAACTTCCCAAAAAAAAAAAAAATTATAGGATAGTTCAGTTATGGGGGGAGGGCTCCATCCAAATATTGGAGAAAAAATCTAGGCCTTCTCTTATGGGTTAGAAACGCTTGTTCAGATTTCGATAAACCAAAAAGTGGCAACCCTGAGTTAATGCGCTAGCTGTAATTTAAATAGTGCACTCGCTTATCTATCCTTACAGTACGGCCCGAGGAATTGCGCTAGCATTTTGTTGAGAGCGCAAAGGGGCGCTTTGGTGTTCTTTACAATTTGAAATTATTTAGACATTTCTTTGTTATTTGTTTATTTTTTATATCCATTATTTTTTGTCAACGGTCAACTAAAATTCAAGTACTCTATTATGGAAACCAGGGACTGCCTATTGGGTAAAACAACTTGTGTTTCACCAACAATTTAATTTTACTTTCCTTCCTGCATTCCATCTCGCTTTCAAATGCTTTGTGGACCAAATATTCAAATATTTATTCTTCAAGTAATAGAATAGGGGGAGGAATTTGAATAGATAAAGGAGCTCTCTCATTCAGATAACATATCTATCGTTGCCAAAAGGAGCTAGTGAAGATAAATTTTATAATTCATTGATTTATTGCAAAATATCCAATTAGAAATAACGAAAATTAGAAAATTGCCTCAGTTCTAACAATTATAACAGTAGGTACACTGATTTCAGGAGGTAATGAAAAGGAACCTGTTGATAACATATTTAATAGAAAAAAAAACATTAAACAAAATATCTGTATTATTACTCCTAGCGACAAAACGAAAGGGTATACTCGTTTAGAATGTGATCTTCTTTGTTCGTTTACGTGTTTCCTCATGCGTAACACTAAAACGAGTTTTCTGTAAACGTAGATAATTCTTTAAAGCAGGTTCTTAAACAATCTTAATTGACTATTGTACTGAAATACCAAGAATGGGGGTTTTAATTTTTAAAGTTATGCAGTATAACAGTTCTAGTAAAATGATTACAACACGAGTTTCAAGTTGACTCATCAGCATCAGGGAATTTCCTTTTCCCGTCAGTTCTGATTACGCGTCCATTCTGTGCATATTTCCTTGGAATTTCTGAACATGTTATTAAGTTATTGTCTTTATTTTCCTCTAAATTTGTACCGAAATCCACCTTTGTCGGAAGGTCCTCTCTACATAAAAATAGTACATAATGCCTACTTACAGTAATAAAAAAAAAACTAGAAGCTTCATTGCTTGTATGCAGCCTCCACACAACTAAAAGTTTTAGTACTCAACGATTAATATTAATTTATTAAAGATCTGATTTGTTAAATATCTTTCAGATAAGGTAGAATTTATTTGTATTTAGGTAGGTACTCACGATAGAAAGACACGGAAAACCGGCCAATTTATAAGATAATCAATAAGAAGTTTAATGGAATATTTATAGATGTAAAATTTTTTTTTTCGTTTTTTGTTCTTACACAGGGTGTTCGTAAATAAATACAAAAATATCAGATGATTATATATCTAAAGAGAATAAAAATAGTTTCTACATGAATATTAGTTCGGGAACGCTTTCTATAAGTGATGATGAGGTAGCTAGAGCCCTGATACACAAAAGGTGTCTCCGAGAGGTCCGCACCCAAAATTTTGTACACGACGTTTCCTCTTTGACGAAGATTTCCTCGAATTTTCTCAAATATTTCCTTCAGATTTCCTCTTTGATAAAAAAAATTTTGAAGAGCGGGGGGGGGGGGGGAGGGGGGAGAAATCCGATAAAAAAATTCCTGAGATTTCGTCAAAGATTTCCTAAGATCTCTTGAGATTTGCCCCTCGGGTGTATTTTAATAGTCTGGAATATTTTATTATCCGCGAGATTATCCAGTTTGTTAAAATTTGCTTTATTTTTTCTAAGCTACATTTGATATTCCTTCGTGTGCTAAAAGTGGGAACGCGTTTCAAAAAATATTCAGAGGATTTTTCTCAGGAGCGGCTCAAGATAAATTTTCCACCAGGGCGGGAGCACTTTTTGGCACCCCGCCCAAAAAACTCAATTTGGGACCACTGTGCGGCGTTCCGGGCAGTCGTCGGGTTGCCCGGCCCTTAAGCCACCCCTGGTTTTTCTAAGCAGGTTTAGATCAAGATTTGTAGAGTATAAGCAGAGAACTTATAAGTTCTCTGGTATAAGGTTGCCTCGCAACTCACGATCCCCACCAAAAAATAGATACAGTGCCTGATTCAAAATATTGTAAGAATTTGTGTAATGTTAATAATTATAAGCAAAGAACTCGCACTTTGAGTCACCGTTTTGCATGGTGGTAATCAGGATAAGTTGTACAATGTAACACTACAGATCCTAGCATACTTCAGACCATATTTCGGGCCATTACGGACCGTCCTTCTAGAGTGAGATAACTGCGCCGCTACTTAGTGGCTTCTGTGAGCGGGACAGGTATGTAAATAATTTATAGTCTAACGAGACTATGTCCCCCCCACCTGTTTTCGAGGATACTGAACACGATGGCGGTAGTTTAAACTCTTTCTGAGTTAACCCCACCTCCAAAACGGTCAAAAACCACCCCCCAATTGGGTTAACGCGGATACGGCGTCTCATCCCTGCCCAAAATTCCACATAGAAACTTATAAAAAAAAAGTGATGCGGTTTTATCGTTCCTATAAGTTATATTATTATACAGACAGGATTTTATCTGTTTTATTAAGTTTTAAATCGGTTATGAAACAGTAATTCCGAATGAGCTATTTGGAATTATCATGTTGCCTTTTCATGAGTACTTATATGAAATATACATCAACAAATCTACAGTTTAGTGTCTGCAAATGCACCCTTGCCCTTATATCTGTAAACATATGGAATTACAGATACAACTTTAAAGAGATTCTAAACTTTTCTATAAGTAATATCATAAGAGTCCAGTCCGTCCTTTCTCCAGTATCTATCGTATATAACACACCATTTATCAACATGTTTTTATTGTAAATTTCAACATTGTCTTTTTATTAGTATTAATGTGGATATACATGTCAACAAATGTACAGTTTCAATTGTAAATTTTACAGATGTATTTTTATTGTAAACTTCCATTTTGCTTTTTTATTAGTATTAATTTGGATATGCATGCCGACAAATGTAGTTTAAATTGCATATTTCAAATAGAAATACTAATATTGTGGTAAACACAAAATACTGCGAAGTCCTTATTTCCTCGGGTGTTCTTGTTCTAGCCTAGAAGCAATGAATGAGTTGGCAGTGAAAGAGACTGCTTTACTTTTAATTTGACAAACACACGTCAGTTCCTTAGGTCACATTAGAGTAGATATGAATTAGCGACACGTATACAGCTCCCTCTACTGGAGCCTGGAGTAAAGCTGCTGCTGAAATTTCTATCAGTTTCTACCAGAATGGAGCAGCAAACATTTACTTATACCACATCAATGAGAATTTATGAGAATAGTATCTAAGGTAAAACGTGCGGCTTTCCGTGGTTAAATGGCAAGTGTTTCTATAAGAAACGAGCTGCATTAGGTTAGGACAGTTTTGACTTGCAATTGAAAATTACTAATTATAATGTTTGAATAGGGATTTATGAGATCAGTTTCTATGAGTATTAATGTTTTTTTTTCAGTAATATATTAAATGTGTTTTCATTTGTTTGAATGGGTAAAAAGAAACGTCAGTTTTCAACTGCAATTACAAATACAAGTTTAATCACTTTGAATGGGGTTATATGCGATTAATTTCTAAAAGTATTTATGCTGTTTTCCGAATATAATTGTGATGAGGTTTAATCAGTAACAAATTGTTCACTACTTGTTATGATATGGTCGGAAATTCCAAGTACACATTTAGTATTCCTTCAAAAGGATTGATGAGAGCAGTTTCTACGAGTATCTATTTCTTGTTCCTCTAGTAAATTATATAAGTCTTTACATTTACTTATACTATCTCAATGAGAATTTATGAGAACAGTATCTAATGTAAAACGTACGGCTTTCCGTGGTTAAATGGCAAGTGTTTCTATAAGAAACGAGCTGCATTAGGTTAGAACAGTTTTGATTTGCAATTGAAGATTACAAATTATAATGTTTGAATAGGGATTTATGAGATCAGTTTCTATGAGTATTAATGTTTTTTTTTTTTTCAGTAATATATTAAATGTGTTTTCATATGTTTGAATGGGTAAAAAGAAAGGTCAGTTTTCAACTGAAATTACAAATACAAATTTAATCACTTCGAATGGGGTTATACGCGATCAATTTCTAACAGTATTTATGCTGTTTTCCTAATATAATTGTGATGAGGTTTGATCAGTAACAAATTGTTCACTACATGTTACGATATGGTCAGAAATTCCAGGTACATATTTAGTATTACTTCGAAAGGATTGATGATAGCAGTTTCTACGAGTATGTATTTGTTGTGCCAATAGTAAATTATATAAGTCTTTATCAGTATCCATTCGGATCTAATTTAAATATGAAAATTATATCAGAATAAAGCAACCAAATATTTTAAACAGTATCTATTTGTAAATCCAGACATTTACTTATACTATCTCAATGAGAATTTATGAGGACAGTATCTAATGTAAAACGTGCGGCTTTCCGTGGTTAAATGGCAAGAGTTTCTATAAGAAACGAGCTGCATTAGGTTAGAACAGTTTTTATTTATTTATGTATTTATTTAGAAGAAGAAACAAACAGGTTACAAACCTAATTACATGTTTCTTGAGGGGGGACTACAGGCGATATAACCCGCCGGAGCCAACCCGGGCGACACGCTTCGAAGACCGGGTTTTGATTTGCAATTGAAGATTACAAATTATGATGTTTGAATAGGGATTTATGAGATGAGTTTCTATGAGTATTAATGTTATTTTTTTCAGTAATAAGTATATTAAATGTGTTTTCATTTGTTTGAATGGGTAAAAAGAAAGGTCAGTTTTCAACTACAAATAGGTACAAGTTTAATCACTTCGAATGGGGTTATATGCGATCAGTATTTCGAATATAATTGTGATGAGGTTTGGTCAGTAACAAATTGTTTACCACATGTTACGATATGGTCGGAAATTCCAGGTACATATTTAGTATTCCTTCGAAAGGATTGATGATAGCAGTTTCTATGAATATGTATTTGTTGTTCCAATAGAAAATTTGTCTTTATCAGTATGCATTCGGATCTACTTTAAATACAAAAATTATATCAGAATGAAACAACCAAATATTTTAAACAGTATCCACTTGTAAATCCAAACATTTAAAGATATATTTTAATGAGAACCAATCAGAACAGTATCTAAGTAACGCTTGCGGCTTTCCGTGGCTAAATTTTAAAAGTATTTTTAATAAATAGCTTTAACGGATTTGAACAGTTTTAATTTGCAATTCCAGATGAATAGTTTTAATTGTTAAATAGGGATCTATGAGATCAGTGTCTTTGTGTAATGTTTTTTTTTAATAAAAACACATTTTATTGAAAAAAAAAACATTACACTGACCTCATATAGATCCCTAACAATTAAAACTATTTATCTGGAAATGCAAATGAAAACTGTTCGAATCCCTTAAAGCTTATTTATTGCAAATAATTTTAAAATTTAGCCACGGAAAACCGCACACGTTACATTATAGATACTGTTCTGATGGACTCTCTCATTATAATATTATCTTTAAATGTTTGGATTTACAGGTGGACACTGTTTAAAATATTTGAGGTTTCATTCTGATATGATTTTTGCATTTAAATTAGATCCGAATACTGATAAAGACTTATATAATTTACTGTAGGAACAACAAATAAATACTCATAGAAACTGCTCTCATCAATCCTCTTGAAGGAATACTAAATATGTACCTGGAATTTCCGACCATATCGTAACATGTAGTGAACAATTTGTTCCGGATCAAACCTCATCACAATTATATTCGGAAAACAGCATAAATACTGTTAGAAATTGATCGCATATAACCCCATTCGAAGTGATTAAACTTGTATTTGTAATTGCAGTTGAAAACCGACCTTCCTTTTTACCTATTCAAACAAATGAAAACACATTTAATATATTACTGAAAAAAAAAAACATTAATACTCATAGAAACTGATCTCATAAATCCCTATTTAAACATTATAATTTGTAATCTTCAATTGCAAATCAAAACTGTTCTAACCTAATGCAACTCGTTTCTTATAGAAACTCTTGCCATTTAACCACGGAAAGCCGCACGTTTTACATTAGATACTGTTCTCATAAATTCTCATTGAGATAGTATAAGTAAATGCTTGGATTTACAAATAGATACTGTTTAAAATATTTGGTTGCTTTATTCTGATATAATTTTCATATTTAAATTAGATCCGAATCTGTACTGATAAAGACTTATATAATTTACTATAGGAACAACAAATAGATACTCGTAGAAACTGCCCTCATCAATCCTCTTGAAGGAATACTAAATGTATACTTGGAATTTCCGACCATATCATAACAAATAGTGAACAATTTGTTACTGATTAAACCTCATCACAATTATATTCGGAAAACAGCATAAATACTTTTAGAAATTGATCGCATATAACCCCATTCGAAGCGATTAAACTTGTATTTGTAATTGCAGTTGAAAACTGACCTTTCTTTTCACCCATTCAAACAAATGAAAACACATTTAATATATTACTGAAAAAAAAACATTAATACTCATAGAAACTGTTCTCATAAATCCCTATTCAAACATTGTAATTTGTAATCTTCAATTGCAAATCAAAACTGTTCTAACCTAATGCAGCTCGTTTCTTAAAGAAACACTTGTCTTTTAATCATGGAAAACCGCACGAATTACATTAGATACTGTGCTCATAAATTCCCATTGATGTGGTATAAGTAAATGTTTGGATTTACAAATGGATATGGCTTGACTCGTTTTGCTGGTCTATTCTGATATAAACTGATAACAATTTCAACAGCAACTTTACCTAACTCTTATAGAAACTTATTGACCATATAGGTTCTCATAGATACTTATTAATTTTTGATAATTTTCAATACGGATTGATGAGATTTTTTTGACAGGGATACCGACTAAACCATCGTCACTCCCGTTTTCAAGGATGCTGGACACGAAGGCGGTGGTTTAAACTCTATCCGAGTTGACCCCACCCCCCAAACGGCCAAAAACCACCCCCGAAAGGGTTAACGCGCATACGCCGTCTCATACCGACAAAATCTGCGTCACCCCCGTTTTCGAGGATGCTGATCACGATGGCGGTGGTTTAAACTCTTTCCGAGTTAACCCCACCCCCCAAACGGCTAAAAACCACCCCCCAAATGGGTTAACACGGATACGGCGTCTCATACCGACAAAACCTGCGTTACCTCCCGTTTTCGACCTGGGTGAACCTGCTGAACACGATAGTGGTGGTTTAGACTTTTTTCGAGTTGACCCCATAAACGGCCAAAAACAACCCTCGAAAGGGGTGAAACACGGATACGTCGTCTCATCCGCGTTTCACCCCTTTCGGGGGTTGTTTTTGCCCGTTTATGGGGTGGGGTCAACTCGAAAAAAGTTTAAACCACCACTATCGTGTTCAGCAGGTTCACGCAGGTTTTGTCGGTATGAGACGCCGTATCCGCCTTAACCTTTTAACTGGTCTAAACGTATATATACACAAATCAAGTAACTGCTCCAGACGTATATAAACGCAGTACATTTTAACTTGTTTAAGGTAATACTAAGGTCTTGTATTTTGTCAATATTATATTTTTAGCATAAAATATATCGATTGGCAGCCGTATTTTATAAAAAAATATTTGATTATATTTTATATGTTGACTGCTCCAGACGTATAAATACGCCGAGAGTTCCCCACCCGCGCATCAGAACGAAATTTGCTAAAAGTGGACATAGGAAAGACACGCGTTACATGTGCAGCGAATGCACTGCGCCACTTTATATAATTAATTTTTTCGAACGATACCATGGGGTAAAAAACTACTAATATAGTTGTGTTTCGAAAGTTACTTTTTTAGTTACCTACATTTATTTATTGCAGTTTTTTTATTTAACTGTACATCCTTTTGCTTCTTTGTAGTTACTTTTATTTAGTTATAATTTATTTTGTTTGTTTATTTTTCTTTAAATTCTGTCAAATAAGAGTAATACATTATTTTATTATACTAAATATAATATGTAAACGAAAAACCACTGATTGTTTTATTCTACCTTTGCCAAAAGTAAACAAATCCGGTCCTGAACCCTACAAACACCAAAGGTTGGCCCTTCAGCGGGCCATCACCGGGCCAGAAATGAAACTTCTGGCCCAGTGATGGCCCGCTGATGGGCCGAACTTCGGTGTTTGTTGGGAACATATTCGGAAAATCGCCTTGTTTTACGGTTAATTGCTCCGGACGTATATATACACTATGGACCTTCTCTGCACCAGACGTATAAAAACGCAGCGCTTAAATTTTGCCGCACACCGAAGGCTTAGCAGTTAAAAGGTTAATACCCATTTGGGGGGTGGGGTTAACTCGGAAAGAGTTTAAACCACCGCCATCGTGATCAGCATCCTCGATAACGTGGGTGACGCAGGTTTTGTCGGTATGAGACGGCGTATCCGCGTTTCACCCCTTTCGGGGGTGGTTTTTTGGCCATTTGGGGGGGTTGGGTTAACTCGGAAAGAGTATAAAACGCCACCATCTTGTTCAGCATCCTCGAAAACGGGGGGGGACATAGTCTAGTCTCCTTAAGCTATAAATTAGTTACACTTTTCGAGATTTTTTCCGACTCTCAGAAGCCACTAACTGCGCGTTAGAAGAACAAGGAACCGAATTATTTATGATATATTGTAATGGAGATTTTCTATATGATACGTTAATATTGAATGCTTAATAATATTTATTATAGATGGCACTATAAAAAGAGTTAGATGCTCATGTGGCAACCAATAATTCCGCAATGTTGTAATGCTGGTTTTTGATCGTCTTGCTTAGGTATTATAATTATTTAAAATTTAAATAAATACCTAATACTTCCTACCTTTCATTTATAACGTTTATTTAAATATTGTCTAAATTGTTGTGACATTAGGTTAATTTTTCTGCCTTTCTTCTTGGACTTTCTACCTCAGAAGAGAATATATACTCTCTTCTAAAAGTAAAGTCTAAGGAATCTACAATAATAATAATTACTGGAAAATACTTTCCACGCCTGTAATTTTTACGGCAAAAAACACTTAGAGGGTATTTTTGACAAATGATATAAATGAAAAACGAATTTCTTTAAATATAATGTATTAAAATACATACAAATATCTGGTTTTTATTATTCACCAACTCTGTATGTAGAAAATTTGCTGAAAGTAAACAACACTAACTCAGACAAACGTAGTCGGCTAAGGCATCAGACGGTGCTAATATCTATCACCAATCCTCTTTAACATCTATAGTGAACATATATGTGGTGCGAGGACTAACGGGGTGGAGTAGCTATAGGCGGAACAAAGATTTCTAACTTTTGAGATTTGCAGTAAGTGAGGATAAGCTCATACACCTGCTGGATAGGCTTCAGTCAATTCATGTTTTTTGGTTGAAGTGGAAATTACAAAGAAAACAAAAATTATGATTGTAGACCAAGCAAATGATGACCATCTACATTTATAGTACAGTCCAATCTGTCATTTGACCCACGAATCATTCCTACAAGAGATTTTCGTTTTTTATACTATAGAGCCCCAATCATTAATTGATGTTTTCCACAAAAATATCGTGTATGCTACGACCACCATGCTGAAAAACAAAATAGGTTTTTCTCAATTATCTCCTTTCCTGTTAGTTCTACCCTAAAATTAGATATCATTAAAAAATTAAAAAAGCTATGACTTTTATTTAAACAATTTTTCTGTATTATTAATATTTTACAATTTACAGCCTTCAGAATGGTCATAATTTGTGCTTCGCTGCACATTTTTGCTGTTATTTCTGTCCTCGTTGCTCCTATGTAATAATTGGTTATTATCAATATTGTAGGTCATTTCCCAAATCTTTTGTTTAAACAATTTTCTTCCACGGTCAATTTTAAAAAATTTACAACAGCTCGAAGTTTGAAAAAGATTCTTGAATTTTTGAAAAATGTCCGTTGTTTCAATGTTATTCATACTTATTATTAATTGTCTATATAGTCGAGTAACTCAAAGCTCGCTTCATCATATAAACTAAGAGAATAAGACATACGCAACTAGTTCATCTCTATGTCACTGCGATAGCTTTATGCGCCTCGCATATCAAATCGTATGTCGTGTTACCAACTCATACATACGCCACCTTAGTTTACTGGACTATAGCTAATAAAACTGACTTACCATAGTGTTATTTCTGTAAAAGAATTAATTTTATTCGAATTTATCAAGTTTTCACTAATCTGTCAATACAACAGTTTTATTTATTGCTAATACTTTTCGATTTAATAATGTGAAAATTTATGTTTCACTGTAGATTATTGCGATCACCTCTGTCCCCATTGTTCTACGCGTAGTAATTATTATCAATATTGTAGATTATGAACTTTTCCAAAATTTTTGTTTGAAAATTTTTATTGCACTATGAACTAACAATTTATACAGCAACTCGAAAATTTCATAATTTTTTAAATTTCGAACTGCTGTAATTTTAAAACAGTTCACTGTGGAAGAAAATTCTATAAACAAAAGTTTTGGGAAATTTTGTGATCTACAATATGTATTTCGACGTGCTGAACACAAATCAGTTGTCCGTTTAGCTCCATTGGCCCCCATTTTTTTGTAAATCGCGAAAATAACCTAAAAGAAAACTCATATTACACAGACACACACACACAAAAAAAGTTCTGTTTCTGGGACTCCATTGGGCAAACCCGATGTATTTCGACATGCTGAATACGAACTTTGATTAAAATCAAAGATACGAATCAGGTATCCGTTTAGCTCTGTTACCCACTAATTTTTAGTAAATCGTGAAAGTAACCTAAATTATGAGGTTTTTTTAGGTTATTTTTGTGATTTGAAAAATATGGTGGCTGAAATACAACTTTTGTATTTGTTAAACAGCCTTTACAAAACTATTTGTTTTATAATAGCTGTTACAAAGCTCTTTTAGTGGCACAGAGACTGTTGCGAAGTATCTTAGAGAATAATTGGGTTCTATTGGAGGTAATTGTACTTATTCCAAATTTAATAATAAATACGGGTTATTTTATAGAATTATGTAGCCATTATATAGCGACAAAATTCTTATATAGTGTAAAAGTACTATGGATCATACTGCAGAACAATTTAACTCGTTAATATGGCTATTATATAACTACATGTTCTCTCTTGTTGTATAAAGCCTGCAGCAGGTTTTGCTATAAAACAATTCGGTTTGGTATGCAGTTACTATACAGCCACAAACATTTTTAGTAGGGGCGACTTCAATGTCAATGTCAGTGGATATTGCATTGAAGCAACGTCGAGAGCAGTTAGTACTTGGAGGGTGACCCATCTTGGGAAATACAGCGTTCTCGTCCCACCTTCTAGCGGCTTGTATATCAGTGTATACGCAGAAGCTACGTAATTTCAGACGAGGATTACGTAGTGGATATACCATCCTTCGGAGGGGATGTAAAGCAGGCGGTCCCTTGTCTATTAAATGTTAGGCAAGTAAAAGATCCCTACTCATCGGTGATAGACCCTGGTAGTGGAAATAGGCCGACGTTAAATAAATAGATAAAAAAAAATTCAGCTTCTTATGCAGGCATTAAATAACCAAGAAGCTTGCATAGTAGTATAGTGGCCCTCTTATACAGCATAGGCAATTTCTGGATTAGGTATTGCATAGTTTCAACGAGTAACCGAGTAACGACCGCCCATAATAAAGGCGTCTACCAGTACCCTAGCAAAGCAAACTGTGACACGCCTCTTAATTTATACCATTGCTTGCTTCACTCTCGTTTGCTCTTATTGCGTATCTAATTAAATGCTTGCCTATACTGTGGAAGAGTGTATTATGCAACCATTATAAAGCCTTACAAATCTCTGGTTAGATTGGAGGCAATTATATATGTACCTACCGCAGGTGAAATGCTCAATAGAAAACTTTCAGCTGTATAAAAATTCTTTATCCATTCACTGGAGTCCTTTAAACCACTTTAACCCATTACCTCCCACTGTACTTATTTAAGTACACCGTGAATTTTTGCCTCCCGGTGACTTCTATTGAAATATTTCTACAAACTAATGTCTTGGTAGGACTCTGCAATGTGTAGGAAGCATGTACTTTCAAGGTTTTTTATGGATACGGTATTTGTAGTAAATAACTTAAGTGATTGAGTAAACAAGTTGTGCTAAATCCTGTGCTTTAAAAAATTAGTTTTTATGACATGAAAGTTAAAATATTCCATTTGAGGTGGTAAATTAGGTTTTGAGGTATGTATTTTAGTTGTTTATAATATTGAGATACACCATTTTGCATTATTTCTAAAAAAAAATTGAGAAAAATGGCAGTATACCCATTTGAAGATATGTATAAGTAAATTCGAAATAGTCTTTCATAAGTTGCTTCGACAAGGATTCTGAATTTCAATCAATCGCTTCAAAAAGTTTTTACGGCAAACGTTTCAAGAACTTGGTAGAAGCAATGGAATAAGTTTCTTCTGCAAAGCACCAGCCAGAAATAGTTATTATCCCGCCTGAGGTAGATATGCAAACAGATGAGGAAGAATTTGATGATAGCGATATGGGTATTTTCAACTTTCCCAGTGATATTTCTGCAGAAGTAGAACTTCACTATTCTTCATACGACGAAATGCATGTAGAAAGTTACTATGATAGCAATGAAGACGTGCCGTTATCGGTAGTATTTACCAAGAAAATTAGAAGTTCAAAAAGCAATAGTAAATAGGAGGAGCCTAAGTTGACAAAGAATTATGAAGATATTATATGAAAGACAAAACTATGGGCTACGAAGAAAGACTAAGGAAAATGATAAAAGATGAGAAGAATGTGAATGTGAATTTCATTGCTTTCACATTCATCATTCAATTTCATTGCCCCTGATACTCCGGATACCTAATTACCCCTTGAACCCATATATTGGTGCGCTGACGAAGATGTTTCTGTACCTTTTGTAGCTCCCAGTATGTCTCGAAGTAAATTTCAAGAAATCAAGAGATACATACACTTCGCTGACAATACTAAACTTGATGTCTGACAAAATGTATAAGCTATGCTACGTCCACTGATGAATTTGCTAAATACAAATTTTCGTCAATAGGGAATTCTTCACCAAATCCTTCAATAGATGAAGCTATGGTCAAATACTTTGGACACCACTTCGGCAAACAATTTATAACGGGGAAACTGGTAAGATTTGGTTTCAAGGATTGGATGCTTTGTAGTTCAACTAGCTACTGTTACATTTTTTCATTTTCCTAAAAAAATCGAAAAACAACTAAGGTGCCGTCAATGTCACCGATGGATGGAGTTGTCTAAAGTTTGACGTCACTTTATGTATTGAGCGTGATTGTTTCATAGCATTTCATTCAAAGAAATAATGGTATATTATTCAACGAGGTAATGTAGGTAATAACTCACGCATCAAGTGAGTTATTACCATTGCCGCAAGTTGAATACTATACTTTATCTACGATTATAACAATAAATATTAAATTGAGAAAATTTTGTTTAAATTACCGAGTTTGTTTATTAATAAAATTAACTTTGTAGATTCATATTACGCGGCGGAAAATGCAAAACTTCTCCGCGAACTGCAATAGCCCAGAGCGCATATTCGCTCAAAAGTCTTGTTTTTTATGTTAGAGAAAAAATTAAAAAAGTGTCGGAAAACTCAATCAATTCTCTTTACATAAGCTGTCTACAAATTTTTCGAAAAAAACGATAGTTGTCGAGATATTCGAGGAAATGTAAGAAATTACACGTTTTCCTATAGAGCGTATGCAAATCTTAAAAAAATAATTTTTTTCAGAAACCTTTGTTTCGAAGGGCCAAGATTAACGGAGCGTCAAAGTAGTACATCATATTAAGTGAACATCGTATATGAAATCGATTTCAGTTAATTACCGATTAATTACGGTGACAAAATGGAGAAAATTTACCGAAAAAAAAAAAAAAAAAAGTCCCAAATCCCGCCCCCTCTAATTCCTTTATTTTTGTCAGAATTCAAAAAATAAAAAAAAGAATTTTAGCAAATTTAATTCTATTTAAGTTAACTAGTCTTTTGGCGTAGGAGCCAAGATTAAAAAGTTGCCAACTGTAGAAGCTCAAAATTTGCGATTTTTTGCTGTACATGGCCAACATTTCAGTAGTTATCTCCGAAACGAAAAAAAAAAATCAAAATTCTGATAGTAGCAAAAGATTCATAATGGAAAATACTCGTTTGACCTTTTTTTTTTTTTTTTATTTTGAGCTAACTCCCACCATTTCGGAGATATCTGCGAAAAATAGCAAAAAACAGCTTACATTTCGGAGCCAAAAAATTGCAAAAACATGTAATCTTGACACATTCATATTTTTCGAAAAACACCATTGGGACGGCCGTACGATGTCGCGACGTAAAGAGGAAGTCTTCCAGATAAACCTGATCGTAAATTGCACGGCGAAATTCGAAAATTCGGCTCGGCACGAACGAATCAAAAGTAGCATTTACTATTAATTGATTCAAAAGCAGTTCATTAATTAGTATATAACCTAATAAGAGTAGATAAATAATATTAATCTGTAATGCATTTCTAAAACAAATAAAAACTTTTTATGACTTCAAATTTCGCATTATTTTCTTGCACATTCTCCCATTGTACCAATTTGAGTACACCATTTTTTTTTCAAAAACTTGAAAAAAATTTTTTTTTGTAATGTTTCTAGTATAAGTGTGCATAGGAGTGGAGTGGCCAACTAAAGCAAAAAACTCATAAGAATAAAGAAAAAATATTCGTGGGAGCTAATGGTTTAATAAAGTTTCTGTATAAGAGTACTTAACAAGAACTGTTACCTGCATAAGCCTAACAGCTTTATAATTAGTTTTAAAAACATTTCTATCATCTGGTAATACGGCATTAAAGGAGTAACCCATAAATTTTATAATAGTTCTGTAACCAACATTTATGTAATTGTTATAAATCAAAAATATTCGCATAGTTACTTGAAGCTCTATAAGAGATTTATCGAGAACCCTTACAAATGGATATTAGAGCCTTTATAAAGTGGTTTTGCTGTAAGAACATTTTTAGGGCGCTTCTATATCACCAAATTGCCGCAGAGAGCCAATTAATTCACAATAGTACTTTAATAAGACATAAAAGAACATTTTTCCACCACTATATAAAATAATTATATAACCATTCAGCTGAATATTACTGCAATAATGCTAGTTGGGTATTCAAGTGTAGTGTTTGGTGCTTCACAGAAATACTTGAAAACTATGCTCCACACGCATTTCGACAATCATGTTGACATCATCTGGGAATGATGAAATATTTTGTACTCAGTTGTAGATGATGCCAACGTGGTTGGCGAAATGCGAGTGGGATATAATTTTCAAGTGTTTCTGAGTTTGTGAAAACAGCTTCATCATCAGTGTCACACGTTCCAACTCTCTTTAGGAAGTTAAAAGTTGTTTAAATGAAAAAGGCCAATTAATTAATCATTTATAATATTTATTAAAGAAAAATAATCTTACCTTTATTATATAATATGTATAAAATATATAACTAATATTTATACTTCCAACAGACTAGACATATATTGCTAATCGCAGCATTACAAAATTAATGCCACCAAATGCCTGTGATCATGTAATTTGTATAAAAATACAACAAAAATTCTGGTACGGTTTTACGATGAACACTTTCCTAATACTATTAACGATGCTATACACTCGACAGCTGTAAGCAAAATACATTATTTCATGTGGTAAAAATTTTTGTGTATAAATCAATATATATATCAAAATTTAATTATATAAAGTGACGTATTATTATAAAAAGTGCAGCTAAGTAAAGTAGTACATTTTGGAAACGTACGGTATGCGCCAATCATTCGAAAATTTCTAAACATGCAAATTTTTCGTGAGGCTAATACCCAAAAACTGAGTTTATATACAACTTGCTGGACAATCTTTAATGACTGCATCGCTACTTTTGCTTACAACCGTCAACTATATATTATTACTGAGAGCTTGGTCAATATTAACAATTTTGAGAGAAAATATAGTCAAAGTAGAAATAAAAAAAAATAAAAATTAACAAAATGATTAACTAAAATCGCATCAATCTATATCGGAGGGGCATAACTGCCTCTCACCCTCATTTAAAAATATCATCATAGCCTTGTACAGAAGGTACACCCCCAACATCCTCTTTTGTTTCTGAGGCCACGTCGCGGCGACTCCGTAAAAGTCGCCCGATTTGGCGTTGGTAAGGTTCTCAGTTTTCAGGGCCGACATCATTGCGGCCTCACGGGTGTAAGCCTCGACAGGGATGATGTTCTGAAAGACATGCAGGCAAATAACCCCACTGCTGTTCTTCCATATATCGATGATCTTCTGGATCTTCCTATTGGTCTCACCGTATTTCCCTTGATTCCATACCGTTACAGCCTCGTACAGATGGGAATACGGCCTGGTCCTTTTGCCCTTGCCAACGTAGAATATAGACGACAAAAAAGTTTCCCAGATTTCCTTCTGGGGAAGTACCTCAGCTCGGCACGGCAGATTATTCGTTATCCGTGGATCTAGCAGCAGGTACGTGAACGAGCACTTGCTTACGCCCTCTCTCCACTTCCTCGATGGGTCAGGGTTGCTGAATTGTTTTGCCACTACCTCCTCTAGGGATTTGTAGAAGGCCAAATCACTGTACCAATTTGACTCGCGCAAGGTTTTCTCTAGTTCTACGGAGTATGCTGTAAAAAAGACAGAACTATGCTAAACGTCACAATTGTTTTATATACTAACCTTTCTTGGATAAAATATGTTTAAAAAAATTCATGAAAAATGTTAACCAAAAAATTAAAAATAATGTCAAAATGACTGTCAAAGCTTTCTTGAAATAATGATAAAATGACGTTTAAAATCTGTTAAAATTGTCAATCTAGGTTAGCTGAAAGACAGTATGTATTTTTTGCTGAAACGTGTAATAGACTTTACTCTAAAGGATTTCCTAAGTGCACTACAACATTCAAAAGAGTGAAAACAAAATCGTTTTTTGAGAAATATTTCAAGAAGGGATATATACAGGGGTTTCAATGATAGCACAACATGGATATGAATAAATACCTCTTTTTGTAGCAGGCCTATTATCCTTATTCACCAACGGGCCGCAGGGTACCGCGTACTTCTTCAGCTGGTGCAATTTTTTCAAATATACTCTTTTCGTAGTAACCGTGATAGGACCTGGGTTGTATCCGAGTAACGTTAATTCCTTTCGTAACGTGTCCGTGTCATAGTCGATTGTTTCTGGTAATGAGGACATTTTTGAAGAAAATGAGCTGGATTTGATGCTGCCATTGCACTCGCTGAAAACAAATGTAAAAACATTTATTGATTTTTTTGTGTGTAAATTTCATAAAAACATTGTCAGTAATAATTGGCCACGTAGTTCCATAGTCAGAGTGGTCTAAGTTCTTTTGTAGTATTGCTGTCTGGTTAAAAGATCAGAATCGTGGGTCAAAGTAAAGGTAATTGAATTACATAATCCTCAAAAGTAAATCAATTGTTGTCGAAGAACTTCAAAGTGATCTACCATGCAAAACAAAAAATTGGAAAACTTTTAAGTTCATGTGGTGTTTATTGCATTCTTTGTTCTTGTGGGCAAGTTTCCATCGGTAGACTAAAATACTTATAAATAACAGGCTTAAAGAACACACTGATCATACCATAAAGGAAAACATGCAGTTGCCAAACATTCAAAGGAAACCGGTCACTGGATGAAACCAAGTCCAAAAGATTGGCGTACACAAGAAACTATTGGTCGAGAAAATATAAAGAAGCAATAGAAATGCACAAAAATCCAAAAAAATTCAATCATCGTGCTGGACCACAACTACTGATGACATGGAAATCGATTGTTTTTCTTATAAAAAGTACTTAATATAATATAACATATATTATTGTAAAAAATCATGGATTGAAGGACTCCAATCGATGACCCTTTGGAAATTTTGGTCATCCAATAAAGTTCATTAGGTTGACAGCTAATAACTTAAGTCTAAATGAGTCTAAAACAGAAACCATGATCTTCACTTTAAAAACCTCAATTAAATTGCAAAATCCCAAATCAGTTTATTTCCTTGGCATCTTTTTGGATAATAAGTTAACTTGGGATGATCACATTAATCACTTGGCCAAAAATATTTCTAAATATACTTACATGTTAAGAAATATCAATAATTTAGTGTCTGGCGAAGTAATGAGGTCGGTCTATTTCGCATTAATTCATAGTCGCCTGAGCTATGGAATAACAGTATGGGGGCATGCGTCCTCAGCAAGACGAATATTTGGTTTACAAAGAAGGGCAATACGTATCATAAATCACTTAAAATATAGGGAGGATTGCAGAGAGGCTTTTAAAGAACTGGGCATCCTAACATTACCTAGTATTTATATTTTGGAATGTATAATGCATACAAAAAATAATTTAAGTAATACAATCAACTTTGAAAATATACATAATCATGATACTAGACATAGTAATAATATTTGCTTAGATTTTCATAGAGTTAACAGATCAAGAAATGGTTTAAACTACTATGGTCCAAAAGCCTACAATTGTCTACCGATCCAAGTAAGGAATCTGACTCCAAACCAACTTAAAACTGTGTTAAAAAACTATCTCATTGGAAATGCCTTTTACACAATTGATGAGATTTTGTCCAATATCAAAAATATTTAGTTGTTATGTGTGCTCCTCACGTAATCACTTTAAAATCATGTACTGATTTCTGAACTGTAATCATGTATCCAAGTCTCCTACAAGTTTTTAAAATTTTTAAATTGTTTCTTTTTTATCTTACTCGACTTTTTAACTGTAAATGTGTTACACTTTAGTTGTTTTATATTGTAATTTTATCTCTAATGTTTCTGTTCATTGTATTGTATGTATTGACCTGTGTAAAATGTAATTTATAGCACCAATAAAGCTATCTATCTATCTATCATTAATCATATGCAAGCCAAAACTGCTGAGAAAATCGAAGGAATCAGCAAGAATCCCATTCTCTACAAAATATTTTCGATTCTGTTAAAAGAAGGATTCGGAAATTGGGAATGTGTAGACATCTTTTATAAAAACTTTGTTGTATTTTTATTAGAAATAAATAAATGTTCAGTTTCAATAAAAATTTAATTTATTCGTGAATATGATCGCATGTATCATGACAATCTGCGTTTTAACATTCTTAGGCAATTTAACCTTGTTTTTTTTAATGCTCGTTATTTACAGAAAAAGTGAGAGATATGTAACTACAAAGTGGTGTGGCACTGATTAGCGTTGTGCAGCAAATATATGAAGAACTCCCTCTCAGTCAATAATTTTTGATCATGCCAACAATGAAATTTCAAAGATTCATTATAAGGCAATATGAAATAAAAAATTGAATGCATGTAATGACGAGGCAATCTTTTAAGAAAGTGTACCTACTTATCGAGTTTTATTTTTATCTTATAAAAGGCTTAGTAAATCATCAATTGCTGTGTATTGTTTCTTTATAATATTGTTAACTGTAGTCTTTGAAATGAAAAAACCAATGCAAATTTGTTTTTCATACCGGTAATAATTGTATAAGAACTGGCTACTTATGTAAATTACAAAACAGATAAATAGAATTATAAAAAACGTACATATCAGTGACAGTCAAAGTCTTCATTTTCTGCGAGAGCTGCTGAAACGGATCCATTTTGAAATGAAAACACTATTTTAAAGAAACCATTAACACACTGCACAGAAAACAAAGCAACAAATTATAGAGATTGAGGTTATTTCACTATCTAGGTATATTAATTATCTCCAATCTATTGATAATAAACAATAGTTAATGGATAACAAATTACCTTTACCTTTCTTTACATAAAGATAAGAAACCATTACAAGGTTCATATCTTTTGAGCACTAAGAACTTAGACAAGGTAGAAGCAGATCTTTAACAGTTTGTCTTTGTCTGTCTTTAAATTAGAAGGTAATTACAAATCAGAAACATTCCTCATAATGTGTAGAAAAAATATAAACTGCCGATATAAGAAAATTAAAACAAAATTTATTTCAATTCAATAACAGTCTTTGAGATACTTGGTACTGTTCCTTCACTTTAAATGAAAAAAAAATTGTTAGGTAGATTTATTTTGACGTATGCCTTGAAATAACTTGGCAAATTTGGCAACCAGACAAGCATCTCTGGCATTAACTACTCATTCTACTAATTTAACAAATGAAATAGTGGCATCTAAAAATAATCTTATTGGTCATATACGATGATTTGATGAGATTCATGCCTATCTCAGCCTTATATACGTTTATACTCAGAACGGAGTTTTTCATTGTTCAGAGCTGTATCGATAGGTATGACATCAGTATCGGGACAAACAGTTTAACTAAGTTTAAACAATTTCCGGAAAAATTATTGTTTTATATTTTCAAAGCTAAGAAAAATTTCCATTTTAGTTTTTTATAGCACAGCACAATTTCTTTTTACACTGTATAGCTGAGAAGAATAGCTACATTATATATTCAGTTGTGCCATATAGCGTGCAGATTTTGTTAAAAAGCTTTAAAATTTTTATGGCCCCACAGTATGTGTGATATAGTACTATGAATTGGTCCTATGTACTACAAATACAGAATTCGCAAAACCAATTGCAAGGGCTATATTCTACAGAATATCGGACAAACAAGTGAAGCAATTTTAATTAGATGTAAAGAACACAAAGCCTGAAACCTCATGATGAATATTAGCAACTTAATGGGTACTGGGAACATTAGGGAAGGCTAGAAAAAGGCCTCTAACCAGAAGTAGTATTGGTAATAAACTATTTATTGTGAATAGCATACTCTTTGGGTTAGTTAATAGTGGTTTGTCGAACCATCGATATAAATACTCAAATTTCTTAACATAACATTATGTGTATAGTCCCATCGTCAGTATCACGTCAATGGCCTTTAGAAAGGTGGTAGATATTACTTATACTCCAGGGAAATAAAAAAATACCCTGTTAGGGACATTCAACCATCCAGACAGCTGACAAGTTTTTCAGGTAATATAGGCCTATAGGAACAAAACCTATATTTTTCTTGCAGTGGATTTGGCATGGTTTTTTAGTTATTAACAATTAAAGGCCAGAAATTGTATATTTTTGCACATTTTTGCCTACCAGTAAAAATTGTTGATCAACAATTCGGAGAAACTATCTTGTAGGGTATTAAAAAACCTTTAAAATGGCTTTTTGAAAATGTGGATATGATTATTTGTTGCTTAGAAAATTGCAAAGAACGGTCTATATTGCATTTGTTTATAGTTTTCGAAATTTTAGTTATAAACAAATTCAAGTAACTCCCTGGTTTTTTTATGAAATCAAAAACCGTAAACGAGTAATGAAAGTAGATTAAAAAACACAACTTTTGAAAAAAAAAATGATGCTCTACTTGTATTTTGAGCTGAGATACGTTAGTTTTTACATTTACATCACTTATAAACATCGAATAATGCGGCTTTAAGAACATATTGCACATTTTCAATTTTTTTATAGCTTTTTTAATTTTTGTCACGAAAATGGTAAACCAACCTACCTTGAACAACTACCCTTATGTTCATGAATACAGCTTTGTAAAACTTTTTATATCACTGATACAAAAAAAAAAAAAATTCATGAGCAGGATTAGAACCCGAGACGTCCGCACCCTGAATAAAAAGCGCTAGTCTCCTTACTCACTCGGACACCTAGCCACTTGAGTCTCGTTTGTAAGAACATAATATAACTTCTAGACTTATTTGGTGATATTCGGATCTCTAACAAAATCACTAAGGACCCCATTCGGGTCTCCATGCAGTATGAAGTGCAATTGTTTTCAATTTTTTTACACAAAAACTTCAGCTCTTTATCTTTAAAATGGCGCTAGTTACGTTTCTTAATTGTTATAAATAAAGTAGCTGTGAATTTAAAAAAAAAACGGCTAACTATGCCCCATATTGACCTGGGACAATTTTTTTTTCTTTAATTCGTGTAAAAATGCCAGTTTTTCGAATATGAAAAAGGCATTTTTCTATGAGCAATAGCAACGAAGTTATTCTATTTGTTTATAAGTTAAAAATCATATGGTTTTTAGAATGAGATTTTGCAATAATGAAAACATTTTTATTTTAGATCTAATAATTTATTTCGATAAAACAACTCTTCCCCTTTCATGAGATACCAGTAGAACCATTGAATTTTCATTATTGTGTGTATAATGTTACTGCAAAAAAAAACATCTCTGGAATAAACAATTACAATTTTGCAAAAACTATTCAATGAATCGATTTGAAATTTTTACCATGTATTAAGTATTAAAAAACTCAGTTTTTTACGTAATAACAAAGTCGTAGGTTGATTTTTGCAATATTTATTGTTAAGTGAATATTATGCGAATATAGACCGTTCTTTGCAATTTTCTAAGCAACAAATAATCATATCGACATTTTCAGAAAGCCATATTAAAGGTTTTTTAATTTCCTACAAGATAGTTTCTCCGAATTGTTGATCAAATACTTTATTTTTTACTGGTAGGCAAAAATGTGGAAAAATATACAATTTCTGGCCTCTCATTGTTGATAACTAAAAAACCACACCAAATTCACTGCAGGAAAAGTATAGGTTTTGTTCCTATAGGCCTATATTACCTGAAAAACCGGTCAGATGCCTGGATGGTTTAGTGTCCTGGCAAAAACCTTATTTCTGGAGTATTATTGACAGAGCTGGGCAGAGTACCGCACTAAAGTACTCACGAGTACTTGTTTTTGAAGTACTCTAAAAAAATGAGTACTTTTACAAAATTTGGAGAGTACTCTTCTAAAAATGAGTAACGAGTACGAGTACTTCGAAAGATACCAAATTGAAATAGGTAATAGACAAAAAATTTCAGTACAGTATTTACAGGTAAAAAAATATGCAAAATTTCGCAATAATTTCGTATGATAATTTTTCTATGGGTTATTATTGTAAAAGATATCGTCTTCAGTTTCTATATGGACCAGATACTTGTTCTTATCCTCAAGGGGTGAAAACCACCTCTAAATTTAAATATTTTAATATTTGAAAAAATATTAGTAATTTATTTTTGAAATGTAAGCATAGGGATTGCAATACCGGTTAACCGGTTAACCGGTTAACCGGTTATTAGGACAAAAAACACATGACGATAATTACCGGTTATTTTATTTTTTTACCGGTTATTTCGGTAAATTCTGAACTCACGATATGTCACGTATTCAAAATTTCTATTTGTCAGTGACCAGTATTCACTAAATACAGAGTGACTGTCCCAACACTGAGCACTTTAAACAATAAATAAATAATATTATAAAAAGTAAAATCCAAACACCAAGCCTTAAGAAATACAATATCTTGCTACAGGAAATTGAATATTTCACTGCCGCAAATATCCGTGGAATACATTTAGAAGTATGTTAATACCAATTCTTATTAACTTATTGACCCACCAATATCGATTGAGGAAGGGCATCTTCAGCTGGTGGTATTCTATGCACAAATATCAGACGACTAACAGATATAGAAAAACCGCTGCCCAAGGAATCGTTACTTCCACATCCAGATTTTCTATCCAAGTCACTCACAACGAAAAAATTTTGTATGTGGAAATAATTGTTTATGGAACTTTAATAACATAATATTTGAAATCCTCTACCCCAAAAATCCATAAAACGATACCCCACATCGGTAGTGGGGTGGGGGTGGTGATAGGTGGCTGAAGTAAAAAAGTATTTTGAGGTTTTTGGTTCTTGTACACACACTAAATCACATTTTTTTCATCCTCTTTAATAATGGGGGTGGTAATGGGGGTGGCTAATGCCAATTTTTTTTTTTGAGACCTTAGCTTCTCTTGTATATACTAAATACCAATTTTATGGACTCTTACCTGCTTGATTTACCTATTCACCCCAAATTTACCCCCCAACCCTTCGACGGAACAAGATGAAAATATAATCTAGTTCTAGATCTCGTCGAAGTACATATGTGTACCAAATTTCAAGTCAATATCGCAAACGGTTCCAGAGTAAACGTGCGCACAAAAAAGTTAGACAGACAGACAGAAAATTTTTTTTCGCTCAAACTTAAAATCTCGACGTTTCATGACATTCTAAGCCTATTTGAACAATAAAAATTCCACTACTTCCACTGGATATGGAAGTAAAACAGGCTATTTTTATAAAATATTGTATTTTTAGATTAGGTTTTCAGTAAATTTCCTATTTAAGTTTATGTTTGTAATTTTTGTTATTTAAGTTGATATTTTTGTTATTTACAGAGTAATTATTTATTTAAATTTATTTCATTTATATTTTTTACTTTTGATAAAAAACCTTTTGTCTGTTCATTATATTAAATATACGTATATAAAAATGTTTTTTGTTAAATTTAGATAATTTTGTACATGGAAAAAGACAATTTCCATTTTCGCCACCCTAATCATTCATTTTAAAAATTACCGGTAAATACCGGTTAACCGGTTATTTCCATTTTTATTTACCGATTTACCGGTTATTAAAATTTCCGGTAAATTGCAATCCCTATGTAAGCATCTAGGTGATGCTATATGTGAACAAAGAACAGCATTTTTGAAGAAAAAATCAATTACTGTGCAGTTACAACAACTAAATGGCGACATTTTGTTAAAAAAAATGTGAAAAGGCACATTAAATCGGTCATAACTTCTTTATTTTTTGTGATGTAGAAACAGACAAAAACTCGTTTTAAAGGTTGATTAATTATCTTAAATTTTGTTCCTGACGATTTTGATGGAACTGTCACAGTTTCTGAGATATTCAACATTTTAAACTAAATAGTTTATCCTAAAAACGGTCGAATGTCATCTATAAAATTAAATATCTTCGAAACTGTCAACTCTATATTACTAGTACCTATATAAAAAAAAACAAATTTATTCTTAGTTTATAAGCTTCATTTTTGATGTCCACTATATTTTCTCTAAAACTTATATTTATTGAGATATTTACAGAGAAACAAGAATGTTACATTTTTCTAAAATTCCTTTACAGTTTAAAATGCATTTTTTTTTTCTAAACCAAGCGTTGCAAGCGTACGAAAAAAATTGAGCATCTAGGTCATGCTATATATTAAAGAAAAACAGTGTATGGGGATATATTTTTTTAATTACTGACTACTTACATTACTAACAAAATGGCGACATTTTTATTAAAAAGAAATGAAGAAGTACATTGTTTCTGTGATAACTTCTTTGTTTTTTATGCTATAGAAATAGACAAAAAAATCATTTGAAAGCCTAATTAATATTCTTTAATTTTGCTTGTTAGTGCTTTTGACGTAAGTGTCATAGTTTCTGAGATATTTAACATTTAAACTAAATACTTCATCTTATGAACAGTCAGATGCCACATTTATACTATCAAATCTCCGAAACTCTACATAAATTAGAAAAAAAACGAAATTCATCCTCAATTTGGTAGCTTATTTCTTATTTGTCTCTAGCATGTTTTCGCTTAGTGTAATACCTTTTGAGTTTTTGAGTTATTTGATGAAAACCTATTTGAAATCCCTCTTTTTTCAAGCAATAATCCCAATTTTCAAGTCGTTATAGCTTAAAGACTATCAATTTATATGAAAAGTTTTCTTCTTAAAATTTGATTCTCTTTCAGTTCCAATTATTTTGTTTTTTTTTTTTTTAGTTGCCACCCCCTGAAAAGGCATCCACCTCCTATAAATTAGCAAGCCACCGCATAATATAGAAACTTTTCTTTGATGCATTTACTATTATGTTGCCAAAAATGAACGAAATCCGTTTCATATGACATTATTCCGAAGTTAAAACCTCTAGTTACTGTACTATACACCATTATCAGTAAATGAAGGTAGATCGACATCAACAAAAACAGTTGCATTTATTAAAAATGTATAGGTAGACAAAAATTAACAGAACCAAAAATTTAAAATTTGAAGAAAAAAGTACTCGTACCCGTTACTCGTCAGTTGTGGCCGCCAAAAGTACTCGAGTACATAATAATGTAAAGTACTTGAAAATTTCGAGTACAGAGTCCCATCCAAATAAAAGTACTCGTGAGTACTTGTTACTGAGTATTTTGGGTACTCAGTACAATTACGAATACAATTTACTCGAGTACTGCCCAGCTTTGCTTATTGATGACCACAATTAAACACAATGTTTACATTTAAATTGCCTGTTCAGGGAAATATGTTCTGTAACTAACATCATAACTGAGCAGCCTTATTTAAAATGAAGTTATTTTATTCCCCATTTACCCATGTTTTAAGTGAATTTTAAGTCAATTAGGTTGGGTATACATGTGTTTATTTATAAATGCCATTACAGATCTAGATGTCTGGTCTAGGTATGTAACAAAAAGATCATTACCTTGGTGCTTTAAGCAGCCTCCTCTCATACAACACAATGCCCTTTTCCTCGTCCACGTACTTGTAAACCTCGGAGATGCTGAAAAAGGTGGTGTCATTGCTGCAGATTCCCTCCGATTTGGCATTGTAACTACCCAAACTCCTAACACTCTTCGACTCATCGGAAGTGAACAGATCGCCACTAACGTCTTCGGTCACCTCGAAAATATTCTTTTCCAATAAACTGTTATTGGAGCAAGTTAAGTAATCGCTGCTAATGTCTTGGGGCTTTAAAAAATTAGATTGTTCCTTTTCACAAGAAATGTCAGGCTGCACATCGTAAATAACCGATTCACCTTTAGGTGAGCTTGGCAACGTGACAATGCCGCTTTCCTTCGAAAATTCTTGTATTTTCGACACTTCGTCAACTTCCTCAAAGGTCGCGCTGATTTTAGAAGTATCATTAATGCTAGAATTTTTTTCATCACAATCAATGTTAATGGTTTCGTCACCGTCAAAGGGCAACAATACGATTTTTCTAGGCGGCTTAGATGGAGTGTTTTTCTTGCTGACTTTCCGGGTTTTTCTGTAAGATTTCCTGAAAGTAATATTTTGTGTGTTAATCTGTTTGAAACGTTCATTGTCTGACTCATCTACCGAGCTTTCGAACGAGAAAAAACTGTCTTCGGTAGAGGTGCTGCTCCCCGTACTTTTCGGCAGCTTGACGAAAGTCGGTCCGCCGTTGTCCTGGATCTGCTTGCTAAACCAGTTCATCACATACTCTGTAGTATCGGACTGGGGCAGGTTTTGCAGGTTTTCTAAAGATTTTTCCTTCATAATACTGTTTGGTTTGTATTCATTAACAACTTCATATTCTCCAATAGTACGGCCATTGTTTACGAGAATCTTATCTGGAAACAATAAAACGAATGTCAGTGATAATGATATTTACGAGCCAAGAATAGACTAGAATACAGTGCTAGTGTTTGTTTATATTTTTATATTAAATATTTAAAATATAGACCTAATATATGTAAACTATATTTACATAATTGTATACAATTTGTATTTGCTCTTATGTGTTCAATTACGATGTACTGGATCGATCTAGTATTGCTTATTTGTTTGAAAAACTATTAAATTGTTTATTCGTTTTAAAAACTATGACACTAAATTTTTTTATATTTCATCAGCAACACTTTGAAGATTACATATCTTTGATAATCTTTTTTTTGCGCAATATTCAATATAGATCTTTTTTTATATAAACAGTCTGAAAAAAAACATCTACTGTGTGATGGGAGAATTTGCTATCTAGTTATCCACACACCTGAGCGCCCATACTCAACCTATGCCTATCTATACCTCCTGATTCAATTACTAATTTTTAATTGCTCATAAATGTATTTTGTGCAGTGAGTCTGAGTAGATCAAATTGTATAATGTGAAGGCAGTTGATTTAAAAAGATGTCACAGAAAGTTCTCAATGTAGGGAATGTGTATAGAACATATTGGACAGCAAATAACACATGCATATTCAAATTAAATCACATCAGATATTCTATATTTCAAAACAAAGTTGTACAAACAACAAAGTAAAGGAAATAGCAGTCAAGAATATAATGCAGGTACAAATATATACATACTACACATACCTACATACATACATATATACGCATACATATACAGCGTGTCGCACTTTTCATGGAGCCACCCTCATATCTCGCTCATCTGATATCCGAATATTTTGAAATTTTGGTGGTGAATATATACCTATAAAATGAGTGTTTATACGTAACCACATTTGATTTTAGTCAGAGGCGTTCGATTCTAGAATGGAAAGAGGGGGTCGATTTTCGAAAAAATATATTAGCGATTTTTTCAGTAAAAAACTAGTGAGATATTCTTAATCAGCACCTTTAAAAACCCCTTTGTACAAGATTACACCATAGTGGGTTCAAAAGTGTTTGAGATAGGGGCCGTCAAAAAAACAATTTTTCCAACTAAAAATAATTTTTACCTGTAAAACGGATTCTCAAATGAAAAAAATGTATTCTTAATTTTTTGTTCAGAATAATGTTTTGTACTAGCCTGAATTGATTTTACAATAAAATAATTATTTATTTAATAAGGAAAGAATTCTAATTAGTACATGCTTAACATTTTTCTAACAAATAATCTTCAATAAAGACCTAAGTAAACCATGAAAACAAAAGTTATTGCGAGTGTCAATTGGTTTTATTTACTTATTTATTTATTTATTTATTTTTGTTTCATTTATTTTATTTTTTAATTCTTGCCTTATTTAAATAAATAATTATTTTGTTGTAAAATTAACTCAGACTAGTACAATTCATTATTCTGAACAAAAAATGAAGATTAGTTTTTTTTCATTTGAGAATCCGTTTTGCAGATAAAAATTATTTTTAGTTCAAAAAATTGCTTTTTTGGCGGCCCCTATCTCAAACGCCTTTGAACCCACTACGATGTAATCTTGTACAAATGGGTTTCTAAAGGTGCTGATTAAGAATATCTTACTAGTTTTTTTCTAAAAAAATCGCTAATACTTTTTTTTTTGAAAATCGACCCCCTTTCTACATCCTAGAATCGGACGCCTCTGACTAAAATCAAATGCGGTTACGTCTAAAGACTCACTTTATAGGTATATATTCACCACCAAAATTTCAAAAAATTCGGATACCAGATAAGCTAGATATAAGGGGTGGCTCCATGAAAAGTGCGACACGCTGTATATTCATCCTACTATGCATTAACTCATGAAATCATGAAATACTTATTCATGGTGGCTAATTAAGACCATCTATGGAATAATATTTCTATATGTACAGACATGATGTCTTATTCTCTATAATTCAAGCAATCACTTATAAGGTTCAATTTCAATCGGAGATAGGTCGAGGAAACTTTCAATATTTTATAAAAGTCTGTAAAATTCATGTAAATAATATATGCACTTATTTGGTATCAAAATGAAGCTTGCATCATCACGAAACAGATTTTACCATAAAATAGGCTATCAATATACCGAATGGAAAGTTAGAAGGAAAACTTCCTGAAAACTTTCCGTTTTCAAAACTCCGAATATACTCTCTATACTACTATATACTATACTCGCTTTGCTTCTATAAGTTGTTTGGGCTGTAGGCGTAAATTTCGAGATCTTATAAAAATAGAAAGCGAAATATGTGTTCAAATTTGCTTGCAATATGCAAGAGATATTACATACAATCCTTCGAAAATATTTGTGTCATCCGTTATCATCTATACATTTGTTGTTCCAGATGTACGTGCCGAACTACGACAGCCACAATTAATAACAATTTTAAGCGTTAAGAAAGTAATAAGAAATAATAAAAAATAATATAACACCTTCTTATCTTTGCTATATTTAATTTTAATTATGCTTGGACTTATTTTTAATTTAGCTAGCGATAAATAAACATATTAAATTTATCTAAATTGGTTTGTTACAAATTACATTATAAAATATTTATTCAAACTCTCATGAGTGTGTTTTCAAATCATTGAACCACTTTTTTTCTTTATTATTTTATATATGGATTATTAGACGTAAAGTGTGTATCAGTATGTTTCATGCGTTTGTGGTATACTTAGTAGATGGAGGATAGTAATAAATATATACTTAGTAGACGGAGGACAGTAATAAATGCAATGCTTGCAACAGATTCTACTGGCGTTAAAATCTGGAGAGGGTGTAGTTCAAAATAATTTTTACAAAGCCTTATCAATAAATGTCGCTCAGTGACGTGCTGTTTGGTATTATTGACAGTTCAATTCATCACTATCTTCCTTTTATGATTGATGTACAGATATAAATTAATTTATAATATAACCATGCACTATACCTCGAGCATAAAGTATTGACAGTGAAGTAATGCAAGTTGGGGAACCTAAAAATGGTGCGGCACGTTACAATTTCTTGTAATGTCAAATTGTGTTTGTTCTACTATACACGGCTGATAGACAGTTGTCCTTCAGAGAGTCTTTTGACATACGCACATAACTTGCACAAAAGTTTTTAAACTTACAATCTCCATTTTTTTTTTATTTCGTAAATTTGTTTTCAGCTGATTATTAGGCGACAGAAATGATAGTGAATCCATAAAATAGACCTTTTATGACCAATAAAAGATCGAGTACTTTTCCTATATTTTCAGCAAAATCTTAATACATATCCTATTTATACTCTTTTACGAGAAAATTATCGATATATTTTACGTAACTAACTTTTATTACAACTTTATCCCAAAGTCAGTCATAAAATATTCACGATCGTAGTATTTCGTTTCTGATAACCTTTTGAGCCAAACATTTCAATATCTCTCATGTAAAAACTTATATGCAGAAATATGTCACGCTCTGAGTCTCTATGTAGATGATGATGATGATAAGAAGGAGATACGAGCATGTGATAGTGATTTTCTTTATGATTATTAACTGTACTTTTGACAACAGTTTTTAGTTTATAGATGGTAGATACCTATCTATGCTCCGCATACTAAATTTAGCACTCATGAATTATACATTTATTAAAGAGTGTAGCAGGATGAGAATGGCCAATCGGCCACAGCACGAATGATGTTAATTTTTTCTACATTCCGCTCGGATGCAGGACATAAAAAAAATGAACAAAAATTTTCTTCATCCATTTTTTCAAAATTTTGAAATTAAGTCAGGGTAGGAAAAAATACATGTGGATAGACCACGTGTTTCTGAACAAAAAATGTTCTAATAAAATTTATCGCTAAAGCCATGGTATTCCTGGGAAAAAAATGAAGTAACTTTGTTACTCTGCGCGGGCAAGCACACGGTCAAATGCATATTATGGAACCTCTGTAAAATTTTTTAGCAGTTCTAACGAGTAAAGTAAAGCTTTTTTTGTCTTTCTGATTACACATTTTTAACATTTTTCTTAGTGAACAGGAGGATAAATAGTGAGTATGGTCAGGGCCGGTTCTAGACACTTTTCAAGGTAAGTGGACGATATTTTGGCGCCCCCCATCTCAATGATAATAAAACTGTAGGAACTTGTAATGGAGAAAAAAAATCTGCAAATAATTATTGCAATTGCAATTTTCTTCAATATCCATAGTTTCTCCAAGTGTTTGGTGCTTCTTTTAGTTGGCGCCTTCTGCGACCGCATTCGCAGGATTCAAGATCCAGCCCTGAGCATGGAAGGAAAATATATAATTATACACACTCAAAGAAAATGATAGGTAAATTCAACCAAAAAGAGCATATGAAATCACGCCTATCTAGTTTCATAGTTAAATCAATCAGAAAAGAATAGTCATACAACTTTATTTGTTTTTGTAAACAAATAGTAGTTTAATAATCATATCTTCTTGTAACAAATTAAATAGTACAATGACATTTTTTTATGTTCACTAACCATTTTCAATTTGGTCTACAATTAAATAGTATAACGACTCTGTTTTTTGTTCACCAACTAATTTTTAGGTTGATCTACACTTTACTGTATGATGAAGTTTTTTTTGGTTAGCCAAAATCTCAGTATCGAGACATCAGACCACCCAAACCAAAGATTAGAGATCGTTTATAAGATCCATCCAAATATATCGATGATCCCTGAGAGAATTTGAACATTGCAATCATGTTAATTTTCTATAAATTCATAAGAGTATAAGATAATGCATGATTGATTATTGTCAGTGATTTGTATCTGGCGTCATCTGGGAATAATTTCTGTAATAGACTACGTGGTAAGCAAGCAAATTTTATGGTAATTCTTTTAGAACTTCTAGAAGACGACAATAATATTGGTTTGTCTACCAAGTACAATAATACAGCGAACTAATACTGGGTTAGAATTACAATTCGATAATAGTTAAAAAAAAAAAAATACTATTATCTAGTTTAATTTGACAGAATTCAACAAAATAATAGTCAGACGAACAAAATAATAGTCTTATTCATCTATTTTTTAAGTTAATGTTTGTTTTGTTGTACGACAACTTTTTATTAATTAAAATAACAATCACCTCTTGTTTAAAAATACCATCAATATAGTTTGGTTTAACAACATTAACGATATTGTTAGTTAACCATTTTTTTTGTTGAATTTACCCATACTATTTCTTTGAGTGCAGACACCACACATAGCCGCTGGATCGAAGCAGAGCTGCCGCGCTGTCCCTTGCATGTTTGTATTTATTACAGGTATACCTTCCACCTTTCAGCTATACACAATGGATTCCTTAGACATTCGTCAACGTATTGGAAAAGTTCCAGAATTAATATTCAAAACTCTAGAGTTATAACGATCGTGAAAATCGCTATTTCTGATTATGACGAGATTGACCATATATTCGAAAAAATGTATACAAGTAAATGAATTTGTGTTTGAACATTCGAAAAGTATACATTTTTTCCGTAATAATGATATTTTATGTTTTCCAATGGGTCAAGATCTCGGCAAGTTACAGCCTCCAATATATACATATATTTATCAAAAAAATCATCAATGAAAATGATTTGAGATGTGCTTTTTTTGAACCCACGTTACTACAACTTAATAAACAATAATAATCATGAAGTATACATACTTTTTAACAGTTCTCAATGAAAAAAGAATTTTTTTGAAGGGTTTTATTTTTATGTAGCTTGTATTCTTTCAAACAAAAAAGCATCGAAAAGCTACAATTTTCATGTTTTAAATGAACCAACACTCATATAGATTGAACAAATTCTGATTCAATGACAGCATGGAATTCAGTGCGTCGGTTTTCAGTCATGCGTAGTCAAGCGCGCGCACGCATGGATCTCGCTCTGAGTAAATAACGTTACTTGACTATTTTTTCTCGGAATACCGTAGCTTTAGCAGTAAATTTTGTTAGGACATTTTTTGTTCATAAACAAGTGGTTCATCCATCTGTATTTTTTATTTATTCCTACCTTGACTTAATTTCAAAATTTTGAAAAAATGGATGAAGAAATAAATTTTTCACTTTTTCTTTTTTCAATGTTCTGCATCCAGCGAGATGTAGACTTTTCAGAATATTATTCTACACACTTTCACGAATTCATTAAAAAAAAAAAATCAGTTTTGCAAGTTTTTGGAGGTAAATACCTTCAACGACTGGGTTAAATGGCACTTACAGTTTTACCAAATAATAATATTTAACCATTTAGGATTCATAAAAAATACTAAAAACATCGAAAATAATCGAAATTAAAAAAAAATGTAGATATAACTGAGGCACACTTGTTAAAAAATTGATAACCACATTTAATGATGGGAACATTACAAAGTAAATGAATATATTTTTCTAGATATTTTTTAGTCGTCATATCGTTTTGGCGCACTCGCAATATCTTTTTATTAGAGCCATTAGGTACTATTTTACAACATATAATTTTTTGGTATCGAGAAAATGGGTAGATGGATGTCTTTTAAAGATTACATATTTTCCTCGATTTCTTTGTCCCCATATGCTTCTGGTACAATTGCCATATTTTTTTAAATAAATCTTTAAGCACTAGTTTACAAAATATAATTTTTTTTTAGTGAGGGTAGAAGAGGGTGCCTCCTGACCACAGTGATGCTAAGTAGTAAAAAATGTATGTGACTTACCTAATATTAAATTAAAGTTTTGGCAGTCTTCTTTCTCTTTCTTAAAGACCTCATTTTTAACTGGCAAATAAGACCTTAACAACTCGAGACATTCTACGAATTCCTCTTTGCGGGCATAGTGCAAAGGGGTCATGTAGTTGGCGTCCCGAGCCTCTGGGTCACCTCCGCTGGTCAGGAGCAATTCCAATATTTCTAATCTTCCCCATGCCGCTGCTATGTGGACGGGCGTCAGACCATCATCGGATCTGCAAGAAAAAACGACATTTATTACCAATAATTTGATTTTTTTCTGTCCCAATCCTACTTCTAGAAGTGGAGATATTTAAAAAAAAATGTAAAGGTATGTATACAAAACTTCCGTCTTTTATTTATTAATTATATTTTTCTTAGATGCTCATCCTGTATATTATTTTTAACTAACAAGTATGGATTTCTTCCTAACAATGGTGTGAACTACATGCCAAAAGTTATTTTCCTCCATCTTAATGGGCTCATTTAGTGATATTTAATTTATTTTTGCATTTTCCGTAAGTATTTAACCCTTTAAGTATATAGTGAAAAATTAGTCCGCTAGCGTTAATATTGACTGTATCTAATATTTGATTTCCAATTCGTAATGTATTTGAAACGTCCGACAGGGCGGATGATATCACAGCACTCGCTCGATTGGTTTTATGAGTTATACGGTTATAGCACGTCTGTTGTGCTTGCGGTCGACTGCTGGAGTGGTTTGACGTCATACTGCGTTTTCGCGCATGGGCGCAGCCAGGGGGAAGCCATGCCCCCCCAGCCGTCTTCCATGAGACAAAAAATAGAGAAGCATAATCTCTATCAGTACAAAGCAGTATCCAAATTATCCCTTGAAATAAATATTTTGTAATTAATGCCAATATTATCTAGTAGAGGAATCTACTACTCATCCTCTGGGGAGGCCGGTTCTATTGCCCCCCCCCCCCCCAGATAAATGTTCTGGCTGCGCCACTATTCGCGCGCTCTATTTTCATTATTTATTTTGAGGGAGGAGTTGAAAAAATTTAATATTTTGCACATTTACTGACTACAAGGTGTACTTTCGAAATATGATTAAAAAAAAAATCCTAAATGAGCCCATTCATTTTTTTTTAGTCAGCAACATAGCAAAAAATACCTTTCCACAATGTTTCATTAATTATTTTTTTGAATGACCAAAAAGGAGATGGCTGATTGGTCAAGGCCAATCAGCCAGCCTTATTTTCAAATCTAGAATGACCACCCTGTATATTTTTCAATAAAAGTATAACATGTTTCTTCCTCGGCAATAGTATCATTTACAATTAAAATATTATTTTCCTCGCAGTTGTTAATTATTTTTTAGTTGACCACCCCCTATATTTTTCACTAAAACTATCGTAGGTTTCTTTCTCGTTAATACTATCAACTACATTCGAAATATTATTTTCCAAGATATTTTCTCATTTAAAATTGACCACTAAAGGTATCGTAGTTTCTTCGTCCGTAATAGTGTCAACACCCCGTGACGACACAGCAGATTTCTTCCTTGGCAGTTGTAGCAACTACATGCCAAATGTTATTGTCCCCTGTAACATTTTTTCCTCAATTATTACTTCCACATCCAGTGGAAGTGTAGTAACGCAAAAAATTTTTTGAAAATTTGTATTATTCAAAAACATGAAACATTGAGATTTAAATGTTAAAAAAACAAAGAAGTTATGATAGAAACAATGTACTTTTTCACATTTTTTTTAATAAAAACGTTGCAATTTTATTAATGTAAGTAGTCAGTAATTAAAAAAATATATTCCCATGTACTGTTTTTCGTTAATATATAGTGTGACCTAGATGCTCATATTTTTTCATTGGCTTGCAGCGCTTCTTTTAGAAAAAAAATTGCATTTTAAACTGTAAAGAATTTTAGAAAAAAAACGTAACATTTTTGTTTCCCTGCAAATATCTTAATAAATATTAGTTTAAGAGAAAATATGGTGGACACCAAAAATTAAGCTTATAAACTGAGAACAAATTTATTTTGTTTATATATTTGTGTAGGGTTGATTGTTTCGGATGTATTTAATTACTTCCACATCCAGTGGAAGTATAGTAACGACAAAAATTTTTTTAAAATTTTTATTGTTCAAATAGGCTTAGAATAGAAACGTCGAGATTTTAAGTTTGAGCGAAAAAAATTTCTGTCTGTCTGTCGGTCTGTCTGTCTGTAACTTTTTTTGTGCGCACGTTTACTCTGGAACCGTTTGAGATATTGACTTGAAATTTGGTACACGTATGTACTTTAACGAGATCTAGAACTAGGATTATATTTTCATCTTGTTCCGTCGAAGGGTCGGGGGGTAAATTGGGGTAAATTTGGGGAAAATAGGTAAATTAAGCAGGTAAGAGTCCATAAAATTGGTATTTAGTATATACAAGAGAAGCTAAGGTCTTAAAAAAAAATTTGGCATTAGCCACCTTCCATTACCACCCCCACCCCATTATTAAAGGGAATGAAAAAAAATGTGATTTAATGTGTGTACAAGAACCAGACACCTCAAAACGTTTTTTTACTTCATCCACCCCCACTACCACCCCCTATCACCACCCCCACCCCGCTACCGATGTGGGGTATCATTTTATGGGTTTCTAGGGTAGAGGATTTCAAATATTATATTATTAAAGTTCCATAAACAATTATTTCCACATACAAAATTTTTTCGTTGTGAGTGACTTGGATAAAAAATGTGGATGTGGAAGTAGTGATTCCTTGGGCAGCGGTTTTTTTATAGATGGCATCCTATAGTTTTTAGGAAGAAGTATTTAGTTTAAAATGTTGAATATCTTAGAAACTGTGACACTTCCATCAAAAGTTCTAAGAAACAAAATTAAAGGTAATTAATCAATCTTTAAACTGATTTTTTGTTTGTTTCTACATCACAAAAAATAAAGAAGTTATGGCCGATTGAATGCGCGTTTCCAGATTTTTGTTAACAAAATATCGGCATTTTGTTATTGTAATTGCTCAGTAATTAATTTTTCTTTCAAAAATGCTGTTTCTCGTTAATCACCTAGATGCTCAATTTATTTTGTCCCTTTAAAACACTTGTTTTAGAAAAAAATCCATCCGCCATCCCCCCCCCCCCCCCCATCGAAAAATGGCCGTACTTAATTATTGCTATAAAATTAATTTTAAAACACCAAATTAAAGATAATTTTGCCAGAAACAACTTTTATTTGAACAATTTTTTTGTAAATGTCATATTTCCCGAGAAATTAGAGAGTTACAGTTATTTTTTTCAATCTTTCCCTGTACTATTTGGTTAAGCAAGGGAAGTAAAAACTGAACAGGAACGCGAAAAAATAGCAATTTATCAAAAAAATCCAAGTAAATAGGACTTCCGCTCAACGCTGGATGAAAAGATTTTAGCTACTGATTCTCTATAATAGCTAAAACATATTTAAAAAAATGGCCTATTCCCAGATTTTTCCTAAGTAATGAAAATTTGAACGCTGAACTCAAATGTGATATCTAAATTTCAAAAAGCAAAACGGCGGTTTCAACAAGACCTTAAAATTAAAAAAACAAACAAGGAGTTTGTAAATATGGCTTTGCTAAATATTCTTGTAGTTCATATTGTGACGTGCTTACACCCTTTTTGTAAACACCCTGTATCGTGGGTTCGGAAATTATAACAGCAGGGTAACACTAAACACTAATTTATTAACTTACTTAATTACAACAATAGGGAGTTATTGGACGCGCAATAAGGGCAAGCAGTATTAAAGTCAGCGTTATTTTGGCATCTACGCCTGCCCAATTTGATCCGCAAATAAGGGATCTCTTATTAAGGATAGTGCTTGTCCTTATTAGTGAAGGGATACTGCAGTGCGTTAAGTTCGCCGTATTTTGACATTTAGCAACTTTGACGTTCGATCGCTCACACATTTTTGTTTGTTTACTGGTTTGAATTACTATAACCTTATTTTTTCGTCAGTGTTATGTTGTGTCGACTGCCGGTGTTTTTTACAAAGTGTTTTTGTTTCAGTAATAAATAATATATCATATCTAAGTACCTATATCTAATTCGATTCTCCCCTAAAATTAATAAAAAAAAATACAAGGTTAAAATTTACTTATGGAGACGATCTTGCACTTTACAAAACAATTTATAAACATAAACCCATGCAACCATAGATCCCCAGGAATAAAGAAACTATTCAGCAACATTATTTATTATCACTGAAAAAAAATTAATTAGAATAATTAAACAACATATAATATTATTAATAGACATGTTGGTTAAAACATTGTCCAAAATTGCATACTCGATATCCTCATTTGCCCCTCCTAGGATAAGAGCTTCCAGAATTTGTTCCATATTGAATTTAAACAAAGCAATACACAAGCACCATCAGAGAACACAAAGGATAGAAAAAACTATATAAAAAAATTATTTATTATTTTTAAGTTAGAGAAAGTAGTGCGCAAGCGTCAGAATTGCACAGAAATAACGACACGATAAACGAAGGTGTGTTCCAATAACTAACATTTCGCTGATGAAATAAAGGTAATGCACTAATAAAATAAGGTAGCCCCTTAATACTGCGTGGCAGTATTTATAATTTCCAATAACTCTCTAGTAACTACTTGGCTAATAACACACTGTGTACTACTTGATCACTTTACTCTCTTCTGTTCTGATCTTACTACTCTTGCTATCTAAACTGAACCTTATCACTGTGTTTACTCTCTGACCATTTCAACTGACAATTAGTACTGCACTAACTTCTCTCCTTTTGGTTTACTCCATGCCTTATATATCTAAAGATGACAGATCTAGAAGCTTCTCTGATGACGTCACCATACTCTAGACAGTTCCAGAACAGATAGGTCATCACTCTAGACCTTCTAGTAAGTTCTTTCTACATTCAGACATCCGAACTACTGAATTCTGTGCCTACTTTTCAGTGCAACTAACATAACCTTAAATCTTAAGGGGTTGCAACATATTACAATATATTATTAGCACCTCTAATGTACCGCACTTTTCTAAATTCAACGGTTTTCGAGATATACGTTATTGAAAATCGATAATTTTCGAAAAAATTATTTTTTAAGTGTATATCAAATTAAAGGAAATTTAATGCTCTACAACGTCGTTTCTGACAATTTTTCTGAGAAAAGATCGTGGGAGGCGCTAGAAGCAAATGTTTGACAAAAAGAGTTAGGTAAAAATGATTTTTTCGAAAAGTATCGATTTTCAATTACGTATATCTCGAAAACCGTTGGAAATTCGACAAATATGTATAGACACAATTTTATAGGAAATTTAATTAAGTAGCTTTCATTTTTATTTAGAACATATTTTTTCTAGAGTCCACCGTTTCCGAGATATAATCGAAAAACCCAAAAATGAGACCTTCCCCCCGTCCTCCCACCGTAAGCTCACCTACCAGGGGCGGGGACTTTTAGTATGTTTACTTACTAACTACTCCTAACGAAGTCCTGAAGTCAAAAAGTCTCGCATATTCCATGTACTCTACACCCCCCTTTTGAGCACTCATTGACTGGATTATGACTTCACTAAGCATTTGACAGGTTTGATCGCTATATTTTATGTTCAAAATTTCAGAAACTTGGCTTCTCAAGAAATTGGTTGTTATTTTTCAAAGCATATTGAAGAACACTATGGTCAACGGTTTGCGGAATTTGTATTTACTTCAAGTGTACTCCAAGGTTCTGTGTTAAGTCCATATTTTTTTAATACTTTCGTTAAGGTGGGCGGTTTCGTGAACGTAATTCGAGAATTTCTCCTGCATCCCTGAACCGATTGAAAAAAATTTTTGATATTCTTTTAGAGACAGCTTTATAAAATGGTACTAGGCTATTTAAAACTAAAAAAGGAAAAATTTTTTACTTGTGCGAAAATCAAAAAAAAATTTTTTTTTACTTTTCAATAGTCTGGTACCATTCTATAATATTGTCTCTAAAGGCCTATCAAAAATTTTTTTGAATCGGTTCAGGGATGTAAGAGAAATTCTCGAATTACGAAATCATTCTCTTAAGCACGGCACCGGCACCCTTAATGATATTGAATTGGGTATAAATTGTCTTTTATACGCAGATGATATAAAGTTAAACAATAAGGTAAATGATGTAAATGATTCTGTGCAAACTGTCTTTGATAAAAATCAACGAATAGTGAAATATAAACCAATTACTGTTAAACTTTAGGAAGTGTAAGTTCTAACTTTTAATAACAAACATCAATATGTTAAATTTAATTATTATTTAGACGATTCAATGCTTACATCTACAACATTCCGTGAGATCGGTGTAACATTTGACAGTAAGCTATCATTTAATTATCATATAAACACCATCACCAATAGAAGTTTAATAACACTGGTTTATATGATATTCTCACGATTTTAACAATATATTAACACACTGAAAACTGAAACTACTATATCAATCTTTTGTTCGATACAATATTTGTCAATTATTTGGTCTCCACCTTTATAAAATACATATACAAACCATAGAGAGTTCAGAAACATTTTTTAAAGACTTTAAATCATAAGGAAGATGGTGTCCATCTTGCTATTGACTTTCGTCAGACTGATTTTTTAAACAGATTTTCGCTTTCGAGTCTGAAGACCGCAGACCGATATCGCAGTAAATATTTCTTTATAATGTAATGCATAATACATATAACTATGTTATGGGTAGAGATCAATCTATGTATACTTGTTAAACAGAATGGATGTTAAAAACATTGTGAAGTCGTCTCCGTTTAGACTGCAATATGCACAATATTGTCGTCACATAGTTCGCTGCGTTTATAAACAAATGAGATAATCCACTAATTGGTGCCAATAAAATGAATTATGTTTACAACTTTTGTGTTAAAAAAATTTATTGTTATTATCTTATCAGAGAGCCTATTATTGATGCGTATGCCATTAATGTTTAATAACACGAGTTTAATACGAATCCAGTTTCGACTGGCTAGTTTTATTAAAAACCAATTATTGCGGGTCAATTAGACTTTTATTGTACTTTAGATCGTCGATAAGTGCATGTCTCTAATGAAATGAATGACACAAATACGGGTCGAAGTGAGATTTCTAGTTGCATTGGGTTGTGGCACGAATATGCTTATCTTCCTGATTACTTTAAAAAAATCGATTTCCTGAGCATTAGCAAGTCATGGGGGAATCTGTCACACAATATGTTGAATTCGTCGTGGCCTTAAAAGTACTGTGATTGATGTCGTTTCCTGTTTCGTAAGAAACCTAGTAAGTGATAACAGCAGCGGATATCTTTTCTTTGCCACTCGCATCATAAAATACATTTTACTTTATTAGAGTAGAATTATTATGAGATGATAGGCGGAGCTAACATGCGCGAATCTTTTTACCAGTGGGGTAGCGTCAACTACCAGAAACGACACTTGAGCTACCCGCCAAAATTCCATTGCCGCCATTTTGTTGTTAGTACATCCGTCAGTTCATTTATTGTTTTAGGTTAAAACAATAAAGTGCGGTAAATGACAGACTGTGACATAATACTGAAATAAATTCTTAAAAGGTTTTAGTATTATTGTGCTGTGTTAATAGAAATTTTTATTAGCGATATGAGTAAACGAGGTGGAACCGTTTGCGCTGTTAAGGAATGTACAAGTAGTACGACAGGAAAAGACATTAGTTTATTTGGGTTTCCTAAGGATTCCCAAAGGTATTTTATTATTGATGTAAATTATAAGATATTTCCAAGTAGTTGTGAACCTTTCTTCTTTTAAGGTCCGTATTGTGGTTGGAAGCATGCGATCGTGGGGATTTGGCAAGTAAAAGTTCAACCGAACTTTATAACAATTTTAAGTTGTGCGCACGACAAATATGTATCAGAATAGATTGCTACCAATAGCACTTACCTACTATTTTTCCTCAATTTGGTAGTTTAAACCGAAAAAAAATTAATATTTCCTCAGAACAACCTCCCAGTAAGAAATTACAGATTTTCTCGAGATATTGTATTGATTTTAATACATTCTGTGACTTTATTTATATTAAGAATACAATTGTTCGTAGAGACAAATTTATCCAGTTTACTTTAATAGCTTTAATGTCCATTATAAGTAGAATTCTTCGAATAAGGTGATTGTATTCAGCTTGTGTAAAGTTTGTTTATAAACATGCTGTTTAAATTTCCCGCCAAAATTACCAACAACAAAATGGCGAAGGTCACAAAAAAACATCAAAGGCGGTGCTGAGAGTGCCGCTTCTGGTAGTTCCTTCTTCTGTGGCAGAATCTAGACACTGTTATTTCCTATATAACTCCTTGGAAAACCATCAATATCATATTTTATCATGATTTTTGACTTGCAGAATCTGAATTTCAAGGGTCCGAAACCATATAGGTACCTGAATAATTTTAGAAATGACCATTTTTTTGACCGAAGTTGGTAATTTTTAGGTCCTTTTATGTATGTAACAAAATCTAAAGTACCAAATACCCTTTTACTCCCAGAATTTGTATACATATAAGTATCACAAACGAAAAGGTCAAAGGGTTGCAAACTAATGGAAGTATAGTATCAAGAAAAAAAAATTGAAGATTTTTATTATTCAAATAGGCTTAGAATGTCATGAACAAGGCTCGGGAGATTTATCTCTGTGACGTCAAAAACCAGGGTTGGCTCTAGGTTAGCGCGAAAAGATTTCTATGCAAGTATGACACAATATATCTTACCTTGTACCTTTTGTAGCGAATTTCATAATATCGTAAAGTTTATGACCGTATTAACTTTGGATATTACAGAATTCTCTAAAAAAAGTACAAGGTAAGATATATTGTGTCATACTTGCATAGAAATCGTTCCGCGTTGATCTAGAGCCAACCCTGATTTAACCGTCACAGAGATAAATCTCCCGAGCCTTGGTCATGAAACGTTGAGATTTTAAGTTTGAGCAAAACAAAATTTCTGTCTGTTGGTCTGTCTGTAACTTTTTTTGTGCGCACGATTACTCTGGAACCGTTTAAGATATTGACTTGAAATTTGGTACACGTATGTATTTCAATGAGATCTGGAACTAGATTATATTTTGATCTTCTTCCGTTGAAGGGCTGGGGAATAAATTGGGGTAAATGGGGGGTAAATAGGTAAATCAAGCAAGTAATAGTCCATAAAATTGGTATTTAGTATATATCAGAGAAGCGTGTCAAGGTGAAGGTGAAGGTGTCAAAAAAATATTTGGCATTAGCCATTGCTACCCACCCCATTATTAAAGGGGGTGAAAAAAAATGTCATTTAGTGTGTGTACAAGAACCAAAGGCCTCAAATTTTTTTTACGTTATCCACCCTCACTACCTTCACTACCGATATGGCATATCGTTTTATGGATTTTGGGGTAGACGATTTCAAATATTATATTATTAAAGTTCCATAAACAATTATTTCCACATACAAATTTTTTTCGTTGTAAGAGACTTGGATAGAAAATCTGGATGTGGAAGTAGTGATTCCTTGGGCAGCGGTTTTTGGTTATTCCTGGTCATTTTTTAGTCATTTATCTGCTTGTGAACGGTTAATTGCGCGCGTCCTAAATAAGTATCCATGTATGTTATATTCTGTAATTTTTTTTGACATATAGGATTCAAAATTCATGGTTCTGAAACCTAATAGTCCAAATAATTTAAAAAATGGCCATTTCTAAAATTAGATAGATAAAACCAGAAGGACTCGATAGGATTTAGCTGGACTTTCTCCAAGTTGGAATGCTCAATAACATCGAAGGAGGAACATGGGCGGGTTTTGTGTATCATGAAACAACACAGCAGGAGATGGTAAAGACGGTAATTTTTTGACTAGATCTTTTCTTTTTGTACCGAAGTAGACAATTTTCTGTGAGACTAAGGTTATAAATTCCGTGTAATAAATCATAAGGTCAGACTAGATAAAGTAGTTCTTAAAATCATCGTACACAAGAAAGTTTCTTTAATAGTCAAGCGGTTATTTTACTCCTCTGTTTTTACTTTCAAGATATCAAATTATCTTGAATTCTTGGATTTCGATGTCGCTCTCACAAACAGATCTACGTACTAATTTGAACAATACAAATAGAAAAGGTATTGGCAGCGTGCTTAATCTCAGTGGCACCCCGTAAAAGTAAAATGGCCGTATTCGAACAATATATTAATTAAATAGGTGGGTATTTCTAGTCGGTCACGCCCGAGTGCAACTTCAATTCGTTATACTAACTTATACAGGTAGCAATCGGGTGCAGGTATTAAAATACTAAATACTAATTCCACAATAATTCTTGATATATTTTAAAGGATTTACGCTTCATTATTGTAATCACTGCATTATGTTATTATGATGTAGGTTAAGGTCATTATTTAAAACAAGATAAGTTTTAAGATATGAATATGCATTTTTCATACATAATTAAGTAAATGTTAACTAAAAAAATGAAATTAAATGTTCTCATTCATTGTTTTATATATTTATAATTTATTGCAGTCTTTCGTCATATCAGCCTAAACGTCTTACTGCATTTTCTTGACCCAATATAACTTGAAAAAAAAAAAATTGAAAAAAAGCACGATTCGTCAACCATGGCACCATCTGCGTTGGCATGATCTGAGGTTAAAGTTCAGTCAGTTTTAATCATCTCTAGATGATGCCAACATGGTTGGTGAAACACGCTTCGAGTAATTAGATTCGAATGCAATATTCAGGATTTCGGTTTTTGTGAAAATATCAAAGATTCTAAAGGATGCAAAACGAGATTTTCTATATTGACAGAAGTGATAATCCTTGACTGACTGAATTCGCACTACTGGATAAAATTAGGGATGGGACGGATGTGCTTTTGGCCGGATAACCGGATACAGTATATCCGGCCAGTTCAAAATCCGGACCGGCCGGATATCTTGCCTTTTCAAGCAGATGGTTTATTTACGAGCAGGCCGCAATATTTACAATTAAATTCAAGTCCCACCCGTATTGTCCTGTCCTGCCAATCTTGCACATTACTGCAGTAATTGTAATTACACGAAATGCGCATGGTACACCAGAACAGAACTAATAATAATTAATAATAAATATTTATATGTGTGTACTTGGTTCTATCCACAGTTATGGTGTTTTTGTATTTATTAATATTATAATTTTCTAAGGAACTTCATTCTCAGAAGAACCAGCAACCGGCATCTGTCTTTTGAAATTACATGCATTTTGTGTAATTTCACATCAAATTAAAAAGTAATTTCTCGCGATCGTTAGTAGTTGCTGTTTTTGTCATTAGCAACACAATGGAGAAAAATAGCTATACATACCACTACCACCACTATTGTATTCGCGAAAAATTCGGTCTTAGGTCAGTAATATATTTTCTTGCACCGAGTGGGTCCCTGTCCAGAGCGAGGTCAAACTATGCCTACTATTAGTCGGGATTTTTTGATTTTTTGTTTTCAATGTTATTTAATATGTCCATATTATCGATATGTAGGCCTATTGAAGAATTTAAGACTTATTTTTTTATATTTGTTATTTGTTTTGATTGTAGTTTCTAGTTCATTGAACTGGCAATTAATAAATAACATTTAAGTTTCATGCATTTTGGACAGTTTTTATTTGGCCGGATGTTGACCGGATATTTTGTCATATCCGGCTGTAGCCGAATATCCGGTTTGGAAGCCGGATGCAGTAGCCGGACCGGATATCCGTCCCATCCCTAGATAAAATACATGTTTTGACATTGGCTTACCTTACGTTAGGATTACCACCGTGCTGCAAAATGAGACGGGTGATTTTCACCGCAAATTCATTAGAATCGCATCCAATGACCAGGTGAAAGGGGGAGATGCCTTTTTTCGGTAAAACGATATTCGGATCGGCACCCTTCTCGACCAACAAAGATTTGACTGCACTGTAACAAAAGAAATATCTATTACTATTATTACTGTACATACTACAAAAACAACACTCGCGCTTTACTAATATTACAGCTGAAATACCTCAAGGGTCCATCTTAGGGCCTTTACTCTTTATAATATATTTATTTCAGATTTTCTAAGGTTTATTCCATGTAGTATGATTACTATATTGATAAGACTCAATTGTTTCATGGGATTAACGTTAAAAATACTCAAACACACATGAAAAGCATTAACTGAATATTTTCAAATTAATAGAATAGGCAATATGATAGTCACTGCCGGTTTTAGCAATATCGGCACCCTGGGCGAGATTTCTACGGCGCCCCCTCTCTGCTCTTCAATTCACATAAATGTGAAAAAAAGAAGAAAAAAATGAAGAAAATATGAAATCATATTTATTTTTTGAAATTACAATTTTTTTAATAACGTTTTACTTTCCTGGCCTTTCTATCAGCAAATTGTCTTATTAAGTCAGCGAAGTCCATCCGCAATTTCATTTTCGATTGATAAAGTTGCTGTTTGTTTATCTGGATTGAGATATTATCGATCGCACATAGGTTTTTATCAACTTAAGCTTAGAAAAACTTCTGTCTCCACTAGCTACGGTTAGTTATAGTTATTAATATTCTGAATACAATCCATACATTTGGATATAGTTCCTGAATATTGCGATCTTTAATGAAATTCAAAATTTAGGCATCAGGAGTAACATTATCTTGGTCGGGTAAAAAGGATTCAGACTTATGGGTTCATCACGCAACAAACAGCCGCTCTCGCTCTCGTCCAGCCGCCGCCGAGAGTGTGCCAAGTCATAACATAAGGGCAGCCAGACGCGTTTTTGGCGCCCCTTCACCTCTGACACCTTGAGTTGAGGGACCCGGGCTTCCGAGGGGCTCGTAGCGGTTGACAATTTCTTTTTTCACATTTCTCCCCCCGCTCATCAATTATTAATGTGAAGGGGACCGCCAGAGAGATCTTGACAAAAATGTTTTTTTCAAATTACTAATTTTTTCTAACAGAAACCGAATTACCGCGGATCTGTAAACCGAAACCATAACCGAGAACCGAATTGTCGCTGCTATGAAAACTGAAAATGGTATACGTTATTTAACCCTAACCGAAATTAATTTCGGTTTCGGTCCCTGATTACATTACATTTTTTCAAGTTTTGCATCGTCATCACCTCTAGTAACTGTATTATTATTATTATTATTATTATACTTGCTGTTTAATTCATTATCGTTTACACTTAAATTGGCAGCCACTTTGAACATTAAATCAAACAAACTATTTTACTCAAATCAAGAATATTTATCACATACATAATTTATCTTATTTCTTTGAAATTTTTCAAAGCCAAATACATGATTATATTTCTAATAATTTTCCCGCCAAACCTCTCTTTTTTTGGATATGAAAACTTTGAAGACTAAAGTAAAACGTATGGTAAAATTAATGTTTACAATTTAAAATAAAAAATGCCACACTCCATTTTTATAATCCTTTTCAATATTATCCTCCACCAAATCTGAATATCAACGTGATGATACCTTTTACAAAATTGCTGCGTAAAAAACTATAATCAATTACTCATAAAATCTCAGTATCTTTTGTGATTTTCCATGCATAAAAATTGAAGAAAAAAAAATTATGAACATCAGCTACATATATTCGTATTGATTAGATTAAAAACATATTAAACTAGACCTATTGACATTTCAATATTAACATACAAATAAAAAAAATTGTTAATTAAAAAGTAAAACATTAGAAAATTGCGATACATAATTCATCGATTTACTCGTATTTTTTCATTGATTCGTAAGAATCATTCATATTTTGAAATAATGTTTAAATTGTTTAATTATTATATGGTAATTAAGTAACAGTTCTTATCACGTGCATGTCATAATTTCATTAATAATCTGCCCGTAGTGTGACATGGATATTGTATAATGGCGCGTTAATTTTTGTAGTAATATTAAGTAACACGGATATTTGGGTTACGAAAACATGTCAAAACTACTTAAACATAATGTTTACTATCGATAACGATTTGTGTTTATATTAGTAAAAGCATATATCTATTTATTTGCTTATTTGTTACACTGTTCCACAGGTGAAAACCCAATTACAGAATAGAAAATACGTCCTAAGGTGTAAATTTAATTTTAGCCATGTGTGGGGTGAAGTTCTGTAGGGTGCGCCCCATATATTCCAAACAACGATCGCATATCACTGTGCTATCATGTTCATATATTATCCGGCACGTTACTTTACGTGACACCGTTCAGTGATACTTAACAGATAACTAAGTACCCATCAATCAAATCTAAATAATTTGTATTTTTTATCAGAAGAAAATTTACCAGCTACATTCGTCTTCGCACGTACAATTTATAGTGTATTACACATTTTGTGTAACGGAAGTTCACTGTACAATGAAAAAATCTGACCTTATGTAAAAGTGATTCGAGTCAAATGTCATAAAACTGGAGATGTTGTACTTCAAACCATGCTGATTAAAAGTCTCAATGGGCCTAATCCCCTAAAGTTAAAGGGTATCCAAGATATTTCATTATAAAGTTTGAAAAATGCCACACAGCACTAGATATCCTCAGGATGTCCTAATTAAATCCTGTTATCCCAGTCGAAGGCTATCATTCTTAGTACATCCTCAGACAGTGGCGGCTGGTGAAATTTCAATATTTTTTTTCTCGTCTGTGGCCCATACCAAATATGGGAAATAACATCTAGAAGCACTTCTCTAATGACCTCTAAACAATTTTGAAAAAGCAGTTTGAAAATTCGGTAGCCTCCCCTGGGTCTAGGGACTCCTGTTTATTATTATTATAGTCTTCGCAAAAACGAAGAGTATATTGTATTTGATCGGCACATTTCTAAAATCGTAAATATCGCTCGTAGAGAAAAAATTTTCATATCATTGTGTTAGTGAACGAATTCTGAACAACTTTCAAAATGTCGTCTGTCCGTCCGTCCGTCCGTCACGTTTCTTGTAAGCACGATAACTTAAAAAAGAAAAGTCCGATTGTATTGAAATTTAGAAAGTAAGTTAGTGTTAGCTAGAGGAAGAACTCTATTGTTTTTGAAGAAAATCGATCAGTAAATAAAAAAGTTATTAATTATTTAATTAAAAAAAAAACTCTTAATTTTTGTCGCTTGTACTAAAATGGAAATCTTGCGAGATATTATTTCCATAATAATTTTTTTTTTGTTTATGAAGTTTACTAATATATATTTCATAGAAGCGAAATATGTATTAATGTCGAAAGATATATATATGTCACAGACAATCAATGTTTGTACGAATAGGTGGTGGCGCAGCGGCTAAAGCTTTCAATCCAAAGGTCCCGTGTTCGAATCCCATAGGTTGGATATTTTTTTTTCATACAATTTTTTTCACAATAAAGATGGTATCACAAAATTTAGGATGTCCAAAAACTAACGTTATTTACAAGAAAACTGCGAAGAGTATCCTATAGAATGTGTAACAATTATATATAAAAAGCTCAGTAAATTGGCGAAGAGTACGTTTTTAGCTTGTTTTTTTTGTCAAACGCATTTGACTTTTCATAAAAATACAACAATACGTTTTGGAGTTTATGAAAATATTTTCATTATTAACTGAATGTGTCACAGTTGAATTAGCAGGTTTGAAATGAAAATGCCATACGGCGATGAGAGCCACAGTGCCATACCCAGCTTATTTGGTCGAAGGGTGAAGTCCGTTTAAAAGGCGGTATAAAAAAGTTGCGAAAAAAATTAAAATTGATGGGGGGTGGGGAGGGTGAGCGGGCCGCAAAATAAGAAAAAATTTAATGAGCTAGGAGGAGCGCCTTCTGAAACAAAAAAATTTCACATTCCCTAACTTTTTATAAAAATTACTAAAATTCTCTGATTTTTCAATACATTTTCCAAATTCCCTCACATTTTTAGGCAACTGGTCGCTATGAACCCTGCAGCAGGGGCGCCACATTATGCGGGCGGGGGGGACACAATTTAATTTCTACTAAATAAACGAAAAATCAAAAGTGACGTTTATATTTGGCAAGCTATGATATTTGTATTTTGTTATACAATTATTCGGCTGTGCTGTTTCCAAGACATTCTTTAGCGTAATCTACAAAAAAACAACAATATATTATTCAGCGAGCGTATAATGATAGCTATTACTCGCAATGGTGATGTTTACGGCATGAGCCGAAAGCGAGTGTCGCAAATCATCCGAGCGTGTAATAGCCATTATACGCGAGCAGAATACTATACTTTGAAATTGTTAGTTCCTGATTGGTCAAAGGTGTGTTATAATAGTCTTATGAACATTATACGTTAGGTTGGAATTATGATTATCATTATTTGTTACATGTATTATGCGTGGATAAACACATAATATAATATTTTCGTCATACCTCCCTCGTAAGTATAGATTAATCCCATTGTTTTGTTGATCGTAAGTGACGCTTTATGTATCAAATACTTGTTGCAATTGGCAACGGGTCGTTATTTTTCATAACGTCCCTAGGGAAACTTGGATTTTGACGAATGACGAAAAATATAATATGCACCGCGGGTCGTACAGTGCGATTTCTTGGTCATGAATACTTTTGCAAACCTCGGCCCTACGGGCCTCGAATTGCACACTGTAGTCTCGATCAAAAAAAGTGCACTTACGACCCTTGGTACATAAATAACTATATATTAATTTTACTTACAGTGTAATAGCAACCAGTAAACATAACCTGCCGTCTCGTCAACAGATATTGCAAATAAATAAAAAAGCTGGATCGTGCAAAGAAGAATGTTTGCATATTAAATTACTGTATGACATTTGGATTTTTGGTTCATTTCAACATAAGGAACGAATACATTATTTGCCAAATATATGTAGGATAATATGTGCTTAATTACCGTATTGCATTTGCTTTATTGGTTCCTTTATATACAAGGAATCTATAAATTGATTGCCGTATAAATATGTGCCATAGCCATACAGAAAAAATCGGTATGCTGCTTCACGGAGAAATAACAAATGTTTAATTTTTACAAATCTGTATTTGCTGTATCTTTATAGATTCAGTCGATTATATAATTTTTCTGTGTAAACACGTCGTATGTTTATTTTAAAACGTTCTGATAGCGATCCATTCTAGACGCTTGGCGAAATAAATAAAAAGGTTGATAACCCGGGACTATTAATTAAGAAGACATATATTTCCCTATAGCAAGACATCCGTCCGGATCATCTATATTTTTATAAGATTAACTTGGCTTGGTAATTTATGTGTTTATTGAAAAACAGTGTTAAATTTAACGCGACACTATACTTTAAGGACGATAACCTATTTTGATAAATATTGGAGTTGCAAAATTATACACGATAAGTTCTAAAATTAATTGGCTTTACACATTTGTAGTAAATATTTTTCAGATGATGACTCTTAACGTTATCCCTGTAGGAATGTTCTCATTAGTCATTTAAATGGACTCTGAAGTCTCCAAGATTATTTCTTTAAATGAGCAGAGCATCAATATCAACTTTAATTTGGAGATCGAAAAGGAAGAACTGTATTTCCTTGTGTAAGCATAATGGAAAAAAGCGCGGAAAGGAAATAGGGTATACAGAAAACCAACAGAATCAGACTTTCAGATATCATATCAAATTTTTGTAAGATCTGCCGAAAACAGCATTAAAACAGATCCCAATAATCCCAATAATTTTGGAATTTTGCGAAAAATAAGAGAGGATCCACTAATATACCAAACACCATGGCATTTGATAATAGTGTTACATGCTCTTAACCCAGAGACATCTATGTGAGTTTCCTACAAGTCTATGTATAAGTAACAGAAACTAAGTTAGTTAGTTTGGCAATCGGCCCAGAGATGGCGCGCCCTCATCTTTGGGTATACATATAAAGGCATTGAGAAGCCGAGTGAGGACAGTTCAGTTCAAGTCTAAAATTCCAATGGGTCCGGACAATATTACAGCATTTCTGTTAAAAGACTGCATGCATATTTGCTGCTCCCCTTGCAATTTTATATAATTTGTGCATGTTCACAGGCCACTTTCGGTGTTCCAGCATAGCCCTGTAAAAGGTCGATCCACTACAACAAACCATGTTTGTATTACGCAATTCATCAGTGAATCTGTCGACTTAGGTACACACTGACTGATCTCTTTAAACAGACTTTTCTAAAGCCTTCCATTGGCTTGACCACTCTATTCTACTTTATTAAGTTTAGTAATTTATGAATACTAAACTTTGGCTTTTCTGATTCTCTACTGTTACTCTTTCAATCTTATGTATCAAATCGTTCACAATTTGTTGCTTTTAATGGGTTTCAATCTTCTAAGTACTTCGTTCCACCTGACATGGCGTTCCACAAGAATCGATTCCTGGACCTCTGTTATTTATGTTTATTAATAATATTATCACAGTATTAAATGTTGTCTGCCCTATGCTGACGATGTAAAAATATTTTTCACTGTCGAATGCAATAAAGGCTATCTGCGCCTTCAAAATAATTTAGATAGATTGTCGGAATAAGAATAATGCATTTCAAACAACCTCTGTTTAAATGTTGCTAAGTGTCAAGTAATGTCCTATTTAACAAAAAATTCTTCAGTAATGTTCGACTATCGATTTGGAGAAACGACTTTAGCAAGACCTGATACAGTTCGCGATCTAGGTATTAACTTTGATAGAATACTTTCTTTTCCTAATCACATTGAAACCATTGTGAGTGAATGCAAATACTCAAATAACGATACCTTAATTACCCCGTTTTCTTTTATTTAAGATCAAAACTGGAGTACGCATCAGTTGTTTAGTGTCACGGGTATAATTTGCACATTGATTGTCAAGAATCAGTACAAAGACAATTTCTAAAACGGCTGTGGTTCAAATCAGGTTTTTATCCTCTAATAGGCTTTTCTAAATCGGAATTATTACAAAAAATTTAGCATGTCTTCGCTTTTTGACAGGCGTTGTGTTTTTGTTAATCTGTACTGTATTTAATTAAATAAATTAATAAAAAAATAATCGCAATGAATCTCATCAAGAACATTTAAATATTAATAAAACCATCTTTAATTTTATAACGAATTGGCAATATCTTGTTTACAAAAACTCACAAGGAATGGCTGTTAAATTGCGGGCAAGTTGTGAAAATATCAAGCGAATCTAGAATGCCACAAGGATCCTCATTGAGGCTCCCTATATTTTATTATTTATACATCATTTACCTAACATTGTTACAGAATATATCTTAAATACGATTCTTGTCGATTGTTAGCTGTTGAATTCAGATAAACTACCTCATTTAATTGAAACCAACCAGAATAATTCGCAAAATTGTTCAGCCAACTGATAAACTAGTCATACATTTTGAATTGAAAAATTGCAATAAAAGTCCATTATTGATAGTATTTGAAATTGATGAAATCCACAAAATTCTTGGGTGTAAACAATGATAATTGAGCTCACAAGAAATTTTAAAAAATGATCAATGTAAGCAAAGTGTACCGAAAGTGGCGGCTGCTTTAGTGTGGATGATTTAATAATTAGTACCAGAGGCAGACTGGGAGGTTTTTCTATAGGTCTGTTTTATTCAAATTTTATTGTGAACAATTTGTCCTTTTATTTTCTGGGATAGGAATACCAGGACCGGAGATAATTAGGAAAGTAACAGGAAATTTTACTTTTACATTGTTTAAATTTTCACGCCGAAAAAAATTAAAACAATGGAATCGCTGTAGCAAAACAATTCCATTCAAAATTTATTTTGACTCCTTATAAAACAATGCAAAACACAACAAATGAGTGATATAGTAACACTGATAACGATATATTATAACGACCGATTAAATTCTAATAAAAACATGAGTTTAATGCATTCATATCGTCTTAGAATAAAAAGTGTGCACAATAATAATACTATTAACTATTACTATTATTGATAACGTATTTATATCCGCTTTGTTTAATAGTCTAATAATAAACACATACAAGTCATGGTGATCGAATCAAAACATGAGGATTGAAATGTGTTAAAGGATCCGTATTACAAACTTGTAAAACCTCAACTGCATCTATAAACAAAAGTTACAATAGTAGTTTTTCTATACAACAGCGTGTAAAGTGGAGTGGCTGAAAGGATTTTAAAAAGACATTAAACATGATCTCGCTTCTCTGAAAGACAATATCATATAATATGACTATTTCATTGATGAAGTTTACCTGCAGACATTATCTTTGATCTTGACATAATTTTCGATCATAACATATCATTTTCTGATTATATAAATGGTATTGCAGGAAATTCCTTCGGATCTCTTGTATTACATCGTTTTATTATAAGAAATATTCACGTATTTAACTATCCATATACTCTTAAATGATTATATTTTGCTCTTCTCACCAGGGCCGGATAACTTTGAGGACGATTGGGTAAATCGGTCACCATTCGGCACTTTCGGCATTTGGCAATTATGTACATAAAATCATCAGAAAAACTCAATACCAAAAATAACACAGGCACACAAAAACAAAAAAAATTCGAAATACATCGGGGTAGGGGGGGGCTACCCCGATGTATTTTGGGACGCTGAAACCGAATATGACAGTAAAAAAAGGTTTTAATCATCCCATTTTCCCCTAGCACCCCCTTACAACCTTCCTGGGGGATTGAAATTCCACATTCGCTTGACGCCTTTGAAAATCGTCGTATTTATTACCCACCTTTTCTTACGCAAATTAATGATGAGTAGCATTGACACAGAATATTTTCAGCCAGTTAAGTTTCTTAATACCTTATATATTTTCACAGCAATCTCTACCTTCAATCTCCCAATACTTCTACTAATTTTCTCCGTTTCATCAAATGTACACAACACTTATAACTAGCGCAAAACAAGTTTGATGTATACAACTGTAATATGGCCTCGACCAAGAACCTAAAATTATAGTGTTTAATGACGCTTGTTATCTCTGCATTTCGAATATAGTGCATTAATTTAATGAGTTTTTATATTTTTGAATAATTATAATCCTAAATCTGTACTGTACCCATTCAATAATTCAGCAATTGGTGTTATATTGCGGAATAGTAAACAAAATAGATAAAATCACACCGGATCCTCCGCCATTTATTGAAAACATCAGTGTATGATTTGTGCTTTCGTAAAGTAGTGGATAAATTTGATAAAAGGCGAAGTCAGCTCTGCTGAACTGAGCTCCTCAATTTATACAGGTTATCAGGAGGTGTGTTGTGAATCATTGCTGACGAGGAACATTGATTTCCACGTTTTTAGCATGAGCAATGATCCACAACTCGCCTCCTGATAATCTGTACAAATAGAGGAGCTCAGTCCAGCAGAGCTCACTTCGCTTCAGAAAAAGATCACGACGAGATGGTCGAAACGTCAAGCACTCAATAAAGTCAACGTGGAAGAAGGCCTGGAAACCAGCAGCCAAATCACCAGCTCCACGAAAGCCTTAGCACCAAAATTCATATTGAATGCCATCCTTTGATATATTTTTTAAATTTTATTGGCAAGTTTTCACAAAGCTATGACGTCATAAATATTTTTTTAAATGGCAATCCCCATTTTTGTTATGGAATTTAAAATAACACACTTTTTTACATGAGATACGGTATGTAAAAAAATATAGGTATGTATATAGATGTAGGTTTCAGGACGAAATTTTATTATAAGTGAAGACATTTAAAAAACAAACTACATTAAACGTTCGAATTGCGTTCTATTCAAAGCCTGACAGTAGCCGAGACGACTGAGGTTTTTTTCCATGGGTAAAGCAAGCAAGTTACAGTCCATAAAATTGGAATTTAGTATATGTACAAAAAGCCAATGTCTCAATTTTTTTTCTTGCTTCAGCCATCTCCATTACAGCCCCACCCCATTATTAAAGGGGGTAAAAAAATACAATTGTGATTTAGTGTGTGTACAAGAATCAAAGGCTTCAAATATTTATTTTGGCATTAGCCACCTCTCGTACACCATTCAGTGGGGATTCTCTGAAGTCCAATAACGACCCAATTTTGCCTATAGACGGCCATGTAAAAAAATATTCTCTTTAAGGCTGCGTTTGCACGCCACAGTCAATTCTTATATAGAAATAGCGAACTAATGGTTCTGCCGGTAAAACAGAAACCATGCAATTGTCTAGTTATGAGTTGAGATTTACTTATTTGTTGTTGGCAACAGAAGTGTTGCAGGGCCGTACGGCAAAGATGTTTTAGATCTTTGCCGTACGGACAGTATTGAAATTAGTCGACTAGATTTACAACAGTGAATTAAGTGAATTAAAAAATTATTCAGCTCCTATTCTATTTTGTAACTTTTGAAATAGGATTTGATGTTCGTAAATAATTAAATAATTCATGGTATCTAATAGTAATAAATTCAATTATTGTTGGATTAAATTTGACGTGTTTACGTGACACAAAAAACATTTTATAGTATTACGGGTTGCGAGAATTATTGTTAAATTGTAAATTACAAAATTTCAGTATTTCAGTTAATAATGAAAATATTTTCATAAACTCCAAAACGTATTGTTGTATTTTTATGAAAAGTCAAATGCATGACAAAAACAAAAAATAAAAAACGCAAACTGCTTTTTCAATATTTTTTAGAGGTCATTAGAGAAGTGCTTCTTTAGATGTGTTTCCCATATTTCGTATGGGCCCCATGCGCCACAGACGAGAAAAAAAATATTGAAATTTCACCAGCCGCCACTGATCTTCGGCATGTTCATATACACACCCTTATACTTTTTGATCTAACTAGTTTGACCAATAAAATTACTTTGAACACCAGGAAATGAACATTTTGTTTAGGTTTGTGTGTAATATAAGTACAAGTATTTACAGTTATTTATTTAATAAAGAAAAAAATTATAGTGAAAAATGTAGATTTTTTTACACCCTCATAAACATTCATACCAGAATGCAATAAAAAATTTTGAACATTCACTTCTTAAAAACAATATTTTTGTACTGCAAGTTTAATTATCATTTTCAAATACTAAAGTGTCAGTCCCAGAGACAATTTGAGCTCTCCTTCAAGAAATAAAAGAGACATTTTACTCTTTCAAAATAACTATTGATTATATACACTAAAAGAGTGTGCGCAGAGATAGTTTGTCCATATACATAATATTATAATTCTTTTGTATCCCTTGTGACATTGATTCTTCACAGTCGGGATTAAAAATAGGTAAAGGACCCCGCAATAATCTTATGGAAATTGGGTTTCGGTCAAATCGTCTGAATTTTGGATGTTTTAGGTTTCGTCATCCCAAGCAAAAGTCTCAATGGGCACAAAGCTCGAAAATCAATACTTTGGCTGCTACGGAACTTGAAAGCTCCAAAGCTCCACCACAGATTTATTTATTCGTGCAGTCTTTATAGATTTTTAAATAACTTATTTTTTCGATTTTAATGTCTAGGTTTATGTTTTTGAGGTTGCTGAATTCAAATCCGATGTCAAATTGTCCAAATTGACACTTGACAGCTGTCAAAGTGCCTTAACAAAGTGCAAATCTTATTTTTATGTTATGAGTTTATGCTGTTTAGGTAACTCAGTTCATGTATGATGTGAATACAATAATTCTACAATTGGCAGCTGTCAAAAGGCTCTCAGCTAGCTGTCAAAGTGCAATAACAAAGTGCAAATCTTATTTTTTTGTTATGACTTTATGCTTTTTAGGTAACTCAGTTCATACATGATGTGAATACAATAATTCGACAATTGGCATGTATTTAGTCCCATTTACTCCCCAACCCTTTAATGGAATAAGATAAAAATATAATCTAGTTCCAGATCTCGTTAAAATACATACGTGTACCAAATTTAAAACCAATATCATAAACGGTTTCAGAGTAATCGTGAGCACAAAAAAAGTTACAAACGGGCAGAAATTTTTCTTTGTTCAGAGTTAAAATTTCGACGTTTAATGACATTCGAAATCTATTTCAACGAAAAAAAAAAAAAAAAAAAATTCAAAATTCTTTTTCTGTACGCGTAAAATTCTATTATAATTACTATCGTAGAAAAATAAAGATAAAAAAATACGTAAATAAACTTTGATAACATTTTAAAACAGACCAACTTGGCTAATTTGCCTGATAAAGTTTACTGCAGGTCTCCCTCTGATAACCCGGTGGCGCCTAAGACTTTTTTAATTATGCGGAGTCAAAAGACACTGCATGGACTAATTGACAAATAAATTTTGTTATCAATTACAGATTGGCCGGAATTTAAAGCAATGCAAGCGTGCACGAGTTGTTTTCTAATCTACAGAGTGGTTAAAGTCGACACGTCAGCATTATTATTCGAAAATACTGGAGATATTTATTTATGCAAAAGGTTGCAAAAAACATTCATTTCTGCAGCATATTGCATACAAGATTTTGTACAATTTTGTAACCAAATTAGAACATTAAATACCGGGTATATTTCCCCTATTTTAATACCTTATTTTTTAAACGAATTGTGATAAGAACATGCGGTTTTATTGGACTATTTTAAATGAAAAAGTTTTTTCCTGACTAGGTACTTTCAATTACTTCCGCATCCAGTGGAAGTATAGTAACGCAAACAAAATTTTTTAAACATTTTTATTCAAATGGGCTTAAAATGTCATGAAACGTCGAGATTTTAAGTCTAAGCAAAAAAAAATTCTGTCTGTCGGTCGGTCTGTAACTTTTTTTGTGCGCACGTTTACTCTGGAACCGTTTAAGATATTCACTTGAAATTTGGTACACGTATGTATTTTAACGAGATCTGGAACTAGATTGTACGTTGATCTTATTCCGTTGAAGGGTTGGGGGGTAAATTGGGGTAAATGGGGTTAAATAGGTAAATCAAGCAAGTAAAATTGGTATTTAGCATATATAAGAGAAACTATAGTGTAAACTTTAATATGTACACACATAGACAAGCAAATAAATAATCACTGGTCATCAAAACATTAAATAAATACTTTTTTGTACCAGTTTCAATGAATCAAAACAATGTCATTATTGACAAGTGTAAAATAATAGTATATTGTGTATTTAGGTGTGAAAGCAATACAGGCCCGGACGACGATGTAAATTGATGGCCGAGGCGCTAGCCGAGGCCAACAAGCTTCTAAGTCCGGGAATGTGCTTTCACACCGAAGTACACATACTATTTTTTCTGAAATCACAATCAATATTATTATAAATTAAGGAATTTGTATTAATGCATAACATTTCTTCATTACAATCTAACTGCTTACTAATAAATGCAATTTTAATGTGAGTTGGTTTGTCTGCGTGTATTTATTTACTGTCTAAAATATACATAAAAAACCGTACGGGAATGTTGATCATTGCTTGGAAACGGATCTTTTCCGGTCTGTTTTCTGATAGTTTCTTAGCAACGGACTAAAATACTGGAATTGTGCATTTTTCGATCTGAAATCGCGCCGAAAATGTAGACATTACCGATTGATTTCCGAAAAAGAAATTTTATTCCACAGTGTGAAATAAAACTTATTGGTTTCTATGGAAACAGCAATAGAATTTAGTCTATTTTTACAAAAACCGCTGCCCAAGGAATCACTACTTCCACATCCAGATTCTCTATCCAAGTCACTCACAGCGAAAAAACTTTGTATGAGGAAATAGTTGTTTATGGAACTTTAATAATATAATATTTGAAATCCTCTACCCCAAAAACCCATAAAACGATACCCCACATCGGTAGTGGGGTGGAGGGGGTGGACGAAGTAAAAAAAATATTTTGAGGTTTCTGGTTCTTGTACATACAATAAATCACAATTTTTTTTCCATCCCCTTTAATAATGGGGTGGGGGTGGTAATGGGGGTGGCTAATGCCAAAAATCTTTTTGAGACCTTAGCTTCTCTTGTATATACTAAATACCAATTTTATGGACTCCTACCTGCTTGATTTATCCATTTACCCCAAATTTACCCCAATTTACCCCCCAACCCTTCGACGGAACAAAATGAAAATTTAATCTAGTTCCAGATCTCGTTAAAGTACATATGTGTACCAAATTTCAAGTCAATATCTCAAACGGTTCCAGAGTAAACGTGCGCACAAAAAAGTTACAGACAGACTGACAGAAATTTTTTTTCGCTCAAACTTAAAATCTCGACGTTTCATGACATTTTTTTGTCGTTACTATACTTTCACTGGATGTGGAAGTAATTATATTGTTTTCTAATTTCGAATGGAGATACAAAAAATTTTGTATATAACTCTAGACTAAAATGTGTTTTTTTTACTCGTGTGGTTTATAGCACTCGCCTTCGGCTCGTACAATAAACGCCCCACTTGTAAAAAAAAAAATATCCTCGTTCGGTGTACTGGAAGCGTAATAGTGCTTTTAAAACGAATGTTGATATTGTGAATATCAGTTCTGAAATGAATTTGGTTGTACAAGTATGGTGGGGATTTATTGCGTAATAAGCTATTGAACAAACACGTCATGCCTTCGATTGTACATCCTTTTTTTGTTAAGTTTTAGCGTATACGTTGAAATTTTCTTACGCCATAAATTGGTCTCAGACAGCCGTTTTGAAGTTTTTGGATGCGTCTGGAGTCAATACTAGGCAAACGGTGACCAAATAGTACATCACAATAATTCAGCTGCGACAGAATCAAAAATGTGATGCGTAAGCTATAACTTATTGTCAATGTACAACTCTAAGTTCCTGACACCACCTTTAAATTTTATTAAATTGTTATCTACATTAAGTGAATTACCAAAATTCTCTAAAAAAAGTTGTATCTGCTATTCTTCCAAATGCTATTGCTGTTGTTTTATCACCATTAAGTTTCAAACAATGCTTTTCTGAATAACTTGATAATTTAAGTGAATCATAGTTGATGGCGGAAATGGCTGCAAATTAAAACTAAGATATATTTGGATGTCGCTGGCATAATAATGGTGAGAACATGACAAAAAGGTAGACGGAAAATTGTATGTATATACGGTGAAGAATAGAGGCCCGAAAACTGAGTCTTGAGGCACGCCAGTTAAAAAAATTGAAATATCATTACCATATATTACCGCCTGACATCTATCGGGCAGATAATACAACACTGAACAATAAAAATGCTTCAATGCCGACGAAATTAAATACTGAGAACAAAATTTTGTGATTCAGAGTATCGAATGCCTTCGAATAGTCTAGTAAAATTAGTAGTGTCATTTTTTCTTTATCAATAGCGTTTAATAGAGCCGTAGTTCAGCCGTGTCCCGATTTAAATCCAGATTACGTTGCCGGAAAAATAGAGTTAAAGGATCCCGCACCTTTTTTTTACAAAATTGGGCCAGCCTAGCTTCTTCTTGTACCATCCAAAATAAGTGATTCAGGATTTTTGGAAGTAAATTAAGAGTTCCCTTCAATCCCTATGAGTAAACATGTTACTTTTTGGGGGTATTTTTTTTACAAAGCTTGACCCCTGTAGCAGTCAGTGACCCAGAATTCAGAGCCGGTGAGTCGCGTCCTTCACATCAGTTTTCATTATTTATCGATTCCCACAAACCCCATTCCTAAACATATTATTCTTTTAACTACAAGCCACTTTTTTTACACATCTGAATAAAAAAAAAAGGTTGGCATGAGTATTTTTCTACTCTAGTACTCCAAATTAATATCAATGCATGCATTTTGGGCGTAAACTTATTTATTATACACAATTAGTGGTTGGCGGGCTCCTGGTCTATTGCATGTTGCTTCCTAATGCAACAGTCACAGTCCATAATCACCTAGATTTTTATCTGCCACCTGATAATGAAAAAAATAGGCCGCTTTGAAGCCTTCCATCGATAACGTAAGCAAGAAGGACTACAAATACTGCTGAAGGTATTATAAGGATAGCAAGGCTCAATCACCCTCATACAGCGTGTTTCGCCTCAAGTTGAACCATCGACCCTAATAAAAAATTTATTGTAATTTTTAGGCGAAGTGATTACAATGAACAACATATCAATGTTCTAATCTGTATAAACAATTTTTATCTTTTAATGCACGCTTCGAGATTGTTGATAGCAAGTCCAACGAACCACGAGATTTGACGTAAATTAAGCATGAGACTTGATAACATGCATCTAGAGACAGAGAGCCATAAAAAAATTTAAAAAAATGTTTTGACAAAGACGGTCTAGAGGTCACGAACAAACAACTATTTTTAGAATATAAAACGGTAATTATATCCACACAAATTTTGCACAAACAATATTATAATAATAGATATTCCGATTACGCGGACGGCACAGTTTGGTTCACAAACAAAAACTCAGGGCTAATGTGATATAATTATAAGTATAATAATTTTGCTTGTCAACAATTGCATAAATAGGACTAATGATAACAACATCAGTTTACGTTCGAGTTTGTACAAGACGATTTTTTTTATCAGGAGAAAAGAGCTTGCGCTCACACTCCTATAGGAAACTATATTCTGCAAAAATTATGTTCTCACCGACTGTTATTCAAAATTTCGATAGAAAAATAAATCAACCACATTAAATAAAATAAAAACTGTACTGAAAAATAAGCGCATATAAATTCTAAATAACAATAAAATGAATGTAAATGGTAGGCAGCACTGCCACCTAGCAGTGATGCCTTGAGTTGTTGCGGCCAGGTAATAAGAACATGCTGGTTTACTCATAACACACATCAACAACTAAAAATTTCAAAATATTGTCATTGTAGCGTCCCAAATTTGGATATTATTAAAGATTCGCATATTCCAAGGTAAACTAAGCGATTTTACAACATGAATTTTATCTTTTATAGAAAATAGAGCAGATATAAAATATATATTTTTTTTAAGCAAGCTTTTTTTATTATTATTTAGGTGTACTAAAACGAGAAAAATAAATTATGTTGAATTAATTGTCTTAAAAGCGAGACGTTCATACAGGCATTCATTTCGTTTGACAGAGATTGTAAGTAACTAAGTTTTTTTTTCTATTCACGTGACAAGCTTTTAAGACAATTAATTCAACCTAAGTTTTAGTACACCTAAATAATAATTATAATAAAAGTTTGTCTTTAGAAAGTATTTTATTTTAATTTTTTTTTTAATTTTTAGCTACGTCTTAATTAGTTTTATATTCATTGCGTCGTCCTTACTTAAAAGTAACCGGTTCCTCCGCCATTTCTTAGAATGTAACGTCTGAATGAATACACTATCCGTTTAAAACCGGATCCTCCGCCATTTCTTAGAATACAACGTCTGAGTGAATACACTATCCGACCAAATTATAGTTTAAAAAACCAAAAAACACACTTTTTGATACCATATTATTGTATTCACCAGAACTACACATATATGCAAAAGAGTGACCCCAAAAATAGTCCAAAAACCGTCCATTTTCTAGCCCCCGAATTTTGTTTCAAACTAAGTGCTAAATTATTGTTAATAATGAGAACATCTTGAATACAAAATTTCAAGATGAACTTATGTTTTTGAGATGAGGGACTGAAGTTGTGATATGCGTGATGCTATCGCCCCACAAAAAAATGAATACTCATCAGCTGTAGCAGACCAATCAAGATATTCTTAGTATTCTTCAACGCAGAATTCATATTTAACATCGACGAATCCGTATATCCATTGATTAATTCAGAAGGGCCAAAAACATCCCCTATATAAGGATGAAAATAGGGAAAAATTATGCTATCGAGTTATAGAGCTTCCATGAACAGAAATATAGTATAAGTCTATTGGCTGAATGCATGAACGAAGGTGTTGACTAGGGCTTATACAAAATAATTGAGACACACCTTTAAGAGGGTGAAAACTACCCCAATATCATACAGAACTGCATAAAAGCTCCAATAACTGGCGAAAAAGCTTGAACCCTCTAAGCTTTTAATTTATTAATAGGAATGAACCATAAATCTGTTACGATCTAGTACACGAAAACAATCCGTTACAGGGTAAGAAACTACCCCTTGTCTTGGATTATGAACTTGATCAGGGAAAAAATAGTGAATGTACCAGATATCGCATTTGGTTACAGTAGGTATGAATGTGGGACGATAATTAGAATTTTTGTAACTATTTTATGACACACCTACGATGGGGTAAGAGAACGGGACGAAAACTTATTGGTGGATCTTCACCCCCTGACCCCCGTCGGGATTATTTGGGGGATGAAAAGGAATCAAAAGGCCCTGACATAAGAGAAAAGCACTCTTGGAAACCGCTACATCAGTATTTTTTTGTATGTAATGCAGCGATTACGAGATTGCTCCGATGTTCATCCCTTCGCATCCTTACCCCCTCATAAAATCCACTTGAGGATTAAAAAAGGACCTATTTACCTTTATGTCAGAATTTTCATCCATACATTACAATGTTTGTAAAATTGCTCAGATTTCCACCCTCTAACCCCTGCGAATTTCTCTAGAGCGATGAGAAAGAATCACGAGGCCATGACATTCCTAAAGAGCACTCTTAAAAACCCTTGCTACAGGATTTTCGATAATGTGATACAGCGATTGCGATGTCTCTGATATTCACCCCCTCGCACCCGCACCTTATAAAGTTCACTTGAAGTTTGAAAACAGACCATTGGGACATTAATTTTATGGAGAGCGCCGTTTATTATCTTTGTGACAGAATTAACTTTAATGTAATATTCTCACAGCGAGATCGCTTATATAAATGTGCGTTGTTTTCTCACCTTCACAGGTGTGTAAAAAAACTATTGTGGGAATATTGGTTATCGTTCCAGATCCAGACACACTCCAATCAGAATGCAATATGTGGTACTTTCACTATTTTTTCACTGACTCAAGTTCATAATTCAAGATAAGAGGTAGTTTTGCACCCCCGTGATGGGTTGCTTTCGTGAACTAGATCATAACAGATTTGTGGTTCATTCTTATTAATAAAGCTTAGAGTGTTCAAGCTTTTTCGCCAGTTATTGGAGCTTTTATGCAGTCTTTTATAATATTGGTGTAGTTTTCACCCTCTTAAGGAAGTGTCTCAATTACTTCAACACCTTCGTTCATGCATTCAGCCAATAGACTGATGCTATAATTCTGTTCATGGACGCTCTATAACTCAATAGCATCATTTTTCCCTCTTTTCATCCTTATATAGGGAATGTTTTTGGCCCTTCTGAATTAATTAATGGATATACGGATTCGTTGATATTAGATATGAATTCTCCGTCGAAAAATCCTAAAAATATCTTGATTGCTCTGCCATAGCTAATGAGTATTCATTTTTTGTGGGGCTGTGTATTTTTTAATAGCATCACGCATATCACAACTTCAATCCCTCTTGTCATATCTCAAAAACCAAACATATGCTCATCTTGACATTTTGTATTCAGGATGTTCTCATTATTAACAATAATTTAGCAGTTAGTTTGAAACAAAATTCGAGGGCTAGAAAATAGGCGATTTTTGGAGCCACTCTTTCAGCTCAACTGGACGTAGTTAAGTGGTTTAAAACTGACTGGCAAGGTTTGAAGTAAACATACTAAATAACATAGAAACTAACTAACATACAAACAAAGCAAGTCAAATAAAAGCTTGTAATATAACTGTACACTCGATTCGCCATGTTTCTCTTAAAACGGTAACCTACATTTGTTTTCTATTTAATTTTTGACTCTTAGCCTGGAGTTCCGGGTTCGAATAATAGTCAAGGCACTAGGATTTTTTCGGAAAAACAAATTAATTCGCCTATAATCGGATATTGGATGCATCTGTTGTCTCTAAACGTGCAACCTCTTTCCACATAAGATGAAATTTGAAATATAAAATAAAATTTGTCACTTGAATAACCTCGTTTTCTACGTTTTAATTTTATATGCCAGCTGTCTTATATATTTTCGTTCATCAAATGGCATTTGCAATGTATTATTTCGTCAATTTTCGGGCTTGAATAAATGAATAAATTTCATAACTTGGCTGTTTGTGGAAACGAAATATATTTATTAGAGCACCGATTGACAGTTGCGTATTAATAGCAATATAATGATATCTAATAGTCACAAACCCTTGTTTAACTACCAAATAAACAAGGTTTAAACTAATTTAAATCAATTTCACCATGCAATGCGTGATCCTGAGCACGAAACTGGTCACCTTGAGCGTATGGCAGCAATGTTTATATAATTACAACTTAATAGTTAATTACGCTTTGTCAATTGTTATCAGTAGAAGTATTAATCATTATATAGTATACATAATTATAAGAAAATCATTAAAAAAAAAAAAAGGTTGCTTAGTGTAAAGATAATTAATACCACGATATATTTAGATTTGTATATCTGTTATCGGAGTAAATGAAGCATGAATGAATATCGTAAACTACTTTCTTTTATAATGAATTGTGTTCTGCAATGAACCCAAACTATGTAGACTATATGTGCTATGCTATAAGTAGTAATTAAATGAATAATTCTCATTATACGCTGAAGCTGTTAATTCTACATCTATTTTTTTTGTCAATTTCAACTGTATGAAAAAACACATGACGGACATATTTTTTAAAAATTTCATTAAAAAAAAAAACAGTATTTTTAAAATTCCCATTCGATTACTAGTACAAAAAATATTTTAAAAGCAGTTAAGTAGAAAATCCTTGAAAGCGCGTCAAAAAGTGCATATAACTTTTGACGCACAGGAATTTTTGAGCGCAAATATTTTTTTCGTATTCAGGAGGTCATAATATATACGAAACAACAGTAAAATTTCTAGTGGAATGTTGTAGCTGAAAAAAAAACCGCTACCCATGAAATCTTCCACATCCAGATCTTCCATCCAAGTCTCTCACAACGAAAAAATTTTGCATGTGGAAATAATTGTTTACGGAACTTTAATAATATCATATTTGAAATCGTCTACCCCAAAAACCCATAAAACGATATCTCACATCGGTAGTGAGGTGCGGGGGGTGTTAGGGGGTGGATGAAGTAAAAAAATATTTTGAGGTTTTTGGTTCTTGTTCACCTCCTTTAATAATGGGGAATGGATGGTAATGGGGCTAATGCCAACAAATTTTGTGAGACCTTATAGCTTCTCTTGTATATACTAAATACTAATTTTATGAACCCTTCCCTGCTTGATTTATCTGTTTACCCGCATTTACCTCCAACCCTTCAACGGAATAAGATGAAAATCGAGATTAAAATATAATCTAGTTCCAGATAACGTTAAAATACATACGTGTATCAAATTTCAAGTCAATATCTTAAACGGTTCCAGAGTAATCGTGCACACAAAAAAAGTTACAGACAGACAGAATTTTTTTCGCTCAAACTTAAAACCTCGACGTTTCATGATATGACATGACAAGCCTATCTAAACAATAAAAATTTTCAAAATTTTTTTGTCGTTATTAGACTTCCACTGGATGTGGAATTGAATTAAATTCGACTGTACTATTTAGCTTCTAAAATATTTGTCATTTTGAATTTCTAAGCTTTAACGTCAAATTCCTGCAATCTCTATATACCAAATTTCATGTGAATCTGTCAAAAAATGCATTTATGGCAGCCATATTAGATTAGCTAATTTGAATGTTTAATTTCTGACATCAAGTCATGTATGAGCTACTCTGAAAATACCTAACTACCAATTTTAATGTAATCCCAAAGAAATTCGAACCTTGCCTAGATTTTTAAGAGACCCACCACCTGTGCATTGGTTATAGCTTGACGAAAAAACTACAACGGGGCCACACCTGAGCAATACATTTGCAAAAAAACTATTATTATTATAAATCGTTTTTTAATATCATTACCGTATTCACAAAATCGATTAAATTTGTTTCCAATTCTTGCTCACCTTACACTACACGTGTTTGATGAAACTATAATGGGACCACCGCCAAGTCGTAACCTACAGTTTGCAAAAGATCTCAAAGAAACCAATCAAGTAATAATACAATTTCGCACACGGACCTATTTTTTATACTATACATCATACGTGAAGGACGCATTGTGCAAAAAAATATAGGTCACGGACAGCTGATTAGTAGTGATTCTGATTATTTATAATGAACGTATATCTCAGGTCATTGTGAAATAAAGTTGTAAATAAAATATATCTGGGTGTTGTATGCAAGTAATAAAAATGTATTATAAATTGTAATCGCCACGTTAGAGGGTAAAAGAGGATTTATCTTGACCTCCATTGAACATTTAAAATGAACATACCGGATGCTGTTTTATAACATTTTCATGTATGGATTAAGTCATACTGCAAAAACGCTATTTTTTAAATGCAAAATGTATTTTCTTAATAGAAACATTGAAGAATCCGGCAATTTGTTAAAATTACTAAATAATAGAATAAATATTTTTCGTTCTTGACTGTTTGTCTATTTTCCCGAATAACGTTAGGTAAATGCACCGTTTCATAATTAAATTAATTAAAGTGGTACATTACTTACTTTATTTACTGTGCTTAATTAAATGAATTTTCATATTAAATGAAAACAAATTAAATAGCAACTACTATATAACTGTACTAATAGCTTACGTTACGTTACGTTACGTTAAAAAATCAACGGTGTTTACATCAATTATTTTGGAGGTATTTTTCACCAACATCTAAACTCACAGCGGTCTTGTTGCAAAATGAAAAACTGCTGACAAATGCAGTCTTTGCATTCTGTGACATTAAAAATTAAAATATCTGCCTGCAAAATTTCAGCTTCCTAGGTCTTATGGTTTTCGATGGATTTCGCGGGCTAGATTTGAAAGTGACCAAACAGTGACGCTATGCATACAGCAGGCTAAAGCTGTTACTCATACTGAGCGTATCTCCTATTTCATAGTATCATGGAGAATTATCCAAAGTCAAGAACATTTAATTTTTTCCTTCCTTCACGCCTATGGATCACACAATTTTGTTTTGAGTATGGGTCATTCCATGCCAAATCAACCAATAAAATTAAAATTTTGAAACTTGACTTCTCCGATTTTGATAATTTTTGGTGAAAATGTTGTAGCTGTCAACAACATGAAAATTTCAATTTTTCAATTTTTTTTGATTATTGGTTCTTGAGTAATAAGTCTTTGAAAATTGAAAGAAAGTCAGTAATTTTGGAAAATAGGGATTTTTAAATCACAATATCTCCAAAACGATAAGAGATATAAGGGTGGGACAAACGTCAATTTATAGTGATTAAGCAATATTTTTCTATTTGAAGTTAAAAAATGTTGTAATCTGAAATTTAAAGGTCGAGGTCAAGGTCACAAATATAAAAGTAATTTTTCTCAAAAAGTATATTTTTGAAAATTATTAAAAAAATTGTATTTGTCCCTGGTGGTCATATCTACCATTGCATACAATTTCAAAGTGGGGCAACAACGGGAACATTGTACAAAAAATATTATTTTAGGACAATGTGTACTTTCAAGACACTAATAGCAAAGTTTAGTATTTTATTTTGCAACTTATAATTTTGAATTTACATAATCAAAAGAGTTGTTATTATTAATCTTGGAAATAGGTTTGTGTAACCACCCCCACCCCCCACGTTTCCCTGCCACAACCACTTTTGTCATACATGATAACATGATTGCGATAATAAGCATAATTAAATACTAAATGGGTAATATAGAATGAAATATGTTGTACGCAAAAAAAAACATTGATTGGTGGTACCGATGGGCGCAGCCAGGGGGGAGCCAAGAAGCAGTACAAAGCAGTATCTAAATTATCCCTTGAAATAAATATTTTGTAATTAATGCCAATATTATCTAATAGAGGAATCTACATACACATCCGTTTTCAACCATTTTCTGAAAAATTTTCCTCATCCTCTGGGGAGGCCGGTTCTATTGCCCCCCAGATGAATTTTTTGGCTGCGCCACTGGTGGTACCTAATACAAAAATTTGTTTGTTTAATAATTATTATTTATACAATTTTGAAGCCGTATCAGATAATGCCATTTCAGTTTCATTAAACTTGTAGACCCTTCCAGTTTCAGTGACAGCATCCACTTTAAGTAGTATTGTTTTTGGGTTGACATTTAAAACCTCAGGTTTATTTGGATACAGAAATGATCGGGAAGGGTCACTTGGATGTGGTGGTTGTCACCTCCTCAGTTTCGTCATTTTTACCTAGTACCCACAAGGCAGGACCCAGGATTTTGTTTCGGGGGGGGCTAACAAAAAATGTTTGTAAATGTAAATATACACTTTTTTAAAACAATTTCCACCAAAGGTTAGCTTTTGAATATGAAAAGTATATATTTTCTGGGGGGGGGGGGGGGGGTCGAACCCCGCTGACCCCCCCGGGTACAGCCTTAAGTACACATCCTAGCCACCAGAAATCATCATACATTGCAGTGACAAAGCCAGAAATTTCCTCAAATTCAATATTAGGTAAGCCATCTCCAAGGTTAAATTCAGTACTCTTACTGCTATTTAAATAGAGTTTTCCTCTCAAAACCATATCTTTCTTAGGTATAAAACAATGGTATTGTTGAATTCCAAAACAGGTTTCACTTTGTCAAATCTGCTTTCAAGAGATAAAGTATAAAGTATTCTGCTGATGGTCATCATCTGTGCAATAAATAATATTAAAATTTTTTATGCTCTCAGTCACAAAGTTGTATAGCTGTCGAGGTGTTAAAATTTGATCAGAGTAAGATCGTTATAGACTTGCTTTCGCCGCAAGTCGTTTTACAGTTCCACCTAGTCCATCACATACATTTTTACGTTATAATAATCAGACTCGCGAAAACACTTATTTAACATATTTTGTCGGTTCTTATCCATTGCTCTATTGATAATATTAAGTAATATAATTTAATTTGATTTAAAATGTTCAAAACCTGATAAATATACACCTAATTATGCACTATCCGCGGCAAACGACGCGACGGGTCTAGGCTAGTCGCGCGCCAGGTCTGAGCGACGCGGTTAGGCGATATTTTATGCAGCGCATGTACCAACACATTTATTATTTATTTACTTACTTATTTGTCGTCGCCCCACTTTCAATATTGGCACAGAGGTACAGGAAAGTTCAGTTAATATTACTTAATTTTTTGAGTTGAAAAAAAAAATTACTTTTTTAGATAATACCATTTGAGTATTTATGATCTTGAGAGTGACCTTGAGACAAAGAAATTATGTCAATTTTTTAAATAGAAATAAACTTTAGTCCATAAGCTACAAAACGAGTGCTTACACAAAAAATTTCCTCTTCAGCATTCTGAGATAATAATTATTAAAAATACCCCCGTTGTAATAAAATGTGTTAATTTTTTATTCTTTTGAGTCCTATAGAAAAAAAACTACTCGTCAGAAAAATTTGAAATTATGGATTTTTAATACCTTCTAGGGGTTAAACATGTGTACCAAAATTCGTTAAAATCTGAGTGGTAAATTTTTTTTGCTTGGTTGATTTGATATGGAATGACCCGTATATCGTTTTCGATAGCTTGATAAAATACTATTTTAGAGGTCGAAACTGATTATATATTTATAATTTTTAATACAAACGTAAATTCTGATGGAACTACTTCAAAAACGTGCCAGAATATAAAGGTTTAACAAAGAAAATGGGTAATGATAGAGTAACTTAAAAGAATGTCATTTTTTCTCCCTCACAGCACGCCTACAGGTGGTACAATTTTTCGAGTTAATGAAATTATCGATGTTTTTTTTATGTTCTAGAAATTTACTCTTTTGTATCATTTCCGTAACTATTATATTTTTCAAACTACGACAATTCTTTGATAAAAGACGATTTCAAATTAACAGAAAACCGTCTATTACCCAAAAGTCTTTCAATTTACTTATGCCAGTCATAGATGCAAAAAGGATCATTTTACGAAATGTCGTTTACCCACAATTTTTTTTTTAAGTATAGTTTGGGATGTCCAGAAACATATGCCAACTATCCGCGCGCGTGACAGGTGGGGCAACACAGTTTAAAATTCAAAAATCGACCATTTTTTGCCAATTTTCGCTTTATTTGCAACATAATATTGTTCGAAAATATCGAGATAGAAAAGTTAAGAAAATTGGTTCTGAACATTTTATTATTCTTGACATTTCCCCAGAAAGTTCTTCGTTTAAGAGCTACACACGAAAGACCAATGCTACTTTTTATCTTTTTTTTTTTTAAGTGAATATAATAAATATTAATACGAAATATATCATCGGTATAATGTACATTATGTTTAAATGTCCAATTTACTGTTGAAATATAATATATTTACAGAACTATATACAGTGTGTCCCACCTTTGTAGCTCAATTATTAGTCACCCAATTTTAACCAAGTTTGGATGGGTATCAAAGACCTTTATTATACCTTTTTTATTATGAAAAAAAGAGTCGATTTTTCGAGAAATTATATTAGGCATTTTTTTGTTGAAAAACTAATGCAATATTATTGATCAGCATGCTGTAGAACCGCTATATCTAGAATTTAACAACATTTTGATTTTTGGTTTTTGAATTACGGCCCATTTAAAATTACCTATTTTAAACAATAAATAATCAATAAATTGGTAACGAAATTTTTTTCTAAAAAAAGTCATTCTTTATTTTCTCTTTAAATTCGTTTTTTCTACCACCCTATATCATCGATACTTTCAAATTCGGTAATCCTTAATGTCCGAATAATTTAGAGGTCTGATGACCCAAAATTTTTCAATGAAAATTCTTGCCTTCAAAATTTGAAAGTTTCGATGATATGGGATAGTAAAAAAAGTGAATTTAAAGAGAAAATGAAGAGACTTTTTTCGAAAAAAATTTCGTTACCAATTTATTGATTATTTAATGTTTAAAATAGGTAATTTTAAATGGGCCGTAATTCAAAAACCAAAAATCAAAATGTTGTTAAATTCTCGATATAGCGGTTCTACAGCATGCTGATCAATAATATTGCATTAGTTTTTCAACAAAAAAATGCCTAATATAATTTCTCGAAAAATCGACCCTTTTTTTCATTATAAAAATGTACGCCAATGACTGAAATAAGTTTTGTTTTACTTAAAAAAGGTATAATAAAGGTCCAAACTTGGTTAAAATTGGGTGACTAATAACTGAGCTACAAAGGTGTTACCGTGAAAAGTGGGACACACTGTATAATTTACATGTTAAACAGAAAAAAATAAAACTTTTCAGGTATTGAGGTATTAAAATGATGGGAAAATAAATAAACAAATATATATTTTCACAATTTTATGTATAGTATAGTGTACATGCGTTTCATGTATAACCTAGAATAGAACAGAATAGAATAGAATAAGTTTATTTAACAAATTGTGCTGCTACAATGTAATTGTTAACTGAAACATTATGATAAATAAACCAAGCCTCCACATTAATTTCAGTGGGTAAAAAATTATATGCTTTTGGAGCAAGGAAGTTATGGCTTCCCTGGCCGATGGTGTTTGACATTCTTTTACAAAAAACATCATTTTTATATCTGGTTTCGTGTTTGTAATTTACCAAGTTATTTTCTTCAGAATATGTTTTTACTACTAAGGAGTGAAAGTATAATTGGCGGATGTCCATTATTCTGGCATCTTTGTATAATATATCTGATAGATAAGATATTGGTTTTTTGTATATTATCTTTAGAATTTCTTTTGAACTTTTTCTAGACTACTAAGGTTAGTTTTTAATAACCCTCCCCACCCCATTATGCTATATCGCAATTGAGATTCAATTAAAGCAAGATAATTTGTTCTAAGATTATTAAAGGGGTAAAGCGTACTTCTTAATTTAGTAACCAATTAATTTATATGAATATCCCACTTAAAAATATCGATATTGATTGATTTTCGTCGTATATTCAGTTCGCTGTAATTTGGTAATGTAGACTTATAACAGGAAAAGGGAATAAATAGAGTTTTATTAAAATTTATCGTTAAAAGTTTAGAGTTTAAAGTTAAACCAGCCAATAAGTTGATTTAATATATAATTTAATGTAATTTAGCCCTTTTTGTTGGAGGCGAAGCAATAATACATTCAATTTCTCTATTTTCTTTATCTTCATCAGTATCATAACAGTACTGAATCATTATATTCTTTTTTTTTTAAGTTAAAAAATAGAAAAGTAGAATTGTTCTTTCGTCTGTAGCACTTAAACGAAGAATTTTTTGAGAAAATGTCAAGAATAATAGAACGTTCAAAATCAGTTTTCTCAACTTTTCTATCTCTTGATATATTTTCGGACAATGCTTCAATTTACGAGTTATATTGCAAATAAAGTGAAAAATGGCTAAAAATGGACGATTTTTGAATTTTAAAGTGTATTGCCCCACCTGTCACGCGTGCGGATAGTTGGCCTATATTTCTGGACGTTCCAAACTATACTTTAAAAAAAAATTGCGGGTAAACGACATTTCGCGCAAGGAAGCTATTCCGACTGGTCTGTCTAACTGTTAAGACTTTTTTTTTTTTTTTTTTTTTTTTTTTTTTTTTTTTTGTGGCACTGTGGAGCTAGTCCAATCAGCCAGAAACAAAATATTGAAGGTAAGACCAATACTTAAATACAGATTTAGAATGGATATTTAATTTGTATATGCTTACTAGTTCTATGAATATTATAGACCGTATAAACACCAAAGCGGTGTAGTTAAATGGATTTCATCAGATGTGGAAAAATACATTTAAATGGAACTTGAGACAATTGAAGGAAAGTAGACAGGGACACACGTTTCTCGCCTAGGGGCCGATCAAGGCATTTTTAATGTTCTTATACAAACAGGGTAAGGCCTCGGTAAGAAAGGAGAACAACATGAGGTTAGACGATAGGATGAATTACACAGCCTAAATATTTCTATATTTTAACTCCAGTTCTACTGAGAAAAGTAATTATATATTTCAGTATTTCTACTTTGTTTAGACACAAAACATGTAGTAAGTTGAATGGAGCCATGACTCCGCTTATGATTAAATTTGTATACAGGGTGTTGCATTCATTCATATATTTTTGGCAGTTAAACATTAAATGATCTAAGTTACCCTCGGTATTACAATATTCACATAAACTGGATGGAATTAAATTGAGTCTGGCAAGGTGTGCTGGATAACATCCATGTCCAAATTTTAATCTATTTATAATGGTTATGTACTTACGGGGAATATTTAGATCGTCGTGCCAAAACTTTATCGGTATTTCCGGATGAATAAATGAATATCTTGTAGGAGATGTAAAGCAAAACTGTCGCCAGAGGTGAGCCCATTTTTTTTTCATATTTGTCTTAAAAACATTAAAGCAATCATTCAAACTTATATCATCGGTTATGTCGGATCCAAAGTAGATACTATTTTTAGCTAATGTATCAACCAGTTCATTATATTGTAAACCATTGTGCCCTTTAGTCCATACAAACGAGATAAGCCCACCATTTGCTTTCCATTTGGCCAAGAGTAATTTAATTTTTGTAACAAATGGGTCTAAAATAGTGCTTGGGCTATAGCTATTTTTGATGACTGTTAGAACGGAGAGTGAGTCAGAGAGGATGACGGAAAACGGTATATTTTTAGACATAATATATTTTATGCCCTGTAGTATAGCAAAGGCTTCTGCAGAAAAAATCGACATATCCGAAGGGAGTTTATACAAGGCTTGGGCATTTTCTTGTGGGCTGTAATATGCACATCCTGTGCCTAAATGAGACTTAGAAGCATCCGTATACAGAGTAATCTGATAAGATATATTTTCTAAGGAATGCAGTAGAATGCAACGACTTAGAGTGTGATTTTCACTATAATTTGGAATTATAACCAAGTTATTATCAGATAGGTCAAAGTACTCGTGTTCAGGGCAAGAGGGATATGAGTTGGACAGGCGGTCAAAGTATTTGCTAGTTTCACGGAAGGCGGAGCATAACGGGGGAGAACCTTTTTTTACCCAATATTTGTTGCACAGATCAAAATTACTTAACTTACTTAATTTTTCAACTAGTCTGGGATCTAATAGGAGTGATTTTGTGATAAACTTTTCTGATAGAAAATCTCGACGCAGTTGTAAAGGAGGTTCTAATGCTTCAACATGTAGAGGTTCAATAGGGGTTGAATTCATAGCACCCAAGCAAATTCTTAGGCACTTATTTTGGACAGTATCTAAACGCTTCAGAAGTTGTTTACTAGCAGAACCAAGAAGGATACCACCGTAATCCAAGATAGATCTAATATATGACTTATAGAACATGAGAGCTGATTTTTGATCCGCCCCCCACCACGTTTTACAGGTCATTCGAAGAAAATTAATACCCTTGTCACATTTATTGATAATATTTTCCACAAATGGTTTCCACGTCAGTTTTTTGTCCATGGTGATGCCCAAATATTTGACTTCATTTTTAATCACAAAATTAAATTTTCCACATTTAATAGTTTGAATAATGATATTATGTCGGGAGAAAAAAGTCACATTGGATTTTGACTCAGAAATTTATAGGCCATTTTTCAAGAACCAAAGTTCGAATCGTTTCATACTATTGTTTAATTTTAATGTGCAGCGATCCAATTTATTTGCATCGGCGTAGATGCAAAAATCGTCGGCATATTGGATAACATTAATTGATGTGTCGATTTTGTGTATGTCTGCAGTGTAGATATTAAACAATAGTGGACTTAATACTGATCCTTGAGGAAGACCTACTGATACAAAACGTGGACCAATTTTTTCGTTATTGGCACTTCTGACATAAACTGTTAAGACTTGATTTAGAGAAAACTTTTTAGAAAATGTGCCCCGTCTATGTCTTATTATTAAAGACCCGTCATATAGTATAACAAAATCTACCTAGCCACGAACACAACCTTGGAATCATTAGTTTCTACCTGTTTTATATTTGGCGAGTTAATTATATAAATTAACTTATTTATCATCGGCGCCAGATAAAGGGTTTTCCTCAGAACCTTGAACCTTCTTACATCTCCCCAATTTGAAACAATATTTACTATGACAAATGATTTACATTATTTTTTTATAATAGAGCTAGCTAACAATAAGAGAAGTTTTCTACGAATAACTTTAAGATTGTATTATCTTAGATTTCACTGAAACTACTGCATACAACCAGATTGCCTAAATACAAAAAAGCCCGCTCGTCAATCTATAACTATATCTGACCCTGCGCTTGCGGTTGATATTCCGGAGATAAATTGATAAAAATATTTCCAGCTAATTTTGAAATTCTCTGTCTCAGTTGAGGTCAATCCAATGGGTAAAGTTCAAAATTGTTTAAGAAATGTGTCGTCTAGAATATTTTTAAGTAGTAGCAAGTTTACGTTAATGTGCATATTTATTTGTTACAATGATTAACAGATATTTGTTTAGAAATATTTTGGAGTAAATATTTGTCCTGAAACGTCATCAACTGAACTTTATCGCTGTTTGGTAAATTATTTTCTTCGGCATTTTCTAGAAATTCGCATGCAATACTCGCGAAATCATACCACAGAACTTGGTTCCATTAGTACAGTGAAATTAAGATTTTAATTCGGACAAATTTACATAAAGCTGTTCTCGACGGCAATGTATTCCAGGGAACCATATTATTACCATATTAAAAGTCCCCGAACATTGAGATGCCGGAACACTCATAAAATTCAGTCGCCATCTTGGATTATATAGTTTTTAGAGATTTTCTCGTAAACGATCAGTTTTTTTTAAATTGTACAAGATAGAAAATTTACTTAAAATTGATATATATGTAAAATGACCTATAGTTTGCTATACCTTTTTTTACTAATAAACGAAACAACACAATTAAATTGACTAGAGATTAAAAAAAATAAATAGTTTAAATATGTTTAGTTAGTTTGATTAAAAAATAGTAATATATGATTTTCAACAACTTGAAGACCTACAAGTTTCATTAACAATATGCCATTATCTGTAAAAGAAAACTTTTACCACAAAACTTAATAAGGCAGTTCTAGTTCATCATCGTCTTGAACCGTCATGTTTGAACAATAATTTCCTTGGCAGATTTTACATAAAGCCGTAAAACACAAAGTTGATTTTCTACCTACAAGAATATCCACAACCAGATTTGCAGCTACTAAATAATAAATTCATAATGAAATTTGGAGCTGGAGGCCTCACTATTGTAATAGGAAGCAGATCTGTTTCAATTTCTTTCCAGCCCCAATCTTTTGGGATTTAATGATCCTCTTCTGTATCTAATAAAAAGCACTCAATATATGATATTTCGCAACATCTTTGGTGGGTGAAAGACTTGCAAGTTGAAAATTTCTATGAAGATTGTGATGTGTCGTAATGGTGTTGTATGTATAAAATCTCAACTCATCAATGATTTTAACATTTTCTTTTTTATTACCATAGAGTCGCATTATAAAATTTTCTCAAACTGTAATTAATTTATCTGCATCCTCATCAGGTCTGTTAAATATTTTAATATGCTTAATCAAATTCTCATTCCTTTGGACAAGTTTAATAGCAGCGTTTTTACCTTTTTGTATCACAACCGGATATGGCATGTTGAAATAGCAAAACTTCCTTTATAGGGCTTAGCAAACATTGCACATTCGAAATATTTGTGAATAGATCTGGTTTAGATGCTGACATTGCTGACCTGGTCTTAGCATATGAAGGTTTTTATTACAATGGTGTATTAAAATCAATCAGCATCATCACCTACTACAATAACATTTTTATTGGTTTCTGCCAGTGTTACAGCAGTAGATACAATTACTATATCAGCATCATCTGGGGCCTGTATAACGGAGATTTCAAATTTTCTTAAAATCATTGTCAATCTATTGTTCAATAAAATGTTTTTCCTATTCGAGACGAAATCAGCTTGATTAAATGAAGACATTGTCTCATCAGTCACAGCTATTTCGATGTTACATTTTGCGTTGTTCTTGGTTCTTAATATTTAATGTGCCACTAAGCCACGAATATAATTTTTCCTACATGTTTTATGTACAGAAATTTGTTCATCATCATCAAAATGTTTCCACTTATCATCATTTCTCGTTTTGCTTGCACTAATTAGTGCCACAAGTCCTTCGATTTAACACATACACTTTCATTTTTTAAAAGTCATAACATTGCATAAGATACACGTATTTATTAGCTTCCATATTGCCTTATAAATATTTACCAGGAACAACAACAAATAACAAATTTTTAAACGATCACTCTGTCAAATATAATCCAATGCACCTAGTATAACACACTGTTTATATTAAGGATAATACTAATAAATACTCATTATTTAGCAAACAACTAAGGGCCATAAACACAAGCAACAAATAGTAATCTACTGTGAAGATCGGCCGCAGCAGTCCATGTGAAATGCGGAGTTTGACGCTCGGAATGCCCCCCTCATCGGGATCACTTGTATTTTATGTTTTTTGGGTCGCTGATCACGAAAATTGGGATTCCGCGGCTCTAAAAATGCCAAAAACCACCCCATTTGGAGTTTTTTCGCGGTAATGTGAATAATACTGTAAAATAATGTTATGAGTGTACGAAGTGTTCATTTATCAACAATATTTCTACCTTCTCTTTCAATTCTCTGCAAGCTTGGAGGTAGTTTTCACCCCTAAAGGAGTGCAAAAAAATTTTAGTGTTTTTTTTTCAAAAATTACAAGCAAACTAAAAAGTGTATATATGTATTTTCTAAGTATTAGTTCAATTTAAAGGCGACCCACGAGGGGTTGGAAAAGAATTTTCTTCATTGTACAATCCCCATTCATCTAAACTCAAATCAAAAAGTGAAAGAAAAAAAGTCCATCATTTTTCCATTTTACGTCAATTTAGGGGTAGTGTTACCCCCTCTGGTTAACTCTGTAATGAAGTATTCTTTAAATTCCTGCTCCATTACTAAGATTCCGGATTTACACACGACACCAATGTGCACACGGTCCGCAAACCTACCCATCTCCCGTCTAGAGGCATGGATTTGCACACGACACTAAATTATACGCAGTTCTACGTCACCAGTAAGCGAAGATTCTCGGATATAAAAGCCCGGCCGCAAATCAACATAATTCAGAAAGCTGGCGAAGAAAAGAAGACGAAGACAGAAGAACGCCAGAAGAGGCCTTAGCCAGCAAGGTCCAACGAGCCAGGACCCAGGGAGGTGGGCCGAAATCGTCTGCACCGCTCACATTTGTGAGTGGGGCCGACGTAAAGTAAGTTCGCCCGCCCTGCACGAGGCTGGTCCCCGGTCTACAGCGATGTACTGGGGTAAAGGGCAATAGTCCTGCCCGGCCCCAGACATCCGAGACCGACATCTTTAGCCAAGAATATTGGCGACATAATTCAGAGTGGATAATTCTGCCAATCTGTCTACAGCGTGCTGAGCTGGACATATTGCAGTTTTGTGCATCTCCCAACGCAAACACGACGGAACGAATGCAATCTGACCCTGGGAATCCTCGGCTCTATTTTTAGAGCCGCGGGACCTCGATTTTCGTGATCAGCGTCAAACCCCGCGTTTTACATGGACTACAGACGCAGTGCGCGAATCTACATAAATCTTGCGCCTCTCATTAAACAATTGCGTTTTTTTAGGGTTCCGGCACTTCTACATATGGGGACTTTTAGTAGGCCATTAGAAGGCTTTTCGTTTGGCACTACTGGCATCCATTAAAACAAATAATAAAACCAAAAAAAAAAGAAACAAAAAAAAAAGAAACAAAAAAAACCGATTTGCACCCCCTTGTGCACGCAACGACTGCCTAAAATTTGCATTTCTGGCATATTCATGGTAATTTCATTCATATATATGATTGGCATGCATTTTAAAAACGTTGAACCTGACTGGTCATGTACCGCCAGTCTATTAGCTGACGTTTGTGGGAAATTTGACAAAACAAAAGCGAATCTACAAATCCTGAGAAACTTGATTTTTTTGATAAATTCTACAAATACCGAACAATTTCCTAATAAAAATCGAAAATGAAGTATTCCGTCGATCAATCTCTATAACCAGTATAAGGCACGGACCTTTTTGAACAAAAAATCTGAAATAGAGTTTTTTCGAAAATTAAAAATAAACGAATTATTTACAAAGATGCAGAGTGGCAGTCCGCCCGAAAATAAAATCGTAAGTCTGAAATTACTCCGCTGATGTTTCTGCATTTTATAATTTTCTATTGCTATATTTTTGAGTGAAATTTTGGAAAATTAAGTAATAAAAATATGAATAATATTTAATTGTCCATAGAATATAAATAAACTTTTGAAAACCTTTTTGTTTAATATCTTCTGAAGAAGAAATAACCAATGCCCTTTCTGTATTTCAAAATGTAGTTAGCCTTTACTTTAGTCAACGCAAAAAGAAAAAAAAAAGAAAAATAAAACATGTCAAAATGTACTGAGTCATCCTACGACCCTCTGCTGAAAAGGTACTGAATCATCCCAACAGGGATAAAAAGTATATCAAAATGTAATTTTTAGCTTATTTCAAAATTGATGATATAAGCGAGGGGGAGAAATCTGAAAAAAAAAAAATTTTTTTTGTCCAAGTTTTAAAATCGATGTATCGTCGAATACCATTGATAGCTTCCGATAGTAAATGACCATCGGTACTATCGATGTTTAACGTATACTACAACACAACACATATTTAATTTTTAATTACTAGTGTTGCCGCGAGACTCGTCTCGTCGAGAAATTGGTTTTTCTCGTCTCGTCTCGACATTGTCGGGACGAGATCTTTCAGCCATCTCGTCTCGACATATTCTCGTCTACCCAAAATCTCGACTCGAGGTCGAGATCTCGTCTCGTCTCATCTCGACAAATATGAAATTTCCCATTTTTTCCCTTGTTTTTCACAAGTGAAATCTCTATTTATTTAATTTATAAAGTTACACTTCAATTTATATGAATATTTGACTTTCGTTTAATTTTTAAACATACCTATCACTAAAAGAACTATTTGAAATATTGTGAATTTTAATTTTCTCCATATTTTAAGATTTTTTTTGCCTCTATACCGTATACTATGAGAAGATATAATAATTTAAATTAATCAAGTTCGTAGTACACTGAAAATATATACGTTGTTTCTAGTTTCTATAATATAAATATATATAAACGAAAAAAAAAAAAAAGTTATTGTGAAACACACTGTATAAGATTAATTACAAAAAAAATTTTTACAATAAAAAAAAGTCGAGAAATACTCGATCTCGTCTCGTCTCGGCAAGATCTCGACTTTAAAAATCTCGTCTCGTCTCGACTTGTCGAGACGAGACGAGACCGAGAAATGTCTCGTCTCGGCGGCATCACTATTAATTACTAACGAACCTAATTATAATTATTAATATACAAAGTCCGAAGAAAGCTAGTTACAAGTTACAAGCTACCGCGCTACCGGTCTTACCAACACTATATCTATAATACGCTGATTTGAACAATTTGCTTTTTAGTTAATTAGAAACTCAAAACTCAGTCAAAAAGGACCGGCAGTCGGCGGCGGCGGTGCCCTTGTAAAAACGATAAAATGCAAATATCGTACACACGAAGACACGTTACAAACTTTGTACTCCGCCGACCGCCGGTCGTGCGGAATTTGATTTTTTGTAATCACAACCACGCAGTATGCTTACCGGTAGGCGGTCAGAAACGGACTTATTTGGAGTACGAATTTTAAGTTTAATTGTTCGGAAACCAGAGACGACTTGCGGCAAATTACTTGCCTTTTGCGTTTTGGCGCCCCCCGAGGATCCAGCGCCCCGGGCGACCGCCTGGCTCGCCTGCCCATCGCATACTCCAGTCCCGAAGAATGCGCGGGATTGATTTTTGAAATCCCGGGATTTTCGGGACCGCAAATTTGTCCGGGATCCCGGGATTGAAAACCCTTCACAGAACAAGCGTCTTTAAACAATTTAAACAATGGCATTCGAGGTAGGTACCATATTTTTCCAAAAATTCTATCCGACAAGAAAATTTTGAATCTTTTTTAGCTGCCTGATAATAAAAAAATATATATTCTTCTTAAAATGACATTACTTAAGATCAAGAGCCATTCAGCGAGGTCAATCTTGAAAAAAAGCACCCAATAATGCCGTATTTGTTTTTAAAAAATGTTTCTCGTGGATTATCAGATACGGATTCGGAATTAAACGTACACAACACTAACCTATCCAAAACAACGTTAACCTTGACACTGACTTCGGTAATGGTTAAAGAATTTAAGTATGATGCAATAATAACACATATTATATCATAAGGTAGGATGTTAACAAGATAACGTAAATATTTACGTTATGGCTACACGAGGCAAAGTAATCTATATTAGGCGACGCCCATTTCGCAAATTAAAAAAAATGGTCTTTCAACGCAATTTTGTCAAATGTTGCAAGAGGTGCAACCGCTATACATTTCCAGGAAAGTCACACATATATTCCATGCTAATCTTGTCCAAAAAAATGACATCAACTGAACTTTGATTGCAAAATTATCAAAAACTAAATCCTGCAATCGGTCGTCTCTCTACATCATCGTCAGTCAAATATTCTCGTTTCTACTTCTACCAAAGGTTGCCTGATTAGATAAATTACATCATTCCCACCCGCTGACAAACAAACAAGGTGATGGAAAACACATCGGAAAAGTTATTTATAACATGTTTACAACTCTTTTACACTTTAAAAATAAAAAAAACAATTAGTGCTAAGATTAAATGTATTTACCGAACGGTTTATTTTTTTTTATTGCAGATAGGGATACTTCTTTTTCGTTTTTTAATGAATTTCTTCCTTAGAGTATAAATGTCAAAAACCGCTGCCTAATAATCCAGGGAAATGAGGTTTTGGCCGGGACTGTGACTCATCCAGGCAGAGACCACGATTTTTAGGTAGAATAGGTGTCAATAAATGAAACCTATATAAAATCTGCGGTCGATTTTCTGCATATGTTTATTTACAGCCATTTTAATGCAAAAAAATGGAAAAAACGTGTTTTTTCACACTTTTTCACCTGCCAGTAAAAAGTAAACTATCTTACAGATAAATCAAATGAATCACCTTGTAGGAAATTAAAAAGGTTTTAAAATGGCGGTTGTTAAATGTCGATATAGTTAATTGTTGCTAAGATAATTGCAAAATGCGGAATTTTATTCAATAAACAATATCTTGTGTAAAAAACAATCTACTGTTTTGTCCTTGCGTAAATAGTTGACTCTCATAGTGCTTAATATCTGGTAAAAATTTCAAATCGATTCATCAAATAGTTTTTGCAAAATTGCATTAATTTATCCCAGAGACCTTTTTTTTTGCAACCCCACCACGTCCAGAGAAATCAAAATACAATGATTCTACGGCCTCCACCTGAAAGGGAAAGACTTGATTTACCAAAATGCTTTGTTAGATATCGAAAAAATTAATTTTCAGACCTGCAAAATGACGTTGCAAAAGAACTCAGATTTTTACCTTATAAACAAATAGAATAATTTTTTAACAATTGATTGTAGAGAATCGGTTTTTCGATATTTGAAAAGCTGATATTTTTACACGAATTTTGAAAAAAAAAGAAGGTCCTAGGTCAATTTGGGGCAAAGTTAGCAATTTTTTTTCAAAAATTCATAGCTCCTTTGTTTATAATAATTAAGAAACGTAACAAGCGCCATTTTAAAGGGGAAGAGTTCAACTTTTAGTGTAAAAAATTTGAAAATGATTGCACTTTCTCAAAACTGTTGGCAAAGCTTCTAAAATGAGGCTCGAATCAACTTAGCTCGGAGGTTGTGGAGGGGGAACCCTCAAATCCGCGCATTCAAAAATTGAAACAGCATCTTCAAACTGACCACATAAGTCATAACTTTGGTGTTTGTTAACCGATTTTGATGTTTCTTTTTTCAATTTGGGGTACCTTTTTGCGTACGTTAATAATATTCAATCTGTTAAACTATTAACATTAATATTAACAATGTAATTTGTTTAAACATTTAAAAAATTTTTTTTTTGCAAAATATCAAAATTTTTTGTTTTGTTCTTGTTGAAAGTTGTAGAAAAGGCTTATGTACACGTAAATATATATCTTATTGTTATAAACAATTGAATTTTTCAAATTTATAAAATAAAAACAGTCTATTCGATATAATTTACATTTTTAAGATATTTTTCAAATGCAAAATTACCATACAATTTATGAAAAGTGCTCTTATTAATTTGCGTATTATTAATTATTAATAAATAATAAAACAAACCATTACTTCCTTCGTAGAAGTATACAACACGCGTGTGAATGTACATGTAGTGACAACGTTTGTCATGTATAATGGTTTGTATGATACAGTAGAAACTTCCTATGGTTCAACACATCTGCTCCAAAATAATAAGAGAGTAATAATTACCTGTAATTTGTTTAAACATTTTACAAAAAAATATTTTTATACATTATCAAAATTTTTGTATTATTCTTATTGAAAATTATAGGAAAGGTTTGTGTACAATTAAATATATAAATTACTGTTATATTAAGATATAAACAATAGAATTTGTAAAGTGTGAAAAGAAACACATTGTTCGATATAAATAACGCTGTAATTTATAATAATACAGAATATTTGTCGATTCACATATAAATTTACTTAATAATATACCTATACACATTCTAATAAGGTAAAATCAATCAACTCGTATTTTTTTTAGGATCGGCTCATTATCATCAACATTAGAATGATCAAAGTTATCTAACATTAAATTAATATTCTCAATATCATCATCGTCGTCATTACAATTAATTTCACAATCATTTTCAAATTTTTTACACTAAAAGTTGAACTCTTCCCCTTTAAAATGGCGCTTGTTACGTTTCTTAATTATTATAAACAAAGGAGCTATGAATTTTTGAAAAAAAATTGCTAACTTTGCCCCAAATTGACCTAGGACCTTCTTTTTTTTTTTCAAAATTCGTGTAAAAATATCAGCTTTTCAAATATCGAAAAACCGATGCCCTACAATCAATTGTTAAAAAATTATTCTATTTGTTTATAAGGTAAAAATCTTAGTTCTTTTGCAACGTCATTTTGCAGGTCTGAAAATTAATTTTTTCGATATCTAACAAAGCATTTTGGTAAATCAAGTCTTTCCCTTTCAGGTGGAGGCCGTAGAATCATTGTATTTTGATTTCTCTGTACGTGGTGGGGTTGCAAAAAAAAAGGTCTCTGGGATAAATTAATGCAATTTTGCAAAAACTATTTGATGAATCAATTTGAAATTTTTACCAGATATTAAGCAGTATGAGAGTCAACTATTTACGCAAGGACAAAACAGTAGATTGTTTTTTACACAAGATATTGTTTATTGAATAAAATTCCGCATTTTGCAATTATCTTAGCAACAATTAACTATATCGACATTTAACAACCGCCATTTTAAAGCTTTTTTAATTTCCTACAAGGTGATACATTTGATTTATCTGACAGACAGTTTACTTTTTACTGGCAGGTGAAAAAGTGTGAAAAAACACGTTTTTTCCATTTTTTTGCATTAAAATGGCTGTAAATAAACATATGCAGAAAATCGACCGCAGATTTTATATAGGTTTCATTTATTGACACCTATACTACCTAAAAATCGTGGTCTCTGCCTGGATGAGTCACAGTCCCGAACATGGTACTTTTTTTACTCATTTCCCTGGACTATAAGGAATCCATACCGAGGTGTATATCAATTTACAATTTTGAAATTTTCTGACTTCCCTCCAAAAAATTTTGTGCTTGAAAATGAAAATTGATGAGCGGGAGGGGGGATAGAAAACATTTTCTGATGAGCGGGGGGGCGCAAGATGGGAACAACTTTGGATATAAGTAGTTTTTAATAAATTTTCCCCGACTATTTTTATAAATTCATAAATTCCCTGACTTTTCCAGAAAGTATACACCCTGCACTACTTCCGCATGCCATCAAAGAGGGTAACTTGATGATGGTGCGGGGGGGGGGGGGGAGCGAAGGGGTGACCGTGGTGGTAATCGACGACAAAAACATTCTGAGACCTTTGCTTTCCATTCATACACTAAATCTCAATTTTGTAGGCTTTTACATGCTTTTTCCCTTCGACGGAATAAACTCAAAATGTAACCTTGGTGGTAATTGGTGCTAAACAAAATTTTGAGGCCTTTGATTCTTGTACTTGCACTAAATTACAATTTTATTTTTATTTTATTTTTTACACCCTTTACTTAACAATGGAGTAGTAATGGGAGTGATAGTGGGAGTGGCTGATAAAAAAATTAAACTAAATCCTAATTTAGTAATAATATTATTAGTTAAAGTAGTATCTGTTTAGTTCTAGGTTATAGTAATTTAGGTTATACATAATATAATAATTGAAGAGCTAAGTGGATAAAGGTGTTATGTCACAAAAACACGTTATTGAGTAATTTAACTCGAAAGTTTTTAGGCGAGAACTTTTTTGTTCTAACGACTATATAGCTTGCATTTTGCGATGATATTGACATTTGATGTACTTTTCAGAGACAAATAGCTAAAGTTGTCAGTTGTCATTATTTTCGAAAATTTAAAAAAAATAATGTACATAACACCTTTATCCGTTCATAAGTTTCTCTGAAATTCATAAGGAATTAGTGAATAAAAGTGTTAAGAAATTAAACATATTTTATTATTATTAAAACATTTAGGTAGTCGGACAGTTCTACGGTTTTGAGCCACAGTTTGGTCATTTCCAAGTATGTTGTGATAATACGGCCTGTATTCTTCATTTATGAATGGTAATTGTTCTTTAAGATTGGCCAGTTTTTCTACACTTAGGCTGCCCTTGTTTTCATTAAACACCGTTAGAGCAATACCGTCGGAATTTATCTTATGCATATTCCTTTTCTTTAAAATATCGACTTTGTAAAATGGAAGTCATTTCATCTAGTGATGTAATAGTAGCACCCATAGGTGCCATTTTATACCGTCGCGAAAATAAACCTTTTCATTGTTCAAGTTTTTCTTCCTGTTGTACAAATTGAATTTTGAGGCAATTCCATCAATATCCTTGAAATGATTCTTCATATCTATGACAGCAGCGTCTTTGGGAGTTCTTAAAATTTCTCGATACTGGTCCGGAACGTAATGTTTTGTTGTTTCCTTAAAATTTTCTCGTCTCTGCCAAAGTCTCTATCTGAATCTAAATATGAATGTCCCACCTCCGAAAATTTATGGTTGATAACTTTAAATTCTCTCTTTAAAATCAACAACTGGTAAAGTGTAATGATATTGAAGTTTTTATTTTGTCCACCACAGGAGTCGGGCCATATTATAATGGGATCGATCTTTTCTTGGAAATATTCATTGTAAATTTGTGAAAAGGTGTGTAAGCAACTAGCAATTTCTAGGCTTTCACGGCTGGCCATATCTTCAGTCCATGTGAAAAAGAACGTTTTTTTTTTCAGTATTCCTCAATGTACGTTTGCCAAGGTTGTAAAACCACATTTGACGAAGGTAAAATGCTTTCGATGTACTTAATTTTGGCAGCGGCATGGTTTGCTGAAGATCTAAAGTAAGAAAGCAAATCGTTCTATCTTCTGTAACTTTTGCTCCGTCACGCTTTTGTTGTTCGAAAAAAGAAAGTTTGTAATTTTCTCCGTATTCTTTAGTATTATTTCCAGCATCACATTTGGGAAAAAATGTGAGTCATTTCATGATCTCAATTAAACAATTTTGAATACCATGGTCGTAATTTCACCATTTTTATTGGGTAGGCAGAGATTTTTCACAGATAACCCAATAGATGTAAGCATAGCGAACCCTGTAATTCTTAAACGATAACCTTATAAACCCAAATGTCCTTTGACTTGATTGGCGTAATTATCATACTTATTATTTTTTCCGCAAGAATTTCGGAATTCGCCAGATTTGCCTTAAACAATTTAATGCTCTTTCAAAATATTGGGTGGGCAGAAGCCATACCAGATATCAGTTTTGCTCTTGTCATAAAAATTTCTACGGTCCAGCCCTCTTCTACCTGTCAGCATAAAAATGTTTGTACAAAAAGAACACCGCAAAGCGTCACTTTCCAGTATTTCTGATTTACAGACTAATTTGCTAGAATACTTTGGTAAATTCGTATTTTATTATTGCATTTTATATTGATAATGTTTTGTTTTTAAAACATTATTAAAACTTGCCTGGGAAGAAATTGCCACTATGTGACTGATTTCTGCTGAATTGCCAAAAGGTATAAATGTGTTTACAGCAATTAGATACTCAAGTACCATCTCGACTCTTGTACCATCTCATACCATTTCGAAATTGAACGAAATGAATATATGGATTAAAACACTATAAGCACTATTTCCAAATATCAGCCAATTTATAAACATCTTACATGATTCATGAAATCGTTTATTCATTGCCATTTGTAATATCAGTTTACTACGACTGGCCATTTTCACTATAACAGTAAGAAACACTTAACACAACTTGTCACATTAATGTCAATATAACATAACTTTAAAAGCACAGTGTTTTGGATTAAAACAATTTAATATCGCACAGTAATGGATAAAGGTGGTATGTGATCATGATACCTTTATCCATTAAATTATATAAAAACCATATGTACGTAACACCTTTATCAAACATTAAAACGCATTTAGGAAAGTTTATTATCCCAAAAACTTATTGAAATGATAGATTATAAGTTAAAATAGTTGTCTGTGTAGAAATCTCAAAATTTTCAAAAATGTATAATGTATAACACCTTTATCCACTTAGCTCTTCAATTGTACTTCTGTTATATTCTACATATATTATAAGCTTACGTCTGTAAGCCCTATTTGTAAACAATTTGTATTATTCCGGCCCTGTAAATGGAATGTAAATTCTGTAGGGTTCGTGTATGTAAATAAATAAATAAATAAAAAATAAATAAATTTTATGAACTCAACCCTTCAACTGAATAAGATCAAAATATAATCTACTTCCAATTCCAAATCTCGTTATAATACATATAGGCGTACAAAATTTCAAGTCAATATCATCAACCGTTCCAAAATAATCGTGCAGACATTTTTTTTGGCTTAAACTTAAAATCTTAACGTTTCATTTTTTTTCCGTTGCTATACTTCCACTCCACTCTGTGGATGTGGAGGTAAAATGACTAAACTATTTTCTTGATTAAAAACATATTTCACAAATACAAGTACATTCCGTTTCCAAAAACAAAACATTTGTTCTGTTTTAAACCATTTTTAGATGTCATTGTCTATTCTTGGCGCCTCCGCCAAATATTTAAATTTAAAAACCTAATCAGCTTACAGAAACACCGATAATTCAAAATGTGGTCGTCAAAGATGCTGAAGGCTCAATATACAGTAGGTATCTATACTGACGCTGCTGTTATCTAGAGTACTGAAGTTCAGGTCTTAACAAAATACGAAAACCTCGTTGTAAATATTTATTTTTATTTCATCACAAGGTATTGAAATCATCATGCTGATAAGTTTTATTTTATTACTCACAAGGAAAAAACATTTTTCGGGAAATGTAACTTGAATTAAAAATAAACTATAGTAAATATTACTCTCTTCACCGATTTATTATTTGTATGATTGCATAATTTATAGGATAATCTACACATTTTTTTGTAAATAATGTTAATTTTAGATATTTTTAATTTTATACCAACTTGATTTAGACTAGGCGAAAACCTCGCCTTCGTATAAAAAATTTTCCCATTCGATTTTTTTGCATGTCACGTTCGGGACATGCCCCTGAATAATGATCAAGAGTTTGCCGGACGAAAATCTGGTCCCAGTTTGTTTAAACTCTTTTTTTTAAAACAAATTGCAAAAATCGCTTTTTTGACCCGAATGATTTTTTTTAGGTTTTTTTTTTTGGTCATTTTAAACAAAAAAGGTCTCTTGTTATTTTTTCGTAAAGTTTACCGTTTCCGACTTATAAACAATTTAATGTTTGAAAAAACGTAAAAACGGCCATTTTCCAGATTAAAAAATACATTTTTTGAGTTCATGTATTGTATTGATTGTAAATATAAATGGTAAATTAAACAAAAAAAAAAGTTGAAAAATTAGCAAAAAACATATTTGATCACATTCTTGCATTCATCTATACTATATGGAGGAGCGAAAAAGAGGTAAAATTGTGTCGTTTTTTTTTATCAGCTTAGAACAAGATCAGACACAGTGGGTATTACCGACAACATCATTCTACACATAAAAACACGAAATACGACATTTTTTAGTGGTCACAGATATTCTTATTTAAAAAAAGTGTAAAATTTAATTTTTTTTTAAATCATGTTTTTTTGTACATGTATTGCCATATCTCAAAAATTAATTGAGCTATCGATGTGAACTTTTTTTTGTCATAGAACACACACTTAAGCGCTTCTTTCTATACATAGGATTGCTAATAAAAAAAAATGTGAACATGCCAAAAAGGTAGATGACCCTGAAAGTTTAGAGAAATCAAATTTTCACTAAGCGAGGAACTTTTTTGTTTTTGAAAATTTTGTGTAACATGCTATGAAGAAAATGAAGTCAATAGACTAAAAAAGTTTAAAAAAAAAATTTTTTCATTATTAGCAATAGTTTGCTAGTTACGAATTTTTTAGTATGGAGGAATTGTTGAAGCGTACGCGCGCGGCACTTAAGAACAATAATGATTATGTATTGTGTGTACGGAACTTTTCATTATTACTTTTTTATATTTAGGACTGTTTTAATCACGTTTTAGGATCTGAAAGGATAACTTATTTTTTCCAGTGGCGCATTAAGGACTAAGGTTGAAGACAAAAAGGAATTAAAAATCTTAAATAGAGTATCTGGGATAAAAATGCATTGCATTGGGATCTCGGAAACGGTAAAAAAATAATATTATAGTAAATGGAAAAAAAAGTTGCGCAACTAGGGGGCTAATAAAATTCCATAAAGCGAAGTTTAGGAAAAGTAATAATTTTGGAGTGTTTTGATAAAAAGTATCGAGTTTTCCTTTTTTTTGCGTTATTATTGGAGCTAAATAGAAAAGACAGTTTCTTAAAGCACTTCTTTTTGAACCTGGCAATCTTAATATTTGTATCCGACATTTCCTGTGTCAGAGTACTTATCCGAAACTCCCATGCATTGCATTTTTATCCTAGATCCACACAATAATTGAGTAAACGCGTTATTTTCGCCTAAATTAGGTAACAAAAAAGAAAAAATATCCTAAATTAAGTCTCTTTTAATTTCCGCAGCTCTAATTATAGAAATCCTGTTTCCATGTCTTGTGCACAAGTTTATCGTTCTCCTCTATTACTATGCCACATAAAATCCACTCCATTTTACAATGAAACTTAGATTGCTTTTTTATCTTAAATATTTTTTTAGCAGATAATCCACGCACAATTCGCACAATGGCCGTACGTTCTACAATATAATACAAGTGGTAATAAGGGAAAGAATATCGTTACACATTTTACTTCCACATCTAGTGTAGGTACCTAAGTATATCGACAAAAATATTTTTGAAAATTTTTATTGTCCAAATAGACTTAGAATGTCATGAAACGTCGAGATTTTAAGTTTGAGCTTTTTTGTGCGCACGATTACTCCGGAACCGCTTAAGATATTGACTTGAAATTTGGTTATTTTAACGAGATCTGGAACTAGATTATTCCGTTAAAGGGTTTGGGGTAAATGGGGGTAAATAGGCAAATCAAGCAAGTATGAGTCCATAAAATTGGTATTTAGTATATATAAGAGAAGCTAAGGTATCAAAATTTTTTTGGCATTAACCACTCCCATTACCAACTCCCACCCCATTATTCAAGGGGGCGAAAAAAATAAAATTGTCATTTAGTGTGTGTACCACTACTACCACCCCCCTTCCACCACCCTCAGCCCCACTACCGATATGGCATATCGTTTTATAGGTTTTTGGGGTAGACGATTTCAAATATTTTATTATTAAAGTTCCATAAACAATTATTTCCACATTCAATTTTTTTTCGTTGTGAGAGACTTGGATAGAAGATCTGGATGTGGAAGTAGTGATTCCTTGGGCAGCGGTTCTATAATTTGACCTTCGACGAAAACGAACAACGTTGATCGTACACCGCCCTGAGACTAGTTAGTTTTTGTGGACGCGGGCGTATTAATACTCAATTTCTGCAATTCGCGCGCTCCAAAAAAATCACTGTACCTAAACTATCAAAGACAATAAGAATTATGCTATAAAAAACTTTTTTGGTCTTTTGGCTTTATTTTCTTCGCAGCATGTTGTACAAAATTTCCAAAAACAAAAAAGTTTGTAGCTTAGTAAAAATTTGACTGCGTATTTTCTGAACTTTCAAGGTTATCTAAGTTTTTAACATGCTTAAAAATGTTTTAATTAACAATACTATACACAGATAGAAGCGCTTAAGTGTGTTTTATAACAAAAAAAAGTTCATGTGGATATCTCCACTCGTTTTTGAGATATGGCATTAGATGTTCAAAAAAAACATGATTAAAAAAAAATCAAAATTTCACACCTTTTTAAAAGTAACAATGTCCGTGATCACTAAAAAATGTCGTATTTCATGATTTCTAATGAACATCGACCTACTTAACGAAATGGTATATGTCTCAGTTTGTTCTAAGATTAAAAAAAAAACTCGAGAAGGAAGCGACTTTTCCCTTGTTTTTTACTCCACTAATAATCACATAAAGGTACACAAGTAATATTTTTTTTTACAATGGCATGTTTTGGTTTTGCAAGTATACTGAGAAAAAAGATTATCAGCCCGCGGCTGAGAAAGAGCGCGCGCCCGGCTAAAAACGTCTATTTAACAATAAAAACAATTTAAGCTTTAGAATGAAATCATCTGCACTTACTCTTCAGGATTTTGTTAATGGATGTTCAAAGCTTATATAAGAATTTTGGTGAACTCAAAAAATTCATTTTTTAATATTGTGTTTCAACCTTGAAAATGGCCATTTTTGCGTTTTTTCAAACATTAAATTGTTTATAACGGTCAACTTTACGAAAAAATGACGAGAGACTTTTTACCCAAAAAAATTCATTCGGGTCAAAAAAAGCGATTTTTACAGTTTGTTTAAATTTTTTCATACGAATGCGAGGTGTTCGCCTTGTCTAATTGGTGAAACACACAGATAAATGAAAGGATCATGCGGGAAAATCACAATTTATGACTTAAAATATATATTATATCAGAAGAGTATATGTACAAGGAATATTATTAGGAAGAGAAAATTTAGAAAGCCAACTAAAAGCAACAAGCAGAAACGAAGAGGATAGAAAAATTGCGTTAGAATGTTAGATAGATTTTATAGTTGCACAGAAGAAAGAGAATGCGGCTAAATACGTTGCCGAGTCAAAAACTTAACCACTACACCACCGTTCCCTAGTAGCACAATTATTTGTTGGAACGTATCGACGACTATTATAGGCCCTTCCATGGGCTACAATACTTGTTGCTACGTGACAGCAACTAATGTGCTAGTTGTAAATATCTACATTATAAGTGATGAGCTAAAAATTATATTTCCATGGTTGGACATTATATTATTATGAAATGTATATTAGTAAAATATATAAATAAATAATAAGTGGAAATAACATTTCACAAGATTTCTATTCAAATACAAAAACATAAAAAAAATAATAATTAATAAAAAATTTTATTTCATCGATTTTGTTAAACAAAAAATGATTCGAAAGTTGACAAAGGGCGTGTATAGACGCATCGTAAGACGCTCCCGAAATAAGTGCTAAAAATCAGTTAAAACTACGGTAAACTTAATCAAATTTAAGCCACCGGTGAGCCAAGAAATTTTGCTTAACGTGACATGTCATAATAGGAAAAAAAAGTTCATATACAATTAATAAATTGAAAATTACTATTAGTGTTTTTTAAATAGTACCAAAAAATAAACTGTAGTTGACGGTCGACCTAAATAGACCTAACTATATAGGTACCCTTTCAAGTTCTTTATTGCGTTAAAGAAAGCAATAAATATTCAGGGTCAAAAGTGAACAACACGTGTTTATAAAGCAAAGCAAGACAGACATATTAAACGTAAAAGTGTAAATAAATAAATAATAAATTTGTGTGTGCAGTGGAAAGTTTTTTAAGTGTACTAAGCCCAAAAAAAGAGGGAATAAAAAACAACGCCAGAAGCCACAGAAAGCTAAGCTATAGACTAATTTATTTTATTTTATTAAAAATTACTTAAATAACTTTATCAATTTAATCTCTATTAACCTAATTTATTAACTCAAAACCTAATATTTTAAATAGTATTGAGTAAACCAGAGGCATACTATTAGGTCAATAATACAAATAATAATTAATAACCAAAACCGAATTTCTTTCAGCCAATCAAGAGAATTACGCATGATAAAAATGGTGATAATAATAACCCGAAAAATCAGTAATGCATCGCTATTAAAGTGTGAATATACAGATTTCCTGTGTGAACCTTCAAGTGTGTTTTTTATAATTACTAAAAATATTCAAACAAATTTAATCAAAATTGAACACGTAATGATCAGTGGCGCAATACTCTTAAAGTATACCTATCTTTCAGGTGAGGTTCTCATAATTGCTAAAAATATTCAAACGAGTTTAATTTGGATTAGGCCAGAAATAATCAATGGGGCACTGTCGGTGTGTAGCGTCCAAACTAAATCCTTATGGCATCTCAATGTAGGTATGCGTTGATACAGGTTTCTCTCAGGAAAATGGTTTCCAAGAAAATACACACAGAAAAGAGCAATCTTGATACCTAGAGCAGCTAGATCATATCGTGGTAGGCAGGGAGATGACTTATAGTGTTCTGTCACCATGGATACCCATAAAAGCTTGTAAAAGTTAAATACAAAGTGACAACGTATAGAAGTTATATTTAAGTTTGTATAAGTGAAAGTGTTTGTAAAATAATTTATACCTCGGAATATTGTCAGCTTGATAAGAAATATTGATTAGTTAGTGTTCAATTAGGTACACAAACCAAAACTTTCCACAGTGCTTCCCTCTAACGCAGTAAATCATAGTTTATATACATATATACATAGTGCAATGAAATCGTATACCTGGAGAATTCAATGCACATATACTCCACATATGGCCTAACGAAAATGGAAACGCGCTGAAAAACCTAGCACACATATTTGACTTAACAATAATAAATACATGGAGCAAAAGTCAAACACGCATTGACACCTAGAGTAATGGAAGCTCAATCACACAAATAGACCATATCCTGGTAAGCAAAGAGATAAGGGAAAGGATCAAGAAGGTTAAAGCAAAAAGGACAGCAAAAAACCTACTGAAGAAAACGCTAACACTGAACAGCAGCAAACTAAAAATAGGGAGACCATGTTACAGGTGGAAAACAACAATCGAGAGAATCATAAACAAACTGGGAAAGAAAAGCGAAGGGAAAAATGAAATGAAAAAAAAAACATGCGTCATATGGCTCTCGCTGCTGGCAACAAGCATGACCCAAACCCAACCTAGCATCGGAAATCGAGGAATCAGAAAATTCAGAAAAAGAAGATTCGAAGAAGCAGAAACACAAAAAGTAATAAACACTCCATATCAAGACACAACACATATTTCACACGAAGATTCAGAAGAGGCAGATGCCCAGAATCAAAAACACAAAAAAGGGAGCTTGAACGCTCCCTTACGACACAATGCGGTAACGCATCTCACAAATACCTACACCTCCCATCCCATATTCCTTTGCCATGCGCCATGTGGCACTCGCTGTTGGCAACAAGCATGACCTTAGTCCAACCCAGCGTGGACGTAGCAGGCCCAGCTGTATAACTCTGGGAGTGGCAGCAATCAATCGATTTTGTTAAACAAAAAATAGGCTTCCAGAAGTCCTAAAACGAATTTATTTATAAAATAACTATTCAATCAATAATGAAAATCTAATTAAAATTTCAATTTTTTTCACGTTCAAGCTTTTTTGTCTGTTTCCAATATCTGTGCCAAGACAGTAGATTACGTTTACTGATTTCTGAGCCAAACTCGTCGGTAATTAATTTACTTACCAATGTCTGAACTGAATGGTAAGTAAAAATATATGTTATTTCACAAAAATAAGGACAAAAAAATATGGAAATTTCTATTTATTTAAAGAAGACTAACATTAATTTCTGCACAATCGTATTAAATTACACTTTAATTAAAATAATTTTAATTCCACGAAATATAAACGTTACTTTTGACTTTTTGTTTATTTAGTAGAAATTAAATTATGTATTTTAATTGAAGTGTAATTTAATAAGCTCGTGCAAAAGACAGTATATAAGCATCGTGAACGTTAAGGGCTATACATGTCTCTGGCAACATTGCCTTCGAACGGTAAATATCGCCTGCCATTCTTGATATTTAATATACTATTTGATCTTTATAATTCTCTATCTTAAAGTTTTGAATACAACAGGACTTACCTAAAAATAAATAAATTCATTTTAGGACTTCTTAATTTCTAGCATAACCAGAAGTAGGTTATTTAAGAATGCAAAGACTTGACCTACCTGAATTTTCGAACGTTCACTTGAACGAATTTTAGAAAAAGAAAAGTTCATAAAAACCACATATCAATTTATGCGTAAACACTTCACTGCCACATTTGCTGACAATATCCACAATACTTAAGTTTTTACACCTAAATCGAAGTGTGGTTTTTATTAATTTGTCTCTTTCATGAAATTCGTTCAAGTGAACGTTCGAAACTTCAGGTAGATAATAACTGAAATTAATATTTTCTTAGATAGGTGGATTGTATTTTGATTTTTCATACATTATTCCTTCTGCTGTTTGCGAAATCCGTTAAAAATATTCTTTATAAGTAAACAAAAAAAGATTTACTTTAAAACATTCTAACCGCCTAAAAATTGATAAAGCTTTTTTATTTGCATCTGAAACCGTATTCTATTCTATTCTATTAAATCATCAGGGTGGTACATAATCCATTTGAAACAGAATTACTATCACAATAAGGTTTTTTTACAATTCTTGGCTTTGAAATGTAGCAAATGTTTATTTATGACAGGGTTGGACTGATTTAAATCAAACTCGAATATTTCTTAAAACATTTCAAATAGAAATAAAATGAATGAACGTGAAACAAAAAATGGGCAGCTACTGGAACCTCCCCACCAAATGATTGTGAAACTTCACTATTTCAGTTAATAACCAAACCCGTTACGTTACCGCTGACCTCCGCTCCATTGGCACTTATACCTTAACAATGACTCACCATCGCGGGACTTTTTTGACGGAAGAGTGAAGTGTGATTGATATTTCGTTGAAATCAGCATCACATCTACTTTCGAATGATTCAATAAAAATTGATATGTTGAAAAATAAAAGTCTATGTGCAAAAGGGCACTAAATGTCATCCAATCTGCATCAAAACATTTTCAGCTCATTTACGGTACCTACCAATATTACCCTTGTACCAAATTTCATCAATATCAGTGCTCTAGTTTCGGCGCTATCGTATCTACTAACATACATACCGAGATACATACACACATACATACGCAAAAATTTTTTAAAAACCATTTTTTCGTATTCCTCAAAATCTAAAGGTGTGGCCTTATCTCAATTTTAAATTTTGGACCGATTGTATAACTTTTTCGTTTTTATGGGTGGGAAGAGGTTAAAAAATGAACTAAGTAAATGTAAGAAAACTAAAAACTATTTTTTTTAAATTTCGAATACTTACTGCAAAAAAATTATGTAAAGTAAAAGTTTGCTATGCTTATAATGAACAAAATAGACATTGATGGCTTTAAAACAAGTGCATCACTAAATAGAAAAATCAACAAAATAGTTGGGTAAAAATGTAAAAAGGGAAATACCTCGGGAAATACTCGAATGTTTTTTAAAAAATAAATATCTTGTATTTCTGCTTACATCATTGTTATAAAATATTATTTTGGGTATTCAGCAGATAACTTTCAAAGAAATCATTCGTTCCTTTCATATATTATTGATCTAAATCTGATCAAGCTAGAATATCAACGAGTAGTCCTCTTACAAACAAACTTGTCAATTTCTTTATACATTTACTATGTCTAACATTCAATATGAAAAACAAGAAAATAACCATTCTTTCTATATATTGAAGATCTAAGTCTGATCATTCCAATATATTGTCAGAAATCCACCCTTAAGAGGAAATCTTTCAAGCATCTCTAGCCCTACCTAGAGGATACTCCATTCAATACGATAAACAAGAAAATAACCATTCTTTCTATATATTGAAGATCTAAGTCTGATATGCCAATATATTATCAGAAATCCACCCTTGCGAGGAAATCTTTCAAGCATCTCTAGCCCTACCTAGAGGATACTACATCACAAACAAACATTAGTTACATTTCAAAGCCAAGAACTACTGAAAAGCACAATGAAATATATGAATAAAATTTCACTTACATGTCATAATAAATAAAATATTTCAATCAATGTTTGATTGACCAAAACTCTGTAAAAATTGCGCAACCTTTTTCATTCTCTTTAGAACTCATCAGCAGAGATATATGTTCAATTCAAAAACATAATTACTATAAAAAAAAAAAAAAAAAATAGGAAAACATTTTCTTGTAAAAAATGACAGGAAATATTTATTTAGTTGACACATATCAAAAATAAAAAAGAATCACTCTTTTTTAGAGCCCCATAGCTCGTGTAGTTTTTTAAAAAATAAATATCTTGTATTTCTGCTTACATCATTGTTATAAAATATTATTTTGGGTATTCAGCAGATAACTTTCAAAGAAATCATTCGTTCCTTTCATATATTATTGATCTAAATCTGATCAAGCTAGAATATCAACGAGTAGTCCTCTTACAAACAAACTACTACTCGTTGATATTCTAGCTTGATCAGATTTAGATCAATAATATATGAAAGGAACGAATGATTTCTTTGAAAGTTATCTGCTGAATACCCAAAATAATATTTTATAACAATGATGTAAGCAGAAATACAAGATATTTATTTTTTAAAAAACTACACGAGCTATGGGGCTCTAAAAAAGAGTGATTCTTTTTTATTTTTGATATGTGTCAACTAAATAAATATTTCCTGTCATTTTTTACAAGAAAATGTTTTCCTATTTTTTTTTTTTTTTTTTTATAGTAATTATGTTTTTGAATTGAACATATATCTCTGCTGATGAGTTCTAAAGAGAATGAAAAAGGTTGCGCAATTTTTACAGAGTTTTGGTCAATCAAACATTGATTGAAATATTTTATTTATTATGACATGTAAGTGAAATTTTATTCATATATTTCATTGTGCTTTTCAGTAGTTCTTGGCTTTGAAATGTAACTAATGTTTGTTTGTGATGTAGTATCCTCTAGGTAGGGCTAGAGATGCTTGAAAGATTTCCTCGCAAGGGTGGATTTCTGATAATATATTGGCATATCAGACTTAGATCTTCAATATATAGAAAGAATGGTTATTTTCTTGTTTATCGTATTGAATGGAGTATCCTCTAGGTAGGGCTAGAGATGCTTGAAAGATTTCCTCTTAAGGGTGGATTTCTGACAATATATTGGAATGATCAGACTTAGATCTTCAATATATAGAAAGAATGGTTATTTTCTTGTTTTTCATATTGAATGTTAGACATAGTAAATGTATAAAGAAATTGACAAGTTTGTTTGTAAGAGGACTACTCGTTGATATTCTAGCTTGATCAGATTTAGATCAATAATATATGAAAGGAACGAATGATTTCTTTGAAAGTTATCTGCTGAATACCCAAAATAATATTTTATTACTCGAATGTTCTTTAAAAAAGTTTTAAAAATCGTTTTTTTTCAGTTTTTTTTTATTTAGATCAATGATTTTTAATTTTCTTTAAATCAGTTTTTCTCAGTTCTTTAAATTATCTGCTGAATACCCAAAATATAATTTTTCGATTTATTAAGGTATTTGTCATCGCTTAAATTACTCTATATACAGTGTGTGACCCATCTCAAGTGGACACACCTTCGTAGCTCAGTTATTGGTCATCCAATTTTAACCAAATTTGGATCAGTACCAAAGATCTTTAATATTTCTCTTTTGGGTGAAACAAAAATTATTTCAGTCAGTGGCGTGCATTTTTATTAAGAAAAGAAGGGTCGATTTTTCGAGAAATCATATTAGGCATTTTTTTATTGAAAAACTAATGCAATTTTATTGATCAGCATGCTATAGAACCTCTATATTCAGAATTTAACAAAATTTTGATTTTTGGTTTTAGAATTACGGCCCACTTAAAATTGACTATTTTAAACATTAAATAATCAATAAATTGGTGACGAATCTTTTTTCGAAAGAAAGCCATTCTTTATTTTCTCTTTAAATTCATTTTTTCTACCACCCTATATCATCGATACTTTCAAATTCGGTAATCCTTAACGCCCGAATAATTTTCAGGTCTGATGACCCAAAATTTTTCAATGAAAATTCTTGGCCTTCGAAATTTTAAAGTTTCGATGATTTGGGATAGTAGAAAAAGTGAATTTAAAGAGAAAATGAAGAATGGCTTTTGTTCGAAAAATGCCTAATATGATCTTTCGAAAAATCGACCTTTCTTTTCTTAATAAAAATGCACGCCACTGACTGAAATAAGTTTTGTTTTACCCAAAAGAGAAATATTAAAGATATTTGATACAAATCCAAAGGATCCCGGAACAAAACCCATGAAAATGTTAATTCGATGGAATTGGCTGCAATTTTGGTATTTTGTAGGTCAAGACATTCTGATCAAAAGTTCTTATCACATCGAGCCAACCCCATGGACAGTTTTTGAGATACAGCTTCTCAAAGTTAGGTATTTTGTGTCATTTTAGACATTCAATAACTTTTTCTTCTAAACTATAACTTTAGCGAAAAATTGCAAGGGTCGAAATATTTTTGTTCTAGTCCAATAAAGCTCAAGAATTTTTTTTCGGAATTTTTTTTATCAATTTTTAGGTTAGGTAAAATATATATATGTCATATTTCGGCATGCTTCGGTGGGATTGGCTGAAACTTTGGTATTTTGTAGTTAAAGTCATGCTGATCAAAAATTCCTATTGCACTGAATGTATCCTGAGTGGTTTTCGCTCCAGGAGTTCCTGAAAATCTTAACAACGAGGTAACGGGTAATCCATATGTACGTGTTAATGAATGGCTTCCAGCGTGTCTGTGTACGTGCGTACGTGTGTGTGTGATTATTTTTTTTAAGGAACCTGCTCTTACCGGCACTATGTTTCTTATGAGAGCGTTCTCATTACCAACCCATTTTTTGGTTTCACTTTCTATCTGTTTATTTTTACTTTTTATTGTTTTTTAATATTTTTTTTAGTTTTTAAATATTGAGAACATGTGCTCTGTTTCCAGCATCATGTATCGTTCGAAGAAGAATTATTGATGGATATTTTATGTGATTTTCATGCCGTGCGTACCCCAAAAACCATAATACGCTTGTGTTTTCAGCGGTTCCGCATCAAACTCATTAGAACGATTTTTCTCACAAATGGTCGGTCCGTCCTACGGCTAAAATGAAAGAGGAAATTTTTTGTGTATTTTTAATTAGTTTAATTGTACCAAAGTTGATGCAAAATATCGACAGCCCTCCTCAATATCACCCACTTACGGTAAAAAATATACGGCAAAGATATATATGGCTTAAACGTCGCCTTAATAAAAACTATAAAAAACCATATTGTTATACCTCTGACAAAATTGATTAACGAAAGTCTGAAGACTGGAACTTTTCCAGATGTACTTAAGATTGCATCAGTTGTTCCAATTTTCAAAAAAGGCAATACAGATGATCCACACAATTATAGGCCAATTTCCTTACTCCCTATTTTATCTAAAATTCTCGAAAAAGTTATAAAAATCCAGATGATTGAATATTTGGAAAGAAATAAAATACTATATAAATCTCAGTTTGGATTCCGTGAAAACATGTGTACAACTGACGCTATCCTAAAATTTACTGAACATACATTGGACTGCTTTGAAAAGGGGCAATACACAGCTTCATTGTTTTGTGACCTCAGCAAAGCTTTTGACTGTGTGTCTCATACCTTACTAATACAAAAACTAGTTAAATACAATTTCAGTATCTCTAGTATCACATTACTCAAATCGTATTTAGAAAACCGAAAACAATCAGTTAATTTCAATGGAAATATATCCAAGGAAGCATTCGTTAAATCAGGAGTACCACAGGGTTCAATTCTGGGTCCTGTTTTATTCCTGATCTACATCAACGACATGCCAAATGCCCTACCTGATGATACCTGCATATTTTATGCTGACGATTCCACATTCCAAATATGTGATCCTAACCTTGACAACTTAATGTTGAAATGTGACAATGTCCTTAAGATGGGATGCTCACATTGAATATCTAGCAGAACAGCTAACAAAAAGTATATACGGTTTAAGACAACTATCAAATTCAGTCTCATCAGATGTATTAAAAACTGCCTACTTCGCATTATGCCACTCTCGTTTGTCTTATGCCATTCTCGCCTGGGGACATGCCACCGGCAAGCATAGGATCTTTGGTCTCCAAAGAAGAGCCATTAGGATTGTAGGTGGTCTAGGATATCGAGAGGAAACGAAAGAACTTTTCATCAAACTCAAAGTACTTACCTTACCATGCATATATGCTTTACAAAGCATAACACACATTCATGAGAACGTAAAAAGTTTCACAACACATGCAGACACACATCAGTACGATACACGTCACAAAGATGATATATATCTGGAATTTATAAGGCTTACTAGGGGACAAACTGGTATTAATTACCATGGTGTTAAACTTTATAATCTACTAAGCAATAGCGTGAAAACCCTACCACCAACAAAATTCAGGTCTACAATTAAGAACTTCCTACTTAAGAAAGCATTCTTTTCACAAGAAGACATTGAGAGAGAAATTGCAAATGTTACGTGATATTATTAAATACCACCTCCTCTCTGTCTACTACTTTATTATTTTTAGCAAACTTTTTTATACCTTTTGTAGTTTTACCGATATGTATTTTACATTATTTTTATTAACTATTTTAAAATGTCTTAAATTTACCTCTTCTGTAAAAATGTTTTGACGTATGTACAATTTTATATTTTTAACATAAATAAAGTCTATTCTATTCTATTCTTTATTCTATTTTAAAAAAATAATGTAAAAATAAGCTTGTATTATTGTTCAATATGCGTATAAAGTCGCGTCCCTGTAAATGATTAGGTTTCTGAAATATAAAATAATAATCAATTTTTGGGTGCCATTTTCAAAGGGCCGTAGCTCAAGGTATTTGCCAACATATTTCTGCATGTAGAATCCGCACCAGAAGTTTGTCATGGATATTTCCGTAGAACCCTGTTATACACTGGCATATACATATACACAAACGCATGCACGCAGTACACAAACACGCTGGAAGTCATTCATAAACACTTACATATAGATTACCCGTTACCTCGTTGTTAAGACCTTCAGGGCTCCTGGAGCGAAAACCACTCATAGGATGGACTCAGTGTAATGGGAATTTTTGATCAGCATGACTTTAACTACAAAATAGCAAAGTTTCAGCCAATCCCACCGAAGCATGCCGGAATATGACATATATACCTATATTTTACATAACCTAAAAATTGATACAAAAATTCTGAAAAAAATTCTTGAGCTTTATTGGACTTGAACAAAAATATTTCGACCCTTGCAACTTTTTGCTAAAGTTAATGGTTTAAGAGTAAAAAGTTCTTGAATGTCCAAGATGACGCAAATTACCTAACTTTGACAAGCTGTATCTCAAAAATTGTCCATAGGATTGGCTCAATGTGATAAGAACTTTTGATTAACATGACTTAAACTACAAAATACCAAAATTTCAGCTGATTCCACCGAATCAACATTTTCATGGGTTTTGTTCCGGGGTCCTTTGGTTAAAATTGGATGACCAATAACTGAGTTACGAAGGTGTGTCCACTTGAGATGGGACACACTGTATATGAATGCTGTTTAAGTATCTGGGAATTATTATAAATCAACATTTAAGTAACATTTTCTAGTCATGTCAATTATGTAACAAAAAAGGTTTCCAAGAAAGTTTATTTCCCGAGTAGAATAATTTGTTTTTTAAGTGAAAAATTATTGGCATACCTACAAGGTCTTCATTTTTTTTTATTGCCTACTATATTATTTATGTTTAACAATAGTGAATATTCCATATTAACTCATATATCTACGGAGTATATGTTTCACATATATGTTAATTTTGAGCAAGATCTGAAAAAAAAGATACGTAATGGTCGGGGTAAAAATTTGTATTTTTATTTTTTCTCAGATTTGGTTCAAAAGTAAAATATGGGGTCCTCGTTGGATTCTATAAGCACTTTTTCTTATTAAAAATTTCCGATATCTTGTCAGTTTCGGTACCACCTCAGAAAAATGGGAAAAAAGCGCGATTTACAAAAAAATTACAAGGTAGAAGTTAATTTGGACCTCAGATTCGGATTCAGCGCGCCATAATACGTTGGGATATGTAGGTCTTGTTTCTGACACAACATACTTTTCTTTTCTTGTGACGCTCTATGTCATTGGTTGAATATGGATTATGGACTATAACTGTGATGACATTCTTTTTTAACAAAGTTTAACAGTTTTATGTTGAACTATTTTTGTAGAGTGCAATTTCCATCTTGTAAAGTACTTACTGTTGAAAAAAATGTTCCAAAAACAAATAAAAAATATTGAGAAAATGGATGGTTTCAAAAAAATAATTTCACTATTTTTATTGGGATTTAATTTTTTAAATTTGCATGAAATGTTCATAACGTTATACGTACTTAATATGAAAACTTAAAACCGATGAAATAAAAAGAATATGAACCTAGATCTAGAAATCTATCACGTTATATGAGATTAAATTTATAAATATATGTGGCAGAAATAAAAAATCCTCTACTGCTCATACAGTGTGTCCCAGGATAGATGTAACAAGAGGTGTAATGGACCAAAAATTTTGGAATTTTGGAATGGTATTTGGGGATTGAGTCCTGCTTGTTGTAAAACTAAAGTATACCAAAAATGACTTGATTTGGTGTTCTACAGGGTGTTTTATAAGCAAAGTTGTAAAAATTACCACTAATAAAGAACCTTTATTTTTCAAAATATGAAAAAATTCCACTAAGAAAAGTTATTTAGAATGCAATTTTATACCTCTATACCAAATTTCAGGAATATAAAATTATTTTTTTGAAACTTCCCATTTTTTGCGAATTAAGAGTTGAATTCATATTTAAAGTTGTGTAGGAGCAAATGTTAATCATCTCAAAAAGTAGGCTATTGGTATAAGGTATAATGTTAATCGAACTAATTGTAAAACAATTGTAAAACAAGAAACAAAATAATTTCTATGCAGTTGAATGGTTCAAAATAAAATACTAATTTATTGAAAAAATGGGAAATTTCAAAAAAATAATTTTATATTCCTGAAATTTGGTATAGAGGTATAAAATTGCATTCTAAATAACTTTTCTTAGTGGAATTTTTTCATATTTTGAAAAATAAAGGTACTTTATTAGTGATGATTTTTACAACTTTGCTTATGAAATAACACCCTGTAGAACACCAAATCAAGTCATTTTTGGTATACTTTAGTTTTACAAGCAGGACTCAATCCCAAATACCATTTTCCAAAATTCCAAAATTTTTGGTCCATTACACCTCTTGTTACATCTATCCTGGGACACACTGTATATTTAAATCTTCATTAAAACGACATTTACTGCTAAAGAATTGTTATACCTCACAGAATTTTTTTCAAATCCATTATAACTTCTGAAACTGGGTAAGTACTCATTGAAGTATTGCATTTTTTGTCTTTTTAATTGTATTAGCAGTACATTTCATGTTCGCTATATTTATTGCTATGAGCGAGTCTTTTCATATATATACCTATACATGTGTATAGGTATATGTGTGTGTGTTTGTGTGTACATATTTATTACTTCCACATCCAGTGGAAGTATAGTAACAAAAAAATTTTTAAAAATTTTTATTGTTCAAATAGGCTTAAAATGTCATGAAACGTCGAAATTTTAAGTTTGAGCGAAAAAGAAATTTCTGTCTGTCGGTCTGTCTGTCTGTCTGTCTGTAACTTTTTTTTGTGCGCACGTTTACTCTGGAACCGTTTAAGATATTGACTTGAAATTTGGTACATGTATGTACTTTAACGAGATCTGGAACTAGATTATATTTTCATGTTGTTCCGACGAAGGGTTAAATTGGGGTAAATTTGTTTTAAATGGGTAAATCAAGCAGGTAAGAGTCCATAAAATTGGTATTTAGTATACACAAGAGAAGCTAAGATTTCAAAAAAATTTTTGGCATTAGCCACCCCCATTACCACCCCCGCCCCCTTATTAAGGGGATGAAAAAAAAATGTGATTTAGTGTATGTACAAGAACCAGAAACCTCAAAATATTTCTTTACTTCATCCACATCCACTACCCACTACCACCCCCCTATCACCACCCCCACCCCACTATTGATGTGGGGTATCGTTTCATAGGTTTTTGGGGTAGAGGATTTCAAATATTATATTATTAAAGTTCCATAAACAATTATTTCCACATACAAAGTTTTTTCGTTGTGAGTGACTTGGATAGGGAATGTGGATGTGGAAGTAGTGATTCCTTGGGCAGCGGTTTTTTTGTTATATAATTACTTGCTTTTTGTCTTTTTCTTTTGTTAGTGTATTCTATATATTTAAATGAAAAAATAAAATATATTATTATTATTATATCTTACCTGAAATCCCTATCGTCTATTGAGTCGTAGAGCAGCGATGACAAGTAAAATTCCTTCCTATTTCTTCCACGATATATGCTCATTTTCACATAACACACACAGGTTCAATTACTGTTTTTAAATGAAAAAAAAAAAATCAATTTTTTTTTTTTATACGTTCAGAATCTGAGCGGGTATTTTTCTCAAAAAGAAACAACTAAAACCAGTATAGCCTGGATATTAAAAGCACCTCCTCTACAAGTAACTCACTGCTAAAATTTTAGTGAACTATATGAACTATATATCTGTACTCAGCACTAGAGCAAAACGGAGTGACCACTAACCAGTGAAACTGAACATTCAAAACATAAACATTTTTTGCAGGTTAGGTTTTTAAATGATACTGGCGTTTTTACTGGCGGCGCATGCGTACGTGCGTCTTCGCGGCGTCTTCTTACGAGGGGAGATCAATATATTGTTAACTTTGGTATGGTTAAGGCAAAGAGCAGCTGAATCTGGATCGAAGCTGCGCTATCACAAGAACAAAGGTCATATTTCAAAATACGAATTTTAATTGATTTATTTTATAATCTCGACGCGCTCTGCTTCTACGTAATTTGTGCTTATCAAGTTGTTTATTGAAATTATTATCCAACAGTGTCTCCAGGGGAAGAAAAGTTCATTATACACATTGGCACACGCGGAAAATCAATTTGGCCTTGAATGATAAAAAACTTTGTTGAGAGATTTCTATGTAATTTAATAATATTATATCCTTTTTGTTTCAATTTATTAGTAATGAATTCGAGGAATTAAAAAAAAAGTGAAAATCCAAAAACAAATTGAAAAAAACGATTTCAAGATTTCCGGTTTCGAAGGCTGCTGAGCTCAAACTTAGAAGTTTGATGGGATTTAAACTCAGCTTTTTGATGGCCAGTGCGTGAACCAATTTATTGACGTTCTATGTGGTACCCAATGGGCGCATGTTTAATAAACGTTTTTAAAACGTCGTAGCTGTTAATTAAACGTTTTCAAGTTGAAATTTTCACCGTGTGCGTTTGGTTGAAAATTTCAACCTATAAATAAAAAGTTTAACACATTCAGTGCTGATGGATCCGTGAACATAGATCCGTGTCACCCCGCCAATGTGGCTATGTGCGCATGACAAGGACCCGCGACACTCGTGGTGGGGTTAATAATAAGGGTTAATAAGTGGAAACTTAATAAAAAACAAAATAGCATAAAATAGTTAAAAAAGTCAGCAGTTAATGTGTTAAATTACGTTAGTACTACACACATTTTTAACCACTAGTAGGAGAAAATACTGGAATAAAACATTTTAATAAGAACGTATTTTTCACAAATATGTAATAACGTATAAAACACGTTTAGAATGAAAATAGTTTTAACGACTCGCTAAAGGTAACGTTTGTGAAACGAAAAAGTTTAACTATATATATTTAATATGGCGATTGAAACGTTTTATATAAAGAAAAAAGAAACGTATTTTTTACAACGTTAAAATAACTGTTGTTTCCAACTTACTAAATGCAAGGGAATTTTAAATCCACAGGTGGAATAGATGGTCGAACATTACTTTTTTTACACGTTTTTGTACGAATCTATATCAACGCATAAAATTAGGTTATAAACGGATTTTTTGATGTAATCAAAAGTAAAGCAAACTTTTCAGGTAATCACTGGCACTTTGGGTAGTGATGCGATATCGAACCAAAATGATACCATTGAACAAACTTATCGATATATGATGTTTATTGTGTGAAAAACTTCGAAGTTGTCAATATTTGACAAGTTTAATAATAACTGATGAGCAGGAGGGGACGAACTGGGAAATTTTTTCCCAGGTCTCATAATTGATGAGCGGAGGGGGAGGAAGGAGGGAGTAATAGGAAAAATGTATTTTTTATTACAATAAACTGTCTGATATTTTTGATATTATATCGATATTTCATTTCGATGATTATGAATGTAAATTATCGATGTAAAAATATCGAATATCGTCCATCACAATATCGATGTTTTCGATACGTTGATATATATCGTGCATCACTAATTTTGAGTATTAGTGAGTAACGATTACAAAAGAATTTGCACTAAAATGGTTTATTACATAAAACATTTATTATTCTGTTTAATTTCGTTTCATTAATATACATAATTAGTGAATATTTAACGTTATTTAACCCTTTAGGGCCAGTTGTATGAACTAAGTTGAGCCAAGTTCAGCTTGATCCAAGATCAAAATCCATGGTTACGATTATTGTAACAATCGTAACGTTGGCTTTTGATCTTGGTTCAAGCTGAACTTGGCTCAACTTAGTTCGTACAACTGGCCCTTAATAACACGTTTATATTATACATTTACTTTAATTTCGCAAACGTTGAAAATCACGAATATTTACTGCTTTTTTAATAGTTCTGTACAATGTTATTTAATCGTTATCTATAATGTTTAAAAGATGTTTATATTTGGTTAATATGCATGATATATACCGGATGTAACAGCATCATTTTTTCTTTTTAAAGATGAACGATTGAAATTTGTAACATCCTATATACTTAATAAACGTCACTCTTTCACACAAACGATTTTTTTTCCACTACCGGTTTCTATTGTTTCAAATGGAACCATACTGGTACCATGGTGCCATTTATTACTATTAATAATAATATTCATATACCTTATTAAAATGTGCGATAAATACAATCAAAATTACATCTAAGAGAAAAACGTCATTTACGTAAATAATTTATATTAAGGGACCTACAACTGACCCTCGTGGTACTCCTATTGAAGTTTTAAGAACATCATACTTGTTATTAATTTCAATAATACCTGCTCTACCACTTAAAGAATTTTGTATTTTTTTTTTACTTATTTTTAAAATATTTTAGAGAAAGAACTTAATATGGTTGATAATTCTCCACCTATAAATTACAACCTGACTTAAATAAAGGTACTATCTGGTCAATTTTCAGATTTTTTCGCTTAAAGAACAGTTAAATAGGTAGTTCTGTTAATGGTGCAAAACTGGCATTATACATTTTTTATAACAAATTCTTGCTACTATTGTCCATACTTGAGGAATTTGAATTTGTATTCTTAGCAAATGTCTCCAGATCCATATTTCGAAAGCATTATGCCATCGGCCTGCTTCAATAACAGTCCATATCTCAGAGGAGTAAAGGCGTAAAGAAAGACAGAGAAAACTAGGGAGTTAGCAAGTTGGATCTTTGTGTGTCTCATGATATTTCTATCTCGCCAAATTTTGCTCAACTGGAAAGTTGTCGATCTTGCCTTGCCTGTATTCTTTGCCGAATCTCATATTCACAGTTGCTAGTATTGTGCGCTCCATTGAGACCTATATTAAAATTAGCTCTAAGAAAAGAAAAAGCCGATAAAATGCTGTGTAATATTAAAAAAAATTAAAGTTCTAGTCCCAATAATTTCCAAAATATGCTGAACCAAAAATTTCAACTTTTTGTCATCTTTTGTGCAAAGGTTGTACCTTTCAGGTCTATAGACAAATAACAAAGGGTAATCTTGAACTCTTATAAGTTCTTAAATATATTCTAACACCAATTAGAAAAGCAGGGCTGATACATTTAAAATCCAGACAGTAATTGACCTCCAGTCATTGAAATATTGAAACTTATTCTCAATGGGATACTGAGACGTCAACAGGGTGAATAGTATAGATGCACCTAGCAATAGAACTGATTAACTGAAGCACAATAAAAGGGAAAGGTCAAGGTACACCATTCATAGGGGCTCCACCCTTATGCATTACAAATGTAGTAAAGAATTCATTGAGGATTAATACTGACTATTTATTATCATTGAAGCTTTTATAAATAACAAGTTGATAACAGGTCCCTATTATAATTTTATTAGTTGTGATTTAATAAAAAATAATTGTCAGATACTGTCCTCGTACAATTTTAATATTTATGGAATTATGATTTAAGTAAAATGTTATTTTCATCACTAATTAACTGTTATTTAACCATATTCTAGAGATTGCCAAGTAATAAAAATAATTTCACAATTTCCTTTTAAAATTCTTATCATCAGACAGCAGATATCAGATCATCATGACGTCGAAACCAAGAATGGCTCTAGGTCTGCGAATATGACTGTTTTAATGCACAATAATACAATATTTTGTCATGTAAGTGTATTTAGTAAATTCCAAATGTTGAAGCTTAAATAGCTGCAAAAGGATCATACTCAGTGTCAAACATAGAGCAAATTATTCTTTGTTTGTCACGTGTCAATATCTGCAAAAAATTTAAAACACAATGCTGGCATAATTCTCAAGTATTTACAATAATTATTGCCACAGCTACACCCAGAGGAAGGCAAATCATCACAAAAAAATAAAATATTAATGGTAATAAATTTTCACGAATTTGAGGACACGTATTCAATATAGATTAAATATTTATTAATTCTTAATAAAACTTCAAGTCCCGAAACTTAATGGTAATAATGAGATATATCGCTAGAATTATTTCATAGTGATGTGCACTTTCTGAAAGGCGAATGTTCTATAAATAAGTTTTGAGTCCAGCAAGAGCAGAAACCATAAATTTGTGTTCACACTAAACAAAATTGTTGTCATTATTTGTATTTATCGCACCGCTTTCCCATGGACACACTGAAGAATAATTTACTTATTCTCTAACTTTGCTACCTTCAGAGTACCACAAGGGTCATAAGTTACTTCAAATCTGTGTGATAAATTTCTTATTTATTCATGGCTTGTTTGTAGAAATACACTGTACCTCCCTGTCTTATAGTTCCGTCAAGTACACTTCCGTGCAATAAAATCCCGTACACCCTATTTTTCGTTATATTAAATCATTCTTTATTTATTTGTCGGTGTCAGTGTCATATTTTCGAAATGCCGAAATTAACTGAATATGAAAAATTCTAATTCTCTCTAAAATTGAAGAGGGATGGTCTATCAGAGCAGTTGCTAACCATTATCAAGTACCGTTATGAGTGTGAATAAAAGGTGGGAGGAGGAAGGTATCATAAAGAGAAAAGACAGTTCAGGCCGACCGAGAAGTTCAAATCTCGCTCAAGACGAAGCGCTCCTTGGCTATTTGAGGGAAAATCCGTTTCAAACAGCACTAGACGCTGTGTCCATGACAAATTTTCCAGCATCGAGGTCAACAGCTAGCTGAAGGATAGGAAAATCGGAATTAAAAAACTGTATAAGTGCCAAGAAGACCATATTAACAGAAGAACATAAGCAAGCCCGCATTCTGTTTTGTTTAAATTATGTCTATCGCCTGTTGGAGTTTTGGAACAATGTTGTGTTTACCGATGAAAAAGTTTTCCAGTCTTGTAGTGACGGACATATTCGTCCTGCAAATACCAAGTTTCACGAATGCTACGTGTCTCCGCGGAACAGGTCCGGACGATTTTCTGTTAATGTTTGGGCTTGGATATACGTTTATGGCAGACACGTGCAGAACTGCCATATAGAAAACTGCTTTTTAATGTTTTGAGCTTTCAGAATCTGGCCTTATCTCGGACACAATTTTTCACTTTTTTATAACCTAGGTATATGATAATAAAAAATCTAAATTCCAAAACGATTTTTCAAGTGTACGGGATTTTATTGCACAGAAGTGTACCTGTTGGATAGCGTAACAAATAAATAAATAAATAAACTCTAAACACTACTGGAAGTAGTGAAGTAGAGTGAAATTACTTAGAGAAGATAACATACATCATGGCTTCGTGCATTCGAGTATATTTGTGGACATAATACTAGTGCTGTGTAAATTTCAGAGATGGGTAAACTCCCGGAGTTTTGATTACTCCGAAAGTTTCCAGGAAGCTTTCCTGGAAACTTTCCATTGGGAATATTCAGAGTCTATTTTATGGTGAATTCGTGATCATTTTGATACCAAATAAGTGCATATAAATATTATTTACATTACTTTTACAGACTTTTACCAAATAACTGATATTATATGACACCCGCTATATGTGACCTGTGCTATATGAAGAATATGGAGCAATTGGGTGGTTACCCAGTAATTTGTTTTTTTCAATTATTAAATAATTAAATATAAATAAAATAATTTACAGAATGTGATAAATATGTGGATTATAAAATTAAAAATTTATGTAAATGTCATAGTAGCCAAACAAAATTATTATCAAAAAATGCTAAATAACACGGACAATTACAGTAAAACAGTTTGGAACATTATAAACATTGAGGCAGGTCGTAAGAAAAATAATCCCACTTATCCCGAAAATATAACAGTAAATCAGTTAAACAATTTTTTTGTCAACAATATGAATGACAAACTTGAAAATCTTTCTCCGTCAGGAGTAAGTGTCATAGATTTTATGGATAAACATTGCAACAATGATACCTCCATCTTTATCAGGCCTATTGTCCCGGATGATGTAAGAATAATGATAAACAAAATGAAAAATAAAAAAACTGAAGATATAAATGGGGTAAACACCTACGTAGTAAAAAAAATGCGCAAATTATCTAATAGAACCTTTAACTGATGTTTTAAATTCCTGTTTAACCGAGGGATATTTTCCCAATGAATTAAAAATTGCTAGAATTCTCCCAGTTCACAAAAAAGGTGACGCTTCTGATCCAAATAATTTTCGTCAAATATCTATCTTGCCAATATTCTCTAAACTTTTGGAGATGGCAATTCACGAGCAATTAATAAATTATCTAGAATTAAATAATATTTTATGTGTTCAACAATTTGGCTTTAGAAAAAATTTATCGACATCAGACGCTATTCGTAATCTCACAAAATATATTAAGGATGCACTCGAAAATCAAGAAAAATACCTTGGAGTTTTTACTGACCTAACTGCCGCTTTTGATTGCGTCAATCATCAAATTCTTATTAATAAATTACATTTCTATGGGATAAGGGGCGTATGTCTAGATATTTTGCGTTCATTCTTAGAGAATAGATATCAGGTTGTAGATAGTTGCCATATTCGTAGTGATAAATTGCGAATTGTTAGAGGCGTGCCCCAGGGCTCCGTACTGGGGCCATTGCTTTTTCTTATATACATAAACGATTTACCATATGCGATCAGCTCTCTAAATATTGAAACTACAATGTTTGCTGATGATGCAACATTAAGTAGAAAGCTAAGCAAGGATGAAGATCCACAACATATTCTAACAATAATATTACAAAAAGCTAAATCCTGGTTTACACCCAATCAACTCTTGTTAAATGAAAGTAAAACTTTATCATTAATTTTCGAGTCAAAAAAGACTAATCAAACGGAGCGAAGTGTCAAATTTTTAGGGCTTGTACCCCTAAAAATTGATGCTAATCTAATCTGGACTGAACATATTGATAAACTTCGGGACAAATTAAGTAAGATCGTATATGCGATCAGAAGAATAAAAAAGACTATCAATCAAAATGCAGCTCTAACTGCGTATCATTCACTCTTTCATTCAGTCATGACTTATGGCTTAATTACTTGGGGCAATGCATCCCACACTCATATAGAAAAAGTACTGGTAATACAGAAATCGGCTGTAAGAAGTATAAGTAGGAGCCAAATATGATGATAGTTGCAGGTCAATATTCGCGTCTCTGAAAATAATGACTGTGTTCTCAGCAGTAATATATCAATACCTATTAGATGTTCATAAAAATTTGAATGAATACTGTACGCATGCTGATGTTCATGATTATGACACTCGTAATAAAACAAATCTAGTCCCACCATTAAATAGATTAAAAAGAACATTAAATATGGGTATCAAATTTCACAACTCCCTGCCAGTGGAATTTCGTAGGTTGCCAGTGAAAGTATTTCAAAGTAAAATAAAAGATTTATTAAACAGAAATCCATTATATAGCTTGAATGAATTCTTCCATATTGATTTTGATAGAAACGTTTCCGGAAAATGAATTACCCCATAAATTTCGCATTAATGTCTTTTCTATTTCACTGTTTTAATATTATTTTGTTTTTAATCTAATACTATTTGTTTTTAATATGTATTTTAAATGTGACGTCATGTAGACTGATTTTATTAGTTTTAACATTTTAATTTGTATAACTTTACATTGTTTGACATGTCTATGGAACTTGTATTTTCATAAGACTTATGGCTATAAATATATACACTAATATGTATCTCATGTATTATACATAACATTACTTCTACTTTTTGACGTGTCTATAAAATTTGTATTTTCTGAAGACCAATAAATATTATTATTATTATTATTATTATTATGTAAGTCGTAACTCCTATTTTGTGCAGAAACGGAAATGTAGAAGGCAAGACAGAAATAAGATCTAAATATCATATTATAGTTATATTAAATTAAAAGTGTAAAACAAATAAATAAAATAATAAATAAATGTTTATTTGATTTTAAATTTTAACACTTAAAAAAATAATAACAAGAAAGTAATATCAAAATAAATTAAACCATCCACTAAAACACGTCATTCATCATAATATTATTAAAATAAAAGTAAAACTATTAAATATCTTATAATTTGTAAAAAAATAAAAGTACATTTCTTTTTAATCATTTTCGTTTTTAATATAACAGAAAAAAATGCTAGATATTATTCATCGAGAAGCGATAGTGCGAGTAAACAAATAAACGTAACTTATCATATGTCTGTCAACTCATCCGTGATCATAGCCAATAGCACGAAATTAGAGAAATTCTGTGCCAATAGTAATAATCCGAGTGGTGACCATATGACATCCTACGTCATCAAGCATCCGATTAATTTTTGATAATTTCGAAAGAATATCAACAAATTAAAACTGGATTTCTGGCGTTTGAGGTTATGTTAGATCATCGTGGCGGCAATTTCAAATTTATGAGAACATCTGTAAATATTCGTGAAAAATTTGAAAACTTTCCTGGAGTTTTGGAAAATTTCCCGGAATTTTGGAAACTTTCGGAATATTCAAATATTTTAAAGGAAACTTTCCGTTCCGGAAACTTCCGAAAATTTCCTGGAAACTTTCCAATGGAAAGTTTCCTTGACCCATCTCTGGTAAATTTATTCATTTTTAAATTAAATAAAACTACTAAGTTTACTATTTTTGTTTATTAATATATTGGACAGTCGCAATTAAAATAAATTTCAGTGCATCTGTTTTATTTGTAAAAACGGTTGAATATTCACTATAAATATATAATAAATACCGAACAGGAAAAACACTAGAAAATATATTCCTAGAATAACAAGCAGCGCAGCTATTCAACGCAACCATGCGACACCACTGCAATTGGAAAAACAAGTAAGTTGCCTAGACAACCAGCACACGCTAGTGATATCGGTCTGTGCGCATTGTGACATATGTTATCTTCTCTAAGTAATTTCACTATATGACCTAAGATCCACTATCCTGTTAACATAGCGGCTTTCAAGTGGTAATATATAAAAATGTTTAATGTTTTCTTTTCACCTATTTCAATACATACTGGAATATTTAAAAAATGTATTTCTTGAGGATGGGAAATTGATTTAACCGAAATAAAAATAACAAACATTTATTTAAAACTTATACAACAATGGCTTTTTTGTCTCAATAATAAAAAAAATAAAATATCACAAAAAATTAACAACAATCCTAATTATTACTTTGTCCTTGGGACCCACACTGGCGAAGCAATAGCTCCAATAGCGACTCTCTCGATCGTAATAATTTCGTCGGTAATGTTATCAGAATTGTAAAATTTGTGTAGTTCATCAATTGCTCTGTCCTCAATCTGTACAGAAAAATAAGTCTATTAGACTGTAGTCAAGGCTTCCTAACATATAAGAAATTACCACCGATACTTTGTGATAGTGGTGCCAGACCAAAAAATGCTGGCAGCTAACAGTGGCGTAACAGAAACTGAGTGGGCCCCCCCGCAAACGTTTTCAGGGACCCCATCTCTATAATGAGTGGAAAATGATAATTCTTACCTTCATTACTATTGGGTTCAGGTTTATGAATTTTTTAATTAGTTAATCGTGTGATAATTTAATTAGGGTTAAACCCACAATTCAATAATTAGAAAAATAACATTATTTATGAATTTAATTCATTAAATTATGAAATGAAATACATATCTGTGAAAAGCAAAGCTGGCCGCAGAGTTTTGAGTGGGGGTCGGCCATCCGTCAATGTGGGCCCCTCCTAGCTGGCCGGCCCCCCCCGCGGTGTGGGATCTGCGGGGGTGTTTGTTACGCCACTGGCAGCTAATAATTATTTCGTTTTGTAAATTTATTAGGCATCAAACTTAGATATAAAAAATAAAACAGTTCTATGGTGCCAAATTGTCATAGTTTTTAACGAAATCACTATTTAAATTCAACAGGAGGTTTAGGCAACTAACAGAATTTGACCAGAGTATTAAGCAGGTTTTCAAGCTTCTGCCAAACTGTGCACTGTTTAAAATCAATTACTTAATGTTTCACCAACGTTCACTTCATTACGCATTTAACATTTGTGTTTAAGTAAAAAATATCTAGTCATTAACTACTTGCACTTAATGCTAACTCACACATACCTGGGTAAAACTCAGCAGTTTACTTGTAATTTTAACCAGATTTCCTTTCTGCTTCTTCTCATCCGAAATAATATCGCCAATGGTAAATTTTGCATCGTTATGTGAGACTGGACTAGATACGTCTGGAATGATTTTCCATGGGTTTTTTGGGCTTTCTAAAATATAATACGAACATCTGAATGCAGAACATTTCTCAAATGTGTGATTTTAAAATTAGAGAAACTGGCCAAAATCTTCACTCCTCTATACACTATCTGCGAATTCAATTTTTCCTTGTATAATTTCTAAACGAGATGTTGGTGATATAATAAACAAAACGAGAAATAAAATCAGTTGTGGAATTGGCGGTATTTCATCTAAATTAATAAAATGTATTTGTGATCATGTAATTCCTCCACCGACTAGCCTTATAAATCTCTTTACCCGTCACCGTAAATTTAAAAACAATCTACCAACAAATTTCCAACATGGGTTCAGAGCTCATAAATCAGTTGAAACACCATTTCCTAAATTATGCATATACAGGGTGCGCCACTTAAAACTCCCCAGGCTTGTAACTTTGTTATTTTTTAAGCGACGACCATGTTGGACATATCAAATTGTAGATATTTTTAAGGTATTTAAACATGTGTACAGAGTGATTTCAATTTTTTTTTTTTTTTTTTGAAAAAATTGTTAAGAAAGAAAACTTAATTTTCTTGAATATTTTTTTACCTCACTCTGTACACGAACTGCGCTAATGTTTTCTTATAAAGGTTCTAATTAGCTTCAATTTATGTTATTATGTCATATTCGAAATTCTTTTTGGTTTTAGAGAAAAAAAATTAAAAATGCTCTTTCTGATTCCAAACTGATTTTTTTTAATATAACTTTGAAAAGAATGTAAATAATAATTTTATGCCTTATTTGTAAAAGACATATCACAAACAATATTCAACGTAACAAAACAGTAACAAGAAACAAAAGAAATAAATATTTTTAAAAACAAACTTATATTGTTAAAATGTACTAAATAGGAAATTGCAAAATGTTTATTTTTAAAAAATGTTTATTTTAATAACATAAATTGAAGCTAATTAATACCTTTATAAGAAAATATTAACACAGTTCATGTACAGGGTGAGGTAAAAAATATTCAAAGAAATTAAGTTTTCTTTCTTAACAATTTTTTCAAAAAAAAAAATTTTTTTATCACTCTGTATGCATGTTTAAAGGCTTTAAAAATATCTACAATATGAGGTGCCCAACATGGTCATCGCTTCACAAATAAAAAAGTTACAAGTCTGGGGAGTTTTAAGTGGCGCACCCTGCACCCAGTATAGAACTACACAATGGAAACTTTATAAAATCATTGAAGTTTGAATTAAGCAAGACAGTTAATGACATTAATGTGTCGTATATCTTAGAAAAGCTAATGCTTGGGCCACGACCGGCTTTAATGTGAACAGGCCAGTATATGGAAATGTGGCAACGTGTGCTTCAGTCCCCGTTCTCGGCAAAACTAAATTGTTGTGCAGTAATCTGTCACGAATAAATTGGCATTATAATACATAAAAAGTGCCTCTCTGTTGGTGTAATTTCACAAATTGTGTTTTATAAAGTAAGTAGTTATCATTTTAATTAATCATATGGGTATCTATCGCACCGCTCGCACCTGAAATCACTTTTTGTGCGTCAAATTACGTTATAACCTTACTTTTTATGCAAGCCATATTTTTAATTCAATTCACTTTTACTACCGAAACCAATAAAATAATTTTAATTAATTCTAGATCTGGGGTCTGAAAACAATAACAACATGCCGGATACATGTTGTGTACCTAGCTGTACAAGCAATTACAGTTCTTCATCTGAAGGTTATGTCCGAGCCTTTAGATTTCCCAAAGAACCAGACAGAACTGAGGAAACAGTGGCTAAAGAGTATTTCTAGGAAAAATTGGCAGCCTACAAAATATTCAGTGGTGTGCATAACACATTTTTATGACAGTGCAATATCCAAATCTGAACGATACAAAGATGCTTATGGTGTGTGAAAGGCGAGAAATGGAAAAGTTTATGTTAGTGTCCAGTGCAGTGCCCCGTGTAACGGAAACTTACCCTCATCCACCAGTTATCGCTGATGGGGCGATGATGAAGGAGAAGAGATTGTGTGCGATGTGCATTTTGAGGAATATGAGGATTGTTATGCTGTTTGTTAAAGACCTAGGTTTTTGAAATTAATTGTAAGCAAATAATTAATTTTGTCATAAAAATATTTTCATGTAATTCTTTGAATAACCCTCTTCCATGTAATTTCAAGTATAACCCGTCGATAAATCACTCCCCAGACCAGTTTATATATGAAAACATAAAGGGTTAAAAGAGATGATTTTTGGCCGCTTCAGAGGGTTGCGGCAGTCAAAAATTGCATTGAGTTATATTTGCAAAATCGTTCTTATCAGTAATGATTTACGAACAACATTCTGCTCTGTATCATGTTTCACTTGGTGTTCCTCGGAGGTCAGTTTTGAGCCCTCTTATATTCTTGCTTCATGTTAATGATCTTCCAAGATTCATAACTATAGGAAGAATCACTATATTGGCAGACATACAACTGTTCCAGTGTAAAGAAACTACAGGCAATATTCACCTGGTTCGCATTGAAATGGACACTTGGTGTCAAAAATTCTAGGTTTATTTTTATTATATAAGTTTTAAATTACTATTAAATTTAAATTTTAAATTTTTATTATTAGTTAATAGTTGTGTAAAACTAATGTGCTCTCTATTATTTTTTACACTTACAACTTTATTACTAAATTATGTATACAATTTTAAATCATTGTGTTTTTACTAACTTATTTCGATATTACCGCATGGCTTGCCATTTGTACTTTGTATGTTAGTTGTGGTCAATAACGACTATTATCATTTATGAGTTGCTACTTTAGTTAACTTTAAAACACTTAAAGACATAAAAGTCTTTATAACAACTGCCTAAAAGCTCCCAGCTGCTTTTATAAAATGAATCTAGGTGGAAATTCTTCTGGAAGCAAAGACCCACTAGTATAAATGTTTTTATTAAGGCAAAATAGCCAACATCTAAAAAGCTATTTTATAATATACTTGGGAGAACATTATGTTAACAGAATTTTTTTGTTTTTCATAACAACATTGTGTGAAAAAATACTATAATAAAATAGATTCGCAACTTGGGAGCCCAAACACAGTTGGTACAAGATATGCTCTTTTAGTCTTTGAATTATAAAACTACTTTGTCTTTTGTATAATGATTTACATATTTAAATAAAATCCTTACCTGGCACTGAACTGGCTTGAGTGTTACCGCTCTCAGAAGACAACCTCTTCCGCTGCTTCTGTGACAACCGTACCATCTTGTGCTTCGAATCGACTTTCTGAGGAGTCGTTTTTTGATGAGAACTGCCGCTTACATGAGATGGCGGACTATTCAACTCGGGAAAGTCGGTCGACTCGTTGAAAGACGTGCTCAAATCTGCCGAATTAGCACTTCTACTGGAAGACAGCTTTGTAAACTGAGGCTCTATATCCTCACATTTAATTCTCTCGCTTGCCAGAGCAATAGACCTAAGCCTAGTCGGTACGATCACAATAAAATCTTTCTCACTATCCGGAATGGCCTCGGGAATATCAGGAAACTGTATCTCGCTATCTATACTTAACTCGTTTATCGTACTTGAATAATTCTTCTCGGTAAAGCTATGCGTCCTATGTGGACGAGATTTCCTCTTCTGACTAGATTTGTTCGGTGTGACTCTTTCGACTTCATCTTCTAACGAAACAGGATACAAGCTACTTATAGAAACGACTTCCCCATCAGATGGAGCAGTGGAATACGGCGTTATAACCCTGCACCAAACTTCCTGTTTCTCCTGGAAGTAGAATTCTGTCAGTTCCCTCAGGAGCTCTTCTTCTAAGTCATCCAGGGACCTCATTTCCAAAAACGGGGTTATGTTCAATACGATAAACTTCATGCAGCAGACCTTGAGCTTTTCTGCGTTGTACAAATGGGCGAAAGAGAGCAGTTGAACGGCGTTTCTTAACGTTAACAGATTCGTCAGAAGAAATTCACATTGCTCCTTCAGTCTCGTCACAAACAGCTGGTCAGCTAATACTAGGACCTTGAAGAGGTGGTCTGTATCGATGCTGTCCAAGTACGACAGTGAATCTGTATATAGGAATTCCAGCAGTGCTTCTGCGATGCTTTTGGGGAAAGGTAGCGTTATCTCAGAAGTTTCGTTCTGAAAAATAAACGTTAATTATGGTCATTTTAAGTAGGGACGCGCCGAAGCGGCTTCCTGTTGCATGCTTTGACCGAAACTTAGGCCGAAGCATGCAGCAAGAAAATACTTATCAAAACTCATAAATTAGCTACACGCGGTTAGAAATGACAATATATGATATCTCATTTCGTGTTTGAACCTGGAGCAAGATGTTCCTTTTTCGGTATACGATTCGACCGAAGCTTCATGCATCGGCGAAATTTAGGATAAATATTCGGTATTCGGCCGAAGCAGAAAAAAACCCGCTTCGGCGCATCCCTAATTTTAAGATATCTTGGTACCTCCAACATACACATTATATTTGTTGTCTTCACTCATATACAGAAGGAGGCAGCGATAAATTCCAGAGATGACTTTTATGCACAAACAGTAATAATGAGATGAGTTATACTTATGTATTTATTATATGTTTATTATTTTTAATTATTTGTGTTATACACTACTTTGTAATCTCTGACTTGTTCCATGCCTGTCTGGTATTAAAGAATAAAGTGATTATTATTATTATTATTATTAATAATAATAAAACATTTTTATTGAATATACAAGTAAACAATACAAGCATACTCAAAAGACCATCGACAGAGATCTTTCGGTCTGTTTATTATATCATTTGATATTGATATATTTAGTGACAAGTAATATTAGTTAAAGCAATGGCACGTAGTGGGTGCGTCGATTGTAGTTATGTCTGAAATTTGGTATATGGTTTGCTGAGTTGATTTCGAAACTCTTTTTCCTCTACGAAAAGTCTGGTAAATGGATTCGAGCGGAGGTACGGAGGGGGGGTAAAAGTCGAAAAAAAAAAGTTTGCAGTTACGAACGAATCCGCGGTATTATGAAAGTACATCAACTCCACATCCCCCCACCAAAATTTCAGACGAAAACTACGGGACGTTTTTTAGCGGGAATTTTTTAAAAATTTCAAAAAAATTTTTTTTGTAGTTACGGACGAAACTTTGGGTACTTGTTTTATTCAACAGCAATAATGCCGAAAAAATAATTTCAGACGTTTTTTATGGGTCGATTTTGAGATATAAAGGTTGAAAGTTTTGAAAAAAAAAATTTTATCTTTCAAATGTTGGTAAAATGGGGGTTGAAAATGATGAAAATATCTGAATAGCTTATAAGTTATTAAGGGGTTCAAAAATGATATGTTTCGGTTTCAAACGTTTTCATTCATTTTCACCCCATTTTTGCAACTCGTAGTTCGTCAGTTTTTGACTCTATTACGCGTTTAAAAATGTTTCGAAACTGATAAAAATGCTTTATTTATACCAAATTAATGAAAACGTCTGAAACCGAAATATATCATTTTTGAACCCCTTAATAACTTATAATGAGCTATTCAGACGTTTTCATCAATTTCAATCCCATTTTACCAACATTTGAAAAACAAAATTAGTTTTTTTAAATTTTGCAACTTTCAACCCTTATTATCTCAAAATTGGCCCATGAAAAATGTCTGAAATTATTTCTCCGACATTATTGACGTTGAATAGAACAAGTACCCAAAGTTTCGTCGGTAACTACAAAAATTTTTTTTTTTATTTTTCAAAAATTCCGGCTAAAAAACGTCCCGTAGTTTTCGTCTGAAATTTTGGTGGGGGGATGTGGAGTTGATGTACTTTCATAATACCGTGGTTTCGTTCGTAACTGCAAATTTTTTTTTTCGACTTTTACCCCCACTCTGTATCTCCGCTCGGATCCATTCACCAGACTTTTTGTAGACGAAAAAGAGTTTCGAAATTAACTCAGCAAACCAAATACCAAATTTCAGACATAACTACAATCGACGCATCCACTACGTGCCATTGCTTAAACTATATCAGTTTCAGCATAAAAAAATATTTACTTGATAATACAATTTATAATATAAAATATAACACATTTCCTCAGATAACCATAAAAAGTGTGTGAGTGTGTGGTATTACTGATAGTTAGAGAGAAAAATGGCAAGAGACTTATGCTCAGTATTGTCCAAACATGGCTTGCAAAATTTTTAGTGACACTATAATGTATTATTTTCATCTATGCTTCCCACTAAAAAAAGTACCACTTTTCAGAAAACAACACAGAGATTGTTGGATGACAGATGAGTTAAGACTGTTAAAGTATAGAGTTACAATTTTTAGTGATCTGGCTAAAGTGAACGAAGATTATAAAGACATTAGCGTTTTTTTTGCAGAAGGAATATTGTAAAGCACTTAAAACAGCCAAAAAAGAATATCATGATAGACAAATTCAACAATCCAGTAATAAATCAAAAGCAATGTGGAATACAATAAATAAACTAAAAGGTAAAGAGAATAAAGCTCCTGTTATATCTATAACTGAAAATGGACAAAAAATACCAGATGTTGTTGTAGCTAATAATTTTAATCAACGTTTTACAAATATGGTAGCTAATAATTGCGCATACGATCCTGACTTTCTAAGTGCAAATATAACATTTTTTGAAAGATCACTTTTTTTAACTCCAATTTCACCATCTGATGTAATCTCATTAATAAATAGGTTAAAATCTTCTAATTCAAGTGGATATGACAGCATATCTAATAATTTAATAAAACATTGTAGAATAAGTATCTGTCAGCCACTAACCTTTTTAATAAATCTATGTTTTAATTCAGGAACTTTTCCTGACATATTTAAATTAGCTATTGTTCAACCGGTGTTCAAAAAAGGAGATCCCAATGACTATGAAAACTACAGGGCGATTAGTTTACTTTGTAGCTTCTCAAAACTCTTCGAACTTGTCCTAAAAGATCAATTGTCGTCTTTCTTTTACGAAAATAATTTACTAACTGCCTCTCAACATGGTTTCTCTAAGAATAAAAGTACACAATCGGCACTTTATGATTTCCATGAACTAATTGTGGATGCCCTTGATCAGAAGCAGTACGCTTTAGGATTATTTATTGATTTCTCCCGTGCTTTTGATATGGTTGATCATAAACTACTCCTAAATAAACTGGAAAGATATGGAGTCAGAGGGATTCCATTAAACCTTCTCTCTTCCTACCTCAATAATAGAACCCAAATTGTCAGGGTTCTATCATCGTGAGGTGTCTAGCGATATATGTGAAATAACACAAGGTGTACCACAAGGATCTGTTCTGGGTCCTCTATTATTTAACATATACGCAAATGATTTGATAACATACCTAAGTGGAATACCAAATGTCTATACTATATGTTATGCTGACGACACAAACGTTCTTATCATAGATAGTGAATTAAATGAAATTGAGAATACTGCTAACCTAGTGTATTCAAATATAATTAAATGGTCAGAAGAAAATAAGCTCAATTTAAATAAAAATAAAACAAAAACATTACTATTCACTTTGCAAAGAGACATAGATATCAATCTCTCTGACAGCGATATAGAAATATGCGACACAGTAAAAATTCTGGGAATAACTTTTGATAAGCATATGCAATGGGGAAATCATCTGGACAGTCTGTGTAGTAAATTGCGTAGTAGCTGCTACGGGTTACGATTTATGTCTATGCATTGTAGCAGTGAGATTCTCTTGAGTCTCTACTATGCAAATTTTCACTGTCATTTGAGGTATGGGATTTTAAACTGGGGAAACAGTGCATACATAAATCGCATATTCATTCTGCAGAAGTATGCCGTAAGAATTATAGCAGGTCTAGGTTTTCGGGAAAGTTGTCGTAATATATTTAAAGATTTAAGGATTTTAACAGTGACCAGTTTGTATATTTTGGAAGTATGCCTATATGTTTACAAGAATAAGCATAAGTATCTTGCTAACCAAGTCAACCATGGACACAATACAAGATACAAGGGATTACTTCAGCCAAACTCTTGCAGGACAACATTTTATCAAAAAAACTTTTTTTATATTGGATGCAAATGTTTTAATGTTTTATCTGATGACATTAAATCATCAAAAAACATCTATGTTTTCAAGAAAAAATTGAAAAAATTATTACTAGAAAAAAACTGTTATGTATTTGATGACTTCTTTACATAATTGGTATTTGTTATCTCTTCTCTTGTCTTTTCTGTTCATAATTTTGTTTTAAGTTTGCTATGACTGTATTATATTTGCTTTTTACAACGTATTTTTTGGTTATTTTACAATGTGTAAATTTATATTTATATTTATATATAACACCTTTTATATATATATGTGTATATATTTTTTTTACTTTCTTTTGACTTTATACATAACTTTGTAATTTTGACTTGTGTAAAACAATTTCTGTTGTATACACCAATATATATTATTATTATTATTATTATTATTATTATTATTATAGGGCAAAGAAATTTTAACTTAGATTAATAGATATTAATTTATCAGCATTATTATCAGAGTTTTTCTTGAAGCACCTAAATCATGTAATTATTTTATGAAAAACTTCCAAATATACCATTACTTCCAGAGCTCATTTTGACGCGATGGGGAACTTTGCTACCGGCAGTATCATACTATTGTTATTTTGATCAGTGGCGGAGCGTTGCTGTTACGGTCCTGGGTTCGAATGGTTTTCCGCGGGCCCCCAATCAAACTTTTGATGAGCCCCTGTAAAACATGTTTTTTGCTTGTTTGACTACTAAATATATGTATTTTATGGAACTTTAGTTTTGAATAAAAACACACTTGTCAATGGTGTTCATTTAATAACAGTTGACTTATGTAAAAAACAGAATATAAATATTCACATACAAAGTTAACGACATACAGAAATAAACCAAAACAACATTCTTTATAGACAAAAAAAACTTAACTAAGAAAAGGATTATTTTCTTGTACATAAACTAAATAATAAATTAAGACTAGGACAGTCCTTTGATCTAAGCGACTCGGCAATCGGCATTACAGCATTCGAGTACGAACATGCAATAACACAACGCGGTCGGTATCAAAGTATAACTAAACAGGGTAGCACTCAGAAGAAAATTGCATAAATGTGTTAACTAAGATTTAATTACGTTTTTCTTTATATTATGATTCATTTGACTTTACTTTTATTTTGTGAAGTGTGAAGTGTTGAAGTATCTGGGCTGGTCCGTTCTGGGCCCCTAAAGCTCCCAGGCCCGGGTTCCGCGGAAGCCGCGAAACCCCTGTAGATCTGCCACTGACTTTGATGGTATAAAATCAATACCACAGCAGTTAAATTCAGTTGCAGTTGCTATTTCACAGGTTCAATAGGCATTTATATGGATATACCTGGCCAAACACGGAAATTTTTGACGAATTTCTTTAGCCATACACGATTACACAACCTATAATGTAGGCCAGAAACATCAAAATTTACTACTGTCTGTTCTCCAAGCTCTAAGGCTGCGTCAAAACAAACAAATATATGTGCATTATCACGCGACCATGCCGTAACGCCTCCTCATTGGTTGCATTTGATATTCGGTTGCATTTGATAACGGTGTCAACACATATATTTGTTTTGACGCAGTCTCAGAGCTTGGTGAACAGACAATATATGGATGAAATGAATATTGTATTCGGTCTTCGACAATACATTTTTCAATTATCTGGAAACATTGCTGAGAAAGGAAAATAAAAATTCAAAACTGTTTTGAAAAACTTTACCGGATTTCATACGATGTCGAGTATAGGATAGATAAATTCATGTAATAAATTTACAAAACAGTAAGGACGTCTTTTCTACACAAGGCATAAATCTGGAGTCTGAAAAAGTTCAGATATTTTAAGTATACACAAATTACATCTGTCAACATTGAGCAGTCTTTCTCACAATACAAATGAATTTTTAATGAGATGCGCCAAAGATTAACTTCGGAACATTTACAACAAATATTGGTAATATACTTTCACTTTTGTGATTACCAGTTAAAAATACATGTATGTGTGTTTACATGACATTCACCAATACTTTCAGCCCCCTTCATATATTCTTTGGATCTTAGAACTCAAAATAGTATTATAGTGTAAAAGAGTTTTTACAAAGGTGAATCTACTTTACTTAACTATTTCTTATTTTAATTCTGTATATGTAGTACATGTATTTTGTTTTTATATTTTTTTATGACGTGACTATGTTTGTTGATTGTCCATTAGTAACGTTATATACAAATTATTCGTATTGTTAACTTGCCATATATCCTGTACTGTATCGACATGGTTAATAAAGTATTATTATTATTATTAACAAAAAAGTAAGATGTTGCTGTCGTATATGCATGAACAATGAATATATTTACATGGTGACCCAACCTAGAATCAACTCTGATCTTAATCGCTACCTCCCGACGTCTTATATTCCGATGGTATCAGCACACAACATAGTATGTTGCTGTAATAGATCGAGTGCATAAAAATTCACCCGTAACCTGAAATTTTCGGTTTCTGTAAATTTTCTGAAAGTTCTATTGTTTATTTTTATTTTTGAGATTGGTGCTGGTATTATATACAGATTGGTAAATCGTAAAGCAAACATTATGAATACCTCATATGAGAAGATATCGTACCAATTGACGCTTGCCCGTTAAAGACATTATTGCTATGTGCGGATTGTAGGTCGAGAGGGAGATCTATAGCAGAAGCAGAAACCCCCAGCGATATCAAAACACAAGCTTGTTAATAATTACACATCGGAAATCGTCTTATCTCAAATCGACTGAACATAATGTATTTGCGTTCGTATTTTGGATGGACTGATCTATACAGTATTTGTATGACAATTTTCATGCTAAATAGATTATCGAAAGAAAACATATTTACTTACCCCTCTCCATCTCATTGAAAACATGTTGTTAAAATACTCCAGTCTAGCAGCCAGAATACATTTATGTGCCTTAAGTTCCCTGTTGTCTCGACATTTAACGGTTACGTCATACAAGTTTGGGAACGTGGACCTATCAAATCTCAATGGTTTGACTTTTGCGCTGACCACTTGTTTAAATCTAACAACGCATTTTTGCATATCCAAATTACTCAATATTCTCTGCAAATCGCTGCATTCAAATCTTTTCGCGAGCTCGTGTAACAACCGTACAGGATTCTTTGTGTTCTGAGTGTTTTGTTTCAGATCTTGACTTGGATTTGGTTTAACTTTGTTGTAGTACTCGTACGCCGATATATTTGGCGGTATATCTAGATCTTCTAGTAGTTCTTTAGGATCTTTCTGATCACTCTGTTTTTGACACAGTTTTCGCAGGTTTTCGTTTGTCAATTCACCGCATGTACAAAGCTCACAGGTGCCTGTGTACATGAATGATAAGAGCTGCTCAAATATGTCAGGATTTACGTCATTTAACACAATCACTTCCTTTTGGCTGCTACGGATAAGTTTCTCTAGGTAAGGGCTCTTTGTGGACACAATGAAGCTGTGTACTGGGAAATATTTCTGGCCCACCTTGATCAACACATCATGTATATTGTCTGACTCATCGACTTCCTCCAGCAAAATCTGCAGATGTGACTGCATTTCTGATTCCATAATTTCAGGAAATTCGAAGAATTTGTATGGGTAAGCCTGAAACAAAGTAAATATAAATTTCTTTGCGGGAAAACTGGTCAAGTGCAAATTGGACTCATATGCCATAGTAACATCTAAAATAGCAAACTTTCTTAAAAAATTACTTAAAAATCTTTCCGAAACTTTATATAGAATGTACATATTTATTTAATAACTTAGGTATTTATAACGGAAAGTTTCCTTAAATTTTTTCATTGTCCCTGATATAAACATATTTTTTAACCTAGATGGGGCCATATCCATACAGACCATTGCCATAATTTTAGAGCAAAATGTTACTAAGGTTTTTGATTAAATATGAAGATGTATGTACAGGACATATAATATACAGTCTCTCAGGATCTAATAATTTTACCTAGAATAAGAGATAAATCAATTTTACTTTAAAATGTATTAAGGTATTTTTAACAACACTATTACGAAACGAATGAAAATTGCAGTTGGGCGCAACCGAATGCGAGTACCTATTAAGAGGAGACAACGCCAATCACAAAGTTTCATCGGTAAAGCTAAAGCTGAAGTGGGGCAAAGGGTAGATAGTGTGGCTATTAGGCAATCCAACATCCTGTCAAATTATTTTGGCAATATGGAGCGTGGTGGGCAAACATGGGGTTTATTTTAATTAACTCGCGGAAACGTAGCCAAGGCAACCGAAAAACAAACTCTTTAACAAATGTTTAACGAATGAAAACAAACGTGTGCCGGATGTTTGCCCACCACGCCATGTTAAAAGTCGCGTGGTTTGGATTGCTTAATTATAGAGCATCTGCACGTGACGTCACAGCTAACCTCAAAAATATGTGTTTCTTAAGATTTAAGAGTATTACGCAGCTATTATTAAAATTTCGGCCTGGTTCCCATACTTCCAACTAAAATCTAGTTCAGTGTTATGTTTGTGAAGTTCTAAATACTTTGTCCTAATAAAATAGGACTCTTTTTGTAGGTTGGAAATCTAACCTGTAATTAGCAGTCTATTTTTATTAATCGACAATATTGAAAAATTATTTACGTGAATTTTTAAATATTTGTTTGGAACCAGTACGGCTCCAAGCTAAAAATGCGTATACAAACATTAAAAATGAGAATAAACTTGAAAAACTTAAAATATAAGGTAATGTTGGTTACATGATGCCGATGCTGCTGTAGGTGGCATCATCTATTAAAAAGCACTGTACTAAAAATCTTGACTGGGAAAAAGCAGTTTTTAGCCAAACGGCTGGCGTTATTAAACTGAAAAAAAGATATTCTTGTAAGTAAATGAATACTACACTTCTATTGAAGAAAGTTTTTAGCTAAAATTTGTTTATTACAAAGTGTGAAGAGATCTAGACATTAACTATGGCTTATCATAACATTGATATCATTAATAACATTGATTATGAAATATGAACAAAATCGTTAGTCATTTTTGTGAACATCGCAATTTTCGATATTAGTACATCGTGTCAACATGTTCACTAGGCTTGGAATTATGACTGTACCAAGCACGTACATATTCCAGTGTCTATTATACGTAAAAAATAACGAACACTCATTTACCATTAGGAGTCAAGCTCATTCTTACAACACCAGGAATAACAAAAATGTAAATACTCATTTTCATCGTCTAAACGGAACACGAGTTGGTACATGCTACCAAGGAATACAATTCTACAATGCTATTCCTCTTGCAATAAGGTGTCTAAGCCATATCCAATTCAAAAATAGAATAAAAAATTACCTACTCAAAAATGCCTTTTACAGCACTAATGAGTTTTTAAACAGCAATCTCAATCAAATTTAACTTTCAACCATCTTACTTGTTAACTGTATTTTTATATTATTTATGTTGTATCATATACTTAATAAGTTTTTATGCCTACATTTGTTCAATGATCTTTTGTACTTATATGTTTTATACATTCTTTTAATTGGTTTTTACCTACGATCACTACTGTAAATAGTAAAAAACACACTACCTGCCATCTATGTAAGTCGAATTTTACATATTGTAAACAAAACGCACTGCAAACAAATGGCACGGTAAACAAAATGCACGGGACACGCAAATATAGGTGGCTTAGTTCGCTGACGCGGGGTTTAAAAAAATAAATGCGCCTACGTAATTTTCAAACGCTGTCAAAACTGACATAATATTTGTTGAATAATATTGTTGACGAGTAAACTAACTTCAGATTTTTCTAAATAAATAAATAAATATGATCGTAAAGTATAGTACATAATTCGAGTTGTAATGTTGTAAAGCAATTACGCACTCATGGAAATATGCACTCGCCCCTACGCGGCATCGTGCGTAACTTTTCCATTTGTGCGTAATATGCTTATTACAACACTCATTACGTAATATACTATTATACACTTATTACAAGTTCCTATATTATATTATATCGCATTTATTATCATATGATAGTACCATAAAGTATTATTAACGAAATTACAGGGTTTCTCTATTGATGACGACTTATTGCAGTTTTTATTATCGTACCTCACTAATCGACCACATTTTGTCAAATTTAATGACTGTTATTCACATACCTTTATACCAACATCTGGGGTACCGCAGGGTTCGATATTGGGGCCCTTGCTTTTTGTAATGTTTGTCAATGATATCTCCACTTATATTAAGCACTCAAGATTTTTATTATATGCAGATGATTTAAAATTGTTTCTCCAAATTAACACACTAAAAGACACTGAAAGGTTACAAAGTGACCTTGAGGCCATTTCTACGTTCTGTAAAGACAATGACCTAGTCTTGAATGAATCGAAATGCAAGATTATATCCTATACGAAAAAGAAAGATCCTGTCGTAGTGGCATATGTTATCAACGATATTCAAATTGAGAGACTAAATGAAATTAAAGATCTTGGCGTCTTGTTCACCAACCATTTTTCATTTAACGATCACATAATAGCTCTGACCTCTGAATGCTATAGGAAATTAGGATTTATTCTTAGATCGAGTAAAGATTTTAGTTACAGCACCTGCATTATGTTGTTTAATTCATATGTACGCTCTAAACTTGAATATTGTTGCATTATATGGTCTCCAAGAGCATTTCTTTACACTGATATGCTGGAAAAAGTACAAAAAATGTTTTTAAGATCTATGTATTTTAAGAAACATAGAATATGGCCTTTCTTAATGTCCTATCAAAGTCAGCTAACAGAATTTAATGTAACTTCTCTTACTAAACGCCGTAAAAACATTCAAATATTATTTATATTTGATATTTTATATAACAAAATAGATGCACCTGAAATTCTAGGTGCCTTAAGCTTTCATGTACCAGACGTCAGACTAAGGAGGAGAGATTGTATGTTTAACACATCTGCAAATACAAACTCACCTGTTGAAAGATGTTCATCGGCAGTCAATGATATAATCTGTGATGCAGATATGTTTAATATCAACAGAAACAAATTAAAGTCAAAACTATCTGTGATAAGATAACATAAATATTTAGTTTTCTTTTTAGTCATGTCATGTACTTATACTGCGAATGTTTTTATTATTGTTATTTTAGTTGATTGTTATTCATTATTATTTACAGTATGTTGTACTCAAGCCTGTATTTATTGTTTTTTCTGTGTTTCACTGTATATATGTAACTAGGGAATACCTGTTTATATGCAGTATAAATAAATAAATAAAATAAATAATATTCTTGCTCATGTAATTTTTTTTTTGACTTGTGAAAACACCTTTGCGTATATTGCACCAATAAACATCTATCTATCTAACAATTTTTTTAAAATAATTTCTAGATGAATGATGGCATAATGTGTTATTTTCCCTATTTCTACTTTAAATAGAACTAAGCATGTATTTATAAGTAAATAACATACCTGTATAACACAGTAATCTCTGCCCTTTGAATCGCTCTGAATGGATACAGCACGATGAATTTTGGAAATCTTCTTCAACTGAACAAGAACACAATCCTCCTTCTCTAGAAATCTATGGAAAGCACTCTTTTCAGGACCTTTGTGAATTTTATCTGCGACATTCAACTGCTTTTTTTTTCTCTGGCATATGTAACCCTTGAAGGCCTCGCCATAGTCGGTCACTAATAATATCTCGTTGCTGTTAATGGTAACTTGCCTTGAAACGATTGCCCTGTTGATTGAAAATATACACCTACACAGTTGCGGGTCTGATTCCTGCCATAATAATATGTTGCCTGTGTTCGTTAGTACGGCCACTTTAAGTTCCCAATTTGATTTGCTTGAAAATTCCCGGTTGAGGGAGGGGGCATCAAGTTTACCTCCGATAATACTGATTTGTACCACGTTCAATTGCCTGAAAAGGAAACAAAAATAATGAAGGTTGGCGAGATATTTTTATCTAGAATTATGCAGATATTGGAATCAACATTTTTTCTAAAATACTATTGTTTTATTTTGAGATATGTGTCCGTATCAAACGTTTTTCAGCAAATAAAGGGAATAGATTAATTATACATATGAATTAACTGAATTGAAAATAATGTGGTTCTTTATAGTACATTGACCAAACATAAGGCAAATTATGCAGATATTAGCAAATATCTCAATAAAATCTATTGAGAAAAATTAGAAGCCCATCAAAGGACATATTATAATTGTCAACAAAATGAACTATTATATATGAAGATAATGGCCTAGTTTACACCGACAGCTTGGTCTGCAAACCAAGTACCTTTTGCGAACCATACTCCATATTAAACGTATAGTGCGTTCGACGTAAACAGTCTGAACTAAGCTGATCCGCCTTTGGACTGATTCTCTTGAGCAGGAGTATCAGACCATATATAATTCGCGCTTTAATACCGAACCTAACATAAAATGTGGTGTAAATGTAGAGATATTAGACAAATCTAGGAAATGTCAAGTTTGTGAGGTTAGAGTCGTCGTTCCCGCATAAAGAAGGTTAGGTTTGCTTGCTCCTGGTGCTCCTCAACTAATCCCCAAATTTTCAAGTATAGTGATGTGTTGTAAACAGGCGCAAACTAAATAAATTCAAGTCGATCTATCCCCACTCCATTAGTTCCCTCGGCTCAGAAAAAATTATTTCACGGTGTAAACTAGGCCAATGTTAAAATAGGCGACATTTTTGTGGAAAATATTAATTAATGATTGTGACAACATTATAAAAACAAAAAACTTCTCATAGAAATTTTATTCATGGGTCAAATGATTGTATTAAAAAGGGGGATGCAAATAATGATGCCAATTACAGTGCAATAAGTCTACTTTATAGTATTTCAAAATTTTACGAACTTCGAGTAGTAATAAAAGAACAATCAACTACTGTTTTTGACTAAAATCATATTCTTTTCTGTCTCAGCATAGTTTGACTAAAAACAAAAGTACTAAACCTAAAGAACTTAGCTTAGAAAATGTCTCCTTACCAAATTGGGAGAAGATCGGTCAAGAGGTAGTTGAGATATTGCAAAAAAAAAAAAATTACAATTTTAACATCCTGTATCTTTTTCCACAGCAAGAATTTAATAAAGCATGTTTGGTTATATCCTCATATTTTGGTCCAAAGAATCTACCCTTGAACTACGGCCTATTATTAATGGTCCACAAGGTTGTACAGACAGAGTTGCGCCCTTGGCGGACGGCAATCTGCCAACCTCTAGTTCCAACAACGCCTATAAAGATAATAGCCGGACTAGATTATTGTCTGACATGCCATTAACGATTTTAAAGATTCTAACAGTGGCAGGAACATAAATTCGTGAAGTATGTACATATGTATAAAACATTTCACTTTTTTTGGTAGATCAACAGGATCACGGTCGCGATACCAGACTTGCTAATGACAAAAAACTTCAGCTTTACCATAAAAATTTACAGTACATTGGATCTAAATTTTATAATGCATTAAACTCTGAAACAGAAAACTCCTCTAATGCTCATATGTTGAAATCTGAATGAAAAGAACATTTACTGCAAAAGAACCGTTAACAAAATACATTTTAACTTTTGAGAATATTCATTGACATTGACATTACTATTTTTTACTTTTTCTTTTCTTAGAGTATTTTACACATTTTTTCTACATCTATTTAATTATAAAACAATAGGGAACTTGCCCAAAAAATAAAATAAAATTAAAATACTCAAAATCGTAAATTAACATCATTAAAAATCCCATAGACAACAAAAAATAATAATAAAAAAAAATCCTCCAGAAAGCGATTAAAATCTGTCCGATTTTACCCACTTCTGAAACGTGACGTCACAGGGTGAAAGGCGAATGACGGCATCAAGCGACACCGATTCTGCTTTCGCATGCGCATTTGTCAGAAATGGTCAGAAACAACTAACAGTAAACACAACCTAACCTAAAATTCGTTGGAAAAACATCTTCAATATTCTGAAATGTCACAAAATGCTACTTTTGATTCGTTCGTGCCAAGCCGAATTTTCGAATTTCGCTGTGGAATTTACGATCAGGTTTATCTGGAAGACTTCCTCTTTATGTCGCGACATCGTACGGCCGTCTCAATGGAGTTTTTCGAAAAATATGAACGTGTCAAGATTGCATGTTTTTGCAATTTTTTCGGCTCCGAAATTTAAGCTGTTTTTTGCTATTTTTCTCAGATATCTCCGAAACGGTGGGAGTTAGCTCGAAATAAAAAATAAGGTTAAACGAGTATTTTTCACTACGAATCTTTTGCTGTCACCAGACTTTTGATTTTTTTTTTTTCGTTTCGGAGATAACTACAGAATTGTCGGCCACGTACGGCAAAAAATCGCACATTTTGAGCTTCTACAGTTGGCAACTTTTTAATCTTGACTCATACGCCAAAATACCACTCTAGCTAATTTAAACATAGTTAAATTTTCTAAAACTCCTTTTTTTATTTTTTGAATTCCGACAAAAATTAAGGAATTAAGAGGAGGCGGGATTTGGGACTTTTTTTTTTGGTAAAATTTCTCCATTTTGTCACCGTAATTAATCGGTAATTAACTGAAATCGATCTCATTTACGATGTTCACTTAATATCATGTACTACTTTGACGCTCCGTTAATCTTGGCCATTCGAAACAACGGTTTCTGAGAAAAATTATTTTTTTAAGATTTACATACACTCTATAGGAAAACGTGTAATTTCCTACATTTCCTCGAATATCTCGATAATTTTCGTTTTTTTCGAAAAAATTGTAGACAGCTTATGTAAAGAGAATTAATTGAGCTTTCCGACACTTTTTTTATTTTTTCTCTAACCTAAAAAACAAAAGACTTATGACCGAATATGCGGACGTCTCAAAGCCAATCGCCGCCCAGTCTATTTATTAGGGTGAATGGCTAAAGTACGCCATCTAGTTTTCACCCGGTGACGTCACAGTGCTTTTCATGAGGAGTGGCGAGGATTTCATCTTTAATTATTTATTACAAAGTAAGTACTGCGATTTAAGAGCTGATATTCGGTGTGGCGTGTTTTTATACATAAATACACACTTTAATGAAATAAAAAAAAAAATGGGCAAGTTCTCCATTAACATTTTTTTGTGAAAAATTGTACGTATAATTCACTGTAGTGAATTATCGATTCATAATTTACTGCGCCCAGCCAATCACAAATACAAATTAAAAAAATCACTGTTTCGCTGATTCAATGATATTTTAAATCGACTGTGATCAACTCTTGCTGCAGCGGACAATCAACTCACGTGACAACCAAGTGTATCGCCATATTGTTTGTTTACGTTTTCCAACGTATGCACTTCTTACGGGTAGGTACCGATTAATGTGCTTCTATTTTGTGTTGAAACTAATATATTAACGTTAAAATAGATATCAGCAGTGATTAAGAAAATTGTACTCCGCCGGAAATACTCCAAATGGCACAAACAACCGAGAATCTTCTACCTGCAAAATCCAAGAAAGCCTACGAATCTGTATACAAATCATTTATGGAATGGCGTAATCGTAAGAAAATCAGTTCTTTCTCTCAAAATGTTATATTAATAGGTGTAGAAAAAACATAGTATTACATTCGCGATTATGACCATTATTCACTCAGATGATTTGCGCTACTCGCCTACGGCTCTGAGCTCAAACACAAACATCATCTTCGTGAATAATGGCTATCATAATCGCTCATATAATAATATATTATAAATGGAAATAATAATATGTTTTATATTATTATTCTAAAGATAAATTTGGACCCAGTAGCCCAGTGTTCTAAGTCGAATCAAAGGTGTGCACTTGCCTAGAAGCGATTTTCCTACACAAATACTCATGTAAAACGTAAATATCACCCCTCTCCGTGCAGACAGCAGTAGCTCCATCGCTAGCTGCGACAGCCTTTATATTGATTTCATCCACGTTTATTATTTTCACAAATTTCGGAGTTAGAACATAGTGCTCTTCATTTTTATTGTTGGTCTTGTGTCCCAGCTGACCAGCATTCAGGCCCCAGGTGTACAGAGCCTTGGGACCCCAAGCGACGCAATGGTATCGACCTGCACAGACACCTCTTAATTCGTTGGGTAAATGCTTGAGCTGTCTGGGAACTAATAATCGCTCTGGCGGTGGCTGATGACCAAGGACTCGGTAGGTGTTTAGGCCGCACGTAAATATCTGTGGAAAACAACAAAATCCTTGTTTATCTATTTTAATCAACTTCAGTTCGTCTTTGTAGTTCAATAAAAATAGGAAACATAAAGAAAAAAATTTTGGGATTAAGGATACTTAGCATAGGTATCCATTTTTACTTACTCTTTCAGAAACCGATGAGTGTGCTCCAAGGTCCAGAGCAAAAAGCATTTTAAAGAGACGGGAAGGGGAGTAACGAGTCTTTTGGAGATATCTCGACAATTGTCAGGAATTCGTTTTTAAAGTTTAGAAATTTTCATCCATTTGAAATTTGTCATGTCCATTATCAATAAAAATTAACTACATTTTGAAGTTATGCTGTCTTTTTACCTTTCTATTTTTGCAATTTATTCAAAAACAATCCATTCCTCATCAAAAAACTATATATTAAGTTGAAAGCTTAACCAACCACCCTCAGTTTGTGACCTGTCATATCCATTTACAATAAGAATTAATCAAGATATATATATATATATAGCCAAAAGTTGTTGTGAAAATTATTAAATAACTAATTTATAATAAACAAAATCAATCAAAAAAATTAATGAGATCTTTTTTATCGTTATTCGATAAGAGATTTCGTTGCATATACAGTTTTTAAAGAAAATAGTTTGACAAAAAATGCGAGGGGCGAACCGCAAAGGAAATCTGGTGTACACTCACAAGGAAATCCGAGGAAATCAAGAGGAAATCTTTTATTTTTCGAATTTCTCCCCCCGTCCATCACATTTTTTTTATCAGAGGAAATCCGAGGAAATCTGTGTAATCTTCGTCAAAAAGGAAATACTATGGTATCTAGTTTATCGACTTAACTACCAAATTTGTACTCGGATTCAGCATGGATTAATTCCAGAGAAGTGTTATTCAGAAGTTCATTGATAAACCCTGGATTAACGACGAGATTATTAAGCGTGGTGATACACTTAGACACTTAGCCGCAATAGTTAAAATTAACAACGATAAAGATTTAAATAATAAATACAGATCACTACTAAAGGAACATAGACAGGCCATTAGGGACAGTAAGAGGGAGTACAATGATAATATGTACTATAATGCTAAAAATAAAATAAAATGCGCGTGGCGGATAATAAGCAATGATGTTAATTCTGCTCAAACTGAATCCTATCCCACATCTTTTAAAGATGTGCAAGGGAATATGATCCAGGATTACCAAACTGCAGCTCAAAAATTTAATGCTCTTTTTCTAAACTCGCCCAATGAACTTACCTCAGGCTTTAACATTAACAATGATTCTAATAAAAAATCAAAATTAAAGTTTAATGCAAACATTGGTGCTAGCTGCCACTCTATGTACTTAACTCCTATTACTAATGATGAGACATTTTCACTGATAAAAGCAGTTTCGGTAAAAAATTCTGCGGGACCGGATGGCGTTCCTTGCTCCCTGCTTGGTAATATTGCCGACATCCTAGCTCCAGTTCTTACATTCTTGATAAATAGGTCCTTTGAAGAAGGCATCTTCCCAGCCAACTTAAAAAAGTCTATAGTTAAGCCTATACACAAGAAAAATGAGACAGATATGATAGAAAACTATAAGCCAATCTCTTTACTCTCTGTTTTCTCAAAAATTTATGAGAAAGCCTTTCACTCTAGATTACTGAACTATCTCAGCAGAAATAATATTCTCACTGATGCACAATACGGTTTTCGCAAAGATCTTTCGACGCAAGATGCCATACTAAATTCAGTTAATTCCATAATTAAAAGTCTTGATGACAAAAAATACGTTGCCGGTTTATATTTTGACTATAAGCGTGCCTTTGACATGGTAAACCATGACTTACTTAAACAGAAACTCTATTACTACGGAGTAAGGGGACTGTCCTATAGTTGGATCTCTTCCTATTTGTCTGAGCGTTCACAGATGGTTGTACTACAGGCAGGTGGTAAGGAGCATAAATCCGACTTGCAACCTATCAAGATGGGGGTGCCTCAAGGGAGTATCCTAGGCCCCCTACTATTCTTAATCTTTATAAACGATATAGCTGAATCATTCGATAAACATTTCCACAGCTCAATAACTTTATTTGCAGACGATATGTCAGCAATTGTCTCGGCCGACAATGTAAATATGCTTAGTACAGCAGCTATTGATTGTACAAATACTGTCCTTGACTACAGCCTTACGAACAATCTATTATTAAACTTCGATAAAACTGAACTTGTGATGTTTAATACTACAGCTCCCAACTATAGTCTTCTGGTCAGAACTATGACGGGTGCTCCTAGCATTAATCAGACTGATAACACAAAATCCTTGGGTATCCAGATTGACAGCAGGTTATCATGGAACTCTCAAATTAATAGTGTTCTAAAAAAACTTTCACTCAATTGTTTTATCATCTGGAGACTTAGGTCGTATGTGAATTTAAAAATTCTGCTTTCATACTATTTTTCGTATGTAAATTCAGTATTGTGTTATGGCATTGTCAGCTGGGGCAATGCAAATCGGATAAATGAGGTACTAACTGCGCAAAAAAAAGTAGTTCGTACAATGAAATTTAAAGGCGCTAGACACTCCTGTCGGGATCTGTTTAGAGACTTAAAAATTCTTACTGTTATCTCTATATATATCCTTCAGTGTGCAATTTACGTCAAGAATAACATTAATCATTATACTTCAACTGCAGATATAGTTAGCAACTATACGCTACGCTCTAATGACAACCTAAGATTACCCCAACATAGACTTGCCTCAACGGCTAAAAGTAGCTATATAATGCCTATAAAAATTTTCAATCATTTACCTGAAAATTGTAAATCCATAAATTCGATTAATATATTTAAAAAGGAAATCAAAACCCTTCTCTTAAAACATAGTTTTTACAGCTTAAATGAATATTTTACCAGCGATCTGATTTGAATTGTACTTCTTTTTATTCTCCCTGTTGGCCTGTCACTATTCACTATTCGCGATTCTCAGGGTTGCTCTGTGCTGGCACGGTACAGGTTTTGTTTTGTGTGTTTTTTTTTTATTCTGTTATTATTAAGTCCTATATACTTATATGTGTAGTTGTAAGTTTTATATGATCTTATATGTTCTTATTTTACCTTTACATTAATTTGATTACCGACGAACTCATGTCATTACATAATGATCTTTGTGGAATTTTTGATAAATAAATAAATAAATAAAATAAATAAATTTGCAATGAGCCCACCGAAACTAAATATATTTCTGTAAATCTGGAATCTTTGGTTTTATGTACACACTTTTTATCTTTTTACATGTTTTTTTAATCACAATCTGTACCGAGTTTTTTATTTTTTTCTGTTTATATATTTTCAAATACCCACATCCTGATTTTAAATTTATCTATACACATTTTTGACATATGTTGTTTAATCTTGATCTGTTCAGTTTTTTTAATTTCTTCTTTGCTTATATATTTTCAAATAACTGCATTCTGATTTTAGAAATCAAGGGCTGCAAAAATGGAATATTTTTAGAAATGTTGAATAATATCAAATTTATCTACACACTTTTTCCTTGTCTCTTAATCATTATCTGTTCGAAACCCTTTGAGTCTCTTCCTCATTTGTATTTTTTTACACTCGTTGGCATGGAGCAGATGTGTTTGTATCTGGGAGTAGGTTTATGAATTTTTGTTTGTCTCTTACCTTCTATCTTTGTAACGGATGAATCGACTTAGATTCGGTTTCTGCCATACGATTCAATATTTCCACGGGAAGGTTTGAGGATATTTAAATCTCCAAAGGACCCCGGAACAAAACCCATGAAAATGTTGATTCGGTGGAATCGGCTGGTATTTTGTAGTTCAAGTCATGCTGGTCAAAAGTTCTTATCACATCAAGCCAATCCTATGGACAGTTTTTGAGAAACAGCTTGTCAAAGTAAGGTAAATTGCGTCATTTTAGACATTCAAGAACTTTTTACTCCTAAACTATTAACTTTAGCAAAAAATTGCAAGGGTTGAAATATTTTTGTTCTAGTCCAATAAAGCTCAAAAATTTTTTTCATAATTTTTTTATCAATTTTTAGGTTAGGTGAAATATATATATGACATATTTCGGCATGCTGTGGTGGGATTGGCTGAAACTTTTCTATTTTGTAGTTAAAGTCATGCTGATCAAAAATTCCTATTGCACTGAATCTATCCTATGAGTGGTTTTCGCTCCAGGAGTGCCTGAAGGTCTAACAACGAGGTAACGGGTAATCTACATGTACGTGTTTATGAATGGCTTCCAGCGTGTTTGTGTACGTGCGTGCATGTGTGTGTGATTATTTTTATCAAAGAACCTGCTCTTTCCGGCACTATGTTTCTTATGAGAGCATTCTCATTGCCAACCAGGGTGATCCCATTTCTTTGGTTTCAGTTTCTATCTGTTTATTTCTACTTTTTGTTGTTTTTTAATATTTCCTTTTTAGTTTTTAAATATTGAGAACATCCATAGGATTTTCAGGAACAAGTGCTCTGTTTCCAGCATCATGTATCGTTCGAAGAAGACTCATTGATGGATATTTTATGTGATTTTCACCATAATACACTTGTGCTTTCAGCGGTTCCGCATCAAACTCATTAGAACGATTTTTCTCACACTAGTCCTACGACTGAAATGAAAGAGGACATTTTTTGTGTATTTTTAATTAGTGAATAAAATTCTTGTACCAAAGTGAAAAAAAAAATAAAAGACAAGAAATTAATGCAAAATATCGACAGCCCCCCACAATATCACCCACTTACGGTAAAAAATATTTTTTAAAAATACTATAAAAATAAGCTTGTATTATTGTTCAATATGCGTATAAAGTCGCGTCCCTGTAAATCAAAAGGTTTCTGAAATATAATAATAATAATAAATATAATAATCAATTTTTGGGTGCCATTTTCAAAGGGCCGTAGCTCAAGGTATTTGCGAACATATTTTTGCATGTAGAATCTGCATCAGAAGTTTGTCATCGATATTTCCGGAGAACTCTGTATACACTGGCACATACATATACACAAACGCATACACACAGTACACAAACACGCTGGAAGCCATTCATAAACACGTACATATAGATTAATAATAATAATAATAATAATAATAATAATAATAATAATAATAATAATAATAATAATAATAATATATTTATTCATCCTTATTACAGATCATTTCAAATACACATGATATATAGGACCTCGTTGTTAAGACCTGCAGGCACTCCTGGAGCGAAAACTACTCATAGGATAGACTCAGTGCAATGGGAATTTTTGATCAGAATGACTTTAACTACAAAATAGCAAAGCTTCAGCCAATCCCACCGAAACATGCCGGAATATGACATATATATATATTTTACCTAACCTAAAAATTGATTAAAAAATTCTGAAAAAAATTCTTGAGCTCCATTGGAGTTGAACAAAAATATTTCGACCCTTGCAACTTTTTGCTAAAGTTATCAGTTTAAGAGTAAAAAGTTCTTGAATGTATAAAATGACGCAAATTACCTAACTTTGACAAGCTGTATCTCAAGAACTGTCCATAGGATTGGCTCGATGTGATAAGAACTTTTTATCAGCATGACTTGAACTACAAAATATCAAAATTCCAGCCGATTCCACCGAATCAACATTTTCATGGGTTTTATTCCGGGGTCCTTTCTACAGTCATCTTGGTTTCGCCATATTGATGTTAAAAATGATCCGATCACAATGGAATTGAAAATATACATGTACTTTATCACTTCAAACATGAATACATGACATATTTGATCAATTTCTGTCACGTGACATATGAGATGAACCCCTCCCATCCTCCATATGTAATTTTATAATTTTTTGAAAATCCCGTCCTTAAACACGTCACCTGTTTTATGGACGGTCGATATATTGTTCAAATGAAATTCGTGTATTTGAATCCACTTTTGGCAAGTCGTCTGATACACTTTTCGCACAACATTACAATTTCCACAAAAGTTCAAAAAACCAAGAGTAATCAAAAAAAACAAGCAACTGCCATTAATGTCAGGCCAACTCATGTCTGCGCACTGTAGGGCTGGTACGTTGTTGGTACAAAAGAATTTTATAGTATTTTTTTTTAATGTTTCGCCAATAACATATACAAGGCGGTAACATAAATATTTTAATTTGTGCACGAAAATATTTATGCGATGACACATCACCAAAGCCAACCCTGCTTGATAAACAAACATCAGGCCGACTCGTGCATGATCTTTGAAAATGGAGCCATATACGTCGCAACGTGGGAAATAAAACTTTAAAACATAAAAATAAAATACTATTAGACGATGGCCCCCATATTGAGATATGTATAGTCAAGATGGATCTGCACTCGCCCCCTATGTACAAGATACTCAACACTGAATTATTATGAGGATACAGTTTTTTGGGAATATCCTGGCTAATTTTTATCGTAAAAGGATGTGCCATGTTTCAAATTAAATATAATTGGATAAGCTTTTAACCTAATTATATTTTTGACATGAAACTCATTGTTTTTGAGTAAATTGCAAAAATGTAATTTTTTCTTTAATGGGTGAAAAATAGCCATAATTACAAAACGCTGTAACCGAGGCTGTAACTCTGTGAATTTTTATTGAAAATGGTTATGATGAATCTAAAATCTATCAAAAATATAATAAGTTTTGCAAAAAACCCATTTTCCACTCTCTAAAAAAAATTGTCATTGATCTTGAGGACTCATCGGTTCCTAAAATAGTAAAAATGAATGTTTATGCAAAGTTGCAGAGGGTATTTTTAACACTTCCACTGCACGTGACTCTCATGAGAGTCGGTTCCGTTCTTAGCGCAGTGCACACGACTCTCATGTGAGCCCAGCCATATCATGTATTATTATTTTTATTATGCAAGTCAGCACTGAACAAGAAGTTCTTGGCTAGGTGTCCAGGTGTGCATGGCTCTCTGAGGGTCAGTCCAAAAAACATGGAATACCTACCTTTTATATACAATTTTTATTAACACTACTCGATTTCTACCTAATTATACAATATATATTAGGCAATTAAAACTGTTAGCTCATGGGGTGACCCACAGCCTGAACGGCCGCAGCGAAAGTGTTAATACACTATTGTTGTACCTTTACTTCTTATATAACTTACTTACGTTTCCATCAGAACATAGAAAAACACTATGGTCTCTTGATATACTAGCCTGGACACAAGTAATAGGCTCACCTTTCTGGCCATCGGAAAAATTAATAATATGTGGAGTAACTACCGCTTTCTCAATTCCTAAGCCTAATCGTCCACCCTGCCCATGCCCACATGAATATGCCTTGCCTAAAACAATTAAATATGTTGAAAGGAAATTGCCTGATTACATAAAAAACAGAAATTCATCAAACACCATTGGTGTAAGATTTTTTTGATTGAATACAATATAGGTATGTACTCTTCGTTTACACAAAGAATAGGTCTAAGAATTTAAACAAACTGTTACAAACCTGAATTGCTAATTATAATACTATGGAATTGATCTATACATATTTGTTGGGCACCCTCACTGGGATACTCCTTATGGAATATGTCCAGCAATTCAGGAGCCTCCCTAGCCTGTTGTGGCCCTAGCGAATTATTGACATTTGAACCCCAAGAATACAATTCACCAACGCCACAGACGTCTGGTTTTATCCCATCTTTCACTGCGTGTTCTAGCACAGTTAGATTGTCAAGATCCAACTCGGAAGTAGTCGCACCTAAAATAACGCTTGGTTTATTAAATTAGGCAAGCGCCCCACACCTAATACCTAATTTAATAAGTTCCACGGCCACGTGGATTTTCCCATAGAATATACTTCTGTGTAGAGCAGTATAACCAGATTCTTTATCTTTAGCATTAATGTCTGCATGTCGGTTACGTACCAACCACCTGATCAGATCAACTCTTCCACATGAGGCTGCCACATGGAGTGCAGTACGTCCAGCAGAGTCTCTAACAGATTCACACCGCATACAGGTGTAACTAAGGAAAGCACAGAGGTCTATATCTGATACACTTCTTTTTGAAATGGCTGCGGTGATTATGTCACCATGCTGGATTGATTTGCACTGATTTGTACAACCGGGGGTATCGCTTGGGGTAGAGCTGCTCATCTGAAAAAAAAAGAATTGATCATTTTCAGGCATCAATCAAATTAAAGTTAATGCGTTTTGTTACCTACATTAGGGCGATCTTTTAAAAAAAATTATATTTTAGATACCTACTTATATTTATAGATGTTTTTAAATCAAACAGATGTGAAATATGTAAACATTACACAACATTGCTGATTTTAAATTATAACGTCAAATAAATAAATTATAAACATAATATTGATACTTATACCTTTCTCTTGTTCTAAATATATCCTTAAGAATATATAAATTGTGCTAATTATATAAACTGAAAATTGTTTTTTTTTTTGAGATAGCAACTTTCAACAAATGACAACACGTATACAAATGACAAATGACTGATTGGTCAGGTGTCAGGTGAGCTGACAGCTGACCATAGACACAGAAGAAGAATTCTTCTTCTGTGCCATAGACAACAGCTGATAAATCACAAATCAAAGAGGATCACAAATTCACAAATCCGAAAACGGCTAAAAAAATATGTCATTGATAGTCCAGTCGACAAGTAAATATGAGGGGAGTTACTTGGACACAATTCCGAAGATAATGAAATTTTGGGATATTATTTGGGGATGGTGAGGGGTGTGTAAGTTTTCGACCGCGAGGAGCCTGTGGAAACTTGGAGGGGGGCAAAAAACCTCGAAATGTTCGGACTTTTTTCGGTTTTTCGCTTATATCCTCTAAACCATGCTTCATAACTTTTATTTTTCAACATATATCTATGTATACTGTACATACTACGTATAGCCCTCGCCCCTTCCGACCCGCTGACCCCCCCTCTCTCTTCCTTCGTTGTTTCAGAGTTGATATGGCGTCTCCCGCAGCGCATCTGTGTTTCATTTGCGAGGAAAGTTTAACAAAACATGAAGTAATTGTTGTTAAGAAGAGAGAGATTGCTACACGCTTATTACTTCCAGTATTAAACGCAACAAAAGCCTCAAAATCGAGAGTTACTTGAAAGATTGGAGGAAACAACAGTTCACACGGCTTGCCAGAAAAAGTACAACAACGAGAAGTTGATTTTAGCCTCTATACGTCGTGAACAACTACAACTGCCCCCAAACCAACCCGCTCAGGGAGGCCATCATTTGATTTCAACAACAGATGCTTCAGCCTATGCGAGGAAGAAGTTACTGAAGTATACAGACAAAAACAGGCCAGGTTAAGCCAGGTTAAATGTAAGACGCAATCCCAATGGTAAAAGTGACGCCCCTAGATGTAGCAAACACGATTTTGATTAATGCAAAAGAGCGAGGTGATGAATGGGGGCGGAAAATTGAATTGACCAGTGTTTTTGAAACACACCACACTTGCTCTGTTGGCTGAATCACTTATGATTATGTCGCCTTATTACTTCTCCTCCAAACGCCGTTTCAAAGTTTTCACGTGTGGACGAGAATCTTCAGGTACCTGATCGAGCAACTGTCCAATAGAAAACTGGCACTCGACACTATTCTCCTCGAGAAACTTGAATATAATTTCCATGCCTTGATCATGGATGGGATAACTAGAACGTCCAGGCCTTTTTTGGAGGTGCAGGCATTTTGTAAACAATTGTAATACACTTGTAGTGATATTCAGCGTTAACTGCAACTAGATCTGTTTTGAAACTATCCAGCATGGTTAAAACGTTCTTCAATTTTCCACCCCCATGAATCACCTCGCTCTTTGCATTAATCAAAATCGTGTTTGCTACATCTGGGAGCGTCACTTTTACCATTGGATTGCGTCTTTCAACATTTAACCTGGCCTGTTTTTGTCTGATGTATTCTTCAGTAACTTCTTCCTCGCATAGGAAGCATCTGTTGTTGAAATCAAATGATGACCTCCCTAGCGGATTGGTTTGGGGGCAGTTGTAAGGGCATCCTGTTCACGACGTATAGAGGCCAAAATCAACTTTTCGTTGTTGTATTTTTTCTGGCAAGAGTGTGAACTGTTGCGCTTAATACTGGAAGTAATAAAAGCGTAGCAATCCCTCTCTTCTTAACAAACAAAACAATTAGTTCATGTTCTGTTAAACTTTCCTCGCAAATGAAACACGGATGCGCTGGGGGAGACGCCATATCAAATCTGAAACAACTATAAAAAAAAATTATAAATAGGAAGGAAGAGGGGGGGGGGGTCAGCGGGTCGGAAGGGGCCAAGGCTATATGTAGTATGTATAATATACATAGATATATGTTGAAAAATAAAAGTTATGAAGTAAAAACCTGAATTTTACTTGTTTTTTTTTACATTTTACATCTTTGAACTGCTGTGTCTCGGTAAGTATTGGGTCAAAAGATATGTTTTACCAATGAAAATTGAGGGAAATTTAATGCTCTACAACTTTTATTTGGGCGACTTTCTCGAAAAACGTATGGTTTAGAGTTTAGAGGATATAAGCGAAAAACCAAAAAAAGTCCGAACATTTCGAGGTTTCTTGCCCCTCTCCAAGTTTCCACAGGTTCCTCCAGGTCGAAAACTTAAATTACACACCCCAACCATCCCCAAATAATAACCCAAAATTTCATTAACTTCGGAATTGTGTCCAGGCATAAAGTACCTGCCCACTGGACTATGAGGTGATATCAAAGAAATTATTCGGGCGATATTCATTTGAGTCAGAGCTGGGTAATTCCTGGTGAAAAAGTAATTAGCAATTACAATTCCTTTTTTTTTTTCGTGTAATTGTAATTGTATTTAAGTAGGTACCTTTTTTTATTAAAGTAATTTGGAATTGTAATTGCAGGAAAATTGTTATAGGAATTGTAATTTGTAATTATATTATTTGAACTATCTAATCACAAATTACTTCTATAAGTACAATTACTTTTTCCAATTACAATTACTTTTGCCAATTACAATTACTTTTTCCAATTACAATTACATTAACAACATGCGTATGTGGTTTAACAAACAAGAATACACTAAAGCAGAATTTTGCAGTTGCATATAGTTTAAAATTAATCTGAAAAGTTCAAAAAGTTACTGACTAAAAACGAATCTTTGCCGTGGTCCGCTGCACATTTATGTTACTACTTACGTTACTACTTACAAAAGTTTGTGTACTTAACAATAAAAAAACATAAATGTGCAGCGGACCACGGCAAAAACTCGTTTTTAGTCAGTAACTTTTTCTGGTCTTTTCAGATTCATTTTAAACTATGCAACTGTAAAATTCTGCTTTAATGTATTCTTGTTTGTTAAACCACATACGCATGTTCTTAAAGTAATTGTAATTGGAAAAAGTAATTGTACTTATGGAACTAATTTTAATTAGATAGTAAAAGTGAATATTGACTTATATCACGTAAAAGTACATAAAACAACCTACCTTTTACCACAAAACAAATTTTGATCCGACTTTTAGGTCCGAAGATATTTCGATTTGGACATTTCAAAAATTTTGACTGAAACTGCAATTTCAGCCAAACTATTTAACATCTTTGGCTAAAATCTGGTTAACAGTTTTTGTGTGATAAAGACTACTTCCATTCCAAATTTCAGCCAAATCGGTTGAGATCTGATCAAGATAGCCGAAATCTGGTTTTTTCAATTTTTTTGGTATGTATATATATTATCAGGAGGGGGGATGGTCAGATCTTTCCCAAATTTAAACTGAAGGTTCCTTTAATATTGAAAATAAAAGGATGCCATTTTCTTTTCTTAACTAATTGTTTAAGTGATAAAAAAAAAAATTATAACAACAAATCTGACCCTTAAAATGTCCAAAATACCTCTTCGGCCAAAAAGAGTATGGTTCCACCGCTTTTTGGAAATCAAGATTTTAGGGTTTTATTATATACTCGTCATAACAAACAATTTCTATATGTTTATTTAATTTTTCCTGATTACTCTTAAGGTCTAACATTCTAACAACGATTCTAATAAATATTAAAACGCAATATTACATAACACTTTTAATTAAAATTTTTAACTTAGCTTTCCGTCTGTTTGGTCACTATAATTTACTTTATCATAAAAGTAATTAGAAAAGTAATTGCTAATTCCTTTTTTAAAGACATGTACTTTGTAATTGTAATTAGTTCCTTTTTAAAAAAAGTAATTTGAAATTGTAATTATTTTTAAATTACAAGTAATTATCGAGCTCTGATTTGAGTAGTTATTTATCATACAGATTTTTATTCATACATCATACTTTCATGGGATTGCAACAGATTTGGTTATTAACATATTTGTTCAACAGATGGAGTATGGAGTACATACTTTGCAAGATTTTTAGATACTCTACAAATCTTGCATACTTTTTCTTCCATGATCTATAACAGATTCCTAACAAAATGGCAATAGTTTTAAGAAAACTGTAAGAGATTCCCTGCTTCTTGCATATAATAATTGGCTAATAGATGGCACTGTCAACATCGCATGAATTTAAAATTTGAATTTAAATAGCATATGAACATTTCTTTGCTGTTGTTTAATTTATTATAAAATATTTATGTTTTGTTCTCGGTTTTGTTCATACGTTTTTTTAATTATATAATACATATAATATATCCAGATTCTGCTTTTGTTTAACTTTTACAAGCAAATTGACTTTCACGTGGTAAAAAAAACTAGAATGTTTATTCGCCTATGGTTTCTCCCACCCATGTTCTTGTGACGCGGATAATTGAATAATTTGGACTTTTTGAAGTAGAGACAAAAAAAGGTAAATTCGGGTTCTGAAAATTACCGTCCGAGAACTGTCAGGAGTTTGCGCAGTTGCTTTTGATACGGTCGAATTTGGAACTGCGCAAACTCCTGACAGTTCTCTGATAGTTCTGGGACGGTTATTTTAGGTTTGTTTTAGTTTTGAGAAATAACAGTCCTCGGATGTCAGGAGCGTGCGCAGTAGTAAAACGTGTTCTGTTTTAGTAACTGCGCAAGCTGTTTTACTAACTGCGCATGTTCCTAACATCCGAGGACTGTTATTTCTCAAAACCAAAACAAACCTTTTCAGAACCCGAATTTACCTAAAAGACTAGCAGTATTAGTATTTGGTAGAGGTGGATGTTTTGATCTAACGCCACTGGTGGCACTGTATAACTTATTTTAGTTCAGGCGTTTTATTTGTTGCAACTTTTTTTGATGGTTTACCTATATATATATAGCTCTAATTAAATCGCGTGTCTGCCTTTAGTTTTTCAATACTTGCTGACCTGAGTACTGGAAATTCTTAAAGTAGATATGTACCTACTCCAAAGAAAGAATTTCATTGATGGGAGATCTATAGAGATTTAGGGACCAATTTAAATATACTCCCACAATATCACGCACATTGATAGCTAAAGATTTTGATTTTGAATTGCTAATTTCCAACGAAAATGTCCAAGAAGCCTGCAGCAAAAATATAATAGAGATTTTTACTCTTTCCCGACTGTATGCATAATGTTTCAATTATACGAGTATACCTACCATTATACTGGGGCGGATCTGGCGAGAAAAAGAAGAATTTGGAAACCAACTTTTTTTATTTATTTTTTTTTTGACAATTCGGTTACACGAGTTCTCTTCTATCATGTTATCAAATTAGTTCAGCTTAATCACACGAGGTGGGGCAGGAATTCGCATTTAAAATTCGCAAAAACACGTTTTTTCACAAGTTTGTTATTATTGACTTGACGAAAAAAAAAGTTAAATTAAAAATTAAAGACCTCGGGGAAGCGGTTAATCTGGTAATTTTTTTTTCAAATCGGACGGTAACTTTTCGTGAAACTTTTTTTTTAAAATACACGTTTTTTGTCGTAACACTAAATGCACGAAAAAGTAATTCCTTAATTTTTTCACGAGTTAGGGGGCTGAGATTTTTTGAGGTAGGTGAAATAGATAAGAATTGATGGAACCGGGCCCAAGTAGCACAGAATTCTTTAAGATATCTTTAAGAAATTGTATTTACTGCCCGCGAGGATATCCTGTATTTATGTACTCTAGAAGTCCTTCCGAAATCAAAATGAGAAATCTTTATATGTGCTCAATTTTTGTGCATTGGGGAAATGTAAACTGGGCATTATATAGGAATTTCAGCTTTTGTTAACCCACAGACATCTACTAGAAGTTCTAAAAGGGAATTACCATACAGCTCAATTTTCTAAGTATTATAGAAATCAAATAAAGTATTAAAAGGGAAATAGTATTATTATTCTTAACAGAATACTTGTAGACATCTTCTAGAAGTTCTAAAAGGGAATTACCATACAGCTCAATTTTCTATGTATTACAGAGATCAAATAAAGTATTAAAATGGAAATATTATTATCGCTAATAGAACACCTATAGAAATCGCAAAAAGAAATTCTTTTAATGCATAAAATTTGTTTGCTTACCACGTAGTTTGTTACAGAAATTATTCCTAGATGACGCCACGTACAAACCACTGACGATAATCAGTCATGCATTATCTTATACTCATGAATTTATAGAACATTAATAACATTACTGCAACGTTCAAATTCTCTCAGGGATCATCGATTTATTTAGATGAATTTTATAACGATATCTATTTAATCTTTGGTTTGGTTTGCGCCTGATGTCTCATACTGGAGATTTTGATTAACCAACATTTCACCAGCTGCCGCTGGCAATTCTATAAGAAGTGTGTGTTGGTACATCTAATAGAAATAATAAAGATGTTTTCAGTACCGTTTATATTGGTAAATGATAAAATACCCGAAAGATTACTACAGGAATTAAATCTGTTTGCAGGATCGATGCGGTACATCTAACAGAAATCTTATAAAGATGTCCTCGGGACCATTTATACTGGCAAGCGATAAGATATCCTAAAGATTACTATGGGAATTCTACAGGTATGCAAAAGGCTGCTCACAGGATTCTATACTAATAGCTTTTTTCGATTACCATGGGAAGTACTATTTAATACTGATATGCTGACATTTGCCCATCTTAGGGAACTCTTACAGACCTCTAGAAGATATTTACTAATTCCTAAATTTTTATCCTCGGGATATCTTGAGGAATTAATTGTGCTACTTGGGAGGTGGTGGACCAATTAGGGGAGGGGGAAGAGGTAGGGAAAGGAAAATTATTCAACCTCCCCGAACTTTTTTCGCTGTCGTGCGATTTTGAAAAACCAAAATTGAATTTGTTCTAGTTTTTGTCTGATTAATTGTTTTTATTTTTTTCAAATAAACAAATTTGTGTGAGGGGAAAAACTTTTTTTTCAAATGCGTTTTTTTACGTAGTAAAGGGTTCAGAGGAGAAACTTTTTTACAGGTAAGTGAGGATCTTTTTTATCTTTATTAAAAAACAAATATATCGCAATCCAAGCAATAGAAGGGGAGAGGGGGGGCATAACGCATTTGCGGGAATAAATAAGGGTTAAGGAAAAGGGATAGGGACTTCGGACCTTGATATTCCCGGCAATATAAATCTTTTTTCCATCTTAATATTTTGTCAATGTACCCTTTGTCAAATATTAAACTGCCGAAACGGCAGTTTAGAAATAAGTTGCGCTATTACTATAATGTACACATTGCACATACCTTAGATTCGGACGAGTACTTCAAGTTGGCGTTATAACATTAAAAATGCTTAAAACAAATATAATTGGTTTTTTAACAAAATCGATCGGTAAATGAAAAGTTATTAACCATTTAAAATTAAGAAAAATTGTTTTCTGATTTGTTTAGATTTGGATTTGGATTTGGATTTAGATATATTTAGCTAATATATATTTCATAACAATATAATATTAAAACGTAGATATGATTTTCAAATTATATAAATCCAAGGATCGCAAGTTTGAAACACAGGCAGTTTATTATAGATGTACTTGCTCCTTTTTACTTTTTTTTATACTGATAAGTGTTTTATCAAAGAAAAGTTCAAAAATGTTCAAAAATTAACATTTCCAAAAAACTAGGAAGAGTATTCTAAATAATGTGCAACAATTATATAAAAAGTTAAACAAATCGACGAGGAGCATGATTTTTACTCTAGTTTTTTGAGATTTTAATTTACCAACCGTGAAGGGGGGTGACACTTTTAGAGATTGAAGAGGGAATATATGCAAAAGAGACCATAAAGAACGTGGAAGTCTAATAGCAATTAATTTCAGTACCGGGCCAACAATCACTGATTTGCAATTTTCTCGAAAACTGCTAATGCTAGAAAAAAAAGTTTCAAATAAAAAAGTTACGCCAATTTATTATCTTCATATGCCCTCGAAATACTTGGTATCTATTTCGAAAGACAAAAAAGTTTCCCGCATGTTACATTTGAGAATGCAAATTTTCGTCATAGCCTTAAAAAAAGTAATGATTTCTACACTTATTAACATTTGACCTACATATTACCACATATTATTAATAAATATATAGTGATAACACAATAAAAATTTGAGAGTAATCCATCGTGCCGTTTTTGGGTTAGAGCGAGTTAAACGGAAAAATAAGTGTAATAATATCCAATAGAGAAATGGGCCGCGAAAATTCGTGGCGGCGTTAAATAATTATTTATAATAATGTTATGTGTTGCAACCACCATCAGAATATAGGCAACACAGAATTCAATTAGTTCGGATGTCTGAATGTAGAGATTTGCACCTACTAGAGAAAGAACCTACTAGAAGCTCTAGAGTGATGACATCTATCTAGAGAATGATGACGTCATGCAGAAAATTCGGGATCTGTCATTTTTAGGTATATAAGGCCGCATTCTCGGCGAAAAGGAAAGTTTTGAATTGACAAGTGAGGTTAAGACTACAAAGTGAAAACAAAGTGATAAACATTGTTATTTTTAGTCAGTAAAGTGCATTTAAGTTAATAATAGTATATTGTGAAGTATCCAGTAAATTATTTAATAAAGTGTGTTAGTGGTTATCTCTTGTTATAATTTTTGGAACCCACGGAATTTGCAAGGGTGGTTTCCTAGGGGTGGAAATACGTCACAAATTAGTGTCAGAAAGCGGAATTTTATGACAAGAGGAGCTCTGAAGTTGTGTTGAAGTGTTCGAGAAGTATTCTCGAAGATTAGTGCTAACACAGAGGACTAATTTACTGGACATTGTTCGAGGGTTATTTTCGAACAGGAAAATAGTGTTAAGTGCATTTTTTTTAGACATTGTAGAACATTTTATTAGGACATTAGTGTGATAATTAAATCCTTTAAACTGAGAAGTGATAGAGACACTGAAAAAGACTCATTTGTGTTAGTGCGTGAAAATTACTAGAATTTTTCTATTTGGACATTAGTGGAGATTATTAAATTCTCTGAACTGGATAGTGAGAAAAGACTCTGGATAAGACTTTTCGTGCTGTTTCGAGATTTTTCTGGAAAGTTCCATTATCGATATTGACGTGACAGTTAAATTTATTTTATTTTAACATAATCTTATGCCCAAGAAACAAGAAGCATAGCAGCAGAGAAACAAATACAGGACCTGCTTCCGGAGTTTACGAGGATGATGGCGCAGCAACGAGAAGAAAAAGAAGAGCAAGAAAGAAGACGTCAAAAGGAGGAAAAACGGCGTCAAAAAGAAAGAGACGAACAAGAAAAGCGACGTCAAGAGGAAAAAGAAGAGCAAGAAAGAAGACGTCATGAGGAAGAAAAACGACGTCAGAAAGAAAAGAGGATGAAGAAAGAAGACGTCAGAAAGAAAAAGAGGATAAAGAAAGAAGACGTCAAGAAGAGAAAGACGAATTCAAAAAAATTATGGAAGACCAAGAAAGAAGACGTCAAGAAGAAAAAGAAGAACAAGAAACAAGACGTCAAGAAGAAAGAGACGAATTGAAAAAAATGATGGAGGACCTGAAGATACGACAGCAAGAGGAGAAAGAAGAGCAAGAAAGACAACGTCAAGAGGAAAAAGACGAACTCAGAAAAATAATGGAAGACTTGGAAGAAAGACGCCAGGAGGAATTAAGGAAAATCCTGAGCGATCAAATAAAAATACAACAGGACGAAATCATTTTTGTCAAGGAAGAAGTTAAAGAAGAGATAAACAAGGTCGAAGACAAAGTAGGTGAAATCAAGACAGAAGTCAATCAAGTAAAAGGGGAAGTAAGTGACATCAGAGGAAAAATGAGCGAGGTCGAAGTAGAAGTAGAACGCCTTAAACGACAGTTGAGAGAAAAATGGGGGCAGCTAGTAGCATCATCAGCCCTCGATTAAATCCTCCCTCCTTTGACGACCAAAGCTATAAAAGACAATTCGAGGCAGCTACGTCTGCGAATAACTGGGATAATGAGGAAAAGGCTATGGCATTAGTTCTGGCGCTAAGGGGCCAAGCCTCAGAGTTACTTCAGACCATCCCGGTGGAGAAACAAAGGGACTTCAAAGTCTTGGAAGTTGCATTAAACTTGAGATATGGCGACCAACACCTTGCCCAAGTATACCAGGCTAAAATCACGGACACAAAAGGCTGGGGAAAGTTTACAGGAATTCGAAGCTGCAATAGAGAAACTGGCACACCTGGCTTATCCGAGTGCACCTAGAGAATTTCAGAAACAATTAGCAGTGGGGGCCTTTTTAGATGGCATAAGGGACGAAGAGGTCAGGCGAGTTTTGAAGCTGACGAGACACCAAAGTAGTAGCGAAGCTTTGGTGTGCGCACTTGAAGTAGAAGCCGCTTATAGGGATACTCCAAGGTCGAGAGTGCGAGCCATGACTCTCGAAGAATCGCAACCAGAAACGAACCAGAACTCTATGTTGACTGAGATGCAGAAAATGTTCACCAAATTATTCGACAAATTGGATGGTCTCGGAAAGCAGAAAAAACAACAAAATAAGGGAAAGCCGAGTGGAGATATTAAATGTTACAACTGCGGCAAGGTGGGACATATGAAACGAGACTGTCGACAGCAGAACTCGGAGAGTCGAGTAAATGCTGTGAATGTTGAAGAGAAGCAGGAAAACTACACCAGGGAGGCTGTGCTGGCTAGGGAATGCGGTGCCCCCAGAGAAATAAAGATTTCCCAGCTTCGAAGAATTCCAAGCAGTCTGTTGTTGCAAGGATATGCGAATGGAAGAAAATGTTTACCATCGACACAGGCACTACCCCAGCAAACATAAATATGTAGCATATACGTAAATGCTACGTAAACTAAGTTTCGCAGAAGTAACGTGCTATGTAAAATGTGACGCATAATCATATGTGCATACTCTGCGAAATGTCAGCAACATGTGCATATGATTTTTACATAGTGAAGAGGTAACACTGTGACCTCACGGTATGGAACAAATGACGTAGCGTATACGTATATTCAACCACTTGCTATGTAAAGCATACGTAACTAATTTTATCTCTTTATGATGTAGCATATATGTATATTCAACCACTTGATAGTGACCTTACGCTACTTAACTTATATACTTTTTATCTCTTTATGATGTAGCATGTATATATTTTATCTACCTACCGTATGTTCAAAATAGCATATCCCAGCACTTTTTAAATATTGATACTACACAATTGGATTTTTAAAGTTAGATATATGAATAAAGTTCCTTATAAGTTATACAGAAAAATATATTTCTTTAGAAAATTACCGAAGTTGACACCAAGTTTTATTTTTAAGTCGGATACCTTATTTAGAGAGCCGAGTAGTTTTATATTTTGAATGAAATTTTTTTTGTAAAAAATGGTTATATTTAAAATATAAAATTATCTAACTTTCTAAAAATGTTCAGAGGTATTCTACTTAAAAATAAAAGTTGATGTTTCCTCCAGTTATTTCCTAAATATCAATTTTTCTGGACGATTCATGAGGAATTTATATTCATATATTTAACTCCAAGAATCCAGTTCTCTAGTATCAATATTTAAAAAGTACTATAGCGTGCTATTTTGAACATTGTGGTAGGTATATAAAACAAATACATGCTACATCAAAAAGAGATAAAAAGTATATAATGCAAGATATGGTTGTCTGATTTGTCAACATATATTAGCTTAGGAAAGATTCTCGAATTGAATGACAGTTTAAACTAAGTTAATTAGTATCAACAAAGTTTTAATTCCATCTTAATCTCTGCATATCCCAGTAGGTAAACCAGGCATTAGGCGTTGTCCTCGACGTTGTCATCTATATGTTCTTTAGAAAGCAGCTATACGATATTTTTTCTTCTCCAATGATGTATACCCACCTACCTACCTTGCCTTGAATTCCTAGTAAAGCTCAAATTTCTTTTAATTAATTTTATTAACTGTTGATTTAGGAGAGATTAATACTAGTGTCTTTTGTGTAACTAATCTATATTCAAGTTAACTAAGTATCTACAATAAGTGTTAAGCATTTCTCGGGTCGTTTCTGATTGTACTCGTTCTTTGGTCAGCCTTCGTCACTCTGACATTTGCTACTTGAACATCAGTTACACAACCTGTGAAAATAATTGAAATATTAGTCTATTTCATATACGGAGTGCACCATTTAAAACTCCCCAGGCTTGTAATTTTCTTATTTTTTAAGGCACATCAAATTGTAGATATTTTTAAAGCATTAAAAAAAAATTTTTTTTTTTAAATTGTTAAGAAATAAATCTTAATTTCCTTGAATATTTTTTTAAGTCACCCTCTACATGAACTGCGTTAATATTTTCTTATAAAGGTTTTAATTAGCTTCAATTTATATTATTAAGTCATATTCGAAATTCTTCTTGGTTTTAAGGAAAGGAATTAAAAACACTCCAAACTGATTTTTTTTTTAAATTACTTTGAAAGGAATGTAAATAATTTTATGCTTTATCTGTAAAAGACATATCACAAACAATATTCAGCGTAATAAAACAGTAACAAAAAATAGAAAAAAATATTTTTAAAACTAACTTATATTAAAATGTACTAAGTAGGAAATGGAAATTTTTTTTAAGTTTTTTTATTTTAATAACATAAATTGAAGCTAATTAAAACCTTTATAAGAAAACAATAACACAGTCCATGTACAGGGTGAGGTAAAAAAATATTCAAAGAAATTAAGTTTCCTTTCTTAACCATTCAAAAAAAAAATTAATCACTCTGTATGGATATTTAAAGGCTTTAAAAATGTCTACAAGTTGATGTGCCCAACATGGTCATCGCTTCGAAAATAAAAAAGTTACAAGTCTGGGGAGTTTTAAGTGGCGCACCCTGTATAGTGTAGTAAATCTGGTTATATAGCTTGTATCTCTTTACTAAATTGTGAAGAAAACTAGATGCAAACTATTTTGATCAATTTGTTAAGTTATTAAACAATTTATGATAGCTTAAATAATAATGAAAATTTGAGGTCGATCCGATGAGTTTCAGAAGTATACTGCTTTAAACATGAACCGAAGTGCTCAAAGTGCTGTCATTCAATCCGAAAGTCTGCCTCAAATTTGAGTTTACACTGTTAAAACCTATTTAAAATCAGATTTGTCTAATCTGCCAGAGATGGTGATTTGGGGACTATTAGAGTATTTCAACATAAGGGTATGCAGCACATAACTGCAGAAAAAAAGGGGAATGAAAATGCAACTAGGAGTGAATGACTTCACGCAGCGTCTATATTCTTGATTAATTTTAAAGCCTCTAGAGAATATCCTGGTTTTTTGAATTTCGCTCTAAAATTAAGAGATTTTTTTGCAAAATGTAATAAAAAAATATGCTAAATAAGCCCATTAAATCATCACACCAAATTTCAAGTGGAAATGTTTATAACAACGCCAAAAAAACAATAACAAAGTCGAAAATTGAACCGTTGACTGTTTAAGTGCATCAAGTCATAGAACAATTTATTTTAGAATGTAGATTTTTCTCCTACTCTTCAGTGGTGTTAACACAATTTTTTTTTCTCAGAATTAAACAATTAAAAATTATTAGACTGCTTCAAAAGATCACAAAAAAGAAACAATTTTAAAAAACGGGATTTTCTACGTCAATTGGGAGCCGTGAAGCGTGAAAAAAATGCATTTGTTAAATAATTGCCAAAAAATTGTTTTAAATAATTTTAAAATACCTACTTATTTATGCAACAAGTGTGTAAAGCAGTACTTTTTGATGCATGAGCTGTAGACGAGTGTATCAATCTTGTGAGAATCCCATGATAAAAGTAGTTTATTTAACAGTCATATAAACAAATTGTTAATTAACGCCACTGAAAAGTAAACAATCAACGATTCAATTTTCGAACTTGTTACTGTTTCTTAAGCTTTTTTTGTATAAATATTAAATTATATTATACTATTACATTCACCGAGAGCCATTTGATATAAGAAAATGTGCGGGGTCCTTTACCAAGATGATTTAATTCTACCAGAAGCATATTTTTAATAATGACAAATCTTAATTGTCTTAATTTATTGCAACAAAATTAACCATAAAGGTTCAGACAATTCTAGTTTTCTTCGTAGTTTTATAATGATCAAATTAATTTTTTTAATGGCGATACAAGCAATATCATTAATCACAAGACAACAAAAAAAAAGGGCTGCGCTTTTGATCAGAACCATCTAATCCTGTTTTTTAACATGTTGAAACCGATTCTGATATTAAAAAAAAATTTATCAGTTTTTGGTTACCACCCCTTTTATTCCCTGAAAAGGGGCAATGGTTTTGTACTAAGGTTCTGATCTAATTTTTCTGACGTGCTGAAGCCAATTTTGGATAAAACAAAAATTGCAGGAAAATATTAGCCTACTTTACACATACAAAACCTTGAAATATATGTACAATACAATAACGAACACAAAGTAGGTGCTATAAGATGTCGGTAAACAATAACCATACCTATGCATAGTACTTCGCAAAAGCTTTTTGGTCACTATTAATATCTGGGTTTCCTTGAATTACAACTTCTTACGCTGGATTCAGTTGAACTTAATAATGTGGGAGCAGCACCAACATACAGCTTTTGTGTAGCGAAATCCATGTTATGATATAATTGTCTGTCGAGAATAACGATTGCCCGTGAAATAATTCTAACCTATAAAAAGATTACGTTTCATTTAAATAAATATCTTTATAAAAACGGTACCTACAACACAAACTTACTTTCGGGTCATTCACTTCAAAATGGTGCACATCCAACATAGGTATGTACACCAAATTCGCAAACAAGAGGGCATGTTTATGTTTGCACCTAACCTCTACACTAATAAAACGTCCAAATAAAATAACATTGAAAAAAGTCACAACGCTTTATGGTTCACAGTTCTGCATCAAAGTTATTAATAGACATCATCCACAATTTTTCACAAAAATGATAAAGAAACACAAACGTTAGATTTTACATCATTTTACACTGGCGTGATGCGTGAGCGTGACACTGACGCGTTCCATGACTTCGATGTCGTAAAATGAAGTAGGTAAACATTTTTAAGTAAAATTATGTAGCAAATATGTAAAGTTGTGTATAAGTAATATGTTGACTTAAATATGATATTATTTTACGTATATGCTATGTAAAATTATGTAAAATATTTTATATAAAAATGTTCTATTAATCTTACCTCTCAGAGAGGTAAAGTTACATTAATGTTTACTGGGACGTCATCAATAGTACGGCCAGGATTTATATCGGGTATAAAGATTACCAAGAGGCAAAATGAAGTGATCGTCCGGACAGCCACGAGAGACAGAGCTACGGTTCATGGATAAGTAGACCTGGGTTTGCAGATTGGACATTTAAGGTTTGACCACAGGGTCATCGTGGCTGACATTACGGATGACTTCATTTTGGGACTGGACATTATGGAACAATACGGATTTATTGTTGACATAGGAAAGAGAGTCTTAAGGATTGGGAAGGAACAAATTATTCTGCCAAAAGTGAACGACCAATGCCAGAAAATAAGGCTATTGACAACGCAGGCAGTCAAAACTCCTGCATTATCCAGAAAACCAGACAAGGAAGATTGCAAGCGCCACCTTCAGGTGGAAACATTTCCGAACATGGTTGAAGTCAACACTGTCAAGGTCGATCTTCCAGACAAAGGAAAGTCTGAGGCAAGAGCAATTGAGCGATGCAGAAATTGGACCCATGCTAAGAGCAAGAGAAGGGGGAACGCGTCCAGTATGGAAGGATGTTTCCAACAAAGAAGTGGGGCTGAAGGCTTTATGGTCACAATGGAATTCACTTACGATCGTAGACGGGCTTTTGAGGAGAGCATGGGAAAGCCCAGATGGGAAGCAGGTTTTGCCATGCGTCTAGTGATTCCCAGGTGTCGTGTACAAGAAGTACTCCAGCAAGCGCATAATGAAACTTCCAGCAGACACTTCGCCATAAACAAGACATTGAGTAAAGCACGGGAACGGTTCTATTGGGTTAATAGTCGCCAGGATGTGGAGGCCTGGTGTCGCAAGTGTAAGAATTATGCTTCCAATGGGGAACCATTTTCCATGAGCAACTACAGAAACGAAAGTCGAGAACAGCCGAAGAATGACTGAGAACAGATGACCAAAGCTAGTAACCGATTGAAGGCTCGTTATGATCAGAATGCCAGTACAGGGGGATTCAAGGTGGGGGATCTGGTTTGGCTGTACAACCCACAGCGGAAGGAATGGAGATCCCCGAAACTTCCACCGCCTTGGAATGGACCATATACTGTTATTACCCGAATTAATGATGTCATCTATCGGATTCAACGAAGCAAAAAGTCCGAGATGAAGATCGTACACTTGGATAGACTGGCGAAGTATGTGAAAGAGACTGAATTGCCTGACCGGGACGTTCAGTCTTAAGGAGGGGACAGTGTTATGTGTTAATTGCAACCCCCATAATGTAGGCAACACAGAATTCAATTAGTTCTGATGTCTGAATGTAGAGATTTGCACCTACTAGGGAAATAACCTACTAGAAGCTCTAGACTGGACCTATCTAGAGAATGGTGACGTCATACGGAAAATTCGGGATCTGTCATTCTTAGGAAGGAAAGTTTTGAATTGACAAGTGAGGTTAAGACTACAAAGTAATAAACGTAGTTATTTTTAGTCAGTAAAGTGCATTTAAGTTAATTAGTTATTAATTATTGTGAAGTATCCAGTAAATTATTTAATAAAATGTGTTAGTGGTTATCTCTTGTTATAATTTTTGGAACTCACGGAATTTTCAGTGGTTTCCTAGGGGTGGAAACACGTCACAATAAGTTTAATATTTGATACAGGTAGATTGATAAAATATTAAAATGGGCAAAAGATTTATATTGCCGAATATCAAGGTCCGAAGTCCCTATCACTTTTCCTTAACCCTTTATTACCGCAAACGCATTATGCCCCCTCTCTATCTTCCTATTGCTTGGATTGGGATATTTTTTTTTAAATAAAGATAAAAAAGATCCTCACTTACCTGTAAAATAATTTCTCCCCTTTCCTACGTAAAAAAAAACGCATTTGAAAGAAATGCAAAAAGTTTTTCCCCTCCCACAAATTTGTTTATCTGAAAAAAATAAAAAAAAAACAGTCAGTCAAATACTAGAGATAACAGCGAACAAATTCCATTTTGGTTTTTCAAAATCGCACGATAGGGAAAAAAGTTCGGGGAAGTTGAATAATTTTCCTTTCCCTACCTCCTCTCTCCTAATTGATCCGCCACCTCAATCCTCCGGCTCGGCTCCATCAATTATTATCTATTTCACCTACCTCAAAAAAATCCCAGACCCCTAAATTCTTTTTTTCGTGAAAAAATTAAGGAATTACTTTTTTGTACATTAGTGTTACGACAAAAAAACGTGTATTTAAAAAAGAAAAGTTTCACGAAAAGTTGCCGTCCGATTTAAAATTTTTTACCACTTCCGCGAGGTCTTCAATTTTTAACTTAACCTTTTTTTCGTCAAGTCAATAACAAAGTTATCGTAAAAAACGTGTTTTTGCAAATTTCAAATGCGAATTCCTGCCCCACCCCGTGTGATTAAGCTGAACTAACTTGATAACATGATAAAAGAGAACGCGTGTAATCGAATTGTCGAAAAAAAATTTTTTTTTAAAGTTGGTTTCATTTCAAAACCAGATCCGCTCCGCTATTACTAATAAAATAAGATTCATCGGTAAGTATATAATGTGGTTTAGGTCATGTCTATATTCTTTATAAGTAGGCAAAAATCATTTCTAGTTGTAAAATTTACTTTTAGAGAAAATACGACTAACAGTGCCATACAATCTAAATTGCCTAAGATTCGATGAACAGCCGAACGAAAAAATAATGTAAGACTTCTCCAACTTTCATATTATTTGAATCCCTTTTCTGTTTATTTGTTTTTTCTCTTAAAAACCCATTCGTACAATTATTCTTTAATCTCTGTGTATCTTGTCTAGCAATCATACGGACAGGCCGTTCGCTATTAGGTAATAAAAATTTTAATTATGAATATTTTTCTGTGCATGGTAAGTTTTTAATGTCTTCAACAAAATATCATATATTAATACTATTTTAGAGGCCACAATGATTATTTATACACAATACAGATAACAGGAAATAAAACAAAAGTTATTTGTATAAAAATTCCCCTTTTCACGATACTCGTATAGAAGCTACAAATAAAATATAATAAGAGTTATTTATGACACAACAGATAACAGAAAATAAAACAAGTGTTTATAAAAAGAACCTTTTCAACGTATACATATTTATAGAAAGAATCTTCATAACAGAAAAATAAAGTACTTTAACAATGGACATATTAACTAATTTCTGTGATGAGATTCGCTTCTGTTTCTCGTCACATGATGGAGGCTAAATATATCGTGGACGTCTTGGAGAAACGTTAATTTTAGAAATTTGCGAATACTTTTTTCCAATATAAGTTTACCATGCCGGGTGTCAATGGAGTTTTAGAAGTAATATATAGCAAAAATGGCCAATTTTTCATTATTTTACATTTTTCCATTACGTCCTGTATAATTTTACAGTTTACATTTTTGTATTCCGGAAACGGTTTTTTTGTACGATCGTACAGTTTTAAAAAAGTCTTTGTAACACGAACATTGCCCTGGTGTACAACTCCTGACTCCATGGGACAACAGATAGTTTTCATTTTATTACATTTCTATGTGAATATAGAATGTTTAGTTCACTATTGTTTGGTTTTAGGACATATTATTGTAAATATTGGTATAATGTAAAAAATAGATAGTTTCCACATAGTGGAAGTATAGTAATCGTAAATAGGCTTAAAATGCCACGAAACTTCGAGATTTTAAATTAAAAAAAAATAATAATAATAATCTGTCTGTCTATCGTTCCGTCCGTCTGTAACTTATTTTGTGCGCACGATTACTCTGGAACGGTTTGTGCTATTGACTGGAAATTTTTGACGCACCTATGTATTATAGCGAGATCTAGAACTATATTATATTTTGATCTTATTTCCTTGAAGGGTTGAGGTTGTACAAGAACCAAACGCCTCAATAACTTTTTTGGCATCAGCCACCCCCACTACCACCCTCAGTACCACTCCCACCCCATTATTAAAGGTGGTAAAAAATAAAATTGTGATTTAGTATGTGTACAGAATCACAAGCCACAACATTTTTTTTGGCATCAACCATCCCCGCTACCAACCCCACCGGAAATTTGAATGTAGAAGTAGTGATTTTTTTTCAACTGATTTGTGATTAACCGTATATGTACAGAATTAAGAGATCAGATGAGAAATTTTCAGAGATGGGTCGAGGAAACTTTCTCCATATTTGATAATAGTCTGTAAAACTCATGTAAATAATATAATTGTATGTACTTACTTGGTATCCAAATGAAGCTTGCATCATCACGAATCATATTTAACCATAAAATAGGCTATCAATATATCCAATGGAAAGTTAGAAGGAAAACTTCCTGGAAACTTTCGGAGTTTTTAAAATGGAAAGTTCCTCTAAATGTGTTGAAATTTTGAGGGAATTTTTTATCGGCAAATTGGATAGCGTATTCGATTCGCAGTTGTCTCAAATACCTCTATACAAAATTTTAGCTCGATACCACATATAGGGTGTTTGTTATTCAATAGCCAAAAGTAGAATTTCTCACATTTCGACCGAGCCTGTCTAAAAGTCGGTTAGGTTTACTAAAAAGTTAAGGTAGTCATTCGACTTAAGGAACATCAGACACTAAATAAGGAAGAAAAAAGGAAAGTTATTCTTTAAATTAATAGTGCTTCTATACATTATTCGGTTGCTGTACGTAGATGCCTTAATGAAAATTTTTCAAACACATGGATTGGACTGAATAGCTTTTCTATTTTCTTCCTTATTTAGTGACATCAACATCAGATACTAAATAAGGAAGAGAAAAGAAAAGCTATTCCGTCTAATCCATTCGTTTAAAAAATTTTCATTAAGGCACCTACGTACAGCAACTGAATAATGTACAGAAGCACTATTTATTTAAAGAATAACTTTTGTTTTTTCTTCCTCATTTAGTATTTGGTGTTCCTTAAGTCGAATAACTACTTTACCTTTTTAGTAAACCTAACTGACTTTTATACAGAGCCAGTCGAAAAGTGAGAAACTTTAAATTTGGCCATTGAATAACAAACACCTCATAAGGTATCGAGCTAAAATTTTGTATAGGAGGTATTTGAAACAACTGCGAATCGAATACGAAAAATTTAAATCTGCCAACGCGTTTCAGATAACGGGGTGTTGCGGTATTAAACAGCACACACTGTATAATAAAGAAATATCAGTTATATATAATTGCTATTGTATGTATTCATTTAAAATATCGCCTTTTGAATGTAAATTTCATTAGAGACTTACCATCTACGAAAAGCGCATTTCTTTGTCATATTCTGAGAGCATATTTACAACGTGTCGCGTGCCGTTTACAAAATAGCCCTTATTTTAACCGTCAATATACCAAAAACGGAAGACCTGATAAAGTTGGAAAACTACCTATGTGTTCATTATAATAATAATAATAATAATCATTTTGAGGTTTCTGGTTCCTGTACATACACTAAATCACAATTTTTTTTCATCCCCTTTAATAATGGGGTGGGGGTGGTAATGGGGGTGGCTAATGCCAAAATTTTTTTTTGAGACCTTAGCTCCTCTTGTATATACTAAATACCAATTTCGTGGACTCTTACCTGCTTCATTTACCCATTTACCCCATATTTACCCCAATTTACACCCCAACCCTTCGACGGAACAAGATGAAAATATAATCTAGTTCTAGATCTCGTTAAAGTACATATGTGTACCAAATTTAAAGTCAATATCTTAAACGGTTCCAGAGTAAACGTGCGCACAAAAAAAAGTTACAGACAGACCGACAGACAGACCGACAGACAGACAGAATTTTTTTTCGCTCAAACTTAAAATCTCGACGTTTCATGACATTTTAAGCCTATTTGGACAATAAAAATTTTTAAAAATTTTTTTGTCGTTACTATACTTCCACTGGACGTGGAAGTAATAGTAATAAAAAAAACAGACTGAACTATACAGTAGTTTATATAATATCGTTTAAAAATTCTTCAATAGTCTAATATCCCTTTTGTACAAGAATTTTTTTAATAGTAATTTTAAATTTGCCGATGTTCATATTTTGTATATTACTTGGCAGTTTGTTATATAATGTAATAGAATTATATTGAAGAGATTCTTTGAACGTCGATGTCGTATGTAGGGGGATTGTTAAAGTATTCTTGTTTCGAGTATTATACAAATGATGTTCAGATAGGCTCTTAACCCAGACAGCACCGTATATTCTAAGAATATTCTGTAATTATGCAAAAAAGAATGAATATATTCTGATTAATTCTGGAATAATCCTGGAATATATATAAGATAATGGATTATTCTAATAATATAATTTTAAATATATACCTGGAATATTCAGCATGAGTATGATAGTAATATTCATTTTGGAATATATATATTCCCTCCTGGGTCAAGAATATTCTAACACTTTGAGAATGAAAGAATAATATTAATTGTTACTCAACCAAATCAACGTTTTATAAAAGCTTTTAATTTTTTCTGTAAAATGTAACTTAAATATATTCGTGTTATTTATTTCAATTAATAAAAAATATTTAATATGATTATAATGATTATATTATACAATGATGTTATTCCCAGTTTTAAACAAAAGCTCAATTCATATTTTTGTTATCAGGTTATCAGGTTTGAGCAGTGCAGCCAAGGCTAGACTTCAGAAATAAAGCCATGCACATATAGTGTTTTAAACTACCCGCGATTTTTTCCTATTTACGTATCTCATAACATAACCTCAATATCAGAATTAGGCAATCCAACGACCTGTCAAAATTATTTTTCAATATGGCGCTGAGGGCAAACATGGGGTTTATTTTAATTAACTCGCGGAAACGTAGCCAAGGCAACCGAAAAAAAACTCATTTAACGAATGAAAATAAAGGATTGCCGGATGTTTGCCCTCAGCGCCATGTTGGAAGTCACGTGGTTTGGATCGCCTTATTTACGTGCTTTAATCGTTTGTTATTGTTGAGATACTTAAGTGTTTTTTATGTGTAGTATAAGCAGTGATAAGTGACCGATGAACAATAAGTAAGTACATTAATCTTTTTAATAGGGAAAATTTAACAGGGCATCACGTCACGCGTATATTTTCTTACTTAAATAAAAAGAAAAAGGGATACTAAGAAATACTACTGGTACTGGCGCAGCTTCATAGATACCTTAATAGAACTCTAAAACTCCGTTAGACCATAATACTGATGATATAAATCAGAGACAGTTATTACAGTTGAACCAAAGCTTACCAACAAATTCTTCACATTTACAAGAAAGTTAGTACTTATGATTGCATCAGTCAAAATAATTCCCAAACTTTTAATCATAGTACTGCATGCACCACGAACTTAATAAGTAGTGTTCATTTAGAGAATATTGTTAGAAGTAATGTTTCAAATAGTGGCAGTGAAAGTAATTTATGGGAAAGCGATTCTGGCGAAAATTTTAATTGTAGCGCTAGTTTTGATGAGCAGAGCTGTCGCACAGAAAATTACTATACTTCCATGTACCTGAAGTTTCGAACGTTCACTTAAACGAATTTCATTTGAAAAGGAAAGATTAATAAAAATTATAAATCGACTTAGGCGTACCACTTTTACGGTAATATTTGTTGGCAACGATAGTACCGTTGCCAGCAAATATTACCAGAAAAATTGTACGTCCAAGTCGATTAACTTCAAATTTTCAATTTAAATTCGTTCACCTGAACGTTCGAAACTTCATCAGGTACATATACTTTCTGGAATATGTGACTAGTAAATGATGACCCTCTGAGCTTAGAGGCAATGGACAAATAATTTGTAGTAACTTTTATTACAAGTTTTCATTTTAATCAATCTTTTCTATTATTTTTTGTAAAAAGATATTAATTACCTGTTTGTATTTTTTTTTCTAGATTAATAGTATGTGTAGATTGTGTGGCGATAATTACAAGGAATGTTCATGCCGCTTTATGTGAAAAATAATGAGTGATGACTTGGCCAAGCTTTACAGTTTACACGGACACAAAGACAAAAAAGTGTTTTCCAAAACAGCACTTTTCGCAACAGTTACAGGAAATTATTCAACATATTATATTTGTTTGCGGTTCGGATATATACTTGCTTAAATGAGAAACAAGCCTGTAACTCTATTTTTTGCACGATTTGAATATTTTTTTTATGTAGAGACAATATTTCTATGTGTAGGTGACATTAATTTGATTTTAATTTACATACACGGCCTCCTGCGAAGCGTTTTTTCACCAAAAACAGTAAATCATATTAGCAATTTTTTTTAAACAGATGATATAATATCCTTCTATTTAGATTTTTTAGGAGGTGGAGGATAAAGTAAAAACAAATTTTGAATCCTTTGGTTCTTGTACACACGCTAAATCATGGGGGCGACTAATGCCAAAAAATGTTTTGAAATATTAGCTTCTCTTATATGTACTAAATGCCAGTTTTATGGGCTCTTGCTTGATTTTCCTATGTACTCCTATTTACCCAATTTACCCCTTAACCCTTCAACGGAATAAGATCAGAATATAATCCTCGTTGAAATACATATAATTCAAGTCAATATGTTAAACGGTTCCAGAGTAATTGTGCGCATAAAAAAAAGTTACAGACCGACGTACATTTTTTTTTGCTCAAACTTAAAATCTCGACGTTTCATGACATTCTAAGTCTATTTGAGCAATACAATTTTTCAAATTTTTTTTTGCGCTACTATACTTCCAAGTTACAAAATACAAAAATATGAGTTGATTCTTGGTTTTACCATTAGCTTTCTTCAATACACAAGTTTAAATTCTAAATAAAAATCCTATAAAATGTTTTCTTTTGTTTTAGAAACAATGAAACGAACAAAGAAGATTAGTCTTAAGATAGATTCAAAATATAAATATATTTATTTAAATACTTAATAAATAATTCTGCAATATTATATTTTCAATATTTTATTTTCCCATATTTTTAGAATTTTTAGGAAGAAGGCACTAATATGCAAGGAGTGGAAAGTTTTCAGGTGATTACTGTTATTATTTTTATATAATTATTTAAATCGAAAAGTAAGATAATCAGATATCAAGCTGAAGGAGCTGCTGTAAACAATTGCGAGTGTCTTTCCTCATACAGGTGCGTTTTGATGATGTATTAGTTTTATTTCTGCTTTTACCAAAAGTGACCCACGTATACCAGAGGACCTGTATACATTCTCACGGGAATATTCCTGAAACCAGCCTAAGGGAATATCCTATATAAACCTAGATTATTCCAGGAATATAAATATATATTCCAGGCAAAAGCTGTGAATATGTTTGAAACATATAAATATTCCTGGATTATTCTTGGAATAATTTGGTAATATTCTTAAAGGAATAATCTAGGTTTATGTAGGATATTCCCATTGGCCGATTCTAAGAATATTCCCTGGAGAATTTATATATTCACGGCCTATTCTAAGAATGATTCTTTATTCTCAAGAGAATATTCCAGAAATATTCTAAGATTATATTGTGCTGTCTGGGAAAAGTATCCATTTTTTTTTTGTATTAAGTAAACATTTATAAATATAGATACAAGGCATCGTCAGGATTTGTTTGTTTATAAAACTAGCTTTGCAGCGTTCTCTGTAGTCTAAGTTGAATATTAGTCTCAATATTCGTTTTTGTAAAATAAATACTCTCCTGGCATAGGATGATCGACCCCAGATACAAATATTAAGTGACATGTGTGAGTAGGCTAAAGCATAGTACACACTAGTGAGTCCTACTTCATCTAACATATCTTTTAGTTGGAGTAATGCAAAGTAAGCTTGATTTAGCTTTCTGCATACATGATTAGTATGCTGTTCCCAAGATAAATTGCTGTTTACAAAGGTGCCAAGAAATTTCGAGCAATCACTTAAAACTATTCCAGGTAAAGTAACCGTACGTCTTAGGTTAAAATTTAAAAATATGGTTTTATTCAAATTCAGCGTTAGTCTGTTTCGATCGCACCAAGTACTCATCTCATTTGTTGCGAAGAGGAGAGTTTTAATGATAGTGACGAAGAAAAAAGTGTTTTGGAAAAAACTATATATAGACGATCTCTCTGAAGAAAATAGTAACAAAAGTAGGTACATAGAAAAAATGAAACATGATAACGATGCATTTCTACTGGAGGCACTACAAAGAGAAGAGGATTTTATGGGCTTAATTAAAACACTTAATAATCAGTAAAAACACATCTACCAGTACCACGCTAAATTCCTATGAGGTTGATAATAAAAGTACGCAAACAACCCAAAAAAATGGCAACAGGTCACCAATTGAAAGCCACTATAAACTTCCAGTTATACTGGGTGGAAACAAAAATGCAAATACGAACACCATACAATTTAAAAATAATTCCAACCCAAATGAAAATTCAAATCCAAAAATCAAAAAACGCATTCTTTTACTCACAGATGACGACATAACCTGGCAGTTCAGAAATCTATTAGATCTCAACTTATATGACGTATTTTGTGTCAAGAAACCTGGTGCACTCCTAAGTCAAATTATGGAAAGTATGACATCGCTAGCAAAGGACTTTACACTACAGGACTATATAATTATCATGGGCGGCAAAAATGATATCGATAAATACCGTACACCTTCTTTTCGGTTCATTTGCAATAAGTTGAAGACGTGCACTCATACCAATGTATTTTTTACATCCGTACCATATTGCCATAAAGGTGACAGTATAAGAAAAAGACATATTTTTAAATACAACACTAAATTAAATGACTTTTTATTTAAATTTAATAAATGTACTCAAGGTCAAGTTAGATATATAGAAATAAATATAGGCAATTCAAACAAAGTTACAAAATTCGTAATGGCTTCCAAGATTTTAAATGCAATTTTAAAAAAAGTTCCTACCAAGAATTTAAAATTTGTTTGTGTTACAAAAGACAGCATTAGGGAAAGGGATAGTGCCATAGCACCAACAGTCGACTTAACTTATAACCTTCAAGAGGAAATTATAGCAAGTGATACTAGTGTTTTAGTGGGTGTGAATCCTGAAAGTGCTACAGCGGCGGAATTAGATTTAGAGATAATAGCACGGCCCAATTGGTCAACAGTGCAATTTCTGTAAGTACTGAGGCTGAATCAAATTTTTTATATCCAAGACTGTCTCAAATACCTGTAATGTAAATGTCTTCAACAATTCTTTCAACAATTATCCTGTTAAACATTATAATTTTAATATTTGCCATGTGAATGTGCAAGGTCTCCTTAATAATCTAAATTCAATTGAAATTTTTATAAATAAACAAAAAGTTGATGTTTTGTGTGTTTCTGAGCATTGGATTGACGCTGATGGCATAGGAAATGTTTATATTGAAGGTTATAACATATTAACATACTACGCTAGAGCCAACCATATACGTGGTGGCTCAGTAATTTTAGCAAACACTGACACAGTAGCAACTGAAATGTCAAATATAAAATATTTATCTGTTGAATGCCACGTCGAAATATGTGCAATACTATGTCAAATAAATAATATTAAGCTGTCAATTCTTACAGTATACCGACCACCAAATGGTGATATCTATTTATTTATGAACAATTTAACACAAGCACTTCATATTGCATCCAGCAAGTCCAACTTCATTGTCCTTTGTGGGGACCTAAACATTGACTTAAACAAAACTCACTTATGTACCAAATTGCTTCTAGATGTACTAAATTCATATGGGGTCAATGTATTAAATCTAGGTAATACTAGAATTTTTACAAACATAAACGGTCGAACGAGCTCTTCCTGTATTGACTATATGGCTACTACTTACCCAATCAATTTTTTGCTTGCGAACTAGTAAATCCAAACATTGCCGATCATTTTGCTCATATTTTAAAGCTGACACATTTAAAAAATGATAAGGATAACGAAAACAAGAAAACAATAAGCAAAAGATCATTAAATAAGAATAATATGAGTGAATTTAGAACCAGACTGGCCAGAGTAAACTGGACCAATTTATTCGATTTAGATATTAATAACGCATTTTATTATTTTGTCGAAAATATTACTTGGTGTTTTAATATATCCTGCCCTCACAAAAATAGAGTAAACAAGCAAAGCCAACACCGAAATTGGGTCAACAGAGATATTAAAAAAGAAGGAGAGGATTTAAAAAAATTGTTTTGGTTAATGACTAACTACGACAGTATCGAATTAAAAAATAGATACGACGCAAAAAAAAGGAATATAAATTTCATATTAAACAAACCAAAGCCAACTTTTACAAGAACAAAATCAATTCCGCCACGAATAAAGCAAAAGAGACTTGGAACATTATCAACTCAAAATTAGGTAGAATTTCGAATAATAAAAACATTACTATTGCACATAATTCCAAAAGGGTTGAAAATGCCAGCGAAATTGCGGAAATATTTGCACATCACTTCTCCTGTTCTAGCACAGAAAGCATTCTAAATCATTTTGGGCAAAACTTGGCACTGCCGTGCACAAAAGTGATTAGACACGATTTTGAGTTTCAGTTTAATTCATCTCCTGTAACTGTACATGAAGTCATTGATATATTGACACAAATAAAAAACAAAAAGACATCAGGGATTGATGAGCTCTCTGTTTTAACTATTTTTAATATAATTGACATTATTGTCCAACCATTTGTTTATTTGATAAATCAGTCATTATTTCAGGGATACTTTCCACAAATATTTAAAACCGCTCTAATTGTCCCACTGCATAAGAAAGGTGATGTTGAGGACATCGATAACTTCAGGCAAATCTCATTACTTAACACTTTATCTAAATTATTAGAAAGAATCGTTTCCAGTCGCTTGACGACCTATCTTGAATCCAATAACATACTGTGCACGTCACAACATGGATTTAGAACAAACAGATCAACAAACAGCTACATGTGAAATGCTGAATTACATCTATCAAAGTTTAGATAATGGAAAATTGGTAGTTTCGCTACTTTTCGATCTTTCGAAAGCGTTCGATTCAGTATGTACAAAATTCTTAATTACTAAACTGTCAAATATCGGACTACCAGAAAATATTCTACGCTGGATAAAGTCGTATATGGAAGGACGAAATATGATAATTGATGTTAATGGGGCTAGATCTGAGGCATACGATGTCAAACTTGGCGTTCCGCAAGGATCCGTTCTGGGCCCCCTACTTTTTCTAGTATATATAAACGATTTGCCTGATCATATTACAAATGGTTTTATCACGATGTTTGCGGATGATACTACCATTACTGTAACCGCCGAAACTCCGCAGGAACTGGAAACTGCAGTTGCTATCATAATGGATGAATTTAGCACTTGGTGTCAACGTAATCGGCTCATACTTAATGAATTTAAAAGTACAGCCATCAATTACTACATAAGGAAAGGTTTGCCAAATGACACAGGTCTATTGAAATATATTAATTTCAATGAAAAAGTAAAATTTTTAGGCACTCACTTAGACAATAGACTTAACTGGGATGCTCAAATCGAAAGTGTTTGTGCAAAATTAAGTAAAACATACTATGCTATAAGACAGATGAAAGATTGCCTCGATACTTCAGGATTGTTAAATATCTATTTTGCTATGGCATATCCTCATATATCTTTGAACATAATGAGTTGGGGTTGTGCTCGGGATATACAAAGAGTGTTTATTTTACAAAAAAGATTAATAAGGTTAATCTTTAATCTGGAATACAGGGAAAGTTGCAGACAAGTGTTTACAGATAAAAAAATTCTTACTTTATCCTGTATTTTCATTTACAAATGTCTCGTATTTGTTAAAAAGAATGAGCACTCTTTTACTTGTAATTCATTCACGCATAACCATAACACTAGGCATGGCCATCTGTTAAGAATTCCCTCCCACAAAACATCAACTTACGAAAACTCGCCTATCTATAACTGCACTATTTTATATAATAACTTGTCACCAGACATTAGGAATATTCAAAGTGTGCCTATGTTTAAAAATAAATTAAAAAACGTATTAATAAATGGAGGTTATTATAGTATACGAGAATTTTTAGACCGAGCTAGTGAGTAACTTTCTTTCTGTGAAAGAAAATCAGTAACATATACAATTGTTGGTTAATCATGTATAGATGTTCGTCTTTGGATTTTATACTTATTATTTTTATGTTATGTATGTTATGTTATGTATGCGTTTATTTATGTTTATATACATATATTTATTTTTTTGTATTGACGTACCATATATACCTTGTGTATCTTTTTTGGTCAATAAATATTATTATTATTATTATTATTATTAATACAGAATGAACTTTTTTTAGATAATTCTTCAGGGCTATCAGCAGTTACCGTAATGGTTGTGTCATCTGCATACATGATGGTGAAGCCATTTTTCATAAAATCTGGAAGATCGTTAATATAAATTAAAAACAGTAATGGGCCTAAAATAGATCCTTGAGGAACTCATTATGTGTCTATTGCAAACCAATCACTAAAATTTGAATAACTTTACAGATCTGCTAAGTTATTTTGAAAAATGTCCCACTTCTTAAGGATAATTGAACCATACCAGCTTTTAATCCATTATATCTCGGAAAATATGCATTCTATGTGAATATTATTTTAGCCATCGATATAATACCTATAGTTTTTTTATGTAAGGAGAAATTATTTCGTAATTTTTTTATTTTAAATTTTCGGATGTCAAAAACGTTACTTCTTGTTTATTGGGTTGGTTAAAATCTCTTTGAAAAGTGGGATATTTTTCTATATAACTTAGCAGATCTTTAGAACTGTTCAACATAAGTTATTAAAATTTCAACGAATGGTTCACATTAGACCCATAATGAAAACTGTTTTTTAAATTTTCTTTAGCTCCTCCGTGTTTAAATCTAAAAAAAAATCCCTAAATCTAGTCGCCCGCCGCCGCGCGCCGCCTCAAAACTAAACGAAGGTGTGCAGTGCACACCTCGCACACCCGCTTTACACGGCCCTGCCCTTTATTTGCAGTGTTGTTTTGTTGACAAAATTAAAAGTTTTGAATCTAGTTTTATTCAATATTCTCAGGATATATGATATAAAAGGGTATTTTCTCGATTTTAAATTACTAGTCACCAAAGAACTTATATATTTTATATTTGGGTCAATATCAAACCGATTTTCGATCAATGGTTTCGTCGTGAAAATTAGTATGTAACTACCAGGCGTCTAAAAGATGTTGCCATGTGAAAAAATTCACTTAATTGAAAAACCGCTGCCCAAGGAATCACTACTTCCACATCCAGATTTTCTATCCAAGTCACTCACAACGAAAAAATTTTGTATGTGAAAATAATTGCTTATGGAACTTTAATAATATAATATTTGAAATCCTCTACCCCAGATACCTACAAAACGATACCCCACATCGGTAGTGGGGTGGGGGTGGTGCTAGGGGGTGGATGAAGTAAAAAAATATTTTGAGGTTTCTGGTTCTTGTACACACACACTAAATCACAATTTTTTTTCATCCCCTTTAATAATGGGGTGGGGGTGGTAATGGGGGTGGCTAATGCCAAAAATTTTTTTGAGACCTTAGCTTCTCTTTAATATACTAAATACCAATTTTCTGGACTCTTACCTGCTTAATTTACCTATTTACCCCAAATTTACCCCAATTTACCCCCAACCCTTCGATGGAACAAGATGAAAGTATAATCTAGTTCCAGATCACGTTAAAATACATACGTGTACCAAATTTTAAGTCAATATCCTAAACGGTTCCAGAGTAAACGTGCACACAAAAAAAAGTTGCAGACCGACAGACCGACAGACAGACAGAAATTTTTTTTTCGCTCAAACTTAAAATCTCGACGTTTCATGACATTCTAAGCCTATTTGAACAATAAAAATTTTTAAAAATTTTTTTGTCGTTACTTCCACTGGATATGGAAGTAATAAGTGATTTCGAAAATTTTGGTTGGTTGTAGCGTTGTAGGTACTAAATCGATTTCTCTTACTGTTTTGGTCCATTAGATTGATTTGAGTGCATTCACTGCACGCTAAATGCGAAAATAAAAATGTTTCCTTAAAAATAAAAAAAACATTCATTATTACATTCGTTTCCTGAATCAAAAAGATGTAAAAATATACAGGGTGTTTCATTTCAAATGTCAAAGTTGGGGGGTCATTTCCGAAGAAGCCGGAAGTGACGAAAAAGTGTCAAATAATGAAAAATTGGCTAGTTTTGGTATTGTCCTTGCGAAGTTTGAATCGTTGAAAACTCTGGAAGCTATGTCTAATGATTTAGTTGACACCCGGTATAGGAGGTAATCTCCGAAAATACTTGACCAATTTTTATCAGATTATGTATAATCACGCTATGTTTAACAGAGCTGGGAGGTAAGCAATTTAACTAGTATAAATTGAGATCACTAGAATTTCCATCTTCTCGTTTGATTTCTCTAGAGATTTGATATTTGGCACACTTTCCTCGAAGCAAAGGAGAAAATACAAATTCTTAAAACTGTAACGTTACGTTAAAATGACGTACTTATGTCACATCCCGGAGACGTTATTTTGTGATATTATAATGACGTTATTTAGCTACATTTATCTGACCACATGTCATTGTAAGGTATTTTTAATTAATAGATATAAATGTACATTTAAGAAATAAGATAATCTAATTTAGTGAAACTGAGATGCAAATCTTGAGGGCTTCATAAAGTTTCCATTTTCCAATGAACGATAGGTTACAGGATGAGCCGCCATGTAGATGGATGATGGATGGACAATTCATAGGTAACCAGTAACCGTACACTGGTTTTTATATTAACTCGACCCGACCACAGCATAATTAATGAATTATCTTTGACTTGACCATCATTATAAGACAACAGCAAATCAGAATTGGGTGTTTGAAATTTAAATTTGCAGGTCATATATTCTATAGTACTTATAAATTTATAACAGTATAATATAATTATAGAGACGGCTTATTGTAGATGGTTTATATGTGACTCCATCTAAAATAATTCTCACAACAAACTACGTGATAATGCATAAAATTATCTAACATGAAGAAAATGTCGTTACAAGTACGTCAAATTGACGCAACTAACCGACGTCAAAATTTAGTAGTCATTTATTCGTCGTACAACGTCCTCAACCAATAGCCACCTAAAAGGACGTCAATATGACGGTAGTCTGGTACCTGGGCGAGCAATTCTAGGTTTTGAGCTAGTAATAGAATAAGAATTGTACCGGTCTTTTCAACTAACACCGTTCACCTTTTAGATTCCACACTTTTCTTCTTCAACGTGACATTAAAGAGTAGAGAATTACGCAAGAGAAGATGGCCGGCGAATCCTTGATCATTTAGTAATGGCGCTCATGGCCTCGTCAGTTTAATTTGGAGTTACCATGGTGTCGCTGAGTGTAACTCAGTTTCATATAACAGATCAGATAATATGTTATATGTACAGTACACTTAGGTTAGTAAACCAGACTCGAGTTACTAAGGTAAGTACACATTTTTCCCCCGTCTTTTGAGGCAACTCAGTAGAAGCAAACAGAATATTCAGACTGCAAAAACTTGTATTAAAAGTATTTACCATCTGAAACGAACTGACATGTGCAGCATGCAGCATATATTTAAACAAAAATATTTACTTACTATTCCGTGTCTCTACCCAAACAGCACAAGTACATCCAATGGACGTAAAAAGTACATACTTTTGGACTATATTTGGACATAATGTACGTACAATCGATGTCCGATTTTGTTCCAATTTTGTTACAATAGACGTCCAATGGACGTCCCGGTGTCACAAATTTGGACGAATATTGGAGGTATGTACGTACTTGTACATCCACTGGATGTCCAAAGTACGCACAGTCGCACTTAAAACTGTAGTTCACTGGACGAAGTATGTATATGGATCCTAATTACGTCCAGTAGGTATTGAAATATAGGTCCTGGCTATGTCCTACGCACATACTTTATTTACACTTACTGGACGTAGCACAAGTACATCCAATGGATCTAAATAGTACATACTTTTGGACTATATTTGGACATAATGTACGTACAGTCGATGTCCGATTTTGTTCCGATTTTGGTACAAGAGACGTCCAATGGACGTCTCGGTGTCACAACTTTGGGCGAATATTGGACGTATGTACGTACTTGTACATCCACTGGATGTCCAAAGTACGTACAATCACACTTAAAACAGTAGTTCACTGGACGAAGTATGTATATGCACTGTTGCCAACTCTGTTAGACGAGGAAACTGTAGATGAGCAAAAAAAAACTGTAGAAAACTGGGAATTTATTTTAGTGAAACTGTTAATCTACTGTTTTTTTTACTATATATTAAATCACAGAGTACAGTAGCTACACAGAGGCGAAAGCTTTGGCTGCACCTTTGAGTTTTGTGTACCAATTGCATCTACACTGAGAGAAATGTGTTGTTAATTTATTTCTGTTTTATGTATTTTTAAGAATACACTGAGAAAACAGTGTATTTCGAGTTGGATTGAAAAATATTATAATTTGAATTGTATATAATCGGCGCCTATTTTCGATTGAGTTGTGCACTAGGTTTGATTTATGAGAATTTTAATTCTCGGTTTTTCAACATCCCAAATTGAGTGGAAATAAAATTCACAAATCCAAACTTAACATGATAAACGTTAACAGTGTCAACATAGAAGTGAGGTTAATTGATACACCATTTAAAAAATGACGATGAGTATATAAATTTGGTTTTGGCGGGAAGGCTTGCCTTCGCCTCTGTATAGTTACTGTACTCTGTGGTAATACCTTAATAAAAATAATTGATCCATATGCAAAAAAAAAACTGTAGATTTAGCAGGTCGGACTAAAAACTGGGAAGAAAACCAAAAAACGGTAGATCTACTGAAAATACAGTAGGGTTGGCAACTATGTGTATATGGATCCTAAGAGACACGATAATTGCTTACAACTATCGATTTCTGACTGTTGGTTATCCTCAGAATCATCAATGCAGCGCATATTGCTTGTACGATTCTGTCACAAGGTATCACATTGGAGAATTTATATGTTAGATTGCCAGTACGAATTATTAGGTGAATACTCATAGACCAGTAATAGAACCAAGTCGGCGACTTATAACCAAATTTATCTACCAAAATCTATTGCGAACTTGGAAAGGCTTCGAAATGAGTAAAATACCAATAAATACGAGATTAATTCTAGATAAATGTGACTTATAACAGTTAATTGCCTTCTCTGTGTAGCGGCATTATTACATAATTGGAATTTGATGCCATCTCTTACCAAAATCGGACATCGAAAATGTACTAAGTCGGAGAAGAATGGATGTACAATGGAAGTACATTGATGTACATCCCTTAGATGGCAGAAAATGTACGTATAATGAAAATCCATTTGCAATGGTCAAACGTCGGACTTTTATGGGCGTACAGAGGCCGTACCAAAATTTACTAAGCTGTAGGATGAAAAATGGATATACAGTAGACGTACATTGATGTGCGTCCCTTATATGAATGAAAATGTACGTACAATGGGAGTCTATTTCCAATGGCAAAATGTAGAAATTTTATGGACGTCCATTGGACGCACCAAAATGTGCAAAACTATAAAGGGATAAAAAATAGCAGAAAATATACGTACAATGAAAGTCCATTTGCAATGGTCAAATGTCGAACTTTTATGGACGTATACAGGACGTACCAAAAATTTACTGAGCTGTAGAAGGATGAAAAATGGATGTACAGTAGACGTACATTGATGTGCATCCCTTATATGGAGGAAAATGCACGTACAATGGGAGTCCATTTCTAATGGTAAAATGTAGAACTTTTGTGGACGTCCACTGGACGTACCAAAATATGCTAAACTATAGAAGGATAAAAAATGGACGTACACTGGAAGTACGTTGATGTACATCCCTTAGATGGCAGAAAATGTACGTACAATGAGAGTCCATTTGTAATGGTCAAAGTCGAACATTTATGGACGTACAGAGGACGTATCAAAATTTACTAAGCTGTAGAAGGATGAAAAAATGGATGTACAGTAGACGTACATTGATGTGCATCCCTTATATGGAGGAAAATGTACGTACAATGGGAGTCCATTTCTAATGGTAAAATGTAGAACTTGTGTGGACGTCCACTGGACGTACCAAAATGTGCTAAACTATAAAAGGATAAAAAATGGACGTACATCCCTTATGTGGCGGAAAATGTACGTACAGTGAAAGTTTATTTGTAATGGTCAAATGTCGTACTTTTGTAGACGTACAGTGGACGTATCAAAATGTACTAAGCCGTAGAAGGACGAAAAATGGATGAACAGTGGACGTACATTGATGTACATCTTTTATAGATAGGATTTATGATGTGCACTGTACATCCAAAATAGGTTCATAGACGTAAGGATATATTTTGGATATTAAACGAACGTCCAATGGATGTAGTGTGCTATGTGGGTGTATGTATATATGAACCTGTATATTTTTCGAAGAATAACTGCGTAGAACTATTCAGCAGATATGAAGCAGACCATCTATATAATATACGTGGTTATTTAAATGCGGTACTCCGTCCACCACAGAAACCGCACAGTCAAGTGCAACGAAATGTTGTGACACAACTTATAAAAATATATAATCACTTACATTACAGACTTATCTTTTAAACCCTTCAAGAAAAAATAACTTTTTAATCAACGAGACATTTTACTCTGTATGTGACTTTTTTGATTGTAAATTTTAAGTTTTTTTGATATATTTATTGTATTGTCTTATTTTATATTTGTTTATTTATTATATGTTTATCCTTTTTATAATTATTTGTCATGTACTCCTATTGTATTCTGTGACTTGTTTGGTATTAAGGAATAAAGTGATTATTATTATTATTATTACAGCCACTCTAAAAAAATTTTTCGTTTTCATCGGAACTAAGAATGTTCTATTTTCGCAAATTTTGTAAATACACATTACATTGCACCCATTGCCAATATTTTTTTTACATTTCATTTTATTTTGTAAATACCGTGCGTGTAATTTCCCATTAGGCATGTACATTCACGTAGCGCGAGAGATCTGACAACGCAGCTGCCGTAAATTCCTCCGTCGGGCGGAGCATCCCAGCTTTGTTATTTCATTTCAGCTAGCTGGCACGCGTGATGTTGTAATTTTACTCCCTATGCCTAACGCTCCGCTACACGCACGGTATAACACACCACAAAAATAACATCAAAACAGTTGGAATTCTCCTGATTACACCACTTCGCATGTATTCAAAATTTACAAAGCAAAAACAAATGAAATCAGCTGATCGTAACAAACAGCTGTGTTCCTTAACATTGGAGTTTTTCAACTGTTTTTATCTAATGTGTTAGGTATTTACTTTCTGACTGTCTCCTCTCGTATAATTCTCTATCTTTGTTGTTATATTGTGTTCCAGAAAAAAATCGTATCTCGCGGAATTCCCAACAGCAACCTTGATTAAGGTTACTAGAACAAAAATGTTGTTATTTATTAATTATATTTTATACCACGATAAACTTTTGACTTTTGCCGCTAAATGACCAATTTAAGATATGTATTCAACACTTGCAATCGCCGTAAGGATATTTAATACTTACTGAATTAATGCAAAATATCAGTTTGTTGTGCTAGTTAGTTAATGGCAATTGTGTTTATAGCTATGCATTTTTTTAAGTGTTCAGCCTATTAAGAGTATTATAAAATACATTTAGTGTAAGTGATAATTATGTAGGTACTTGATGACCGTCGTACATTAAAATTTTCGTGTTGTTTTTCTCATATTACTTCATTCAAATAGATAATAGAGACCTAATTAAAAATTAATTTAGAGATTGATATACATTGCTCATAGTAATGAATGTAACAAATCATTAAACATATATTATGCGTACGGGGTGATTAGTGAGTTTTATATGATTTAACCCTTCTCTTGTGTGAGAATTTCCTGAAGTATTACGAATATATTTGCCATGTATAGATTGGAGAACCTTTTAGATGAGTACCTACGCTTAATAACTAAACTAAATAATTATAATTTACTAGCTATAGTTGTCTACAACTATATTGGGCACATAAAAAACTCAAAGCTGCCGACCGAGCTAAATTAAAGGGAAACCGGGACATGCTTTATTTTTCTACACTATATTAAATAATAAATATAATGTATTACTTAATAGAAAAAAACATCATTAGTCTTATGTAAAGTATGCTCCGGCATAATTATATGATAAGAAATAAACGGAAACACGCCTCTTTTAATTAGGATTTCTATCTCTTGTGATATAGTGATATAATTACGCGAATCAACCCTAACTAGAACGGGGCGGAGTTTATTGTCGGCGTTAATACCAAGATAACATATTATCAGAGCCGTACTTTGAATTTATCTGTCAATGTCGCGAAAGACGGACAATGCGTTCACCAATGCATAAGATATTCCTATCTTGGCGCAAAACACAGAAAGATTTTTTTATTTGTCAGAAACGTCATTAAGTTTATACTGAAAACACGATTTTTAAATCTCTAATATTATTTTGTTCATTTTTAATACTATAGTACTAGTCTGAGCATGTAATAGCTTTTGATATTTTTATTGTCTGTTTTTATCGCCTCTTTTGTGCAGGGACGTCTTAAGCATTCTTGAGGGTCTGGCCCCATATGCAAATGTAGGCCCCCCTTTTATAATTTTGTTTGCAATCAAAAAATTAGCTTATATAGTATAGTATTTGTCGTCTCGCATTTATGTTTTGAATTATTTTAATAAGTATATGTTGTTTTTGTTTTTTGGATTGTGTGTCGTAATTAAATTAAAATAGAAATAACCTTTAAATGGGCAAGTAAGATGAGGCCCCTCGGAAGCCGAGGCCCCCGGCCATGGCCCAGTTTGGCCATGCCTTAAGACGTCCCTGCTTTTATGTGCCCAATACAGTTGAAGACAACTATATCCATAATTGGAAATCAGAAACTAGTACAGGGGGAGCATATATTTTCTTAAAAAACGACATTATTAACACCAAAAGTCTCAACAATCCTAAACAATCTTAACGTTAATAAACATGGATTTCCTATTTGAAAAAATGTACTTAACTATACTTAGTGATTTTGGAAATTTTGGTTTTTCGTAGAATCGTAGGCACTAAACCTAAACGTAAAATCTCACGTTTACGTTTTTCTCTCATCATTTTGGTTCATTAAATTGATTTGAGGACATTCACTACACTCTAGATGCAAACATAAAAGCATCTGCCCAAGGAATCACTAGGTACTATCCACATCCAGATTTTCTATCCATATCTCTCACAACAAAATGTTGATACTATATTTGCACTCCACCATATGGAAATAATTGTTTATGGAACTTTAATAATATAACATTTGAAATCGCAAAAAACCCATAAAACGATATGCCATATTGGTAGTGGGGGAGGATGAAGTAAAAAAAATTGTTGAGGCCTTTGGTTCTTGCACATAGTCTAAATCACATCTTTATTATTTTTTTTTCATCCAATGGGTGGTAATGGCAGAAGATATATACAGAACATTTAATAAATTAACTATGCCAAGTTTTACTTTCACATGCAGTGGAAATACAGTAACGACAAAAATTTTTTTTAAATTTACTTCCACATCCAGTGGAAGTATAGTAACGACAAAAAAATTTTTAAAAATTTTTATTGTTCAAATAGGCTTAGAATGTCATGAAACGTCGAGATTTCAAGTTTGAGCGAAAAAAAATTTTCTGTCTGTCGGTCTGTAACTCTTTTTGTGCGCACGTTTACTCTGGAACCATTTGAGATATTGACTTGAAATTTGGTACACATATGTACTTTAACGAGATCTAGAACTGGATTATATTTTCATCTTGTTCTGTCGAAGGGTTGGGGGTAAATTGGGGTAAATTTGGAGTAAATAGGTAAATCAAGCAGGTAAGAGTTCATAAAATTGATATTTAGTATAGACAAGAGAAGCTAAGGTCTTAAAAAAAAATTTGGCATTAGCCACCCCCATTACCACCCCCACCCCATTATTAAAGGGGATGAAAAAAAAAATGTGATTTAGTGTGTGTACAAGAACCAGAAACCTCAAAATATTTTTTTACTTTATCAAGACATACATACACAAGACTGATTTATATAATAGCGTGCTACAATTAGTTTACGAAATAACCGGAGAAAGTCATTTGTCACATCGATAGGTTGTATAAGAAATGCCATTGTTATTAATAGTTAAAGTAATACATTCGTAAAATAAAATCCATTCTAAAAACAAAAAAACGTAACAACAAACACAATAACAGAACTCAAATAGTGAAGAAATAAACTCTTTAAAAAGCATGAGTAAATTAAACAAGCTAAAAACGTACTCTTCACCTGTTTACTGAACTTCTTATATAATTGTTACACAGTCTATAGGATACTCTTCGCAGTTGTTTGTAAACAATGTTAGTTTTAGACATTTTTAATTTTATAGTACGAACTTAGTTGGTAAAAGACTCAGTGTAAACTAAAGTAAAAATTAAAAAAAACTGTACCATACCCCATTTGGGTTTCGAACCCGGGACCCTTGTATTCCGAGTCAGAAGCGTAAGAACTACTCCACCAGTTAACACGTAAAAAAACGTAAATTTTTACATTGTAAGAGACGAGCTAAAATTATATTTCCACGGTTGTATATTACATTATAAAATGTATATTTATAAAATATAAAAATATTTAAATATTAAAATGAAATATCATTTCACCAGATTTCTATTCAATTACAAAAACATAAAAAACAAAAAATTATTTTTTCAAATTTAAATCATTAATAACATTTTTATTTACTTATCGATTTTGTTCAAAAACAATAGGGTTCTTCCTCTAGCTAACACTAACTTACTGTCCATTTGAAAGTTGTTCAGAATTCGTTCACTAACACAATGATATGAAAATTTTTTCTCTACGAGCGATATTTACGATTTTAGAAATGTGCCGATCAAATACAATATACTCTTCGTTTTTGCGAAGAGTATAATAAGCATAAAAAACTCAAATACGAGCTTTAACTAAAAACTAGCCTCATTCTCAGTGACGCATTGTCACAGTCCTGTCCAATGCAATTTACCCTGGTGGTACTGCACTTAAGGTTATATTTTTTACATGTACAAGACTGTTTGCAATTTTTCTTGCAACCACTGAATAAAACATTTAAAATGGAATCAGGGGCACACTTTTGTACTGTTTTTATTGGTTCTAGATAATCGCTGTTTTTCCAACTCCAGTTCTCCTCCAGATTAAGATAGTTGCCTAACCAGACTTGAATTTGCCAATACACTCTATAAATATGATATTTAGTGGCATCGGATGTTGGCGGAAGAACTGCTAGATCAAAGTGTTGGAAAATATTTTGCCTAGCAGAAATCTAATTATACCTAACGAACCATACCATTTAAACTATTAGTTTTTTACTGCCATACCATCTTGAAATAAATCCTTCCACAATTACTGCAAGCTGATTTGCTTCAGGAAATTTAATTTTGAAAATTATAGGCTGCTACTTAGTTCAGTATTATTTTCTAAAACTGAAAATACTGTTTTCTTGCCCTTTTTATAAAACGCAGAGGTGGTATCGCATCTGGAGATGGCATGTGAAAATAGAATATTTTTTACTACATTTTCACTTGGTTCTAAACGTAACTTGCAGATATTCGTTATTTTATCAGATTTAGCTCCATCACCGGGTCTCATCATGTATACATTTTTTGTTTTGGAATGCTCAACGAGTAACGTTATTAAGCCTGTATTTTTGAGTAAGTTTTTTAACAAAATAAGAAAAAAGAGATGATTTTGTTGTTTTTCGAAACGAAATATCGTCAAATAAATTAACCAAAACACCCTTTTAAATCGTTTTGATCTCGAGCAACACGAGTAATCCTATTGAAAAGTTGTGTAGGATTGACGACTCCTCTGATACTTTTTTTTATATAATAATTGCCATATTTGTAAATGCGATTGATTTTATTCAATAGTTCCTTTTTAGTTTTAAGTTACCAAATGAAGTTTTATTGAATAACATTCGTTTCTTATTGCTGGGGATGTTTGGTAAACTGGTTGTAAAGAACGCGATCAATCAGTTTTGTATTTGCATGTACCGTCAATTTATTACATATGTCAATATTTCGAATCTAGGAAAAAAAATCGGCAGCTACTGGAAGCGGTTGGAACCTCCCCTCCCGGTGAATCTTTGAAGCCGAAAAGAGCACTAAACAATATGAACGATCTCATTTAATTATATTTATTAAGTTGAAATATTTGTTCCGTATTAAATCAGAAAAAAAGTCTTGCGTTCGGTGGGATTTGGACCTAAGAACTTGAGTGTTAAATTTATAGTCTGCACAACATTAATATTTTATTCAATGTTTTTAATACAAATATATGCTTCATCGGATCCTAGCCCGGGGCCAGCCAGACAACCACGGTGAACACCGCCGTGGCGAGTGTGATCCGTTAGATCCGGTTTGGCTTGGAGAAAAATAGAAAAGTAGCTCATGTCTTCTGTAGGCAGGCTTAAATACTAGGTTAAAATTATAATGTGTCCAAAATTAATATAAAAATAAACACAATTCTATAAAAACGTTCGTAGGAAAGAGCACTTAATAATTTTGGTTATTGATACGGGAAACAACTAAACGAAAAAACCTGTTCGTTGGTAATGGGATGGATGGCAGGGATGACCATCTTTGGAAAAAACCATATAACTCTTGGTGGACAGCTTCCCTGCCAGATGTAGCCAGGGTAGTGTTCATGGTGGATCGTTTAAGTTTGAGTTGGTATATTTTGTTTTATCTTTTGGCCTCGACCAATTTTTCACTAAATCGGTCGGGGAAGTGATAGCTGTCAAATTTTTGGTTCCAATGTTTCTCTGGGGAATTTGGTTTTTGAAAAATGTTTAGGTTGGTACCAATGTCTTAAATTGTTTTTAGGTTATGTAGTACTATTTTTAGGTTATGTTGCTGGAAGAATTTCCGGCGGGATGCCGGATGTAGCGGAAATAGTTTTTAAAATATAATGTCACCGTCACTTTTAAAGTTTTATTGGAAAAAACTCAATGAAAGCGTTCCCGTGGGATTGCTTATACTTGTAAGGCTTGTAAGCGGTTCAGGATGGCTTCTCACAGCATACGTGGGCTTTATAAACGTCGAAAAAACTTGTAATCTCTCGATGCACCTGACACGTCAAAAATACTCAGCATACAGTCTGCACGCTTTAACACACTAGCAGAGAACTTATACCACAAATGGACCCGTAGTATTTTTTGGGAATTTTCCTTTGAATCCATTTAATAAAATTTGACATTTTTCTGAAAATTTGACATTTTTCTGAAAAATTGACATTTTTTTGAAAAGTGATATTTTTCCGAAAATTTGACATTTTTTGGAGTGACATTTCTCCGAAACTTTGACGTTTTTTCGAAAATTTGACATTTTTCTGAAGTGAGATTACTCCGAAAATTTGACAATTTTCAAACATTTGACATTTTTCTGAAAGGTGACATTTCTTCGAAAATTTGACATTTTCCTGAACTTTTGACATTTTTCTGAAAAGTGACATTTCTCTGAAAATTTGACATTTTTTCGAAAATTTGACATTTCTCTGAAAATTTGACGTATTTCTGAAAAGTGACATTTCCCTGAAAATTTAACATTTTTTTCGAAAATTTGACATTTTCCTGAACTTTTGACATTTTTCTGAAAAGTGACATTTCTCTGAAAATTTGACATTTTTTCGAAAATTTGACATTTCTCTGAAAATTTGACGTATTTCTGAAAAGTGACATTTCCCTGAAAATTTAACATTTTTTTCGAAAATTTGACATTTTTCTGAAAAGTGACATTTCTCCGAAAATTTGACGTTTTCCTGAAAATTTAACATTTTTTAAAAATCTGACATTTTTCTGAAAAGTGACATTTCTTCGAAAATTTGTTATTTCTTGGAAATTAAAAAAATAAAATTTCGTGACTTGTCTTGTAGAAATCTTTTTTTGATATCATCATCAGTTCGCCTGTTATAAGAATGTTATGCTTTTACGACGTCATCAGAACGTAGGTGTCGTATTACATCCATCTACAATATTTCCATCTACGTTTCAAACTTTAATTGGATGTTTCCAATAGTTTTAAGTCGATATCTGCACCAGTTTCTAAGAATTTTTCTTATTTGTGACGTCATGTGACGTAGGTGTATTATTAATTCACTCGTAATCCGTCCGTCTACAATATTTATACCTACGTTTCAAATTTCAGTTCGATATCTTCAACCGTTCCCGAGTTATCAGCCGAAATCACTGAATACCTCTGTCATTATTAGAATATCACCCTGTACATTACACTGCTTTGAAGACAAAACAAGTGAAATTTTTGTTTTTTAATTTTTTTCACGGAAACCAAATCGAAAAAGTGCAAGTGTGATATATCGTTGAAATCGGAATTTTTACTGCTTTTCAATGGTTCAATTACAAATTGTAAGTAATCATAAAATAAACAACTTGTTGTGCCAAAACGGCACTAAACGTAATCCGATCTCAACCAAAACCTTTTCAGATCTTCTGGAGCACTAAAGAAACCCTCATGCAAAGTTTCATCCAAATCCGTTTAGTAGCTTCGCCGCTATCGTGCTAACATACATACACACACACACACACACACCTATACATGTCTCCATATAATTATTGGGACACACACATAAACACCGACTATCGGGGTCTTTGAAGCTGCATACGGCAACGAGTAGAGAATGCTGAGCTCATTACGTCCCTATAATTCATTTTTCGATACACACCGTAGAACTCTTTTTATCGAGGTGTATAGAATGTCCCGAATATTATGTTTGAGGTTCATTTTGTGTTAAGACCCGCTAAATTGATACACTTTCATGTGTAGGTCCCGATTATCCTGTAGCACGTAGAACGTGTGTGAAGACCCGACAAATTGTTTAATAATAGCATGTCCCGAATATCATGTCTGAGGCCAATTCTGTGTGAAGACCCCATAATTGATACACACTAATTGTGTGTACAGACCCGATTATTTGATTTGTTGCACGACGTGTGTGAGAACCCGACGAGTTGGTAAATCGTGGGTTATGTACCGATTATTGGGTTTTATGGTTATTCCGTGTAGCGACCCGATAAATTGATAAACACTTGTGTTTACAATACCGCCTATTCCGTTTAAAGTACAACTTATTAGATAATCACAAATGTAAGGTTAACTTCGCTCTTAGTAAAGACATATGTACGTACGAGGTCTCGGCAAATTGGTAAACAACAAGATGGCCGAATATAATGTTTAAGGTTCATTTTGTCGAAGACCCGATAAATAAAAAACACTTGCTTGTGTAGCTCTGACAATTCAATACACCGGCAAATTGTTAAATAATAGCATGTCCCGAATATTATGTTTGTGAAGGCCCGATAACTGATACATTAATTGTGTGTATATACCAGATTATTTAATTTGAACTATAACGTGTGAAGGAACCCGACAAGTTGGTAAATAATGGATTATGTCCCGATTATTGTGCTTTAAGACCATTCCGTGCGATGACCCGATACATTGATACACACTTGTTTATAACGTACCGTCTATTCGGTTTGAGGTACAATGTATTAAAGAATCATATTTGTAACTTCGCGCTTAGTAAAAACTTATTATTATTAAGGCCTCGACAAATTGGTAAATGTCAAGATATCCGAATATGATTTTTGGTTCATTTTATGTAAGATCCGATAATCTGATACATTTGTGTTTGTAGTTCTGACAATTTAGTTTTAGGTATGCCGTGTACAGGCGCGCAGCCAGGGGGGGGCCATCGGGCCCGGGCCCCCCCCAAGCCATCTTCGATGACCGAAAAAATAAAGAAGCAATATCACTATTAGTACAAATAGTGCCTTCAAATTAGGAAATGTTTAAGAAAATTTACCCACAGTTATGAGACCTGTAGAAAGTGAAGTATTTGAGTTGTTTAAACATGATTTTCACCCCCGCAGTTCTAAAAAAAGGTGTGGTTTTTGAGAAATATATACAAATATATGAATTTTAGCGTTTTTTCATCTTTTTCTCTATTTTGAGGAAAACTATAACTTTACTATAACTCTACCTTTTTCGAATTCCGCTTAGTTTCGCCGCTAGAGGGCGCGAAAGAAATAAGTATACTATAGACTTTTGCGCCTTTTTTTAGATTTTGAGCCAAAATTATGCATCTTTATGAAAAATTACACGAGATCAAAGTTGTAGAACATAAAATTCACAATCTTTAAGTGTTTTCTAGTTTTTTTTTTTTTTCATAAAAAGATATATATATTTTATGTTCTGCAACTTTAATCCCACGTAATTTTTCATAAAAATGCATAATTTTTTTTCAAAATTTAAAAAAAGGCGAAGGTATATTTATTTATTTCGTGCTCTCTAGCGGCGAAACTAAGCGGAATTCGAAAAAAATAGTAGAGACAAAATTTGTAGGAAATTTTATGCTCTACAACTTTACTCTCTTGATATTTTTCACTAAAATGCATAGTTTTTCCTCAAAATAGAGAAAAAGACGAAAAAACGCTAAAATTCATATATATGTATATATTTATCAAAAACCACCCTTTTTTAGAACTGCGAGGGGTGAAAATTATGATTAGGTAACCCAAATACTTCACCTTACAGGCCTCATCTGTGGGAAGATTTTCCATAAAACAGCGATTTCTTGACTAATTTGAAGGGACTAAAGGCAGTATCCAAATCATCTCTTGAAATTAATATTTTGTAATTAATGCCCATATTATCTAGTAGAGGAATCTATACACATCCATTTTCAACCATTTGCTGAAAAGTTTTCCTCAACCTCCGGGGAGGCCGGTTCTATTGGCCCCCCCCAGACGAATTTTCTGGCTGCGCCACTGGCCGTGTACAAAGAGCCGACTAATTGGTTAATAAACAAGTAAGTAATATTTATTTAGTCAATTATATTCCAACTAGTAATTTTATGCATAAATGTATTAAGGCCGATAAATGCGTTTTGGGAAAAATTCCGCCCAATGATAATTGGTAATATGTATAAATTGCAAAAAAAATTATTTGAGTTATAAGTATGTACCGTTTCTTACACCATTAACATTGCAACACCTCAACAATTTCATTTTTTTAACATATCCACATATCCAAGCGAGCGGATATGTATCTGAGCCGGTCCCACTTAAAACGCGAAAATGCTGGGTTAACTCCGTCAAATTTGATAAAGTTTAGGTGAAGTGTAGCTCAAAAATTCTGCGTAAATCGATATTGTCACAACAAAAAACAAAGTTGATATAGAATTAATATTTGAAAATAACCAATACAGAGTTATTTAGTGTTAAAACTGACCGGTGCTGTGTATAAAGAAACGAAGAGAGTGTAGGACGCAACACAGGTAAAGAGCTAAGTACCCTCTTCATTTTAATTATCTATTAATATATAAACTTTGTCAGTCAAGTTTATTTATATCTTAATGAAAAGTCCACATCTGTCAACAAATTTATGACGGGGCAATACATGATTAAAGTATGGCCATAATATCCCTTTAAGTAAATAATTTTTAGTCATTATAGAAATAATTTAGATTGTACTTGAAATAACCAATAATGTATTGTTCGTAAAGTATGGTCATGGTCAATACCGGCGCGGTAGCTCAATCGGTTAAGGCGTATTGAGAGGCGAATATGCTGATCGACTAACTACCGTGCTCTGGGTTCGACCTCCGGCCCCAGTATTGACAACACCGGTGGGTGTGGAATAGTGTGGATGTATGTCTGCGTTTTTCCAAATGTGTAGCTCCCTTCCGCACAGCCTTGGTTTTGGATTTGGGGGTTGTCTACTATCTGTGGTGTGTTTATGTTTATGTTTATTTAAATTTCTTATGTTAACCTTCAAATAATTCTTTTTTCATAATAATTAAAAATACTCAAACGAATTTAATATAAACTAAACCCATAATAATCAAATGCATTACTTTTAAAGAATGGTCATAATATTTTCTTAAGTAAATTATCAAGTGAGGTTTTTCAGGTCAAAGAAGTGAAAAACGAGGTGACAAAGACCGTTGTTAAGTGAAAAATTCTAGATAGAGTGGTACATATCAGCATAACAGCAATTAAGTGATATAGTTAATATTTAATTACCACGGGTGGTTAAATTTCTCAGTGCAAAGAAGTGAAAACTGGGTGACCCCCACTCATGTACCATGCGTCATGTGGCTCTCGCTACTGACAACAAGCATGATCATAATCTAACCCAGCGTGGACGTGGCAGGTCCAGCTGTACAACCCTGGAAGTGTTTATATCATTTTTAATACTAAGGTTCTAGAAAGAGGTAAATAGCTCACTGGCTTACCGAATTTATCTAATAATACACTTACTTATTTAATTTTCATGAAAAACCGCTGCGTGCTACGAAATTACACAACAACTTCTTTTGTTCCAAACGGAATGTAGATTTCAAAAATAGCCTAATTTTTTATTTATCTAGTAACGATGTTTATTTAAATAAAAAGTGGTGTGCCTCATTTCTACACCATTGGTTTCAGGAAAATTTAAAATTCTAGCAGTAAGTAGAAATAATCTCAGGTGAAGTGATTCAGCGAAAATTTAATTTAATTTTCTCTATTAGTAAAAAATTTAAAATATACTGGAAACTATTTTAGATCAAGCTGGACGGAACCATCAGAATTGAAGCCAGGGAGCTCCAGGAGGTTGCTCGACACCCCCTTGAAAAATTTGAGCACCGTGCCACAGACAAAAGAAAGGAAAAAAGTTAAAGAGTAGTGTTATTGGTCTCCCCTGAAGTCTCATCAGCACCTTCAACATATAGGAGTGGGTGATAATCCAGAATGCAGGATCTGTGATGAGGATGAGGAAACTCCTCAAGATATGCTATATGAATGCCCAGCCTTGGAGACTGAAAGGCTTTCATATTTCGGAGAACCATTCGTGATCCCGAAAGAAATAGCTGGAGCTCCTATCGACCGTACACTCGCCTTCTGGAGAGGAACGCGACTAATGATATAAAGAAACTATGAGATATAATAAGCTTAAGCTGCAGTACGGCTGATTTTCAGTTCTGCAACCCATAAGGAAAAAAAAACCTACATTTTTGTTCCGGCTACAGACGTGAAGTACCAAACCTAATTTTGAAATTTTAACATCTTTGGTCACCCTGTATAGGAAATCGTAATCTTGAAAATAACCAAGAACTTTTCAGAGTAAGCAGAAGTTTTTATGATAATTTCTTATCAAAAAACCCAAAATAAATAAAGTATAATTAAGCCCATCCATGGACACACTGTATATTAGATGAGTTTATTACAATATTTATTATTATTTTGTTAAAAGTAATGTTATTCTATTCTATTAAACTTAAATTGGTTATCAGAGACCAAAAATAGTACCTATTTAAAATTCTGCTCTATAATCTTTACTACATTATGCATTACTATATTACGATCTCAATAAACTGAATTTTTGAAAACCATAGCATGTAGGGTCTTCACATAAAATAAACCTTAAACATAATATTCGGGTATACCATTACCAATTTGTCCAAAAAATCCCTTATAATGCAAACCTTTTGTTACACACTGTAGTCAGAAAGTCTGCTTGCCTCAATATTTCCTGAAATATTTGGAACAGCGAATTGAAATTTTTAAGCGTTATTATAGGTTTACTACCCCATTTTTAACTGGATATGACTGGAACTTTAGTACTTATAGGACACGATACGCCTATTTTAAATTCTGCTTGGAAATATATCTTCAAATCTAGGGTGGTGACTACTACATTAGTAGAAAAATAATAAAGTCACTGATTGTAATAGTTAATCGTATATTTTCAACAATTCGTTGAACACTTATTAGTTCGAATTTCGAAAAATGTCAATATCAAGTTGTCTTGGATCGATGTGCCCATTGTGAAGAGAAGAATCGAAAATATTTTTATTCTTTATTTCTTTATTTTTTTTTAATATTTGATTACAAATAACTGTTCTTCTTAATAACATTCTTCTTTCTATAAATCACCGCTGGTCTGTGTAGAGGGGACACAGTTTTTTTTACAAATCGTCCAACGTTAAAAATAAATACATTGTCCCTGTTTAGCTGTCTTACGTAAGAATCCAATTAATATCTCATGTCAAATCCCAAAAAAATATAAATTAATATGTATGAACCTTGTCAATTAAAAAGTATATTACTTATATCCCATGCAGTTAAAACATTTTATTTTTAACATTTTTTAAAAAATAAGTAAAAACATTTACAAAAAACTTCCTTCATTAAAAATGCACAGTTTGCGTCCTTTTGTCATTAATTATTTTTTCTGTTGGATGACGACCTTGTATACTTTTTTTAATTAAAAATATGTCAGGTTTTCTTCCTCGCAAGTGACAACTACATTCCAAATATTATATTCCTCTGCCGTTTAGCTATTTTTAGAGTGACCTCCCTGTATACATTTCATTAAAAGAAAGTCAGATTTCTTCCTCTGTAATTCTAATAATTCTATCAACTATAGTCCAAATATTTAATCCACCATAATTATGGTTCCTAGTGACCACCTTGTATACTTTTCATATTTTTCGAAATAATATACGTCACATTTGTCATAATTTTTTTAGGGTAATTACCCTGTATATTTTTCATATTTTAAACCTTGACGGTTGTGTTAACTGCATGTCCAATATTACCATCTTTTATTTTTCCTTAATTATATTTTTTATGGGGTCCACCCTGTACATTTTTCAATGGAACTGTAACCCAGTTCCTCGTCGGTGGTAGCGTCAACTACCTACCAAATATTATCCTTCTCCGTTTAGTGGTTTTGTAGATATGGCATCAACAGGCGCCAGATCGACAAACGGACGGAATTAAACGGCTTTAATTTTCTAATAATCTACGTACTTTGAAACGTGAAGAATTGAGAAATCTCGAAGGGTGATTTTTTCACGAATACAATACTTCCTTTCGGTAAGCGAGGGAATTAAAATAATTATAAAATTAGAAATTATACGCCTGAGTAGGCTGTTTGAAATTAAAATAAGATATATATATTTATTTATAATTTAGGGAGCTCCTATTATACTCAAAACGTAAACTATAAATGTTTGATTTTCACTTCAAAACTCGTAACATTAATTACTAGTACTCTGCAGTTTCTGTTTCACTCACTCCTGATGTCAGACTATAAAAATCGTAAAATATCATTTTTAAATACGTAAATAAATCTACCAACTTGTCGGGGAATCACACACGGTTAAAACTTCCATTGCTAACCGAGGGTGGCGCTAGCCGTCGACTACGAAAGAAGACCCGCTACTTATTTGAAAACAAGAAAAAAAATACACATGTGCACAATGTATACTTATTGGGTCATTACAAAATTTTATGCTCTGAAGGTCATTCGGTACCTAAAAAGCCCAATGAACATATTTTTATGCTGTCGGGTCTTGTGTATGGCCCGATAAATCGCGCAGACCCGATAATTAAAGTCCAGGCATGTGGTGCGTCCCTCTAATTATGTGACGACATAAACACACACACACACACACAGACATTTTTCAAAAACAACTTTTTTGGGTTCCTGGGACCTCAAAACGTAAAGATTTGATGTTATCTCAATTTTCGATTTTGGACTAATTGTAGTAACCTCCCACAATTTTATTGTGGGGAGGTTAAAAGCCGTAAAAAAAAATCCTCGGAAAAAAAATTCTGGAATAAAAAGCCGGGGAAAAAAATCCGCGGATAAAAAAGCCACTTTACACAAAACACATTGACACAAAAAAACATCAAATATGTAAACAGATTCGACCCTGGGAACGAAAAAAAAAAAGCCGCGGAAATAAAATCCGAGGAAAAAAAGCCGCGTAGAAAACTGCTGATAGCAAAGCTACGTTAAAAACTTATGAACGATGGGACAAGATATGCAAAAATAGAATTATGGCAACGGTAAAGACTCGTACAAGGAGCTTCTTTAAGAGAGTGATTTTTAACTCCCATTCCAAATGGTTAATTTGCTCGTGAGGGGTTGTGGGAGCTCAGATTCGATTCCACCCTAGTTTTCGGTTAATAACACCCAAATCTCTATCTATACTATTCCTAACATTTGAAATACATATTAACGCGTATTTTTCAAATTTTGTGAAAAAAATCGAAAGAAAATGTCGAGAAAATTGCAAATATTAGTACTTTGTAATTATCGATATATTTCGCCTAGGTTTGGTTTCTGCATTCCATATGCCAATTTGCTAGTTAATACCATATCAATAGTTGATATAGTGAAGGACGTAGGAATTATTTTTGGCAAGCAGCAAGGACATAAATATTGTTTTCATCGTACAAGAGCAGATATATAAAATAAAATTAATGTATGTGTAAGGAAATTTTTAAATAAAAAAACATGTATTACTGGATTCTCTAACTTTATTTTTTGGTGGTCCGTGCGCAAGTTCGTGAGACAGTATTGTGGTTGGTGTCATTTTATTCCATATGCTGTACAGAATGTGTAAAGGTTAATATTTATAATTGTTAATTATGTGAAAAAAATCGTCGTTTTTAGAAAGTTTAGTTAGTTTCCACACTTGCTATAACAAATAACATTTCACAGTATTCATTCAATAAAATCAGGTGAAATGAGTGCCATATTGGATCCAAAATGGCGAAAAACTGTATTATACGTTACAAATTAGACATGGGCAACAAATAAAAGCTAATTATGTATGAGACATATTTGTTTTATTTCTTTATCGGTAACATAACATATTTATTCTTTCATTTTAGAATAAATATTTTTGATGGAAACACTTTCAGACTTAAAGATTCAGTTCAAATTATTAGCTAGTATTCATCTTCATCATCAATATCATATTCTACATCACTATAAGAATCTCTAATATTCAGACTTCTCATTGTCTGCTAAAAACATTTGCATCGTGATGAAAATTTCGATGTACTGTTATGAACACCTCACTCTGGTGAGCACTTCCCCAGGATCACAAGGAATATCGCACATTACAGGCCGATAACATTCAATTTCAGTAACTTTCCAACCAAAATTGGTCACTGCTGCTGTAAGATATGTACTTGTTTTCATATCTTTTCGTAATGGTGCGCTCTTCTAAAACCTTGCCGGAACGCAGCTTGAGTCAGTCTTTCTCGTAAAAAAACACCATCGCAACTTAATATTTTCAGTTGTCACGCCATTTGAGGGGATTCAGACGAATGAGCAGACTATATGTTTGGACCACAGTCAAATTGGCCTTTCCTCATTAAAGAAAAACAAAACAAATATGCAACAAGATGTAATAGTGAAGAGTCATTTAGCGTGACGAGATTAAAATATATAATTTATTTGAAAGTGAGAATTCAAAATAACTGAAAAAATAAATGCAGTTATGGAACATTTACTATTATTAGTTTAAATATTTGTTTCAAATGATTTTGTGCTATTAAACAAACGTGTTAGTTATTTTCTATATATAGTTACTTTTAATTTGATGCCCAGCATGACTGTCCAATTTGTAATATACAGGGTGGGGCAATAGTAAGACGAACTTTGATATCTCTGGTTCTACCATAGCTAGAAATAAAAAAAAATACAAGTATAGTATATAAAAAGTACAATACCAGAAAATGTTTTCGAATATACAGGGCGAGCCAAGACGAAATTGCAGGATCAAGTGCTTTTTTTAAAAGGATTGCTATGTATATTAGCACATTATTTGAAGCATCTTGCTAGACTCTATTCATTCCTATATTATTATTGGCTATCTCCCAACCATTTGGGAGATAGCCAATTTTATGTTGAATAATGCCATCTGCGATGCATATTGAAAAAAATCACCAAAGTCACAATTATGAGTTTTAAGAGAAACATGTGAATTCTAGTTACGAGACATCTAATTAATGTTTTTGAATCATTGCTACTTCCTGAAAACGTACATTATTTTTTAATTAAGAACTTTTTAAATTGAATTTTCTCAATTTTTTCAAATGGAACACCCTGTATATTTTTCGACGATGTGATGTGAGAAATGAGAAACGAACATTTTTTGTAAATACTTCCTTATGGCTAATTGCAACCATTTTCGTTTTATTGAGCAATAATTACAACATCCGAGAATAAACTTTAAGAATAGTTTTCTTCAAGTAATTCATTAGAAAAAATTATAATAAGTGCTTATTTTGCCCATTTTGATCGACACACATCTCTATGCGCTTTTGAAATGAGGTTTCTACTGTTCCTAAAATTCCCTGTGTGATAGATCTAAAAGGAGTTATTAATATTTCCTTCATATTTTGTATTGCTGTTGATGTGTCTTTATAAACAATTTCCTTCACATATCCTCATAAAGAGAAATCCATTTTTGTAAGATCTGGGATCTAGCAGGCCATTTAGTGAGTCCATTTTTTCCAGTCCATTGAAGTGGGTAGGTATTATTTAAGTGGTCTCTAACTGCATTTAAATAATGTGGTGTAGCACCATCTTGCTGAAAGATATTCCTACTAACGAGCACACATCTCTGACTAATATGAGAATTCTCAATCGTTGCCAGCACCACAGAAAGCGCATTTTCTTGATTCACAACACGTTTTATTCTTTTACTTTTTTATATTCGAAATTTCCTGTTTCCACAAATCTATTGAGAAGGTTTTGGAAGCTGCTAACATCAGGAATCCTTCTTTCAGGATACCTTTGCTTATAAATTCTACTGACAAGCAAACAATTTCTGCCCGACTCCCCCAAAACAAAAGTAGTGTCTACAGTTCCGCTTTATTAAAATTCATTTTGTAAAACTAGAAATATTTTAAATTTAATACAAATGATTTACTGACGATTAATGAGTGCGACAAATGTTCATTTGTACAAGACAATTTATATCAAACTGAGCAAATAAATTACAAAAAACTATTACACTAAGGGACCAGTGAAATAATATTTACCCATTTCAATGGATTGGAAGAAATGGTTCCACCAAACGGCCTCATTTCAAAATTGTATAAAGACGTGTGTCAATCAAAATGGGCAACATGTGGAGCACTATTTTTTGTTTATTCTTGAATTTAGTTGCAATTAGCCATAGGGAAGTACTTACAAAAAGTGTTCGTTTTTCAGTTCTACTTCACATCGTCGAAAAATAAACAGGATGTTCCATTTGAGAAAATTGAGAAAATTCGATTTAAAAAGTTCTTAATTGAAAAATAATTTTTGGCCACCCTGTACATTTTTAGGAAATAAAAATGATTCAAAAACATTAATTAGATATCTCGTAACTAGCATTCACATAAGTTTCTCTTAAAACCCATAATTGTGACTGGTGATTTTCTCAATATGCATATGCAGTGGCATTGTTTCAACAAAAAAATTGATTACATCCAAGTGGTTGGGAGATAGTCAATAATAATATAGGAATGAATAGAGTCTAGAAAGAAGCTTCGAAAATATACTAAAATACATACAATTTCATTTAAAAAGAAGGCACTTGATCCTGTAATTTCGTTTTGGCTCGCCCTGTATATTCGAAAATAATTTGTTTTTGACTTGTTTTTTTTATTTAGTTTATTTGTATTTTTTTAAAATAATTAACAATTCGAAATGTTAACCCACTCCCCACCAGTCGCGGATCTCATCACTTTTCACATTCTGTACAATATACCGAACATACGCCAATCACAATGTTCTATCACAAACTTGCAGACGAGATGTAGTTAGAAAACTCGCTACTCTGTTTTGTCGCAGAATTTAGGTTTTTTTTTCCTCGGCCTTTTTTTCCGCGGCTTTTTTTTCCTAGATTCGTCGAAGTGAAGGAAACCTTGTTTTCTGTAAAGCAGCCTTTTCTTCCGCGGCTTTATTTTCCTCGGCTTTTTTTTCCGCGGCTTTTATTTCCTTCGGCTTTTTTTTCCAGGATTTTATTTCCGCGGATTTTTTTTCGGCGGCTTTTTTTTCCGTTTACCCAATATTTCGTACTACCTGATATTTATAAATTTACTATCTAAAATAAACTATGTTTAATTAGTATTGCCAACAAAAGTTTTTGTTGACTATTGTTACTTTCTTACGGTGGTAAAATACAAAAAATACCCATTTTTATATGAATCTGTCATTTTGACAACCATAACTTTGTTGATATTTAACAGATTTATACCATATTGAAGCTTAGCTCTTTGTCTCAAAATTTTACCTCTTTACTTTTTTTCCTAAAGTGTCATCCGTGCGGGCTATTACCGATTAAAGGAAAAAAGTGCCTAATTTCAACATGGCGGCTCATTCTTTCTTTATTTCCGCAATGCGGATTTTTTGGGATTTTCATTCAGAGACTACTGGATAGCCATAGAAAATCCCGAAGAAATTAGCTTGTTACAAATTTGTTCCGAGTTTAGTCCAAATTTAATCAGTGGCGGCTGGTGAAATTTCAATAATTTTTGTCTCGTCTGTGGTGCATGGGACCCATACGAAATATGGGAACTAACATCTAGAGAAGCACTCCTCTAACGACCCCTAAAAAATTTTGAATAAGCAGTTTGCGAAATATTTTTTCAAAATTCGGTTGCCCCCCTAGGTCTAAGAACTCCTGTTTAAAATTATTATTTTTTTGTCATATACATTTTACTTTTCATAAAAATACAACAATAGGTTTTGAAGTTTTTGAAAACATTTTCATTACTAACTGAAATACAACGAATTGAAATTTTATAATTTGTTAAATTGTAAATTACAAAATTTCAGTTCATTGTATTTCAGTTAATAATGAAAATATTTTCATAAACTCCAAAACCTGTTGTTGTATTTTTATGAAAAATAAAATGTATATAGCAAAAAAAAAATTATTTTAAACAGGAGTCCTTAGATCTAGGGGGGGCAACCGAATTTTGAAAAAATTTTTCGCAAACTGCTATTTCAAAATTTTTTACGGGTCGTTAAAGAAGTGCTTCTCTAGATGTTATTTCCCATATTTCGCCACAGGCGAGAAAAAAATTATTGAAATTTCACCAGCCGCCACTGAATTTAATTCTATTTTACTGAAGTAAAATAGAACTATTTGTGTTGCAATATTGCCCAGATCAAATTTTGTTTTGACTGTGCCAGCTATTTATTCGCGAGATGGTGCGATTAAGTGGTATAATAGTGACTAATGAGTATTAACTCTTCGTGCTAGTTACACCCTGACTGCAGCCACTGAAACATCAAATTTTTTTAGTGTGAATTTTCTTTTTCGTAGTCGGGCTTTTTCATTTATTAAAATTGTGTATTACTTTGTAATATATAAATATATGTTTTTAGAACATACAAGTATTGAAACTGAGTGTCTAAAAGTGATCCAACTTAGAACCGAATATGAATAAACATTTATTAATTTGTGTAATTTTAATTTCCATGGAAGCCAAAATATCACATCAAATAGAGTTTGTGGTGTTTGGAGACGATACATTAAGTAAATTAATTGTAAAAAGGGTGAGTGCATTCATTTATATTTCATAAGTATAAAAATATATACAGTGTATTCCACTTTGAACAGTTAACACCTTCGTAGCTCTGTTGTTAGTCAACCGATTTCAACCAAATTTGGATCGATATTAAAGACCTTTACTATATCTTCTTGGAGTAAAACAAATCTTATTTTAGTCATTGGTGTGCATTTTTATTTAGCAAAGAAAGGTCGATTTTTCGAGAAGTCATATTAGGCATTATTGATCAGTCTGCTTTAGAACTCCTATATCCAAATTTTAACAACATTTTGATTTATGGTTTTCGAATTACGTTCCCCTTAAAATTATATTTTTCAAATATTAAATAATTAATAACTTGGAAACGAGGTGTTTTTCGAAAAAAAGTCATTCCTCATTTTCTATTTAAATTCTCTTTTTCTAAAATTCAATGTCATCTATACTTTCAAATTCGGAAATCCTTCATGCCCGAAGAATTTACAAGGCCGCACGGTGCTTCTATTGAAAACAGGCGTCAAAAACCTAGCCAATTTTCGATAAAAATTTACGAAACTTGGTAGAGTTAAGTATTTCGATATGCTAAATTCAGTTTTGCTGCAGAATTTTTTTTCAATATGGCGGCTTCAGAATTTGGGCCAGAAGAAGCAAAAAATATGAAAAATTCAATAAAATAACCCAGTCACAAATAAAAGTCCTGATCCTGGAACTTGACCCGAGTAGTCCAATGTATTTTTCGACGCTGAATTCGATTCGAATCCGACCTCAGAAAAGCCCAAACACCCTCAAAATTTTGAGCTAAAGCGAAAAAACACCCTTAAAATAGGGTAAAATCGCCCCTCATATATGGTGACAATAAGTACATGCAAAAAGTACTCCTTATGTACAATCCTAGGATTTTTGAGGTTGCTGATTTCAAATTTCATTCTCAGGGTGAAAATCGAATAAAATGGGGGTTGAAAGGGGTGTAAAAATGAAAATTTGACAAAATACGTAATTTTCATTCTAAACATATTTCTAGGGGTTTTTGAGGTTGATGATTTCAAATTACTGTTAGGGTGAAAATCGAGTAAAATAAGTGTTGAAAGGGGCGAAAAATGAAAATTTGATAAAATACCTAAAATACCTTCGTTTCCGAGTTATTAATTAATATTTTCATAGCAAAAGTATATTCTAGGGGTTTGTGGGGTTGCTGATTTTAAATTTCAGCATGCCAAAAGCCTAGAATTTATTCTTAGATTGAAAATAGAGTAAATTAGTGGTTGGAAGGGGTGTAGAAATAAAAAGTTGAAAAAATAAGAAATTTAGATTCTGAAATTATATTTTTAGGGGCTTTGAACTTGTTGAGTTCAATTTCGAATCCGATCTCAGAAAAGCCCATGTGACCTCAAAATTTTGAGCCTTTAGCGAATAAACAACCCTAAAATAGGGTAAACCATCCCCGATTTGTGGTAACAATAAATACATGCAAAAAGTAGTAAACAAGCGCACAGTGTTGTATTTAAATATAGATTTTTGGTATATGGCAAAGGATTTTCTACTCAACTCAACCCGTAGATAGAGAAAAACCACCGTAATATAAAAGAAAGTTCATGAGAAAGATTTAAGACACTTTAATTTCTATTCAAACATTTATAAATTAAAAACTTCCACATTTTCCATATTTTAATATAATCATGTATTTTATTTTTATATGAGAGTAGTTTTTACACTCATATTTACTTTGATAAAAGGGGTGAACTTTAAGTCACTCTAATTCTACATAATTCCAAACTTTCCAATCTTCATTTTTTATGTCATTTTTTAGCATTTATATACTCTATGATGGTATGATGGTGTATATTCTTTGCAAGAACAGGAGTATTTTTTTAGCCTAATCTAAGAGCAGTTGTTCCGCCATTATTTAGGGAGATGACTGCTAAATATAAACATAACCCTCTCCCTTGTTTTGACATTCTTTACCATTCATTCACATCAATCAATAAATCCTGAAATGTAGTTTTGCCTCATTTTAGGGTGACTTCCTTCGATTTTGGGGGTTGCTTAACCACCTCAGAGTAAAAAATCCTTTGCGATATACCAAAAATCTATATTTAAATACAATACATTTGCGCTTTTTAACTACATTTTACATGTATTTATTGTTACCACAAATCAGGGATGATTTACCCTATTTTAGGGTTGTTTATTAGCTAAAAGCTCAAACTTTTGAGGGCACATGGGCTTTTCTGAGATTGGATTCGAACTTGAACTAAACAAGTTCAAAACCCCTAAAAATATAATTCCGGAATCTAAATTAGGTAAGTACGTATTTTTTCAACTATTTATTTCAACCACTACTTTACTCTATTTTTAACTTAAGAATAAATTCTAGGCTTTTGGCATGCTGAAATTTGAAATCAGCAACCTCAGAAACTGCTAGAAATATACTTTTGGAATGAACATTTCGTATTTTGTCAAATTTTCATTTTTCACCACTTTCAACATCTGTTTTACTTGATTTTTAATGTAAGAATACATTTTTGGCTTCTGGCATGTTGAAATCTTCAATCATTAACCTCAAAAACCCCTAGAAATATAAGTTTAGAATGAAAATTACGTATTTTATCTAATTTTCATTTTTACACCCCTTTCAACCTTTATTTTACTCGATTTTTACCTTAAGAATGAAAATTGAAATCAGCAACCTCAAAAACCCTAGGATTGTACATTAGATTGTACATTTTTGCATGTACTTATTGTCACCATATATGAGGGACGATTTTACCCTATTCTAAGGGTGTTTTTTCGCTCCAGCTCAAAATTACATTGGACTACTCGGGTCAAGTTCCAGGATCACGACTTTTATTTGTGGCTGGGTTATGTAACTCTACCAAGTTTCGTAAATTTTTATCGAAAATTGACGATTTGCACGAAAGAAAGTTTGGTAAAAAGTGTCATGGCGCACAGTATAAACATGTTGACCAACTCGTCTAATTTCCAAACTTTGCAACAATTAAATACCTATAATATAATAATCATAACATTGTTTACATTATCTTTAATGTTAAACCTACTTCCATTGAATATAAATCATCTTTATTAGGTTGTTTAGTAGTCTACAATATTTAAAAAATGTCGAATTATGCAATTTGTCAATCACTGCTGCCAACTGTTCTAAACTGAGAGTTGGAAACAGTGTTTGACAAATTGCATAATTCGACATTTTTTAAATATTGTAGACTACGAAACAACCTAATAAGGATAATTTATATTCAATAGAAGTAGGTTTAACATTAAAGATAATGAAAACAATGTTATGATTATTATATTATAGGTATTTAATTGTTGCAAAGTTTGGAAATTAGACGAGTTGGTCAACATGTGCAGTGAATTACAGTGATACCAATCTCGACACTTTTTACCAAACTTTCTTTCGTGCAAATCGTCAATTGGCTAAATTACTTGATTTTTGACGCCTGTTTTCAATAAAAGTACCACTGTCAAATTTTTGTCAGTTTTTCCGTGAAAATTCTTGGCCTACGAAATTTGAAGGTATCGATGGCATTGGGTCATAGAATACATGAATTTAAATAGAAAATGAAGAATGACTTTTTATTTCGAAAAATAGTTCGTTTCCGAGTTATTAATTAATATTTGAAAAATGTAATTTTAAGGGGGTCGTAATTCGAAAACAATAAATCAAAATGTCGTTAAAATTTGGATATAAAGGTCCTAAATCGTGCTGATCAATAATGTATTATTTTTTCAGTGAAAAATGCCTAATATGACTTTTCGAAAAATCGACCGTTTCTCTTTACTAAAATTGAACGCCACTGACTGAAATATTGAATGGTCTTTGATACCGATCCAAATTTGGTTGAAATTGGATGACTAATAATTGAGCTACAAAGACGTTATCATGAAAAGCGGGGCACACTCTGTAGGTACATGCATGTATATTTCTAATTTTACTCCTTTAATTCAAAGGAAAAATGAGTTGTTGATATTTTTGTAAACTACTTAATATTTTGCAAAGATTTATTTGTTCTTATTGTCATCAAAATAAACAAGATAAGCCACGAATCATGTAAATTAAAATTCAGAATACACCTTTCATGGAACTGTCGATAAACATCCAAGAAGAAATATATTTTGATTTAACATAATATTTTTAGAACCGATGACGTTGCATCATTCTTATGGGAAGTTGGTTTTCGGTGAAAATATCTAAATTTTTGATATTTTGTATACTTTAACATTCTGGATAAATCTCTCAATTGGCACGATTAAAAATGGACAATTTTTGCAAAGCTAGACAATTTTCATTATTTTAATTTTAGTTATTTAGAAACTCTTTACTCATAAACCATTGACTTTAGGGAAAAAGTGCAGGAGTCGAAAAATATTTATTTAAGTTCAGTCAAGCTCTAGATTTTTTTCAGAATTTTTTATCAACTTTTAGGTAAAAAAAATCTAAAAAACTGAAGCACCTTCAAAACAAACAGCAACTAAAAATTATTAAGTAAAATTTGAGTCAGTCACCCAGTTAATTGAACCTTATTGCCGAATTTCGATATTGACAATTTAAAGCAAATCTTATTTATGTTACTATAAAAGTTATACGTATACCCTATATATTTATACAGGATGTTCCATCATTAAAAATCCGGGAGAAGTTCATATCTCCGGAATGCATCATTCAATTGTTTATCTAAAATGATTTTTTGTAAAATAACTTCATTCAAGTTTTATTTTTTAACTTCTTTACGTAACTTCAAAAATAACGAAGTTTAATGGAGTTTTAATATTCGCGTCACCACCCTGTACATCTGTAAAATAACACGAAGAATATTTTCCTGAAATTGGCATATCCGTCACATAGTGATGGCCAGAGGTGTGTAAACAGTCATGTTTTACATAAATTACGTTTTATTATAATTTGAAAGCAAAATATTATTAGTGTTTTTGATTAAGCACAATGAAAGTTGTCCAACTGCAATTTCGACTCGTTTTATTATTTCACAATTCTGAAATAAAGTATATATATGTATTTGACTTGGTCAAATATCCACATCCAAAAAATTAATTTCCTGTTAAAGTTAGGCCGTCTAATTTAAATTGTTTTTATGTTGATGTTTTTAGAACGTGGAGCCCGACCTTCCTAAAATAAAGGAGTTTGTCGTTAAAACAAGAGTTGCGAATCGTTTCGCAGAAACAAATGTATCTAGTAAAGTTGAAAATATCGATATATATGCCAAACAAACGACATTTTCAGTTGCTTTACCCGAAAGAGCATTCATCTCTGGATTTCTTATGGAAATGGAGGGAAAAACGTACAAAGCTTTCGTCAAAGAAAAAGAGGAAGCTAAGATGATTTACGATCAGGTAAGAACATCTCTTCAAAAAAATTAAATGCAAGTTACTATATAGTCGAAAAGCGAGACTCCTAAATTTGGCACATGCTTACAACTCACGAACTTACAAAAATTGAGAAAAATGCAATTTTTCATTCTGTTTACGAAAAATACTATTTTCTCATTTTTCTTGTTTAAGAAATCTGTTATCTATATCTGTTAGTTTTTGTTGTAAAAACTTGATATTTTAGTTTTACAATCTTCAAACCTTCCGCTTTCCAACGGTGTATACAAAAAAAAATTAGAAGAATAAACTGAACCGCCTTAAAAAAAGTCGCTAAAATTTCGCCGTAGTCCAGTTAATTGAACTTCATTACTTAATACAATAAGATTGAAGACAGTTAACAATACGTTTGAATTCGTTATTTGTTTATTTTCACATTAACCGCAATTAGGTAATAAAGTTCAATTAATTGCGCCACGCCGACGGAGAAATTTTATGTCATAATTTTTAGCTACATTTTCTTAAGGCGGTTCAATTTTTTTTTCGTCATTTTTAGTAGCTACTTTATTTATCTTCTGCACAGTGAAATAAAATTCATCGTTTTGAATTTGTAAGCTTCAACATCAGGCTCGTTATCAAAGAAATTGCCATATATCAATTTCATGTAAATCTGCAAAAAGATTGCAATTATCGCAGCCATATTACATTCACCATTTTGAATTCTTAACTTTTGACTTTAAATTCGTTATCACCTACTCTTAAAATGCCTAACTACCCATTTCAATGCAATTCCGAGTAGATTTGAATTTTTTATCACAAAATTAAATTTTTTATCACTAGCGACTTCGAGAATTCTCAAATAAAAAATCTTGTCTCTAATTTTTGCTCACCTTACCTTATCAGGCTACGTCTAGCCTGATAAAATTATTATGGGATTCCAGTTTGAGAAAGATGTCATAGAAATCGCTTAAACCAATCCACAGTAGTGATTGACCTTGAACGGTTAAAAATAATATTTGTTTTGATATGACTGCAAAATAAATAAATATTATTGAATCGGCAATTTTGAGAATCGGAATCCCTGGAATCGGAATAACATAATCGGATGCTGAAAATCGCAATCCTAGGTGGCTTAGTTCAGTTTTGTAGTTGTTGGTGGGCTAATAGATGAAAAATTGGGAATCGGATAGGATTTATAAAATAATCGGAACGTTTCGATTCTTTCAAGAATTTATGAAATAATAGGAATCTACCGATTCTTTATTCAGATTCTGCCCATCACTAAGAGTTACCATTTTTATGCAATGAACATCAAGAAACTGTAAGCGAATAAAATGTAGCTTATAGAATGAGGATTTTTTTTATTTGGAGCATTTTTTTATAAAATGCGTAGTAAGCGAGATAAAACTCTTTTTACACGAATATTGCTCTGTTAGTCGAAGAACGAGGGATCTCTACGATGCATTTTAAGGACCCTCTATAACACTCGCGAACAACCACCTAAAAAAATTGATTCTTATGTAAATCGACCTGGCGGATTCGATGTTGGAGTTAGCCAGACAATCCAGAATTACGAAACTGGTCAAAATCGGCAATTTCCGAAAAATCTCAAATTTTATGGAATTTTTTTAATTTTTACTTATCACCCTATATCTCTTTTAGTTTAAGTCCGATTATATTGAAATTTTTAGGAGAGCCAATTTAGACCTTTGTTATCATGACTGATCTGACAGAAATGCAAAAATGTTTACGTGCTACCAGTCATATTTTTTTAAAAAGTTGGTGACACGAAATTTGTTAAAAATGCAGCAACAAATACTCGATCGAGAAAACTTTTTTGTTTTTAAAGATAGATGTATATAGTAAGCTACAAAGTTGTAGCCAAATAACTAAAGAAACTTTTTTATTTCGGTGATTTTTTTGATAATTTACTTAATTTTCAAGAAAACGGTGCTGCAGTATTTGACCGCCGGGTCGCGTCGCAAGATAAAAGATTGGGTTGGCTTATACCGCGGCTTTGTTTCTCGTCTTTCAGGATGCCCCGCCCGATGTGAATAAAATAATGCTTAGTTGTGAATATTGGTTTTTCTAATTTTGACATATAAAGTGACAGTTTTCAAAATTGACGTAAGTGTCAAAACGTCCTACTTTAAACTAACTAGTTATGAAAAGTAACATTTTACGTAACTGGTGAGGAGAAAAGTTCGTTATGTCATCAATTAGGAAAGATAAACAATTCTCAAAAAGATAAAGAAACGATGTTTATTCAACACAAAATGGAATACTAAGTCCATAAAGTTTAAACTTCTAAATTCTTCTTTCCTTCAAAATCAAAATACCTACGCTAACAAAACTTTTTCATTAATACGATTTACCTTAAATTACTTATGTTATCAAATTAGGATTTCAAATAATATTGTAACTTGGCTAAATAACGTCTGTCAATTTTGACATTAAAATTATAATGTGTGATAGCAGCAAAGGTAACTATGAAAAAGATTACTTAATTTTTAAGATCTTTAAATAAATCTATTTCATTTATTATGTTTAAATTGTTTTTAAAATTTTAAAATTAGAAAAAATCATGTATGTAACACGTTTCGAAAGACAATCTTATGGAACTCGTGTTATTTTGCGGGATCTCGCTTCGCTCGTCCCGCAAATTCCACTCGTTACACAAAATAACGTCTTTCGTAACTGGTTACATAAATAGTTATTATAAAACGTTTAGTTTAGTTAGTTGTTTTTAACAGATGGACGGGAGTAGTTGTCGTCTGTGTGGTTTATGACGCTTATTCTTAGAGTTGCAGCTATAATAATAATTATTATTGCGTTAGGAAAGTGCTATAGGGGGTAAAATGCATATTAAAGTAACAGAATTTCTTTTCCAGACATTTAAAACTAGTTTTAATATTTAATTTGAACAAAGAACAACTTTTAAGCAATTTTTTTAACGTCAGCAGTTTTGTGCGCGTTTTCAACTTTTTTTTAACAGTGACTTTCCAGTTAAACCCAGAGTTAAACTTTATGAAATGCATATTTTGCCAGCAAAATAGTGAAGAAACTGTGCAGGATGTTACAGAAGAAGCACTGGACTAAGCATTTAAAGCAGTTTCTATAAAGTCGGATGATATCTCTCTTAAGTTGAAATATTACACCAAAAAAGGGATTTATTTTTGTCAAATGTCCTGTCTAGACCGTTGAAAGCCCAAAACGTTGTATAATTCGCGTTAAAAAAAATTACAAACTAACTATCTCTTAAATATTGCTGCTTAATTATACGAGTAGAAGTTAAATGTGGAAATAAAATGAGTATGTCTAAATTGCCTTTATCAAAATTTAAAACTTTATTTTTTATATTTTGCTCCTTTTTCAAAATTAAAATTTACTGAATAAACGATTATTAAATAGGTTATTATTAGTACAATACAAATTCTGGCGCTTTCAAGCTACGCATGACGTTATTGCTTGTGCAGTACGTGACCGGCCGCGGCCGGCATAGTTCTTTTCTATATTGCGGCACCGTTATGTTAAAAACCAAGCCAGTTATCAAAAAAATCACTGAAATAAAAAAGTTTCTTTGGTTCTTTGGCTACAACTTTGTAGCTTAATATATACATCTATCTTTAAAAACAAAAAAGTTTTCTCGATCGAGTATTTGTTGCTGCATTTTTAACAAATTTCCTGTCACCAACTATTAAAAAAAATATTAATGGTGACACGTATTTTTTTTTGCATTTCTGTCATTTCCGTCATGATAACAAAGGTCTAAATTGGCTCTCCTAAAAATTTCAATTTAATCGGACTTAAACTAAAGGAGATATAGTGATAAGTAAAAATCAAAAAATTTCCATAAAATTGGAGACTTTTTCGGAAATTTCCGATTTTGACCAGTTTCGCAATTCCGGATTGTCTGGCGAACACCAAAATCGGATCCGCCAGGTCGATTTACATAAGAATCATTTTTTTTTAGGTGGTTATGTCATTTGATGAAATTAATGAAAATGATAAATATGTTATTGCTCAACAAAAGCATATAGAGTTTTTGAAAATTTTATATGGTCATCCAGTATTTACGAAGTATGAACCATTTACGAGCCCATTATTTCCAAAATGTAAAACGCCCATAAGCTATGTAAAGAAATATTAGTGTATATAATTGCCAATAATATGTTCATTAATTTAAAATCTCTCCTATTCAATAAATATTACTTGTAGAGACTTACCTTACGCGTATTTCGTTATCATTTTCTAAAAGTGTATTTACAATGTACCGTTTACAAAACAGCTTACTCAGTTTAGCCAAAAATACTTATTGAAATTGGATGGCACAGAAAAGACGGTAACATAATGGCAATCATAACAATAATTGCGAAGCCAGCTTCTGTAAATATACACCATTTTGCAAATGCAAACATATACTTCATTTGTAGCACTGAATGTTTTTTGTGAAAAAGCAATTGTTCCATAAGCTGTTTATGTGAAGGCAGGTACACCTACGTTAAATAATAGAAATGTATTTATTGTGTGCTTGCGCAGAATATTATTCTTTATCGTTTATCGGCAACTGTTGGAATAAGCAATGCTTCAGTTTTTAAAATACTCAAGAAAGAAAAATTGTGATCATATCGTTTCACCCCTGTTCAGAATTTGTTACCTAAGCATCTTCTTCAGCGAGTGAAATTTTCACAATTTATTCGAGGTAAACAAAGTGAACACTTTAATTTTATTAAAAATATTTCCTTTCGCGACGAAGCCACGTTCACCTGCAGAGGACTTTTTAATTGGAGAAATGCTCATATCTGGCCTTCAAATGTATTGAGCCTTTACACAATTCAATATACTGAGCTCACTTTAACCAACGCTTTAACCGCGAATGTATCAAATTGAAAAAATATATTTTCATTATGTGTTTATTGTAAATCAACCACTGACATTTACTCCTGAGTAACTTGAACAGTTGAAGATCTGCTGAGTTATATTGAAAATGTGTCACTTTTTGAAGAGATTTTGACCATACCAGCTTTTAATTCATTATATCTTGCAAAATAAATATATGCCGGGTGTAAACGAATAGTGGGCCATCCCTGTAACTTCCTTGTTTTTAAAGATATCGGGGTGAAATTTTGTATGGTGAAATTAGGTAAGATTTCCAACTTTTTGAGACCTATCTGCCATATTTATAAACTTCCGGTTTCACCGGAAATGGCCCCAATTATCTTTTCTAAATGGACCTCCCTGTATGTTTTTATATTTTTGAAATAAAGATTGGAATTCATATAAAAAATATGAAAACGTCAATATGTTCAATAATATATCATACAGGGTGCTCTAAACTCATTAAAATCACATTTTTCAAAATGACTCATTTTTTTAAATATTATGATATGGGTCACCCGGATATTCAGAAAGCTCTATTTAGTAGGGGTTAAACGGTAACCAAAAGTTCCTTAATGTGTAATCGTTACCGGCAGGAATGACAATTTTTCTTAAGAAATTTATGATTTATATCTAACTTCAATTAAATTTTGATCATATTTGTGTTAATATTTTATGATATGCAACAAGAATGAGTCAAAGGTCATTTTGAACAATTGGGTTGTTGCACTAAGTTAAAATTTGAGGAGAATCTATGTTAAACAATAACAATTATTCATAAAAAATCATTAGAAACATGTAGAAGTTGAAAAGAAAGTCTTAGAATATTATAATATTAATTACAAAAATACATACATTTAAAACGGAGATGACATAATAACGGCAGTCTGTAGAGAAGTTAGTTATAAAACGACGAGAAACGGGTACTAATTTAGAAACTCGCTGATAGCGACGGAGAAAAAAGACAATCACGACAGTTTAATCTGACATTATATTTAACGTCAAATTCAACTGACGTTCATAGGTTACAATTCGGTATAGTTTAACAGCATCTAGTTATGGATAAATATAAGTACATATAGTGTTTTCTGCCGTACTGTGTAAATAATACCACCAATTCACCAGAAAAACTGTTGTGTTCCAATAATAAACGCTGAACGTAATAATGAATGATTCAAAGCCACCAGAGAAGGACCAAGTCTTCTTATTGCGGAGACCATTTCAATGTCAAGTAAAGTAACAAATTACAATGTATTCTAAGTGTTTTATTTGTGGTAAGTTGTATCTTAATGTAGGAATTTGATTTTTAATATGGGTTTATATTGTAGCAAAAATGGCCGCATTACAAGACTTGTGTGGCGTTCTAGCTGTTACAAATTTAAATTACCCGCCAAACTGGTGGATAAAACAGGGTGTATTCTTAACGGCTCTAGATTAGAATGTTATTCATGCTTCGACTTCCTAAAAGGAGGGAAATAGCATTAATCTGCTTTTATGTATTTTATCTAGTTTATGTTGGAATAAAGTGCAGTTGTTTTTGTTAGCTATTGATTATTTATGAAGCTCCCTAGACGCCCCATAATACCTACTAGGATGATCAATAAATTAAGAAAGGAAATTTAAAAACTCGCCGTTGAAAAACTATATGAAACAAACTGTGAAAGTCGTCTAAAGTTGATGAACACAATCAGTCGGAAATGGCTACGAATGCGTTGGATTGTAGTTATAAATGTCCTTTGAATTATGTGTGTTATAAATACATATCATTGTTTACCCTGCCAAAAATTCCACATAGAAACTTATAAAAAAAAAAGTGATGCGGTTTTATCGTTCCTATAAGTTATATTAGTATTATACAGACAGGATTTTATCTGTTTTATTAAGTTTTAAATCGGTTATGAAACAGTAATTCCGAATGAGCTATTTGGAATTATCATGTTGCCCTTTCATGAGTACTTATATGAAATATACATCAACAAATCTACAGTTTAGTGTCTGCAAATGCACCCTTGCCCTTATATCTGTAAACATATGGAATTACAGATACAACTTTAAAGAGATTCTAAACTTTTCTATAAGTAATATCATAAGAGTTCCAGTCCGTCCTTTCTCCAGTATCTATCGTATGTAACACACCATTTATCAACATGTTTTTATTGTAAATTTCAACATTGTCTTTTATTAGTATTAATGTCAACAAATGTACAGTTTCAATTGTATATTTTACAGATGTATTTTTATTGTAAACTTCCATTTTGCTTTTTTATTAGTATTAATTTGGATATGCATGCCGACAAATGTACAGTTTAAATTGCATATTTCAAATAGAAATGCTAATATTGTGGTAAACACAAAATTCTGCAAAGTCCTTATTTCCTCGGGTGTTCTTGTTCTAGCCTAGAAGCAATGAATGAGTTAGCAGTGAAAGAGACTGCTTTGTTTTTAATTTAACAAACACACTTCAGTTCCTTAGGTCACATTAGATTAGATATGAATTAGCTACACGTATACAGCTCCCTCTACTGGAGCCTGGAGTAAAGTTGCTGCTAAAATTTCTATCAGTTTCTACCAGAATGGAGCAGCAAACATTTACTTATACCACATCAATGAGAATTTATGAGAACAGTATCTAAGGTAAAACGTGCGGCTTTCCGTGGTTAAATGGCAAGTGTTTCTATAAGAAACGAGCTGCATTAGGTTGACTTGCAATTGAAGATTACTAATTATAATGTTTGACTAGGGTTTATGAGATCAGTTTCTATGAGTATTAATGTTTTTTTTCAGTAATATATTAAATGTGTTTTCATTTGTTTGAATGGGTAAAAAGAAAGGTCAGTTTTCAACTGCAATTACAAATACAAGTTTAATCACTTTGAATGGGGTTATATGCGATTAATTTCTAAAAGTATTTATGCTGTTTTCCGAATATAATTGTGATGAGGTTTAATCAGTAACAAATTGTTCACTACTTGTTATGATATGGTCGGAAATTCCAAGTACACATTTAGTATTCCTTCAAAAGGATTGATGAGAGCAGTTTCTACGAGTATCTATTTGTTGTTCCTCTAGTAAATTATATAAGTCTTTACATTTACTTATACTATCTCAATGAGAATTTATGAGAACAGTATCTAATGTAAAACGTACGGCTTTCCGTGGTTAAATGGCAAGTGTTTCTATAAGAAATGAGCTGCATTAGGTTAGAACAGTTTTGATTTGCAATTGAAGATTACAAATTATAATGTTTGAATAGGGATTTATGAGATCAGTTTCTATGAGTATTAATGTTTTTTTTTCAGTAATATATTAAATGTGTTTTCATATGTTTGAATGGGTAAAAAAAAAAGGTCAGTTTTCAACTGAAATTACAAATACAAATTTAATCACTTCGAATGGGGTTATATAGTATCAATTTCTAACAGTATTTATACTGTTTTCCGAATATAATTGTGATGAGGTTTGATCAGTAACAAATTGTTCACTACATGTTACGATATGGTCGGAAATTCCAGGTACATATTTAGTATTACTTCGAAAGGATTGATGATAGCAGCTTCTACGAGTATGTATTTGTTGTACCAATAGTAAATTATATAAGTCTTTATCAGTATGCATTCGGATCTAATTTAAATATGAAAATTTTATCAGAATAAAGCAACCAAATATTTTAAACAGTATCTATTTGTAAATCCAGACATTTACTTATACTATCTCAATGAGAATTTATGAGGACAGTATCTAATGTAAAACGTGCGGCTTTCCGTGGTTAAATGGCAAGAGTTTCTATATGAAACGAGCTGCATTTGGTTAGAACAGTTTTGATTTGCAATTGAAGATTACAAATTATAATGTTTGAATAGGGATTTATGAGATCAGTTTCTATGAGTATTAATGTTTTTTTTTTCAGTAATATATTAAATGGATTTTCATTTGTTTGAATGGGTAAAAAGAAAGGTCAGTTTTCGACTGCAATTACAAATATAAGTTTAACCTCTTCGAATGGGATTATATGCGATCAATTTCTAACAGTATTTATGCTGTTTTCCGAATATAATTGTGATGAGGTTTGATCAGTAACAAATTGTTCACTACATGTTACGTGTGGAAATTCCAGGTACATATTTAGTATTACTTCGAAAGGATTGATGATAGCAGTTTCTACGAGTATGTATTTGTTGTGCCAATAGTAAATTATATAAGTCTTAATCAGTATGCATTCGGATCTAATTTAAATATGAAAATTATATCAGAATAAAGCAACTAAATATTTTAAATAGTATCTATATGTAAATCCAGACATTTACTTATACTATCTCAATGAGAATTTATGAGAACAGTATCTAATGTAAAACGTGCGGCTTTCCGTGGTTAAATGGCAAGAGTTTCTATAAGAAACGAGCTGCATTAGGTTAGAACAGTTTCGATTTGCAATTGAAGATTACAAATTATAATGTTTGAATAGGGATTTATGAGATCAGTTTCTATGAGTATTAATGTTTTTTTTTTCAGTAATAAGTATATTAAATGTGTTTTCATTTGTTTGAATGGGTAAAAAGAAAGGTCAGTTTTCAACTGCAATTACAAATACAAGTTTAATCACTTCGAATGGGGTTATATGCGATCAGTTTCTAACAGTATTTATGCTGTTTTCCGAATATAATTGTGATGAGGTTTGATCAGTAACAAATTGTTCACCACATGTTACGATATGGTCGGAAATTCCAGGTACATATTTAGTATTCCTTCGAAAGGATTGATGATAGCAGTTTCTATGAGTATGTATTTGTTGTTCCAATAGAAAATTTGTCTTTATCAGTATGCATTCGGATCTACTTTAAATACAAAAATTATATCAGAATGACACAACCAAATATTTTAAACAGTATCCACTTGTAAATCCAAACATTTAAAGATATATTTTAATGAGAACCAATCAGAACAGTATCTAATGTAACGCGTGCGGCTTTCCGTGGCTAAATTTTAAAAGTATTTTTAATAAATAGCTTTAACGGATTTGAACAGTTTTAATTTGCAATTCCAGATGAATAGTTTTAATTGTTAAATAGGGATCTATGAGATCAGTGTCTTTGTGTAATGTTTATTTTCCAATAAAAACACATTTTATTGAAAAAAAACATTACACTGACCTCATAGATCCCTAACAATTAAAACTATTCATCTGGAAATGCAAAACTGTTCGAATCCGTTAAAGCTTATTTATTGCAAATAATTTTAAAATTTAGCCACGGAAAACCGCAAACGTTACATTAGATACTGTTGTGATGGATTCTCATTATAATATTATCTTGGATTTACAGGTGGACACTGTTTAAAATATTTGGGGTTTCATTCTGATATGATTTTTGTATTTAAATTAGATCCGAATGCATACTGATAAAGACATATAATTTACTGTAGGAACAACAAATAAATACTCGTAGAAACTGCTCTCATTAATCCTCTTGAAGGAATACTAAATATGTACCTGGAATTTTCAACCATATCGTAACATGTAGTGAACAATTTGTTACGGATCAAACCTCATCACAATTATATTCGGAAAACAGCATAAATACTGTTAGAAATTGATCGCATATAACCCCATTCGAAGTGATTAAACTTATATTTGTAACTGCAGTTCAAAACTTCCTTTTTACCCATTCAAACAAATGAAAACACATTTAATATATTAAAAACATTAATACTCATAGAAACTGATCTCATAAATCCCTATTTAAACATTATAATTTGTAATCTTCAATTGCAAATCAAAACTGTTCTAACCTAATGCAACTTGTTTCTTATAGAAACACTTGCCATTTAACCACGAAAAGCCGCACGTTTTACATTAGATACTGTTCTCATAAATTCTCATTGAGATAGTATAAGTAAATGTCTGGATTTACAAATAGATACTGTTTAAAATATTTGGTTGCTTTATTCTGATATAAATTTTCATATTTAAATTAGATCCGAATCTTTACTGATAAAGACTTATATAATTTACTAGAGGAACAACAAATAGATACTCGTAGAAACTGCTCTCATCAATCCTCTTGAAGGAATACCAAATGTGTACTTGGAATTTCCGACCATATCATAACATGTAGTGAACAATTTGTTACTGATTAAACCTCTTCACAATTATATCCGGAAAACAGCATAAATACTTTTAGAAATTGATCGCATATAACCCCATTCGAAGTGATTAAACTTGTATTTGTAATTGCAATTGAAAACTGACCTTTCTTTTTACCCATTCAAACAAATGAAAACACATTTAATATATTACTGAAAAAAAACATTAATACTCATATAAACTGATCTCATAAATCCCTATTCAAACATTATAATTTTGAATCTTTAATTGCAAATCAAAACTGTTCTAACCTAATGCAGCTCGTTTCTTATAGAAACTCTTGCCATTTAACCACGGAAAGCCGCACGTTTTACATTAGATACTGTTCTCGTAAATTCTCATTGAGACAGTATAAGTAAATGTTTGGATTTACAAATAGATACTGTTTACAATATTTGGTTGCTTTATTCTGATATAATTTTCATATTTAAATTAAATCCGAATCTGTACTGATAAAGACTTATATAATTTACTATAGGAACAACAAATAGATACTCGTAGAAACTGCTCTCATCAATCCTCTTGAAGGAATACTAAATGTGTATTTGGAATTTCCGACCATATATCATAACAACTAGTTAACAATTTGTTACTGATTAAACCTCATCATAACTATATTCGGAAAACAGCATAAATACTTTTAGAAATTGATCGCATATAATCCCATTCGAAGCGATTAAACTTGTATTTGTAATTGCAGTTGAAAACTGACCTTTCTTTTTACCCATTCAAACAAATGAAAACACATTTAATATATTACTGAAAAAAAACATTAATACTCATAGAAACTTATCTCATAAATCCCCATTCAAACATTATAATTTGTAATCTTCAATTGCAAATCCAAACTGTTCTAACCTAATGCAGCTCGTTTCTTAAAGAAACACTTGTCTTTTAATCACGGAAAGCCGCACGAATTACATTAGATACTGTGCTCATAAGTTCTCATTGATATGGTATAAGTAAATGTTTGGATTAACAAATGGATATGGCTTGACTCATTTTGCTGGTCAATGCGGATATAAACTGATAACAATTTCAACAGCAACTTTACCTAACTCTTATAGAAACTTATTGACCATATAGGTTCTCATAGATACTTATTAATTTTTGATAATTTTCAATACGGATTGATGAGATTTTTTTGACAGGGTATTGCTTAGATAGATACTAGCATAAAGTACTTACCTATTTATTATTTTTTGTTATAATACAGATCTTTCTTGATATCTCATTCTGACTTTTCTTAGAAGTGAGTATCAATGGATAATGAATAATTTCTTTAGTAGATAAACTTATTTTGTTGTTTTCAGTCAGATACGCATGTAAGTATATAGATAATAGGAAATAAAACAATGAAAAGGAAATATTTAATAAAATACAAAGTATAGTTAACAAATTCATCTAAATTAAATAATAAAATACATATTAGACATATTATGTAATATTAATAAGATAAGATAGAGGAAGTTCTCGCAGAAATTACAATAGTTTGTACTGTCTATACTATAGCAGCTGTAACGTAAGTACCTTGCAGCTTTTGCACTTCCAACCATTGCAATGTCAAAACAATCGTCTCTTTTTAAAAATTCGCTGACCATAAATATATCTACCGCAAGTAGAATGTCAGAATTAGCTTTTACATATATGCCTTAGGCTTTTTGTAAAAAAATATTAACAATAACTGCAAACATCAATCACTGCTAGCTAAACGCCAAATTTACTTTTGACATATGAGGTTATTTTCTTTCTTGTCAGCAATGTCAACTTATTCGTCTTCATCTGTTCTGCTTATAAGTTCACATCTAACTGCCGTTATGATGTCACTACCGTTTTCGCGGCACATTCAAATAGTCGAAGTTTAACAATTTTTTAAAATATGTTCCGCTAAGAATTTTTCTTCCAAATTAAATATATAACTAAATTAAGTCCTCCACTACCATATTTCACCATTTTTGAAAATTCGTCAACAACCCAATTGTTAAATTAGAGATTGGAATAAACAATTTGTTAACTTACTGTAGTACTGTACCTATTTATTTTTAGGGTTATTTGTGGTGAAACCGGAATGTCTCCACAGGAGACAAAATGGGCCTCTGGCTCATTCTTGTTGCATATCATAAAATATTAACACAAATATACAGGGTTGATCGAAATTTAATTGAAATGATATAAATCATAAATTTCTTAAGAAAAATTGTCATTCCTGCCGGTAACGATTACACATTACGGAACTTTTGGTACCGTTTAACCCCTACTAAATAGAGCTTTCTGAATATCCGGGTGGCCCATAGCATAATATTTAAAAAATAAGTAATTTTGAAAAATGTAATTTTAATGAGTTTACAGCCCCATATATGATGTATTATTGGACAAATTGACGTTTTCGTATTTTTTATATAAATTATATTGACACAAAAATAATTTTAACATATTCGCAGCCATCTAGATTGACAACTAAAATTCGAATTATTTTTCGTGCAACACTGTATAAATTGTACAAAATAGTATAAATGTATCCACAATGTGATCTTTATTCCAAAAATGTAAAAACATGCAGGGTGCTCCATTTAGAAAAGACTATTGGGTCAATTTCCGGTGAAACCGGAAATGATAAATATGGCGCATAAGTCTCAAAAAGTTGGAAATCTTTCGCCATACAAACTTTCATCCCGATATCTTTAAAAACAAGGAAGTTACAGGTGTGGCTCACTATTCGTTTACACCCGGTATGTGAATAATATTTTAGGTATCTATAAAACAGAGCTTTTTTTCGTACGGTGAAATGTTTTCATAATTGTTTATTTCAAAATTTCGGAGTTGTCAAAGATTTCATTATTCGGTTGATTAAAATCTCTTTGAAAAGAGGTACATTTTTCTTTTCAACTTTTTAAAACTATTCAACGTAAATTATTAAAATTTCAGAGAGTTGTATACAGGAGACATATAATGGACCTCTAATTTTCTCTATTTTTTCAGCTTCATCGTTTTTGAGATATTAGGCGGTATTAGCTCTTAATGCAGCGCGTACAACGCTCAAACCTACAATACTTTTATGACCACCGAACTGTTATAAGCAACGCTTTTTTGTTTTTCAAAAATTAATCCAAAACTTAAACTACATGAAAATGATGTACCATATATTTTATCTTTCGTACAATTTTATGTAAGGCAATCGATTCATCAGAGTTTCAGAGTAGGTATGTTTATAGAAGTAGTTTTGGTTAATTTCTCTTCTATAAATAATAAAATTTTGTTGTTTGATGTGTATATTAAAACATTCTTTAAAATGGTTTACAACAATAGTTATAACTTATTATAGTTCACTTAGTAATATAAAATATCATTTTGTGAAAGAATATATATACAATTTAATATTAATGTATGTAAATTGATATATCGTATATTTATTGATTTATATTCTGATGATTCTTCTTTTTTCTTCCATCTCCATATGTCTTCAAGCTGAGTCAATGGTTATAAACAAAGTTATGGTATGGGATGAGAGGTGTAAAATATTCTATTTCCGAGAAATTTCATAAAAAGCGAAAAAGTGCATTTTTTTCGATTTCGCAATTCCGAATAGAATTACGACCTCCATAAACGAATTCGGCAAATCACTTTATATAAGAATATGACTTCAGTTTTTGTATATTCGCGAGTTGCATAGGTCATTTTTTATTTTACATATTTCGCTCTCCAACAATAGGTCAGCATAATGATATGAGAAATAAGTTGAAATATTATACTGTCTAGAGATAAGTGCTTAATAAAAGAAACTGTCACCTTGCATTTTACGATGTCAAGGTCTGTCAACGCGTTAAAAATATATATTTTGCATCTTATAATTTATACAGGGTGTAACTGCAAGAGGGGGCATTATTTTAGGAACGTGTTCGGTACATAAATAGGTACCTATCCCTGTAAATTTAAGCTTAAAACGGCCAATCTGGCGAAAGAAATTAAGCTGGATTCTGTATTAGTTTTAGTTCGACGTTTTAAAGAACGTGTGAGAAGTTCCAATCGTCACAATTTATTTAATGTCAAAAGTCACAAAAATCGTTTTTTTTTGCGAAAATCTTGCTTCCGGTTGGTTAGATTAAATTAGATTGAAGGGAGGAACTGGCCTCTTGGCCTTGGCCACCGCGAGTCCTGTGGATCTATTGTAGCGCACCTAATCGAATTCATTTAGCGTTCCTTATCCAGCTTTATCCTTTGTACCAGACCTAGATAGTTGGAATCTCAGTCTGGCTAGGCCTTCGCACTGGCACAGCATATGTATTGAGGTTTCCTCTTCCTCTTAGCAGAATCTTATACTCATTTATTAATGGATGATCATTTGGATGGCTTAGACAAACCACAAAAGGGTTCTGGACCTACATTACCTGTATTAGAATCGTTTAGTGATTTCATCTGGCTTGTCTGATTATGAAGCCTTACATATTGCTGTTTATGGATAGACTCAAACACATTTAATACTAAATCGAAATATGAGCGTTTGCATAGTAGGATATACTGCCAGCAGTTCTATTGGGAAATATTTATATGAATAGAAACGAACCTTTCCATACCTTCTATACATTTGATGAAAGATGTTATCAGGGCTTTTCCTATTCAAAAAGTTAAAATTGAAAACAAAAAGCCTTGGGTAACCAAGGACGTAAAAACTTTTACAAATAAACTTGCGAATATCTATATCTATAAACAAATACCCTGACTGACCAACTGATTCACTGACTGATAGATATATCAACGCACAGCTCAGTTCAGTCTAGAAACTTTAAATATTGCACAGAGGTCCCTCGAATGACGTAGGCAACCACTAAGAAGGGATTTTTAGAAATTCGACTCCCAAGAGGGTGAAAAATGGGGTTGAAATTTTAGGCTTCTTCGAAAACTGTTACATCTAGATTCGCGAAATTTGGCAGAAATATTTTTTGTTGAAATCTATTAGATACATGTAAGACGAAATTTCTTTCGATTTTCGCTTTTTTGAAGGGGTGGTAGATGGTTCAAGGCTCCGGGTGCGCCTTATTTTACTTCCACGTCCAGTGGAAGTATAGTACCTAACGACAAAAAATTTTTTAAAAATTTTTATTGTCCAAATAGGCTTAAAATGTCATGAAACGTCGAGATTTTAAGTTTGAGCGAAAAACAATTTATGTCTGTCTGTCGGTCTGTCGGTCTGTCGGTCTGTCTGTCTGTAACTTTTTTTTGTGCGCACGTTTGTTTACTCTGGAACCGTTTAAGATATTGACTTGAAATTTGGTACACATATGTACTTTAACGAGATCTAGAACTAGATTATATTTTCATCTTGTTCCGTCGAAGGGTTGGGGGGTAAATTGGGGTAAATTTGGGGTAAATGGGTAAATCAAGCAGGTAAGAGTCCATGAAATTGGTATTTAGTATATACAAGAGAAGCTAAGGTCTCAAAAAAATTTTTGGCATTAGCCATTACCACCCCCACCTCCTTATTAAAGGGGATGAAAAAAAAATTGTGATTTAGTGTATGTACAGGAACCAGAAACCTCAAAATATTTTTTACTTCATCCACCCCCCACTACCACCCCCCTATCACCACCCCCACCCCACTACCGATGTGGGGTATCGTTTTATGGGTTTTTGGGGTAGAGGATTTCAAATATTATATTATTAAAGTTCCATAAATAATTATTTTCACATACAAAGTTTTTTCGTTGTGAGTGACTTGGATAGAGAATCTGGATGTGGAAGTAGTGATTCCTTGGGCAGCGGTTTTTTAAAGTTGGAAATGTGATTGTTCGAGCGATGGACCTTTTTGAGAAAATAAGAAGACATGTGTTCGACGGTTTTCAAAAAGAGACCACCGAAAGGGTGAACGGGGAGAGGGATATTTTTAAGCTTTTCGGAAACGGTTAGACCTAGAAGGGTTAAATTTGGGAAAAATACTCTTTATTGAAATCTATTAGACACAAGTGAGACGAAATTTCGATTTTCACTTATTTCTGAAATCACGTAAGTCAGAAACGTGATATTCCAGCGACGGGCTCTTTTGAGGAAATAAGGAGACAGGACGGTTTTTAAAGAGAGAGGGATGTTTTTAAGCATGAAATTTGACATACCCGCCCATGTGCTTTATTCTCGATTAAAATTATTATTTTTTCGTTCAACTCACTCTAACACAGAAATAGAATAATAAATTGTTATAAAATTGCGATTCGCAGTGGGTTTTCCCGAGTACTATGGATACGTAGTGGGTTTCTTCGAGTACAATGGATGCTCAGTGGATATCCTCGAGTACAGTGGATTCGCAGTGGGTTTCCCCGAATACAATGGATGTTCAGTGGGTTTCCCCGAGTACAATGGATGCGCAGTGGATTTCTCCGGGTACCATAGGTGCGCAGTGGGTTCCCTCGAGTGTACTTCCTGAGTACTAGGAGTACTCAGTAAGTATGTATTTTTTTATAGGCATAAGTTAGTATGTCAATGTTTTTAATGCCACACGCAAGAAGTCTTTCACGCGAACGAAGTCGCGGGCATCAGCTAGTATTGTAATATAAAAAAAATATCTAATATGATAAATATAAAAATCGGTAATGAAAATGCACGATAATGACTGAAAAAGGTTTTATTTTACTCAAAAAAGATCTAGTAAAAGTCTTTGATGTAGATCCAAATTTGGTTGAAATTGGATGCATAATAACTGTGCTACGTAGATGTTACCGTCAGAAGTGGATATGTGTATATGTTTGTAAAAAATTTTGGAAAGGCGTATGTGTATATATTGTATTCTGTTTATCTTATACAATTTTTACATTACTTATTATTATTTTTTGAACTTTGTCAACAAGAATGTGTATGCTTCTGAACAATAAAGTATATTTTGATTCGAATTTTGGCGAGCTCCAGATGATGCCACCTTGGTTGACAAAACGCACATCGATTGTATTGATCATTGCTTTGGTATTTGTGAAAACAATTTTATTGTCTATAAATTAGTATTATTATTTGCATAGAGAAAAATGCGTTAATATTTCAATTTTTAGTCAGTGTCCAGCGGTCGGACTGCAGCACACGTTTCAGTTAGTACGAGACATGCAAATAGATTCACGATAAATGTCAACGTGGAGCCAGAGAGCAAAGTAACATTTCTTTTAACTTACGAGGAACTTCTCCAGAGAGAAAAGGGACAATACGAGATTATTGCCAACATTCAACCGGGGCAGATAGTAAAGAAACTGGAAGTACAGGTAAGAGATTTTTCATATAATACAGCAGCTTGGGCTCTTAATAGAAGATTAAATAGGTATGCACAAATAACGATGCAACGAACGAACGAATAAACGAAAATATAAATAACTAAATAAAGAAATACATAAATAACAAAATGTACCAAGGAAGAAAAACGTGCATAATTTTTTTTTATATAGAGCATTTAGTTAATTTCAATTCTGCACACCACCATTTTGAGCGAAGGGTAAAGAAAACCTTATTGCACAAAAATCATATTTTTTAACTAATTTGCAAAATTATCGGTAGTTCTTATAACCCAATCACTTTATACATAAAAAAGGCCAAAATTCAGCCTAAGATCTTCTAACAGGATTCTCTTTATTTTGGCGTCACAAATAATTTTTCAAAAGTCCATAAAGCCAACTGGACGGCTACAGTAGTTACAGCAGGTCAAATGTCAAGAAAATCGTTTTTTCTCAAATATCTCGTAAATTATCGGTTTTACGTTAATTTTGGCTATTTTTGCTATTTGTTCGTGCATAAAAAAGGTTCTATATAAAATTTACGTAGACCAAATAGTTTTCGAGATATTGGTCTGAGAAACTTCGGAGCAAAGTGCATACGCCACTATTATATACGTAGAGTGTTGTATATATATATATATATATATATATATATATATATATATATATATATATATGTATATATATATATATATATATATATATATAAAACAAGACCTATGAATACAGAGGAACATCGTTTATGCACATATATCCGCAGGTAACAAATAAAAGCAAATGTATTAAATTTATATGTGGCGACTTCAATTACAATTTTCTAGACCAAAATAGAAAATCTAATGATATTGTAAATTTGTTTGCATCCTATGGGTATAGCCAACGTTTCCATGATTTCTCTCGCACTCAAGGTGCTTCGAGCACCCTAATTGATAATGTTTTTTCTGACATAACACTGAAAGACTTAAAGACAGAAACACTCCACAATACTCTATCTGATCATTGTACTCAAATAATAAAACTTAAACTAGACAGCTCTATCTCCTCAGCTAGGAAATTACGCAAACGATTCTTTTCTGACGAAAATAAAAAATACTTCTCACACTCACTTTCAAATGAAAACTGGCATCAGATGTTTAACGAATCTAACTATATAGCTAAATTCAATATATTCTTTACCACCTTTTTAAGTATTTTTAATATGCCCTTTCCAATCAAAAGTACAAATATAAATAAAAAACAGAAGCATACACCCTGGATAACCCCAGAAATTATCGAGGAAGGGCAACTACTTAAAGATATGTATCTTGTATATCAGCATACAAGCGAAAATGAAGTTAAAATCAGATACAACATACTAAAGAAAGTCCACGAGGCAAAAATCAAAAAGGCAAAAAAGATCTACTTTGACAAAAAATTTAATGATTCTGAAAATATATCACAAACTGCTTGGAATGTCATCAAATCAAATACGAATATTAATAAAAAATGCTCAAGTCTACCTAAAATATTAAACTTAGACAATAAAAGTTACACAGATAGAGACGAACAAGCTAACATGTTTAACACCTACTTTACTGATTCCATCAAGCAACTAACTAAAGAGTTAAACAACAGTAACATCGAGCGTGTCAACACTCTAAAAAACGGTATAAGTAAATCAATATTTTTAACACCCTTAAGTCATAGTGAAGTCTATGATATCGTCTTATCAGTTAGTAACAAAAGATCAGCAGGACCTGATGAAGTTCCATGCGACATACTTAAAATGTGTGCTGAATTCCTCATCGTCCCCTTAACATACATAATCAATCTATCTTTCGAAAAAGGTTATTTTCCCAAACAATTAAAATCTTCTTTGATTGTTCCTATACATAAAAAAAATGATCACAGTAATATTGAGCACTATAGACCTATAGCTCTACTCTCTGTGTTTTCCAAAATATTCGAAAAAGCTTATAAATCAAGGCTTTTGTCCTTCTTGGAGAAGCATGGTCTGCTAACTCCCAGACAGTACGGTTTTCGTAGGGGTTGTTCTACACAAGATGCTATACTTTCCTTCTACGAAAAAATATTAAATGGTTTTAATAACAAACAAACGTCAGCGGGAATTTTCTTTGACATATCACGTGCCTTCGACACCATAAACCATCGATTATTACTAAACAAATTACATTCATATGGTATTCGCGGACCGGCTTGGGACTGGATAAAGTCATATTTGTCTGGGAGAAGCCAGACTGTGCGAATCTCTGAAAACGGTAAGAGTTACTTCTCTGACAGTGTTGATGTAAACACTGGAGTCCCACAGGGTAGCGTGGTGGGGCCATTGCTGTTCATCATATTCATCAATGATATAACGACGTATATCAAAGATGGTTTTTTAACATTATTTGCTGATGATCTTTCTGGATTAATTACCGGAGATAACGTAAACGAAGTAAGCAAAAGGCTAAATAAATTAGCAGACCAAACCAAGACTTGGTGTAACAGTGATGACCTAGTACTAAACTCAAAAAAAACTGACCTACTTGTATATACTCCAATTGGAACAAAGCCTGACAGCAGTTTATTAATAAGATCAGGCAGCAATACACTTATTCAAAAAAATCACGTCAAGTTCTTGGGTTTACAAATGGACAAGCATCTATCATGGGAGGTACACATCAATGATCTCTCATCTAGGCTTGCAACGAAGAACTTTATGATCAAGCGGTTAAGAGACAGCATTAGCACAAACACTCTTAAAACATTTTACTATGGTTCTATAAATTCTATCTTATTGTATGGAATAATATGTTGGGGAAACTGTTCGGGAATAAACCAAATCTTTATTCATCAAAAAAGAATACTGAGAAGTATGTTAAAATTACCGTACAACACTCCGTGTCGACCTTATTTTAAGCAGGAGGGTATTCTTACCATCCCCTGCATGTATATTCTTGAAAGTGTGTGTTATGTAAGGAGGAATATTAATGATTATAAAACATGCGGAGATGTAAATAAATACACTACTAGGTCCGCCTCAAAACTATATGTAACAGCGCATAGAATAACACAAGTAGAAAAAGGACCTTTTATCTCATCGATTAAAATGTACAATCACTTGCCTGAGAATATAAAAAATGGTGGCAGCTTCAACCATTTTAAACGTCTAGTCAAACAGTTTTTAATTAAACATTGTTTCTATTCTGTCCGGGAATATAATGAATATTGTGATAATCTATGTGTATAATAGTCCATTTATTACCATTGTGATTGTCAAATTCTATTATTGTATAATTGTATTTAATTTACGTAGTATAGGTACCAACCTAGGTACATTTTATTTACTCATTGACAATTCCTATACTTATGATTGTAAGTCTTATGGAAATAAATATTATTATTATTATTATTATTATTATTATTATTATTATTATTATAATTTCTGTCTGAGATGTCCTTGAAATGGACACTTCAAAATAATAATAGTAAGGGCTTTTAGTAGTAGCTTTCTAAAATTCCATTGCTTTATTTCGAAAAGGATGCATTTAAAACATTACAAAAACATTACAAAAAAGACCAGATTTACAGGAAGCATTGGTGGCATTCAAAATAGAAAATAGCCTGTGCAACTGTCGTCACTTCCACCCACAGCAGCAGCTACTCAACAACATCTATTCAGGCTATATTATCAGGTTCAAACTTGGCTGGGAAAAGATTTAGACCCTCAGCAGTGGGGTTGAATTTAAACAATAATTTATTAGAGCCAACAACTACTCTGATTCCTCCTGCACCAGATGAACTTCTCAATTCTATTTTCTGCAATTGCACAAAACGTTGTGGCACCAATTGTGGATGCAGAAAAATAGGATTGCCATGTTCCGTAGTGTATGGCTCTTGTCAGGGCCAGTCGTATCTCAATACGATGTGCGAGGATCGAATATGAGTTCAGCGTTCATTTCGTTATTTTCCGCTGAGATGGTTGTTGACGAAGATGAAAATATTAAAGAAGTGGAAATAGACGGAGACGAAGAAGAAGAAGAAATCAGCAAAGACAAGCCATAATCAACAAAATTATAACGTAACATATAACCCATGGATTAGGCCTATAGGGGACATCATGTAAAAAAAAACGCGCCTTGCAGCCTACCTCAAAGGTGGTGCGGAAACGAATGCAGCACAATGTCCGAGTTTTCTCAATAACCTCAAAAACTATAAGATTAGATTAGATTAGATTAGATTAGATTAGATTAGATTAGATTAGATTGAAAAATGAGCTGGCTGATTGACCTTGGCCACCGCGACCACTGTGGATCTATTGTGGCACTCCTTGTCTAATTTTACTTAGAGCTCCTTATCCAGCTTTGTCTTTTGTATCAGACTCCACAGCCTTCATAAGGGCTCCTTGGTATAGCTGTTTGCCCTTTCTCTTCGCCAAGTAGTTGGAAACTCAGTCTGGCTAAGCCTTCGCAACGGCACAGCACATGTACTGAGGTTTCCTCTTCCTCTTGACAGAATCTGCAAGTTGCATCCTCTGCCAGGCCCATTAGGCTCATATGTCTATTAAGCCTACAATGTCCAATTAGAAGACCTACTACTATCCTAATGGCCTTTTTATTTTGGCGTAGTAGTTCTTCCGTGAATTTGGTCGATCGTTCTTTAATGAACTTTTTGGCCTTCTCTGTTGTGGGAATTTCTTCCACCACTCTAGAGATTTATTTTGTACCCATTCGTTAATGGATGTTCGTATGCGTGGCTTAGCCACACCGCAAAAGGGTTCGGGTCCTACTAGGGCCTTAGATGCGCCTTCTCGGGCCAGTTCATCAGCCTTCTCATTGCCCCTGTATTCCTGGTGTCCTGGTACCCATGCCACGGTCACTTTGTTCTGACTTCCTAGGTCGGTAAGGGCATTTATACAATCCCATACTAGTCTTGAATCGACCTACATGGAATCGAGTCCCTTTAACGCTGCTTAGCTATCGGAAAAAATGGCAATTGACTGGTTTACAGTTACTTGCCTCATTATTTCCTTTGCACACCACTGTATAGCGGCCACTTCAGCCTGAAATATTGTGGTGTATATTCCTAGACTTATCGGTACTTTAGTTTTCGACCTTATCCCGTAAATCCCAGCTCCGACTCCTTGTTCTGTCTTGGAGCCGTCCGTGTACCAGATCGTTTCCGCCGATATTGAGGGACCGTTTTTCCAGTCCTCTCTGTCTGATATTTTGATTTGAAAATTATTGTAGAAGTTATACTTTGGGGCCATAGTGTCCTTGGGCATTCCCAAAATGGGATCTACCTTTAGCTCTGAGTATAACTTTTGGTGCTCTGTTCCGAGTTGTTGCCTTATGGACGTTGTGCCTTGCATTAGCCTATGTACCACTGAACAAGCTTCTCCTTGGATAAATATGTGTAGTGGTGTTAGTTCTAGAAGGACTTCCAATGCAGCCGTGGGAGCAGTTTTTATGGCCCCAGTGGCGCACAGGCAAGCAAGCCTTTGTACGCTACTTAGTAGCTTTACTGCTCCAAGCTGCAGTGTCTTGGTCCACCACACCACCGATCCATAGGTTATCATGGGTCTTACAACCCTAGTGTATAATCATAGGATCACCTTGGGATTTAACCCATCTGCCTTCACCTTCCCAGGGCAATTGTTGCTTTCTGTGTGACTTTTTGGATGTGGGAATTCCATGTCAGCTTTTGGTGGCAAATGGAATTTCCACTCCATTGAGCCTCAGGGGTTTTAGGCCTCCCAAGGCTCTTTTCCGTGTAAAGGTGACAACTGTAGTTTTATGAGGATTTATGGAAAGTCCTTCCTCACTACATCACCTGTCAACAATATAGGGCTCTTTGTGAACGCTCTGATATCGCGTTCGCAAATCGCCCCTTGACTACTATCGCTAGATCGTCAGCATATCCTAGGCAGTAAAAGCCTTCTGCGGAAAATTTTCGGAGGAGTTCGTCAACAAGGATCGCCCACAGCAGTGGAGATAATACCCCTCCTTGAAGGCAGCCTGTACTCACTTTTGCCTCAATGGTAGCCTCGCCTAGATTGGATACTATTATCCTCTTTTCTAGGCTGGCTTTAATCCACTGGCAGAGTACTGTTGGGACTCTTCTATTTAACAACGCATTCGTTAAAGATTGCATTGTCGCGTTATTGAACGCTCCTTCTATATCTAGAAATGTTGCCACTGCCATTTCTTTGTCATTTGATGACTTTGTCAGTAGCCTATTTAAATCATCCAGCGCGAGGTCTGTTGACTTTCCCAGCTGGTATGCATATTGACTCTCACTGAGGGGGTTTTCCCTTAGTATTTCGTCTCTAATGTACCTGTCCAGTAGTCTTTCCAACGTTTTAAGTAGGAAAGAGGATAGGCTTATAGGTCTATAGGTCTATATTACTTGGGCGTTTGGTCTGATATCCTACCTATCTTTGGTAGATAGGTGACCTTCACCTTCCGCCATATGTGTGGTATGTACTTCCAGGCCAGAGAGGCTCTGAATATTTTACATAAGAGTGGTATTAGTATATTCTGCCCTTTTTGGAGCAGAATTGGGAAAATTCCATCCATTCCAGGAGACTTGAATGGTTGGAACTTGTTAATTGCCCATCTGATTTTGTCGGGTTTTACCACCTCATTGGCCAGCCTCCAATCCGCTGGTCTGGGCCGCTCCGGCCTTTGATCTAAGAATTGCACGGCCCCCGAACCCTCCAATATCAGTGAGCCCGGAAAGTGTGCCTTCATGAGCAATTTGATGCTTCCCATTAGTGTTTCTGTGTAGGTTTCATCCTCTTTCTTGAGGAAGACTACTTCATTTGCAGTACAACCATCCTTGGCCCAGACCCTATGGATTCTGGAGGCTGCAGGGCCATCGTTGATCTCTTCGCAAAACCTCCTCCATGAGTCTCTTTTGGCCTTGCGCATTTCGTTGTTGTATTGCGTGAGTTTTATTTTGTAGGTATCCCAATCTTGGTTGGATCTAGCCTTATTGAACAGTTTTCTCACTTCTGTTCTGAGGTCTTCTAGATGTTTGTTCCACCAGATTGTTTTACCCCCGTTTTTCCTTGTTTTCTCTGGGCAGTTTTCCTAGTAAGCGGCTATTATCGCCTCGCTTACCTGTTTCACTGCCACCTCAAGGCTCCCTACATCTCTTCCGGATGCTGTTCCTTCCTCCAAGTGCCTTCTGAGGGACTCTGAATAACCTTCTCAGTTGGTTTTTCGGGGATTTCTGACCTTTGCCGCCGTCAGTAATATCAAATCTTATGTGCCTGTGATCGGAGCCTGATGGCTCCACTGATACATGCCAATTTATAATGTTATCGCTTATGTTACTCGTGCATAAGGTTATATCCAAGACTTCTTTCCTCCGCAATAGGCAACTATGTCGCTTAGTAATTGCGGAGGACAGGATCTTTCCTCCCCTGGAAAGTAGGCGGAGTATATAACCCAGCTCTTCGTCCCCTCTTCCGTTGACGCTGTTAGGGTAGCTGTGACAAAATCATCGGTGCAAAGCACCGGAATTAATGTACAACTTACCCTATTACTGTGTACTATACACGCCCTTGGTTTTCTTGAGAGTGTATTGTACAGCAACTTACTTTGTATAGGCTTTAGACTTGCGGGCCTTCCCTTTACAAGCCAGGGGGTTCCTGCAGAAGGTCAATATCTATGCCTTCTTCGAATCTACTACACAAAATGGCCGAAGCAGCCATAGCATGATGAAGATTCGCCTGCAGGACCTTGATCTTTTTCTTGCTCTCCATGTGGTTCCCACGAGCAGCTAGGGAAATGTGAGTCCGCTCGGTCAGAGCCCCGCATGACCAAGTAAGGCATAGAATACAAGGAGGTGCTGCCTGGTGCCCCCAGGGAAACGTTCGCGACCGCATTTAACCCTGAGGCTACTCAGCCCTCGGCACGTTGTCTTCCACCTTGGCTTGGGTTGAGTCGTCCTTAGTTTTTCGCCGCTCCTCTTTGACCTTACCAGCGTGGGTGACCCCGCCAGGAGTACAAGATTTCCGCCGGCATCGCTCTGAGAATCATTGCAGTTACTTAAGCCCCTCCACCACGACAAGGTCCCACGACTCCTCGAAAACTATTGATTCTACGTAAATTTTTTATAGGACCTTTTTTATGCAGATTTATCTCTCGATTTTATAATAACCAAAATTAACGTAAAGCCGATGATTTACGAGATATTTGAGAAAAACCGATTTTCTTGACATTTGACCTGCTGTAACTATTGCAGCCGTCCAGTTGGCTTTATGGACTTTTAAGAAATTATTTGTGATGCCAAAATAAAGAGAATCCCGTTGGAAAATCTTAGGTTGTATTTTTTTAGAGGTTCATGTATAAAGTGACTGGGCTATTAACCGATTTTATATTTATAATGTTTTTCTAACATCTGAATAAAACTATTTACCAAACACTTAAGGCTGAGTTATTTTGACGCTCAAAGACTGGAATAAAGGGAAAAGTTACCTATCGTGTTTTGCTTAAGTCATTCTTATTAATCAAGCACCCAAAATGAGCAAAATCAGTGGAATACACTATGTTAGAGTACTTTGTCTAATTTTGATTCTTTCTACGAAATAGCTAACACTTTTAGAATACAAAATTCCCTTATTTGCAAAGTACTGTTTATTCATTAATGCCTCTTTTTTCAGGTGGAAATAAAGGAAAACAGACCTCTCTCGTTTGTTAGAACGCCCTATTTACGTACAGGAAATGTATTGGTACAGAACAACACTGGCCTAGACCCAAATGCGAAGATCACAATAGATAAATCAAACACCACGGCTACTGTAAAATTCTATCCAGATATAAACCGACAACTAGAGTTTGCTTGCGCTGGATTGGGCAATAAAGAATACACTGGCTTTGCTGGTCAATTTGTTGTACAATATGACATTGAGAGGGATACTCAAGGTGGTGAGGTACGTCGTCAGCTTTAATTTTTACACTAAATTAAATAAATGCTTGGAACCAATCTTATCACTTATTTAATACTACAAGAAGTTATTTGATCGTACTACGGGAGCCCACCTTAACTGTAAGTTGTTTATCTGCTGAACACAAAAGAGGTTCTCCATTTTCTTGCCATCCATAATCATTCCATGGCTTTGGGATATTGTGAATAACTTCGTCTGATAATCGCCAAATACGCGTTTGGTAAACACTACTTTTAATATCCTCGATAAAGCAAGCTCTTGATGGTGGAATCGAAGAAAAATCAAGTTTAGTGTCAATTGATAAAGACAAATCTTTCACCACATTTCTGTCTAATGACAATTAGTAAATGAATGAAGGCTGTAACGGTTTGTTGTCGTGTAGCTGGTTCGGAGATTAATCAGGGTCCAAATTAGTTAATAAGACAGCCCAATAAAATTATAAACAATTTATTTACTTTTCCAAACAGGTAATGTGTGGCAGTGTTACATAAAATACAGGTACAGGTTATATGTCCGTATCTTTTACGGTTCTTAGGACAACATTTTCTATTATCTGAGAGAGAGAGAGAGAGTGTAACGATTGCGATGCGACGTTTATTGTTGCTACGGGAGTGGTATCGGGCGTCGGGTGAATATCGTCGACTCAAGAAGTTTCCCTGTTCGGGCGCCAAATTATGTAACGGTTTGTTGTCGGGTAGCTGGTTCGGAGATTAATCAGGGTCCAGATTAGTTAATAAGACAGCCCAATAAAAATATAAACAATTTATTTACTTTTTCAAACAGGTACAGGTTATATGCCCGTATCTTTTACGGTTCTTAAGGATAACATTTTCTATTACCTGAGAGAGAGAGAGAGAGTGTAACGATTGCGATGCGACGTTTGTTGTTGCTACGGGAGTGGCATCGGGCGTCGGGTGAATATCGTCGACTCAAGAAGTTTCCCAGTTCAACACGCTGTACGAGGTCTCCAGGTCAGGCTCATTCGCTCTGGTTTTGACGGCGAAACGGCGCCGGGGAATGACTAACGACTCGAGGGGTCCAGCTCAGCACGCTGTAGGATTCCCAGGGTCAGATTGCATTCGTTCCGTCGTGTTTGCGTCGGGAGATGCACAAAACTGCAATATGTCCAGCTCAGCACGCTGTAGACAGATTGGCAGAATTATCCACTCTGAATTATGTTGATTTGCGGCCGGGCTTTTTATATCTGAGAATCCTCGCTTACTGGTGACGTAGTACTGCGTATAGTTTAGTGTCGTGTGCAAATCCGCGCCTCTAGACGGGAGCTGGTAGATTTGCGGGCCGTGTGCACATTGGTGTCGTGTGTAAATCCGGAATCTTAGTAGTGGAGCAGGAATTTAAAGAATGCTTCATTACAAGGCCCAGTAATGCCGAACATTTTTGAGGTCCGTACTCTTCTGTTAATGCGGATATGTTAAGAAGCCTTCTTTTATTGCCAAATCCGGTATCAAAGAGTAATTTACATTTAGTTTTATTGGAATGAGCCAGCAGAATCCAAAAGATATCACTATCAACACTTTTAACCCTAATCTGTTCATAACCCATTATTACCGTTTTCGAGATAAATGTCTGCAAATTATAATATTATTATTATTTATTTTTTTCAGTTTATTTTATTTTTTGTTATGTTAATAATATAAAGTTATATTATACGCCTTACAATAATTGCCACATTTATTTCCTCTAAGTGATTTACCGATATATGAATTTCCATGTTTTCTTAAGTTTGGACTCATTTATCTGGAAAATGGTAACTCCTATCAAAATATTGTATAGGAACAAGCTTGTAGAAAATTTTATGCTCGTTGTTTTTTGTGAAAAATAGTTTTTGTCCATCTTTTTTAGTTTTTGTGTTAAATGACAAAAACAACATTGGCAACAGTTCTTTTAACATATGGCCGCCATTTTGAAAGTACAGCCAATTTTTTGTTAGGACATGTCAAATTGTTCCTTAGGCTTTATTTTTATGAAAAACATTGTCCCCAAGGATCGGGGGGTGCACGTACAGCTAGGGAGTAGCAGTTATCTTCTTTACGGTGATGAAATTTTTAACGTAGGGCGGAATACGCCCGAAAAAATAGTAAAATTTTGAAATCGTTCAAAATCGAACCCCCTACGTAAATCAATATTGACCCTCTTGGAGTCTTATATATCACCTTGTCCATTTTGAACTTCTATACATTTAACACCCCTGTATATTAGGATGGCCTAGCTTTACAGAGGGTAATTTTTTTTTAATTTTTTTGCGACCCACCCCACAAAAATATTCCATCATACTAGAAATAATTTATGTGAAAATTTCGGATTAATCAGAGAAAGGGAACCAGTGCAGCAGCAGGAAAAAATTTGTAGACAACTACCTAGACTCTTTTACCACTTTTCTAAGAATGTTTTACTGGTTTAAATATTTTAACCCATAAAAATTATCCAGTATCCAATATGGATTATTTAAATGAGACAGCCACAATATTTCAACAAATGTTAGAAAGAGATATTCTGTACTTTTTTGTAGACACCATATTTTTGAACTTGAGAAGTGTGTTTGACATTATAATGCCTTCTTCATCTGTTCTAAATGCTCTGTTTTAATGCTTTAGAGAATTTTCGCCTAAAATAGACCAAAATAAAGTGAAAACTAAAGGACAATGTTAAAAATAGCTGATTTTTGGCCCCCTACACGGAGCGCATAAGACCCAGAGGAAATAGTTGGAAGAGGCTCAAAATTAATAAAAAATACGTCTCCGTGGTATCAAAAGGCTGGGGAAAATTCTATTTTCTGAAAATAGAGATGCTGAGGTCAGGATTAGTTGAAGGTTTGGGCTCAACTAGTCATCATTCTGTACATTTTTAATCACCTTAGTACCTATTTTTTTAATATTAAGTGCTGTGTATGGCTGTGTATGGCGTTCCACCCCCTGAATAGGGTGTGAGTAGGGGTAGTTTTCACCCTTTTGTTATCTCTATTGCATGGGTACCTAATAGTTATCATAAAATAAATATAATTTTCACATTCAATATAAGCTATTTATTCAAAGCAATTTTAGGGGTTGTTTTTATGTTTTGATACCACGAAGATATACTTTTATTAATTTTGAGCCTTTTCCAACCATTTTCTCTGGGTCTTATGCGTTCCGCGATGGAGGGCCAAAAATCAGCTATTTTTAACATTGTCCTTTCAGGTAGAAAAAATTAAACACATTTTACAGTCAGTTAAAGCTGAAATTACAGACTTATATACATCTTTTAAACTGTAACAACCCCGCCGCGATGATCATAAAGAATTTTTAATGATTTCTAAACTTTTTATTGGCGAACAACCCACTAACATGGACTTTTATCGTCCAGGTGCATTTCATCACGCACGTTGGATGTCCAGTGCATCTGTCTAAACATATTCTTTTTTCAAGATCAATTTACACTAACTTAGAAAGAAAAGACAGTTGTTGAAGATATATGCCTCTTTATTAATTGTAAAGCTTTTTATGAAGGTTCAAAGCACGATATATTAGTAAAGAATCATTTCATGATATACAGTTTTGTAAAGAACTCATCATTATATATAAAAATATTGACAAAGAAATATTTCAATCAGCAAATAATGAAATAGTGGACCATTTGTAGTACCTAAATCCTATTAATGTTCCTTAATGTGTCCTTCGTGACAATATTTCTGTTATCACCAAGAGAGCTTGAACTTTGAATAAAAAATCACCAAATGAAGAAGGTATTAAACGACTTGTGATTCATGACATTAACGATTAAAAACAAGGACATTCAGGATTTCATATCCAAGAACAGTAAACATTAAATAGACCAAAATGCTTACAGAATTCTTAGAAAATGATCCGGCAACTTGGAGTAAAAACATAAAGTCGTAAATGATGCAGCTGAAAGAGGTACCATGCTTATTGGTGACTACAATGAAATTTTAAGGAAAAATTAAGAGCAAAAACAGTTTTTACTCCAAGTTGTAATGGATTATGAATAAGGTTTCACAAACTCCAAAAAAAGAAACGCTGTCACAAGCTTTAGAATAGTGAAAAGAATATTATTTTTGTTACCACACTTGTACATTTAGGAAAGTACTTAGTGCTATTTTTGGTAAAAAATTACTTTTTTATAAAACAAGGGGAGTTTTATATTACAGTTTTTTTCCTAGACTGTGAATTTATGGTGGAATAAGACATCCATATTTATAACGTGGCCTAGGCCTAGGCCGGGAAAGTAACATTCCTGTATGGTTTTTTATGTATATTTTAGACAGTAAATAAATACATGCAGACAAACCAACTCACATTAAAATTGCATTTATTAGTAACCAGTTAGATTGTAATGAAGAAATGTTGTGCATTATTACAAATTCCTTAATTTATAATAATATTGATTGTAATTTCAGAAAAAATAGTATGTGTACTTCGGTGTGAGAGCACATTCCCGGACTTCGATGCTTGTTGGCCTCGGCTAGCTCCTCGCCAACAATTTGCATCGTCGTCCGGGAATGTATTGCTTTCATACCTAAATACACAATATACTATTTTCTGAAATCGATCGGCAACTGTCAGAAAACAGACCGGAAAAGATCCGTTGCCAAGCACGATCAACAAAACCGTACGGGAATGTTACTTTCCCGTACGGTTTTTTATGTATATTTTAAACAGTAAATAAATACACGCAGATAAACCAACTCACATTAAAATTGCATTTATTAGTAACCAGTTAGATTGTAATGAAGAAATGTTATACATTAATACAAATTCCTTAATTTATAATAATATTGATTGTGATTTCAGAAAAAATAGTATATGTACTTTGTTGTGAAAGCACATTCCCGGACTTCGATGCTTTTTGGCCTCGGATAGCTCCTCGCCAACAATTTGCATCGTCGTTCGGAATGTATTGCTTTCACACCTAAATACACAATATACTGTAACGTGTTTCCACCCCTAGGAAACCACCTTTGCAAATTCCGTGGGTTCCAAAAATTATAACAAGAGATAACCACTAACACACTTTATTAAATAATTTACTGGATATTTCACAATACTGATTATTAACTTAAATGAACTTTACTGACTAAAAATAACAATGTTTATCACTTTGTAGTCTTAACCTCACTTCTCAATCAAACTTCTAGACTTTCTATACTTTCTGAACTATCCTTTCTGAACTACCTAAAATGACAGATCTCGATTTTTCTGTGATGACGCCACCATTCTCTAGGTAATTCCGGATGTCATCACTTTAGAACTACTGGTAGGTTCTTTCTCGAGTAGGTGCAAATACATATGAAACGAGACTGCCTTGCCGCAGTTGTAACATTTAATACCACCACTCGGCTTTCCTTTGTTTGCTGTTTTTCCTGCTTTCCGAGGTCATCTAGTTTATCAAATAATTTGGTGAACATTTTCTGCATCTCTGTCAACATAGGATTCTGGTTAATTTCTGGTTGCGATTCTTCGAGAGTCACAGCTCGCAATCTCGACCTTGGAGTATCCCTATAAGCGGCTTCTACTTCCAGTCCACGTACCAAAGCTTCGCTACTATTTTGGTGTCTCGTCAGCCTCAGAACTCGCCTGACCTCGTCCCTTATATCATCTAAAAAGGCCCTCACGGCTAATTGTTCCTGGAATTCTTTAGGTGCACTCGAATACGCCAGGTGTGCCAGTCTCTCTATCGCAGCTTCGAATTCTTGTAAACTTTCCCCAGATTTTTGCATCCGGGATTTCAGCTGAGCCTGGTATAATTGGGTAAGGTGTTGATCGCCATATCTCAAGTCTAATGCAGCTTCCAAGACTTTGAAGTCCCTTTGTTTCTCAACTGGGATGGTTTGGAGTAACTCTGAAGCTTGGCCCCCTTAGCGCTAGAACTAATGCCATGGCCTTTTCCTCATTATCCCAGTTATTTGCAGATACCGCCGCCTCGAATTGTCTTTTGTACGTCGTCCATGAGCTTTGGCCGTCAAAGGAGGGAGGTTTTAACCGAGGATCCGATGATGTTACTAACTGGCCTCCTTTTTCTCTCAACTGACGTTTAAGGCGCTCTACCTCTCCTTCGACCTCACTCATTTTTCCTTTGATTTGACTAACTTTTGTCTCGACCACACCTTCTTTGTCTTCGACCTTGTTTATCTCCTCTTTAACTTCTTCCTTGACAGAAATGATTGTGTCCTGTTGTATTTTTATTTGATCGCTCAAGATTTTCCTTAATTCCTCCTGGCGTCTTTCTTCCAAGTCCATTATTTTTCTGAGTTCGTCTTTTTCCTCTTGACGTTGTCTTTCTTGCTCTTCTTTCTCCTCTTAACGCATTTTCTCCTGTTCTTCTTTTTCCTCCTGCTGTCGTATTTTCAGGTCTTCCATAATTTTTCTCAGTTCGTTTTTTTCTTCTTGGCGTCTTATTTATTGCTCTTCTTTTTCTTCTTGACGTTTTCTTTCTTGGTCTTCTATAATTTTTCTGAATTCGTCTTTCTCTTCTTGACGTCTTTCTTTCTTCATCCTCCTCTTCTTTCTGACGCCTTCTTTCTTCATCCTCTTTTTCTTTCTGACGTCGTTTTTCTTCATCCTCTTTTTCTTTCCGACGTCTTCTTTCTTCATCCTCTTTTTCTTTCTGACGTCTTCTTTCTTGCTCTTCTTTTTCTTCTTGACGCCGTTTTTCCTCCTCCTGGCGCTGCTCTGCCATCATCCTCGTAAATTCCGCAAGTAGATCCTTCATTTGTTTCTCCGTAGCCATGCTTTTTTTTGTAATGGGCATAAGATTATGTTAAAATAGAATAAATTTAACTGTCACGTCAATATCGGTAATGGAACTTTCCAGAAAAATCTCGAAACAACACGAAAAAGTCTTATCCAGAGTCTTTTGTCACTATCCAGTTCAGAGAATTTAATAATCTTCATTAATGTCCAAATAGAAAAGTTCTAGTAATTTTCACGCACTAACAGAAATTCGTCTTTTTCAGTGTCTCTATCACTTCTCAGTTCAAAGGATTTAATTATCACACTAATGTCCTGATAAAATGTTCTACAATGTCTCAAAAATGCACTTAACACTATTTTCCTGTTCTAAAATAACCCTCGAACAATGTCCAGTAAATTAGTCCTCTGTGTTAGCACTAACTCTCAAGAATACTTCTCGAACACTTCAGCACAACTTCAGAGCTCCTCTTGTCATAAAATTCCACTTCTGACACCAATTTGTAACGTGTTTCCACCCCTAGGAAACCACCCTTGCAAATTCCGTGGGTTCCAAAAATTATAACAAGAGATAACCACTAACACACTTTATTAAATAATTTACTGGATACTTCACAATACTGATTATTAACTTAAATGAACTTTACTGACTAAAAATAACAATGTTTATCACTTTGTAGTCTTAACCTCACTTGTCAATCAAACTTCTAGACTTTCTATACTTTCTGAACTACCCGCCGAGAATGCGATCTTTTATACCTAAAAATGATAGATCTCGATTTTTCTGTGATGACGCCACCATTCTCTAGATAATTCCGTATGCCATCACTTTAGAACTACTGGTAGGTTCTTTCTCGAGTAGATGCAAATACATCTGAATTAATTGAAGGGGTTGCAACACATCACAATACTATTTTCTGAAATCAATCGGCAACTGTCAGAAAACAGACTGGAAAAGATCCGTTGCCAAGCACGATCAACAAAACCGTACGGGAATGTTACTTTCCCGTACGGTTTTATTATGTATATTTTAAACAGTAAATAAATACACGCAGACAAACCAACTCACATTAAAATTGCATTTATTAGTAAGCAGTTAGATTGTAATGAAGAGATGTTATACATTAATACAAATTCCTTAATTTATAATAATATTGATTGTGATTTCAGAAAAAATAGCGGTGTGAAAGCACATTCCCGGACTTCGATGCTTGTTGGCCTCGGCTAGCGCCTCGGCCATCTGCATTGTCGTCCGGGAATGTATTGCTTTCACACCTAAATACACAATATACTTATTATATTCTTCGCAAATACGAAAACGAAGAGTATATTGTATTTGATCGGCGCATTTCTAAATCCGTAAATATCGCTCGCAGACAAAAAATTTTCATATCATTGTGAACGAATTCTGAACAACTTTCAAAATGTCCGTCTGTCCGTCCGTCTGTCCGTATGCCCGTCCGTCCGTCCGTCACGTTTCTTGTAAGCATGATAACTCAAGAAAGAAAAATCCGATTGTATTGAAATTTGGACAGTAAGTTAGTGTTAGCTAGAGGAAGAACCCTATTGTTTTGGAACAAAATCGATCGGTAAATCAAAATGTTATTAATGATTTAAATTTGGAAAAAAAATGTTTTTGTAATTGAATAGAAATCAGGTGGAATGAGATTTCATTTTAATATCTAATATTCATATATTTTACAAATATACATTTCATATTGTAATATACAACCGTGAAAATATGATTCTAGCTCGTGTCTTATAATGTAAAAATTCACATGTTAACGAAGAGTACGTTTTTAGTTTGTTTTTTCGTGTTTTTTATTTTTCCCACTGTTACCATAAACATATGCTTTTACCTCCGTTGTTAATGGCAACGCACAGCTGCACAAATAGAAAATGAAAAAAATACAGTTTTTTAACAGTCGTAGAAGAATAACATTATTTACTGTTATTTAGACGTGTCAAATGGACATGCGTATAAAATTTGATTAATAAATATTCTATGTTACACGTTAATTTGGCTCGACATAAACTTCTGGAACTAAATTCGATATCATCTTCCAAGTGAAAAACAGAAGATTTGGTACGCTCTAATTCTTTTTTTTTTTTTTTGTATGTTTACTATAATTTTTTTTTATAAAACTGAGAATATCCAAGTATACCGAACTATTTTCCGAATAAACTCATCTCTGTATACTATACGTTATAGACGCTGTACCAAGATGGATTTTTTATCAACTTTTTCGCCCCACCAAACTTGGAACCTATGGCCAAGCACATCATATTTGTATTGGACACGAGTGGAAGTATGGATGGGATGAAAATTACTCAGTTAAAAGAAGCAATGAGAAGTATTTTACCACAACTCTACGATGAGGATTTATTTAGCATTGTTCAGTATGCTGAAGAGGTTAACTTGTGGGATTTAAATTTAAATTCGATTGACGTCTTGCCTGTCTCCCCCGATTATGGAAATTTGGCGGCTCAAATTCAGGTAAGATATATAAGTTGTCCTGAAAACAGTGTGCAGTACTTTACGAGCCGGTTCTACGACCAATAATAATAATAATAATAATAATAATAATAATATATAATTTATTTTCCTTAAAAGACAATACAAAATTGTATAGGAATAGCCAATAGACCAAAAACCAATATAGCTCGATTTTCGAGAAGCAAACAATGGCGCAAACCGCGATCGTCTATCTTTTTCGACTACTGAGCTACGGAGCGTTTTTGGAAAATTGGCATTTTTGGATGACCTCTACATCTCAATTACCAAGTGTTGAATCTAAAATCGAGTAACACATTCTTTTGAGTAGAATTTGTTGCTGATAAGAAGAAGATTATGCATGCCTCAGTTTTAGAGATATAGACATAACTTATATTTTTCTTAGATGGAACACCCTGTAAATTATTTCATTACTCGATCACAACTTAAATTAGCTATCCAACGATATGTCATATTTATCTTTAGAAAAAGTGGTTAATTTTCAAAAAATTTAATATATTTGTGAGGAGGCCATGGAAAACTATTAACAAAAACAACACTTCTTATAATATAAAATAATTTGGCCTAAAATAGGAGAACTAATCTACAATAAATGTTCGAATTTTCTTCTATTGACATCTATGCATTTTTGACACCTTCTCCTTACAGCATTTGTTCCATTTCTAATCGTGACAAGAGTTATTATCCGAAACGCAGCTATTATTTTGTTTTCCAATTATTCTATTATTAGAACGTTCTCCATAATATATAATATTTTTACCTACGATCACTACTATAAATAGTAAAAAACACACTACCTGTCATCTATGTAAGTGGAATTTTACATATTGTAAACAAAACGCACTGTAAACAAATCGCACGGTAAACAGAACGTACGGGACACGCAATTATAGGTGGCTTATATCGCTAACACGGGGTTTAAAAAAACAAATGCGCCTACGTAATTTTCAAACGCTGTCAAAACTGACATAATATTTGTTGATTAATATTGTTGACTAGTAAACTAAATCCAGATTTTACTAAAGAAATAAATAAATATGATCGTAGGTAAAGTATAGTACATAATTCGAGTTGTAAAGCAATTACACACTCATGGAAATACGCACTCGTCGCTACGCGGCATCGTGCGTAACTTTTCCGTTAGTGCGTAATATGCTTCTTACAACACTCATTACGTAATATACTATTAAATAAAGACCAAAGCCAAAAGTCGGCAGGGGAGAGATCTAGCTGGCCACAAAGTAGGACCATTATTTCCTAAAAATTAAGCAATATCTAAACTACTTTGTTGTTTATTAATGGCAGTTAGATAAATTAATTGTTAGTTATCAATTTAGTTAACTTAGCTATCTAGACATTGATAAACTAGTCCTCCCCAAATTGAGCATTTAAATAATTTCGTGTTTCATTTGACGTATGATCCAGAGCTGGGCAAATATGTACTTACAAATACATCATAAGTATTTAAATACTAGAAAGTATTTAAATACCGAGTATTTAAATACTTCTTGCAACAAGTATTTGTATTTATACTTGCAAATACTTTGTCTGAAATATTTACTACTTAGTATTTGTGAAAATGATCCTAAAGTACTTATAAATACTTAAACTATTTAAATAACTGGAAAGTATTTAAATACTTCTAAGAAAGTATTTAAATCATTTTTTGACAGTATTTAAATACTTTTCGAAGCACTTGAATCTCAAAAGTATTTAAATAAGTTCAACAAATATAATCAAATACACCAGGGATACAGGCAGATACTCGTCAAGAATCGAGACATGTACTATAGTTGTAGTTAATAAATACATTGCATCATTCAGTCTTCAGTTATTCACGTCTTAATAATTCTCAGAAAGTTATATATCTGTTTTGGGATTGTGACAGAGAACAGTTGAACTAGTGCTATAGTCTCTATGCTTTATTTAGGTATTTACTGAAGACGCAAAGGTCTAGCTCTACAGATAAGTAAAAGTCCAATACCCAACTAGAACTGATTAAGTATAGAGGTATTAAAATAGTGTTTTAGAAGTTCATGAAAGTCATGAAACTTAAAATTTTGACACCTCGAATAGTCAAATAGTATTTAATATAATAAGGATAATGATAATAATAAGTCTTTATTGATTTCTACAAAAATAGAAAATACAATTTGGCAAAGTGGCCCAGACGACAGAACATTTTATAGTGAAACCCACAAAAACTTGCAAACTAAATAATTTTTTTTAATGAGTTCGTGAAAATGCATAGAATAATTTCCTGAAAAGTTTACATTCCGCTCGGATGCAGAACATACAACATTTTTAAATTAAGTCAGGGTAGAAAAAAAACAAAAATACAAGTGAATAGAGATCACGTATTTCTGAACAAAAAATGTTCTAATAAAATTTATCGCTAAGCCATGGTATTCCTGGAAAAAAATAATGAAGTAACTTTGTCACTCTGCGCGACCAAGCGGTTAAATGCATACCACGAACCTCTAAGAATTCTTAGCAGTTCTAACGAGTTTTTAACATTTTTCTTAGTGAATAGGAGGATAAATAGTGAGTCTGGAGGGAAAATATATAATTATCAACGCATACACAGACACCACACATAGCCGCTGAATCGCTCGCATGAAATTTTACGTGCCTTTACTGTATTGTATATATTTCAGGTACACCCATCAACATCTCAGCTATATCCAATGGATTTCTTATACATTTGTAACTGTATACATTCTACCTGACATTAAATCAGGTATGGCTGCTTTTTTAATATGTTATATAGGGTTAAAAAGTAATGTTAAATCCAAGTTTACGACCTCGGCAGATCTCCGGATCTTGGCCAAAAACCAAAAAAACAGCGAGATTTTTGTTATTTTATCAGTTTTTGTCGATTTTGACACCCAAGGCCTACTTTTTCGGTAAAAACATTTTTAGTATTTTTTAAAAGTAGTATCCGAGATACAGCTGTTCAAAGTTTTGCAAAATTTTCATTTTTCGACATTTTGATGGTAGTAGTATGGTAGTATTTCACAGATTTTTAAGTTAGAAATTGTTAAAAAATGTCGAAAAATTTTAATTTTTAACAATATTAAAAAAGCAGCCATACCTGATTTAATGTCAGGTAACCCCCTTTTTTTGATGACAAAGTTACTGGATTATATTGGAAAAGTTCCAGAATTTATATTCAAAACAATCAAAGATATTTTCATAGTTATAAGGATAAGATCGTGAAAATCCCAATTTCTTATCATGATCTAATTGATCATACTTTCGAAAAAGTGCATACAAGTAAACGAATTTGTGTTTGAACATTCGAAAAATATCAGATCTCAATGAAGAAAGAATTTCTTTCTTTTTTTCTATATTTTTTATTGCGACGATTGAGTTCGGGTGTGATGATATATATAAGTATATTTTTCCCATCCATCCTTTACTTGTATTGTTTAAAACAAAAAAGCAATCAGAAAGCTGCAATTTTAATCTTTTAAATGAACCAACACTCATATAGATTGAACAAATTCTGATTTAGTGACATCTAAGTCAGTGCATCGGTGTCACAGGCATGCGTATTCAAGCGCGCGCACGCGTGTATCTCGCTCCGAGTTATAACGTTACATTTGATTATTTTTTCCGGGAAAACCGTGGCTTTAGCGGTAAATTTTGTTAGCACATTTTTTGTTCATAAATACGTGATCTAACCATCTGTATTTTTTATTTTTTCCTAGCTTGACTTAATTTCAAAATTTTGAAAAAACAGATGAAAAACATTGTTTTTTCATATTTTTTTATGTTCTGCATCCGAGCGAAATGTAAACTTTTCAGGATATTATTCTATACACTTTCACGAACTTATTAAAAAAAAATATTCAGTTTGCAAATTTTTGTAGGTAAATACCTCCATCGACTGAGCTAAAGTTTAGCCATTAAAGGCTATTTTTACACTTAACTATGCTTCAAAATATTTCAATGTTAGCAAAGTATTTAAATAGTCAGGAAGTATTTAAATACTAAGTTTAAATTATTTAATTACTTTTGTTATTTATTATTTAAATACTTTTATCTTTTGAAAATACTTAATATTTAAATACTTTTAATTTTCCGAAAGTATTTAGTATTTAATATTTAAATATTTTAAGTATTTGCCCAGCTCTGGTATGATCTGGGGTGTGTTGGTAAATTAATCTTTGAAATTGCATATTGTCTACGAGGAGCTCTATTTCTTGTCGTAGAATGTTAATAAAATTTTCGGTATTCAAATTACCGTGAAAAAAAATCAGGACACATTATTTCGTATCCAATGAAACCACACCATACACAAAATCCAAATAGTTCTTGACAATTAACTGTAGCGGTTAGTGCGGATTTTCATGAGCCCAGTGGTTATTATGCCGATTAAAAAATCCGGCACTGCTCATATGGGCCTCGTCTATCCATATAATTCTTCCTTCAAATGCCTTTGAAAGTCGTTTGGGTATAGACGGTGACTAATCCTAATATTGTAGGGTTTTAATTTATTTTTTTAAGCAACGTAACGCAGTTGTTTTTGGGATTTCCAAATTTTCCTATATTTCGCGAGACGGTATATTAGGATTGCCTCTTACAGTTTCTAAAACAACATTTTCTACAGCTTCTGTACATGCTTTATTATATATTTTTGCTCGAGGTTTTACAAATGATCCAAACTCTTTTAAATTTTGTTGCAGCCTTTTGAATATTTTTATATCTGGTTGTCTCTTTTCTGGATATCTAAAAATATTGTTTAGGCGGCATTTTTGGCACAAAGTTTTTTTGCTGTCTATAGCTTACCTGTTAAAATAAAGCTCGGAAGCTAAATTTGAATCTTCTCCGCATTCTATAAAACACTTAATCATATTATATTTTTCACCATTACTAAACTGAACCATTTTTAACAATGCTCACTCAGAATTAACTCACAAATTAGTTTGTCATTTACGATTATTTCGATATTCTTTTTTTACCATGGCCTTGCCTTCTCAATGAATATTAGAAATGCGATAAATATGCATAGATGTTAATGGAAGACAATTGAAATATCTGTTGTAGTTTAGTTTTTCCTATTTTTGGCAAAATTATTTTATATTACAAGATGTGTGGTTGTTAATAGTTTTCCATGGCCTCCTTACAAATATATTAAATTTTTCGAAAATTAACCACTTTTTCTAGAGATAAATATGACATATGATATATCTCTGGATAGCTAATTTAAATTGTGATCGAATAATGAAATAATTTATAGGATATTCAATTTAAAAAAACACAAGTTATGTCTATATCTCGAAAACTGAGGCATGCATAATTTTCTTCTTATCAGCAACGAATTCTACTCAAAAAAGTGCCTTCAGAATGTGTTACTCGATTTTCGATTCGACGCTTGGTAATTGAGATATAGAGGTCATCCAAAAATAATGTCAATTTTCCAAAAGCGCTCTGTAGCGCGGTAGTCGAAAAAAGATAAACGATCGCGGTTTTCACCATTGTTTGTTTCTCGAAAATCAAGCTCATCTGCTATCTGCCATAGTTTTAGAGAAAACCCCAAATCCCATCTGATTTGTTCCACCCTGTATATGGTCAATATCAAATACATGTTTTTACTCTACTGTACTATTTTTTTCAGAATACACCCATTCCAGATGCTGCACAAGCAACCAAGGAAAACATTGAGGCGGCGAAAAATATTATAGCCAAATTTCAAGCTGACGGTTCTACAAATAGCATAGGAGGGTTAGAAGTTGGACTATATTTAGTAAAGTTAGTGCAGAACAAATACAAGGACAAATACCAGCCCCTCTTGGTGTTCTTAACTGATGGCCTTCCGAATGAGGGCATCCACGATACTACACAAATAATCTCGTTGGTAAATAAAATTGAGCAAATTAATAATTTTGCATGCAAGCCATCAAATAAAGTCAATGAATGGCATGAATCAATGAAAATCGAATAGAGAACGGTATAAAATTATATTACATGATGTCATTCCGTGTGATCCTTTTTATTTTATTTTATAAGCAAATAACAATACGAAAACGATTGTTGGCCCTACTTCCGGGAATCATTGCTGATTACCTAGGAAAATTTCAATAATTTGGAAATTAAAAACTCTACTATCAGTCTTATCTCTGTTTTTTAACCGACTTCATAAAATTTTAAAAAGGAGGAGGTTCTTAATTCGACCCGTATGTATAATTTTTTATTAATGATCAGTGATTACTCTGGCGTAGCTTAAGGGATTTCTGTCAAACTTGCTGCAAACTTTGGGGAAACAAAAATTGGAAACATTTTTTATATTACGAGCTAATTCGAAGATTTGGCGGAGTCGCCGGTGATATCAATTAAAAATTCAGTTCTCGATTTATAATAATGATAATTTTTCACAAACAGCAGGGAACTATTATAACTTCCTATCATGTTATATACCATTTCGCAACGAAAGAGAGCTTTGCATGGAAGCTAATCAGCCGCAGAATCTTTTCTACGACAACAGTATGAACTGAGACTTTTATTGAGAAACACGCTCGTTGAACAATTTGCTTTTACAAACAAATTATACAGCATGCTCTCGGTCATGTCGTTGTTTTCAATGTTGTTAATGATGACGATTTCATTGCATGATGGTTTTTAATTGAGAGAGAGAGAGAGTCAGCAAATTTTTTTACGTGAAACCTGGTACAATGGCGGAAACTGAGAAGTAAATGTTTCTTTGATATTATGTGCTATGAACTAAAAGTATATTATTATAAGGAACTAAAGTGAAGTTATGATGTATTATTTGTTTATCCTCCAGACAGGCACCTTGAATTACGTGAAAGTACTAAAAAGGTTGAAAAAAATTTTTTTTTAAATCGAACCGCATTCAAAAAATATCTCTAAAAAATAAGAAACAAAATTTCACTCAGTTTTACAAATACCTGGCTACTTAATAGTGGAAAGTAGTAAGGAACTGTACCTTATTACCAAATATCAATTTAAAGTCGGTGCAAAACGTATTTTTGAAATTAGCAATTTTTTTGCACCGACTTCAAATTGTTATTCGGTAATAAGGTACAGTTCCTTATAGAGTGAGATCTCAGAGCCGCCAGACCTACGTCATTTAGCAAAGCTAATATTTTGACAACAAATAGTGTAATATCTAGTTAAGAACGTATGCGTATTTGCTAATCTGAAAGCGGGGCCATTTTGCAGAAAACAGGTACAAAAGGTACATACAAATTTTACTTAGTACGTTAAAGTATGATAGCTGGATTATTTTACAAGTGACACGCTAACTACATGGTGTAAGCATCAACCTCCGAATCGTCCTACTACCATTTCTCCACTTTTGATCTTTCCTCAACTTTATCTTTCCAATCATTTTTATTCTCTTTCTTTATGTTCTATTTTTGTTCTCTTTTTTATTATATTCGTCCTCTTTTTTTATCAAAAATTCCCTTTTGGCCGATAACCTTTTAAAAAAAATTCAAACATTTTAAACCCTGTCCTTTTTCCACCACATTTTCCTGGCGTCAGGGAAACCACCAGGTCGGCAGTTCTTGTACGGGTTTTTTCGTTTAGCTTTTCACCCGAGTCAACAGCCCAAATTTATTCAGTGCTACAACCAGTGATTAGTTTCTAAGTTTTATATGAATTAGTTTTAGGTCCATGTGGACAGCATTTTTTAATTTTATTGTTAATTTTTAAATCCGCCACAGGCGGATAGGAGTTTTAACATTGTCTTATTAGTTATCGTTTAGCCAAATCGGACCTACTCCGTCCAACCCTACATTCACCACGGCGCTAAGCGCCGTGTTTGTCTGGTTGCCTCCGGGCCAGGTTTCGGGGGAGGCGCATTTTGTAAAATTTTAATTTTTAAATAAATATTTCTTGCTTTCTTGCTTGCTCCGAATCGTAAAGTCCGAGGTTCGATCCCTGAGCGTTCTCAGTTTTTTTTTAAATATACGTACTAAGAAAAAAGTTATGGCCAAAAATAATAAATATTTCCCTATCTGTTTCTTGGTAATCGCCACCTTAAGTTAATATTTGTTGAAAAAAAAAAAAGCTGAGAACGCTCAGGATCGAACCTCGGACCTTAAGATATTTTTTGAAGGCGGTTCGATTAAAAAAAAATTACTGTGGGCTTCTGAGTAACTTGTTCTGAAGGACATAATGGGGTCATTTAGTCAAATTTCATATTTAATTTTTTAGTGTGTTTATGCGAAGTAATCGTCGAATAATTATAACACTGAAAATTTGAGGTCGATCCGATAAGTAGTTTCAGAAATACACTACTTTAAACATGAAACGCTCAAAATGCTGACGTCATTGTATCCGAAAGTCTATCTCGAAGTTGCGTTCTCGCTGTTAGAACCAGGCAATTTGTCTAATCTGCCAGAGATGTACTTGGTTATGGTGATTTGGAGACTATTGGAGTATTTTAATACAAGAGTATGCAGCATTTAAGTACCGAAAACGGGAGAATAAAAATGCAACTAGGAGTGAATGACGTCTTGCAGCTTCGATGTTCTTGATTAATTTTAAGGTCTATAGAGATCCTAGTATATTTTGGCTTTTTTGCATTTCGCTCTGAAATCGAGATTTTTTGGAAAATATAAAAAAAAAATACGCTAAATGAACCCATTTAATTATTTTTGTTTTTTTGGAAAAAAGTGGAATGGAGTAAAAAATATATTAGAATCAATTAAAGGAAAATTAATTGCTGTTTGTCACGATTTTCTCATTTTTTCGTCTTTGGCATTCAGGAACACAAAAAAAGAACATAATCCCAGAATCTTCTATACTACCAGATCGGCAACATTTTTATTGTTCTCACGTTTACTTATTTTTGTGCAATATATTCGTAGAATATCAATAAGAAGGTCGACGTTTTCTTCGGGTGCAGTGAATAAATTCCTGTTTATTTGGAACATCGTAATAATCACATCACTAGAACATAAGCATTTTCGGCATTTTCGAACAGAAAGTGTTCTTTCTGCAACTGCCATCTTATTTAGCCTATATACAGGGTAGACCATTAACAGGCCATAGTTCAAGAGTAGATTCTTTGGACCAAAATATGAGGATATAACCAAACATGCTTTAGTAAATTATTGCTGTGGAAAAAGGTACAGGGTGTCAAAATTGTAATTTTTTTTGCGATATCTCAACTACCTCTTGACCGATCTTCTCCCAATTTGGTAAGGCAACATTTTTTAAGCTAAGAAACAATAATTTCTGTATTACATCACGCTAGCCAGTGGAGGGCGCCTCATGAGCTATACCTGATAATGAATATTTTTTCCCTTTTTTTTTACGAAACGTAGTGGCACTTTTGACTAGAAAATCTCGTGCAGGGGTCATTTCTACGTAAAAAAAAGTACACTTGATAATTCCAACCGTTTTCGAGAAAACTGCCTCTCTCAAGAATTTTTTGAAAACAAACTCAATTTTAAAAAGACAAATTGTATTTATTGACGTCTTAGGTCTGTCATTTACTGTCATTTACTTACGATTTCCTTAGTTTGACGTAGAAATAGCTGAAGCCAATTCAGAATAATGATTGTACATATTAAAAAAAAACATACATACAAGTCGAACTGAGATCCTCCTCCTTTTGTAGAAGTCGGTTAAAAATAGATTTACACAACTTTTCAACTTGCATCATTTATGAGTACACAGGACCGTATTTTATTTCCTTTGATGATCATGTAGAAGAACCTTACACATACCGTCTGATTGTCTTATTATAGGTGCCAGTCGCGTCCCCCCCCCTTGATTGTGTGTGGTTGTTGAGTTCTATGTTTGATAGACGAGAAAGGTAAAAACTCTACTTACCGTAGATTGCTAACTGCCTTCTCTCTCAATTTGGCTCCTTTGGTGATACACTTTATCTTATATTTCTAACACTGTAGAGGATCTTGTGCTTACAGAACTCTTAATCACTTTTATAGAAAATCCCTCCCGAGCTTTCGCGATCCGATCGGTGTTTTAAATTACAAACTTACGGGATCAGGAGACGCCCGGTATTCAACTCCGACCTAACAGACGATAGCCCTCGAGGGAAAAGACTTAAAGTTAATCATTCAATCAGTAAAATGCAACAGTTCGAATAATACCATTTATTGGTTCATCCATACAAAAAATGTTTTGCAATCCCATCTAAAGAAAATATGAAAATTTTAATTTAATCGCCTCCCCAAGTAGGGCAAGGACGAATACCTCTTATAGAGGACGTTAATACAGAGCAAGCAATAGCAATCGATTAGGTCAAGAGATTCCCACAACTGCCTTAGATTATGGAGGCACTTTGGTTTTGGGACTGGCTAAAAATAATATAAAATATTTTACTTTAAAAATTTTGGGACACCAGTGGTTAGCTTTAAGGTTCCTTTCAGTGCTTATAACATTCACAAGAACGGGAGTTCAACTATATGTGAGTTTATTTTGCGCCTTGCCTTGTTCACTTTTGGCGTACTTCTTAATTTTTTTCTTTATCCACAAATCTATCTACTATGTGAAATTTTGGCATACATTTGAATTGTGCGCCTTGCGCCTTACGTTTCCCCGAACGTGTATGAGTTCTCTTGTGCCAGTCTTCGGCGCTGATGCATTAAATATGTTTAGCTAAATCGTCTTTCAATACATTTTTCCTAAGTCGAAGTTTTTATTTATTCGTCGACTTAGATCGATTCTGGGAGTGTCTATAACAATCACACTGATTTTTTTTTTCATTTATATAATAGATACATCCTTAATAGTGAAGTCTGTCGGTCCGAAATTATGCTTTTTTTTAATGAATATATAACTAAATGGAACGATCACCATCTTGCAGAGCATATTGTTGGCCATTCGAAATGAAAATTCACAACTTTCTTTATTAGGACCTAATTTCAGAAAATCTAATTTTTCATGCCTGAGAAGTAATCAGTGAAATGTATTTTTCAAAATATACATCGCATGAAAAGTTTTATAATGAATTCTTGGAAACTTACTCAGAAACTCGCTCAGAAAACTAGAGCTCCTTTTCGAGAAAATAAGCCAGCCCCAAGTTGCCACTGGCAAATATGTGCATTAAAAACTTTAACAAGGGAGGAACTATGTTAATTATAGAAAATTTATATATGTACATGCCGAATGCCACAGATACTGGCTCACATCCATAGTTCCTTTAATTTTTTACTCATCCATTTGAAATTTTGGGAGCATAAAGTACACCTAGAGATGTATTTATGAACATAACAAACAATATAATGTAACTTTCGGTTTACCCGGAAATGACCTCAACTGTCGATTTTTAAAGGCAATACCCTGTAATTTTTAATTATTTGGGTTCAGGGCAACATTCTGGATATATCAAATCAAATAAAATCAAATCAAATTTATTGGTGCTTTAACAATACAGTTTTACATAAATCAAATATAGAAATATAGAAATTGTCATAATATTATGCAATGTCACACATAAAATATATAATATAGGATACAATAATATAAATAAATTGTAAAATAACATACATAATTAAAAATATTTCAAATATACATACAAAATATTTATACACATACACAAATATACACAATAAAATATACTGTAAATTTATATAAAATTTATATAAAATTGTTGTCCATTATTTTGGCTTCAGTGCCATTAAAATTTAAAAATTCATGTATACTATAGTTTTTATTAACTGTTTATATTTCACCTTTGGTAAGGCATTCACCCAATTTGGAATTTTATTAAAAAATTTAGGGCCATAACAATTAAAGCCACAATCACTTGACTTAAGCGTATTAAAATTTATCACTAAGTTATGTTGAGTCCTCGTATTGTATTTGTGAATATATAAATATATATCAGGCAATGAAAAATGTAAAATGACAGAAATGTTAAAATTCCCAATTCAATAAATTTATCTCTTACATCCTCTCTATATCCACGATTTGTAATTATCCTGATAGTTTTCCTTTGTAACCCGAAAATTCTGTTAGCTTGCGGGGCATGGGCCCAGTTTATCAGACCATAAGTCATATGGGACACTATTAGCGAGTAATAGGCCGTTAATAAAATTTTGAAAGATACAATGTTTTTTAAGTTTCTTAGCAAGAATATATTTTTTGATATTTTTTTTGCTGTGTAATCAACATGGTGGAACCAGTTGAGATTTGGGTCAAGAAAAACGCCTAGAAATTTAACTTTTTCTGGGTTATTATAATTTTCAATTGGCCTATGACTGAAAATCATATTTGTAGTTTTATGCTCGTTTAGTGACAATTATTTATTTGATGAGAACCATTCTAAAGCATTTAACTTAGCTTCATCTATTTGCCTTTGAACAGCATCCAATTTATTGTCTGATACCAGGAGTGTGGAATGGTCTCCAAATAATACCAAGTCAACATCAGGTACAGACTTACTTAGGTCATTTACGTAAATTAAAAATAGGGTTGGTCCTAAGACCGATCCCTGTGGCACTTCGCTCTTTATGTACTGGGATGTCGAGTTAGTATTACTTATGCTTATGTGCTGCTGTCTATGCTTTAGAAATGATTCTATTAAGTTGCGGCTGATCTTGCCAAATTTATAAAATTTTAATTTGTCTATTAGAATTTGATGAGAAACACAATCAAAAGCCTTTTGAAGGTCACAAAAGGTTACTCTGATATAATCCCCATTCTCATTTCCTTTGACAATTTTGTTTATTAAGTAAATAATTGCGTCATTTGTGGTCATTTTTGCTCGAAAACCAAATTGTTTACAATAATATAAATTATTATTTTCAAAATGGTGTGTTACTTGATTTTTTAAATTTTTTGATACTGCAGGAACAAGAGAGAGATAGGTCGAAAGTTATTGTTATTTAAAGAACCTCCTTTATGAATTGATACCACCTTTGTGACCCTTAGGACATCTGTATTAACACCCTAATGCATTGATTGATTAGACTAGTAAGGTGAACAACTATAAGGTTTTTAATGGTTTTTTATTATATTTATTGACATATTGTAGTGATCTTTACTACTTTTATTTTTCATTTTATTAATTACGTACTGTATTTATACTAACTGCATTAAATTTGAAATTTGGTACATTTGCTTCAATATCATTGTTTGAAAAAAAATCTGTATAAACACTATTTACTAGAGGTAAGTTTTGTGTAATATTTTCAGCTACGTTTATGAAATAATTATTCATGTCTTCTACATTTAACTCGGTATTTAAGATTTTTTTATTTTGTTGCCTATTTTGGTTTATGATATTCCAGAAAGTCTTTGGAGTGTTTCCATTTTTGTGTAATATGTTATGATAGTACTTACTTTTAGTAATACTTATTTGACGTCTTTATTCCGTTTTGTACTTTTTTAGGTGTTCTTTTAATTTCACATCTGAGAAATTATATAATTCACTAAGTAAGCATACATTTTCCCTCATTTTATGCAAATCTGAGGTAAACCATTATTTTTTAGATTTCCTCTTCTTTATTTTTATTTCAGTTTGCGGAAAAGCCTTATCAATATTTTCATTTAAAACTTCCAGGAAAAATCTAAATTTTTCATTTACATTAAGATTGATATTATTGTTTGCTGTGCTCACCCAACTCCAATCAACTGTCTCAAAGTTATTATATAATAGAAGCATATCATGGCAGTTTAGCGATTTTTGAGCGGAGGTTCAGTTTTTCAAGCATTGTAAGATAATTGTTTAGAGTACGTTTGAATTTCAAAATTGTTCTGCGAAAGGTAAATTCCAAAGGAAAAATATAATTTTTCTTCTCATTTCATTAATAATTGTTTACAAAGCCAACAAAGTTGAACATATCACTTCTTATAGATTTTTTTTTCAAATGGGTGGTCCGTAGTGTTTAATAAATTATAGATTTTTTTCTGATGTCATTTATATCCATTTCATATCTATGCTATTTGGTTTTCATGGTTCAGATGTTATAGAAGTTTGAATGATTTGATGTTGAGATTTCGTAGACCCCATTTTAATCGTCGATGAGACTGACAGAAAACAAAATATGAAAAGCCCAGAAAATAAAAATTGATTTCGACTATATTTCTTTTTTTTTTTTTAGATAACAGCAATTAATTCAAGAGAATTCAACACCCCAATATACTCCTTGTGTATTGGTGATGACGCCGACTGGGATTTCTTACACGAACTATCCCACGAAACTGGAGCAGCGGCCACGCGCATTCACACCGATGGTGGCGAATCTTCTGGCGTCTCTGAACAATTGAAAACGTTTTATGAATTAATTCGCACACCAGTTTTGACTAACGTTACTGTCAACACACCAGAATCTTCGGCTTTGACTAAAACCCACTTCCCAATATTCTTCGATGGATCTGAAATTATCATAGCCGGCAAACGTAAGCATTGCTTGAGAATTACAGTATGGACATAAAATGTTGACAGTGGAGCAAAAAGTTCCCCTTATTAATCCTATAGTCGACCAAATGTAACGAATGCTTGACGGCATCTCTTTGTAATCTTGTAGTATCTGTTAGAGCACAATAATCCCAGGAGGCTGCAGTGCCCTCGGAGTAGTATACAGACGAGCCCGGGTAGGAGAGAGCTAGTCAGTATGGGTCTGACACTTCCAATATATCATTGGCTGATTGGAGCCCATGAGGCCATGAGCCCTCCTCTTAAAAAAAAAAACAATCTGTTATGCTATATTTAATAGATGTAGCTAAACCGCAGGCGATTATGCAGTGGCGTGCCCTGGATAGTTTTGTATATCACGTATATGATTTTGCATTGCTTATATATAAAAAAGTGAAAGCGAGCGGCGCTCACATAAAATAATAATAACTCAGCCATACAAAAATAAGTGGTTGGACTCGTTGAAACCGAATCCGAAGTCAGAATTGTCAGATTACTTCTTTTTCCACCCCCGACCCCAAAAAACACACCCCCCCCCCCAAAAAAAGTGGTCTGGCCTACGGACCATACCAGTATTTTGACCCTCTGACACCGAATCCGAAGTCAGAATTGTCAGATTGGCTTGTTTTTTACCTCACCCCCAAAACAAACAAAAAAGTAGTTTGGCCTGCAGACCATATCAGTATATCCTTATGTGTCTGGACCCGCTCAAACCGAATTCGTAGTCAGAATTGTGAGATTACATCTTTTTTCATCTCTAACCCCAAAAAAACACCCCCCCCCCCCCAAAAGCGGTCTGGCCTGCGGACCATACCAGTGTATCCTTATGTATTTGGACCCTCTGATACCGAATCCGAAGTCAGAATTGTCCAAAATCCCAATTGTCCTAATCCCAAAAAACACCCCCAAAATACAAAAAGTGGTCTGGCCTGTGGACCAGATCAGTGTATCCTTATGTATTCGGTCGTTTTTCTCCCTCAACCCCAAAAGTCACCCCCAAAACGAAAAAAAGTGCACCAGACCAGTGTATCCTTACCAAATACATAAGGATACACTGCCACTGGTATGGACCTCCGGACAGACCATATTTGGGGTGTTTTTTGGAGGTGAAAAAAGAAGTAATCTGACAATTCTTACTTCGGATTCGGTTTCAGCGGGTCCAAATACACAAGGATACACTGATCAGGTCCGCAGGCCACACCACTTTTTTTGGGGAGGGGGTGATTTTTGGGGTTAAGGGTGAAAAACGAGCGAATCTAACAATTTTGACTTCGGATTCGGTTTTAGAGGGTCAAAATACATACGGATACACTGGTATGGTCCGCAGGCCAGACCACTTTTTTGGGGGGTGTCTTGTTGGGGTTAGGGGTGAAAAAAGAAGTAATCTGACAATTCTGACTTCGGATTCGGTTTCAGCGGGTCCAAATACATACGGATGTACTGGTCAAGTCCGCAGGCCAAACCACTTTTTTTTGTGTGGCTGTGTGATTGTTATTTTACATATACCTACAATATGATTATTAATTCATATTTCATGAAATAAATATATTTAAATCCATGTTTTTACCCTCATCTCAGTTGAAAACAAAAGCTGACGTTCTTCCAAAAAAGCTTTTAATGACATGGGCTTACTTCTTCAGCAGAGGAATACAAAATAGTATTTCTTGTTGATAGAATTGTTAATTAGTGAGTCACAGGTTAAGATAAATAAATAAATTTGCGTCTTAAATTAAAAATAAATAATTATTCTACGAAATAATGACATAATTAAACTTTCTTATTCAAACAACACAATTAAAAACAAATCAGTGTATCAATGGTTTGCTGAGAATGGAAAGAAAAAAGGGCTAACCATTATGGTCTTTTTTAATAAGAACAAAGATTCAAAGTAAAGACTTTATAAAATAAGTTAATAAATAAAGAGCTAAAATTTCCAAACACTAAATATAGGTAAGAAGGTTAATAGCATTTTCCGAAAGTAAAAGAAATAAAATGACAACATTTTTAAAAATGTTACAAATAAACATGTTTCAAACTTACCATAAATAATATTTTTCCAAAATAAATATTCCTTACCACAATCACTAACACTACCACTGTCACTATATCGCTGGTGGCTCCTTCATTTATAATTATTGGCTCAATTAGATACTCTACAACTTTTTTAATTTGCTCTAAATAAGTAATCAACTGTTAATAGTGCAATAGATTGAAGGGTTTTTCCGTCTTCTCATTTAATTTGTATGGAAATTTTCCTAAGATTTTATAGGTAAAAGAATTATCGGTTTTAGATAATTAAAACAAGTAGAACTATTTCTTTATATGCATAAAAGTCTCGCCACCGTGATTTTCCACGCTTCAGAAATATAAATAAATAATAGCCAAAATAAATTTGCAAAACCTGTAACATTGCACAATCATGGATCTACTGTCAGAACTTTACGTTCCTAGTATATAAAAAATATTTGCAGGCTTATTATACACTAGTGGTACCTAGAAATCTTGGGTCGATTCCTATAATAAGATAGAGTGAAATATAAATAGCAAAATAATGTACGTGAAAGAAAGCGATATATTGACATTGATGCCAGGCACTTCAGCACGTTTAATAGCCTTTCTTTTTAGAATATTATTTCTCTATTTCTCTTCTCTTCTACCTTACATTGGCATCGACTCAATATTTTAACATGCCACTACTGTATATTGACCAGTTAACTATACTACATAATGGATTGATAACTGCGTGACCATTCGAAAGAGATGTAGACGATAAGACTCTTAGCTAGCATTCTCTGTGGCATTGTATCGCAATAGGCTAAGACCCGTTTCCCTCTCCTTCTCGCCGGGTAGGTGTATCCAGTCAGAGTTCCATAATGTAGTATAGGTCAATCATATTGACTATTACATTTTGAAGACCACACTTTTTAATGTTGACTTGACACAAATACGACACAAACAGTATATTCAACAAACACATATTAGTACCAGTCAGCAAGAGCATAAAAACCCGAGAATAACATACTGTGGATGCATCTGCAGCATACTGGTCATCATGTGTGTGATGTTACTTACCTAGCCTGTACTGACGATGACCAATAAGCCAGAAACTGCAGCAGTGGCTGATCCAGGTGGGGGTGCTCAGGAGCACGTGCTCCTTGTCGTTTATTTTGGTATTCGTTTTTTATTAAATAATGGTGATTTATGAACAACAATATTAATTATTATTGTATTATATTATACATGATACATATGTATTGTATGTGCTCCCTGTCGTTTATTTTGGCAAAAAAATTTGTTGATGTTTTACTTGGGAGTGGAAAAATTTTTGGTGATTTTCTCTATTACGTTGATATAAAATAGCTTTATATTTTCAATTTTTTTTACATTCCTATTACGTCATTTAGTATATAAAAAATAATTTAATTTTTGAGGGTGCTGTTTTTATATTGAGTGACACCTACCAAATAAATCTATATTATTTAACACTAACATAACTATCGTGTGTAAAAATTACTTCAGGCACACAAAAAAAAATTAAGTGCGAAGACCTAGACCACTTAATTTGTACTTTGTACCAAACATTTTCTTCTGCACACACTTTCTTATGTCAGTGTTAAATAATATAGAATTTTTTAGTAGGTGTCACTCAAGTGGTTCATATAAAAACAGCACCCTCAAAAATTAAATTATTTTTTTAATATACTAAATGACGTAATAGGAATGTAAAAAAAATGAAAAATATAACAGTGACGTAGCCAGGATTTTTTTTCGGGGGGGGGGTGGGGGTCCGAACATTTTGAAGGTATTACTCAGATACGAGTACAGTAATCCAGTTGGAATATATGACAAAAACATCTTTAAATTAAACGTGCTTTCTTTCCGCACTTTAAAAGTCCCTTTAGTCGATTTATATTTTCGAGGCGTCGCGACGCCTAGCTCATTGAAGGCGTCGAAATTCTATCACTTTGAAGAAATACTAGTTGTTCCACATATGAACCTTTTTTGCAGAATTCCAAAATCTCCATTTTTTTTTTCGAGAATTTTCGCTCAGAGTTTTAAGTGGAAAATCCTGTATTTATAGTTCTGTTCAAAAGCGAAATCATTTCAAATATAAGAATATCACATATTGAAATGCATTGTTTTTTTAATGAGCGGGGCGCGCTAGTGTTGGTCCCATACGCATGTGACCAAGCATCTAGTAGTAAACTATAAAGAAACAATTTTCTTTACATCGTCTTGTTCAGTTCTGTTTATTTTTTTGAAAACAAAAAATGTAATTGAGGAACCTCTGGAACGCTTCATTATTAAAAGGAATTAGATTTCTACAATCACATCACATCAGTCATATTCATATGCAGCAGGTTACTTAAGATTAAATCAGATTCGGGTTGCGCTAGATCGCGCCGCCTCAAATTGGCACACTGTTGACTCCGCCGTATTAATATGGCTGCAATAAAATTGCAGGAAACCACACCATAATTTGCAACAGGGCTGGCTGGAATGGAGATTTAAATCAATCAGAAAAAATTTCAACAGAAACCAAAAATAAAATTAATATAATAATTTTAAATATCATGTCTGTCAATTATTTAAATGTCAATTAATTTCGGGGGGGGGGGGGTCCGGACCCCCTGGACCCCTCCCCTGGCTACGTCACTGAACATAAAGCTATTTTATATCAATGTCTTCTATTAATTTCATTTAATTATCTTCAATACTGTTGAAAAAAAAAAATTTTAAAGTTGAGGGTTGTCCCTATAACTCTGGTAATATAGGGGATAGAGGTTTATTACATATTTTATTGGGCATTTCTAGTCATAAGCAAAATTCATGTGAATGAATAACTCAATAAGCCGCTGGGTCCAATTCCATATACTTAACCGGCGAGACCCTTTGCTCTTAAAAAAATACTAGCAGTAGTTATTTTATGTTTATCAATTTGTGTTTTTTTATAATAAAGATACTTAGTGAAATTTAAGGTTCTAGACAAGAGTTTTTGTATATATCTTATATTATAACACTACAACGATTTTTTAAACAACTTTCGTTTCAGAGGTTTCTACAAATGGTACCAAGCCCGTAACGATTTCAGCAAAAGGTAAACAGGGCCCACTAGAGTTAGAGGCCAAAATAGGAATTCCCCTAACACGTCTTGAACGCGTGTGGGCATACCTGACGATAAAACAGCTACTAGATCAGATTCACGCCACCAGTTCGCAGCACGACAAAACGGAATTATCAAAGCTGGCTTTGGATATGGCGCTTAAATATTCGCTGGTAACAGACTTAACTTCGCTTATTGTTGTCAAACCGAATGACACCAACAGCGCTGTTAATACACAAGATGCGTCGGTGGGCATTTTTCCGGAATCCCCAAATGAGTTACCGATGTGTAGCAACATATCAGGTAAGTTAATTGATGGTCTTCAAAAAAGATGTTCTAAGTTCGACTTATATATGTAGGTGGAACTTAGAACACAAATATTTGTTTTACTTCTTTGTTGAATTTTCGTGATATAAATGGAATATTTTATGGAAAGCAATACATATAGTTGTAGAATCAACAAAAGTACTGAGAACGTATATATGTTAACAAATGAATTTATATATAATTTAAATACTAACACAAAGAGCCTTGTAATCTATATAGACTTGGTTAAGACTTTGTATGTCACATTATTTAATAAACTGAATTAGAGGAGACACATTATTACCCACCATTAAAAACATAAATTAATCAATTAAACAAAATTATTACTGCCAAAATTAAGAAATTCAAATCACAACTTAAACAGACCATCCTGTCTCACCCTAATGACCCCCATGCATTATCTACCTGGAAACTTAAAAAACAACAACCCATGCTGAACTTAACATCCCTCAGTGGTCACGGAGTTTCAAGCTCGGAAAAAGCGGCTCTTCTCTCCAAGCAAATCTCCACGCAGTTTACTCCAAATTAAATCCCACAACACCTCAAACAGTTACTGAAAAATACCTCACAGATCTAACTAGAAAATAGTCCACTTCATTGAAAAGCCTATAATTTTTTCTCACACATAGTTTTATTCAATCATCAAAGAAAGTAATCCTCGCAGAGCTCCTGGCCTGGATAATATACCCAATTATGCTCTCAAACTCTTACTAAAAAATGTAATTAATGTAAAAATTAGTAACTGCTGTGCACCACAAACATATTATCCACGACAGTGGAAAATTGTCAAGACAATTAATAGCTACCCTACAACTTAAAAAACCCTCCAAAGAATCCTCCAGTTACAGACCCATAAGTGTATTACCTTCCTTAGCAAGAATATTTGATTACTTCATTTTTCGTGACAGTCGACAGAGAGTGCTCTCCTGCATCTTCCTTTTTTCTAGAATCCCTAAAGGATCTTCTCCAATCCTAATTTTAATATTTATAAACGACATACCTCATTTTACGCGGATGAGTAGCCGATGGCTAAACTTCGCCTTAATAAAGACGTTTTATTATTATTATTATTATTATTCCGCCCTAATAACAACAACAAGATGCCCAAGAATAATGACTAAGATCTTACAGACAGCCATAGACCAGATAACCAAATTCTACACAAAATTAAGACTGCTGTCAAATTATAACAAAACGCAAACCATAATATTTAAATACTATAGCCTAGATAGGAGGATAATGACGAATTGAATTGTCAATAGTGTTAAGCGGCCAGTGCCATTGATCGACGTTGATTTGGATAAGCCTTTGAAAAAACCGCTGCCCAAGGAATCACTGCCACATCCAGATTCTCTATCCAAGTCACTCACAACGAAAAAACTTTGTATGTGAAAATAATTGTTTATGGAACTTTAATAATATAATATTTAAAATCTTCTACCCCAAAAACCCATAAAACGATACCCCACATCGGTAGTGGGGTGGGGGTGGTGATTGGGGGTTGGTAGTGGGGGTGGATGAAGTAAAAAAATATTTTGAGGTTTCTGGTTCCTGTACATACACTAAATCACAATTTTTTTTCATCCCCTTTTATAAGGGGGTGGGGGTGGTAATGGGGGTAGCTAACGCCAAATTTTTTTTTGAGACCTTAGATTCTCTTGTATATACTAAATACCAATTTCGTGGACTCTTACCTGCTTGATTTACCCATTTACCCGAAATTTACCCCAATTTACACCCCAACCCTTCAACGGAACAAGATGAAAATATAATCTAGTTCTAGATCTCGTTAAAGTACATATGTGTACCAAATTTCAAGTCAATATCTTAAACGGTTTCAGAGTAAACGTGCGCACAAAAAAAAGTTACAGACAGACAGACTGACAGACAGACCGACAGACAGACCGACAGACAGACCGACAGACAGACCGACAGACAGACCGACAGACAGACCGACAGACAGACAGAAATTTTTTTTTCGCTCAAACTTAAAATCTCGACGTTTCATGACATTTTAAGCCTATTTGGACAATAAAAATTTTTAAAAATTTTTTTGTCGTTACTATACCTCCACTGGACGTGGAAGTAAAATTAATTTGAATTACATCCCCTTCAAGTTTAAACGCCAAGAGTAACTGATGCATACATTAATCAAGTGCATTTATTACTATCCTTCTTTTTCCGCTAAGGTATAGATCACCGACCGAAACCGAAGGTAATTTCGGTTAGAGTTAAATAACATATATCATTTTCAGTTTTCATAGCAGCGAAAATTTTCATTTACGGTTTCGGTTGTCAAGGCAGCAACAATTCGGTTCTCGGTTATGGTTTCGGTTTAGAGATCCACGGCAATTCGGCTTCTCTTAGAAAAAATTGGCAATTACGGTGCAGTTTTCGGTTTCGATTCCAGTTTTTGGCTTTTTACTTGCTTTTTACCTTATGCAATCTTTATAATGGACGAATCGACTTAGATATGGTTTTCACCAATAAATTTGGTATTTCTACATCATGGTTTAAAGATAAGATTTGAATCTTTGATTTCAACCATATATTTAGAACTTTAAAGTCGTAAGTACGGTACAGATTTCGGTTTCGGTTTCAGTCCCTGGTATAGATGTAGACAAGTACATATAGCCCGACAATAATTCGCCAGAAGATAATCTGTGCCTCACTCCTGATTTTTGCAGTTACATCTGTCCTCGTTGTTTCTATGTATTCTATTTAGTAGCTATAGTCCGGTAAACTCTAAGGTGGCGTATGTATGAGTTGGTAGCACGACGTACGATTTGATATACGATGCGCATAAAGCTATCGCAGTGACATAGAGATGAAATAGTTGCGTATGTCTTATTCTCTTAGTTTATATGATGAAGTGACCTTTGAGTTTACTCGACTTTACGCGCCAGCTTAGAGTTTACTCGACTTTACCTTCAATATTGTATGTTATAAAATTTTCTAATTGCAAAAATCTGCAGTGCAAATTTTCATTTGTATGGGGGCTATAAATCGTAAATTATTAGCAATAGGGAAAATTGTTTAAATAAAAGTTGCGGCTTTTTTTATTTCCTACCATATTGATAATACCTTGTTTTAGGATAGAAGTAACAGGAGAGAAAATCCTACTTTGACCGTCGTACATTATAAAATAGAAAAATTCCTTGTAGGAATTATTCTCGGGCTAACTGATTAATTGACTATAGTATATTGCAAAGATGATTTTTCATAAAAAACTATACTACAGAAAGTTTCTCCTATACTGTATCGTTTTTTTTGTTAATATTGTTAAACCTACGTCCATACCATATTGTAAAATCAATTTTGGTTTGATTTGCTGCTTGTGGACTTCACATGCTCTCCCTAAATCAAGACACTAATGATGCTTATAACTACTGGGTCTAACTACGTATTTTGAAACTATATACAGGGTATTTGATTTATCGTTCTACAACTTACATCTTCTGATTAATTGAGATATGAAAAAACCCCAAAAAATATAATTTTGTACGCCTTTCTGAAGCATGTTTTGCCGTTTTCAAAAAAACACATAAGCATCGTTTTACATTCCCAAAATTGAAAATGGCCGCCTTTTTAATTTCTTTTCAAATATTATTTCCGAACCAGATTTAGAATCATCGTCAAAACTCGACCCCAACCTGGTAATAAAGTTATCCGATCAAATAATGGCTAACTGCGTTGTTTTTTTTTTAACTTTCAATTTTAATGATTTTAACTGTTTGATTTATCGTTCTACAGCTTTTATATTTTGAATTAATCGCCATATGAAAACAAAGTAAAATCGAAAAAATGCAGTTAGCCATGATTTGATCGGATAACATTATTACCAAAATGGGGTTGAATTCGGACGGTGATTTTAAATATTGTGTGAAAATTTTAATATTTGAAGAAAAAAAACTGGGGCGTACATTTTCAATTTTTGGAATATAGAACGATGTTTATGTGTTATTTTGAGAACGTCAAAACGTAGCTTGGATGCGAAAAAATTATGCTTCTTGTGTTTTTTTCATAGCTCAATTAGTTCAAAAGGTATAGGCTGTAGAACGATAAATTAAACACCCTCTATGTACATGTGCTACTTTATTCATATGTTATTTTTCAGATTGGCTCATCACCAATTTTGGTACCCCTGAGCCTACCACAGTGGAAATAACAACTGAATTAACAACCACTACAACAACAACTGCTACTCCAAAACCAACTACAACTACTCCGAAACCGACTACAACTACTACAAAGCCAACTACTACCACTCCAGAACCAACGACAACAGAATTCGACATTGGTTTCATTGGAGAATCCGAATTTGGGGTCGCTACCTTAACGGAACCTCCAACAACCACGCAAGTTACCACCACAACAAAGAGAATAAGAACGTGTAAAGACACACCCTTTGGATGTTGCCACGATGGCATTACTACAGCGGCGGGATTGAATTATTCAGGATGTGATCCCATCCCTAAAGCAGGTAATCTTTAGAACAGCCGATGTTGAAAATGTACATACAGAATCAGAAAGTGTTAGTTTTAGTATAGCAATAAGAGCAAGCGAGAGCAAAGCAAGCAATTCATGTACGTGATTCTCTTGATAGGCGTGTCACTGTTTACCTCTGCTAGAGTACCTACTGGTAGACATCTTTATTATGGGGGTCGGTTAAATCGTTGAAACTAGTGCAATACCAAAACAAATACTTTCCGATTCTGTATATGACTACTTGGTAAGTACACTTGGTTCTCATCCTGAAGAAGAAGAATTAATCTCAGTATACTCGGATTCACGTGTGTTCTATTGTTTATAAATGTGTAGCCTCCTCCCGCCTATGGCGACTTCTGGGACAGAGTGGTTCGTATTACCTGTTATGTTCAATTTAATTTAAACATGCCGGTGCCAAAACTATTCCCTTCTCCCTTCTCACTAGAAGTGCACTTGATTTTCAAATAAAAACGATATTTCGTCAAAATCTTTTGAACGCGCATCTTTTAATCACTTATTTGGAACATCATTGATATTTGAGCTACGATGTCATCTACAAATTATTACATTAAAATTGGTGACTTTGTGTTGCGTTTTGGATAACGTTTGTAATGAATCTTTCAACAAACTGGCTTTTATTCCTTATGTATTTAAGGAATGGGTGACTGTATCTCATCTCGCCGTCCTGGTTAAGTGGTAGAGTAGCATTAGCTAAACTTCGCCAGGACGTTAATATAAACAAGGCATTAAAAAAATATATATTCTACCCTCTAAAAGCATTCCTACTAACTATGCTCATGTCAAGACTACTGCCACTTCTATTACTATAGACATCGGCCGCTAGATGCCGCCTACCATTTGTGTTTGCATGTCGTGGTTTTATAAATCTCGTCATGTACCAAGAGTAATCAAAGTTCTCGGTACAGTCACTCCAGCCCTATCTTGCACTGACGAGAGCCAACAGCTCGAAACTGCGGTCTGCAAATGGTGTGGAGTGGCTGGCACGAGAGCTCTTTTGTTGCTGGGCGATGTTTGCGAAACATCGAAGACCGCCATCGATGTAGGAAGAATATCGGTAAAAAAAAACATCAATGTATAATAAACATCGATGTTAGATCCGAGAAAACATTTTTTGTCCGAAAAATTTTTTGATGGGCGACATCGCATGGCAATCATCGATGTTTGAGTATTTCTGGTATCGATGTCAGAACATCGAACGTCGTCAAGGAAACATCGATGGTCCTGAAACATCGGTTAATATCGCTCGGCACTACCTTTGAGTAGGAATAAGTTTTTCGGCTGGTGTTACTGTAGTTACTGCACTTAACGTGGCCAGGTTTTTTTGTAATTTGTAATCCAGCGCTCGGCGGGGCATTAGTCCGGAGAATAGCTGTTGTACCATGCCAAAGTTGCAAAAACCCCAAAAGTGCAAGGGTAGCGACGAAACAAGACTATCCCCCGTTTACGAGGGCGGCCCGTTTACGCGATGCTGTTATTATTTAGCCTCCCACCCCCAATCAACTACCCCTAAATGAATAAAACCACAATTTCCCCCCCATTTTTCGTTATCAGGCATGCGAGGACTTGTTGAATCGTATTTTTTTTTTAACAAACTCAATATGTTCTGTAAATTTAAGCAACTAGACATGATAACGACCTCTGAGTGTTGAAACCACCTCCTCCCTCAATCCTGAAGTGTTCCTCAAAGAGCAGATTTTAGAGAAGGTATCTCCTCAAGGGTGGAGAACACGACGGTGGTATCAGTTTCTTTCTTAGTCCTCAAAAACTACCCTTGCTTGCTCAAAACCATCGGTTTGTCTTATAGTGAGATCACGAGCGCTCACTGGATCAGGTTTTCTAGGGAGATAATTCTTTTTATTGCAGCTTAAGAGGAGTTTGATAGGACGGGTTATGGGTCGTGTATGTGCGTAGTCGTAGTCGTTATTTTCACATTATGTACCTGATTTTTTTCTTATGCTAGACATGCGTCATAATAGTATTGTAGGTGTTGGAAAATCCTCGATCCAACAAGTCCTCGCATGTCTGATAACAAAAAATTGCATTTAAGTTAGGGGTGGGTGGCTAAATAATATCAGCATCGCATTCCCAGCCTTGAAAACGTGTAGAAAACAATTTTCAGCACGTTTTTATATTTTTTTGCATGTTTCGGTATTAAGGGAGGGGGTCGTTTGAATGTCTGGTAGAGAAATTTTACAGGGAATATTGAGTTTCCTCAAAAAAAACCCGATCCAACAAGTCCTCGCATGCCTGATAACGAAAAATGGAAAAAGGTTTAGAGGTAGTTCGAGGGGGGCTATCGCGACTATCACCATCGTGTTCGCCATCCTCGAAAACGGGAGAGTAGTCATGTTTCGTCGTTACCCTTGCACTTTTGGGGTTTTACACTTTTTTGCAAGTTTCGTATGGACTATTGGTTGCAGTCTGGCTTTTATTCCTTATATATTTAAGGAAATTAGTTCGACAAAAATTACAAAATATTACGTTATTAAAAAAAAAGTATACAGTAAAAGTCAACAACTATGGAGGAAGAGTTTAAACGAACTTCTATACGACTCTTTGCAGATTTATAAGAGTTTCTTAAGATACTTTATAGTTTTATAGATGCTGTGAGAATGTTACTAAAGGGTCCTAAATAGTTGTAAAAATACTGTTTATGTGACCTAAAAATAATAAAATGGCTTCATAAACCTGCGTCTATTCTGAGTATGTAGTTGTTGCATAGATATTGAGAGAAGACTTTAATTAAAGAGCCTTAATTATAAAGCTTTTACTCTTATACGATGGCGATATAGATGTTTTTATAGCTATTATAAAATAATTAGTATTAGTTAGCTGGTGACATAAACCTAATCAGCATCTGGTTTTCCTGAACTATCATTCGTTCTATGTTGTCTCTTCAGTTGATGTGCTATTAGTGCGGTGGACTGTCCAGAGAATTTGTAGCAAACGTTTCCGGGTCGACATCCCGATGGCATCGATGTGCTGTTGATACTGAATCAGGATATGAATTTTCAAAAAATGTTTGTCTGTCCTTATGAATGTTTATTCCTCTATAACTCGAAAACAGCTCAACATATATCAATAATATTAGGCACCTAAGTAGACATCTTTACAACTTAATAGACTATTTTGTATCAGAGTTGGTGGGAAGGTAGTAGAGAGGGAGAGGAAATAGTGGGAATATGGGAAGATGGTGGAAAAATGGGAGAAGGTGGTGAATAGGTAGGGGAGGTAGACGAGGTGATGAGACGGTAGAGAAAATATGGGAAAAGCACGCGAGCGCAACCACGGGCATGAGCTAGTTAATGAATAAAAACGAACGTTTTGGCAAACTGTCTTTTGATTTTGCAATTTTTTCTTCCATGTATAAAAAGAATGTAAATTTCACTAATATATATATTTTTTTATTTAACATTTAATACAACCGCTGAGCATACTTCTGTATGTCATTCATTTACCAGAGATTGACCCCTTTGGATATTGTTGGTAATTGTCCAGTGATTAAAAAAAATTGGGTGCGTAGGCATGTGAGGTGACATTTTACATGTTTTTCAGGGTGCAGAACACGTTCCCGATAATTTAAGTACTGAAAAGTGGTTACTAATTATTATTTAGTAAGACAGATACGAATCAATATCTTTATTTCTATACTAAACAGATTTACAGTCTCTTATAAAACACGACTCCTTATATCTATAATTTTAAACAGCAGACGTAATAATTTACATTGCAATATTAGAATACTTATTACAATAATCAATAATGGCTACACTTCTGCAATGACAATAAATGCAACAAGGTATTCCATTTGAAAAACATAAACATGAGTCTCTTGCACACTTTAGACATAAGCAACTAGGCATAAGTTCGTTGCTGGGAGGAAACAGTGAAGATATACGTGAGGGCTGTAGACAATCTTCATAATCAAACTGTATGGAATCAAGTTGCGTCATGTCATCATTATACTCTTCGCAAAAACGAAGAGTATATTGTATTTGATCGGCACATTTCTAAAATCGTAAATATCGCTCGTAGAGAAAAAATTTTCATATCATTGTGTTAGTGAACGAATTCTGAACAACTTTCATAAAGTCCGTCTGTCCGTCCGTCTGTCCGTCCGTCTGTCCGTCCGTCACGTTTCTTGTAAGCACGATATCTTGAGAAAGAAAAATCCGATTGTATTGAAATTTAGAAAGTAAGTTAGTGTTAGCTAGAGGAAGAACCCTATTGTTTTTGAAGAAAATCGACCAGTAAATAAAAAAGTTATTAATTATTTAATTAAAAAAAAAATATTCTCTTAATTTTTCTTGCTTGTACTAAAATGGAAATCTTGCGAAATATTATTTCCATAATATATATTTTTTGTTTATGAATTTTACTAATATATATTTCATAGAAGTATGAGTTGAAAATGTTGAAATACCTATGTATGATTGTCGAAATATATATATCACGGACAATCAATTTTTGCAGCGATAGCTGGTGGCGCGGCGGCTAAAGCTTTGCGTTGGAATCCAGCGGTCATACAAGACATACGCGAGAAAAATCGACTGAGACGGCTTTGGCAGCGAAATCGCGATGTCGACGCTAAGGTAGGCTGCAAACGCAGATCAGGACCGCCATCAATACCGCAAAAAACCGGAAATGGCGGGATAAGCTGGAAGCGTTGAATCCTCAAGACAACTCGCTGTGGAAGCTGTCGAGGGCCATGAAAAATACGCGGAAGGCCATACCCGCCTTAACAACACCAAACGGACAGACGTCGATAACAGACTCACGAAAAGCAAACGACTTAGCTGACCAATTCCAAAATATACATAACATATAAATACCAAACAATCCGGAACACGACCGCATCGAAAATGACGTAAACGAACTGATTGGCCATGACATCCAATTGACGAGACGCGAATTCCTAAAAGTCATGGCCAAGCCCTCGGAAGTTGCGAGCATTGTACGGACTCTACCAAACAACAAGGCCCCGGGTACAGACGGCATCGAGTATAGGCTACTCAAATATCTCCCGAGAAAAGGCATTGTACAATTGACATACATTGTCAACGCGATCCTGCGACTGCAACACTGGCCCAGCCAGTGGAAATGCGCCGTGGTCGTGTCAATCCTAAAGCCGAACAAGAACGCGAAGCTCGTCGGCAGCTATCGACCGATCTCGTTGCTGTCGGCGATCTCCAAGTTGGTGGAGAAGGTCATCCTGATCAGACTAGACGCTGCTCAGGATGAACTTCACATCGACGACGAGTGCCAGTTCGGCTTCAGGCGGGGCAGGAGCACCATGCAGCAGGTCGTCAGGATCGTGAACGACGTCAAGGTGCAATGCAACCTCGGGAAGAGCACCGTCATGGTGCTCCTCGATATTGAGAAAGCCTTCGATACCGTATGGATCCCGGGGTTACTCTACAAAATAAATTCATTGGACTTCCCAACGCACATCACGAAACTTATTCACTCCTTCCTTCCTATCTGGTAGATCGTTGGAGGTCAGGGTGAATAATAAACTATCAACTCGGCGGGACATTCGCGCGGGCGTCCCCCAAGGGTCGTGCCTATCTCCAAAGTTGTTCAACTTGTACGTTTCCGACTTCCCGGAGTTCCCTAATTCGAACCTTGCCAAGTACGCCGACGACACAGCTATGTACGTGCATTCGCATAACGCGCAGGCGGCTAATATGCTGCTGAAAGCGCACATGGCCCGTGCCACGGCGTATTACAACAAGTGGAAAATTTGGATCAACGCCGAGAAGTCAAAATCGATTCTGTTCACGCGCCGCTTCACAGAAAACCGGATTCTAACGCCACTTTCGATCGGGGGTAGAGAAATTCCAATTAAGCGGTGCGTGAAGTATTTGGGGGTGAATCTGGACAAAAGACTGATGTTTAATACACACATTAACGAGACGATACGCAAAGTCTACTCCATGTCCAGGAGTCTGTATCCGTTCCTGGCACGGGGCAGCGGACTCAACAGGACTAATAAAAAGTTGTTGTACACGATGGTAATCAGGCCGGCCATCACATACGCGGCGCCGGTGTGGTGCAGCATCCCGGTCACGACAATGCGGAAGTTAAGAGTATTAGAACACAAATTTATGCGCCTCATTTCAGACTCTGGTAGGTACACCTTCCTCAGAAATCTCTATGCACGTTGTCACGACATAACCCCACTAGCGGACTACGTCCTGACACTGTATTCCATATTATTTGATATAATTGATGATGACTCATGGTGTTCTGTTAATCCATAATTCTCTGAATAAACAATGGTAACATTCCTGTACGTATTACTTATTATCAATGCAAGCAGGTATGGTTTTAGTTTTCTATATTTAAATTTTTGTTAAAATGTTCTTTTAATGTCTTCAACGTGTTCATAAGGTTAAAAATGACACCATGCTTATGCAGTGCATTTTTAATAAGCATCAAAGATGAGGTCCATTTTCCACAATCGCCACTCACACAGACCATCACCCAATTTTTTTTTTCAATCACTACACGATTACAAACAATACCCAAATGGGTGAATCTCTGGTGAACGAATGACATACAGAAGCATTATCAGCAAATGGACTAATTGTCCAAGTGATAGACTTGACTTATTTTTGCTTGCTTTTCACTATTTTCAGAGAGTTGTTCACTTCCGGAAGACAGAGGACCGTGCAGCATCTATTCCCAAAAATGGTTGTACGATAAGAAATCAGGCGAGTGTCGTACATTTTGGTACGGTGGCTGTGAGGGCAATGGAAACAGATTCAAAACTAAAGAGGCATGTGAACAAACTTGTGTTAACGCTGTAGGTCCAGGCATGTTTATTTCTTACCGATTCCTTTGCGAACGTTTTTTCTTATTTTTTTGCGTTTCAGACAGATGTACACTACCCATATTCTTGGGAAGTTGCGCCAAATACAAACTCACCTACTTTTATGACAAGCAGAAGGATGAATGTGTGAAGAAAATGTATGCTGGCTGTCTTGGTAATTCAAATAGATTTGAAACCAAACAGGAATGCCTACAACTTTGTGGAAAGAACACTAAACAAATAAGTTTACAAGGTATGAAACCCGTTTGTTGCTTTTGTATATCTTTGCTAATGTTCTGAGAAACTTCACAGTCTACAGACACATTTACTATCCAAAACGCGCCTTCAACACTTTTGGTAACTTTGCACGAATGCCCACAACGCATCACGTGCGTCGTAATCAGTATTGTGTTTTATTGAGTGTAAATATAAGCACGCACATACTTTTGTGAGTCATTATGGGCACTTGGACGCAATGTAATTCCAAGTTTATTCAGATTTGTTGAGACTTTTACATGGTACTATGCTACAGAATATAATCAGTATGTAAACGGGTGTAAATGTGTAATCCTTTAATTTATAAATTACGAATACATTTTTACAATCAATTATTTTTTATTTATTTGCTTTCATCATGATTAGAGGATGTTATTTATGTATTAAGCCAATCACAACTTACACACTTTTTTATTTATTATGAAATTACCTACTTTTTGTATATTGTTGCCCAAATCTGGGCACGCTAATTATACTAGAGCACCGGATAGAAATACCATATGTGATTTTCAGGAAATTCAAACAGCGTTCTTGTTCTATAGGGCGCGATACCCTTCTCTTCCCATCATTTACTTACCACTAAAATTCGGATTTATTGTTGAACAAATGTTATTTGACTATATTGTCATAGATAAACTAGACCGCATTAAGTGCGTTCGTGGGCACACAGCATGTGCATTTGATAGTTAGTTTTACACAGATTTTTTTTAGATGGTTGCTCACTTCCAAAAAATGGTGGAACCTGCAGGAAATTCGAAATTCAGTATTATTTTGACACGACCCAGGGACTGTGTCGAACTTTTTGGTATGGAGGTTGCGGTGGAAATGAAAATCGTTTTAAAACTAAGGCGGAATGTGACAAAATTTGTATAAATCCAGATGGTCAGGGTGAGTTAATTATAATTAATAATAATAATAAATAAAACATTTTCGCAACATTTCATGTACCTATTTGACATTGTATTCCAGAACATTATGTAATGTTGAAATTCCGATATTTCGCTTATTTAGAAGAGACAGATGTTTCTTCTTCATATTACTTTCCCTTGATGTCACAACAATATCAGGAATAGTTTCGAACTCATGATGCATCATTAGCTATAACTTATCAATTTGTTAATTTCTTTGAAAGCATTTGAATATCGGCAAATTATAAAAAAATATCGATTCAGTTATAACGCTATGTGCATCATTTATATAGGGTATTTTAAAAATAATGATATTTTAATCTGTATCTAGTGAATAAAATATGTGGATTGATAAAGAAAATGCGTTGTTAAAATATCCCTAGTTAATGAGGGCGTTAACGTTAAAATTGAAATTAATTTTAAAATTTTTTGCAATGGGCCTTTCCCACGTTCTTTTTATTGAATATTTGAGAAGTTCTCTTTAAAAAAACTCACCCATATTTTTTTTGCGAAATTTGCTTCTTTTCTACAGAAAAAATTATTATGTTATATGAATTTAAAGTTGGCGGCAATATTTCTCCACTGATGACGCATTGGTCGGACGGAACAATCAGTATACATTAGCACCCTTAGTAGAGGCTACGTATGAGCAGATTGTACGTATAAGTGTTTGTCTCTCTAGCTTTACCGAATTGACAAACATGACAAGACATTCACAGGATAATACTTTTTCATCAATTTCATCTATTATAGTACGGTCGATAGTTGAACACTCCTTGAATTTTTTTTATGCAAGCATGAAACTTGGTAGAGTCGTTGGGTAGACCCCAAAGAGTGATTTAAGGGTTGTAGACAAATCCGGAACCCGCGACGAGCCACGTATTGCGGGTTGCCTACTGGGGATATGAATCTTTCTCAACATCGCTGTATTAAAGCCATTTTGATGGGGATTTCAATGGGAAATACTTACACAGTTCTTATTTAGTTTCTCTGTCAGTACAGAGATCCCACCGGACCATAAGTAGACACGTTTATGTATTTTACCTACCTTCCAGGGGCGTTTTCTTTAAGTAAACATCCAGTATATTTGGCCTGAGGTAGTGCATCGGGTTTCTTTGCCAGTTTTAGCAAACAGAAGAAATAAAAATGATTAGAACGCTTTCGAAATGGCTGAACAGACTGTAATTGCTATTTTAAAGGTCGATTCAGGAGCAAATTATAAAGCTGAAGTCATGAATTTGAACGGAGCTCAGATTTAATATTTTCTAATGTAATTCTCAATTAAGAACGACAAAATCGTGAACAATCATATTAAGAACAAAAGAAGAAAAATAAACTTTTTACACGAACATATATTTCTTTAAATCTATATACACTCGCCTTCACAAAGACACAAACTTGAACATTTGATTTCTCTTTTGTGACATTGGCATCTGCCCTTTGTGCAACCCTTTTTTCACTTACATCTCACCAATTCCAGGCTGGCCTTTGAAGCAATAGGTTGGGTTGTCCACACAGCTACCCAATCGTTGTCATTTTTCTCCCATCCATAGTTTGATGGATTTGGCAGATCTGGCATAAGTTCCAAACTGTGCCCCCAGACATGTGCCTCCTGATAAAGGGCCCTCATTGTGTGCAGTTTTAAGGTGTCGTAGGCGTAGGTGGGAGGAAGGTTTTCTATTCGCCGCTTTGTATGTGTAAATAGTTTTTTTCGGCAATCATTGACTTTGTCATAGGCCATAGATCTGTAACAAACCAGATTATTTACGTTAAGAAAATTTTTATTTTGGAAGCCAAAATTTACTTACTTTTATTTTGGAACTTACTTGTCATAGAGTGTGACAACAAATTTTTCTATGCAATCTATAGCATTTTCTAAATCTCTGCTTGCCGCCACAAGGAAACCGTCAGTGATTTCCGGATACATTTTCCAGGCTTAGAGAGCCGTTTTCTTGCCTCTACCCGCAAACGATGAGACTGAATCGCATCCGGTGAATGCATGGAAGACCGGAAGGATACAGGATTTTTGTGGAACTGAAAACAATAGAACATAATATTCAGCAACTGATCACTAGCAGAGATCTGTTATCATTCGCTAGCGATTTCTTCACCTAGGCTTTCTGCTAGAACATGTGCAGCAATATATTGGTGGCTTGAATTGTTAATATGAACCCAGAGCTCTTCGGGTTGTGGAATTTTTCGGACTCAACTGATAGCTATTATCAGGACATCAGTGTCTACAGTCCGAAGCAGCACCTTCGTTTGTCCTTGCTGAACGGCATCTAAGACATGTACCATGATCCTGGTGTCTGCCTCTTCATGGTTACAGGGATACAAAACGCCGTTCGTGTGTCGGTTTGAGTTTGAAACGACCAAGTCTTCGATAGTCGAGTAATCCTGCTTTCTATCTTGATTTATTTCAATGAAAATTGTTGTAAGAAGTTTGAATAATTCTTCCTTGTTAGTAGCGTCGCGAAGAAACAAAGGCCAACTTCTCGAGATTCTCGTGGACAAACTAGCACGGGTACGTTCACCGATGCCTCTTTTTCCCGGGTGTGACACTTCAAGCTGTCCTGATAGATCTATTCGAGAAACGGCTTATGTTCTGGATATAATCTTGAAAAATAGCTGCACGTTTTGTCTGAATGATTACGAGAATCAGCAAAACTCGTTGAAGGGTGACCAGATGATGACAACGATCTTCGGGTTTGTGAAATATTATCAGATCTTTGCATAATTTTCATAGTAAATAACTCATTCACCCAGTTCCTATTCTTTTCTATAAAATTTCTTTCGTAATGCTTACAAACTATCCATTTTTAACAAAGTTTTTAAAAAGTTTTTAACGTCTACAAATATAATTTTTTTTTGTGTTACCATTTTCGTTTCATTTTTTATATGAAGTGTACTTTTACCAAGAATCTATTATTTACGCATAATTTGACTTAGGCAGAGAACAGTACTTATGTCATTAGCTTCCTGTGGAAGTTTATTATACAGTTCAAACAAAGAAAAGCCAATTTAACACTTATCACTTATATATCATTATATAGACGTCTTCTATATAATGCATTAAAACTCGAGAATACAATATAGAATGATGTTTACATTCTCTTCACAACAACAATGAAGCAGACCATTTACGTGCGCATCAGCGCATCGCTGCCAACTTAACACTCGCTGCAGTAGCCAACTGTATCTTCCACCACATATTTTGAAAAGAAACGGATATTCATTGTACTTTTGGAGTCTTTTTGGAGCACGTGGGCCATCAAGGTAAAAAATATAACAAAAAGCATAAAAAACGTTTTCTCAAAACGATAACTTTCTTTATTTTTTTTGTTAAGTTAAATGCCCCTGGAAGGTAGGAAAAATACATAAATGTATCTACTTATGGTCCGAAGGGATCTCTGTACCGGCAGAGAGACTAAATAAGAACTGTGTAAGTATTTCCCATTGAAATCTCCATCAAAATGGCCTTAATACAGCGATGTTGAGAAAAAATCGTATCCCCAGTAGGCAACCCGCAATACGTGGCTCGTCGCTGGTTCCGGATTTGTCTACAACTCTTAAATCACTCTGTGGGGTCTACCCTATGACTCTGCCAAGTTTCATGATTGCATCCAAATATTGCAACTAACGACGATACTATTAATACTTCTTTTATTATATTGAATAAACAAGACTCTATCTCAGTGTTCCCTTTAAGTTAAATGAAAGTTTAGGTGCCAATTAATAACTTACCGTTTAGTTTTTAAAAGTCATTTACCATTAAAATAATAGGAAGATTATCACTTGCTGTCTTCTCAAAACCTTTCTCCATTTTAATGTCTACACAATACATACACACACTTTTAAATAATAAGAAACACAGTTATAAAGTTAAAATACTAGATACGTGCGATCACAACGTAAATAAGAGAACATAACCCATCTTTTATTTTATTTCCATCAGTGCTGCCAAGTGTCAGTTATTTGTTGAGATCAGACATATAAAGTGTGTTTGTTCTGCTAATTATTATCATGTTTATTATAGTACGTGGTATTACTCAATGGAAATTCATTATTTTAAAAAACGGAGATAAAAGTAGACATTCTTTAGTGAAATAATTAAAGCATTTCCTCTAACGTTAAACATTCATATACATTAGGCAACATGGAAATAGTCTCATCGGCAGGTTTCCAGACGAGATGTGAAATTCAGAAATGTCAACAGGTTCGCTTGAGGACGGAAATTGTTTAATTTTGATTGGAGCGTCCGCCCATGACGTAATTTGAACGCGTTTACTTGGTTGAAATATGGAGTAAATTGGACAATATTTTTATTTTTAAAATATCCATTTAAAATTAAAGTATTATATGATATGACGTGTATATACAATATTTATTAGGTGTTAATAAATGATTTATGATAAACTAAACATCAAGTTCAATTACGTGGGAAAGACCCATTATAAGTACTGTAGACAATCTCAAAATTAATTAAAAAAAAACGTTATTGCTTCTGTTTTGTAGATGTGTGTAAACTGCCTCTTGTGAAAGGGCCTTGCGACGAATCAATTCGACGATGGTATTACGATAACAAGATACAATCTTGCCTTCAATTCACTTATGGTGGATGCCATGGGAACGCCAACAAATTTAACAGTAGAGAAGAGTGCTATAAGAGGTGTGCGGTTGGCTCAGCTGTTAATAAACAAGGTAACTACATTATTAATATAATTATTTTTAACGATATATTTTTACAGCTTATACGCTGATATAAAAGCCGCTAGAAGGTAGGGTGAGGTGGCGGTATTTTACTGGAGGTCATCCTACCAAGTACTAACCGCAAATACCGTTGCTTAACTTTTCATGTCTAGATATGTACACGAGAAGTGAAATAATTCTTCCTCTTATTCACGATGCATTGACAGACAGTTTGTATACTACCATTATTCTAGCTACCCCCCCCCTCCATTTGCTATGTGACAACGGTTGCCTCTTAAGCATACGGCCTTATTAAAGCACTAGATATAATACGGCAGCCCGTTACCAAAAACCCCCATCAAAACAGCGATCTTTATCGCAGGGAAACTCTATAAATTATGAATTTCTAAGACACTTTTTCACACGACAAAAGTTAGAAAAACGATAAGGGCGGCTGGCAAACGATTTTCCGTCTACCGAAAAAAAATGTCGTAGTTTTTATATCGCGGCGAGGCAGATCTCGATTAATTCTCGTTAAAAATGGCGAACAAGACATGAATTAATCGAGAACTGCCATTTTTCATTGGCCTAAGTTCCAATAATATCAATCAAAGTTGTATCAAATTGGAGGGTAAAATTATGAAAGCAGCGAGGCTAAAACTTTTTCTATTTATTAAGATAAAAAATCCGTTGGCCGTAACTGCGCGAAATCGAATGGAGTCACATATACGTTTGGCGTCCTGGCGCGACGGCGCGTGGATGACTTCGTTGCCTATGGCAACGACATGAAGTGTATTCGAAGTTATGTAGCATCTCCAGCAGAAGGTATAGAACGCGTGTATACATAAATAAAAGATGGGAGCTATTGGGACCGAATATGCTGCGTTGTCGTTATACAGAGATGGTATACTCCCTATAGTACCAACGCAGCATCCTCGGTCCAGGCAGCTTGTATCAGGGTCTCCTGGTATGTATATGCGTGCTCCGGAATGAGCGGCGGTGCGCGCATTACATGAAGAGGCCGGTTGATTTTCTTATTTATTTTAGACTAAGGTGAAGAAGAAGAAAAAGGAGACGAATAAGAAGAAGAGGAAAAAGAAGAAGACAATGACATATACATGAGTGAAAGCTCATCAGATGACGATGAATTAAATGTTTGAAACTATAATAATAAACCTGGCAATATTAATCCTTCTTCTATCATTACTGTCCGAAACTTTGAAATTCAATTCCAATTCCATTTAAACGAATTATCTTAGCGCGTGTGCTTACAAACAGCCTTAATTTGCTTTTTTTTCTGTCGTGGCGGAAATCGTTTTTCTCAAATGTGAACTGGGAAAAAGTTTAGTTCATATTTTTTTCGTCTTCATAATGATATTTGGAATAGCCTGAAGTGGTGAACTGCCTCGCCGCGATGACTTGATCAGCCCTCAAAATTAAGCAACATGCGAATGTAATAACTAGTAACTGAACTAGTAAAAAGTTCCGTTCGAACTTTTGTGTGGTCAAGAAACATCGAAACTACTCGATAATGAGCAGAACTGCCTCACCGCGGTGACCAGAATTTTGACCGGTGGCTATTTGTCATTATTTTGGTTTTTGTAACTCGGCATATTAGTCAAAAGGACAGTTCTCAATTTTTCCTCATCATATTTACTTCCCTCGACAAGAAGAAAAAATAAATGGCTTCGCTGCGAAGACCGAAATGACCGGTTTTTCTTTACATGTTTATAGCTCGATTTGAACCCTTTAGGATAGGTAAAACGTTCCGTCACCCTGAACTTTTCTTTTCAGCTCTCCCAGAACTGATGAGAAACTCTGGAATTATCTACGCTAAAGTAACTTGAAAATCTTGGTAGCGGGCTGCCGTACTAATAAGGAAAAATGAAAATACACTTAAATGTTTTTTATTTTTATTTTAGACGCTTGTTATTTGAAACAAGACACCGGATCCTGTGCAAATTATACGATAAAATGGGCTTTCAACAAAAAACAAGGACGTTGCATCCAGTTTTGGCATGGAGGATGTGATGGCAATGACAATAGATTTGATTCCGAAAAGAGTTGCAAAGATATTTGTGTAAATCCATTGGGAAAAGGTATGTCGATACTGAACGGACTATTTTGCTTAATAGTCTTCATTAAAACAAACTAAAAAGTCTACTGAATAAAACATTTTGATTACAAATAGCATTTTCCGTAGCTTATCGATTGTAATGTACAGGGTATCCATAAAATAATGGAACGCCATTTAAGTACAGCTTCTTGAGGTCAAAATAGTTCCATTAAACTCCAAATGCCCCGGTAAAAAGTGCGATCTCGATAAATTATAAATTCAAAAAGTCGTCTTACTACCATTTATCTCTAGAAACCTAATTATTGGGAATTCGCTTTTAAACCTTGGTTTGTGGTCTCGAGTCTATGATATGTTAAATGTTGTTAAAACCCGAAAGTGCACACTCCGCAAGTTATTTTATCTAGAGATGGGTAAAGGATTTCCATATGGAAAGTTTCCGGAAAGAAATTTTGATAAAAATGGAAGTTTTCAGTTAAATATTTGAATATTCCGAAAGTTCCTAAAGAAGACTTTTCCGGAATTTTGGAAACTTTCAGATAGGTATTCAAATATTCAAATATTTTATTGAAAACCTTCATTTTTATCAAAATTTCGTCCCGGGAACTTCCAAATGGAAAGTTTTCTTTACCTATCTCTAGATCCAATAAGTGCTATACGTATAACATATACAACATCAATTCATTATTATTTTCTAGCTGCAGGCCTGCCTTCTAGCTACGTATGTTAATTTTCAGTGCAATTTTAGAACTTAATAAAAGTTCAAATCAATTTGAAAATGGTATTATGTTTTAGAGTTAAACCTTCCCTTTTCAAAAAGCTATAATTAAAATCGATTCCTTACAGAATTAACCAATAAATATTACCTTTATCAGCGAAACTAATCGCAGGCCCACTGATCGAGAATGGAGCACACATCCTGTGTGGTGTGATATTGAGCTAGTAATACTGGGTGTTCTATTTTTAAAGTCACTTAGTACATATTTAAAATTATAAAAACATATTTCTAAAGTCCCATAAATTATTAAGCTAGAACTTTTTTTCATGGCATCTAGGATTTAATCAATTCATTCTGATCTCAGGAAGCTGTATGTACGTAAGCATCCTGTATATGATGTTAGCAGTAATTATTTAATGTGCTTCGAAATATATGGAACACGAATAGAAATTGCTATGTATGTGAATTGGGTCATACAGTCAAACATTTTCGATCATGTTCACGCGATACATTATACAGAGTGTTTCATTAATAATTAGACATACGCTAACTGGACCTTAGTCCAAAATATAAAGATTTAATCCGAAACACTTAGATAAAATATGCCTCCTTACTGAGATACAGGGTGCCAAAGTTGTAATTTTTTTTTTGCAATATCTCAACTACCTCTTGACCGATCTTCTTCCAATTTGGTAAGGAAACATTTTTTAAGCTAAGAAACAATAATTTGTGTATTACATCACGTTAGCACGTGGAGGGCGCCTCATGAGCTATACCTGATGATGAATATTTTTTCTCTTTTTCTTTACGAAACGTAGTGGCACTTGTGACTAGAAAATCTCATGCAGGAGTATTTTTACGTAAAAAAGGTACACTTGACAGAACTTGATAATTCCAACCGTTTTCGAGAAAACTGCCGCATAGGTCTCAAAAATTCTTTGAAAACAAACCCAGTTTGAAAAGGAAAATTTGTATTTATTGAAAAGTGTGCTTTAGTGACGTCTTAGTTCTGTCATTTATGTATAATTTCATTAGTTTGACATTTTGACAAAACTAAGACGTCACCAAAGTACACTTTTCCATAAATACAATTTTTCCTTTTCAAATTGGCTTTGTTTTCAAAGAATTTTTGAGATCTATGCGGCAGATTTCTCGAAAACAGTTGGAATTATCAAGTTCTATCAAGTGTACCTTTTTTATGTATAGATGACTTCTGCATGAGATTTTCTAGTCAAAAGTGCCACTACGTTTCGTAAAAAAAAGAAAAAAAAATATTCATCTTCAGGTATAGCTCATGAGGCGCCCTCCACGGGCTAGCGTAATATATAAATTATTGTTTATTAGCTTAAAAAATGTTTCCTTACCAAATTGGGAGAAAATGGTCAAAAGATAGTTGAAGATAATGCAAAATAAAAATGCAATTTTGGCACCCTGTATCTCAGTAAGGACGCACATTTTATCTAAGTGTTTCAGGTTAAATCTTCATATTTTGGACTAAGCATTCTCCAGTTAGCCTATGTCCAATTATTAATAAAACACCCTGTATAAATGTTTAACTTCTAAATGTCGTCTTTTGTTTTTAGACAAATGCAGGCTTCCCAAGGTACCAGGGCCATGCCAAGAGAAGTACACTCGGTGGTACTACAACAAAAATAAGGGACAATGTAAAAAATTCTTGTACGGTGGTTGCCTCGGTAACAGCAATAACTTTGGATCCTTAGATGAATGTATTAAATATTGTACTTAAATAATCAAGTGTTCTTCCTCCCTTTACAAAATTTGTTAATTATTTATAATTAAACTAAAGTTTTATAAGAATTTTGTTTCGATTACCTCTCGTATATCGAAAGCTTTACATACTTGGATTCATCGCTACTTCGTACCAAATTATGAAGGGTCGTAATAAGTTTTCTTTACTTTTAAAAATTTCTGTTCATTATAAACGAATTAGTTCTTTTGAAAAATCACGGTGAATATGTTTGAAGTGTTAGTACCTATGTACGGCAAAAAGAGATAAATTGCTTGATAGCTTTTCAGGAAACATAATAAACACTATTGCTCACTGGGCCGTACCGAAGCCTGGGGGGGGGGGGGGTGAAAAAACTATTTTTGTGCAATAACTCTTTTGTTTTCAATTTATTTTGGCGGGGGGGGGGGGGGTGTTTTTCGTGCGTTGTTAGGGATGGAAAACGAGCTATCTGACAATTCTAACTTCGAATCCAGATTCAGCAGCTTAAAATACATAAGGACACACTGGTATAGTTCGCCGGACAGATCACTTTGTTTTTGTTTTGGTTTGTTTCTTTTTAAATTTTCTAATAATTCTTAGGAATAGCCTATTTAGTTTAATGCATTTAATTTTTAAGGTAGTTTTATCATCTTATTGCCGCCATATTGGATCTGTCATCTAGAATTTCTTCCTGGAACTTAAAATTTAGTCTATTTTTACTCAAAAGTACTTATCAGAAATGTCATCTCGAATTTCTTCCAGGAACTTAAAATTTAGTCTATTTTTACTTAAAAGTACTTATCAGAAATATTCAAAACTTTTCGGCATAAACTTTAAGAAAAATATTTTATTTTTTAGCATTTTATAGCCGCCATTGATTCCGCCATCTTGCAGATGGTTTATGACAGATTCAAAAACCCCCGAGTAACAAGATTTATGTAAATTGGATAAGAAATTACGATTCGCCATATTGGATCTTGGATCTGCCATCTTCAATTTCTTCCTGGAACTTAAAATTTAGTCTATTTTAACTTAAAAGTACATCAGAAATATTCAAAACTTCTCAACACAAACTTTAACAAAAATATTTCATTTTTCATCATTTTTTATTTTATAGCCGCCATTGATTCCGCCATCTTGCAGGCTTGTTTATGACAATTTGGATATCAGATTCGTAATCAGCGACCTCAAAAACTCCCGAGTAACAAGATTTATGTAAATTGGATAAGAAAAAAGTTTTTATTTGTTTTGTTTTATTAAGATTTAAATAAAAAATTGTCATTTTGGCCAAGCTCAATAATTTTGGTTAGCATAATTCAAATATCGTCTCTCTTACGTTTTTTGGAAATTAAATGAGTATTTAAACAAGTGCTCTAGATAATTTTGAACGAAAAAATCACGATTCGTGCCACTGTAACGGACGGGATTTTTCAACGAGTGATACATGTGCACGAGAAAAATATTTATAACGCAGATATACAGGTTTGACCGCCAGGAATGTTTAAGAGATTTAGACGAATATTTTATGATTTTATCTAAAAACTATGTATTTATTCTTGATTCATGGTTCTATAATGAAATCAACGAAATATATTTTATTTCTTAAATGAGAAATATATTATGTCTCGTTCTATTAAGAACAGTTATAGCCCGGGAGACAGCGACCTTTTGGAGCACGTCATTTCATTAAGGCTGGTTTTCATTTATATAATAGTTTATTACGTATACACGAAACGGCGGTCAGCTGCTCAAATAAAATTTCCCTTTCGTTGATTTTTAAATAATGTATTTTTCTCTCGTTATGTTAACTTATATAATTTAAGACATTTTTAAGCACCAAAATTTTCTATTAATTAAATAGGAAGAAAAACTGTTATTCAAATATATAATACCTTAGTATTAAATACATTGAATAAAAATAATGATCAGCTTGGTCTGCCATAAGGGAAAACCTGTCAGCATTTGTTATGAAAACAATGCGCGATGTTCGATACATATGGCCCGCGCGCTAGTCGCGAACTACGATGTTTATGGCGTCAGCTGACGACCTTTCCTCTCTTCTTACCCTCAGCTGACTCAATATTTCGTCAAATATATTATACATATTGTTATATACAGGGTTATGCAAAAACCCACCTTCTTTAGAAAAAGACGACCCACTGGGTATTTAGGTGGGTTTTTGGTGGGTTTCTCTGGGCAATTGTGGGTAATTGTGGTTTATTCTGGGTTTTCGTAAAATTCAAATTTCCCGCCTAATTTCCCATCTTTCATTCGACGTTGCTTTGACAATATAGTATGTGTGTTGGAAATATTCTCAGTTATTTACTTGCAGTTGCACTCTTAGGGCTGATTGATATGATGTGATGTAAAACTTGAAGAGTGATTTTCTACAGCTTCTAAATCAGAAATAAAAAGCTATGAAAATCTAGTAAATATGTGCGATTTTTTTTTCAAAATTGCATAGTTGTCCCGCTTCTAGTGCCGCAGTAGAAAGAATTTTTTCTACATTCGGCCATATTTTGAGCAAACTAAGGAATAAGCTTGGAGCTGAAAAGGCGTCAAAACTACTTAAGATTCATCAGACATTTAAATAAAACATAAATATCTTTTCAAAAAATATGTATCTTTTGCCTTTCGCATTCCAGTTTGAGGAAAGTTAGTTAAATTTTTGTTTCATGTTTTTATTTTTCTCAAGTTTATTATTTATTTGTTTTATTGTTTACGTATTGTTTTATTGACACGTTACATCTGTGTTATTGTTTTGTTCAAGTATTTGTGAGGCAAAAATATAATTTTTTATAATAAATGCTTTTTTTTTTCCTGCAAAAAAAAACGAAAATAAAACAAAAACCCAGATGGGTTTTCTAAAATCAAAAACACAGAAAAACCCACCCATTTTACCCATCGTTTTTTTCTAATGGTGTTTTTTTTTGCCAACCCTGGTTATATAACACAATCTGAACCTTGATAAAATTACTGAAATTTCAACTTTTTTTTTTTTTCTCCTTGTTTGGCTTTGAGTTTAATGACAAACTCATACACCACAAATTGTTCTAATAAAAATTAAAAATTGTTTATTACAAGACACTAACCTACTACGATCTTGTGTTAGTATACAAAAGGATGGACACGGGTATAACATTTTCTTCCCGCCCAGGGGTCTATCAGGGCTTTTTTACAGATAGGTTGGACCACGGTTTGAAGGATAAAATAACAATAGGATAAATAACAAAGGTAAACGAAAGCTATCCCTATCAAAACGAAATTTAACGGAAAAGGAATACTCGAGTAGAACAATATATATTCGTACACACGTATGTATATATCACATACGAAAACTGATCCTTAATTACAGGTTCATATTGATGTCCTTCAAAAATTCTACGAGAATATTAAATATTTGCCTGTTATTTTCACATAATAAAGATGTAATACAAGTAGGTAGAGGTAAATTCAGTGCACATAATCTTAAGAGAAATTTTGTCGTTGCTCGAGTGTGATGTTTACAGTTAAAGAAGATATGATTCAAATCTCCAACATAATTAGGATCGCATGTGCACAACGGACTGTTTCTCAGTCCTATTCGATATAAATGTGCAGGGAAAGATCCATGATTCAATTTTAACCTTGTAATGGACGTGGAATAAAATCTGGATACTTTATATGTGTTGATGTGGGGTATTGTGTTGGGCAGTGTTGGATGTATTTTTGCATAATGGTTCGTTGTTGTTGCTACGTACGAGTCCCACAAGGATTCCCATTTTTTTCGTATTCTGTTTTTATACACATTATATTGGTCGGATATTGGGAGAAATGGTTGTATTACTCCATATTCTTCTACAGACTGTTTGGCTAGTTTGTCAGCGATATTATTTCCGGTAATGTTTGAGTGACCCTTAACCCAGATGTAATTTAATTGTAGCCCTTTGGCTCTAATCATTGAGTGGTAATGCAGGATTTTGCATATTATTGCGTTTCTGTATTGTTTCATGTTAAAGTTTTTTATTGTGAGTAATACAGATTTCGAGTCCGATAGAATAGTAATAACCGTATGATGCAACCTAGTTGACTTCAAATAACAATCAACGATCCATACCAGAGCTTGGTATATTGCAAAAGCTTCTGCGCTATATATGGTACAATCACTAAATAATTTAAAAGTTGCTTGTACGTCTTGACTGGGGATACAGAAAGCGCATCCGGTGCCACTTTGTGTTTTAGAGCCATCTGTGTATATTTCGAGAGTTGGGGTATTTTTAATAATACTGTTTAGGATTTTAGAGTTTAATTCATAATTATCTGTATATTCTGGCATTATAACGTTACATTTAAGTTGTGTTAGGCCGAAGTCATAAGTAAAGATTGAATTATTAATTTGAGTAGTCACAGCTTCGGCATATGGTTGACATTCCAGAAAAGCATCAGCTAATGGAGGACTGTTACGATTTGACCAAAAAGGATGAGTTAAAATTTCGATTCCTAAGCTGGTTACTTTACTGTATAAAGTATCATTACATTCCTGTATTTTGAGGAAGTACTTATTCGCCTGAAATTGACGTCTTAAATAAAGTGGTGGTTCTTGTGCTTCAGCCATGATAGCTTCACATGGTCACGATTTCATTGCTCCAATGGAGATACGTATTGCGCTATATTGTATTCTATCCAGAATCTTTAAATTGGTGTTAGAGGCTGACCCGTATATAATAGAACCATAGTCCAGGATTGAAAGAATATAAGCTTTGTAAAACATTAGTGATGGGTCACAGCCCCATTTAACTTTACTTACTGCCTTTAAAATATTTATTCCCTTTTCGCATTTTGCTTTTACATAATTTATGTGTTTCGTCCAGAGCAGTTTTTTGTCTAAAATTATCCCTAAATATTTATATTCTGTAACCAGGGGAATTTCGTAATCGTTTAACTGTAGGTTGGTTACGGATGGAGTTCGATGTCGGCTGAAAATCATTACAGCTGATTTATTTTGAGACAATTCGAAATTGTGATCAATGAGCCAATATTTCAAGCAATAACAAATATGTTTTAGTACCCTAATACAATCATTATAGTTTGTCTGTGTTGAATATATGACCCAATCATCGGCATATTGGATACAGGTGATACTATCGTCCCATATATCATGTAAACTTGCGGTATATGCATTGAACAATAAGGGACTGAGAACAGAGCCTTGTGGCAGACCTTGACGTACTACACGTGGTCCATGAAGATTGTTATAACTGTCTCTTATATAAATATTTCTAGCGTCGTACAGTTCTGTGATATTTATGGATATTTTAGAGGACAATCCGAATTGAGTTAGTTTATTTTGAAGCAAGCAGAGATCAACTGAGTCATATGCACCTTTTATATCGACGAATAGTGCAGCGAGATATAAATTTTCTGTAAAGCATTTTTCTATATCAGTTACCAGGTGTGTTATTGCATCAGTTGTGCCATAACCCCGACAGAAGCCATATTGATTTTTCGGTAGTAATAAATTGTGTTGGAGATACCACTCTAATCGGGCTTTAATCATTCGTTCAAGTATTTTAGTTATGCATGACATCAGAGATATTGGACGGTAGGAAGAAGGTGACTCTTTATCTTCTTGCGGTTTCAATATAAGACATATTGTAATATTTTTTAATTGTTCTAATGCAGCACCATTTGTCCACCAGTCATTATAGATTTGTAACAAAATGTTTTTTCCAGTTGGTGATAAGTTAAATAAGATAAGGTACGTTATATCATCAATACCAGGTGCACTATTTTTAAAATTGTTTAAGGCACTATTTAGCTCATCCATAGTAAATGGTACATCTAAGACTGTTTCACTATTTTTTTCTTTTATATAATTTATATTTTTTACAAATGGAGGTGCAATGATATCGAAAATTGACTCTATTAGTGATTCAGTCAGGTAATTCTTTTGTGTGTTATAGGATTTGTTGGCTATCTTTCTTATATGATTCCAAATATCTGAGACTGGGGTATTTTTGTTTATCTGGGAGACAAATGTTCTCCAACTATTTCTTCTTTTTTTGTGAAACAATCGCTTAGTTTCTGCATCGAGTTTTTGGTATTTTAAATAATTTTCTAGGTTAGAAATAAGTTTGTAACAACTGAGAGCATCGGAACGTTCTTTAACTTTTGCTGTACACTCGCCATCCCACCAAACAGGTCGTGAACACTTAGATACAAATGGTTTTTTTGTAGGCATTGATGTTTCCGCAGCGTTGGAAATCGAATCTATTAAAAATGCGAGTTTGTTAGTTGTAGACGTAGTTTGTAAGTTTAATAATGAGGTATCTAATTTATTTTGAAAAGTATCCCAGTCGGCGTATGAATCTTTCCATTTCGATGCTGGTTTAGAATTAACGGTATATGTATTGATACCACATGTAATTTCAATTGGAAGGTGATCCGACCCTAATGATGTGTTTAAAAGTTGCCACTCTGATATTATTGAAAGACATGGTGACACTAAGGTTACATCAACAAATGATTGATTTTGGTTAGGTCTATTAATTCGCGTAGGACTACCATCGTTTAAAATAACAAGCTCTGTATTACCGATTGCATCAGCAAGTCGGATGCCTTGATTATTATTTAGTGATGCACCCCACATAGTATGTTGAGAATTAAAATCTCCTCCAATAATAACTCTTGCTGATAATTGGCTGAAAATATTATTCCAGTCTTCATAAGTTGCCTTTATATGTGGTGGTTTATATATTGAAACAATATCTATATTATTGTTTATAAGATGGATAGCACATGTTTTAATTTCTTTATTAAAATTGTTATTTATTTTGATTTCCTTGTGAGGTATTTTATTTGACACTATTATTCCTACACCGCCTTTCCCATTTTGCCGGTCCTTACGTATAAAACTATAACCCGTAAACAGAATTTTAAAACTAGGCTTTAGCCAGGTTTCACTTAGTATAATTACATCTACAGGGTGATTATTAATATGATTTATCAAATTAGTCTTATTTGAAACGATAGATCGTGCATTCCATTGAAGAATTGTCAGGATATTTTTTTCTGTGTTAGTATTGTTGTTCATCGCTATCTGCATAATTAAGATCAGTAAACAAATTAGTGAGGGATTCTTTAACATTAAGTTCTTTGACTATTGTGTGTGCACTACTTGGTATTAAATGTTTAATTAAATCATTAATAAAAACAGATATTTGTTCAACAAGAGTTTCTTTATAAGCTAGAAATTCCTCTCGATAGGGATTAGGGAGTACAGAGTGGTCATGTGTTGTATACTCTCTAAGGGGAGGTGCAACTTTCGGTCTTTCTAATGGCTTACCAGCTTTACGTTTTCTAGGAGGTGGTTGAGTAGGCATTCTAGCAAGGGCGTCTCATAATGTCAGTACGTGAAATTGTACTTTGACTTGAAGTTGGTAAATTGGGAAAATTTTCTAAATTATCTAGTAGGGAGAATCTATTATTTGTTGCGACTTTGGCATAGGACGGGTTGTTAACAATTGTTTCGGCTTCTTTGAAAGATAGATTTTGTTTGGCCATTGTTTGTTTTATGTTATATTGTTTAATATACGTAGGGCACTTTTTATCCACAGGTGAATGTTCTTGGCTGTTGCAATACACGCAATAAACCAAGTCGATTTCACAATCTACCTCCTCATGCTCTCCACTACAATATTTACATCTTTTGGAACTTTTGCACTGTTTAGAGGTGTGTCCATAACGGAGACACTTGAAACACTGAACCACCGGATAGATGTATGGTTCAACGGGAAAATTAACTAAATTTATTTTTATACTTTTTGGAATTACAGATCCTAAAAACGTGACTATTACAACTTGTCTTTTAATTAATTTAACTTCCCCATTTTCATCTGTTATTTTCTTAATCATTCTTTTTACATCGACAACCCTTGCATTTGACTCAATATTATTTATTAAAAATTCTTCAGAAAAATAGGTATCCACCATTCGAATCACACCTTTTTTCTGAGTGTAAAATTTAGGGATGTATGCAATAAGGCCATTAGAGGTGATAACATTATTATTGACGAGTTCGTTTGCCAGTCTGTAATTTTTTAACACAACTTTTACTTTATTAAGACCAACAGATTTTATGTCTTCTACTGCACCTTTGAATAACTCGTTGTTAAATAAGTAATGACCTACACGAATTGGAAATAATCGACCTAAATTTTTGTCTTTATGTTCCACATAAACAAAATATGGCCCTACATCACCTGGCCTATATTTATTTTCAAAGTCTATGACTCTCGCTTTTTCTGAATTATCTATCGACATTTCTTGTGAGCTGTTTTTATCCGTACCTTTATCGGGCGGGTCCTTACCGCTCGAGCCTGTCATGTCTAACCTATCTTACCTTGATGGTACACACACAAGTTAATATATATTAGATAATTATTATTATGTAGGTATCAGTGTTTTCGCACTATATTTGGTATTTCATTTTGTTAAAAGATTTAAAGCAAAATTCACTCTATACTTATTTAGCGCCAAGACACTCTCGCTCGATGTTATTCGCACCGCGATCACCTCGGAACTCATTTCAACTTTTAATCAACATGTTTATATGAGTAGCGGACGTATTATCTACTGCCATTTTAACAGCTGACTATGATTTTTTACCACTTTTTAACATTCTTAAACAACATAAAAAAATTCAACTCTGATGGTATGTTTTTATTTCAATAAATTTTTGGCGCGTGGGTGGCATTCTCGTAGCTTCCCCCACGGGCGGGTGCTCCAGCTGACCGCCGCGCCGTTTCGTGTTTGTGCAGGCAATTATAGTGGCCGGTTTCGTGAACGTGATTCGAGAATTTCTCCTGCATCCCTGAACCGATTAAAAAAAAAATTACTTGTGCGAAAATCAAAAAAAAAAATTTTGTTGACTTTTCAATAGTCTGGTACCATTCTATAATGTTGTCTCTAAAGGCCTATCAACAATTTTTTTGAATCAGTTCAGAGATGTAAGAGAAATTCTCGAAATACGAAATCATTTTCTTAAGCACGGCACCGGCACCGGCACCCTTAACTATTACATAAGTGAAAATCAGCCTCAATTGTGTGAGTGCCAAAAATGTGTCGCTGTCTCTCGGATTATTACGTATTCTTCGATTAATAAATCGCCACTATAAAATTAAATGAAAATGATTTTCAAAAATTACACTCTAAATATCTTCACAGGGATTTTATGTTTGTCTTGGGGAAAGGAGGTACCGAAAATGTGACGAAATGGACGGGGGGAATAATGAAAAGTAAACGTTTTAAAAGAAATATTAGAAAAAATGTAGCTCGGAAAATGGCTTAATTTGAATTTTAAACGAACGTTCCTTAAAGTGAGATTTCACGAATGTTTCAAAGTGTTACAAGGAAGAAGGGGATTAAAATGGCTCATTTTTACAAAGTTATTTGTTGAATGGCCCCTTATAAACAAAAAATTGTCTCATTAGGCTGTGTGGTGAATACTTTAAACGAAGAAACTCCATTTTATTCCATCAAGAAGATGGACTGCAGAATTAAGAAAACAGCAGGTATTCTTAATAATTCATTGTTTTCTCAAATTAATCCTTAAATCTAAATATCTTAACAGAGATTTTTAACTTTCATTTTGAAAACAAAGTTTTTGACATTTACACAGTAGTATTATTCAAAGGAAGGAACTTAATTTTGTTATGTCAGGAATACCGGTTCGTATAAACTTTCGTCAAAAATATCCTTCGCTTCAACATGGATGTTATAATTTTGATCTGGATACAGCTGATTTTCTCTTATTTATTTAGATAATGGCGTTACTCAGACGAATCAACAAAATCCCATTTTAAGCGAAAAACGTTTTTTAAATTAGGCTTCAATAGTTATTTACAGCAGAAATTTTACACTTGTGTAACAAGCAACTAACATTGATTTAAGTATGTATCACTGAAACGGAGAAATAATTTTTCTTTAAGTTAACAAAATTTTGTAAAAATATTTTCTCAGTTGCAATTTATTGAAATACTACTTTTACACTGAAAAAAAAAAAATGTTTTGATTCAAAAATATATTGGTTTATATATACGCAAATAAATAAATTCTTCATATAAAACAAATACTTTTGTAGCAAGTAATCAAAAGCTAGTAGTAAAATAATTATTCTTGAAACAAAACTATTTGTTTTATATGAAAAATATGTTTATTTGGGTATATATAAACCAATATATTCTTGAATCAATTTTTTTTTTTTAGTGAAGTACATAATGTAATTGCAAAAATATTTTCTTTGTATTAGGTAAGCATTAGATAATATTTCTAAGAAAATATGTTCTTTTACTTTAAGAAATCTTTTTCTACCCTATAATAATTATTTTATTATTTCAATAAAGACGTTTATCTTCATTATTATTGTAAAACGAAAACTGTACATTAAGGAATAATGATTGGACTCACCGCTTTCATGGCGTTAGGTTTGTGATAGGGATTTTAATGAAACAACTTTTTAATCGAGGAGGAACTCCACAGCTTATATACTACTGCCAAATTGCCCCTACTCTGATATGTATCTTCTTGCTTTATTTGAATGTATGACACAAAATGCGCATATAATTTTGATATTAAAAATTTAATATTTTTGATGAATTTCAGTTTATCCGTTTTCAATTTTCAGTAAATAAAAATTTATTTTTTGTAATTTTCAAGATAATTACAATAGTGAACACTTTATTATTATACTCTTCGCATGAAACTATAGAAAGTATATACATTGAATTTACAGGCATTTTTCTAAAATAGTAGATATCGCTCGTATCATCGATTTTGAATAACTTCTAAAAAGGGACAGCCATCTGTCTGTCCGTAAATTAGTATTAACTAGAAGAAGAGCTCTATTTGAAGAAAATTTATCATTAAATAATAACTCAGGCCCACAAAAAAAAATCTTGTAGTTGAAATGTGAGGTATGTACAATACCGTATGTTTTTCGGTGTGCTGAAAACGAATTCGGAGTCAGAATTGACCCATTACCCAAGGATTTCGACACAACTTGGGGGGGTAATTACCCCGTTACCCCCCCCCCCCCATAAATCCGCCCCTGGATGATAGTATTCGTTCAAGCAAGCAAACTTGTCTCTTGTGAATATGGGCCTTAAGGGCCGGAAATTTATATTGCGGCCCTGCGAAAAATTGAACGTATTTCATCGTAATCAAACCACTAGGTTCTTCGGTTTGACTGTAGTTGTAGATGAAAGGATTGCATTGATACAGTCGGCGAGAGTTTTCTCATTGAGCGTTGCGATGCGCGCACTCAGAAAAAAAACCTGAATCACATTGTAATCAAACCAACCAAAGTTTGTGACGAATGTTTTCAATTGTCCAAAAAATGAAAGAAATACAATTGGCGGGAATTTTGAAAGTGGGGAGGAAGAGTTATTGGGGCAATTATGAGCATAAAATCCAGGTTTACTCTGTAAATGTCGTCAAACAAGGAATTCAAGCTAAAAACTGTCGCCTAAATTATTACATACTCCAAACACCCTATAAAACATTATATTATCATCGGCGAGAATTTTTATTAAAATCAACCCCTAAAACTACCCCATTAACTCTATTGCCGTCTATTGCAATTTCGAGCATTTTTTTTTAGCAGAAATCTCTAGTGTCATTTTATTCTTGATTATTCAACGGTACCTTACCCTCAAAAACGCTGAAACCACCCCTTCAAGGGGTGAAAACGAGAATCTTCACTGCAAACTGATTGATTTTAATCAAAATAACATTCGTCTTGTAGATTAGTTTATGATTACATGTTTTTGAAGACATGATGATGCAAGGGTTATTTGTCCCTTTCTTCTACACAGGGGGTGGGGGTGAGGGGTAAATTCGCCCCTTAAATTTTAATAAAAGTTAATTTCGGATAAAACCGAAAAGTTTTTTCTACAGCGATGGGAACGAATATGTACAAAGAAGGATTTTGACTCCCTCGAAACAACTCTTTTCATCCCAATTTTATTGGGGGAGGGGGAAGGGGGAGTACTATCCAAAATTTTTTATATATTCCGATTACGTTTTCTTGAGTTGGAAAATATGAGTAGAGGACTAGAAAATTTCGATAGGAATTTTCTCGATTTTTCTTTTTACCTATTTGATGTTTTACTTCAAAACGCATATTTTATGAGATATTGGCGATTTTATGAAAAAAAAAATCGGAATATATAAAATTTTTTGATAATACTCCCTCTTCCCCTCCTCCCCCCAATAAAATGGGGATGAAAAGAGTAGTGTCGAGGAAGTCAAAATCCTTCTTTGTATATATTCGTTCCCATCACTGTAGAAAAAAATTTTCGGTTTTATCTGAAATTAACTTTTATTAAAATTTATGGGGAGAATTTACCCCTCACCCCCACCCCCTGTGTAGGAAAAAGGGATGAATAACCGTTGCATCATCATGTCTTCAAAAACATGTCAATATAATTAACGTTACTACGATTCACCCAAAATGGGGTAGTTTTGGGGGGGTTGATTTTAATAAAAATTCTCGCGGATGATAATATAATGTTTCATAAGGTGTTTGGAGTATCTAAAAATTTAGGCGGTAGTTTTTAGCTTAAATTCCTTGTTTGAACGACGTTTATAGTGTAAACCTGGATTTTATGCACATAATTGCCCCAATAACTTTTCCTCTCCTCTTTCAAAATTCCCGCCAATTGTATTTCTTTCATTTTTTGGACAATTGAAAACATTTGTCACAAACTTTGGCTGGTTTGATTACAATGTGATGCAGGTTTTTTTTCTGAGATGCGCGCACCGCATCGCTCAATGAGAAAACTCTCGCCGACTGTATCAATGCAATCCTTTCACCTACAACTACAGTCAAACCGAAGAACCTAGTGGTTTGATTACGATGAAATACGTTCAATTTTTCACAGGCCCGCAATATAAATTGCCGGCCCTTAAAGCCCATATTCACAAGAGACAAGTTTGCTTGTTTGGACGAATACTATCATCAAACCACTTCGGTTAGTGGTTTGATACATTTTTCACTTTTCGACACTAGCTCCTAGAATATAAACAATTTCTGGTAAAGTTTACTGATGAGGCCATTCACCAGAAAAGGCTAAAACGCTATATATTTTAGTAAATTGTCTCCAAAGAACGAGCGATGCTTGACCATCGGGGGTCCCTCGCCTCACCATATATAAAAAAAATTCGAATAAATAAATCAATAAATGTGCTCGCACTTCCACGGTTCGTCCTTATAGCGCACTCTACATCAAACTCCGCATGTTCGCTAGGAACTAAATGTTGAGGGCACAGTCCCAAAATTGCTCGGTATTCTGTGGCACACTTTAACACTTGACTGAGATCCTAGCATATAAGTAGAAGCGGCCAGCGCGTGTGTCACGCGCTGTAGTAGGAAACATTGAAAAATTTTCGCTTTATCACTGTTATTTCATTCATTTTTAAGATGCAATATGTTTGTATACTTTTTTTGAAAATATCTCTTTTCATAATGGAACGACATATCCTTCCTATTAATAATTCAACTAAATAATATGGAAATTTGTTATCATTAGAAGGTGAATACGCTGGTTATATTGAATTGCATTCCATTAGTCAATTATTTCCTATTTATTTAGGTTGTATAGAGACGATAATAATGAAAGTTTTGACTAGGGTTTGGAAAATATTACTTGTGGCTGATTATAATCGTGAAGAAATCACTTTCTGTAATGTCTTCGTATTATCATGTCTTCTTGAGATTATGTAGATAACGAAAATTAAATCTGTTAACGTCATATGTAAGAACCTATTAGATGGATAAAAATAATATTTAACACCCAGCTCACGGTATTGCCAAGAAAGAAATCTGATAACTTTTAATCAGCAGAATACTGGTTGGACATCCTGAAAAAATAAAACGACAGGAAAATAATATCTAGAATGTTGTTGACAAGAACGAAGTTCTGATGTAATTTTGGTAAAAAGAAATATAAAATTAGGCACTGAAAAGAATAAAATAATTAATGAACAGAAGGTGACAAATAATCTTGCAAATTCTTTATATCCCTCGTCTACCGAAGAGAAGAATTAATCACTATTCGGATTTTCACATTTCAGATTGTCTAGATTATGAAAATCTAGGTCTTTCAATTCAGTCATTCAGTCTTTCTGTCGATCGGTGTTGGCTCTATGTCTAAAAAAAATATGTGACTGAGAAATATAATATTTGGCAGCTGTGGCGGCTGGTGAAATTTCAATAATTTTTTTCTCGTCTGTGGTGCATGGAACCCATACGAAATATGGGAAATAACATCTAGAGAAGCGCTTCTCTAACGACCCCTAAACAATTTTGGAAAAGCAGTTTGCGAAAAAATTTTTCGAAATTCGGTTGCTCCCCCTGGTCTAGGGGCTTCTGTTTAAAATTATTTTTTTTGTCATATACATTTGAATTTTCATAAAAATACAACAATAGGTTTTGCAGTTTATGAAAATATTTTCGTTACTAACTGAGATACAACGAACTGAAATTTTGTAATTTGTTAAATTGTGAATTACAAAATTTCAGTTCATTGTATTTCAGTTAATAGTGAAAATATTTTCATAAACTCCAAAACCTATTGTTGTATTTTTATGAAACGTCAAATGCATATGACAAAAAAAAATTTAAACAAAGGCTCCTAGACCAGGGGGAGCAACCGAATTTTGAAAATATTTTTCACAAACTGCTTTTTCAAAATTTTTTAGGGGTCGTTAGAGAAGCGCTTCTCTAGATGTTATTTCCCATATTTCGTATGGGTCCAATGCGCCACATACGAGAAAAAAATTATTGAAATTTCACCAGCCGCTACTGTTTGGCAGGTAATTGAGGCTTATTGCCATGGAAATAAATAATCTGATATATTTTGATCGAAAAATATAGAGGTCGAGTTAGAAAAACTGTGGGACACACAGTCAAAAGCCAAGCATTGGTTTGAAACTAGCAGGCTAAGCTTAAATGACACAAAAACGGAAAACATAATTTTTAGTCTAAGGGCGCATGAGCTGGACAGCAGCGAAGCAGTTAAATTTCTCGGAGTAGTTTTGGATAAAACCTTAACTTGGAAATCCCACATTGAATACATATCCACTAAACTATGTAGACATACATATCTATTGCAAAACCTAGCCAATAATGTAACTATAAATGTGGTGCTGATGGCATACTATGCTTTGTTTCAGTCTACCTTTGCCTATGCTATTCTATGTTGGGGGCATTCCTGTCACGTTGACAGAGTGTCCTCCAGGCCTGTAGCTAGAAAGTGCTTTCAGGGCGGGCAAACAATTTTTCAGGACGGGCCCGTAAATTTTTTGATGAGCGGGGGGGGGGGGAGAAATCCAAAAAAACTTTTTAATCCGAAAAAATTTCCCAATCTCTTTCAAAATATTAAAAAAAAAACAGTTAAAATTGCCCCCATTTAGTCCAGTGGAATTAGAAAATATGCATATTGTAATTCGTTTCAGGATGCCACGTGGATTAAACGATGGTTTTATTGATTACGAACATGACCCTGAATTTGGTCCACTTTTTGACCGCCGGAACATTGTTTATTTAACGATTTATTGTTGAAAAATTGAAAAAAAATCGACTTTTTTAAAGATAACTCAAAGATCCTTAACGATAGGTTTTTCAATTTGTAGATACTGTTAGAACTTTGGAAAACGGTTAATTTGAAAGGTGTTTCGTTTAAAACGCTTGAAAATTTGTTTATATAAATGCAAAAAAACGCGAAAATTATCGCAATTTGCAAATATTTTTCATTCTTTAACAAAAACACTTTAGTGCTTGAAACTTCGACAAAATATGTCTTTTATTACCCCAAAGTTACCCCTAAAATTTCATCAAAAAATTTTGATTAGTTTAAGAGATATTCAATTTGTTTATTAAAAACGTAAATAATGTAAAGTGCAAATTCACCCAGTTCTCGTTATCGTAGAGGGTTGATCCGGACATCATTTTTTTCGTTGAGACTTATACTTTATGTTTTCATTAATGGTAAATCAAATTTTCATTATTTTCAACTTCAAAATAGCGTTTGAAAAAGTATCATATTTTGAGGTTAGGTTTTTTGCTAATAACTTTTAAACAATTGAAGATTTTGCAATATCCTTCTCATATCTTTGTTGCTGGCGTTTTTTCACACATTTTCAAAAAAAAAAAATGACTGTAGCCTTGCTAGAAGCCGAGATGACTTTTTGTTTTCAATAAATTCGTAATTTGTTTATTAATAAACATTAACAGCTGAAACTTGGCGAACAACTAGTTTAATAGTCTATCTTTGTAATAGAGCAGAATTTGGGGGAAAAAATTCAATTTGCAACGATAACAATAATTAATTTTAAATCAGCGTCAGAATAGGAGTGAGAAGCATGAGTCATATCTGTAACATGTTCATAAAATGATCGAGACGAGTTCAAATCCGTCAACCAAAAATTTACCGTTTCTCCGATTTTGACTTTTTTTTTAATCTGGGGTAGCGTGATGAAATAATAATATCTGTCATGTCGATTTTTTCATAATTAAACAATAATTTGTTATAAACAATTATTTTTTAAAAAATTTTTTTACGAATTTATTAAAAAAAAAACATCTCGGCTTCTAGTAAGGCTGCAGAGTCATTGTTTTTTTTTTGAAAATGTGTGAAAAGAACCCAGCAACAAAGATATGAGGACGATGTTGCAAAATCTTCATTTGTTTAATAGTTATTAGCAAAAAACCTAACCTCAAAATGTGACACTTTTTCAAACGCCATTTTGAAGTTGAAAATAATGCAAATTTGATTTATCATTAATGAAAACATAGAGCTTAAGTCTCAACGAAAAAAATGATGCCCGGATCAACCCTCTACGATAACGGGAACTGGGTGAATTTGCACTTTACATTATTTATGTTTTTAATAAACAAATTGAATATCTCTTAAACTAATTAAAATTTTTTGATGAAATTTTGGGGGTAACTTTGGGGTAACAAAAGACCTATTTTGTCAAAGTTTCAAGTACTAAAGTGCTTTTGTTAAAGAATGAAAAATATTTGTAAATTACGAACATTTTCGCGGTTTTTTGCAATTATTTAAACAAATTTTCAAGCGTTTTAAACGAACCACCTCTCAAATTAACCGTTTTCCAAAGTTCTAACAGTATCTACAAATTGAAAAACCTATCGTTAAAGGTCTTTGAGTTATCTTTAAAAAAGTCGATTTTTTGGAATTTTTCAACAATAAATCGTTAAATAAACAATGTTCCGGCGGTCAAAAAGTGGACCAAATTCAGGGTCATGTTCGTAGTCAATAAAACTATCGTTTAATCCGCGTGGCATCCTGAAACGAATTACAATAAATTTCAGACTTTTTTTTACTAATTCTACTGGTCTAATTACGATCACCGTAGGTCGGGCGAAACTTATTCCAGGACGGGCGCCGCCCGTCCTGCCCCCCCCTAGCTACGGGCCTGGTGTCCTCAATTCAGAGAAGAGCGCTAAGATATATGTTAAAATTAAATTATAGAGCTGATGTTAAACAAAAGTTTATTGAATTACGCATATTAACGGTACCTTCATTATATATTTTTGAGTGCTTAAAATTGGTAAAAAATAATATAGAATATTATAAGTCAAATGCAGTTGGGTACAACTACGAAACTCGTCATAAACAAAATATTTCTCTTAAATTCCTAAGACTACAAAAAACTAGAAATGCTGAAAACTATTATGGGCCTGTATTCTTCAATAAATTACCAAATCACATTCGTGATCTGTCAATTAACATATATTTACAACAGATAAAAAAAGAATTAGGTACTAAATAAAGCTTATTATAGTAGTATAACCGAGTTCCTTGACGATAAAACGTTTTTAAGGCTGTGATTCCCTCTCGGTGAGGCAACTACACAAATATACAGTTGGGTAATAAATTTTTGATAAATGTTGTGTATAATTTTTGTATAATAAATTTGTAATTTGTATTTTTGTGTATTTTAGTGCACAAATATTTTAAAATTGTATTAAATATGTCAGACAGGAGCATTTATTGTCTTTTACCTTAAATTTTAAATTGATGTTGTGTAAGTAGATATACATTTTATATGTTATATGTTACTTACTATTGTTCTATTTACTGACTTGTGTAAGCATTGTATGATGTATTAACATGAATAAATAATTCTAAATTCTAAATTCTACCCAAAAAAATAATTAGGGAAAGAATATTACAGAAAACGATAATTAATTAACACAATAGCTAAGGAGGACAGCTGTATTAGTTTTACCGGAAAATATATACAGAGTGGTCACTAAAAGAATAATTAACTAGGCTAAACTCGTCAACATTCGAGGGAGGAAGTAAATTTGAAAATGCGAGTAAGGTATGGTGCTCATTTGTTTTCAAGAATTTGCGGCCCTGTTTCAACGTAAAATAGTCTCACCATTATGTTGAAACTATAACGAGGTTATTTTCTGAAAAGAAATCATCTTTATAAAAGTCCTCAAAACGAGACAAAAAGTATAGCCATTCTACAAAAAACTATATTTTAGAAGCAAAATTGTAAATTAAATAATGGACTTTTGAAGTAAAAAATAACTATTTAAAAAAACAAAGTTCATTGCAAAGATAAATAAATCGGTAGAACATTAAGATATACAGTGTATGGACAAATACAAATATGCTAACGATAATAATATTCTACAAACAAATATTAGATAAAAGGTACACACAGAGAGACAGACATAAATATATCATAATAACAAAAGATAATTCGTAAACACGTAAGAAATGGAAGATTGGCCAATTCTAAATATAATAATGTAAAAGTACTTATAAACAAATAATTGTCCATTCACCTACGATAAAGAAAATCAAAAACAAACGGTTTAAAAATGAATAATTAGATATGCACAAAAATTATAAATCAAAAGCAGTATAACAGACTTAACTAAATAGTACAAAATTTTGTGTTTACACGCAGTCTATATGTTACATAGTTCCTTAAAAGACAAATTAATATGAGTTTTATACAATTAAGACGTAGCACTCGCGAAAACAATTTTGTCTGTTTGTTTACACGAAAAATTGAGAGATAAAAAGTAAAACTGGCCTAAAGTTTAGGGTGACGCAAATGTAGCAAGAAAGCACTGCACTAGCGATGAAAATGTTCAAAAGCCAGCCAACGGAAAATACGGGCTCAATTCTCCCTCAATTCTATGAATCGTTGACGACCAAATGGAACATAATAATTGTTTATGTACTTACAAAATCTGCTGGGCCTTAAGGTATACACTATAAGAATGACTGCAGCACACAGTTATAGATCAGTAGCAGTTCTAGGATGTCCTTTTACAATTTAACCACTTGTAAAACAAACATAATACTTTATCAGATTCTTATTAAGTATGAACGTATTTACGAGACAAATGGTATTGTTAATATCTTGTTTGAACTATTTGGTAAAATTCACCTTTATTCATTTAAACAACAGACAGGTACTTGACTTTCTTAACCAGAACTCTGATGAGAAATGAAAAACATCACATTAAATGTTTTATATTACCCTCACTCGCAAGCTACCTTCTGAGCCAAGCGTCCACATAATGTCATATTTGTGCGTTGGTGTACCAGCGTTCAAAACGCGGTAAATAACGTTCTCGTTATTTACCGCGAGAATCTAGAATGTTAAAAATGTCGCCTCGTAAGCAACAATTTGTTCGGCGTTAAATATTTCTTGACAAAAATAACAAATTGGATAAATTTTTGCAATAGGGATATAAAATAAGCTAAAAACGTACTCTTCAACTATTCACTGAATGTTTATATAATTGTTACACATTTTATAGGATAACCTTCGCAGTTTTTTGTAAATAATGTTAGTTTTAGATATTTTAAATTTTATAGAATGAACTTAGTTGGTAAAAGGCTCAGTGTAAAATAAAGTAAAAATAAAAAGAAAACCATACTATGCCCCATTTGGGTTTTATTGAGATATACGAAATATGATAAATACTAGAACACATTTATTGATAATTACGAGATTCAGAAATTAACAGACATCTATGTCAAAATTATTACAACAATTAACATTGACCAGTTTTGTATAAACTGAAACATCAAAAGCATGGACATATTGAAAATTAAACAATTAAACATTTTACTTTAACACTTCCTCTAAAATATTAAATTGTTTTTACAAATACTAAATAATCAAATCATGCCCAACATACGAATTGCACACGCGGAATTGGTTTAGTAAGAATATCCGCTACTTGATTTTTACTTGATACATGTTCTATCACAAGTTGACCATTCTGGACTCGCTCACGTACAAAATGAAAACGCACATCTATGTGCTTCGAGCGTTTGTGAAATTCCGGGTTCTTAGCTAACTTGATAGCACTTGCATTATCAACCAAAAGCACAGGTATAGATTTTAACGGTGCAATTTCGTTGAATAGTCGACTCAGCCATACAGCGTCCTTTGCTGCCTCACTAGCTGCCACATATTCAGCCTCTGTCGTTGACAACGACACGCTTTGCTGCCTCCTGCTAGACCAAGTAATAGCTCCGCCGCTGAACTTGAAAACTATTCCGCTTACTGAGCGCCGTGTACTGGAGTCGCTAGCATAATCGGCATCACTATAGGCTTCCAGTTCGCCTATCTTTTTAGCAAATTCGTACTGGATACCTAATGCCGATGTACCTTTTATGTACTTCATAATGCGTTTAACCATTATCCAATGCTTTTCTTCCGGCTTCTCAAGGAACTGTGACACGTAATTTACAGCGAAAGAAATATCTGGTCGCGTCGCAACAGCAAATACATTAGACAACCTACCGCCTCTCTATACGGGACAACCAAATCAGCATCAGTTGCTTCCTCTGTTGGTAGACATTTTTCCATTGGTGTTGATACAGGATTTGTATGCTGCATATTAAATTTCTTGAGAACACTCTCAGCATATGACTTTTGACTAATGAAAATTGAACCGTCATTGCCTCGTTCAATCAGTATGTTCAGGTAACATCCGACTGGCCCAATAGTAATTTTAAACTCGGTTTTTAACTTAAGCAAGAAATCGTTAATATCAGATTTCCTCGTCGTAACGACCAAACCATCGTCAACGTATAGCACCACCACCAACTTTCTACCATTTTCAATTCGATAGAATAAACATGGATCTGCAGTACTTTCATACAATCCGAAGTTAAACAACACATCCTTGAAACGTTTATTCCAGCATCTTGGTGATTGTTTCAATCCATACAGGCTTCTCTGTAGTTTACAAACACAATTAGTTCCATCAATAAATCCCTCAGGCTGCTCCATATATATTTCTTCTTCAATTATGCCGTTGAGGAAAGCTGTTTTTATATCAAATTGCGCCAACTCGAGATGTTCGTTTGCTGCAATACTTAATACTGTTCGGATCGTATCAAATCGAGCAACAGGACTGAAAGTTTCGCTGTAATCGATACCTTCCCGCTGACTAAATCCCCGGGCAACCAGCCTCGCTTTATATCGATCTATCTTACCATCAGCCTTTCGTTTGATACGGTATACCCAGCGATTTGAAATGGGTTTGCGTCCTGCTGGTAATTCGACTAAAGTCCAAGTCGAATTTTCCTTCAGCGATTCCATTTCCTCTTCCATAGCCGCCTTCCAATGGTATTTTTCCGATGACTTAGTTGCTTCAGCGTAACTTCTCGGCTTGTCAATTTCAGCTATCATACTTTCAATCAAACGATCAGGAGCTTTAATTATTGTACGGTCTCGTAATTGTCTTGTCGTTGAATCAGTTGATAAACTAGTAGTAGGCTCATTTTCTGATTCTAATTTATTTTCTTCCAAGTTGTCGCTCATTTCGGCAGGAAACAGCGCCAATGTCTTTCCAGCGACTTCTGGTTCAAATACAACACTCTTGCTGCGAACAACACGACTTTCAGGCTTCATCCAAACTCTGAAACCGTCCACATCATCTGAATATCCGACAAATACACCACGTTTTCCCTTCGCGTCCCACTTCTTCCGCTGCTGTGCTGGCACATGCACATAACAGTCGGTACCAAAGACATGAAGTTTATCCAGGTGTGCAGTCTTCCCTGTAAACAATTCATATGGTGTCTTTCCATCGACGCGGCTCGGACCAGTTCGATTAAGAACATAAACGGCGGTGTTAACTGCTTCAGCCCATAAAAATTTTGGCAAATTCTTCGCCAGAAGCATTGTTCGAGCAAGTTCAACAACAGTTCTGTTAGTGCGTTCAGCACAACCATTCTGCTCAGGCGTATATGGATTTGTAATAATTAGTTTGACACCATTTGATTTCAAAAGTTTGTGAACGTCTTTATTGTCAAACTCCCGACCGCCGTCACATTGAAATGTTTTCACGACGCGCCCGCACTGGTTTTTAACCATATTCAGCATTTCCGAGATTTTCTCCACAGTTTCCGATTTTTCTTTGAGAAAATAAACTAAGCGTAAGCGTGAATAGTCACATGTAAAGCACACGAAGTACTTTGCTCTACCTAACGATACGCATTCCATTGGACCACACAGGTCAGCATGAATGACTGCTCCGGATTCTGCCGTACGCTGTTGACGTGATCGGAAGCTACTTCTATGCTGCTTCCCCTCAACACATGCTCCGCAAAACTCTTCATCAACTGTGATGTCAATTCCACGTTCTTTCAGGATTTTCTGTACATGACGTTTGTTCTGATGACCAAGCCGCTCATGCCAAATCTGCATCGTATTCTTTGAGATAAGATTCGCTTCATTGTCACATGACGTTTCTGGTGGCTTCACACGAATATCCATCTTGAACATTGTATTGATGCGTACAGCTCGTGCCCTGATAAGTCCATCTTTTATGAATTCACATCCGGTCCTGGACGAGTTACATGTCATCCCCTTATCAAGCGCGGATATCTCAGAAAACAAGTTTCTACGCACATTTGGCACATACAGAGCATTCTCCATGTAGCACGGTAGCCAACTTCCATTCACGGCGGCTTCGAATCTAATTGTTCCTCTTCCAAGGGCATTCATTGTGGACTTATCACCGATTTTTATTTGAACCGGTGTTGTGAAGTTTTCAAATGACGAAAACCATTCACGATGATGCGTCATATGGTCAGTTGCGCCAGAGTCAACAATCCACATGTCATTTTCAATTTCCGCGTTCATGGTTTCACTTATGAAAGCTTGATCACCTCTACCACAATTTGATGAATTTGCGCTACCTGGTCCCTTCTTTTGTCTTGAATTTGGACAATTTCGTCGATAATGACCCTTTGCTCCGCAACCATAGCATTTGAAGTTCGACTTCTTCTCTTTGCTTTTATCAGTTGTGAATCCGACGGGTTTCCTCGACTGCTGATTTTTACTGCTACTAGGTTCACTCTTCCATTGAGTTTTACTCTTAGCTGCCATAAGTGCTACCAACTCGTCGTGTTTTTGAGCTCTCTGTTGCCGACGTTTTTCGTCTGACGTTAGCACTTGTATTAAATTAGCAAACGTCTGTTGGTTTTCAGCCCTCGCCCACCACGCCTGCCTAAGACTTTCATAATCATCTGATAAAGTATCCAATAACTTCACCATTAACGATGACTCATCTGGTTTTACATTTAGTTGTTGCATACGTAAAGTCAATCCTTCAAATTTGCTGATGTGAGTTACCATATCATCAGCTGGATTCATGCTAAAACTAAAAAAATCAGCCTGGACAGTGTGAGCTGCTTGTTTTGTCTGTTGTTCAAAAACAGCATGCAACTTAATCCACATTTCCCTTGCAGACTCACAAATTACAAGCAATGCCATAACTTTAGCCTCCAACGTCTTGACAATGATTTGACTGGCTGCACGATCGGCCTTGTCCCAAATTTTCAGACTCATCTCGTATTTAGCATTATCTTCCGGAGTTGCATTATCCACTAAAACTGTTGATTTTCTGAGGTCACCGATACACACTTCGTAGGCTCCCTCAATACCACGTAGTATATTTCTAACAGCGAATTTCCAGATACTCCAATTTTCGGCGCCTTGCAGTTTTTCTATTCCGTGATATTCCATTGCTAAGACTGTTAAATACGTATTTCCAAATATACGGCCAAGATTCACACTACTTCGACTTGATTGCCAATATTCACGTATCTGACTTAAATCAAACAACAAGTCACAAAGAAAAGACTCACCGAAAAGTTCCAGTATTTATTGAGCACTTAGTCCGTACGGGAACCACGCTCTGCTACCATATTGAGATATACGAAATATGATAAATACTAGAACACATTTATTGATAATTACGAGATTCAGAAATTAACAGACAGCTATGTCAAAATTATTACAACAATTAACATTGACCAGTTTTGTATAAACTGAAACATCAAAAGCATGGACATATTGAAAATTAAACAATTAAACATTTTACTTTAACAGGTTTCGAACCCGGGATTCTTGGATTCTGATTCAAAAGCGTAAGAACTACACCACCACCTAACACGTAAAAAAATGTAAATTTTTATTACATTATAAGAGACGAGCTAAAATCATATTTCCAGAGTTGTATATTACATTATGAAATGTAAATGTAAATATATAAATATTCAGCTAATAAAATGAAATATCATTTCACCAGATTACTATTTAATTACAAAAACATAAAAATCAAAAAATTTTTTTTTCAAATTTAAATTATTACTAACATTTTTATTTACTGATCGATTTTGTTCAAAAACAATAGTGTTCTTCCTCTAGCCAACACTAACTTACTGTCCAAATTTCAGTATAATCGGATTTTTCTTCTTAAGTTATCGTGCTTATAAAAAACGTGACGGACGGACGGACGAACGGACGGACGGACGGACGGACATTTTGAAAGTTGTTCAGAATTCGTTCACTAACACAATGATATGAACATTTTTTGTCTGCGAGCGATATTTACGGTTTTAGAAATGTGCCGATCAAATGCAATATACTCTTCGTTATCGTAATTCCGAAGAATATAACAATGTAATTTAGCGGATTTTAATAGGAATTTACGAATACTTAAAACAGAAAACTTTAAAACAGAGCAGCGAATTTCTTGAAAAGGTGTTGCCTCTAAAGAATAATTTTTGAGATAAACTTACTTAATATCCCCTTACTCCGTCGAATCTTGACGGGTATAGTAATAATGACAATCAGTGGCGCAGCCAGAAAATTCATCTGGGAGGGGCCAATAGAACCGGCCTCTCCAGAGGATGAGGAAAACTTTTCAGAAAATTGTTGTAAACGGATGTGTACAGATTCCTCTACTAGTGTGATTTCGTAAAACAGTGGATAAATTGGTTAAAAATGTACAAAGGGCATAGCCGGGTAAGCATGGTGTGACTGCCCCCAAGCGTCTGGCGCTTATATTTGTGCAGTAGGAAGCAATCTTGGAAAGTAGCAATTTCACAAAATATTAGCCCGAAAAAGGTTTGGGGTGAGTAAGGGAGGGTTGATTTTAGCAAAACTATTTTTTTTCTAAGAAACGGCGCATTTAATCGTTTTGTAAAAAATATATGTTAAAGACCTACTGAGAAAGTACTATATAAAAAATCATGCTCAAATTCCGAAAACAGATACAGTAAAAAAAACATATATATTATTTTCAAATTTTTTTTAGGGTAACTTATCCCTGGGGTACCAGCCTGAATTTTTTTCTGTAGCATGTCTATGGACTCACTTATGTTATATTTTTTTCCCAGTCTTGTCCGAAGATTACGCCATACTTAAAAAAAATGCCGAAGTGTGCAGTGCCGTATGCATATTTTGTGGACAATTAACTCCTTGCAAGTAAAAAATGCCAAACTGCAAAGTAAATATGGATATCTGAGTAGTGTATACATATTAGTGACTAGTGATTATGGAGATGGTGAACGTTGTAAGAGAAACTAACATAAAGCTGCAACGCTGACAGTTAATTAGGTGCTCAATAGAGTTGACTCTTGCGCCGCAAAAATCAGTTTATAGCCGTAATGTTAAATATCATTAAGGGTAAAACCTAAAGTCAGCGGTACTATGGAGTAGGTACCTTGTCAAAGACTGTCATTATTCACATATTACCGTCGGCGGGTTGGTTGTTAACAATTTGCAGCACTAAATCGTAGCATTACTAACCTGAGAAGGATATAGATGTTAATCTTCCTCACTGTCATCTGCAATCACTGTACTCATGCTATCCTTCTGGAACAATAGGGAGAGAACTTCTGCCGGTTTAGGTATGCTTGCTAGATATCATCCGTACGAAAGGTAATACACGACAGCAGCTACATGGGAACAACATCCAACAGTTTGATACCCATTGGCACATTCACAGAAATGTCTTCTAACACCGACACTGTGGGGAATATAGTCGAGGAAACATCGGTAAACCTTCGTTTTGATGTGACGTGAACAAACTTGTATTTTGAGTACATTGGACTGGTCCTTAGAGTACTGAAGATTAAGTGTTCCGTCTTCATTTATGACTTCGAGGTACGAAATCGTTTATTTATATTGATACGATCCGGTAAAAAACAGTTTTAAATCCGTCATTTCTGGGAAGTCCAGTACATCTTTGCTGGAAATATCTACAAAAGGCAGTTTTGCAATTTTCTTTGAATGTGCCAGTGGAAATCGAACTGTTGGATGTTGTTCCCATGTAGCTGCTGTCGTGCATTATCTTTCGCAAGGACGATATATATCAAGCACACCTAAACCGGCGGAAGTTCTTTCTCTATTGTTTCAGAAGGATAGCATGAGTGCAGTGATTGCAGATGACAATGAGGAAGATTAACATCCATATCCATCACAGGTTAGTAATGCTACGATTTAGTGCTGCAAATTATTAACAACACATGACTGTTAAGACCAAGCTCTTATCCCCGCCGACGGTAATATCGATAGTACCGCTGACTTTAGTTTTTACCCTTAATGATATTTAACATTCCGGCCATAAACTGATTTTTGCGGCGCAAGAGAGTTAAACTCTATTGATCACCTAATTAACTGTCAGCGTTGCAGCGTTATATTGGTTTCTCTTACAACGTTCACCATTTCCATAATCACTAATCACTAGTATGTATACACTACTCAGGTATCCATATTTACTTTGCATTTTGGCCTTCTTTACGTGCAAGGGGTTAATTGTTGACAAAATATGCATACGACACTGCACATTTCGGCTTTTTTTTTAAGTATGGCGTAATCTTCGCACAAGACTGGGAAAAAAACATAACATAAGTGAGTCCCCAGACATGCTACAGAAAAAAATTCAGGCTGGTACCCCAGGGATAAGTTACCCTAAAAAAAAATTGAAAATAATATATATGTTTTTTTTACTGTATCTGTTTTCGGAATTTGAGCATGATTTTTTATTTAGTACTTTCTCAGTAGGTCTTTAACATATATTTTTTACAAAACGATTGAATGCGCCGTTTCTTAGAAAAAAAATAGTTTTTCTAAAATCAACCCTCCCTTACTCACCCCAAACCGGTCCCTTGTTCGGGCTAATATTTTGTGAAATTGCTACTTTCCAAGATTGCTTCCTACTGCACAAATATAAGCGCCAGACGCTTGGGGGCAGTCACACCATGCTTACCCGGCTATGCCCTTTGTTTTGGGAAAATCGCTCAGAAATATCAAGATGTTCATATTGAATGTCATCTTTTAATATATTTAAAAAAAATGATTCACAATGCCAAATATCCAGAAAGTAATCTGGTCATTTTTTGGTAATGTCCCAGATAGCATTTTTACATTCAGAGCATGTGCTCGGAACGTACTTTATGTACCCATGGAACTAAGAATGAATATTCATTTTGTATTCCATGTAGAAAATCTGAATGTCAGAGAGGCGTACAGATGACCGCCTCTCGATATACGAGTAAGATTCCTACAACGTACCCATAGACCAAAATGGAACTTGATATGAACCAGAAACGTATATTGATATACTGATAGATACATGAGGTATAAAGGAGGAAGGTCCATCCTACATTCACAATGTACACTGCATGTTCACGGTATATGAGTACTACCTTCGTAGGAATTAAACCGTAGGTGCCTGGTATGTTACACATGGATCATAAATCTATGATGCATGTATATTGTAGGAATGAACATTATGTATCAGTGGTAGCTATAAGTACTTCACTCATGCCAAGTATTTTCTTCAGAGTTTAATTATTATAATAATTTATTACTTATTGTAATCATTGATGAGTCGCTGCTTCATTCTGAATATGTTCAGTATGACGCAGCGACTCATCTATGATTACAGCAAATAATAAATTATTATAATAATTAAACTCAAGAGAATACACGATATGAGTGAAGTACTTGCATATAATAAATCCAATATCTAATTTTAAAGTTTAATTGTTACAGTCAATTATTAGGTACTTATTCTAATTTTCCACATTTCACATTCCTTGTGAAGAATATTATGTAAGTAAATGTGGAATATATGCACAGAAAATTTGTTTTTACCATTAGTTTTCAACTAAAGTCAAATGTTTTATTCATCAAATTTTGTTGAATGGAGCATACAAATGCTAAATAAACTTAAATAAAACTGTACTTGCTATAACAATACTTTACAAAGGTCCAAGAATATATGTAAAAAAAAATAGTTTTACGTTAATGAGATCTGTTAAAAACCATTTTAAAATGGATCAAACATTTATCACTCTAAAACTTCAGCTTAAAAATCATATTTAACGTGTTATTTATGAAAAAATCTAATAATCATATTACATTACCTTAAAGTTTTATCTATTTCAAATCGTGTTTTAAATTGCCAAGAATAAAACATGATTTTATTTAGGAAGAGGTATAAATAAAACAGTTGTTACTTTAAATATATTTTTATTTTTTGTTACAAAAATGAATTGCAATAATAAAAAACAATTGTGACAAAAATTTCAATTGAGATTTTTTTTTAACAAAAAAATTTTCTTTGCAACTTATGAACTGTCATATTTTACTATAACGAATTTTTTGTCAATAAATAAAAAATAGTAAAAATTGGAGGGCTTACATTTTCAAAACCAGTGTCCAGGTGTTGCCGATGGTGATACTTGTAATTGCGAAAGTCCACTTTTCATTCTCAACACATCATCTGTGACTGATCCTACTGGCTGAATACTTTCTTTTGGCTTTTCTAATTTTTAGGAGAAGGTATTTCCTTCCTGTCCAGCGGAGGAGATACACGTGCTAGTCCAACTACAAAAGAAAATACATTGTATTATATTTGAATAGGTACTTATTTCTCTTTAAAATTTGGCCATAATAAAGTTGAAAAATATAAAAACATCTCACAAAGATCTTACAGAAAAAATAAGACTGATCAAACATAAATTAAACAAATTGATATTATCATAAAGGACACGGCAGGCACAAAATAAATGGAAAAGAAGGTAAAGTCAAATGGGCACAATATCTGAAAATCGCCAGTTTTTGAGATATGAAAGGTCAAAGATCAGGAATATCGGTACCCGCTGTCATAGTTGAGAGTATCATATTATGATGAGGATTTGTTTAATGTTGTTATTCTAATGTATTTGCACATATGAACCAAAGAGTTCTGACTAGAGGAAATAAGCCGTTGATTTGCTGGACGGCGCGAGCATCCTTGTCCTTGTCGCACACCTCGTACCCTCTTCTTTGCTCTCCACTCTGTTTTATAAAGCAACACAGCCCCTCCTGTACTGAGCGACAAAGAGAGAACGAACTGTGTGAGAAGGATGAGAATGCTCAAACCGTTTGCGCGCTGTCCACTGCTCATGCATTACAACTCTTTGATAGGAACACACTTTCACTCTCTCACGCACGCTAACCAACCCCCCCCCCCCCACTACACATATACACACACATGCACACCCTCACTTTAAAGTAAGCATAGGAACTTAAAAAAAATCACCACCTCATTCATGAAACCTGCGGCATTTCCGGTCTTATGAATATGAATAACAACATTAAACAACTCGTCACATAATACTCTCAACTATGACATTAGTGGGTACCGATCTTCCTGATCTTTGACCTTTCAAACTGGCCATTTTCAGACATTCTGCATTTTCAGCCCATTTGACTGTGCCCTCTTTTTCATTTGTTTTATGCGGTGTCCTTTACCTACAAAACATAGATATTTTTTTGGAATTCGGAAATATTTATGCTTGTGATTTTAAATGTACCTGAAGTTTCGAACGTTCACTTGAATGAATTTTAGATGAAAAAGAAAAGTTAATAAAAACCACACATCGATTTAGGCATAAACACTTCATTGCCACATTTGCTGACAATAAATATCCACAATACTTAAGTTTTTACACCTAAATCGAAGTGTGGCTTTTATTAATTTTTCTTTTTCATACCTATGAAATTCGTTCAAGTGAACATTCGAAATTTTAGGTAAGTACTTGATTTTAAATGTCTACCAGAGTTATTAAAAGAACATATCTTCTTTCAACTTCTAGTATGGACAAAATTTCTTGGGAAGTCGACGGCTTCCAATATGTTCTTCGATATCATTATGTTCATCTGACGGGAGGAATAACGTGTTTTTTGTACATAGTCCTTTGATTTGTTTTTGTTCACTCTTACATCAGATGTGATCTCTGCCCTTTTCAATTAATTGCAGCTCTTCTATAATCCTCTGAAATAGGTATAAAGCAAATTACTACAAATAAATACCTATCACAACTCGTACGTTGTAATCAAATTCAATGATTGTGATTTAAATAAACAAAAGCTCCTTAATATTGGAATAGATCGAACCTACCTTCTTGAAAATAAGATTTAAACACCCCGTAAAGTGTCCACGTTTCTGGGGGGTTTTCTCCTGTTTTTCAATGATCAGTCAAATTGTTTCCGTTTGAATGGTGACCACCAAGCTTCCTTTTCGTGGACCGAGACCATTACAAAGACCACCTCAGTTTTTTTTCCAAAAAATCGATACCTACACACGCCGTAATTATTATAACTAATATAGGTGGTATGCTTAGTATAATATGTTCAAAGGGATACACATTAAACTTTAGTGTCTAAATATAAAATATCTGCAAATGACAACAAAACTATGTGGTAGTTATATTGTATACAATAATTGTAAAATACTTACTGCAATGCAATTAATGTATACTTGGACTAATTAATAAATCACGGGAAAACAAAAAACAAAACACAAATTGAAATCTTATTGAAATCGACATTTGACAGCAGAAGCGTGATGTAGTCTGCTAGAGCACCATGAGCATGCGCACTAATCTAAGGACCGTGGCGCGCATTTAAAAAATTCTACAAGGGGATTGTAATGACATGGAAAACGGAAATCTAAATATAAAAGATAAAATGTAATTAAATAACCATTCTAAGTCTGAACTACCTGCTTAAGAAATGCCGATAGTTACCGAGATAGTTACTAATTAATTGAACACAGTACATAAATTAAAAAAGGATTATTATTCATTATTATTTAATATTTCATATTCATTATTATTTAATATTCGATCATAAATCTAAAGTCTGGATTCAAAATTTAAAACATATTTCATATATACAATATTGACGAACGATTTAAAATTTATAAAACGTCATACACCACACAGGGGATGATTATAAATGTACTTAAACCAGATCTATATAGATAGAGAAAGATCATAATTATTTTTGTAGGTAGGTAGATAGGTACTACAAAACTAGCATTGCTGTCTCATCAGTTGTGATGCAGGTTTATTTTTATTAGTTCAGAAATCGAACCAATCAGCGTTCGAGTTAAAAGTGCTGAACTTTTGATGATATTACTATCGGCGCGGCGCTCGGGCGATGCAAATATTTCTACAAAAAATATACCTGTATTATACAGATAAAATCATTGACGAATGTCCATACGATGTACATGAACACATATACGAAGAACGTTTCCTGATACGTGTTCACAGTATATGCGACTGTGAACATAAACTTTTCTGTATATTCCATTTATATCGTATGTATAATCATATTGTATATGTGAAAATATTATTTATATGGGAATGTTGAGGGAACATACATGGCAAGTACAGAATGCAATTAGAACATTGGGAATGCAAAATGTACATTCGTGGAATAATAAATGCTATCTGGGGTTGGTCGACGACATCAGGTGACGAAAAAATTACATGTCAGTTACGTCATATTTGTGACGAAATTATAACGTCATTTTGAGGTGTCGTTTTGACGCATTGGTGACGGCATTTTTTTCATTTTAGACGAGTTTACGCATTATCATGTAGTTTGCAGAAATTATTTCTAGATAGTGCCAAATACAAACTATTGACAATGATCAATCACTCTTTATATTAAGTATACTGAATGAATTTATATAAAATAAATAATATAAATTTCTAGAGTCCTTAAAATTCACTTGTCATTTTGCACCAACTGGGTTTATTATATTTTTCAAATGTACATGGTTATTCATTATATATTCACCCCCCCCCCCCCCCTTTATTTCTGTTATTATTGGAAATTAAAAAAAGTTTTGTATAAAAGTTGTAGGAGTGTATACTGTATGTATATAGTGTGTCCCCGGATTGAGTTTGCGATAGGTGTAATATACTAAAAAAAAAAGAATAAGTATGGCGTTCATTTTCTGCATATAGTCTCGGTCTGCTTGACCTTAAATGGATTTTTACCAAATTTCTGTTAAAGTGGGATCTAACTCGCGCAGTTAATCTAAGAAGAAAATAAAAGAAAATAAATCATTGCAGGTAAACTAGTCTTTCTGTTAATTTTAAGGAAAAATTCTATTTGGATAGAATATTTGAAAGTTAGAGCCATATGCCAACTTTCATGCATCAAATGCAATTAAAAAAAACAATTGCATGCATAGGTCACGTAATATAGCAATTAAGGTTGTTTTTAAATGGAAAACCCTGAATGTTTGTACATATTATTTTAGATCTTTTTCCCCTGACTTCACATATTAAAGCAAAAAAAAATTAAAAATAATAGTAATAAAGTAATTAAAAAATCCGGCAGACCAATTCCATGGCCACCAAACAGCCCTGATTTAACACCATTGGATGAAATTTGATGGGGGTATTTAAAGGACAAAGTGAATTATAACCTTAAAATAGTTATAAAATATTGTTCATCTCAGGATTTTATTTTTATTCTTATGATATATCAAGCTTTTAATGTCCGATATGTAAAGAAATATTAATATTTCTTATATATTTGAAATCAGATAAAAAGATCTAAAAGAAAATGTAAAAACATACAGGGTTTTCCATTTAAAAAACAACATTCATTGTTATCACGTGAGCTATGCAAGCAATTGTTTTTTTAATTACATTTAGAAAATATAATTTAATAATAATAGTAATATAATATATTTTCTAAATGTAATTAAAAAAAAACAGTTGCTTGCATAGGTCACATGATATAACAATGAATGTAATAAAGGGGTCAATACATAATGAATAACCCTGTATATTTATTTCAATTAATCAAATATAGCTTACATAGGATCAGATAAACGTCGCTAAATGACGTCAATTTAACATCACAAAATGACCTATCTGGACTATGATATAATCACGTCATTTTTACGTCATTGTTACGTCATTTCAGAGGTCAAAATGACGTCTCAAATAACGTCAAAATGACGTCAGTCTGCTGCCTGTGTAGCGATTAGGTTGCACGTGGAACTTTATAAGAAAAACTATTTTGAAATTTAAAAATACTTATTAGAAATGCAGAAATTTCAAAAACAACTCATAGCCTGACAATAGCAAAGAAGGTTAATAAACTCTTTTTGAACGTAGTCGATAATTTCTGGTGATATGCGCCGTATTTTACCTCGACATCCAGTGGAAGTATAGTATCTTAGAATGCCATGAAACGTCGAGATTTTAAGTTTAAGCAAAAAAAAATTTCTGTCTGTCGGTCTGTCTGTAATTTTTTTTGTGCGCACCATTACTCTGGAACCGTTAAAGATATTGACTTGAAATTTGGTACACATATGTACTTTAACGAGATCTGGAACTATATTATATTTTCATCTTATTCCGTTGAAAAGTTGAGGGGTAAATTGGAGTAAATGACGGTAAATAGCAAGTAAGAGTCCATGAAATTGGTATTTAGCAAATATAAGAGGAGCTAAGGTCTCAAAAAAAGATTTGGCATTAGCCACCCCTATTACCACCCCACTCCATTATTAAAGGGGATGAATAAATATTGTGATTTAGTGTGTGTACAAGAACCAAAGTCATCTAATAATTTTTTCACTTCATTCACCCCCACCACCACCACCACCCCCACTACCGATGTGGCATATCATTTTATGAGTTTTTGGGGTACACGATTTCAAATATTATATCGTAAATAATTGTTTCCACATAGTGGTGTGCAAATATAGTATTTTCGTTGTAAGAGACTTGGACAGGAAGTCTGGATGTGGAAGTAATGATGCCTTAGGCAGCGGTTTTTTGATGAATTCTTCCCTCATTCACTGGGCGATTCACGTATACTTTGCTTTTAAGGTATTTTCATAGAAAATAATTGAGGGGCGTCAGGTCTGGCGATCTAACTGGCCATTCAATTGCCCCCGTTCTTCCTATCCAACGATTTAAATAGGGTCAGACAGTTGTGTAATAGCGAGTCATTGTTGAAAGAAGAAGTCGTCGTTTCTCGGAAAATCATGCACTTTTGCACCTGGATATAAAGCTACCAAATAAATATTCTGAGTGTGTTCTTACTTGATCATCCAGTGGAGATTCTCTGCAATCCAATAAGGACAATATTGCAATTTAAAACAAAGGTAGCTTCATCCGAAAAAAAATATTCTTTTTACAAAGTTATTATCGTTAACGCATTGCTCGCAGAGTTGATTTCGCCGATCAAAATGGTCTTCAGACAGTTCATGAACGAAGCGTACCTTATACGGATGGTACTTTGTTGTCTTGAGTATTTTGAGGACAGTGGACAGTGGACATATCAGAATTAGACGCAATGTCCTTAAATGTGATATGAGGATCTTCTTACACTGTCAACAAAACATTAAGCTGATCTTCTTGTGGTGATTGTGGTGACAGCCGACCAGATTTAGGAAGATCGCGAACATGCCCAAACTTGAATTTTGATTCTACTCTTTTTACCATGTCTTGGCTAATAGGTTGCCAATCAAGGTGAGTTGTATTAAACTATTCAACTACTTCTACACAAATTACACGTGAAAGTGAGTCGATCTCGATGGCGAATAGGGCTAGTGCAACGATCGCGGAGAACCGTGACAGCCTAGTAAAGTCACATTGTTCTGAGACTTGCGACTCTTCAACCTCCAAGAGATATCGTTGCCACCTTTGACTAGAAAGAATACGGCCTTAGAGGCATTCAGGCATAATCTCACGGATGGTAGCATCACACCACCGCCCGTTCGAGCGAGGGCGTGAACCGCAACGATGAGTCATCAGTAAGGTAAAACTAATCTGTCTCACGACGGTCTAAACCTAGTTCACGTTGCCTATTAGCGGATAGTCAAGCAAATATCGGAATTTGTGCATTCAAGAAAAAAAATTGAAAAAAATTCTAACGTGGACGACTTCAACCTTTTATCAGCGAAAGCATGAAAAAAAGCCTAAATCGTCTTGGCTACTGTCAGGCTACGAATGAAGCGCAATTTGAACATTTAATTTAGTGGTTTTTGAAATTTATTCATTCCTAGTAAAGTTTGTATTTTTAAATTACAAGATAGACAGAAAAATTTCCTCATGCAACCTACATCGATATTTATCGTAACGTATGTGAGTTATCTAGAATCAAAACTCACATTCTCCAAAATCGCGAATTTTTACGTAAAAGTGCCATCTATCAACGCTGCCTGAACTTTATAACGCCATATATTTATTAAGGTCAAAACTGCCATTATCCCTGTGTAAAAAATTTACAAAGATTGATGTTGGAGTCAAAACTCACATTATCCTTTGGAGAATGTTAGTTTTGAAACAAACAAACAACAAATTTAACTTTAATCAGTTTTACAAACAATTGTTTGTAAACAATTACTTCGAACTAAAGCCATTTATTTGCACTGATTGTTTTATTACCTTTTACAGCTTAAAACTTATTTCAACATTTTTCAGTTACCGAAGTAGGGTAAGGTAACCTTGCTTCTGTCTTAATTTCCTATAGAATAGATGATAGTCTTAATCTCTGCTGAGCCATACCACAGTATCAAAACCCACAAAATCCACTTATTAAATTGTCAAAACTCACATTATCCATAAATAAGAGTCAAAACTCACATTATCCAAACTTTAGTATTTTATTCTAAGTTTATGGAATCATTTATTGTTGTTTTTCACAATATCGACTTATTTTATTGTAAATTCATTTAAGCATATACCAATAGAATATTTCCCAGATAAAAGGTTGCTTCCAAACTAGTTTTTCTGTGCTAGCCAAAAAGTCAAATTTTGGATAATGTGAGTTTTGATTCTGGAGGACTCATGTTAAAAAATGCGGGCATTTCAATTTAGTAACAAAAAATACGAGTTGCCATTTAAAAAAAAAATGGTAGCTTTGTAAAAAATTAAATTAAATATATGTATAAAAAGGTGGAATTCAATATGAACCATTTAAAATGTTCGAGAGATTTCCCAAAAAAAATTGTGCACTTTTTTATCGAATTTATTCACTAGGTACTTTACGAAAGTACTGTATGACACCTCACACAAGCAAATCAGTTAAAATACTTATGGAGTTATTCGATGACAAAATAGCGGCAGCGGCTATTTTTATGAATTAATAACTGTGTACCCCGCATACTAAGAGCGCGACAGTAATGAATATATTTTTACTTGTTATTATAACCCAATCCAGTCTGACGAAAATATATAAGTCAATTGGCTTCCCTACTAAACTTGTTTAGAAACAACAAATTGCATCACTGAATAAAATTAACTGTCATTAACAACGTATACATAATTTAAACCAATTTCTTCATCGTACCTTGGCAATGAAAATAATTTTGTATTTCTTCCTTGATACGAAAGATGAACCGGTGTCTTGGGAATGTTGTTTTCTATTAAAGTCGTATTATCGAAAATACAAATACTTGATTGTCAACTTTATTACAAATTGATTGACTTGGTGCACCAAAATACATCACCAAATTAAATAAGGCAAGGCAGTTTTCAAATTAGAAATATATATAAATATGATAAATTTTAATATCTTCTACAATTTTGTTAATTATTCAGTGAAGGTTAGTTTAGTATATTTGATTTTTATATCTATTTGACTCAGTCAAATAGGTATATTATAAACAAGACCAATTTTTCTAAGTCTAGAAAAAACATTTATGTACAGAAATCCGTTTCACTTTGAATTCAAATATGGAATAAAAATATCTAGGTTTGTATGTATGTATGTTGTTGGTATTAAAGCGCGTAAAGTGTTTCATGTAAACACAATAACTTTTATTAGACTAAAATTTTTATTTCAGACATATGTAAAGCAGCATTGTTACTCCCTATTGAAATCGAAATATATTGCCAGAAGCGCGTAAACTGTTATGATTTATTATAATACGTTACTTTCTAAGGTCTAAGGAATATGTAGATTGACCTTTTCCGAAAAGTAAAGATGATTGCACCTAAATTTAAACCCAAAATACGGTCAATTAAGGATTCCACTGCGTCCCAGTAAACACACCTACGTTTATTAAACGTAGATATAACGTTGTAAGCGTTGATATAACGTTAGTCGTTGAAAAAGTCAATGTTGATTATTGGTCATAAATAGACGTTTGTTTTTCGACGTTAGTATAACGTTAATATAATGAATATTGTAACCACTACTTTAATTACAACATTTTTTCAATGTAGTTATGACACGTTAAACTCACTTATGGAAGTGACGTTGATTCTCACATATCCTCGACCCGTTTTCCAACTATCCGTTGTTACATATTATTTAATAAACATTTATTAAACGTAATATTATGACCTAAAAGATGCATACTATTTGACGATGAAGAAACATTGATATAATAGAGAAAATCAACCATATATTGATTACAGGTGGTTTATTTTATATCCGATAAACGTAGTATTATGACAATGAAAAAGAGCAACAAAACTACGTTGACACAACATTGATGTACTAAGGAAATTTTATCGTTTAAATTCGACGTCAATTCGTTAAACATTGATGTAAGAAAATATATCAACTATTAGTTTTAGTCGTAAGTTTAATTCAATGTATTTCTAAAACGTTTATATTTGAGAGCAGTGTGACGTTGATCAATATGTATTTTTGTGCCTATTTTATAACCGCGTATTAAGTAATTATTAACGTAGTTAACCGTTTTACAACTATCCGTTATTAGATGTTATATAATAAACATTTATTAAACATAATATTACAACGTAAAAAGGGACAATATTTGACGATGAAGGAACATTGATATAATAAAGAAAATCAACCATATATTGATTATAGGTGGTTTATTTTATATCCGATAAACGTAGTATTATGACGAATAATAAAAGCGTGAAAATAACTTAATTAACTAACGTTGATTAGCAGTCCATTTAATAGCCAATGGGCACACGTATATTTAATAAACGTTTTTAAAACATTTTAGTACGTTGAAATTTTCAACGTCACATTTGGTTGAAAATTTCAACATTTAAATATGATTAAAATATTACTACACGCAATTTTAACCACTAGTAGAAGAAAATACTGTAATGAAACGTTTTAGTAAGTTCGTTTTTTTCACAAATATGTAATAACGTATAGAACATGTTTCTAATGTAAGGAGTTTTAACGTATGCGAAACGAACAAGTTTAACACTTTTTATTACATATATTTTATATTTAATACGGCGATTCAAACATTTTATTTAAGAAAAAATAAAACGTATTTTTACAACGTTAAAATAACTGTTGTTTCCAACTTACTAATCCATAGGTGAAATAGATGGTAGATGGTGTTTTAAACGTTTTTCTACGAATCTATATCAATGCATAAAATTCGGTTGTAAACCCAAGAGTGGAAGAGATTACTGAAATAAAACGTTTTGATCAGAACGTTTACTTTATTGATATATTAACGTATAATACACGTTCATAAAATGAGAACTTGTAACAACCCGCAAAATGTGACGTTTGTGAAACGAAAAAATTTAACATGTTTTATTGCATTAATATAATATAGTAATTTTATTTAAAGGAACGTTTTTATACAACGTTAAAATAATTGATGATTTCAACTTATTAAAATACAGGCATTCTAAATCTACAGGTGAAATAAATGGTAGATGACGTTTTTTTTTTAACGTTTTTCTACTCATCTATATTAATGCATAATTTGATTGCTTACCACGTAGTTTGTGGAAATTATTTCTAGATAGCGCCACATACAAACCACTAACAATAATCAGTCATACTTTATCTTATACTCTCATGAATTTACAGAAAGTAAATAACATAGATTGCAATGTTCAAATTCTTTCAGGGAAAATCGATTTACTTGGATGGATCTTATAACAATCAGGTTAAAGATCATTGTTCTGTGGCTGGGCCGAGATAGTATAAATATTTTATGCTATCTGTTTAATAGGTTTTAATCACCTACTGGTTTTATGATAAAACCAGTGGGCTTTTCGGAAGTGACCATCCCGAGACAGAAGATGTCTGGCAGCAGCACTACGAAAGCGAACCTTCAGTATTGACCTCAAAAATGGAGGACGTCATACAAAAACTAAAACCGCTGCCTAAGGTCTTCTACTTCCAGATTTCCTATCCAAATCTCTTAAACGAAATAAATTATGATATTATATTATTTGTACTCCACTATATGGAAATCATTGTTAATGGAACTTTAATAATATAATATTTGAAATCATCTACTACAAAGACCCATAAAACCATACGCTACATCCATAGTGGGGGTAGTGGTGGTGGTTGAAGACAAAAAATAAATGAGACCTTTGATTCTTGTACACAATTTCATATTTTTACTAAGTTTAATAATGAGCGAGAGTGACAGTGGCTGTTGTCAAAAAATGTTGAGACATGGCTTCTCGTACATACGCTAAATTCCAATTTTAAGGACTCTTGCTTGTTTGCTTTACCAAGATACCCCTATTCACTTTCTAACCCTTGAACGGAATTAGATCAAAATATAATCTAGTTCCAGGTCTCATTATAATACATAGGTGTACCAATTTTCAAGTCAATATTATCATAAACAGTTTCAGAGTAATTGTACGGACAAAAAAGTTACAGACAGACAAATCTTTTTTTACTATAATAAAAGACGCTTCATAACATTCTAGGCCTTTCTGAACAAAAAAAAAATCATTTTTTTTTCTACCGTCACTATACTTCTGCTTCATTACCTGTATGTGGAAGTAAAACTGGCAAAATAGCTGAGGTCGACAATATCATGACCAAGATGTTTAAATTAGTTGATGAAGATGGAGTGCAAATCCTTCACAGCACAGAATATGTCAATGTATATGAAAAACGGGAATTTGACCCAATAACTTTTAGACTACATAAGAAAGAACAACAAATGTCTGCTACAACTACAGATTGCTTTGCTAGCAGTTATACCACACATTATCTGCCTTTAATTGAAGTGTTTTAAGAGATTTATCATGAATAATTATTAAGATATCGTCCGCACAGATAAAGTTGGGTCAATAAGTGAAGATGAAGTATTCAATAAAATCAAGAGAAAAAGAAAGTTTATTTTCTTTACTATTCTGATACATCAAGGCCCACTTCGATTATCTGCATATTTGCGTTTTATAACTCTGTATAATTGTGCAGGTGGGGCAAAAATATATCCATCTCTGTCTATCGTTTTATTGTTCACTTTTCCTTCACACTTTACCCAAATATAAACACTTTACCGCTATTAATGTTTTATCATAAAACATTAATGAAAATTAGAAACAGGAAATTCCATCTGATGTTCTATTCCTATACACACGTCATAGTATAAGCACCAAAGTGAATAAAGTAGGGTCCCGTATACTCCTGAATAATACAAGTTCGAAAACTGTATAAATCCATTTTATAAGGATTATTTTATATGAAAGCGAGTGTTGACCATTTTGAAAACGGTGCAGACATGATTTATGACGCAATGAGGAAGTGTGGGTTTGTACCTACATTTCACGCTAGTGCACCAAATTGTTTATTCTGCTTTCATAGTCAAACCGTTATGTTTTAATTTCTTTGTGATACTCTAACGAACTGATTCTTTTTCGAATCTTTCCCATAAAACCTAAAGTAACCATTTTAGGTCTTATCAAAATTAACTAATTTCGATGGTTTGGTTCTTTTTCCCTTGTCAGCAAAATTTATCTCCGGTAAATATTAAGTTTTATTATCTGTTCTCTGGAACGTTTCTTAATTTGTCCTCTGGCGAAAACAGTTTAGATTGGTTAATGTTTTATTTCTTTCTTTATTATCTATCTCTGTCTCTTTCTTCATTAAGGTCATAAATATAGTTATTCTCAAAAAGAACAAATTTTGTAGTATTTCCTGTTTTTATATTTATTATAATAGTGTTTTCTTGTTTTTGTAAATACCATGATTCTCTAATTTATAGATACAATCTCTGTATGTATTATCTTCGTACATGTTTGTGTTTTGTCACCAAATAAGTTTGTCTTATACAATACATCTTGGACCTGCCGTACTAAATGTATCAAAAATGGTTAATAAAGTATTATTAATTTATTATTATTATTTAAGTTGACAAGACCCCGCTCCGACCTTTCCTTCAACTGCCAACTGTGAATGTCCGTCATGATCCGGACACGGATATTTGCATTTATAAAATAATAATAAAGTTTTGTTGGATTGGATTCCCGTTTATTATAGGTTTTTACTACGTCATTAATCACACCCAAGTAACACAACTTGGAAGTTACAGCTATTGATTGATTGATTGAGTGGGCTTTACAAATTGGGCCCGAGTAAAGCCCACCGGAATACATTTTTGAAAATCATATTGAACGTATTTTTTTCCGTAGAATGCAAATCTGCAATAAAAAATTGATATTTCCAATAAAAAAAAGTTGGGGGCCCCAGGGCCGTATTAAGGGCCCGGACCGGGTACCGAACCATTGCATTAGATGACCCCCATCGAATCCTACAACTTTTATTTAAGTCATTTTTCAATTGTTAGCTTAACCGGCGAGATAATTGGGTTCTTGTGATTTCAATTGTTGGTATTGGACCCGAGTAAGGCCCATTGGAAAAAAAAATTGAAAATCATATTTGAACGTATTTTTTCCCGTAGAATTAGGTTCTGCAATCAAAAAAACAAAGTTGGGTATCACAGGGCCGCACCAAGGTCACGGATCCGGTATCCGGTGCCCGACCACAGAATCAGATTGCCCCCTTAGAACCCAACAACTTTTGTAGAGGTAATTTCTTAATTGGTGGCTTCTCCGATTAAAGAAATTATATCTAGATACATAATGGCATGAATTTTATGATCCTAAAAGACTCCCAATCTAAGGCACTTCTTCCCATAAGTTTCTGATTGGCCCATCGGCCTATCGCGACCGCTTCGTACACGATCGGTTAAGTCATCGTCTTACTTTGACGTTCCGCCATTAATGTCAATGAATATTTTTCGTGTTCTCCGATGAAAAAGTGGTGAAGAAGTCATATTTTATTTAAAATTGTGATTTGCTATTACCTAAATAACATTCTCTATTCATATTTACACAGTTTAGTGAAAATTTAGTGCTACATGTTGAAGTGCTGTGCCGTTTGCAGAAGGCAGTTTAGGAAAGAAGAAAGTCGATCGTTTCATAAGTAAGCAGGTCATAGTCGTAACATGATGGCGTTCAGTTTACAGTTGTAATAGTAATATTATAAATAATATCCTTCCAATACATATTTCCCTTGAATAAAACATCTCTACCTATTATATTTTTTAAATCCGCGGTTATGTTCCTAGAGGTTAACCAGCAATTATTACACAAAATAGTTACAATATTGTACATTTTCCTTTCTACAAATACCCACCACTGTTGCCTATGGGATGTGATGTTCATCTATCCATTTAAATGGACATATAATGTGACTATGTTAGGAGCAAATAAGGTATATGAAGAAAAGATAGCCATTATGTATCTAGATATAAGTTTTTAATCGGAGGGTGGCTTACACAACGAGACATTTGCAATAATAGATTAAAATGGTCCACCCTGTATACAGTTTATGATTGTACCCGGAGGCACACCGAATTTATGATAACTGATAAGTGATAAATTAAATTATTTAATAAGTTTACTAATAGTGGAGTAAAACTAAAAGAATCAAAATCAAATCACCTAAAAGAAAATTAATACCTATTTCATTATAGAAAGTTTGGTAAAAAATGTCATGGCAAAAACTAGATTGGTATAGTAGGGCCCACAGATAATCCAGCGATATAAAAAGCTCGCAAAAAACCGTAAAGGGTACCGAGCGCATGTCTATTTACATAAAAGACCATAAAAGTGTTCGGCATCTTTTATTATCATCACAAAAAATGGTCACATATTTCCTAAGAATATTGTAGGCCACTACCACTGAATATAATTGGTTGAAATTTTCTCTCCCGGAATGATGATAGGTTGGAACAAACTGTGTAGTCAACGTGGACCGGCGGGCGGTATACTACCAAAAGCGGTCGGTGTCATTTACGCTTTCTTGCGAGCTTTTTTATATCGCTGAATTATATGTGGGCCTTACTATAATGTTGTCTTCAGGTCTACTAAGCACTCAAAAAATGTCGGCGCTTTTGACCATCAAACACGCCGCACCGCACCGCTCCGACATTTTTTACACAAACTTTGGCATTAGAAGGGTTATATCTAATTATATCTAAAGCGGGTATTGTTTCGACTACTAGAACGGGATCTTAATCCCATGCGATTTCCTGAGTCGTAACGATTTTTACAATCATCACAAACCAGAAACTGTAGGAGTAGCAGAAGTTATTGAAGAAACTTTAGACGCAATAGCGTGTAATTGTGATGAAAAAATTTTTCGTTTGTGCAAGACTTGATTCAACGTATCTTGAAAGGTTGTAATCAAATTTGACGTAGATAATGTGGGATTAAAGATTAAACTGAATAGGGTCATTTAGTGATATGGCAGTTTCCTACCTTTTCTTCCTCATTTTAAAGTATAACAAACCAATAGCCTCAGAAAAAAATTTCAGCTCAATTGAATCAATAGCCACAGAGATATTCGCATTTGAGTAGAAACACGCTCGGCCGGCCAACAGTCCGTAGAGTAACGTCACTTGGCGTGTGCCGATACCTATATTAGAGCAGCGATTTCGTAAGTCTATCGTGTCGTTTTTTTTTTTTTTGGCGTAAAACCAGGTCAAACATGTTAGGTTCCTTTGAGTATATCACCGGGCATATGAAATCATATTTTGCGACATTTTTTTGTGGTCTCGAACTTTTTAAATCAATAAAAAGTGAAAAAAACGTATTTTGAAATAAAATTCTTTTTTTTTTGTTTCCATCGCCATATTTTTAAAACTATTAAAGGTACCGAACTTTGTTTTGTGTCAAATTAAAGCACACACTGTAGCGCTTTTATCAATATAAACGGTTTGGGCACAATTCGCACTTTCATTTCTCTAAAAATTAGATAAACTAAAAATATATATTTTATGTACTGAAATCTTCACCAATCGATAAACTTTTTTATTTTTGAAAATATGTACATACATGCAGCGAAGAAAATAAATCCTAATAATCACAAAAGTTTTTGAAACAATATATTTTTTCCTAAAATGTACCGTGTGGCAACAGCGATTTTTTTTATCAGCGCTAAATGCGACATTGGGACGCAATTAATACACCTCGCATGCAGAGTTGGTCAGATTAGTCGCGTAGAAGTGGCGGTTGTCGAAAATCATTAAGTATTCATTGTTCAGATAAAAATTGTGACAATCGAAAATGTGCTTGTTTTAAGGAAGGCCTAAAATGTTGCAACGAGTGCAAATGTCGTTCCTGTAACAACATTATTAAAGATTTCGAGGCAGATATGAACGAATTAGAATGCTATTAATGTAGGGCTTGATATTTATAGATTAGGTATTTATATCTACCTACCTGTCTTTTTATTATTAAAAGGAGACCATTTTATATTTATTGTACAATTTCTTAATATTAGCAACATATGATCAATACTGCTGTACAATATATGAAATATTGAACAATAATATTGATCCCCTAGATGCTTTTGATCACTACTGGTTTTGTATCTTGAGATATAGCGGTGGAGACGTTAAAAAACATCTTTCGTTAAAAATCTATTTTTTTGAATTTTTCCGAAATAAAAAAGTTCTCGACCACCAAAAAATGTAAAAAATGATTTCATGTACAGTGGGAGTCTTTAACTCCCACTAAGTCTGGTTTGGTTTTACGCCGGTTTTTTTTTTTCTCGAAAACTAAGCGACTTTACTTCCAGATTTTACTCTACTAACTTGCATTCACAGCCGTGTTCACTGGGCGGTTCAGCCATCTGACGTCACAACTCGACTACATAGTTATCCCGAGCGTTTTTAAGCGCGCCGACTTTAATAATTTTTTTATACATGAAGGCGACGTCAGAAACTTCTAATTTTTGGCATACTTACTATACTCACCAAGCTCTTTCAGAATATGTAACAATAAAAAATGTTAAATGAGCCTATTAGATATAGGGGAAATCATAGAATTCTGACACGACCGCATATCACCCGAGTAGCAACGGCATGATAGAAAGGTTTAACAAGACTCTTAAAACTGCTTTAAGAGCTAAAGCTTCCACGCAACATTGGGTAGATGAGCTTCCTATCGTGCTTTTAGCTTTGAGGACGATCCCCAACGACGATTTGCAATGTTCCTCCGCATAACTTATTCTTGGTCAAACTTCTACCTGGTGAATTTTTTTATTAAATCATATACTTGTCCGGATATTCCTTACTTTATTACTAAATTACGTACTTCTTTTAATAATTTAACGGTCATTCCACCTTTTCATCATGTTAATTACAAATCATTTGTTAGTTTTCAGACATCTCGACTTGTAGTTTTGTTTTCGTTCGGAAAGAACGTTTTAAAAAATCTTTCTCCCCTCTGTACGATGGACCATATAAAGCTTTATCCCGTACAGATAAGTTGGTTACAATTATTAAAGGAACTAAACTCGTCACGGTAAATATTGGTGGGATTAAACCAGCATATTTACCAACTGACAAATGCGATGTCACTACACTGTCGATTAAGAAAGTTCGTTTTGCTATGGACGAATTGAATGACTGAGTGTTCTTTTTCTTAGCGGGGGAGTAATGTGGCGATGAGTTCACTTACTAGTAAATATAAGATTCAAGGACTTGAAGTAACCAAGGGGAATCAAGAAACAAAAAAGAACAACAATTTTTGAAATTAAAAATAATATGTATTATACAAAATGTTAATATAAGACTTTATTTATCTTCGAATATATACATTATTTAACAAATGAATTCTAAATAGTTATTATAGATATATTATTTTCCAGACTCTAATATTTATACTTAACAAGTATGTAGTCAACTTTGTTATTAAAGTCGCACTAGGTATACACATATTCACCAACTCATCGAACTCTGCAACTTTGACAAAATAAATACCTATAAATATCACAATTATACGATTATTTCCCGAGCTATTCACCTACCTTGATTCATTAGAGATGATCTTTTTTAGTTCGTTTTGTAACCTTTAGTAACGTACAGTATTTAAATAATTCAAATTACACAGTTAACCAGACCTGCTGCCAACTGTCAATTTAGAAGTTAGTCAATCTCTTAGCAGCGATAAAAGCTGCCTTCTTCGTAAATGATAAAAACACTGTTAATTGTTCTGATTTAGTGATATCAATCTAGTTTCCGCAATGACACTTTTTACCAAACTTTCTATCATGAAGTAAGTAAATTTTCTCACTATAGTAATTTCTTTGCTAGAACTTGCTCTAAATATTACAATAAGAGTACCATATAGTTTTGGAATAGATCCGAATCCGGCAATTTGTTTAAACAAAATAGTGTTCAATATTGCGTCTTTTGACAGTTTTTCTTAAATATATCTGACTGTTTATAGCTCGTATCGTAACGGAAAAAAAAACAAATTATTCATTATAAACTTGAGCAGAAAACTAGACTTGACCGACCCTATTCCGTACAGTTTTTAAGATGCAATAAAATAAAATAATTAGAATCATGTTTTTAACAACAACAATTCCCCATAAAATAATATCTTATTCATACGAATAACAGTTTTCAAAAATTCGCGATAACTTGAGTAATAATGAATACATTTTAACGAGACTTTAGGGAAATACGCTTCTTATGAAGTTATAGTTATTTATGTACCAAGGGTCGTAAGTGCACTTTTTTTGGTCGAGAATACAGTTTGCAATCCGAGGCCCGTAGGGTCGCGGTTTGCAAATATTCGAGACCAAAAAATCACACTGTACGACCCGCGGTGCATATTATATTTTTATTAATCATTAAACTAGAAAAAAACTTGAGAAAAACTATGATTATTTGAGTAAGATTTCATATTTGCTAAGTAAATACTAAAGGTAGGGGATGCCTGGAATATCCAAGTCCATGGCAATCGTCAATAAAATACATTTAAGACTCGGCTTCTTCAAATGACAACTACTTTTGTTTTTTCAATATTTCTTTAAATTCTCTTTTAAACAAAAAATACACTATTTTCTTACAAATAAATGTAACAATTAGAAAAAGTTTTTTAAATTGTTTCTTTCTGTGTACTTTTGATGTAAGTATACTAACAATTTTCATATTCGAACAGAATATGTATAGAAAATTGTATTTAAAAAAATAGTTTAAAGAAACGCCGAAAAATTGGCTTTGAACATATTTTTTTGTTAATATGTTAATATACCAATGATGAGATAATTTTCCAGTTTGTGGTCCGCTCATTTTTCCCAAGCTAACCCTGACTGTAATGTATAAAATACGAAGGCTATTTTAGCCTTTTCAAAATGGCTGTCATGTTAGCAAATCTTGCCTTTGTAGAAAAGGCAATAATGTCAGTTTTATTTTTATTCCACAATTAAAATTTCTGCCTGTTCGTTTGCAATAAAATAGATGAAATTTTGACGTATAAAATATATTTTACCATATTAATAGAGTAAAATTAATAGTTGACCCGGAACAAATTTGTAATAAGCTGATTTCTTAGGGATTGTATTCTGTGGCTTGATCACTTCTGAACTCGCTATACTGAACTGAACTGACTTCTGAACTGTACTGCCTGTGCGGCCACTCACTCTCTATTTGTGCTCCTGGGTAATTGAGTCCGGATCTTTCTACAGTGTTCCAGAAGATATCAGTATATTTCTCGACATTTCTAGATTATGACACCGCTCGCACCATATCTGGAACGATTTGCAAACTAACTAACTTAGTTTTCTGTTACTTATACATGGAACTTAGAGGGAATTCCTTTACAGAGCTATAACAATATGGACATTGCAACACGTGAATGGAGAGTTGAATATCCCATTGTAAGATATCTCACCCATTTATTTCAGTGAATTGAATTGTGCAGACTTTTGTATGTAGTAACCTTTAGTAACAGTTAGCAATGCATATTTTAAAAAATATTCCAACGAAGAAAATGTAAAATATACTAAAAATTTCAAAATACATAACACACATCTGACATTTTTAATTTAACATTATTGCCCTTATACCTATTTCGTGAAAATGATACTATATAGATACAATAGTAAGGAAATAGTATCCCTATGTATTTTCGGTCGCTGAATCCGAATCCGAGGTCAAAAAAATTCGTACACCCCCAAAATCTTTAGCTAGAGCCAAAAAATACCCTTGGACTGGAGTAAAAAGAATATTAAGCTACGAGAATAGTTGTTACATCCTAATCAATCGAATTATACAAATTAAGGTTAAACAGCAGCGTACATACAATAGATATGAAACACACCCCCAGTCAGGGGCGAAAACTAGCTCCCATTTATAAAAATCGATTCAAACCAATAATGACTGCTGAAAAAGCTCAAAATGTCTATGTTTTGTTAAAGTGATAAAAAACTGCATCAGGTCCGACGTAATCTTCATAAACTGCCCCTATAGGGTTGAGAACAACCACCGTTAAGTTTAAAGGACACAAAACAAGAGATAACGTAAAATCCAACAGGATTTTTATTTTGCGTAGTAAAAGTGTCAATCCTCAGATGGTGTGAAAACTGCCCCCCATGTAAGATTTATCCATAAAAGGTTACAGTGACTTCTATAAAAATTCGAAACACCTGCGTTGTGTGGAAGTGAGGCTATGTTCGATGCTGTGGTTGAAAACCACCCCCACGGAGTTGCGAGATGCCATCCCTATATCCGTAGGATGCTGGAAAAACAGAAAGAAACTAACCGGATTTACATTTTTATGAATGCTATGATTAGAAAAAATCGTGATGCACACTTCCAGCGTCCTACGGATATGGGAGTAGCATCTCGCAACCCCATGGGGGTGGTTTTCAAGCACAGCGCCGAACATAGTCTAGTTTCTTCTCTCTTCCACATAACGCAGGTGTTTCGAATTTTTATAGAAGTCACTGTAACTTTTTATAGTTGTCACTGTAACTTTTTATAGTTAAATCTTACATAGGGGGTAGTTTTTACACTATCTGAAGGTTGACACTGTAGGACGTTGATGATACGTTTTTAGTTCTATTTTAGAGTACTACGCAAAATAGAAATCCTGTTGGATTTTACGTTTTCTTTTGTTTTGTGTCCTTTAAACTTGGGGGTGGTTGTTCTCAACCCTATAGGGGCAGTTTATGAAGATTACGTCGGATCTGATGCATTTTCTTATCACTTTAACAAAACTTAGACATTTCGAGCTTTTTCAGCAGTCATTACTGTTTTGGATCGATTTTTTTATAAATGGGGGCTAGTTTTCGCCCCTCACTGGGGGTGTGTTTCATATCTATTGTATGTACGCTGCTGGTTAACCTTAATTTGTATAATTCGATCGATTAAGATGTAACAATTATTCTAGTAGCTTAATATTCTTTTCACCCCAGTCCAGGGGTGTTTTTTGGCTCTAGCTAAAGATTTTGGGGGTGTACGAATTTTTTTGACCTCGGATTCGGATTCAGCGACCGAAAATACATAGGGATACATGGGTCTGGTTCGCTGGTCTGAACTTTTTTTTTTGTGGGGCTGTGTTATACATATATATTTTTTATATATACTATTAATGAAAAATTTGAAAAATACTAGATTCACGGGTTCAACCGCGTCTGACATTATTGGAGTCTCGACGTTTCGGGGGGTAGTGGGGGTGGATGAAGCAAAGAAATATTTTGAGGTTTTTGGTTCTTGTATACACACTAAATCACATTTTTTTTCCACTTTAATAATTGGGTGGGGGTGGCTAATGCCAATTCTTTGAGACCTTAGCTTCTCTTGTATATACTAAATACCAATTTTATGGACTCTTACCTGCTTGGTTTACTTATTTACCATCCATTTACCCCAATTTACTCTACTTACTTTACTTCCTTGGGCAGCGGTTTTTTTTTTCGTTTTACTACACCTAAATAATAATAAAAACCTGTTTTAAAAAGCTTATTTTACAATTATTTTTTTCTATTTACTAACATATATGGTTTCCTTCCTTGACATTAAGTAGAAAAAAATGAGTATGGAAAGAGACTAGTTGCTAATAGGCTTAAGTACATATATTAAAACAATCCTACACAAATACAGATTTATTAACAAAATAGACACAATAGTTTTCTGAAATAGCATCAAAATCAGAAGGGCCCCGATGTACAAAAAACGTAAAAAAATAGATCAGGTACGTAGGTACTTTTTACTAGGTGGGTATACAAGATTAAAATAAACATTTTAGTTTACATATAAATGAATACATTGTCGTAATGTGAACAAGTAATATTTTTACTATATTTCATAATGTTTGTTCTTAAAATAAATGCATTCACAGGTTGAAAATATATGCAAGGTATATGTGTCATATACTCTAAAGGGGGAAACAACGCTATAACTGCGAACACAAATTGCATCGGAACGAACTAAAATAAAATTAAAAAAATATAAGAAAACACAGAACACAGTCCTCTGTGACGGCAGGGAATGTAATTGCTCCACGTGTAGTGCACATTTTCAACTTCGTCCCTTTTTATTGTATTTGTTTTTACTTACAACACTCCATGTGACTGTCATAATTCCTTATCTATGCAGAACGTTTACGAAAGAAAAAAAATGGGCCAAATATTTTGTGGATAACTTTATTTAAAACGCGACAGAATTTTTAATACAGATTTAAACAATATACTTAAAAAAGTTTCCTTCAATCTGTAGGTAGCTATTTTTTAAATAGGTATTTCTTGTGACATTCATAAAAAGGACCCTATTTTGAAACGCTGCAACTCTCCTTTGTATAAATTCACCTCTTGGTTGAACAAAAAAAGCACCTGTTAATCTTTGCAGAGGATGTAATCGTAGTGCAGTCAATCCCGCATGAAACCTTGCATTTTCGGTAAATAGCGATTTTCGTAGTGGAGTCTGTCGTAAAATCAAATTTCCGCTCCTAGGGAGGAAACCGTTCTTCAGCCCTTTCGCAGGATTTTCGAAATGTTTTGTCATTCAGGGAGGGGGTAGTTTAGACCTCCGGGAGTTATTTTGGCGTCTCCTGATCAAAAAATACTCGATTTATCAATATTTCCTGTAAAAACCCTGATCTGTCAAGCCTTCACAAGCTTAGTACGGAAAAATCAGAACAAGGTGTAGTTTTTTTTCATTTATATTAAAACAATTCTAGGAGTAGTTCCAGAAGAGTGGGGGAAAGTATTGCAATTATAGTGTTACTCGCCCTCGAAACCGTAGAGGAAACCGTTCTTTAGCCCTTTCGCAGTATTTTTGGAATGTTTTGTCATTCAGGGAGAGGGTGGTCAGGGAGGGGGTGGTCAGAGCTGGGCAAAGTACTACTTCAAGTATCAAGTACTTGAAGTAGTTTTATGTGCAAAGTATAGGGTGAAACTACTTCAAGTAAAGTACTTGAAGTAGTTTAAATGAGTACTTTGCCCACCTCTGGGGGTGGTTCCAACACCCGAGGGTTGTTTTGATATCTCCTGGTCAAAAAATGCTCAACTTATCGATATTAGTCCAGTGGAATTAGCAAATATGCATATTGTAATTCGTTTCAGGATGCCACGTGGATTAAACGATAGTTTTATTGATTACGAACATGACCCTGAATTTGGTCCACGTTTTGACCGCCGGAGCATTGTTTATTTAACGATTTATTGTTGAAAAATTACAAAAAATCGACTTTTTAAAGGATAACTCAAAGACCTTTAACGATAGGTTTTTCAATTTGTAGATACTGTTAGAACATTGAAGAACAGTTAATTTGAGAGGTGTTTCATTTAAAACGCTTGAAAATTTCTTTAAATAATTGCAAAAAACCGCGAATTTTCGCAATTTGCAAATATTTTTCATTCTTTAACAAAAGCACTTTAGTGCTTGAAACTTTGACAAAATATGTCTTTTATTACCCCGAAGTTACCCCTAAAATTTCATCAAAAAATTTTAATTAGTTTAAGAGATATTCAATTTGTTTATTAAAAACATAAATAATGTAAAATGCAAATTCACCCAGTTCCCGTTGTCGTAGAGGATTGATCCGGACATAATTTTTTTTGTTGAGACTTAAACTTTATGTTTACATTAATGGCAAATCAAATTTGCATTATTTTCAACTTCAAAATGGTGTTTGAAAAAGTGCCACGTCTTGAGATTGGGTTTTTTGCTAATAACTTTTAAACAAATGAAGATTTTGCAATATCGTTCTCATATTGCTGGGGTTTTTCACACATTTTCAAAGAAAAAATGACTGTAGCCTTACTAGAAGCCGAGATGATTTTTTTTTTAATAAATTCGTAATTTGTTTATTAATAAACATTAACAGCTGAAACTTGTCGAACAACTAGTTTAATAGTCTATCTTTGTAATAGAGCTGAGTTTGGGGAAAAAAATTCAATTTGCAACGATAACAATTAATTTTAAATCATCGTCAGCATAAGAGAAAGAAGCATGAGTCATATCTGTAACACGTTCATAAAATGATTGAGACGAGTTCAAATCCGTGGGTCAACAAAAAATTTACCGTTTCTCCGATTTTGACTTTTTTTTTAAATCTGGGTAGCGTGATGAAATAATAATATCCGTCATGTCGAATGTCTCCTAATTAAACAATAATTTGTTATAAACAATTATTTTTATTTTTAAAAAAAATTTTTTACGAATTTATTAAAAAAAAATCAGCTCGGCTTCTAGTAAGGCTACAGAGTCATTTTTTTTTGAAAATGTGTGAAAAAACCCCAGCAACAAAGATATGAGAACGATATTGCAAAATCTTCATTTGTTTAAAAGTTATTAGCAAAAAACCTAACCTCAAAATGTGACACTTTTTCAAACGCCATTTTGAAGTTGAAAATAATGCAAATTTGATTTACCATTAAATGAAATTTTAGGGGTAACTTTGGGATAATAAAAGACATATTTTGTGAAAGTTTCAAGCACTAAAGTCCTTTTGTGAAAGAATGCAAATTGCGAAAATTTTAGCGATTTCTTAAAATTATTTAAACAAATTTTCAAGCGTTTTAAACGAAACACCTCTCAAATTAACCGTTTTTTAAAGTTCTAACAGTATCTACAAATTGAAAAACCTATCGTTAAAGGTCTTTTAGTTATCTTTAAAAAAGTCGATTTTTTGGAATTTTTCGACAATAAATCGTTAAATAAACAATGTTCCGGCGGTCAAAAAGTGGACCAAATTCAGGGTCATGTTCGTAATCAATAAAACTATCGTTTAATCCACGTGGCATCCTGAAACGAATTGCAATAAATTTCAGTCTTTTTTTTGCTAATTCTACTGGACTATATTCCTTGTAACAACCCCGATCTGCCAAGCCCTCACAAGCGTATTATGGAAAAATCAGAACCTTTGTTCTGATTATTCTATTACTACCCTTTGGTAGTAATAGCTTTTTTTTGGGGGGAAAGTCATCATTTCCGTGGTACGATAGAACGTTGGGAGTATGTGACAAGAGCTATTTTAAACGATTCAGAAGTTTCATTTCAACGCGTGTAGATTTAATTTAACCCCGAATTATAACCCCCGGATGAAATGTCAATTTGCGAAAAATTGAGCAGTCACACATATATTTTTGACGTGATATTCGCAATCAGCGGCCCAAAAAACATGACAGATGTCTTTCACCTTTAGAAAATATTTTTTTTTTGTGAGGCTGTGTAATTATTATTAAAGTAAAATGATAAAATATGAAGTCCTATATTGATACTATTGAATATTGACACTAACACACAGTTGTCCCAGGATAGATGTAACAAGGCGTGTAATCAACAACAAATTTTCGAATCTTGAAAAGGCACTTAGGATTCAGTCCTGCTCGATGTATGACTAACGAATATTAAGAATAAATTAAATAGGATGTTTTATAAGCAAAGGACAACGCAGAATTCTTATGGGAAATGGCTTTCAGTCAAACTCTTCGAAACCAAGGCGGATCTAGGATTTTTCTGAGGGGGGGGGCGTAAATTAAAAAAAAAAAATTAATATAGTAAGTATATTTTATAGTGAAACTCATATACAGGGTGTCCCACTTAAAACTCCCAGCGCCATTTTCTCGATAACCAAAAGCGATATTTGAATTCGGTAAAAGGTATCTACTAGATTATATAAATGACTTCAGTTTTGAGTAAAAATGGTTATTTTACACATTGAGGTATAGATGGCGTTGCGATACAAAGAAATTTTTCGATCCTAAGAACGATGAAATGCAGGAGATGGAGAATTATATTCTAAGCAACTTTTTTCAAAAATCCCATTTTTTTTCATATGTCTACAGTTTATAGTGTAAAATTCAGTAGAACATACAACATAAAAATGACGCAAACATTAGACAATACCTAATAAACAAAAATGTCAAAATCTTTATTTTCCAAATAGCAGTTGCAGCCCCACATTTGTTTTACTTGAAAAAAAAAAAAATTATTTGTGTTTTGAAATAAATGTTTCATTACCATCTAAATGAGCCTGATTCACTGTGAAAAATGTCCCAAAGGACTTATTGTCTAAAACGTATTTTAAAAAAGTTATGACGATTTTTATATTCAAAAAAATTATATTGAAGTTCAAATACGAAAACCAGTGATTTCTCGAAAATTGTTCATATCATAAAAGTTGCTCATAATATAATTCTCCATCTCATGCAACTCATTTCATCGTTTTTAGGATGGAAAAATTTCTTTGCATCGCAACGCCAGCTATACCTCAATGTGTAAAATAACCATTTTTACTCAAAACTGAAGTCATTTATATATTCTAGTAGATCCCTTTTACAAAATTCAAATATCGCTTTTAGTTATCGAGAAAATGGTGCCGGGAATTTTAAGTAGGACACCCTGTATATTGTAAAACTATATTAATATAGTAAGGAAACTAGTCCTACTTCTATTTTTGGTATAACATCATATAGATAATTAATAAATTAACAAACAACTTTAAAGTTGAAAGTAAAGCGTTTCTTGTTTCTTCAGGACTTCAGGGGGGGGGAACCCCCTTCGCCCCCTCCCCCTAAATCCGCGCCTGTTTGAAACTCTGGATTCTGGTAGTTCTTGATGTGTAGAACGAAAGTTCTCAAGGGTACTAAGTCCTAAAAACGCATGGTTTTAAGAGAGATATGCTACAAAATGCACGTAAAGTCAACTTCATAGGGCTATATCTCAAAACCATGAGTTTTTAGGACTTAGTGCCCTTAATAATTTTTATTCTACACATCAAGAACTATGAGAATCCACAGTTTCAAAGAGTTTGATCGAAAGCCATTTCCCATAAGGATTCTGCGAGGTCCTTTGCAAAATTTATTTATAACAATTTATTTTTAAAGATTTGACAAAACACCACTAAGAAAAGTTATTTAAAGTACAATTTTACGTCTCCTTGCCAAATTTCAGGAGTATAAATTTGTTTTGTTGGGACTGTTCCTTTTTCAATAAATTAGTATTTTATTTTGAATGATCCGACGAAAACTTTTAAAAAGTTATTTTAGCAAGTTGTACGTGCTCTGAAATCATATGAATACTTCGTCACATCATTTAAAATAAAACACTAATTTATTGAAAGAAGCAGGGGAGGTTAAAGCAAAGTAAATTTATATTCCTGAAATTTGCCAAGAAAGCATTAAATTGAATTCTAAACAACTTTTCTTAGTGAAATTCAAATCTTGAAAGATAAAGATACTTTTTTGCGATGATTTTTTAAAATTTGCTTATAAAGCACCCTATATAACACTGGTTGAACCGATTTTTTATATACCTCAATTTTACACCAAGCAGGTCTGAATCCCCAAGTGTCATTCCAAATCTGGCAAGAATTTTTATCGCACGATTGAAAACAAAGTTTCTCACTCCCTATTTTTTTTTCTTTTCTGCTCATAACATTTTTATTATTTATGTTATGCCGACAAGTTACTAATAAAAGTTGTAGGGAATTGCATTATCTACAAAAATGCTCTTTTAAAATCTTTCCACAGTCATCGTTACGGAGAAAAACAGAACAAACTAATTGCATCCTTATTTTGAAGGTGGCACTCGAATGACAACACTCCCAGACGCAGAAAGTCAGTTTTACACTCACGACCGACCCTCCTACGTAATTCACAAAAATCGCTATCAACCCAAAATGCACGGTTGCCTTACTTTCATCGCCGGATTGACTGCAGTATTGGTAAAAAAATATATTAAGAGTTAAACTTAGACTAATGCTGGAAATAATTTTGGACGATGAGGAAAAACGCATTTGCAGAACGTCAGCTTTTAATGTTGCGAAAAAACACCACCATGATACCAAATATTGAAAGGCCTGTAAGGATGAGACACATCTCGTAGAAACCGACTAAAACAGAAAAAACTATATTAATCTTTTAAGAATCTCTTTAAAATGTTGAAATAAATATTTATAAATTATACATACATACATACAATATACAGAAATAGACAGTTGATTCTCTTATAAAAGCACCTCATAAAACATATTTTTGAGGTGAATTGTTTTGGAATTGTGAAATTGGCAAAAATTACACCTTTTCATTTCTTCAAAAAAAATACTATTTTCGCATTAGTTCCCACCCCTCTATATGTCATTTGTTATCGTGAAAATTCGATATTAAGCAAATCACAACTTACACACTTTTTTAATTATAAAACTACCTAATTTCAGCTATATAATATCCCTAGGACATTGATAATGTACGAGATAATTTTATGACAATCGAAAGCATGTTGCTTGGTAATAGGCCCGATGCCGAAGGCGGAGGTCTATTACCAAGCAACATGCTTGATGTCATAAAATTATGAGGCATTTGTCAATGTCAGAGGGATATTCGGTCAGAAAATTTTTTGAAAAAATAAAATCAAAAAGTCGCAACAGAACAAAACATTTTTCTTTGATTAACGCGTTTATAGATTGAGAATTGGCATTGCCAAAACGTGACACTTTGAAATTTATTTGGCAGTTATTATGAAGTTGTCAAAGTTAAATAATTTTATTGTCATAGTGATTGAAAATTTTATTTCCTTGGATGGTGTTATCAGTGTAATGTTAAAATTATTGAATGATTTGGGTCACATGACAAGAAATAACGAAATTTTATTGGTTGTTAGGACTATCAAAAAATTTTCAGCTATAATATCCCTAGGACATTGATAATGTAAGAGATAATTTTATGACAATCGAAAACACGTTGCTTGATAATAGCCCGACGCCGAAGGCGGAGGGCTATTACCAAGCAACGTGCTTGAGGTTGTCATAAAATTATGAGGCATTTGTCAATGTCAGAGGGATATTCGGTCAGAAATTTTTTTGAAAAAATAAAATCAAAAAGGCGCAACAAAACAATACATTTTTCTTTGATTAGCGCGTTTATAGATTGAGAATTGGCATTGCCAAAACGTGACATTTTGAAATTTATTTGGCAGTTATTATGAAGTCGTCAAAGTTAAATAATTTTATTGTCATAGTAATCGAAAATTTCTTTGGATGGTGTTATCAGTGTAATGTTAAAATAACTGGATGATTTGTGTCACATGACAAGAAATAACGAAATTAAATTGGTTGTTAGAAGTATCAAAAAATTTTCTGTATATTGTTGCCTTGGGTCTGTTCACGCAGATATACTAGTCAGGTAAATACTTAAAACACTCATTATTGGAGAAGCAATCAAAACAACTACTCTTCTGGCTAATATTGACGAAGTATTAATAGGATTCTTAGCATATTAAAGCGAAAAAAATATATATTGAAAATACTTAAATCTTTATTGAAACTCAGTCGTTCACAACAATTATTGAAGCTTACATTCTATTTCAACTCTAGGAAAGTCCATCTTTGGATTGCAAGCCACACATTACTACAAAAATTGAATGTCTATAGTATATATACTTCGAGAATCAAATTTCAACTCATTAGATATATTATTATGAAATATATATTAGTAAAATGTGTAAAAATAGTATATTATGTAACAAGTTTTATAAACGTCATTTTAGTCACGAGTTTTATTAATCGCGAGCGACGCGTAGCGGAGCGAGTGTTTAATAAAATGAGTGACTAACAAGTTTATAAAACGTGTTGCATACTATACTTTTTCTACGACAGCAAATATCTAAATAAAAAATTTGGAAGTTATTTTAATATTTCATTTATTAACGTATCAGTAACATGGTAACAGTAAAAAATTACTAAACTATTGTTCTACTTATTGTGTATATTAATGGTTACATTGGAAACGTTTTGGCAATTGCTAAAAAAATTAAGTGATTTTCCTAAATGCGTTCCATCGAACTGTGTTAAATTTGCTTCATGATTTGAATTGAAGCTAATACTTGGTCCACTTTCATTTTTATCAATGCTTGAACTTTGAGCAATTGCAATATCAATATTCTCTTTATTTTTTTGCATTGCATTATTTTGAACAGTGTTCATGATTTTAGTAGCGGTCTCAATTTTATTGTTTAACGAGTGGTCAATATAACTCTCTGCAACAGCTGTGGATCGCCACCCTCCATGACGCTTTAATGCTGTGATGTCCGCACCCGAGTCCACCAAAATCGTCGCTGAAGACCTTCTTAGGCAATGACCAGTATAAGCAGCAGGGTCAGGTAATTTTAAGAATTTTGCTACTACGCTAGAGAGGCTGCCGAATTTATTAATTCCAATTGGCTGTTTTCTACATTTTTCTCGCTGGTAGTTTAAGAAAAATCGGGTAGTACTTGTCAGGTTTGGAGGTCGAAGTTCCATGTATTTCTTGCATGTATGATAGAAATTACCTCCAATAACAAACTGACGTTCCGTTTTTGTTTTCGTGTCAGGAATGTGAACTAAAAGGGCCGTGTTAAGGTCTTCAACATCACTTGTTTGAATTTTCGTCAATTCTTCCCGCCGACAAGCTCCCATTATTCCAAAAAGTAACCCTACCTAAAATATTTATAATTTTGTTTATTTTTATTTAATTTGGTTTTATACTATTACCTTTGTAAATAGGTATTCTTCGTCTGGAGCAGATGATAAGAATTCTCTAATTTGCTGGGGTGTCAATATTTTCGACTTTTTAGGTCTGTAACCGTCTGATTTACGCTTCAGAAATGCGCACAATTTGGGGTACTTGCTAATATCAACATTGTTTTTTAGATTAATTGTCGTTCGCAGCATTGAATAGATTGCCCACAAAGAGGACGGTTTCATCTTTTTCGACAAATTTTGGAAATAAGCAAGTAATACATTCTCAGAAAATGAATTTGTTTGGTTTTCTTGACGCCAATCTTGGAAAAGTTTATATGCACGTTCGTATTGACTTTTAGATTTTTCTGGCAGCAAACTAGCAGTTGCCGATGCCGCTGCTTGAGTAATTTCGGGCGGAGTACCAATGAAAACATCTTCACTTTCACTGTCGTTTAGGCTCATTTTTTTCCAAAAAATACAAAATTACTTGTCTCTTGTCACAACGCGTCGATTTATTTTGACAGATTGATGACAAGAATTACGGAAAACTAACTTGATTTTTGCCATTAAAATATCTAGAATTAACCTCAGCTGTGACTAATATCTCGTTGCTAAGTTCAGCCTGTGACTAAAATGCACGAAGTCACGGTTTGTCGAAAGCGTGTTTAAAGGATTATTTAGCGTCATGGAAACGTATACGATAAACGCCATTTTAAAGATGGAAGTAGAAAAAATATATTATAGAGATAACATTTCGCAAGATTTCTATTTAAGTACAAGCGACAAAAATTAAAAAAATATTTTTTTTTAAATTAAATGATTAATAACTTTCTTATTTACTGATTGATTTTCTTAAAAAACAATTCACTTCCTCTAGCTAACACTAACTTACCTTCCAAATTTCAATATAACCGGACTTTTCTTTCTTAAGTTATCGTGCTTACAAAAACCGTGATGAACGGACAGACATACAGACGGACGGACATTTTGAAAGTTGTTCAGAATTTGTTCACTAATACAATGATATGAAAATTTTTGTCTGCCAGCGATATTTACGGTTTTAGAAATGTGCCGATCAAATACTCTTCGTTTTCGTATTTGCGAAGAGTATAATAACTAAGCAAACACTATCCTCTTCGCCGGTTTTTTGAACTTTTTATAACTATTGCACATTCCACAGAATTCTCTACCTAGTTTTCTTGTAAATAATGTTAGTTTTTGGACATTCTAAATTTTGTGATATCAATTTTGTTGGTGAAATACTCGGTAGTATAAAAAAGGAAAAAAACAACTACATCCAACCTGTTTATATTTCGAACACACGACCACTGGATTGCAAGGCAAAACTTAGCCACTAAACCACCATTCGTTATTACGGCAAATGTGTTAATATCTGTAATATATATTACTGGAATATCATATTTCAACGATCAGATATTATATTATTATGAAATATATCCCAAGTAGCAGAGTGTAGACCATTAAGTTTTCATACCTAAATTTTGTCTGCGAAAACGTGCTGGTGGGGTCCTAAGAATTATTAAAAAGGAACAAATTTTCTGAAATTTTCAAATATATCCAATACGGCTATACATTAATTATTATCAGTCATAAATATGCGATCCAGTCCTCCATTAATTTTGAACATAACCTTAAGTGGGTCATATTAATATTTCTTTTTTTATCTGCTAATAATATAATTTAAATGTATTTAAGATAATCAACAATAAAAAAATTATCAACTCAATTGGAGTGCTAATATTATTTAAACACAAATTAAACAGAAAAATTTAAGAGTTAAATAATGACGAAACATTTTTGCACTAAGTGAGGTTTAAAGTTCATGGTGTAAAACTCTTGCCTTAGGTTATGTTAGGTATAGAGTTTGTGGTTTAAGGTTCTATTAGGCTTACAATATATTAGATTTAATATTCTTGTTTTAAAGTTCTTGGTGTTAGGCATTTATTATAGTATTAGCAGATAAAAATGAGAAATATGAATATGACCTACTTAAGGTTATGTTCAAAATGAATGAAGGACTGAATCTCATATTTATGATTGATAATTAATGTACGGCAGTCATATTGGATATATCTGAAAATTTCAGAAAATTTGTTCCTTTTTAAGTTTTTTAATAATTAGGAATAGCCTATTTAGTTTAATGCATTTAATTTATTTTTAAGTTAGTCTTATCATTTTATTGCCGCCTTATTGGATTCGTCATTTTGAATTTCTTTCTGAAACTTAAAATTTAGTATATTTTAACTTAAAAGTACTTATCAGAAGTATTCAAAACTTCTCAGCATAAACTTTAACAAAAATATTTAATTTCTCATCACTTTTTAGCGTTTTATAGCCGCTATTGATTCCGCCATATTGCGGATTGATTTATGACAATTTGGATATCAGATTCGTAATCAGCGACCCCGATTAATAAGATTTATGTAAATTGAAAGAAAAAAGTCTTTATATGTAATTTTTATTAATATTTAAATAAAAAATGGCCATTCTGGCTAAATTCAGTAATTTTGATTAGCATAATACAAAAATCGACTCTCTTACGTTTTTTGGAAATTAAATAATGATTATTTAAAAAAAATTATCCCAATCGGTTGCGAAACAAGTGCTCCAGATAATTTTGAACGAAAAACTCACGATTCGTGCCACTGTGCGGCAGCCGACTTTGGTCGACTTTTTTTTACATATTTATGAGACCTAAAGAACAGTTTTCAGCAAAAAAATTTCAGGGCGCATCATGTCCTAGTCAGAATATGTGTGCACTCCTCAGATATTCTTTTGTTGCTACCTATAATAACAAATATATTCTTACTTCTATTACTTCCATTTTTAGGGCACGAACTGTCTACGGTACTAGCTGTTCCATCCTCACCATGGGTAGCATCTCCACAATTGATGATCGCCACTTTAATCTCTTTCCCATTTCCTCCATTTCGACAGTTTCCAAAGCAACCAGTCATTTGATCTTGTTTGCTGTACTTTCTTTACGAAATGTTGACCTTTTCTTAAATGATCTAAAATATATACAGCTGTACAGGCTGTCCAGTTTATCAGTGCCCTAAAGTATATCTCACTTAATATTAATCGTGCAAAAAAATCGTTTTTACGAAAATAAATTTTTATAAGCTACGAAATGGATTAATGATATTTGAAATTCATGACCTACTTTAAGAGTTATGACGGAAAATCTTGAAAATGTGGAATATGTCTAAGCCAGATATCTTTGTTATTTAAAGGAATGCGAAAAAGTTTCTAAGATGAAAATTTTTTTGGGAAATATGGTCTTTTATTTTTACTCTTTGTTAATATCTTTCTTCCATCATATTTCTATCATTAATTATTTCTTTAAGTGTGTTCACGCTGTTTACTTTTCACTAAAAATATAGCGGGATTTTTTTAAATACTAAACACCCTCCATACATACTCATATTTTTTTATTAATCATTTTTTTTAGAGTATTCTACTACCTACCAACATTATTTTTTTGTATGAAATTCATGCATAATAATATATTATTCAGCTAGTGTATAATGATACGTATTACTCGCGAGGGTGATGTTTACGGCACGAGCCGAAGGCGAGTGTAGTAAATCATTCGAGCGTGTAATAGCCATTATACGCGAGCAGAATACTATATTTTATACTCGACTTAATTGTTTAAATCGTTTAAAGTTGAAAAAATAGTTAGTTCACAGTAAAACTTTGTTTTGACATCTAAGATGTCAAACATGAAAACATGTGGACTGTCCCTTGGAAATAATGGACTCGTCCATTGGTTATGAAAATTGCTAGTTCCTAATTGGTCAAAGGTGCGTTATAATGAGATTATGTTCATTATACCTTAGGTTGGAATTATGACCGCCATTATTCGACAATTGTTGTATGTATTATGTAAGGATTATACGATAGTTGTGGATAAAGTATCTTTTTTTTGCTCCTTCCCATTCGTGAAAAAAGTACAACTTTATACAGTTGTTGCATAAATAATTAGACAGGTCAACATTTGATCTAAGAACAATCACCAGACTTACCAGATATACACAGGTTTTTTGGGTCTGTGATTCCGAATCCGAGGTTGGCTAAGCTTCATCACGTCAGGTTCTTGGTCATTTGAAAGTCAAACTGAGAAAAAGTGTTGTAAAAAATTTGAAAAAATTTACGTTTATGTTTCTGAGGTCGCTAAATTCAAATCCGCTGTTATTTTTACTCTTCCAGAACATCAGAACATCTAGAGGTCATTTCAAGGCATTTTGAGATCATTTTGAGGTAAAATTGAGAAAGAGCAACTAAAAAATCTGGAAAAATGCTTACATGGGTTTTTTAGATCGCTGACCCCGAATCAGTGGTTGGCTGAACTCTATCACATCGGATTCAAGGTCATTTGAAGATGAAACTGAGAAAAAGTGGTGGAAAAAATTTGAAAAAATGTATGTTTATGTTTTTGAGATCACTGAGTTCAATTTTGTCGTTATTTCATCTCAAAGTTTCTTTAAGGCCATATCATGATCAAATTAAAACAAGAATGTTGAAAATCAAGAAACTGAAAAATTTTAGGTATAGGTTTATTCTATCACTGAGTATAAATCTATATTAAGCCATCGGTCATCAACCTATTGACATTTCTGAGCAAAAACATACAAAAACTTTTTCTCAGTTTGACCTTCAAATGACCTTGAATCCGATGTGATAGAGTCCAGCCAACTACAGATTCGAGGTCAGCGACCTAAAAAACCCATGTAAGCATTTTTCCAGATTTTTTAGCCGCTTTTTCTCAATTTGACCTAAAAATGATCTCAAAATGCCTTGAAATGACCAAGAACCTGACGTGATGAAGCTTAAAAAACCTCGGATTCGAAATCAGCGACCCAAAAAACCTATGTATACTCTGGCAAAGTCTGGTGATTGTTCTTAGATCAAATGTTGACCTGTGTTATTTTTAACGTTTCAGGGGCATTTCTCGATAAATGCATGATTTTCTAATAATGGTATTTCAATGTTCCATGTTGTTTTCTTGATTATAATTTTGATTTTTTCATCTGAATTTACTTTATTTTTCTTAATTATGTTAATGTTTTATTATAAGATTGGAACAACGTATTAGATTATTTAATTGTTTCATTTTATCGTGCTTCTCCATAGCAAGTGTGATACATTTTTTATTGACTTAAAAACATGTTTTTATAATTACTTGCTTAGTTCTTTCTAATGAATAAATATGGCACGTGATATATCATTGAAAAGTGGGAATAATACTCTATTTAATGCCACCATTTCTCGTCAGTTTAACAATTTTTTAAACACCCTAAAGAGTAAATCTCGAAACCAAGCGGTTCGCAAAGACTCTAGATCGTTAAAAAATTCTATTTTACAAAAGAATTTCTCCTTAGAAGTTTTTTCGTATCTCTTCAAACAACGGAGATATCTGCCTTAAACACATTCCACATTTTCAAGATTTTCCGTCATATCTCTTAAAGTAGGCTATGGATTTCAGATGATATTAAAAAAAATTGTAGCTCATAGAAATTGGCACAATTTTTGTAAAAACAATTTTGTCCGCTCAATTGATATATTGATATTAAGCGAGATATCCTGGAGGACCCTGATAAAATGGACAGTCTGTATATGACTGATCATATTTTATTTCTTATGGATAAGTACTGTCATCTAAGAAATGTTCGGTGTCTTGGTTTACAGATAATCTGGAATTAATCATAAAAGAATGACACATTAAAAAATTTGAAAAGAAATAGAGTAGACGAGAACTGGAACTATTATAAAAATTTAAGAAATTTTACTCTTGCATCGATGAGGTCAGAAAGAACAGCACATCTCCAATCTCTAGCAGGACAAAAAATTAGAAACGATAATCTTGCTCATATACCTTCTGAATTATGTGATTTTTCAGAGATTAACCGTTTTTTTTTTTTTTAATTTCAGTTTTTACCACAAATAACAATGATTGTCTTGATTATAAATAAATAAACACCACAACCCCCAAATCCAAAGCCAAGGCTGTGCGGAAGGGGTTACACATTTGGAAAAACGCAGACATACATCCACACCCACCGGTTTGTCAATACCGGGGCTGGGGTCGAACCCATAACAGAAATACATTAAATAATGAATGTAACATTAACTTTAACATTGTCGACCCTACTACAGTTATTATTGTCTTCAATAAAATAAAATAAAATAAAATTCAAGAAGTTTAGATGATATTTCATTACATATAGTAAAGGTCTGTACCCCAGGGAGAGCTGACAGTATATCACACATGTAGTCCCTTGAGGTAAACCGGAAGAAGGCTTCGAAGGCCAGGAACACGATGGTGACAATACTTTCCGACCTACCCTCCAACCCCTACTCCTAACCAAAGGACCACCACTTTCTCCAATTTTCCGGTGCTAGGTTGTAAGGGTTTATCGCATGGTCTTCTTTGGTCAATTTGAATAAAATAAGTAAATATTGACCACATGTGACATAACCCACCCACGGGGGTTGAAACTATCCCCACCCCCAATAACGAAATGTCACAAAAACAATTAAAATCAGCTTGAAAGCTGTATACCCCCATTTCGAGAGCGGGAAATACGATGGGGACAATATTTCCCGACCTACTCTTCACCCCTAAACCTGAAAAACCTCCCTCCTTTCCGATTTTCCGGTGCCAGACTTGCAAGGACCTGTCGAATCGTTTTTTTTTTAACAATTCGAATAGAATAAGTAAAGACTGACCATAGGTGACCTAATCCACCCCCGGGAGTTAAAACTACCCCCAACCTCAATAACGGGTTATATTTTATTAAAAACCGCTGCCCAAGGAATCACACTTCTACATCCAGATTTCCTATCCAAGTTTCTCACAACGAAAAAATGTTGGTGCTATATTTGCACTCCACTATGTGGAAATAATTGTTTATGGAACTTTAATAATCTAATATTTGAAATCGGCGACCCCAAAAATTCATAGTCGGTAATGAGGGTGGAGGTAGGGGGTGGTAGTGGGTAGTAGTGTGGGTGGGAAGTAAAAAAAAAATGTTGATGCCTTTGGTTCTTGTACACACACTAAATCACAATTTTATTTTTTTTCACCCCCTTTAACACTGGGGTGTGGGTGGTAAGGGGGGTGACTAATGCCATTTTTTGAGACCTTAGCTTCTCTTGTATATACTAAATACCAATACTAATTTTATGAACTCTTATACTAGCTCGATAATCCAAACTTACCCCCCAACTCTTCAACAGAAGAAGATCAAAATATAATCTAGTTCCAGATCTCGTTAAAATACATGCGTACTTATACCAAATTTCAATTCAATATCTTAAACTGTTCCAGAGTTATCGTGCGCACAAAAAAAACAGACCAAATGACAGACGGTTTTTTTTTCAAACTTAAAATCTCGTCGCTTCACGACATTCTAAGCCTATTTGAAAAATAAAAACTTTCCAATTTTTTTCTTGTATCACTATACTTCCACTGGATGTGGAAGTAATTAACGTAGGCTTTGTTGTTTTTTTTTGTTGTTGCCGAAAGATCTATTAGTATAGAATAAGGCTCATATATTAAGGAACATATGTAATGAATGATCATTGAATGAATAAAAACGAGAATATTTTTACATATATAACCAATGAAAAAACAAAAATATCTAATATATACCAATGGACTCATCTCAATTAATTCCCAACAAACCGCTGGAGGAAAAGATGGGTCTCGTCTGATCCAGGTTTACTTATTTTACACGAATTGATGAGAAAAAAATCCTGTCCGACAAGCCCTCGCAAGTCTAGCACCGGAAAATTGAAAAAGGGGATGGTTTTTCAGAGGAGTAGGGGTGAAGGATATGTCGGGAAATATTGTCACCATCGTATTCCCCGCCCTCCGCTTTCCAGCAGATTTTTGTTGTTTCCGTGGTATTTCGTTAATGAGGGGTAGTTTCAACCCACGAGGGTGAGTTAGGTGGCTCGTGGTTAATATTTACCTATTTTATTCCAATTGATAAAAAAAACCGATCCAACAAGCCCTCGCAAGGCTAGTACCGGAAAATTGGGAAAGGGGGTAATTTTCCAGGTTTAAGGGTAGTGAGTGAAGGGTAGGTCGGGAAATATTGTCACCATTGTATTCCCGGCCCACTAAAATAGAGGTATACTGCTTTCCAGCTGATTTTCAGTATTTTCGTGGCATTTCGTTATTGTGGGTGGGGGTAGTTCAACCCCCGGGGGTGGGTTAAGTCACTTGTCGTCAGTATTTACTTATTTTATTTAAATTAGCCAAAAGAACACGATCCGACAAGCCCTTGCAAGCCTAGCACCGGAAAATCGGGAAAAGGGTGTTTTTCGGTTGAAGGGTAGGTCGAAAAATATTGACGTCATGTTCCCCGCCCTTGAAAACTGGGGGGTAGGATGTCTCACGGTCCAGTCACAAACTTTTAGGGTAAAAGCTTTACCTCAACGGACTAATATTGTTAACTGCTGTTTAGATCAGGGATATTTTCCAAAATTATGGAAGGAGGCTCTGCTTCTACCTGTTAACAAAACCCATAATCTATATATTTTCACTAAGTATAGCAGGTTTCTTTTTATGCAATTTCAAATATTCAAATACTTTTTAGAGTGTCCACCCTGTAAATTTATCGCTGAAAGTATATGCCATTTCATCATTGGCAATAGCGTCAACTGACTGCCATTTTTTTCTCATCAAATAGTTATATGAATATAGCGCCAGACAGACAGATAGACAGACAGACTGATGGAATTGAAGAAACTTAATTTCCAATCCAGAGAAGTCTCGGATAGTGATTTTTTCGCGATTATAATACTTCCTTTCGAAAAGCGAGGGATGCAAAAATCGTAGTTTAATTTTAATCTAAAATTATAATAAAATGTATTTATATAAAACCTGATTGTTTACAGACCTCTGGCAACCACCCTGTGTAACGAATGTGGCCCAATTTTAGTAGGGAGTATTCTATCATCTTATTTTATATATTTTATTCATCTTATTTTATATATTTTCCAAAAAATATTAAGTTTAACAAAAGTTATCCTATTAAATCGATGTTCCCATTCGGTTATGTCCCACTGCAACTTTCATTCGTTTCGTAAGTCTCATTAAACATAAGTAAATCAAGTAGATATAAAGATATTAAAGAGAACATTACACGTTTAAAAGTCTATTTCAGATTTTTTAACAAATTAATTCAAAGAAGAAATCCACTTGTTTTGAATTGTTTTAAATTACGATTTGTTTATTTTTAAAAGTATTATATTCTCATAAATTCAAGTAAGTTTCAAATCAATCAGTGAAATATACTGTAGCTTGCTATGGCTCAAGGCGCACCAACTCATTTATCTCCGGACGGCTTACAAACGCCTTTTGTCCTGCTAGAAATCTGTCAGATTACTTTTTTCTTGCATTTTAAGTATTAGCGCAAGAAGTTTTAACGTTAATAATTTAAGTCAAACTACTTCATTTTTTTTTGACATACTTGTGTGGCAGATGCATTTTGTTCCACAGGTTAAGTAGGAAAGAGGCATTTCAAGTCCATAAATCATTTTAAAAAAGTCCGTGCTGATGGTTTCAGTCAGCGAAACGATATTTTTTTACGTAGACGAGAAGTACTACTTACGTAGTCGAGAAGTACTAATATCGCACGCCAGTACGTAAAATAATGCCGTATATTCTTCAATCTAAACTTCAGGAATTTGTCGTGGCAAATACCTCCTGAGCAAGCAGGCTTTGCCAGAGAGCATATACTGAAATTGCGACGACAACTTATCGAAAAAGCAAGAGAATATTACCCCCATGTACCTTTGTCGCGTAGACTACTATGAGGTTTTTGACAATGTGGATAGTGGAATGGGGTAAAATGTGAACTGCATTATTGAAGATGGGGACAATCAAACATCTGGTGGTATTTATTATCCACCGACTGCATGAAGAAAACTCTGTTTTGGTGAAAGTAGGCAACACTAACTCCGACAAATGTAAAGTCGGCAAAGGCGTCAGACAGGGCTGTGTTCTGTCACTAATGCTGTTTAACATCTACAGTGAACACGTGATGCGATGTGTGCTGAAGAACTGCCACGGTGGAGTGACTATAGGAGGAACCGAGATTTCTAACTAAAAGATTTACAGATGATGCCACTGCAGCAAGCGAGGAAGGGTCCATATACCTGTTGGACAGGTTTCAGACAATAAGCTCTGGTTATGGTCTAAGTTTAACTACAACAAATTGAAAATTATGATTGCAGACCGAGCAAATTATAACCACCCATACGTGTCAAGAATAGGTGCGTGGCCTACGTAAATGATTTCATCTCATTTACGTGGGCCACGATAGGTGCCTGTGAGGTAGTAAACAAGATGGTACAGCAATACTGGCGACTGCGAAAATGAGATCGGCGAAGAATACAGATGGCAAAATCGGTGCAACTTGTCAGCTGACCAAAAGGATATAGCAGAATAAGCATGGTAAAATGGACCCAGAAGCATTTGGGCCTCATTCGGTGTCAGTAGATCGACAATAGGATAAGAAATGTTTTCCTCGAGTTTTGGCCCCCCGTCGCCACGGGTAACCCCTCTACCCTAATAGACATGACACTTCGTTTTCATTTTTTATCTCTGCAAGTTGTGCGTTAATTATTATAAATAAAAATAGACGATGTACGTGTAATTTAAATGCATCTTAGGAAAAAAAATCAGCTGATTTTGCTGCCTCCTTCGAATAAAAAAAAATATTTAAATATTAGAATATTTATTTTTTCATGATTTTACCAAAAATGCATTGTTATGAGTAGTTTATTGTAGATTTTTTTCAATTTTTTTGGAGCGGTGCGCCATAATTAAAAAAAATAAAAAAGTTACGACGCACTGTTTCGTGATGCTTAACCACTGAAACTTTAATTCACACAAAAAAAGTGGTCTTGGATCTGCTGAAACCGAATCCGATGTCAGAATTGTCAGACTGGCTCGTTTTTCACCCCCAACCCCAAAAAACGCCCCCAAAACAAAAACAAAGTGGTCTGTCCAGCGGACTATACCAATGTATCCTTATGTATTTTGACTTTCTGAATCCGGATTCAGTTTGGCTCGTTTTTCACCCCTAACCCCAAAAAACACACCCTTCAAAGAAATTATCTGTCCGGCGGACCATACCTTATTTATTTAAATCCACTAAAACCGAATCCGAAATCAAAATTGTCAGATTGGCTCGTTTTTCACTTTTAACCCCAAAAAACAACCCCAAAACAAAAAGAAAATGGTCTGTCCGGCGGACTATACCAGTGAATCCTTATGTAATTTGATTGAATCCGAATTTGAAGTCAGAAGTGTCAGATTTCATCGTATTTCACAAGAAACCCTAAAAAACACCACCAAAACAAAAAAGTGGTCTGCGGACCATACCACTGTATCCTTAAGTATTTGGTAAGGATACACTGGTATGGTCCACCGAACAGACCACTTTTTTATTTTCGGGGTGTTTTTTGGGATTAGGAGTGAAAAACGAGCCAATCTGACAATTCTGACTTCAGATTCGGTTTTAGCGGATTTAAATATATAAGGATACACTGGTACGGTCCGCCGGACAGACTATTTTCTTGGGGGGTGTGTTTTTCGGGGTGAAAAACGAGCCAATCTGTCAATTCTAACTTTGCATCCGGATTCAGCAGATCAAAATACATACGGATACGTCGCCGGACAGACCACTTTGTTTTTGTTTTGGGGGTGTTTTTTGGGGTTGAGGTGAAAAACGAGCGAATCTGACAATTCTGACTTCGGATTCGGTTTGAGCAGGTCCAAATACATAAGAATATACTGGTCTGGTCCGTCGAACAGACCATTTTTTTGGGGGTGTTTTTTGGGGTTAGGGGTGAAAAACGAGCCATTCTGACTTCGGATTCGGTTTTAGCAGATCCAAACACATAAAAATACACTGGTCTAGTCCACCGGACAGTTTCAATGGTTAAGCACCACTAAACAATGCGTCGTAACAGTTTTTATTTTTTTAATTATGGCGCACCGCTTCAAAACATTTGAAAAAAAACTACTATAAACTACTCGTAACGATGTATTTTTGGTAAAAGTTTTGTGTATGCGAATCATTATTTTCATGAAAAAATAAATATTCTAATTTTTAAATATTTTTTTTTATTCGAAGGAGGCAGAAAATCAGCTGACTTTTTTTTCTAAGATGTATTTAAATTACATGTACATCGTCTATTTTTTTCATAATAATTGACGCACAACTTGCAGAGATAAAAAATAAAAACAACATGTCATGTTTATTAGGGTTTTAGTTTTAGCCCCCCGTGGCGACGGGGGGGTTAAAACTCGAGGAAAACATTTCTTTTCCTATTGTCGATCTACTGACACCGAGTTAGGCCCAAACGCTTCTGGGCCCATTTTACCATGCTTATTCTGCTATACCTTTTGGCTGATCGAAATATTACGAGGCACACAAAGATCAGATTTCCTAACACTCTAGTTTTCTCCATCTTTCTTTACGTCTCCGAGACATGGGCCATTAGGGAAGCAGACAGACGAGACGGTGTATTGATGCTTTCAAAATGTGGGTCTGGAGAATTTTGTTACGGATTTCCCACATCGTATTATCTCGAGTCCTCTCATTTTTTTGGCCACATCAACCGAAGAGAGGACAATATAAAACGATTGATAGTTCAGAGAAACCAGACAGCAATAGGTGAAGAGTCCTCTTCACCTATCGCTGACGTCTGCCCTCCAAAATTTTGGGTTAGTCATCAAAGAGCTAATAGGAAAGAGCTTTAATTAGGCTGTGAGCCTAACAGGCAACCGCGATAGATGGCGTGATGCCGCCAGACGTGCAGTACAGCACGCGAAGGCCGACTAGAATAATTTCCATGAATACGAAAGACGTTGTGAATAAGAAAGAAAGAGGTCCTCTCGAGTTCAACAATGTAAAAATAATGTTACGAAATCAGCCTACATATGTTAGTCCAGTGTAATAAGTCATTATAAATGAAAAATGACGGTATAATGAATGAATTTGAATACTTTTTTGTTGGATTTCTAATGCCATAAACTAAAAAGTTTACCCATTGAAAATCCGTAAATTTAGAAAAAAATAAAATTTTTAGAAATCTCAACGAAAAATACAAGCTAAAAACGTACTCTTCGCCTGTTCATTGAACGTTTTATATAATTGTTACACATTCTAAAGGAGATTCTTCGCAGTAAATAATGTTAGTTTTAGACATTTTGAATTTTATAGTACGAACTTAGTTGGTAAAAGACTCAGTGTAAAATAAAGTAATAATGAAAAGAAAACTATACCATGCCCTATTTGGGTTTCGAATACACCACCACCTAACACGTAAGAAAATGTAAATTCTTACATTATAAGAGACGAGCCAAAAACCTTATTTCCACTGTTGTATATTACATTATGAAATATTGTATATCTGTAAAATATATAAATATTTAGCTATTAAAATGATATATCATTTCACCAGATTTCTATTCAATTACAGAAACATAAAAATCAAAAAATTTTTTTTTCAAATTTAAATCATTAATAACATTTTTATTTACTGATTGATTTTGTTCAAATAGGGTTCTTCCTCTAGCCCACACTAACTTACTGTCCAAATTTCAGTACGATCGGATTTTTCTTTCTTTAGTTATGACGGACGTACAGACGGACAGACAACATTTTGAAAGTTGTTCAGAATTCGTTCACTAACACAATGATATGGAAATTTTTTGCCTGCGAGCGATATTTACGGTTTTAGAAATGTGCCGATCAAATGCAATATACTCTTCGTTATCGTATTTGCGAAGAGTATAATTATCGAAATTTTACTTCCACATCCAGTGGAAGTATAGTAACGACAAAAAAATTTTTTTAAATTTTTATTGTTCAAATAGGCTTAAAATGTCAGAAAACGTCGAGATTTTAAGTCTGAGCGAAAAAAAAATTTCTGTCTGTCGGTCTGTCTGTCTGTCTGTAACTTTTTTTTTGTGCGCACGTTTACTCTGGAACCGTTTAAGATATTGACTTGAAATTTGGTACACGTATGTACTTTAACGAGATCTGGAACTAGATTATATTTTCATGTTGTTCCGACGAAGGGTTGGGGGGTAAATTGGGGTAAATTTGGGGTAAATGGGTAAATCAAGCAGGTAGGGGTCCATAAAATTGGTATTTAGTATATACAAGAGAAGCTAAGGTCTCAAAAAAATTTTTGGCATTAGCCACCCCCATTACCACCCCCACCCCCTTATTAAAGGGGATGAAAAAAAATGTGAATTAGTGTATGTACAAGAACCAGAAACCTCAAAATATTTTTTTACTTCATCCACCCCCACTACCCACTACCACCCCCCTATCACCGCCCCCACCCCACTACCGATGTGGGGTGTCGTTTTATGGGTTTTTGGGGTAGAGGATTTCAAATATTATATTATTAAAGTTCCATAAACAATTATTTCCACATACACAGTTTTTTCGTTGTGAGTGACTTGGATAGATAATTTGGATTTGGAAGTAGTGATTCCTTGGGCAGCGGTTTTTTAATATTACTTTTAAGAAAATAATGATTGATATAGTTTTCGAGGTTGTTTATAAAGAATTTGTAAAAAAATGAAACTTTTTACAACTAACTGAAGAAGGCAGAAGCTCCAAAAGCGAAATAAATGAATAGTACAGTAAGTAAATCCCAGCCTGAAAACGATGTAATGAGTTTCCAAATTTTTTTCGTCAACATGCCTCATAAAATATGTACATAAGAATCTATATTGTCATTTTTCCTGCTTTTTAGTGTAGAGGTTATACCCTTTGGGGTTGTCCCAAAAAAACAAAAAAAATACATATTCTGATATAGAATCAAATTATAAGAGAGGGTCTTATACACTTTTTTGCTAAAATGTATATTTTTCGAGATATTGTAAACTGAAAATTTTCACCCGCTAAAATCAGTATTTCTAGACGTTTTTTTTTAAATTATTCGAAAAATGTGGACTTTAAAATAGTGCAAGGGTACAAAACTAAAGCTTTTATGAAAACAAATCGAATGGTTTTTTTCTTTTCCGATGTTTAGTTTTGGAAATATGGCATTTTCAAAATGGTGCCGAAACATTCAAAAAATATATACGACGTTAAAATCTAAAATTACTCAAAATCTACAACTATGAGAAAAATTGTCATTGTAAAAATTAAAGGTATTAAAATTTTCTTTCGATTGAGACGCATTTCGACCTTTTATAATGAAAACTAAAAAAGTTACAAACAAAAAAGTAGCGCATTTAAAGATTTAGGCGCCATTTTTTTAGTCTTATTGCTCTAAGTTCTTATTAATTCAATTATTTTTTAAATCTTTCTAGATATTGTTAATGTATATTATTACTAACATGCTCAAATTTTTTAGAATTTTTAAAATAGTTATTTTTCATTCTGTACACATTTTCAATAATTAAAACTTTCATAATTTTTTGAAAAAAATCTGGTTTCTGGAAATTGCTCAGAAAATATTTTTTTATAAAAATGGTAAGAGTACAAAAATGAAGCTTATAAAGAAACGAATAGTTCGTTTTTTTTTTTATTTTCCTACGACAAGTTCTTCCAGAGATATAAAGGTTTAAAGATGGTGCTTGAGCGCATACGCAAGAAAATTATGTATTCAAAATTGAAATATCTCAAAAACTATAAGATTGATAAAAATATGATCTAATATTGAAATGAAGCTTATAAAAAATCGAAGAGTTTGGGTTTTTATTCTTTTTCCTACGACAAACTGTTCCAGAGATATGACAGTTTGAGATAATGTTGAACCTTTCCAGATTGTACGGGCATTTTAAATGTCTATAGTAGGTAGAAAAACGAGCAATAGCCATCTATTTTTCGAAGAATACGCAGAAAAAGCGGGTTGCATTGCACTTTAGCATGTTTAGAGTGCAAATTGAAAATATTGTTTAATTTTGTTTACTTAATTGTATTAATTTGATTTATTTATAACAATCTGTGTTTTTAATAAAATTAGACGTATTACTATACTTTTTTGTGACCATTTTTAATTACCATTTTTTTAAATAAATTTAGACCTCATAATCATATTCAGCGACCTAAAAATCATAAGTATATGGATTTTCGTGAATTTTCTCGTAACATTAAAAGAATTATTAATTTTTCAGTATTTAAAGGTGATTTAATCCCTTAATATTTTCGCCTCATAAGTTTTGACCTCACAGTCATATTCTACGACCTCAAAAACATAAGTCTATGGATTTTCGTTAATTTATTCGTAAAATTAGAAGAGTAATTAATTTTTCAGCTTTTAGGGTTGGTTTCCACCCTTAAAAATAAAAAACTGGTAATCCGACAATGTAGATTATAAAAATGACAGATTAAAGATTAATTTTTTTATAAATTCTTTATAAACAACCTCGAAAACTATAACAATCATTATTTTCTTAAAAGAAATATTTAAAAATTCCGATAATTGTGTTTTTTGTTGAGATTTTTAAAAATTTTAATTTTATTTTTAATTTACGGATTTTCGAAATTGCAGTAATTTTCAATAGGGAAACTTTTTAGTTTATGGCATTAGAAATCCAACAAAAACAAATCATTCAAATCCATTCATTATAGCCGTGTTCCGGAGTATAAACCTAATTGCATTGGACTATGTCGCTAGTTCCCGGATTATAACAAAAAGGAAGAAGGAAGTAATACAACGTCACCGCCGCGCTGGTGTGTGGGTGAGGTTTTTCAGCGAATGACACCCACCTACGCATGAGACAAATTATTTATTACACAGTTATACAGGTTTGACCGGAGAGTACAAATAACGTTAAATAGTTTTGAAGGAATAATTCGTAATTTTATTTTAAAAATATGTATGTATTCATGGTTGAAATTCATTATTCAATTGAATGAAAAATATTTATTACAATTAAATACAAGAAAAGTTCTACAATGAAATCAATGTTTAGCATTTTAAGTTGTTTCTTTCATGGCAAACTAATCTAAAGAATATCTGCAATGGGGAGAGGGTTGTAAATAAATGTTCGTTTAAGGGAGGTTTCACAAATGTTACAAGGTGTTACAAGGGAAGGGAGAGGCTTAAAATATCTGTTTTTGCACAAGAACTTGTTGAATATCTATTTATAAACAAAAAAAATGTCTCTTTAGACTGTGGTATACTTTACACGAGGAAACTTAATTTCATTTCATCGAAAAGACCGAGTTGAATTAAGAAAACAATATTCTTAAATGAAAAATAATCGTTTTTCTCAAATTAAACCCTAAATCTAAATAACTTAAGAGATTTTCAACTTTTGTTTCATAAACAATTTTCTTGAAATTTACATATGCAAGTATTACTACTCAAATGAAAAAAATTTCATTTTGTTCCGTCAAGGATGCCGATTTTAAAATAAAAAAAATGGCATTTTTAAACTTTGTTCAAATTAAACGCTAAATATTCTTTGCGTCAACAGGTTTGCTCTGAAAACAGTTAATTTTTTCTTGTTTAGATAGTGGTGTTACTTAATTGAATGTACTCAAAAATATTGACTCTTGAATCAAGGAAATTCCAATTCCAAGGTCATCTATCACTTTTCTTAAATTAAGCTTCAGTTATCTTCAACAGAGATTGTACACTTGTGTAACAAACAACTAACATTGATTTAAGTATCACTAAAGCGAAGAAATGCTTTTTGTTTAACTAAGGGAAAATTATTTAATTAAACAAAATTTTGTTCACAAATACATTGATTTTTGCTTTCGGTTAAATTTTTTTGAAACTTTGGATTTTGGTAGCTTATTTGATGATTAAATGTTCGAATGGAGACAACCCTCTGGCCCTTTTAAGGGCTGAAAACGTTTATTTTTCATATGTGATACAAAATCTATAGAAAAGAAACATCAAACAGCCCGATGGGTTAGGAATGCATACAAGATGCAGGTTATTACTTTTAAGAAAGTAATAACCACATGCATACATACATTCATGTTTATTTTTTTAAGAAGTGCAAAAGATTTTATTGTATTGACTTCGCATATGAAAAATACATGTTTTTAGCCCTTAAATGGGCCATAGCTCAAAACAAAGGGTTGTCGGCATTTAAACATTTGATCAGCATCAAATTAACTACCAAAAACCCAAAGTTTAAAAAAAATTTAACCGAAAACAAAAATCAATGTATTTTGTGCGAGGTCCTTTTTGAAATACTAATTTTAAGTATATATTGTAATTGCAAAAAAATATTTTCTTTGTATTAAATAAAAACGTTGGTCTTCATTATTATGCTTAATAAAGGTAAATTGTACACTATGGAATATTAATTGGACTCACCGCTTTCATGACGTAAGTTTGTGTTGGGAATTTAAATGAAACAATTTTTTGATCGAGGAGGAACCCACCTTATATATAACTGCCAAATTGCAGCTACTCTGACGTATGAATTATAATACTTCTAGTTTCATTTGAATAAATATGCGATAAAAGTTCACACATATAATTTTGATATTAAAATTTTTTAATTTTTCATGATTTTCAGTTTATCCATTTTTAATTTCCAATAAAAAAGTAAAATTTTTGTGTGAAAATAATTACTGTAGTGAACGCTTTATTATTATTACATACTCTTCACAAAAAACCAAAAGTATATAGTATATAGAATCTGATATTGATGTCACTAAATAAGGAAGAAAAATAAAGCTATTCCGTCCAATCCATTTGTTTAAAAAATTTTCATTAAGGCACCTACGTACAGCAACCGAATAATGTATAGAAGCATTATTTATTTAAAGAATAACCTTTCTTCTTTCTTCCTCATTTAGTATTTGATGTTCCTTAAGTCGAATGACTACTTTACCTTTTTAGTAAACCTAACTGACTTTTATACAGGGCCAGTCGAAAAGTGAGAAATTTTAAATTTGGCTTTTGAATAACAAACACTCTATATGAGGTATCGAGCTAAAATTTTGTATAGAGGTATTTGAGGCAACTGTGAATCGAATACGCTATCCAAATTGTCGATAAAAAATTTCCTAATAGTCGATCTCGAAATTTCGACCCATTAGAGGAGCTAAGTAGGCCTTGAAAATACGAAAATTACAAATTTTTCAAAACAGTCAAATAAAGCTCATCGAGCACTATATCTCAACAAAAAAATGAAATCGGCCAATGTGTTCCAAAATAGTGCGTTGCGATATTAAATAGCACACAGTGTATAATCTAATTCCATATCTCGTTACGTACGTGTACAAAATTTCAAGTCAGTAATCATGCGCAAAAAAGCTACAGACAGACAGACCGTCAGACAGAATTTTTTTTACTCAAACTTAAAATTTCGACGTCGCGTCGCATGGCATTCTAGCCTATTTCAACAAAAAAAAATCAAATTTTTTTACTGTTACTATACGATGTGGAAGTAATTTCTAATACTCATAGTTGGTCATCGATTTTGAATAACTAGAAATGGCCGTCCGTCTGTCAGTCCGTTCTACGCATTTTATGTCAGTACGGTAACTTAGGAATGAAAAGTGATAAATCAGAAAATAAAAATAAAAATCGGTTTGAAATTTGCATAATAAATTAGTATTAGCTAGAGGAAGATCCCCATGTGAAGAAAATCGGCCAATAAATATATCAATAATAACATTAATAATCATTGGTAAAATCAAAAGTGCACACCCCATAACTTGTTTTATTCATAAGTGCTATGCGTATAACGTTAGTTTATTGGTCAACTTATTAATATACTCTTCGCAAATACAAAAACAAAGGGTATATTTGTTCGGCATATGTCTAAAACCGTAAATGTCCTCGTAGAAAATAAATTTCACATAATGGTGTTAGTGAACGTGTTCTGAACAACTTTATGTTTAATAAACTAATGCATAGTGGCAATGCGCGGTGTAGTGGTTACACTTTTGACTAGAAATCTAAGGTCGCGGGTTCAATACACAAAAATAGGTTGAATGTAGGTTTGATAAAAGTAGATAGTACAACAAATGTAAAGTTGGCCCTAGTTTTACTTCCACATCCAGTGGAAGTATAGTAACGACAAAAATTTTTTTTAAAATTTTTATTCTTCAAATAGGCTTAGAAAGTCACGAAACGTCGAGATTTTAAATTTGAGCGAAAAAAAAATTCTGCCTGTCTATCTGTCTGTCGGTCTGTCTGTCTGTAACTTTTTTTGTGCGCACGTTTACTCTGGAACCGTTTGAGATATCGATTTGAAATTTGGTACACATATGTACTTTAACGAGATCTAGAACTAGATTATATTTTCGTCTTGTTCCGTCGAAGGGTTGGGGGGTAAATTAGGGTAAATTTGGGGTAAATAGGTAAATCAAGCAGGTAAGAGTCCATACAATTGGTATTTAGTATATACAAGACAAGCTAAGATCTCAAAAAAAATTTTGGCATTAGCCACCCCCATTACCACCTCCACCCCATTATTAAAGGGGACGAAAAAAAATTGTGATTTAGTGTGTGTACAAGAACCAGAAACCTCAAAATATTTTTTTACTTCATCCACCCCCACTACCACCCCCTATAACCACCCCCATCCCGCTACCGATGTAGGGTATCGTTTTATGGGTTTTTGGGGTAGACAGACGATTTCAAATATTGTATTATTAAAGTTCCATAAACAATTAATTCCACATACAAAATTTTTTCGTTGTGAGTGACTTGGATAAAAATCTGGATGTGGAAGTAGTGATTCCTTGGGCAGCGGTTTTTCTTTTATTTTATACTGACGATTGTTTCACCAACCAAGTCGGCGGCACCATGAAATGAAAAATGCCTAAGATTAACAATATTTTCAAAAAGGCTGCGAAGAGATTCTATAGAATGTGCAATGTTCAATAAACTGGACGAAAAGTATAATGTACTTATACTCTAGTAATTTTTAAAATTTAGGTTAAAATTAGGTTAGGTTTTGTGGTTAATTACTTCCACATCCAGTGGAAGTATAGTAACGACAAAAAAAAAATTTTTTTTAATTTTTATTGTTCAAATAAGCTTAGAATGTCATGAAACGTAGAGATTTTAAGTTTGTCTGTCGGTCTGTCTGTAACTTTTTTTGTGCGCACGTTTACTCTGTACTTTAATGAGATCTGGAACTAGATTATATTTTCATCTTGTTCCGACAAAGAGTTGGGGGTTAAATTGGGGTAAATTTGGGGTAAATAGCTAAATCAAGCAGGTAAGAGTCCATAAAATTGGTATTTAGTATATACAAGAGAAGCTAAGGTCTCAAAAAAATTTTTGGCATTAGCCACCCCTATTACCACGCCCACCCCATTATTAAAGGGGATGAAAAAAATTGTGATTCAGTGTCTGTACAAGAACCAGAAACCTCAAAGTATTTTTTTGCTTCATCCACCCCCACTACCACCCCCTTATCACCACCCCCACCCCAATACCGATGTGGGGTATCGTTTTATAGGTTTTTGGGGTAGAGGATTTCAAATATTATAAGTTCCATAAGCAATTATTTCCACATATAAATTTTTTTCGTTGTGGGTGAGTTGGATCGAAAATCTGGATGTGGAAGTAGTGATTCCTTGGGCAGCAGTTTTTTTTTTATATAAACAATTTGCTAATGGTGAGGGAGTGGCATTCATTATTGGAGATTGAGGACAAGTTAAACCGGTATATGCAGAACTTATTTAAGAACGTGGAAATCTAGTAGCAACTAATTGCAGTGCCATGTCAACAATCACTGATATGCAATTTTCTAGAAAACTACTAATCCTAGAAAAAGGTTACGTCCATCCATTATCTTCATTCCCGTTTGATATACTTGGTATCCATTTCGAATGATAAAAAATTTACCTTTTGCTATATTAATGCCTGCAAATTCTCATATTTCATCGACAGTCCTAGAAAAATATAATATTTTCTACATTTATTAAAATTTGACCTTCATATTAACACATTTTGTTAACAAATATATAATGATATAATTCGTTGTTCCGTTTTTATGCTAGAGCGAGATAAACGAAAAAATTATTGTTTTATTTATCCAGTGTAATCCAATGTAATTTACTATTACATAATTTTCTGAACACCCATAATCACATGTTAGCTTACTTCATGGCAATGATATTAAAAAAAAAACTTTTCATGAAGAATAAATTTTCCGCGAAAAATGAGAAATAAAAAAGTTTACCCTCTTATCCACTTTAACTGTGGACATACTATATACAGAATTATCGCTAAAATTTGCATTGTACTCATTGGCGTATATGTCATGTTTTATTTCGTGAAAATTCTTTCCAAAAAATACCACTCGTGGTTTTAATTTTTATCTCTAAATTTTTTTCTCAAGCTAAACTTCCAATACATTAATAATTAGTGTTAATTGATAGTTTATTATGAAAGATTAATTCCCTTTCGCTAAAGAGCACGGGATTTAAGTAGATAATCATCACTATTCTTGTGTACCTTGACATCTTTACAATATTGATTCGATTATTGAATTCAACATCAAAGTTGCTTTCTGATTTTTATTCACGTGATACATTAATAACTCATTTTCAATATTGACATGTTTATCAATATGAAGTTAAAAAACATATCTAAAACACAGTCGCTTCAATAGACAAAATATCCTGACATTTTTAAAATATCGTTAAATATATCACAATTAGTAACAGTGATAGGTGCGAACGGGTGTGGTTATGCCACATAATTAACAATAAGTGATATCGAACAAGGCGTTCCACAGGGTTCCATTCTAGGGTCACTGCTCTTTAATATTTTTGCCAATTACCTATTTCATTTTTTAATAAAATACCCAATTTCTACACTGTATGCCACGTAGATGACACAAATATTTTAATATTTAACAAGAACTTAAATTTATTACAAGCACTGCAGAACTTGTATACAGCAGTATGATAACTTGCGGTCCAGTCACTGAACTTTTGAGATTTTTTGCCTTTTTCTGGTTTACCTCAAGGGACTTTTTCAAATTTTATACTTAAATATCTTGGAAACCCTTAGGGGGTTGGGCCACTGAGGCTTTTAATCAACACGGTTTGAAGTGCAACATACTCCAATTTTATGATATTTGACTGAAATCACTTTTTACCAAGGTTCGGAGTTCATTTTGTATATCAATAAAATAAAATAAATTCCAGCCATTTTAATTTAGGTATTTAGGGACACACTCAGAATACTAACGGATAAAATTGAACTTTTCAATTTGAAATCTCTAAAAAGTGGTCTAACTCTCTTGTTTAAATTGTTAATATTGAATAGACACACTACACCTCCACAATATACAGATTATTACTTATATTTTAATGAAGCACAATTTCATCAATATCTAAATTAGTGTTGAGAAAAAATCAATATGGATTGCACCAGAATTAACTGTTCACAAATACTCAATATTGAAAAGATATCAAGGTACACGAGAATAGTTGTGATTAAATCAATTTTCACTGTTTGTAATACTGGGCAACTCAAAAAATTATTTCCGATAAAAGTCTAAGCAATAGTGATATTATTTAAGAAAAATAATATTTGACAGGTTGTTGACGTCATCGTCAAGGAAAAAAACTGGTATATTCCTAGTGCAAAATATACTTGGTTGGCGCAATTACCAAGGATTAAAACCAGATATATTTAGATCAGTCCCCCTAAAAATGATAATTAAAAAATAAAACGACAGTGGAATAATATGTGTCATATAGTTGACATTATTTCCGATAAAGAAACCTAATATACTTTTAGTGAAAAGTAAAAAGGATGGTGGCACTAAATAGAAGTAGAAGAGGAAGTTTTATGTAAATACATTTACAATTTTTCAAAAATTGCAGCTTAAAAATTTTCCTGTTTATTTGAATCTATTCATATTATTTGGACGTAGGAAAAGTCATAAACAGATCATCTCCAGTAAAAGGTGAAATATGTCAGGTCTATGTCCCACTAAAGTTAGCCTTGTAATTAAGAAATTACGGAAGCATACTATACCTTCGAGAAGGTAAATCACTCTCTCCTTATAAAGAAACTCCATAAAATCGTAAAAGTAGGTCTTCCTTTACTATCTTTGATTCTGCCGTATCTCTCTGAGAGAACCCAGCAGAACCCTTGTTGACGGATATACTTCAGAAGCATTCTCTGCAACATCCGGAGTGCCCCAGGGCCCCCACATTGATCGTTTATTTTGTTCATCAATGATATTGCTAAAAATATTGATTGTTAATTTTTACTATTTGCGGACGACCTGAAAATATTTAGCGATATTTATTCTCTAAATGACAGTGCTCAGATTTAAAAAACTTGATTCAATTTATTCATGGTGCGAAGACAAAAACATGTTTCCAGGCACGGCCTAATAAAATTTCTCGCCCCAGCCCGGTTCTGAGATTTGCCCCCCCCCCCCCCCCCCCCTCTTCTCAATTTTCAATACTTTCTTAGGTCAATTATACAAATTTTAATAACACTAAAAAGGCAAAAAGCTCAAAAGTTCTGTGACTGAACCGCAAGATGTCTTCACCCGTTTTCGGGGGCGGGGAATAGGATGGTGACAATATTTTCCGTCCTACCCTGCAACCACTACTCCTAAACTGAAACAACCACACATTTTTCCGATTTTCCGGTGCTAGGCTCGCAAGGGCTTGTCTGAACGGGTTTTTTGGTCAATTTTAATAATATAAGTAAGTAAATATTGACCACAGGTGACCTAATTTACCCCCAGTAAGGCGGGGAATAGGATGGTGATAATACTTTTCGACCTATCCTTCATCAACTAGCCCTAAACTTGAAACTCCCCCCCCTTTTCCGATTTTCTGGTGCTAGGCTTGCAAGGATCGATTTTTTATGACCTAACCCAGCCCCGGGGGTTGAAACAACCCCCACCCCCAATAACGAAATATCACGACAACAACGATAATGAGCTCTTATATTTTAATAAAAACCGCTTCCCAAGGAATCACTACTTCAACAACGTCCAGATTTTCTATCCAAGTTTCTCACACTGAAAAAAACAAAAAAGCAACTATGATGATCTGGCAACGGATTCGGAAATTTTTCTCGATCCAAATGCATTACCGAATGACCTATGCAAGGTAGCTTTAAAATCAGTCATTTGAATAAATATTCTCCCGAAGGAAATTTTAATGACAGATTCCAATTCATGCTTCAGCAAGATAAGAATGTGGATATACGTAAATTTCCCCCGATAGAGGAAGCCATACGCGAACTTGTTCTTAGGGTACACTTTCAATGTCAAGCCTGAGTTTTGAATACGAATATAAGTCCGGTAAATTGGGGATGAACAATGGAAAAATGGATTTTTAGTACCAAAATTCTCTTCAGAGAAATTCTTCCCAGATTTATTTTTAAGCAAAATTATTGTACTTGTAAGAGTGGGTGTGTTAAGCGATGTGGCTGTAAAAAATAGGTATTAAATCTAGCTTATCCTGTAAGAATTGTAAGGGTACCGACTGTGCGTGCTTGTAGAGGAATCGCTTGAACAGGATGATGATAATCTTGATTACGGCATAAATTTAAGTCCAGGAATAATAATGTCTGATGATAATGATGCTAATGATGATAATTCTAGTGATGATGAAAATGACGATGAAGATGATAATTATGAATGTAACGAGATGGATTGCGACGTTCATTTCGGCTCAGACGAACAATGTGACAATAATTGTAAGTGTTGAAAGATCTACTAGCATAGAATAAAAATTGTATATAAAGAAACAAATGTAATGAATGATAATTGCCTGAATAAAAACGAGAATATTTTTACATATATAATCAATGAAAAAAACAACAATATCTAATATATACCGATGACTCGTCTCAATTAGTTCCTTACAAACCACTGAAGGAAAAGTTTACTTCATATAAAGGCTGCTTGAGCCCCCTGGTTGGTTGGTTGGATCTCATCTGATCCAGGTTTGCTTATTTTATTCGAAATTTTTATGGGAAAAAATCCTATCCGACGAGCCCTCACAAGTCTAGCACCGGAAAATCGGAAAAGGGGGTGGTTTTTTAGGTTTAGGTTGTTTTCGTGGCATTTTGTTATTGGGGGTGGGGGTAGTTTCTACTCCAGGGGGTGGGTCAGATCACCTGTGGTCAATATTTACTTACTTTATTCGAAATTACCAAAAAAACCCGATCCAACAAGCCCTCGCAAGCCTAGCACCGGAAAATTAGTTTTTCAGGTTTAGGGATAGTAGCTAAAGGTCGGTAAATATTGTCACCATCGTATTTCCCGCCGTCGAAAATGAAGGTATACCACTTTCCATCTGATTTTCGTTGTTTTCGTGGAATTTGGTTATTGGGGGTGGGGGTAGTTTCAACCCCAGGGATTGGAGAGGGTTAGGTCACCTGTGGTCAAATATTTATTTATTTTATTCAAATTGACCAAAAAATAACCGATCGCACAAGCCATTGCAAGCATAGCACCCGAAAATTGGAAAAAAAGGTGTTTCTTTCAGTTTAGGGTAGTGGTTGGAGGGTAGGTCGAAAAATATTATCGCCATCGTGTTTCCCGCCCTCGAAAACGGAGAGATAGATGCCTTACGGTCCAATCACAGAACTTTTGGGCTAAAAGCTTTACCTCAAGAGACTATTTTGTCTGTACCTTATTGTTGAACAACTTATGCAATGTTCAGTCCGGTGAATAGAATAAGCTCAATAAGGTCAATAAATACTGCACTTGACTTATTTAGTAAATCTCTTGATGGTTTTAAAAACTAGCTAAACGTGCTATACTGCAGAAATTGTGTTATTGTTGCTATTTAGTTTTTATTCTTGTCTTTGTATTTCACTTTCTCTCATAATGTTCATTTTAGTTGTTAAGTTAACTTATTAGGATTAGTAATTAGTATCACCATATTAATGTAAATGTATTTATACGTAAATAAATAAATAAATGACAATATAACGAGCTATCTCTGTACCGCATGAATAGTCTGGCACTTTCAGACATATTGCATTGCACATATTGCGTATTGCACGTAGATACAGGGTGTCCGGAAAAACTGATTAGAAACTTCTGATGCAAAAATATGAAAAATAGTTCATATCAATTAAAGGTTATTATTTTATGATATCGGCCAAATTGAAATTCATCCAGGGGCGTAGAGATCTACGTAGCATCATCTTTTATAATCCAAAATTTTTTTGTTCCGATTTTGTTTTTTAAAGTTTGGTATCGGAATATCATTTCCTCATCAAATTTACACAAAAATCTTTACTAAGCAGTGTGGGACTAACCGTTTTTTATAAAAACTGGTTTAAAATAGTTGTTGCAGGGTCATTTTTTGGTCCGATTTCAATTAATTTTAACAATTTCTTCCATTTTTCAAAATTTGTCAAAATGAAGATGCTTCTTTACGCACTTGAACTGTTTCGGTTGTCAAATTATGTCGTCTGAGTTTAAATTAAAGCTAGAATTTGGATTATTAATTGAAATCGAGTCAAAAAATGGCCCAACAATAACTATTTTAAATCAATTTTTATTAAAAAGTGGTTGGTCCTACGGTGTTCAACAAAGTGGACCTTTTTTGTGTAATTTGATGAGGGAATCATATTCCGGCCCACGGGTATTTGCTAGCTATAGATGTCAATTGGCTTCCCTACTATACATTTTTAGAAACAACAAATGTCTCACTGAATAAAATTAACTATCATTAACAACGTATGCATAATTCATGCTGATTTCTTCATCGTACCTTGGCAATAAAAATAATTTTGTATTTCTTCGTTGATACTAAAGATGAACCGGTGTTGGAATGTAGTTTTCTATCATGGTCGTATTATCGAAAATACAAACACCCACCGACTTGATTGTCAAGTTTTTTACAAATTTATTGACATGATGCACCAAAATATGACGCAAAATTAAATTAAAAAAAATTCCCAGAAGAGCCAGTTTTTAAATTAGAAATATATTTTAATACGACGCATTAATATCTTCGACATGTTGCTAATTCAGTAAAGTTTGGTATAGGTCTTCTTCTGATTATTATATATTTGATGTAATCAAATAGGTCTATTATAAACGGACAAACTTTTTTAAATCATCGTAGAAAAGTTATTTCTATTGTATCAAAATTTTTGTTTTATAATTTGGAATGTATGCAATGCAGGATGGTTACTATCTAAAGAAATTGGATCATATTGGCAGATACGCGTCGTCATGTTTTGTGTAAATTATGTTTTATTATAATTTTAGAGTAAAACGTTACTTAAAGTTATTGATATTAAATGTAATAGGACAAATAGGAGAAATAAATTATAATGTTTTGCCGATTGGAAATTATACTTCCACGGTGACAAGTTTTCAGCAGCAAAAGAGTTCCCAAGGCGCAACTGAGCGCTTTACACTTAGAAACCACCCCTAACGCGCCACGCCGCGGTTTTTCGCATTTTCCTGCGAAACAGTTGGTTCCACAGAAAATTTTATACTCATTTATAATAGTCTAAATCGAATTTACTACAAATAAAGTCCTTTAGACATTTCCGATAGACGCAATATTTTTACAGCAATAAGCGATCAGATTAGGCGGTTGGGCCCCGATTGGCGCTTCGTATGTTCTTAGTATTCAGGGTGTCTCAATGATGTCATGACAAACTTCGAAGCATGGTTCTTCTCGTAAAAAAAAGCAGGAACCAAGAATAACATTTTTTTCTAAAATGCTTCCTAAGCCCTCTACAATCCTCACAACATTCGACGGTTTTTTAATTTTTACTCGTGATGTGCACGTGATGTCGCACGATGTATAAAAACACTAAAGAAGAACAAAAGTTTTGTTTATAGATGGTGCATCCAAATCAGCAAAACAAAAATTTGTTCTGTTGCAAATAACTTTTTTCTGTAACATTCTGTCACCCCAACCCGCCCTAACTTCGATGCCACTGGTTAGGTTTTATCGAAACTTTTCATGTACTATGAAAACACTTGCCAAGTTTAAAGTCGATACTTTCACCATTAATCAGTGATGGCCATCACTGAGTAATTATTTAAAAAATCTGTTTTAAGTTATACTTTCGTGGAGCGCTTAAAGGAAGCACTTTCTGATTTTTTTTTTTTAGTTTTTCTTGTTTTCTTGATGAAAGGAATCCTAGGACCTTATTTGTAGTATTATAATTTATTTTCCCTATTCGCCGATTTTAGGTCTCATATTAATGGAGTATTACTAAGGTTTTTGATTAAGCACACAAAATTCAGGGTCGCGTAACAATGAAATGGAATATAAATATAAATGAAACACTAACATCAGCAATAAATTTCTACATCTGACAAATAAAGTGTTTATTGCAAATTCAATTCATTTACGATTGCCAGGAGGAGCTTTTTTATTTTTTTTCTGATAATTTGTTTAGGCGCAAATACGAATTTTAGTTAACACCCTTCGTTTATTATAGTTATCGTATTCCAGTATTTTATCTTGAAAAGTGATTTTTCAGATTTGTCAACTTAAATGATATCAAAAAGAAAGTTGAGATTGGAGAACATTTATTTTATAAAATTAAATTACAAATTTAAAAAAAAACCCGACACAAAAATTTCGACTAAATAACTAATATAAAAAAAATAAATTAACACAACTTTAAAAATTATGAAATAATTTTGATTCCATATACGAACTCTTATGATTTATTTAAATCCAGCTTACATTTTTTTATGTGCTCGAGATTTTCTTTCTTATACGCATGAATATACCGGGAGCTACTGTTTTGAATATAACTATTTAGTAGTTCGTCTTTACATCAGCCCCCGACATACTCATGCGTATAAGAAAGCAAATCTCGAGGACATAAAGAAAATGTAAGCTGGATTTAAATAAATTATAAGAGTTCGTATATTACAAAATTATTTCATAATTTTTAAATTTGTGTTAATTTATTTTTTTTATATTAGTTATTTAGTCGACATTTTCTAAATTTGTAATTTAATTTTATTTTATACTTTTTAAACTAAACATATACATATAACATAGCGTATTATTATATCACGAGTCTCACACAGAATTTTTAACCTTTAAGCCGACGCGGTCCAATTTTGTATTCTACTAGTCACACACGGTCTACAAGACCGGTTCTATTAGAAATATATTTATATTTAATTTAAATAAAAACTGCATCAAAATCGCATCTCCCGTTGAAGAGATATAAAGCCACAAACAGACAGACAGACAGACAGACATACAAACATACGAGTCAAACTTATTACACCTCTTTTTGGGTCGGGGGTTAAAAAATTGAAAATCTTTAAAAACTCCCGATCAATGTATCTAATCGTACCAGTTTCATATGACCGAATCAAAATGATGCCGAAATCATATTCGGCTACCATAATTGTCTGCATATTTTCAATTTTACTTCAATCGGATAATTTCTAGAGAAGTTCAACATGGCGAATTCAAGATGGCGACCAAACATCAAAATCTAATATGGCCTAAAACCTTCTCGACAAAATACTCTTTCAAATAAAAAAAATCCATCAAAATTAGATCACCCGTTGAAGAGACATGAAGCCACAGACAGACAGACAAACAAACATACAAACATACGCGTCAAATCTTTTTGGGTCGGGGGTTAAAAATTAACTAACTTCAAACTTTTGGTTATTTTTTGGTGGTGCGTTAATTTCTTAGAGAAGTGTGTACTCATTGCGTCGTTCCTATCCGATATAAAACTTATAGTTTAAACCGAAGCCTTCACCATTTCTTAGAATGCAACGTATGAGCGAATACACTATACGATCATATTATAGTGTTAAAGCTAAAAAATTTTGTCCGCCATCTTAGGACGTCCGCCATATTGAATTTAGTGTGACGTCATTTTGTTTTCGTATTCTTCTCAGAAAACCCTTCCATTTGATACTCATATCATGGGGGTGCATAAAAAATAACTGGTCCGTCATATTGGATTTGGAATGACGTCACTTAGCTAACCATGCATTGTCATCCAGACTAAACGTGTATACAAAATTTCAACTCAATCGGTTGGGGACAACTGTTTTAAAATTCAGTTGCGTCCGCAATATTGAATTTAGTGTGACGTCATTTTATTTTCGTATTCTTCTCAGCAAACCCTTTCATTTGATACCCATATCATGGGGGTGCATAAAAAATAACTGGTCCGCCATATTGGATTTGGAACGACGTCACTTAGCTAACCATGAATTATCATCCAAACTAAACGTGTGTGCAAAATTTCAGCTCAATCAGTTGGGGATAACTATTTTAAAATTCAGTTGCAAGATTTGACCACACGAACAAGGCAAGTTAAATAAAAGCTTGTAATCAAGGTGGCGACTAAACATCAAAATCTAATATGGCAAAACCTTCTCGACAAAATACTCTTTCAAATAAAAAAATATGCATAAAAATCGGATCACCCATTGAAGAGATATGAAGCCACAGACAGACAGACAGACAGACATACAAACATACCTTATAACATCCCTCTTTTTGGGTCGGGGGTTAATAAATAGAATTTTGTGCAGTTACGTAACAAACTGGATCAGACTCATCTAAATCTGTTCAAAATGTGATTTGTAATCTAAATTTAAATATATACGATATGCGGGGGACAAGATTATGACAACAGAAAATTCAAAATGGCGGCTCTAATGGCGGATGAAACTATTTTTCTAAAACAAATGTTTTAAACGGACTATATGTTAACGAAAAGCAGCATTTTTGAAGAAAAAAAAATAATTACTGAGCAATTACAACAACAAAATGGCGACATTTTATTAAGAAAATGTGAAAACGCACATTTAATCGGTCATAAAGACTGATTAGTTACACAGGTTTACAAAAAAAAGTTTTGATCTGGGAATGTGACCTATCATGCCTTAAGTATTTTTGTGTGCTGAATCCAAATTTTCAATTAAAAAATTTTTCTACCGCGTAGATTTCGAGTAAACGTCAAAAATTGCCAAAAAACCACATTTTGACGATAAAAACCGGGATTTACTCGAAATTTACGCGGTAAAAAATTTTTTAAATTGAAAATTCGGATTCAGCACAAAAAGATACATAAAGAATGGTAGGTTTAGTTCTTGGAACAGAAATTTTATTTTTGGAGATCTGTGCACAGGTCAGATCTGAAATTTGAAGAAGTGCATTGTTTCTATCAAAACTTCGTTGTTTTTTATGCTATAGAAATAGAAAAAAAAATCATTTGAAAACCTATTTAATAGTCTTTCATTTTGGTTGTTAGGGCTTTTGACGTAAGTGCCACAGTCTCTTTAGATATTTCGTCTTATAGACGTTTTGACGCCACTTTTATACTTTCAAATCTCCGAAACCATTAACTCTATAGAAATTAGAAAAAGAAGAAATTCATCCTCAACCTAGTAGCTTTCTTTTTTGTCTCTAGCATATGTTCGCTCAATGTAATACTTTTCGAGTTATTTGACGAATATTGTTTTGAAATAGGTATCTTTTTTTAAGCTAAAATCTCAATTTTCAAGTCGTTATAACTTAAAGACTATCAATTTTTATGAACAGTTGCATAGAGCCTTTTCTTAAAATTTGCTTTTCTTTCAGCTCAAATGTTTTTGTTTTTTCTTTTCAAGGGGTGGCATCCACCCTCTATAAATTAGCATATAGAAATTTTCTTTGATGCATTTACTATTAAGTTGCCAAAAACGAACTAAATCCGTTTCATACGACATTATTCCGAAGTTACTGTACTAATAGAGGAGTTCGACAAAATATTTCACTAGTAAATATTCTGCCCTCTAAAAGCATACCTACTAATAAAAATATGTATCAATCATTTAAATGATCTGATAGATTATTTCATACATTCGCTCTGATAAAGGTTTTAATAATATTCTAACTGATGAAATTGACGTTGATTCAACTTTTGCTGGAATCCCTGATGTATAAAGCATGAGACCAGGAAGAAACAAAAGATAATTTGATTATGAACATACAGACTAACCTATTTTAGATCCAAAAATTAACTAAAGAGGATTTCTTTTACTAGATATTTTTTTTTAAATAAAATTGATCAAAAACTTTCTTCACATATAATAAAAGGAGTGGTGACCCGCCAGTGAATTTGGTACTGGGGCCCATGATGTGATGCGGGAGGGGGGGCTTGCATAGAAATTCGAATCCAATCTTACCCACAATGAAATGGAGTATAAATAAAAATAAAATAACCACATCAGTGTTTATTGCAGATTCAATTCATTTATGATTACCAGGAAGAACTTTTTATTTTCTTTCTGATAATTTGTTTAGGTAGAGCGCAAATCATAGAGTTAAAATTGGAGAACATTTTGTAGAATTTTGTGCAGTAACGGATCAAACTAGATCAGAATGATCTAAATTTGTTCAAAATGTGTTTTTAAACTAAATTTAAATATATACGATAAGCGAGGACAACGGGGCAAATATGACAACGGGGCAAATATGACAACGGGGCAAATATGCATGACGAACACAATGGGCCGCAAGACAAAATCTTGGAAATAAAACCTAGAGCAATTTTTGTATGTTCTTATGTTCTGCGTATAGTTTAGTGGTAAACGATGCTGCAGATGATTCTTTTGAAACAACTGTTTTCAAGAATTACATGTACTTATAAAATTTTTAAAATGCAGGGTTAAAAATCGAAAATCTAGCTTGACAGATCGATAGGTAATTAAAAAACGAAGATTAAAAAAAAAACTTTCCGGTTGCTTAAGTATTAAGACCACCTTAGTTTTGTGTCTATTAAAAAAAATCTTGTATTTGGGTTAAATGTTGTTAAAATTTATCTGAACGGTGGAAGATAATGATTTTTTTTATGAGAAATACATGCACACAGTTTTTTCAATGTTTAATATGAGATTATTTCTGCAGCAATAGTCATCAAATTCCGTCATATCAGCCTTAGCATTATCAAGCAGGTCCGCAAGGTTCAGTGCAGATATGCAAACATGGTGATGTTACCTTTTGATATGAATGATTGTCAGTCATTTACAAAAAGCAAAAACATCAAAGGGCCCACTACCAAGCCCCACGGCACTCCAAAGACTAACGTTATCTTAATTTGAAATTGTTTGATTGATTTTTACCTGAGAAGATCTGTCCCTTAAATATGACATGATCCGCTGTAAAAATACTCGAATGCCTACCTTAAATAATTTTTCTTTAAAAAAGACAGATTGAGAGAGTCAAACGCTCGTGATAGGTCAAAGAACCATTTCATTATAAACCAATTGCAAAGATTAATTTTTTTGCGAAACCTATGTTGGCGATCGGTCCAGTATTTTGAAAGAATTAAAAAATGCCATTATTCGATTAAAAGCAATTCTTTCCATTATTTTAGATATCACACTTAAGATGGATATTGGTCTGTAATTTTCTGGTTCCAAAGAATCATTTTTTTTTTAATATGGGGATAATAGTAGCTATTTTTAAGACGGATGGAAAAATACTCAATTGAAAAGATGCGTTGATCAAAATGCACAATGGTTCAATGATAAAATCACATGCATACTAGGCAATCTTAGTGGACAATCCATCGGGACCGAGAGCTTGTTTATTTTTAAATTCAAATATAATTTATCTTATTTCATCGGGTGTAACTGAATAAATAAAGATGGATTGATCATTGAGTTCACTGGGAGTGCAAGTATGTTGGCGCCAAAGTGATTTTTTACTTTGTCTACGGCGACTGATGCGAAATAGTTTGCAAAATATTCCGCTACATCGCATCGTTAGGATTGTCAGCGACTTTACCGTTTATGCTTAAGGGTGCCGGTGCCATGCTTAAGAAAATGATTTCGTAGTTCGAGGATTTCTCTTACATCCCTGAACCGATTCAAAAAATTTTTTAATAGGCCTTTAGATACAACATTATAGAATGGTACCAGACTATTGAAAAGTTAAAAAAAAAATTTTTTTGATTTTCGCTCAAGTAAAGTTTTTTTTCTTTTTTTAGTTTTAAATAGCCTAGTACCATTCTATAAAGCTGTCTCTAAATGAATATCAAAACATTTTTTCAATCGGTTCAGGGATGCAGGAGAAATCCTCGAATTACGTTCACGAAACCGCCCACCTTAACTTAATATTGGCTGGAGATGAATTATTGTTATGTAGTTAAGATTTAATGAGCCTCCAGATTTCCTTTGTGGAATTTGAGGAATTTAAAATTCTATTGAAGAAATACCCGTGCTTGCAGTTTCTTATATGGTTGTTGTATTCACGTTTCATACACTTACAGAGGTTAACAAGGTCAAGAGAGCTATATTTCTGGATGAGCCAATGCAAATTTTTGAGGTTATAAAGTTATAAAGTTGGTAAAGGCGTCAGACAGATTTTTACTTGTTTTTTATCTTTACCATCTATGTTGTAGATAAGATCAACGAACAGGTATTGTTTCTAAGTATATTTCCTGTTGATGGATTTATAAATATTGAGAATATAACTTCCGTATGCGTAATGCCTATATTTAACAATTCTGATTAATTGTATATATTGTTCAGTAGCATGCATGGTTGGGTTTTCCATATATAATCGTTAAATTTTGGATTAATATTAATGTTTCAGTATTGGCTTCAATTGCGCAGGATGAACTGACATTTGCAAAAGAGGAAGACTGAATTAAGGATAAAATTAAAAGTGATGTAAGGTTAGTTGATAAAATGAGAGGTGGATAAAAGTTGGAATTAAAGAAACTCTTGGAAACCCCTCTGGCATTTAACGGAAAGGGATAATACAAAATTTGTATTAATTTTATATGTAGGATTTTTCTCAAATATCTCGTAAATCATCGGTTTTACGTTAATTTTGGTTATTATAAAATTTGTTCGTGAGATAAATCTGCATAAAAAAGGTCCTTCACAAAATTTACGTAGAACCAAGAGTTTTTGAGATTCAGCACATTGTGCTGCATTCGTTTCCGCACCACCTTTGAGGTAGAATGCAAGGCGCGTTTTTTTTACATGGTGTCCCCTATAGGCCTAATCTATGGGTTACAAGTTATATTATAATTTTGTTGATTATGGTTCGTCTTTGCTGACTTCTTCTTCTTCGTCTTCGTCTATCCCTTCTATTTCCACTTCTTCAATATTTTCATCTTCGTCAACAAACATCTCAGCGAAAAATAACGAAATGGGTTCGTCTTCATCATCGTCGAACTCAGATTCAACGGTTGTATCCTCGGACATCGTATTGAGACACGACTGGCCCCGACAAGAGCCACACACTACGGAACATGGCAATCCTATTTTTCTGCATTCACAATTGGTGCCACAACCTTTTGTGCAATTGTAGAAAATAGAATTGAGAAGTTCATCTGGTGCAGGAGGAATCAGAGTAGTTGTTGGCTCTAATAAATTATTGTTTAAAGTTCAACCCCATTGTTGAGTGTCTAAATCTTTTCCCAGCCAAGTTTGAACCTGGTAATATACCTGAATAGATGTTTTCTCGTATCTACTGCTGTGGGAGGAAGTGATGACAATTGCACAGGCTTATTTTGATTGTCGCCAATGCTTCCTGTAAATCTGGTTTTTTGTAATGTTTTAAATACATTTATTTTTCCTTTTCGAAATAAAGCAATGGAATGTTAGAAAGCTACTACTAGAAGCCCTTACTATTATTATTATGAAGAAGTGTCCATTTCAAGGACATCTCAGACAGAAATTATGCGGGTATATGTGCATAAACGATGTTCCTCTGTATTCATAGGTCTTGTTATCTATATACAACAATCTACGTACATACATAATAGAGGCGTATGCACTTTGCTCCGAAGTTTCTCAGACCAATATCTCGAAAACTATTTGTTCTACGTAAATTTCGTAGAGAACCTTTTTTTGTGCTTATTTATCTCACAAACAAATTCTATAGCCAAAAATGACGTAAAACCGATAATTTACGAGATATTTGAGAAAAACCGATTTTCTTGACATTTGACCTTCTGTAACTATTGTAGCCGTCCAGTTGGCTTTATGGACGTTTGAGAAATTATTTGTGACACCAAAATAAAGAGAATTCCGTTAGAAAATCATAGGTTGGATTTTTTTAGAGGTTTGGCCTTTTTTATGTATAGGGTTACAACCAGAAGAATTAAATTGAATCAAACGAACGGTTTGTGATTTACCCTAATAGTACAACATTGTCCTGTGGATATCTGAAGGACGTCCTCGACGGACATACAGGACATCCGATGGACGTTCGTTTTCGGTCCAAAGTACATCCAAGGGGCAGCCGAGGGACGTGCAAATGTCACAACTTTGGACAATATTTGTACATTACAATTATTTAGAAAAAAAAGCCGGAGTGAGCAGGGATCGAACCATCGGCCTCATGATTTGTAAGAACTCGATGTTCTCTCACTCGGCCACTAACCTAGCTTATTAGTGTATACATAAAGATTGTACAGTTGACTAATATAACTATTATTTCAAAATGTATAAAGTATTTGAATGTTTAATAAATATTTAGTATCAAATAATAGATATTAATAATTTATAAAAAATGTTAAAATTAAATTATTAATGATAAATTGCAAATTACTATAAAAATTAAACTACAAATTTTACAAATGTAAACAAAAACATTGTAAAATTGAAAAACCCGTTTTTCCATTCCATTGGAAGCGTGTTCTCGTAAAGTTTTGTTAAAATATGTACATTATTATTTAAGCTATCATAAATTGTTTAATAACTTAACAAATTGATCAAAATAGTTTGTATCTAGTTTCCTTCACAATTTAGGAAAGGGATACAAGCTATATAACCAGATTTACTGCACTATACAGGGTGCGCCACTTAAAACTCCCCAGACTTGTAACTTTTTTATTTTCGAAGCGATGATCTTGTTGGGCACATCAAAATTGAAAAACCCGTTTTGTTAACGTTTTTTTGTTTTTAAATTAAATAGACGTCCTACTGCTGTTCCTATAAAATGTGTGTACTTGCCGAAGGACGTCCGTTGTGGCACATATGTTGAACGTTCAGTGTGCTATTTGTTGGTATGTATACATATTTCGGAAACGTGTTGGAGAGAAAGCGGTATGGAGATATTATCATTTATTGAAAAAATATAATATTTAAATCAACGGACACGAAAAGGACGTCCATCTCCTGTCCCTATAATTGACATAAAATGTACATACTTCTCGTACATAAAATGGACATTCAGAGGACGTCCATTCCGTACAATTTCAAAGTAAATCCGATGATAAACGTCCGGTAGACGTCCACTTTATGTCCATGAACGTCAGTACATTAAATGGACATAAAACGGACGTCCGGCGGACATCGTTTGCTATTAGGGTAAGAAATCAGTTGTAAGGTCTTTCCCAGCAAACACCGTTAATTGAATCATCATTGATAAACTGCCTACATGCTTTCACTTTATCACTGGGAGAATACTGGCAAGGAGCGCTAAATTCCTGAATAAAGTGAAATACCGGCCAGCGCTCGGCCATCGGGCACTCTGCTAATAATGACGGTACGTTGAATTCATAGCATTTATATTTCACATAACATTAATAAAAATCATTTTGTCACTGTATTAATATACGGCAGCAAACTGACATACGGGTATTGCAGGTATAAAAAGCTACAGCCGGGTAGCGGCATAAAATTGGCCTCAGATTTTTTTTATATTTGAAAATTTTTTTTTTTTTTAAAAAACGTTATCTTGGTAGTTTAAGATTAAGACATATTGTAGAAGCACATATCTAACTCATATGCGACACTAAGTAGGACAGCAATACATTCTGCGACTAGAGCGCAGAAGCATCCAAGTTAAAAAGATTTAAAGAGACCACGCATGCGCAGTTCTAGAACCTCGTACTTAGTGACATCCACTGAACTACATCTAATTATAGTTCAGTGGTGACATCAAGAACCCGGATCACAGCGATGAAGGGGACATCCAAATCAGAGTTAGCTGTAGGTGATGTGTCGCCGTTGTAACAGTTCAGATAAAGGTTCTGATAAGGGTAAATATGTAGGAGCAATATTCTTTGACCTCTCCAAGACCTTTGATTGCTTAGACCTTGTTGTCATTAGAGATAAATTGTACGCTGGCAGTCTTCGAGGCAACTTTTTATCGTGGTTAATTTCATATGTTCAGCACAGAAAAATTTATATAAAATTAAATATTAATATCTCTGACGTTCAAAATACAGACCTAGGAGTTCCTCGGGGCTCAATAGTTGGTCCACTCATATTTCTTATTTTCATTAACGATCTTCCATCCCATGTTTGTAGTAACTGCACAGTATTATATGCTGATGATGTAACACTTGCAGCAGTTGCTGATAGTGCTGAGGAGCTTCAAGTTCGTCTAAACACTTTATATGCTGATTTTACCAACTGGTGTTATAAAAGCAGGTCAATAGTAAATGCCGAGAAACCTGTTGCTATGCAATTTTATTCTCGAAAAAATAATACTTCCTTTCATGTTGTCGTAAATAACAAAACAATTTAGTTGTCATGTTTTTCTAAATTTTTGGGTACTTTTGTAGATTGTCATATGGTTGGAAGAGTAATTAGCGCAGTAAATGAAGAAATTTCGACTGGAAAAAAATTAGGAGAAAGATGGTTTTTTGTGGAAACCTTCATTGAGGTGCCCTTAGTACATCCTGTGAAGTTCTAGCAATTTGAGTCATGGCTTTTTTTTTGGGAGGGTGGTTAAAGGGGAAAGGACCCGCACGAATCTTATGGAAATCAGGTTTCGGTCAAATTGGCTGAATTTTTAATATGTTGTAGATTTCGACTTTTTGATCAAAAACTCTCCTGGGACCAACTCGATCCTATGCGATCCTATGACTAGTTTCCGAGATACAGCTTAAGAAATGTACAAGAATGACCTCTTGTACAATAAAGAAAAATTCGAATTCAAGATTTTTTCATACATTTTATATTGTGATACGTTCTAATGGCCCTTTATAATATTTTGCACTAAGAATATTTGTTGTTTTAATGCAAAATAGCGTAGAGAAAAATTAAAGTTTTAAAAATGTTGGTGAAGGCGCCGGGAAATCTATATAAAAATAACAAGTGAAAAAATCTTCGGTCAAATTGGATAAAACATTTTTTATATAAAGTATGTGTCTTCCTTATCAAAAAACTTTAAATGAAAAACTTTCGGAAATTGCTCCTTTGACCTTTAATACCACATCAATAAATTGAAAGTTCGACAAGATACAGAATTTTAAAAGAATTTATAGCTGTATCTCGGAAACTAGTCATAGGATCGAGTTGGGCCCATAAAAGCTTTTGATCAGAAAGTCGCAATCTACAACATATTAAAAATTCAGCCAATTTGACCGAAACCCAATTTCCATAAGATTTGTGCGGGGTTCTTTTCAGTTTTTTGCCATTATCTCGAAAAGTATCACTGTCTACAAAAATAGTTATGAGCAAAAATATTTATAATAAAATTCTACACAAAAAAAAGGTCATTACACTTTTTTTCGTAGGATCAATCGTTTTTGAGTAAAAGTTACAGAAAGATACAATGTCTGTATTTTTTTTAACAGTAACAAACAGCAGGCCTAATCCACATCTGACACTCAATAAATCATTCGTTCTCTTCTAGCAGATCTAATTCCGTGTCAACTTCATCGTCTTCTTCATAAAGAGCTTCGTCAATTGGCTGATCAGTTGATGGTATCGTACTTCAACTATATCTTCATCTATATTATTATTATTATTATAGCTCCGTTTTTACTATCTATTTCTTCCGTCCAAGGAGGTTGAATTACCTCCATGCTTCCCACGACAATGCCCGCATACTGCAGAACAGCTACAACTAACGTTACAGTCTTTGGTACAGTTGCAGAATATAGTACTGATAAACTGATCGGGAGCCGGTGACAAGAGGTTTTGAATAGGTTCCAATCTATTGTTGATGATCTTCCATCCCCAGTCTTCAGGATTTAATTCAATATCAAGCCATTTTTGGACGTGGAGATACACTCTAAATAAATGCTGTTGTGCAAATGGCGCGCGGCGGTTGGCGGGAACATTGAATAATTTTGATGGTAAAATTTAAAATATATAATATTAGAGTAGACGAAGAATGAGCTGGAGTACAGGTTGGAAAATTTTATCATTTTGGTTTGGGATAAATATGTTTTTAAATGTAAAAAAATGTGCCGATCACGATGGTAATGTCCAAATTTTTCGAAAATGGGCCCTTGTGAAATATTTTCGGAAAGCTGAAAAATTGCACATTATGTATAATGTTCATTATTTCTTTTCCTTGCAATTTTCTGAAAAAAAATGGTAAGAATAAAAGTTGTTTGATATCATGTTTTCTATATGGTGAAAATATGAAAATCAAAGTTTTACACTTTTCAGAAAATTTATATTGGAAAATCGCTCTGGAGGAGAGTATTTTAAAAGGGTAGCACATCCTGTAGAAAAATTTGGACATCACCATCGTGATCATCTCTGCATTTCTTTACAGATAAAAACATATTTCTCCCAAGGGTAAAATTTTTTCAACTTAATCACCAGCTCTCCCTTCGTCTACTGTATTTTATTTTATTAGGGTGATTTTGAAAGCAGGACTGTGCCACATTTGATAATAACACAGTCCCGCAAAAAAAAACTGGTCTGCACGACGGATCAGACCAGTGTATCTGTAGGTATTTGGACCCGCTGAAACCGAATCAAAATTGTCAGATTGGCTCGTTTTTCACCTCTAACCTCAAAAAAGACCCCCCCCCCCCCAAAAATGGTCTGTCCGGCGGACCAGATCAGTGCATCATTATGTATTTGGACCTGCTGAACCTGAATCAGAAGTCAGAATTGTGAGATTTGCTCGTACTGCACACCTAACTTCAAAAAACACCTCCAAAACAAAAAAACTGTTAGGCAGACCATACCAGTGTATCCTTATACATTTAGACCAGCTGAAACCGAATCCGAAGTTAGAATTGTCAGACTGGCTCGTGTTCACCCCTAACCCCCAAAAAACACCCCCCCCCCACAAAATAGTCTGCCCGGCGGACCATACCAGTGTATCCTTATGTACTTGTTAAGGATACACTGGTATGGTCCGCCGGATCATTTTTTTGGGGGGGGGGGTGCTTTTTGGGGTGAAAAACGAGCCAATCTGTCAATTCTAATTTCAGCAGGTCAAATTACATAAAGATCCACTATCTGTCGGATAGACCATTTTCTTTTTGTTTTGGGGTTGTTTTTTTGGGGTTAGGAGTGAAAAACGAGCCAATCTGACAATTCTGACTTCGAATTCTGTTTTAGCGGATTTAAGCATATAAGGATACACTGGTATGGTGCGCCGGACAGATCATTTTTTTGGAGGGTGCGTTTTTTGGGGTTGGGGGCTGAAAAACGGGCCAATCTGTCAATTGTAACGTCGAACCTGGATTCAGCAGGTCAAAATACATAAGGATACACTGATATAGTCTGCCGGACAGACCATTTTGCTTTTGTTTTTGGGGTGTTTTTTGGGGTTGGGGGTGAAAAACGTGCCAATTTGACAATTCTGACTTTGGATTCGGTTTCAGCAGCTCCAAATACATAAGAATACACTAGTCAGGTCTGCCGAACAGAGCATTTTTTTTGGGGGGTGTTTTTCGAGGTTAGGGGTGAAAAACGAGCGAATCTAAAAATTTAGACTTCGGATTCGATATCAGCAGGTCCAAATACATATGGATAAACTGGTCTGGTCCGCCGAACGGACCACTTTTTTTTGTGGGGCTGTGTAATTATGTATAGGTTTAGCACAGTTTCTGAAGCTCTTGTATTATACTGTATAGTTGAAGCATTCGCATTCGAAGTACCGCCTCTGTAGACGGTGTTGTTGAGACGCAATTTCTACAGAACGCAGAGCCGGATTTAACTGTATTGTTCGCTCGATTACTTTATCATTGTAGGTGTCCCAGACAGCACTCGATAGCCTTAGGACAACTACTGGCCATACTTGGAGGATAAGCGGGACGTCCTGGGGACGTCCTAAACTAGGTTAATCCCGATTTAGGACCTCCTGTGGATATCCTTTTGGTGCAAATCGGGTTTGCCCATGGATGTCTTCAATGGGATAGCCCATGGTCGTCCATAGGAAGAAAAAGGGACCAATTTGGGTTAAAATTGGGATAACCTACAGATGTCTACAATAGGGATAGCCCGTGGTTGTCTATAGGAAGAAAAAGGGACCAATTTAGGTTAAAATCTGGACAACCACTGACATCCACACATAGTTACATCTGGTTACCCATAGTATCTACACAGGATCAAAATTGATCTTGCGTAAAATCGTGATTACTGCAGACAATTTAAAATTTGGGGTATACTCACCCTCCTTGCATAATAAATAAATCTCATATTGCAAAAAAATTAACTATCGTAAAAGAGGCATTTGCAAGATATGTGCATTTCCTGAGTAGTGGATAGATTACACAACCTGTAGTTTCAGATTCACTAGGTGAGTATCGCAACAGAAGTAATTTGCACCTTGCAAGGAGAGCCATCTAACCTGGATTATTGAAACTAGCGCTAAGAACGAGCTAGCCAATATCCCCATTTTGGCTGTTATTAGAACCATATTTTATAAGTAATGTCTTCCGCCAATAAAATTCATTCGTCACAATGAAATATAATGCAAATATAAACTAAATAAAAAAAATCTCATTTGTATTTTAGGTGATTTATCAATTATCTTGAATTTGGGACCTACATTAGCCTAACAAGTTGACCTATGGATGGCCCTAGGGATAGCCTTTGGTTATCCCCATATAGGTTTTAAATAACCCTAAAAAGGCTATCCTATAGATAGTAATATAGGTTATCCAACGGATATTCCTATTCTGGCTGTTATTAGGACCATATTTTATAAGTAATGTCTTCCGTCAATAAAATGCATTCGTCACAATGAAAATATAATGCAAATAAAAACAAAATAAAAAAATTCTCATTTGTACCTTAGGTGAATTTATCAATTATCATGAATTTGGGACCTCCATTAGCCCAACAAGTTGACCTATGGATGGCCTGAGGGATAGCCTTTGGTTATCCCTATATAGGTTTTAAATATGACATCAATAACCCTAAAGGCTATCCTATAGATAGTTATGTAGGTTATCCAATGGATATCCCTATTTTGGCTGTTATTAGGACCAAAGGATAACCAGTGGACTTCCTATCGACATCCCAAATGAACAATCCATTTATCAGATATACGGGATCATTTTAGGATATCCCGTGGCCATCCTGTGCTGTGTGAGATTTGTCAGCCGCGGCTTGTGAAATTTTGATTGGTCATATCTTAGTCTATGATATGGGACCCAAGCCATATTTTGTGACATGACTACTAAGATAAAATAAAGCAGTTTCGCAAAAAAAAAAAATTACATCGAAATTTGCGAAAGAAAGTTTTAAAAATGAGTTGAACACCTTGGGTTTTTGTAAAAATTTTTTTCAGAAAAAACGATATTTAATAGAATTTAAATCAGTCTTTTTACAAAAACCCATTTGTTGTGTGGTGTTCAATTCATTTTTAAAACTTTTTTTTTGCAAAATTCGATGAAATTTTTTTTTGCAAAACTGCTTCATTTTATCATGGTAGTGGTGCCATAAAGTATGGCAATACTATGAGTCAGTACTAAGATATGACCAATCTTAATTTCACAAGTTACCGCTGGATTTTGTGCTCAGTCTAGCTAGCAACAATGTACAAACAACGTATTGAAATAAAAGTAGTGACTACACCTATAAATCTTCGAGAATTGCTCGAAGCTATAAATAGTAGTAACAGTATATACAGTTTTCCTCCCAAATTGAGGTTTTATTAATAACAACGGTGGTACCTAACAATTCTACAAAAATATAGTTTAACAATTGTAAAATACGCAAACATAACAATAAAAACAAATATTAATGTGGGAATTCGCATAAAAACACTCAGTGTTAATCCGCATGATTTTCGCCTAGGAAAAGTACATCCAGAGATATCTGTTGGTGAAGGAACTAATCGCGGTAGGCTATTACTTCGTGGTGTAAAGAGCGCGCTAACTGTAATCCGGTTTAGTGGGAAAAGACCGAGCATAATGCACTATACCACACCGTGTACAACTTTTCATGCATATATGACACACCAGTGCCGCAGCCAGAAAATTCATCTGGAGGGGGGCAATGGAACCGGCCTCCCCAGAGGATGAGGAAAATTTTTCAGAAAATGGTTGAAAACGGATGTGTATATAGATTCCTCTACTAGATAATATTGACATTAATTACACAATATTTAATTTCATGGATACTACTTTATACTGATAGAGATTACGCTTCTTTATTTTTTGGCTCATGGAAGACGGCTTGGGGTGGGGGGGCTGCCCTCCCCTGGCTCCGCCCATACGACACACTGTTTTACCTAGTCATTTCGAATTCCATAACATTCAAAGTTAATACGATCAAATTATTATGAACACTTTCTTAAAGACGGCTGGGGGTATTGACCCACATACCACACGACGTCCCCCACTAAACAATACATTATTACTTTAATAGAACCTCAATATTGCAAGGTTACATGTAATGTTTTGTAAAACAGATCATGAACGGTGTCGTAATGTAAAGTAATTTGTCATACTATTAAATGTTAGTCTGTTACATTGTTAAAAAGGTAACATTGTGAAAATATTACTTAATGTTCATAACACATTGACGTAATAATTTATCAATATAACTTGTCACATTACATACTTATTAAACGTGTAACATTACATACTTATTTGTATTTCACCATGAATATCATTGCTGCAATGTATGCTTGATATTCGAATACTAGTAAGGCAATGTAGTATCAAAATAAGTGTAAATATTAAGGCAACATTAATTTAGTTCTGAATTAATATTGTCCCAAAGTCTTGGTTGAATACTATAGTTGTCCCAGTGCCAGTTAGTATTAGAGGATTACGGACAGATACCGTGTGTGTAGTCGCGGGCTAGGCATGGGGAGTAGAATTACAACATCGCGTGTGCCAGCTGGCTGAAATGAAATAACAGAGCTGGAATGCCCCACCGATGGACGAATTTACGGCTGCCGGTGTTGTCATATTTCTCACACTACGTGAATGTACATGCCTAATGGGAAATTACACGCACGGTATATTGTGTCAAATTATGTGTTTCTACTCATAGGAAATACTAAGATGTACTGTACTAATTTATGAGTGGAGGACACATTATTCGACAGACATCTGTCCATAATCCTTCAACACTAACTTGCATCAGTTGAGGCATCTGTAGTATTTAATAAACAATCACCTAAACCTAAAATAAAAAGAAAACATTTAATCAAAAATATATTTTGTTAAAAATATACATAAAAATATACAATGTATAAAAATAAATAAGAATAAAATGCAAATTCTTAACAAAAAAAACTAGTGTTATAAAAAAATTCATATTATTCATTGCCTCTCTCGCTGTTTTCTTTGTTTGGGGAAATGCAGCCATTCAGCTACCACATCTTCGAATTGTTTTGCTGTGGTGGCTGCGAAGGTAATTTTGACAGCCTCTGTTAAAAAGAGAAATATATTAATATCTGAGGAGAATACAGTATAGAAGTATAGTAGTGACTGACAACGTAGTTAATCATTATCTTTATTTTATCTTGTTTATTGTCACTGACGTATTAGATAATATTAATTCATTCATAAAACGAATAGTTAGACTTCCTATACAATACATATAATTTTCTAATCGACACCTTTGTGTAAGAAACACATATATAGCAAAAGGAGAGCTATATATACATTTGGTGATTGCTGGGATTGAGAAGGTGGTATTCTCTCACTTTAACTATGTCTGTTTCTTACACAAAGTCGTTGATTGAAAAAGTAAGGGTATTGTATATAACACTGAAAGTTTTTTCATAAGTAATACCACAAAAGGTTGCGATTTTATTGGATACATTTTTTGCAAATAAAAACAGGCCTGTAGCTAGAAAGTGCTTTCAGGGCGGGCAAACAATTTTTCAGGGCGGGCCCGTAAAAAAGTCCGAAAAATTTGATGATGAATTTTTTGATGAGCGGGGGGGAGAAATCAAAAAAAAAATTATTACGATCACCGTAGGTCGGGCAAAACTTATTCCAGGACGGGCAATGCCCGTCCTGCCCCCCCCCTAGCTACAGGCCTGAATAAAAATGTATCCTATTCAAAATAGAAACCTCGAGCGGTATTTGGAAATTTGTTAGTTTTTATATCATAAGTAGAGAAAAACATTGGCTGACGTGTACGTTGCTGATTTTCAGAAATATTCCCAATTTACTCCAAAAAATGTCAAAGTAAGAAAACAGTTCAATCAGTCGGGAATTTTGCCCTGCAAAAGATGAAGTAGTAATGATTTTGATATATGTTGTTTAAGTCGAGGCCATGATAAAAAAACACAAGTTTTCGACCTTGGGGGGGAGGCGCGAACCGCCATCTTGAATTAAAGGTGCAAAAATTGTTTTTTCAAAATAATTTGGCAACGCTCGATCCTACAAGGAAAATGTTGAAGACAAAGTTGAAGAGGACAAAATTTCCTACATTTTTTGTATATACATTTTTATTGTAAGTCTAATGTTTAAAGAGATACAGCGTTAGACAAATGGATTTAAGAAGAAAAATATTGTATGTTTACAACATCACATATTTTATATTATTTATATTATTATAATAAAGATATTAAAGATATATTATGATAATACTTGTATTGAAACTAAAAAAAATATTAATTTGACGGGATAGTATTACAGTGGCTTACATCATTCCTCGAAAATAGGAAACAAAAGTAATTAAATTTAATGACAGGTATTCAGAAGAATTGGCATTAAAACACGGAATACCTCAAGAGTCGATACTTGCTCTTATACCATTTTTATATTTTTTAGATAATCCAACATTTTTTAAAATTTCAAATTATAAAATTTTTTGTTCCGACTATTGGCTACAAAATTTTAATCCCTTACAAAATACTTACACACATTTAATCCTTACACAATTGCTTACAAACATTCAATATACCAAAAATGTAAGTAATTATTATCAAATCAAAAACACTGCTCTCTAAGCCTGTATGTATTAAAGGCAGGACCGTCCGCGCAACAATGGAGTTTGAGCATTTAAAAAAAAAAAAAAAAAATCGTTAACTTCATTTTCCCACCGCTGTATCTCGTTACGTATTAGACTTACAATAAAAATGTATATACAAAAACTGTAGGAAGTTTTGTCCTCTTCAACGTTGTCTTGAACATTCTTCTCGTAGGATCAAGCGTTGCCGAATTATTTTGGAAAAACATGTTTTTTTTCACTTCCCAATTATTAATAAGAAACATCAGCCAATGAGAAATCAGCATTGTAGATTTCAGCCACTATTTTTTTATGTTCTTTACAAACAAACAAAGCTTCCTGCAAAGTGGCTGAAACAATAAAATAATATAGAAGCGTTTTTTTTTCGTATTCTTGAAAATTCACCCCCTTTAAATGTAGCAGTACACAGGTGACTGAAGTTTGTTTTATTGTTTCTTACCGCTTTGCGAAACTTTTCATATATGGTACAGCGACAATAAAATCACTTAATTTTTAGTATATCATAAATTAATTAAAAAAATTAAATTATAAAAAAGCGCAGACACATAGATTTCAGCCGACTGCATTTATATCAATGTCATATTGACGGGCAACGTCTAAAATAAGTGGCTGACACAATAAAATCATATAGGAGCGTTTGTTCTTTTTGCATTTTTAATTAACAGTTAATTCAAAAATCAGCAACGCCGTAATTACTGAAATGGTTTTTTGGGCTTGTTATTATGACGTCTTTACACTTTTCAACTTCAGTTACGCAATATAAAAATTTCTGCCACCAACACCCTATATAGCTATTACGTTGGTCGAGCAGCCAACTTAAAACAGGGCAAATTGATTTACTTATCGGTGGCCTAATCTCAATTTTTTTTTTATCCCCGTGATTAGGACCTCATATGCAACGGATCTGGGGTTAAGCCCCTAGCCTCCGGTGAGTAAAGCAATAAATAATTGGCCTAAAATAAGCAGGTTGAAACAAGAATAATATTTTAATGTTATATGTTTATCAATAAAACGCAATTAGTGTGCTTCGACAAATAACACAGGTGTAAAAATACCGCAAATTTAAGGTAACTAAATAAAATTAAAAGTTTAATTTTATTTTGTTGCTAAAAGTTTCCACGAATTTCTACGTTACTGTAGTTATCTACTTACTTACCTTTTTTCTCGCTTTCATCACCCATTTCTGAGATTAAGGCACGACACACTTACTCACAAGATATCGAAGGTTTTAAGGTTATGTTCATACTATTTAAGACGGAAAACGACGCGTCCTGTCAATAGGCGAGTTGTCACAGAAGTTCATGGTAGTTACATAGAATAAACGTTGCAGATAATGTTAATGTATGATCAAATGCATATTATTCATAATGTATGAGATTAATTCGAAACACATTTACAGTTATATATGTGAAATATTTTCGTGTAATATTACAAGTTACATTCTTGTAATATAATATGCTTATTTCACTGGCAATATTAAAGATACATTGATGATAATATGTGACATATATTTCCTAAATATATTTTTTTATATTACGGAAATATTTTCGAGCTAATATTAACTAAAGGTTTGTTCAATATTTTGCAATTTAACATTTCTCAGCTATACCGAAGTTAGTTATTTTAATATAAATATCATATTGCAAGAAAACATTAAATATGTTACTTCAGTTTAACATTGCGTAATATTACGGATATATCTTTTGTTTAGTGGGTCAGTTTTGATCCTCATATGGTCTGAACGTCTTAGACCTATGATGGACGTCCTTAAGACGTCCATAGCGGTACGTCCTTGGGAAGTCAAAGAATGTAGGTCTTTAGTACGTCCATATTAGGCCCCCTGTCATTTTCATATTCTCTGGATTTGGAAAATAATACATTTTATATCCAAATGGATTATTCTTTGCATGAAATAAGAATTTCCACGAATAAAAATGACCGAGTTCAGTTTTAAATATGAAACCTTAATTAAATATTAGTCCAAGATTCGGTAGTTTATTTGTGCAGGTATCGAGTTCCCTTAATAAAATTAGATGAAAATGAAAGATTAATGATAAATTACAGCCGGGTTGCTGACTTACTACATCCAACTATACAGTCTTTAAGTACATAATAAGAAAGCCGTTCAGTGGCCGAGTGACTAAGGCGTTGACTAATTATATTTTTTGTAAATATCAAAACCTTCTGAAATTTTAATTAATTGTGTTAAATCATAAATTGTGCGGTCTGGAATAGCCGATCGCTCTGGCAATTACTTGGAGCGGGTTTTTGGTCGGTAATTTTCCCGCATGGTCATCATATTTATCTCTGACATTTATTTATGCACGCACCTTTTGCCTTTTCATTTCAATTATTTTAAGTTATCTTTTTACATGTTTAACTTTAATTGATATTTATGTTGTACCCTGTGACCAGGAGATATTATATTATTTTTCAGTTCCCCTTAGCTCTACCTGGCCTCACTTCGCCCAGTCTTTCAATTTCCACGACGACTGGCGCCGTGGTTGTCTGACTGGCTCCGAAGCGAGTATCTGGGGAAGGTCAAATGTATTATTTTAATTTTAATTAAACTAGTTTTTGATTTGATTTGTCGGCAGTTCGATCCCTACTCACTCTGGTTTTTTTTTTCGTTAAAATAATTGCCAAAAAGTTTTTTATAAAGGTTAATTGCTTATAAAACCGATATATTCCATGAAGGTCTTTTTGAAACTTGAAGGTGTTTCTCGGGTCTAGAACGGACGTTCTGGGGACAGATGATTTGGTAACATGGGGCGTCCCTGGTACGTCCTACGGACATTTTGGGACCGAATTTGGACGTCCCTAGGACATACGAATGTCTTAAGCAAACTTCCGTGGGACGTTTTCAGTACGTATTTGTGCTATCTGGAGATGGATGCACTAACGCACACACATACACGTATTTTTAACCGACATCAAAAAATTGAAAAAAGTAGAAAGTTGTCAAGTCAACCCGTATGTTCTTTTTATATATGTGTTCAGTCATTACTCTGGATTGGCTTAAGCGATTTCTTTGAAATACGTCGACAACGTATGGCTCATTGTCAGTTTTACTATATTTTCAATTATCTCCTGAAGATGATAACATGGTTGGTGAAACGCACATCGAGTATTTATAGTATATAGTTTTTTTGGTGGAAACTTCCAGAAAGTAAGAATGAACATATAGCACATTTATTTCATATTTATGACACAATTTTTTTTAAAACAAAAACAGTCTGTTTACATATTATCTAAAAGTAATATCCTTTTAACCAAGTCCTGTACCGCAAAGTGAAGCTGACGTACAAGCTCCAACTCCTAGCTTTTTGACGCCAGCTGAGGGTGGTAGATGTGTACCAGCCGGTTCAAAACCATTTTTACCAGCCGTGTATTCGACGACATAAGTACGTCCATCATCCCCTATGTAGGAGTAGGATCCTTTGACCTCAAGGCCTTCGTCTTCTTCTCGACCGGTCTCTGACTGCAGTTCCCCTGTAGCGTCGTGATGGAAGCCGTCGCTGGTGTCCACGCTAAAACAATCATTTTATAGTTTAAATGCGAGCCGTTTTGTGACAATACTGAAGTGCAGTTGGATTTTAACTAGGAAGTCGATGGAACCTGACATTTATATATTAGTACCTACAGTAAATCTGGCTAGATGTAGGGGGGGTGAGGTAGAAAAAATTATCAACAAGCTGATCTGGTAATATTTAGACAATAACGTCTTTTTTAAGTTCCATTCGCTCCCAATGGGGGAGGTTCGAAAAAAGAGGTCGCCATCTTGGTTTTGTCGGTTTTATTCACTGAACTCTACTATATAAATGGAAGGCCAGTATAGGTGTATGCGCGTGAACAAAATGCGGCAATTACGGCACAGATTAAGTGGTAACGAATTCAAAAACTATAAGCCATGCGTCGACGCAGTAAAGAAATTAATGTCTGTGCTTGAACCAAACGGCTGTCTACGGGAGTTACGCGCCGATGCCAGGCTGACGCAATTCTGTGTTTTATTTCTTTTCCATAGATTCTGTAGCGTAAGTCTTGGATTAGATGCAATTTCCAGAGTCGGTGTCACCATTTTATTCTTTGTTTATTCTGTCGTTTGTGTAAAGTTGTTATAAATTGATTATTTTGTGTAATATTTTGTGACTGTTATAAACAAAGTTAATTAAGACAATATGGTGCAATCTTGTATGGTACTGTGTTGCAAGAATCGGGGCAAAGTCCCGGGTTTTAAACAGTTGCAGTAACAATAAGACCGGCTCTGACGTATTTTGTAGTGCGATTGCGCTCCTCCTTATGGTCGCCATACTTGCGCGAGGTTCAATTTGGCGTAAAAATTGGTATGGATATTGACCTTCCATTTATATAGTAGAGTTCAGTGGTTTTATTGAGATGTCTTAATGATTATAGATTTTGTGACAAAAATTCAAGAAATCTTTGTTGTGGAGATTTGGAAAACAAATGTTTTTTTCCTAAGATGCAAAATAAAAAAGGTATAGTAAGAAACAGATGACCGTCACTTTGAATTTTTTGTTTGTTTTTAAATATCTAGGTAAATACTATTTTTACGAAAAAAAATGGAATATACCTTTATTATTCAGAGTACAAGATTCATATCTCTAGCTTTAGAACTAAAGGAGATATAAATATTTATATATTTGCTTCAATAAACACGGCATTCAGTAAGTATATTTTTATGGACGATGACTTTTTAACATTTGGTTAATGAGAGTGTAATAAAGCCTGTCCAGTAAGTTTTAATTTTAATGAAAAAGAGTAAATTATTTGAAAAAGACTATACAAATATTTGGAGATAATAAAAATGTTCTTAGTTGCTTTCGTCTGCTTTCAGTGAACAAATAACTCATAGATAGATAGATAGTTTATTGGTCAATAAGTAGATACATAATTATGTACAGGGTGGACCAAATTAGATGGGATTTTGGGTTTTCTCTAAAACTATGGCAGATAAACAAAAACCAATATAGGTGTCCTGAGCTTGATTTTCGAGAAACAAACAATGGCGCAAACCGCGATCGTCTATCTTTTTCGACTACTGAGCTACGGAGCGTTTTTGGAAAATTGGCATTTTTGGATGACCTCTACATCTCAATTACCAAGTGTTGAATCGAAAATCGAGTAGCGCGTCCTTAAGGCACTTTTTTGAGTAGAAACAGTTAATCGTCAAGGACGATTTGGATTTAGTGTATGGTGTGGTTTTATTGGATACCAAATAATAGGTTCTCATTTTTTTTTTCACTGTAATTTGAATACCGAAAATTTTATTAGTATTCTATGACAAGAAATAAAGCCCTTTTTAGACAATATGCCTGTAAGACAATTTCAAAGATTAATTTGCCAACACATGGCGCCCTAGGTCACACGTGAAATTAAACACGAAATTACTTAAATGATCAATTTAGGAAGGATTGGATAGGTATCTATATATCACTCAGGACTAGTTTATCAATGTCTAGTTAGCTAAGTTAACTAAATTGATAACAACAATTAATTAAGCTAACTGGACATCAATAAACAACAAAGTAGTTTAGATATTATTTAATTTTTAGGAAATAATGGTCCTATTTTGTGGCCAGCTAGACTTCCGATAAAACCCCTGCCGACTTTTGGTTTTGGGGTTATTTAAAAAATATTATATATATAGAGAACGTTCTAATAACATAGAACAATTGGAAAACAAAACATTAGCTGCGTTTCGAATAATATCTCCTGTCATGATTGGAAATGCAAAAAATGCTGTAAGGAGAAGGTGTCAAAAATGCATAGATAATGGAAGACAATTGGAATATTTATTGTAATCAGTTTTTCCTATTTTTGCCAAAATTATTTTATATTATAAAAAGTGTTGTTGTTAATAGTTTCCCATGGCTTCCTCACAAATATATTAAATTTCTCAAAAATTAACCACTTTTTCTAGAGATAAATATGACATATGATATATCGTTCGATAGCTATTTTAAGTTGTGATCGAGTAATGAAGTAATTTACAGGGTGTTCTATTCAAAAAACAAAAGTTATGTCTATATCTCGAAAACTGAGGCATCCATAATTTTCTTCTTATCAGCAACGGATTCTACTTAAAAAAGTGCCTTAAGAATATGTTACTCGATTTTCGATTCGACACTTGGTAATTGAGATATAGAGGTCATTAGGGTGGCCCATCTTTTTCGAAATCGAAATTTTTTATTTCTCACCCCTGCAAATGGTTCCATTTGAAGAAAATACAGTCCCCTCAAAATATTATTGAGGCAAATTGAAGGCAAGGGGTGCCGCAGAATGCATTATTATGCAATAATAAAAGTAAATGGAATTATTTACATTCTTTGGTTGATGCATTGTTTTTTTTTTAATCAGCAACATTTATCTTTAGAATGACTAATCAAGTCATACAAATATCAAAGACATTATCTGTTGTGACTATGACATGTGTCATACTACTGTAAATTCGTAGTCTAAGAAAACTAGACTAGAAGTTTTTGAAATAAAACTCTCGTTTTATCTTTGTGTATTTTATTATGAAACGTTTTTTTCATACATAGTACCAAATATTATCCTAAATCTACAAGACATATAGTAAAAAAACAATGTTTTTTGCACTAGGCCAAAGCATGCGACAGGGTCTCTTTTTTTACATTTGGAAACTGTGATTTATAATCATTTACAACTTGGAGTAAAAACTGTTTTTGGTCTTCATTTTTTGTTAAAATGTCATTATAGTCAGTAATAAGTTTGAGTCCTCTCTCAGCGGCATCTTTTACAACTTTAATTTTGTTTACAATATTGAAACATCGGGTATAACTTTCATTTTCCCTCCATGTTGTTGGATCATTTTCCAAAAATTCCATAGACAAACCTAATTTTTGAAAAAACTGTTTAGTGTTCTCGCATATGAAGTCCTGAATTTCCTTGTTTTCAACGTCAGTAATGTTACTAATCATAAATCATTTAATACCCTCTTGATTTGGTGCTTTCCTATTCAAAGCTTTAACCATTTCTCTTTTAGTGGTAACTGAAATATCGTCATCAAAGAAAAATAAGCCAACATTTACTGAATTAAGGTACCACAAATGGTTCACTATTTTCCTACTTGCGGCTTGAGATATTTCTTTGTCAATATTTTGATAATTAATGAGTTCTTTACAAAAGTCTAAGTCATAAAGCGGTGCTTTACTAGCAAATGACGCTGTAAACCAGGCCTTTACATAAACCTTTACAATAAAGAGACATATATCTTCAATACCTATTTTTTCTTTTTTAGTTAGTTGGAACTGATCTTGGAAAAAAAATATTTTTAGACAGTAAATGGCTTTGGCCATCCAACGTGCATGATGAAATGCCCCTGGTTGATAGAATGTCGTGTGAGTGGGCTCTTCTTCAACAAAAAGTTTAGAAAGCATTAAAAATTCTTTATAATCATCACGAGGCTGTTGCAAAGTTAAAGCTGCATTTAGAAACTTTACAATTTCGGCTTTAACTGGTTGTAAAATGTGTTTAATTTTTAATACCTGAAATCCAGTTTTTAGTTTATTTTGATCTATTTTAGGCCAAAATTCCCTAAAACGTTTAAATAGTGGCACATTTGGACCAGATGAGGAAGGCATTTTTGTGTCAAACACACTTCTCAGAACCACTTCAAAAATATGATGTCTACGAAGAAAATATAGAATATCTCTTTCTAATTTTTGTTGCAATAGTGTGGCTGCCCCATTTATATAACCCATATTTGATGCTGTTGTATCACAACACAAAGCTATTACCTTTTCGTCCAAATTCCATTCACAAAGCACATCATAAACTGCTTCAGTCTCTTCCAGTTGAATTGGGCAAAGCTGGTACTCCAAGTAGTTGTTCAATATCTCCACTAGTAACTAAGATAGCAAGTCTATCGATATTTCCCATTCCAGTGAGAGAAGGTAAAAGTTTTCCATCCCAATGGATGACTGGGGCCGGCAATTCAGAATTACCGAAGGCAGTTTTTAATATTTCAGCTCTTTCTTCGCGGATGCGTTGTATAGAGCGCTGAAGTGTGGATCTGCTGATGGACAAAGATGTGGTGTCATGTCCTAGTGCTTCTGCTACTGCCGTCAAAATATGGACTCCATACCTGTCGCTTATTTTGCAAGCATCAAATGCAGCGGCTATTTTTGGTGTGATGATGTTACATGTTCCATACAATCTCCTCTTTTTTGGCTGTGACGGGCCAGGCTGGTCTTGTAACAACTCTTCTTGGGCTTCGATTATTTCATCTTCATTTTCGTTGGAGTCGGCTGAATTACTACTTGATGATGGACAGGTGACTGTTTCCTCTAATCTAGCTTTTTCTTGTTGACTTCGTTGCATTCGTTCGGATAATTTCTGTAATTTCTCCTCAGCTGATTTTTCTTGAGAAGCAAGTTGGTAATCAATACCATGCATAAATCCAGGACGTCCCTTTTTTCTTTGGTTAATTAAAAACTGCTTATCTTCATCTATTTTCATCAACTCCAATGCATTTGAATGAGAAATGTCAAAGAGATCGTCCAACTGTTCACCGAAATTTTTTTCTTTACCTCCCGCACTGGCCCTTTTAGCCGATTTTTGTAAGTTCCTCCACTCTGCATAAAGTTTATCTAGTTGTTTAACACAATGAAAATCCTGACGTCTCGGAATGCGAGCTTTATCCCAAAAAACTGACACCTCTTTTATTGTTAATTTAGCACTTTCATGTACACTTAGCTTCACTTCACGAACTAAGTAAATGAAAGTATCCTTTCGTAAGGATCTAACATCAGCCATCGTTAAATGTTTTTTCAAAAAGGAACGTATGCTAGAACTTATAATGTCACCACTGTAAAACACAATTGCAAACTGACATAAGAACCTACCGTAGGTGCATTATATTTCCAAACTTCCAAAACAAATAATTTCTAGGAAATAATTACACCAATAAAACATTATGAGAAAAGAGGTAGATATTTGTATTTTAAGTAAAATTTAAGTGTATTACCCTAATAAAATCTTATCTACAAATTTCTACCTGAATGCGGCACGGGTTACCGTAATAAAATCTTATCTACAAATTTCTACCTGAATGCGGCACGGGTTACCGTTCACCGAATTATCTGAAACTTTGACATAAATTATTCCTAGTATAATAGTATATTTTCGTGGGGTGAGACTTAAAAAATACCCAAAAAAAATTCACCCCCTATAGAGATGGGCCACCCTAGAGGTCATCCAAAAATGCCAATTTTCCAAAAACGCTCTGTAGCTCGGTAGTCGAAAAAGATAGACGATCGCGGTTTGCGTCATTGTTTGTTTCTCGAGAATCGAGCTCAGGACACCTATATTGGTTTTTGTCTATCAGTCATAGTTTTAGAAAAATCTTCAAATCCCTTCTAATTTGGTCCACCCTATACATGTGGCAAGTCAAGGATAAAAAAATAATATATACTGGGTGCGCCACTTAAAACTCCTCAGGCTTGTAACTTTCTTATTTTTTAAGCGACGACTATGCTGGGCACATCAAATTATAGACATTTTTAAAGCCTTTAAACATGCATACAGTGATTTAATAAAATTTTTTTGAAAAAATTGTTAAGAAAGGAAACTTAATTTCTTTGAATATTTTTTTACCTCAGCTTGTACATGAAATGTGTTAATGTTTTCTTATAAAGGTTTTAATTAGCTTCAATTTATGTTATTACGGCTTATTCGAGATTCTTTTTGGTTTTAGAGAAAGTAATTAAAATAACTCCTTCCGATTCCAAACTGATTTTTTTAAAAATAACTGAAAAAATGTAAATAATAATTTTATGCTTTATTTGTGAAAAACATATCACAAACAATGCTCAACGTAACAAAACGGTAACAAGAAACAAAAGAAATAAATATTTTTGAAAACAAACTTATATTAAAATGTACTACATAATAGGAAAATGCAAAATTTTTATTTTATAATTTTTTTATTTTAATAACATAAATTGAATTGAAACCTTTATAAGAAAATATTAACACATTTCATGTACGAGGTGAGGTAAAAAAATATTCAAAAAAATTAAGTTTCCTTTCTTAACAACTTTTTCAAAAAAATTTTTTTAAAAATCACTCTGTATGCATGTTTAAAGTATTATTGAAGACTACAACGAACCTGGATCTTCGATATCAAGTACCTAAAACGCCTCAAAAAGCAGGCTAGTCGTGGATTAGGCCTATAGGGGACAACCATGTAAAAAAAATCGCGCCATATACTCTACTTCAAGGTGGTGTGGAAACGAGTATTGAACATCGAGCTAGTAAAATCCACTATATTTGAGGATTTTCAGGTATGAAAACAAATTTTATCTCAACACAAAAATACTCCTTCCTAAAAGTCGCACTAAATCGAGAAATTGCAAAATATTTTGTCAAGATAATTTTGTCAAGAATGCTTGACTTCAATCGGCTGCTGCACCGAAACTATTCAGTTTAACGAAAAAATATATACGACATATTCTGTAGAAAATTTAATGCTCTTTTATTTTCATAAGGCACCCGAAACGAAATATTTCAAAGAAACTGTTTTTGTGTGGCGGCGGCGGCGGCGGCGGCGGCTGAGATCACATTTTGCATTTTTTCTTATTTCATTCAGGGCATCGAAATCTACAAATTATCAAAGTTTCAAAACTCCCGCATATATCATTCGGATTAAACCCCATGTTTTATGCTCTCACCACTGTATTATATTGATATTAGGTAATAAAATTCAAGTTTTGAAGACGGCTCAATTTTCTTCAATTACAGTGTTTTTTAATAGTCGCTTAAATATGATAAAAACTGTGGTGAAAAGAACAAAATTTTATAACAGTTATAAAAAAAAAAATTTATAATGTAGTTCCTTTGAATATAATTATTATTACAGATAAACGATCTCGGAGAGATTTTCTTTTTTACGAATTTCGTTTTTGCTACACGTGTTTGAAAACAAGAGAAATTAATTTCATCTTACATACTGAAAAAAGTCCGTTTCTGGAATGACCACCTTGCATCCGGGGTCTCGTTATTACTCACTTGAATGAAAATCCTCTAAGGAAGTTGGAAACTTCATTACGTATAATACGTGCTGGTGCTGAGTTCGTGATGAAATCAAATTGGGGCCTAGAGTCGATGACAGTTACGATGGTGCATAATATTATAACCTAAAAATAAATATTTCAATAAATAGGCCCATCCAACACACTATCAGATGGGGTATAACATATTTGCTTTGCCTCGTATTTGAATATATTGTAAGTTCACTTTCCAACTTTTTTATGGTCTTATTTTAGCTATTTCATCATTCAACCAGGACACGCACACAGATATAACAATACGCGCTTCCATTCCCTGTGACATTGCCATCTGTCGCAGCTGAGACTTGAACTCGGAAGAGGAAAACGACTAGCCGTATTGTTTCTCACACAACCGCAGTCTAACCCATTGCTACCATCTCGGCGACATGTGAAAAACGCCACTACACATCCATACTCTAGCCAGAATTGGAACCCGAGACCTCGTGGTCTCAAACCTAACACAAGAGCATTGAGCCACAGCATTTCTTATAAATAATTAGATAAGTACTCATTTTTTAATGCTTTAGTTATACAAAACTGTTTATTTATTATCCAATATGAGAAATGGCATTGTTCATTTATATCCCAGAGGTCATTTCGTTTGACACCCATCTGACAGCGCGTTGGACAGGTCTATAGTTTATATCAATTTAAATGTCAGTAATATACAAATACACACTGTAAAATAGCGTGAAATAAAGAGAAATTCATTGACAGAATACTATATACAGTGTGTGTAGTGGCGGGCTGGGCATAGGGAGTTAGAATTGCAACATCGCGTGTGCCAGCTGGCTGAAATGAGAACGGGGATGCTTCAGTGGTCTAGCGCCGACTCTTTAAATCTATGCCACCGGCGCGACGGGCGAGTGGTTGTCATATCTCTCGCGCTACATGGAAGTACATGCCCAGTCCGCAACTACACGCAGTGTATAATTATTTACTTGCGGTATATTCATAATTTTTTACTCTTTATTGGATATTTTGCCATTTCTGCCAAAAATATTTAAAAAAACGAAAGAAGCCTCTGCGCAAAATCGTTCAGACAGAGGTTGGTTTTGAATAATTCTGATTACCACAAAATGTTACATACCAAAAATACATATAAATCATATATGGAACAAAAAATGACTGTGTACCTGTTTGCCTGTTTGTTTTTTTATGTGTGTGGGTCGTTTCTTGAAAACACAATAAATCCCCCAATTTAATTTTCTATGTTAAAATTTGTATTTCAAAATTGGAATATATGTAAAATAACATGGTTACTGCCCAATTTGTATATGTTTTAATATAATTTTAGTGTAACACGTTACCAAACAGAAATATGTAGATGGACCTCTTTCTAACAGGAAAGATGATTACACGTAAATTTATACCTAAAATATACAGGGCCGCGCCGACCCTTGGCAGTGACAGTGTACGAAATCTATGAAGCCCCACCTTTTTTCTGTTATTTTCGTTAATAGAGAAAAGACGGTTCCCTTCGCTTGGCAATTATTGAGAAAAAGAAAACGGGAACAGTGACGTACCCAGCCCCTTTTTGGGGTGGAGGAGCAGTCCGTATAAAAGGTATAAAAAGTTGCAAATAAAAATGAAAATTGATGCGCGCGGGGGGGGGGGGGGGGGGCGCAAAATAGAAAAAAATTGTGAGCGAGGGGACGCCTTCTAAAATTAATAATTTTCACATTATCACATTACCTGACTTTTTATAGCAATTACTAAAATTCACCGATTTTTCAATACATTTTCCAAATTCCCTCACATTTTTAGGCAACTGGTCGCCCCTGCAGCAGACGGACCACATCGTGATAGCGGGAAAGGGAGTAGTGCACTCTTAGACCCCCCCCCAATTACGCCACTGTAGAGACGTAAACACTGGGTCAGTTCAAATAATGTAAACTGAAGTCGGAGACGTAAATATTGCCTTGCAGACTTGTACTTATCGATACTATGATGAATGTTATTGTTTAAATAAATTTTTAATGGTGGTATAGCATATATTTTGCTATATTAATAAATAAATAATTAAGTTTCAAAAGGATTTTAATTTAGATTTCAAAATAAAATTTTACAATAATTTGTTATCGTTGTTATTTTTAATAACCATAGTTATCATATCAATATTCACATATATGTAAGTGAGTACGCTACGTATACTTCCCCCCTGTAAAAGAAAAATCAATTTACCAAAGTATTAATATTAAAAATGATATTTAAAAAAGAAGAATAAAAATGACGGATAAATGACATTAGTAAAATGAAATAATTAAATCCATAATAATAGTTTATATATTCAATTATAGAATAATTAATCATTTAATATCGTAATAGTTTTCTTTGGTGACCAATTCATGGAATTTTTCCATTTAATATTTTAAAAGTCTTTGGTCGCCAATTTATGGAATTAATTAATTTAATAAATATATCTTCATTCATTATAATAGTAATAATTAATTCAATAAAAGAATATTTTTGAGAATGAAAAGGAAAGGTCACAATCGAGCACATATATCATCAATATTGAGCATCTTTCATTAATTAAAAATTGAATGTTAAAATAGCAAAAACATAACTTTTACATTGATACTTTGATAAGATGGCTTAATAATGCAGGGAGTAATATAAACAGAGTACTCACCCACACATTTACACAATGGTATGAAATGAAAAGTCTTCTGGATATGAACTTGGGATAACTGACTGTCAGGTTGCGGTTGAGGATCTAACGACGGTTCTAGTTGTGTCAAAAAATTATTTTTCTGAAATCCTGCCTTTGGTAAGTTCCGTCCATTGAATACGACTTGAAGTAGCACGATCTCAACATATGGATTTGAAATTAAGTTTTCGGATATCGTACCATATTTTCTTTCATGGCGTGTCAATGACTCTGACGTGTAATTGGAAACATTTCATTTTTCACTTTCATTCATTATTTCATGAATTAATCGTACGTGCAATACCATCATTAGCACCATCTCACGTAATCGGGGTAACCAATTATAGCGTATATTTTGCTATATTAATAAATAAATAATTAAGTTTCAAAAGGATTTTAATTTAGATTTGAAAATATAATTTTATAATAATTTGTTGGTTATCGTTGTTATTTTTAATAACCATAGTTAACCGTATAGCCCAGACGACAGAGAACATTTTATAGTGAAACCCACAAAAATTTACAAACTGAATAATTTTTTTTTAATGAGTTCTTGAAAGTATATAGAATAATATCCTGAAAAGTTTACATTCCGCTCGGATGCAGAACATAAAAAAAAAGTGACAAAAATTTTTTTTTCATCCATTTTTTCAAAATTTTTAAATGGATGAAAAAATTTCGAAAACTACGACCTCTAGCGAGAAATTTTCTACAAATAAGTTCCTATTCATTTTTTATGTAGGATCAATACTTTACGAGATATAGAGGTAGTCCAGTCAACGGAGCGCTAAAATGACCAAAATCTCTAATTTGAGTGCTAATGAATGGATTTTGATGAAACCTTGTGCAATGTGTTTATAATGACGTTAGTTGAAAAAATATCAGAGTAGGAAATGATTGGAAGGGGTTAGAAAACACCCTTTTTATCATGAGTTCCGTAACTTGTAGAATTAGGTCAAAAATGAAAGAGAAACAATAAATTTACCTTTTTTTGGCCCAAAATAAGATGTTTTTCTCTTGCGATTTTTTCTAAAAATGCATATTTTTGGAGATATGGCCACTCGAAAATTTCTAAAAGTGGGGGAGAGGAAATGTAAAAGTTGAAAAAAAAATCTGAAAAAATTCAGGTGAATGTGTTATCGAGATACAAGACTTTCTTATTTGCAACTTTTCTGTAAAGTGCGTTTTCACCGAGTTTTTCCTGAAAAACATGAAAAACTACTTAATTTTTTTTTTATTCGCGATTTTTCCACCCTCTGTATCTTGTAAAGTATTGATCCTACATAAAAAATGAATGAGAACTTATTTGTAGAAAATTTGATCTAGTTTAATTTTGCATAAAGACAATTTTTCGCTAGAGGTCGTAGTTTTCGAGTTATTTAAGAAAAACATGATAAGGGGACCTTTAAACTACCCCCATATTTTTATCGAAAACTTTTTTTTTTTCAAATGGGAAGTGGTGGCTAGTACTGTTCAATAAATTATAATTTTTTTTTCTGAATTCATTGATATCCATTTCAAATCTATACTATTTGTTTATTGATCCTTATAGTTTGCACTAGTAGCTATACCTATTACGAAACAAAAGAGAGAAGCAAAAGGCTATTATTCACAAAAAGGTAGTTATTCACATTTCATTATTAGACATATGATTTTTGCAAAGGCAACTACGTTAAAGTTCAAAAAAAATTATATTGAAAGTGATTTTTTATTTTTAAATAAATTCAATAAAATAGAAAAACAAATAGTATAGATTTGAAATGGATATCAATGAATTTAGAAAAAAATCTATAATTTATTGAACAGTATGAGCCACCACACTCCCATTTACTACTACTTTTTTTTAGTACCTACAAAGATAATTTAATTATTAATTCCGAAAATGGAAAAAAGTTTTATCCGGTTATGAAAAGCGCCAGGCCCAATTGGTAACCGCTGCCAAAGACCCAAAACAATCAAGAATTTCCTGGTCTCATTCAATCAAAAACTTCAATTTTTTTAACTTATTACTTGTTACTTAATATATTTTAATCCAAAGAATATATGTCTATTTTTTGTAAATAAATATTCTTTAATATATGAATTAGGTATTTCAATTTTCTCAGTAACATGACATTTTTTGACAATAAATAATAATAACTGGAAGGCATGAGCGTCATGAGGACCGTACAAGGAAATAGCTTGCACTCCCCTGGCTTTATTCACCTGCCTGAAAGAAATACGGCAGAAGATACGAAAAATATCAGTTTGAATTTTAAAATTCTTCTCATTGCAAAGAAAAAAATTGGGCCCATCTAAGCCCAAATCGCGGACCCAACTAAAATGTGCCAGGACGCCACTGATTAAGTAGATAACTAAATCCATAACCAAAGGTCTCTTAGGATGTGTTATTATACCTATAGGTTTATTACAACCGGATTAATATTTCTTATAATCATTGTAGAAAAAAATATATCAATATGTGTGTAGACCATTTCTTGCAAACACGATAACTTCTGTTCGTAAAGCTGTCTATTTAATATCCACAGCACACAAACACTTTCATAATAAGCTTTCAGAAAGAAAGATTCGGTTTCCGAAACGTCAGCGAAATAAGTTATTTTTATATTTTTGTTCTTATTCATTATTTGTCAAAAAACGCCCTCGAACTGCTCCTTTGACGAAAAAGAATTATAATAGTTGTTCAAAATGTCCATTGACGCCAATACATTTCTGCATATGCTGTATTTCGAATAACAAACCAATTGCTGGGCTGCTATATTACTTCCTGCTCGTCTCACTCGTAGCTCTGGGTTCTCGCGGGCTGTAACGGGAGTTGCGTAGACAGTATTTATTAAATAAATCCAAAGGAAAAAAATCCAGGAGAGTTAGGTCAGGTGACCTTGGAGACCGTCGTACAGGACTATTCGTTGCAATGAAGTTTTCTCAGAATTTCTCTTGAAGGCATAACTAGTGACTATTTTAGTTATGGGCAAGAGCCATCTTGATGAAAATACATTCCAGTTCTAAATTCAAATGTAAAGCCCTCAAGCTCATTTTGTAGGAAGCCTAAGTACCTGGTATAAATCAAGGATCCTTCAAATATTATTAGGCCGCTTACTGTGATACCGATTATTCCCATCCAAACATTGAATCCAAATTGCTCCTGAAGATCACCCTCCCTCAATAAATGTTGATTTTCTTGAAACTAATAACTTGCATTTTGTCGGTTAAATAGGTCTAAATTCGTCGATTTGGATTCATCGGAAAATACATTTTGTCCCAAAAACTCATTATTTGGCTGTACGAAATTTTGTAAAATTAAATTGTAATATTCATTTCTCTATGCATGATCAATTTCGTACAAGTGATGGTGAAATTGATTTTTAAATGATTTATAAATGTGCTTACGAAGAATTCTGCTTAAACTCTGATGACTAATTTCCAATTCAAAACAGTTTGCCTCAAAGAAACAGTTTTATCAATTGCCGCTATTAATTTCCGTTTCTTCCCCAAGATATTATTCTGGTCGAGATTATTAGGCTCTTTTCGATATTCATTTTACACGACGAAAATAATTTGTAGCAGGGCACTGTCCATCAGGATATCGTTCTGCGTATAACTACTACAGCAACTGCATCTTTTTAAATTTTTCGTAAATAATTAACATGTCCACTCTTTCATCTCTTATATAAATTTGCGACATTTTGAATAAAATTGACAATAATTATAAGCAATTTTAAAATTACAGTGAAAACACTGCTAAGCCACATAAAAGTTTAACATCCTAAATATTTCATTATTTTTAAAGCTACCATTCATTTACCATTTAATTAGAAAAAAAAAAATGAAATATTTTAATTTTTGATGGTCTGTAATTTCAGTTGTATTTGTTCCAGAAGCACAGTGGGTAGTATTGCATGGTATCTTATGAAGACGAAGTAGTGTCAATTGATCCAACCTTCTCCAGAACGAAGTCTCTATACATATAAACACAACCTTTATTTCCTTGTTATCACGGTAACCAGGTCATTTTTCAAATGTTGATTATTTCAACATCCCTGCATTGCAAACGCATTTGACCAGGGTAACAAAATGCATTAGTCATTAAAAGACCTAAATAAGATCAAAATGTAATCTAGTTCCAGATCTTATTATAATAAATAGTTGTACCAAATTCCAAGTCATTTTCATAAATTGCTCCAGAGTAATCGTGCGAATAAAAGTTTTGGACAGACAGACATAACTTCTTTTTCGCCCAAACTTAAAATCTAGGTATTTCATGACATGCTATGCCTATTTGAACAAAAAAAAAATGTTTTTTTCTATCGTTACTATACTTCTACTCCACTAGGTGGATGTGGAAGTAAAATATACATAAATGAATACACAAAGTTTTTTGTGGTATTTAAATAAAAGTATATGAATTACAAATTATGAAATAATGACTGATACACTCACCGATTTCATGGTGTTAGATGATCGAAATTGTTATGAAATATTTTGATCAAGGATGTTAACTATAGCTTATATACTACTTCCATATCGTCCCTACTTTAGTATATAACATTAAAATGTTAAGGCCATGTTTTGGTTTTATCTGAATCTGAATATGGTTCCTACATGGCGAAATATTACCGACCAACAATTTGAGAACGTGCAGTACTCAAATATAACAAGAACCATAAATATGTGCACAAATCAAGAGACGCTTGCTAAGCTATTATTTTTCGAAGCTGATAATAATAAAATTCTTACCTTGCATATAGTCAGAGAGCGAGACCCTTAAAATATACATAATAAAAGTGGCCTATGCAACTCGCGAACGTACATTTTATGTAAAATAACCCGCCGATTCGCAATTTGATTGGGAATTGCAAAATGTAAAAAAAATCTAATTTTTTGACTTTTTTGTGAAATTTCTCGGAAATACAGTATTTTATATCTCCCATTCCATAACTTTGTTTCTAACCATTGAATCAGCTTGAAAATTTGGACACATATATCCTGAAATAAAAAATAGTAAATCGATTGCCATACGTAAAATTTAGTTCAGTCAATGGAGCTCTTAGTCAAAATCTCTAATTTGAGTGTTAATTAATGGATTTTGATGAAACCTTGTACAGTATGTTTGTAATGACGTTAATAAAAGTTGAAAAAAAAAGATTAGAGTAAGAAATGATCGGAAGGGGTAGAAAACACCCCTTTTATCGCGGGTTCCGTAACTTGTAGAATTCGGTCAAAAATGAAAAAAAAATAATACACTTACCTTTTTTGGCCCAAAATAAGATGTTTTTACTCTTGTGAATTTTTTCGAAAAATGCGTATTTTTCGAGATATGGCCGCTCGAAAATGCCTAAAAGTGGGGGAGGGGAAATGTAATTAATACGTAATTATTACGCAGGTCTATATATATACGCTGAAAAATTTTTCATCCTTAAAAAAGAACTTAATTATGCAACTTCCGGTTCAGACTTCAGCCCTTTGTTATTGTGGTCCATATCTGGCTAGGAGGCCTGAAATCCGTTTATTTACCCTTTATACGTACTTAACACGCAGGTCTATACTGAGACTGAAAATGAAAAAGTGTTCACTCTAAAAAATGGACTTAATCATGCAACTTCCAGTTCGTACGTCCGGTTCGTATTGTGGTCCATATCTAGTCAGGAGGCTAATTAATTTGTTGGATTTCTAATTTTGAAAATTCGTGTCAAATTCGAGCTGTTCTTTGAATTTGATATACCACAGATAGACAACTTCAAAGCTCCATAACTTAAAAACCATTAATTTTTCAGCCTTGCTCTCATGAAGACTTTTATTCAGGATTATTTCATAAATAAAATATTTCAATTTCAACCAAATCTACCGGGCATTATTTTACACAAGAAACGTGCGGGGTCCTTTCTTACAAGAATGTCTATATTCATTTTCTTCCTATGTGTTATAGTTTACGAGATACTAAATAATAATAATAATAATAAATCGTCTTTATTGTACAATTAAATTACATTATGAAAGAAATGCAAAGTAAATAATAATACTTATTTCTACCAAAATGTGGCGAAGTCTAGCTAAGTAGCTACTCTACTCAACCACACAGTGGTAGATGAAATATACAAATACATATATAAAAAACTTTGTAATGGACGAATGCTTTAAGTACAAGTTAAATAAAATACAGTATAATAGAAATACAATACAATACAACTAATAAGGTTTGCTAGACATAATTACAGGTATACATAATGTTAAAATTGCTGCTGATGTTGTCATTGCTGATTAGTTAATAAAATTCGTTTACATTTATTTTTAAATTTATTACTGTTCATTTCCAGATATTCAGGCTCTAACGAATTGTATATTTTGATGACATTATATACAAGAGATCTCTTAAACATGGCTGTTTTATGCCGTGGTATTGTTAATTTACGGATATTGCGCATATTTAAAGAATGAATGTGAGATCTGAATACAAATTTCTGTTTGAGGGGGGTAGAGCAGTCCTGCCTATTTAGTATATTCATATTCATATTCAAAACTACCTAAATGAAGAGTGCGCCGATTTTCCATATTTAACCAATTAAGAATTTTAAAGGTATGCGATACATGATCATATTTACGTAATCCGAATATTACTCGACAACAGGAATTTTGCATTTTTTGAATTCTACTTTTGTCATTTTGATAAATATTCGCAAGCCAAAATAATAATAAATTAATTATTAATAAATTAATTAATTAGGTACCTTGAATATTTTTGCCAAAGCGGTTTACCGTGTATATTTAAGGAAATTTATAGATTTCGACAAAAGATCACGTTAGTAAATACATCGAATGTGGAAAATAAAGATCGTTTTGTGACTGTGATTTATTAGCAGATCTCGGTAAACCGCTTTGATAGAAATATTCAAGGTACCTAATTTATTTATTTATTAATTATCTATTTTGGCTGGCGAAACACATAGGAAGAAAATGAATCTAGACATTCTCGTAGGAAATTTAATTACGTTTATTTTGCATAGATTACCTTTTTCCGTACGACGCATCGTTTCCGAATTATAAGCGAAGAATCAAAAGAAGGAACCTTTCCACTTCCCTCCCCCCTGAATCGGCAGGGCTGAGGGCGGGGACTTTTAGCCCCTAACTACCCCTGACACATTCCTGAAGAGGAAAATTCTTCCCTCCTCCATGTTCTCTACAACTCATTCGTTGACTGGACTAATAAGTGATTCATGTTTCAGTAGTTGGTTTGCAATACACACGTAATGAACACATTTTTTTTTTAATTTTAACAAGTCTTCCGTTTTTGATTATTGACGATTAAATTGAGGTTCTGTAGATAAGTTTCTAAAAGTAATGCAGATTTAAAAGGTGATATTTTGAATTAATATAGATATTAGCAATTATACGCAACTGATATTTCGTTATTATATATTTTAGCTTGGAAATAAATGGGCTCCTAAATAGTCCATATTTTCCGTGAATTCTGGACGACCATATAATAAAGACTTGAAAAACACTACATGCTTTTATCAAGCAATTTTTACTAACATATGTGCCACTTTCATAAATTTTACCAAAGGACGGGATTCCAAACATTTGCTTTTTTATAAATTAGTAGATTCAGTGCTTTACGTTTTCCTGCATATGTTTACAGTAAAAATTTCTCACCTGATCTCTTCATGTTATACATATACGGTTAATCATTAACTAGCTAAAAATATAACTATAGATATTTTTTTTTATTATAATCCACGATAATCGTATAATCCTTGCGTTATACATTTAACAATCGACGAATAATGGTAAGTACTCATAATTCCAAACTTGGTGATCTTCAGCAATAATAACAATGGCTGCAGCAATTGCAACACATACCTCGTCTCTCGCACTACATTCCATGATTGAATCGCACTAGGAAGTACGCAGAAATGGAAACAAGGTACACGCAAGTCGCAAATTGCATGCACACAAGCATGTAACTTATGCATGCGTATTCTTACCTCTCTGCATGCACAGAGGCAGGCGTAGAGGTACAAATGGAAACGCCGCTTTAATCAAATGGCGACCTCAAAAATATGTTTTGTCAGGTGTTTTTACATAAGTACATATTTTTGTGTATGTTCGAGAGTTGCATAGCGTGTGTCGAATTCAGATATATCACACTAAGATATATCAACCAACAAACTTTTAAAGTTATAACGTATAACATTTAATGTTGTTTTGCCCTAGCCGATAATTTGTTATAATTACAATTATTTTTATGCAAGAGGCTATTAAATCCTGTGAAAGTATAATAAATTTTAATAGTTGATTTCATCATTGATAATGAGATGAATATTTACTTCCAAAATAAAGATGAACTGTTCCCCCAGGCAGTTTATTTGGACTTGCACGACATTATCTCTAAATATACCAGCTTTTAATTGGGTAAAAAATGTCTTGTATTATTAGGGAAGCATCAAATTTTCATTCTATTAAACAACACAATGAGGTTATACAGGGTGTTTCATTGAATAATTCGGATACAATATCTCCAATATCAATAAACTGATTTATTTGAAAACTGGAATAAAAGTGAAATTAATTTTGTGCTATAGGATAATTTCTTGCTATGACCTTCTCACTCCTCGTCCTCGGCCACCAACTTTCATTTTCAGATAGCAAGATATTTAATTGAAGAAAAACATGTCCTTTCTGATTTGAAGCTCATATGAAACTATAAGCCAAGAGAAAATGAATCGAGTGATCCAAATTCCAAACCAAAGGGATAATCATGGGCAAATTGTCGCAGATAGATATAGTATATAGGCCAACTAGCCAAATTAAAGCATTCGGTATAATTTGGGGGTACTAATTTTCCTTCATACTGCAGTTATATGGGTGTACAGAGATAACAAAAAACTATGATTGCCATCTGAAAGTGGTAGCTAACAGAAATGGAGGCCAATCCAAGATGGAGAATGCAGACGTTTAAAAAAACGACAGTATCTCTGTATTGTCCGATTTCAGTGTTCTTTTTTTAAAATGACAGCTTAAATTGTGAACTTCTTGTAAGTTCCCATTAATTTTTTCCATTATAAACATTAATTAGTAAATCACTGATTAGTGAAAAATATATTAGTTTTTACAGATAATTTGTTTGTTTATAATAAATCTTCTTAAAACGTAGACGTTTTAGAAAAAAATGTTTCAGACAAATATTGTAGCACAAACGATTAACTTTAATTTGGTGTATTACACTTGTGTGAAACAATATCATATTGTATGAAATCCATCATTATGAACACGTCACTAAATCGTGTTGGATGGCACCAAGCAATTTCAACAGGCTTTGCGCAGATAGCCTGATCTAGAACCAATATAATAGGGTCATTTAGTGATATGGCAAAAGCATCTAGGGGATCAATATTATTGTTCAATATTTCATATATTGTACAATAGTACTGTTCATATGTTGTTAATATTAAGAAATTGTACAATAAATATAAAACAGTCTCCTTTTAATAACAAAAAGACAGGTAGGTAAATATAAATACCTAATCTATAAATATTAATCAGTGTTACTAACTACCCACCTAATTAGTAAGTTTATTAGACATTTTTAAATGAATGAAAATAAAAACGTACGCATAAAATGAGTTTTATTGTTGAAATAAATTTTCTATTTGGATAGATAAATATGTAGTATGTAGTTTATGTAGGCCCTACATTAATAGCATTCTAATTCGTTCATATCTGCCTCGAAATCTTTAATAATGTAACAGGAACGACATTTGCACTCGTTGCAACATTTTAGGCCTTCCTTAAAACAAGCACATTTTCGATTATCACAATTTTTATCCGAACAATGAATATTTAATGATTTTCGACAACCGCCACTTCTACGCGACTAATCTGACCAACCCTGCATGCGAGGTGTATTAATTGCGTCCCAATGTCGCATTTAGCGCTAATAAAAAAAATCGCTGTTGCCAAACGGTACATTTTAGGAAAAAATATATTGTTTCAAAAACTTTTGTGATTATTAGGCTTTATTTTCTTCGCTGCATGTATGTAAATATTTTCAAAAATAAAAAAGTTTATCGATTGGTGAAGATTTCAATACATAAAATATATATTTTTAGTTTATCTGATTTTTAGAGAAATGAAAGTGCGAATTGTGCCCAAACCGTTATATTGGTAAAAGCACTACAGTGTGTGCTTTAATTTGACACAACACAAATTTCGATACCTTTAATAGTTTTAAAGATATGGCGGTGGAAACAAAACAAAAAAATCTTTAAAAATACATTTTTTCACTTTTTATTGTTTTAAAAAGTTCGAGACCAAAAAAAATATCCTAAAATATGATTTCATATGCCCGGTGACATACTCAAAGGAACCTAACATGTTTGACCTGGTTCTACGCAAAAAAAAACGACACGATAGACTTACGAAATCGCTGCTCTACAGAACGAGTTAGCCACTTGCATTCACAGCCGTGTTCACTGGGCGGTTCAGCCATCTGACGTCACAACTCGACTACATGGTTATCCGGAGCGTTTTTAAGCGCGCCGACTTTAATAATTTTTTTATACATGAAGACGGCGTCAGTAAATTCTAATTTTTGGCATACTTACGATACTCACCAAGCTCTTTCAGAATATGTAATAATAAAAAATTGTTAAATGAGCCTATTGTTTTGGCCTGACTTAATCTGTTCGCACTGGCTCAAAATTATACAGTACTATACAGTCCAGAAAATCAGTCGGTTACTTCATGGACCGGATTCAACATAACGATTAGAAATAATGTTTCTGTTGAAGCTGACGCCATTGCTTACTTGCCCTGTATAAACAAACTCCAACAGAAATGTCGACTGTTCATGAAATTTTGATACAGTGCGAACATATTAATTCACAGCTGCAGGTAAAAACAATTATATTGGTTTTAGATCAGGCTATCTTCGCAAAGGCTGTTGAAATTGCTTGGTGCCATCCCACACGATTTATAATGATAGGTGGATTTCATACAATATGCAACCTACCTACTAAAACAGAGAGCATAAATGACCTAAGATACCAAATTTTCCGAAGTAGACAAGGTAATATTGAATCAACACAACTTCCTCCACGTGAAGACTGTCTTTGCCAACATTCTATGCGCGCAAACTATCAAGCAGCAATTTGGAAGCGATGTCTGGAAAATTATCCTCAAGTTCCAGAAGCAGAAGATCATCAACGGATGATAGACAATGATGGAATACTCTGCATCAACTGGTTGACGGGAGCACCCGCACCTGAAGCAGTTTTGGAACTTTTGAGTTGTTCTTGTGTAAGATCATGCCAACTACCATCGTGCACTTCTATGATGAATCAGTTGAAATGTACCAGCGCGTGTAAGCTGACTAAATGTGAAAATATGCATGAGCCCGAGGAAACTGCAGAAGATGTATTTTTTGATGGTCCATATGAATGTAGTGACAGCGAAGACGATTTGTGAAAGTTTACTTGAAACGATATGGTTACGAAATATTTCAAAAGGAATAAGAAACAATTGTTTATAAAATCTGTATAATCTGCATGAATAAAAATTTTCATTAATAAAAATTATAAAACTTATATCGGTATTGATTATTGTCGGTCATATATTTTTTCGTGACAAAAGATTAATTTCATAATCGAATTTAAAATTGGCTTTAATTAAGGCTACATTTGACTGTGACAGATCCCTCATTTACTATCACAGTCAAATGTAATTTTATCTAAAGCTCACTTTAAATTCGATTATGAAATTGGCCCATACTGTTATTCTTATCACACAGCATTGTTCCAGTGCACATTATCCAAACACACAAGTATAATACACCAAATTAAAGCTAATCGTTTGTGCTACAATATTTGTTAGAAAATTTTTTTTCTAAAACTAAAACAAATTATCTGTAAAACTAATATATTTTTCACTAATCAGCGATTTACTAATTAATGGTTGCTTATATGGAAAAATGGGAACTTACAAAAAACTCACAATATGTTAAAAAAAAGTATACTGAAATCGGACAATAACTTACAGAGATATTAGACCAATGAAATAAGGTAAAAAAAAAAGGCCATCTGCGGAGTGAGCCCAAATAAGCTGAATTTTTGCAGAGACCTTCGTTTTGATGTTCCAATGAAGCACAAAAAAATCTCATATGCCTACCCTTGTGCGACTTGAGATATCGAAGGTCAAAGGTCGCGAAAATCTCGCTTCCAGTGCATCTGACGTCGTAAGAACTCATAACAAAACTTACGTAAAACAGTATTCTCTACAAAATTGTTCACATACATTTTTTTCGTACGACCAACCGTTTTCGAGATATAGTATGATAAAGCGGGAGCGCGCATTCGTAATAGGTAATACTGTATTATACTGCAGAGCTATAACTATAAAAGCACTTTTCTTAATCTGTTAGACTAGAAAATTAAATAAATTCCAATTATTAAAACTGTTAAAAATTTGTTTATTTATAAAAAAATATATAATAAATAATTAATAACAAAACAATGTATTATTTTCACACCACTTTTGTAATGAAATGCAAAGCTTCTATATATTATAATGCAAGTAAAAAACATTTCTTTATTCTAGAATGCTTATTGAACAACTACAAGCTGCGAACATCGCTACAAAACAAGCCAAGGATGATGCAGACGTTCTAATCATCGAAACATCCATGGAAGTATCGGAAAAAAAGAACCGCCATCATCATTGGAGAAGACATTGATTTGCTTGTTCTCTTAATAGGACGAACTCAGTCACATCACCAACAAATTTTCTTAAAGAAAGTTGGCAAAGGGACTACATCAACACTAATTTATTCGTCTAAAAGTCTCGACAAATATCGTCTTTGCAAAGTACATATTTTGTTTTTGCATGCCCTCGCTGGATGCGACACTACATCGGCACTATTCAACAAAGGAAAACTTAAGGTTATGACAATGTTTGAGAAACATCCCGATTTGACTCACTCGGCTCAAATATTTCAAGCAGAAAACTGCCCGCCAGATACAGTATTTCAGAACGGAAAGCGTTTTCTGTTAGCTATGTATGGTGCTCCAAAAGATGAAGTGAACCTTGACAAATTTAGATACATCCAATTCATTAAGGCTACACGACTTAATAGACCTGTTAAATTGTCATCCCTTCCGCCTACCAGTGAAGCAGCTCGACAGCATATTTATCGGGTCTACTACCAAGTACAGATTTGGCTAGGGAAAAATCTACAACCCGAAGAAGGGGGTTGGGATTTAAAAAACGACATATTACAGCCGAAAACAACACTACTGCCACCTGCTCCAGACGAACTATTAAATACAATATTCTGTAATTGTAAAAAGGGTTGTGGTGCGCAGTGCGGGTGTAGAAAAGTCGGGCTGCCATGCTCCAAAGTTTGTGGTCAGTGTCACGGACAGGCATGCCTGAACCCGTCAACAGAGTTGCAAAACATCGAAGACTTCAGTGACCTTGAGCCTGAAGAGGTTTTGCCAACAGACATAGAGCCAACAGATATAGAGGAAGCGTCTGACGAAGATAATGTGTTGATCGAGGTGCTAGTGGAACCCGACGAAGACGAGGAAGAAGGCAAGGAAACATAAGGCGTGGTGTGGAAAAGAATGTATTTTTTGTTATTAATTATTTATTATATATTTTTTATAAATAAACAAATTTTTAACGGCTTTAATAATGGGAATTTAATTTTCCAGTCTAACAGATTAAGAAAAGTGCTTTTATATTTATAGCTCTGCAGTATAATACAGCATTACCTATTACGAATGCGCGCTCCCGTTATCATGCTATATCTCGAAAACGGTTGGTCGTACGAAAAAAATGTATATGAACAATTTTGTAGAAAATCATATTCTACGTAAGTTTTGTTATGAGTTCTTACGACGTCAGATACACTGGAAGCGAGATTTTCGCGAGAAACCGATTTTCATGACCTTTTACCTTCGATATCTCAAGACGCACAAGGGTAGGCATATGAGATTTTTTTGTGCTTCATTAGAACATCAAAACGAAGGTCTCTGCAAAAATTCAGCTTATTCAGCCTCATTCCGCAGAGGAAGTTTTATTTCTCTGGACTACATGGTCGTTTTTTTAAACGTCTACATCAGCCATCTTGGATTGGCCACCATTTTTATTAGCTACCACTTTCAGATGGCAATCATAGTTTTTGCTATCTCTGTACACCCATATAACGGCGGTATGAAGGAAAATTAGTACCCCCAAAATTACACCAATATCTTGGCTGGCCCGTATACTAATAGCGCTATTACTATGTCAAATCAGCGTGTAGGTAAGGCTATTAGTAAATAATATATTTAATTTTCATTGCCAATTTTTGACTTGTTCTGAAGATATTTCAATAAAACTCCAAAAATTGAAAACTTTTCAACTTAGCAAGAAAAACCAAAAACTACATGAAAGCTGATATTCTAGAGAACATGAAATATATTTTTTATGTACGTTTCTAATAAATTATAATCGTAATGAGCACAAGAAATATTTCCAAAAATTACCATAAATGATCCTAGGTGTCCTCTATTGTCACTTAAAGTTTTTTCGAAATCTAAGGAGTATAGTACTTGAAAATTAAATTTATATTACAGTTACACAGGCAATCATGAATACGAGTTTTGAAAAACATTTTTTGTAAAACTGTCATTAAAAATGACATTTTTAATTCATTGATAGGTGAACTAAAAATCGACTTTTATAATGTTACGTGTTAAAAATACTTTTAACACTAGTGTCGAAATAGTTATTAAGGTACCAAGGGTGTTATAAGGATAATAACGCACCGAGGTCGGCAGTGTACAATCCCGAGAGCCTCTGGCCCGAGGGAGTGTACGTCGACCGAGAGCGTCATTATCCTATAACACCCGTGGTGCGTTCAACGTTTAATGTCCTGCAAGTCTGTTATTTAATTCGAATTTTTTTTTTTTTTTGACATTTACGATTTATTAATTTGACATCTATTATGTTCAGAACGATTTGATTTAAAAGAGAGTAAAAATCAAAATTGTTTGTAAACGCCGTCGTTGCATACCAACGCACTTTGTTTGTCAATAACGCTATCATAATTTGCTTGTTTTGGGTTGTATTATAATTTTATAATGCCCTAGGGCGTTATAGATATTCATAACGCCCTAGGGCGTTATTTTTCATTTAATGTATCTCAAAATAGGGTGGTTATTGTAAAATAACAGACTTGTAGGACATTAACACTTTTAACACTAGTGTTAAAAATAAAATGCTATCTATATACCATATAGTAATATGCATTCTTCTCAAGATAATAGAAAGCTGTATTGATAAAATTAGAAGAAATATATTACTTAGAAACGATACATATTTATTCAAATAGTTATAAATTATTTATTTAGATATTTGATGTCTGGAGCTTCATTCAAAAATGTTTTAATTTGTTCGCTAGTAAATATTTTCGATTTTTTTAGCCGATATCCTACACTTTTTCGTTTTAAAAACGCTATTAGCTTGTAATACTTGCTTACATCCACGTTGTTCTTGATTTGCAAAGTAGCTTTTATCATAGAGAAATTAGACCACACTGTTGACGCCTTTCATAACGTAGATTTTTCTTCGAAGTAAGCCAAAAGTATATTTTCAGTGAACTTGTCTACTACTTTCTTCATTTCACATCATTCAATTCACATCATTCAATTCACATCATTCAATTCAAGTCTTTTATATGCTATACCATATTGTTGCCGCGATTTCTGGGGCAACAAATCTAAAGTCGCCCTATTTGCGGCTTGTTTAACATCTGGTGAAATAATGAAATTACTTTTATTTCCCGTATTTTCTTCAAAATCCATTTTTTTAGCCACAAAATTTACGATATTTAAAGACAGCTTCAATTGTAGTTACTAATAAACACTAAACAACTTACAATTGTTTTACTTAGTTACCCTTTATCCAGTACCTGACTTGACATTTACACTTTATTGTCACTTATAATTGAAACGAACGGGTGGCTCAATGCCAACCAAAGAACATCTTTGATGCCAACGCGTGCGACACGTAAGCGATAGATCGGGAGTTCAAAAATTCAAAAATATTGTATGATACATTTGTTAAAAGTGATTTTATTTTGTTCGTGGGGTTGCTCCACTCGCTACGCTCGTTCCGCAATATTCCCCACTCACAAAATAAAATGTCACTTTTAACACTTGTATCATAAATAACTATTTATTTTCGAAAGCAAAACACATATTTGATTAGTCTTCGTCACCATGCATCGTCATTTGCAACCAATGTTGTAATATTTGTTTTGTGTAATATTATTTGTGAACAGCAGAAACTAAAAACAGAAAAAAGTAAAATTCTATTAATCGTGCAAGAGCTCAAAAATACAAGCTTCTACATAACATTTTGCACAAAAAAATAATTCTAGAGGTCATATCATTGGGTAGAACAGTTCAGTTTTTGCGTTCGTGTTGACGAAGAATAAGTTACGAGATTATAGATTCAGAAAGCAGTAGCTTCAGTGTGTTGAACAGTGCACACCCTGAGTACTGAGGTTGCTGGCAAATATTAAAATAGACGGAAAAAGTATTCAGACAATTAGCGGCATCCGAGATAATGAATTTTTCTGAACTGACTGTACATGAGTTGAAAATATTGTTCCCTATTTCTTATTAGTTGTCACAGGCTGGGTCATATTTGGCGAAATTAATCTGAGATGACAATAATTCTCAAGTCCAGTTTATAAAAGAAATACCACATATACTGAAGATGGAAGTAGCATCTCGCCATATAATCAGCAAAACTTATCGTTGTTATATAGAATACGTCGCTCGTGTTTCAAATCACAGAAGTATTAGTCGGTATTGCTGTGATTGCGCTAATGACAACAGAACAGTGGGCATATATAGGGGCAATTATCTATTACCTTTCAAGTCTCAAATACCTACTAGAACGTAGCGGTAGAAAATACTAGAGAGAGACAACTTTAGTATATTTATAAACGACAATAGCGATGAGGATTAATCAAACATGTGTTTTGCTTTCGAATTAAAAAAAGTTTTTTCAAAAATTCATGATCTTGATTGCTTGTGCAACTGTAATATGAATTCAAAATTTGTTTTTCAAAGTGTTGTACCCCTTAGATTTTGATAAAACTTTAGGTGACGATAGAGGACATCTAGGACCATTTATGGCAATTTTTGGAAAGTGGTCACTCAATAGGAATTCTATGAAAATGGACTTTAAATATTTTTTGTGCTTATTACGATTATAATTCATTAGAATGGACCCGTTTAGTGTGACGTCAGATTCTAGGCAACCAACAATACAAGTGTGTGTTGCTAAAGATTTTGAGCCTTATGTACTATACATTTAAGGACGAAAAATATGGCTGTTGATCAGGGCCTCTAATTTTATTTGGTTAAAACACATATTAATTTAATTGAGTAAATTATATGTAGAACGAATCTAACGTATCTTAGATATATGGCCTATGAATTGAATTGTCTTAGACATACCGTGCGTGTAATTTCCCATTAGGCATGTACATTCACGTAGCGCGAGAGATTTGACAACACCGTCAGCCGTAAATTCGTCCGTCGATGGAGCATTCCAGCTCTGTTATTTCATTTCAGCCAGCTGGCACGCGCGATGTTGTAATTCTTCTCCCCATGCCTAGCCCGCGACTACACACACATATATTTGAGTAACAACACAAAGTTGTTAACGGCAATTTTTGTCATCCTTAATAGCAAGGTGCATAAGAGCGAAAATAATAACTGTAAATTTTGTTATCCCACTTTTATTGTTGGTTGCCTAATATTTGACGTCACTACTAAACGGGTCCATTGTACATACAAAAATATGTTCTTTAGAATGTCCGTCTTCATATAGTTTTTGATTCATCTTGTTAAGTTAAATAGTTTACAAAATATAAATTTTTGAAAAAGTGCCACTTTTTGAAATTTTATTGAAATATCTCCAGAGTAAGTCAAAATGAACAATAAAAAATAGACATATTATTTACTCATAGCTATATCTATACGTTGATATAGTTAACAAGCTTATCTGGCTATATCCTTTGGCAGTGGCGCAGCCAGGGGGGGGGCCATGGGGCCCGCCCCCCCCCCCCCCAAGCCTTCTTCCATGAACCAAAAAATGAAGCAACATAATATTTTTCAACCATTTTCTGAAAATTTTTCTCGTCCTTTGGGGAGATCGGTTCTATTGGCCCCCCCCAGATGAATTTTCTGGCTGCGCCACTGTCCTTTGGTCTTGGGATACATATTTTCTTATTCAGAGGACTTTAACAAATTATAAAAAATAATGAATTGCTTTTTAACAATGGTAAAATACGTACATCTGAGATGTGGTAGAAATTCAATCTAGCGAAAAATATAAAATTCCTAAGCATTTAAGGTTATGTGGTACTTATGTTAAACATCAAGAAGTTTCCTCAAATATTTGAAAATAATAACATTTATTTCATGTTCATGACATGTGAATAAAAACATTCTATTTACAGTTACATTATTTGAAGGTAATGGCCCCTCTTTTTTTATCCTAATCCTGTGCCGGCAAGTGTCGCTGCTGCACCTGGAGAGAGTCCTAACCCTTCTTTTCTGATACCAGCTGCAGGAGGTATATGTGTACCATATGGTCGAAAACCATCTTTACCAGCTGTGTATTCGACGACATAATTCTTCCCGTCATCTCCTTTATAGGAATAGTATCCCTGGACTTCTGGACCTTCATCTTCTTCTCTACCAGTCTCTGATTTTTGCTCCCCTTGGACGTGGTGGTGAAAATCGTCACTGGTATCCACGCTAAAACAATCATTTTATATTTTTAGGAGCGTGTCATTTCTGATCGGCATAAAACAATCACATTCAAACTCTGCCTGTTAATTTTGGCGCAGGAATTTATTATTTTGTACCCTTTACCGCTTTCTAAAACAGTGATTTAATAAATGTAAAAACAGTCAAGTGTGAGTCGGACTCGAGCGTGAAGATTCCGTACTCTAAACAATATACCGAGTGCGCTATTTAACTTAAGACAGTCAAATATCTAGAATAGAATGTTTCAATGGAAGTCAAGTGATAGATCCGGTAAAGACCCCTTCCCAAAATGTAGGAACGGCAAAGTTATTAGGTCTTTTGTTAATTAATACTATGTTCGTTGCCTTCTTAGAGATTAAGAATAATTGATAACAAATTTTAATTAAATTAACAAAAATAATTCAAATAAAACCGCTGCCTAAGGAATTACTACTTCCACATCCAGATTTCCTATACAACGAAAAAAGTTTTGTGACTGTATTTGCACTCCACTATGTAAAAATAATTGTTTATAAAACTTTAATAATACTTGAAATGATCTACCTCAAGAAACTAACTATAAACCAAAAAATTTTTAAGACCTTGGCTTCTCGTACATACACTAAATCTCAATTTATGAACTCTTTATCTACTTACTCCCCCAACTCTTCAACGGATTAAGATTAAAATATAATCGAGTTCCAAATCTCGTTATAATACGTAGGGTACCTATCTGAACCTATAAAAGTGGCTTCAGTCAAATGTCATAAAATTGGAATATGTTGTACTTCAAACCATACTGATTAAAAATCTCAATGGGCCCAGTCCCTTAAAGTCAAGGGTTTCTAAGATATTTAACTATAAAGTTTGAAAAATGCAGCTGGCAGGGGCAGTACGCTTCCACCAAATATACAGGGTAAGTAAGAAACTACAGGAGGTGATTGTATGGTCAATTTCAAGCATAAAAGTTCTAATGAAATTATGCAGTAAAATGCTTCGTAAGGAAGCTATATCTCTATAAAGATGATGTTCAAAAGGCGATTTTCAGATAATATCTCAGCAACTAGATCTTTTATCTAAAAATAATAATTCACTACAATGTATTTTGACAATTGCAAACAATTATGTCATTGTTATGAAAACCCTACTTTTTCTATCTTTATAGAGCTTTATTGATAGAGCTGTAGCATCCACGAATCATTTTAGGTCATACATTAAAATTTTTATGCTTGAAATTTGCCATATAATCACCTCCCGAATTTTATTACGTACCCTGTATACTTGGTGGAAACGTACTGCCCCTGCCAGCTGGATTTTTCAAACTCTATACTTAAATATCTTGGAAACCCTAAAATTTCGACGTTTCATGACATTTTAAGCCTATTTGAACAAAAAAAGTTTTCAAATTTTTTTTTCGATTAACGATGTGGAAGTAAAACTAGATATTTTTATATTTTCTTACCATTAAGTTATAGTAGTCTGAAATAGTAATTTACGTCACAATACAAAAAGGTGTTCTGCAAAAACACTGTTTTTCGCTTGTGTAACGTACAATTTTTTTTTCGGCTCACACTCTCACAAAATCAATTTTTTTATTATTAACCTCCCCACAATAAAATTGTGGGAGGTTACTACAATTAGTCTAAAATCAAAAATTGAGATAACATCAAATCTTTACGTTTTGGAACCAGGAACCCAAAAAAGTTGTTTGTGACTAATGTCTGTGTGTGTGTTAGCACGATAGCGGCGAAGCTACTAAACGGATTTGGATGAAACTTTGCATGAGGGTTTCTTTAGTCCTCCAGAAGATCTGAAAAAGTTTTCGTTGAGATCGGATTACGTTTAGTGCCGTTTTGGCACAACAAGTTTATTTTATGATTACTTACAATTTGTAATCGAACCATTGAAAAGCAGTAAAAATTCCAATTTCAACGATATATCACACTTGTACCCTTTCGATTTGGTTTCCATTAAAAAAATTAAAAATAATTCGTTATATGTGCACATATGACAGCATCCAAAAAATATTATTGGTATTATTGTTAGGGGAAAATGTATTTTGCCATCTGTCAAAAATATTTAGGTTGGTAACCTTTGTGAATGTTGATTTATAGGTTATGGTACGTGACGTCACAGCTAACTTCAAAAATATATATTTCTTAAGATTAAGAATATTACGTAGCTATTATTAAAATTTCTGCCTGGTTGTCATACTTTCAACTAAAATCTAGTACAGTGTAATGTTTATGAAGTCCTAAATACTTTGTCCTAATTAAGCAATCCAAACCACGTGACTTTTAACATGGCGTTGAGGGCAAACATCCGGCAATCCTTTATTTTCATTCGTTAAATGAGTTTTTTTTCGGTTGCCTTGGCTACGTTTCCGCGAGTTAATTAAAATAAACCCCATGTTTGCCCTCAGCGCCATATTGAAAAATAATTTTGACAGGTCGTTGGATTGCCTAGACTCTTTTTTTTAGGTTGGAAATCTAACCTGTAATTAGCAATCTATTTTTATTAATCAACCATTTTAGGTCACATGGTTTTGACAATTTTGACATTTTGCTTGAGGGACAACAAAACGCAGTTTGCGTGGTTTTATATATTTTTTTCTAGTTTTCTTGAGAAACTGTGTGTGTTTTCGTAATAGTGTCATATAGTGAACATTATTCAACTTTATAGGTGATGTAATGTGTCGCTACGATGAGAAAATCAAAATAATAGACAATATTGACCCATGGAGTGGAGACTGGAGACCTTTCTGCAGATTTGTCTATTTTACCTTGTGTATCCGTAATTAATATGATAAATTACTGTGTTGACTCACAGCTTCTACGCAGATCAGCAGTTAAAGGCATACAAATCTTTACAAGCATATAAATATTATGAGGCTGGATTTGTGCAAGACGTTTGTGCAAGAAAGATAAACTCAAATGTATTCATTATTATGGGCAAGACAAGTTTACATTTAAATAACTAATTGCTAGATTTCAGTGATAAGCCTGTTATATTATCCGTATGTAGTATTCAACAGACTCTGCCAGAAAGTGATTTCTTTACCTTTCTCCTAAGCTTTTCTTACATTCAAAATAAACCTTGTCTCACAATCGCACCTTATCGCAAAAAAGATGGCATTTTATTTTTATTTCACATTTAAAACTGAGATTACCGAGATTAATTCTTTGTTTACAATGGAATAAAAAGTTTGGTTATCCCTCAGGCAATATGGTCGACTTATCGTAACGTCATTCTAAGATGGTCTATATAGAAAAATTATTTGCATGAATTTTTAAATATTTGCTTGGAGCCAATGTGGCTCCAAGCTAAAAATGCGTATACAAACATTAAAAATGAGAATAAACTTGAAAAACTCAAACATGTTATGTCCCTAAATATATTCCACAACCTAAAAATCAACATTCGTAAAGGTTACCAACCCAAATATTTTTGACAATGTCAAAACTTATTTTAGTTGTTTTTTTTTAAGGTAATAATTGTTTATAACCGTGTTCGGATATTACGTCTATAGGAGGATGCATAGGTTTAGTAAAATATTTCGCCGCCAGGCGGTTACCGATCGCCTTTGGGTACTCTATTCATTGTGTTCTGTGCTTTGTAGTTTTGATGTGTTGAAATAAGTTTGTTTTTTGAAACCTACGGAAAATGAATAGTTTAGTTGAACTAAAAGAAAAGCTTGGCATTTTTAAAAGAAGTTGTAAACAAAAGATGCACAGAAAATGAGGTTATGTTGCAGTACCCAAACGCGACTCTGACGCCGCCTACATGCATTCGGTCTATTGATGGGACACGTCACAATCCTTCATTGCAAACCGAGCTAACTGAGCTAAATCTTAAACGTTCGAATATTACAAAATAAAGGCCTCGGTCGAAGCTCGACTTGCTCGACCTTTTTGATCGAGCAAGAATATTTTAATTTGACGCATGCGTAGTCTGCTTGAACTGTCCATAATGTTATTGACTTGTTGAAGTTAGAGTGTCATTTGGGCTAAATTCTGTGTTATTATTTTTTTCTTTCGTTATCCAATATTCTACAAAATATTCGAAACGTTATCTGTTAATACCCTTATAATATCCAGCAATTGATTAACATGCAATATAAACAAACATGAGAGGTTATGTTTTAACAGATTGCTTGTAGTCCACTTCAGTTCGTTCGATATTTGTTCATGAAATAAATAGCTCTGTTTGCTCAGTGCTCTGATTTCCGATGTAATATCCAAATACAGCTGAAGGATCCACCGTGTGGGGAGGTTCCAGCCGCTTCCAGTAGCTGCCGATTTTTTTCTTAATACATTTTCTAACAAATACAGCGACAAACAGTAATAACTAATTAAATAAAATATTTTTACGACCGCCACTATTATGCAACTTCAATTTCTGCTTAGAACGCTTCAAAATCTGAATCCACATTTTCCATAACTTGTGAATTTACTTTTGAAAATTCGTAAAAGTCAAGTGCATTTATCTATTTGACACTTATCTCAACAATTGACACAAATTCGTTCCCATAGCAACGAGAATAGCAGAGATCGGAAAAGCTTTTTTCTGAAATGGATCGGCAATGTCTACATTTTCGGCGCGATTTCAGATCGAAAAATGCACAATTCCAGTATTTTAGTCCGCTAAGAAACTATCAGAAAACAGACCGGAAAAGATCCGTTGCCAAGAAACGATCAACAAAATCGTACGGGAAAGTAACATTCCCGTACGGTTTTTTATGTATATTTTAGACAGTAAATAAATACACGCAGACAAACCAACTCACATTAAAATTGCATTCATTAGTAAGCAGTTAGATAAAATCTAACTGCTGAAGAAATGTTATGCATTAATACAAATTCTTTATGTTATAATAATATTGATTGCGATTTCAGAAAAAATAGTATGTGTACTTCTGTGTGAAAGCACATTCCCGAACTTCCTTGCATCGTCGTCCGGGAATGTATTGCTTTCACATTTAAATACAGAATATACTATTCCGGTCTAGCCCGGGAAAACGTTAATTTCTGGCTGATAATTTTTTCAGGAAGGGTGTACTTTCTGGTCGGTCAAAAAAAAATATATCTCCCAAGTAGCACATCAATATTGATCCAATATAGCAGATATATTGGGCCAAACTAGTTTCTACATATTGGGCCAATAAACAAATGTGGACTTTTTGGAATATTGGTCCAAGATTGTTTTCAAATATTGTACCAACAAGTTATAAAAATATTGCCCCAACTAAAAATAGAATATTAGGCCAATATTGTCACTCGTTATTTTTTTTTTTTTTTTTTTTTTTTTTTTTTTTTTTTTTTTTTTTTTTTACGGCATCGACTGCTGTGGTCATTAGCCGTGTCACTCGTTATTATACCAGTATTTGCCGACTGCTGACGCCGCGTTGCCAGATTGTAATTTCAGATCTAGAAATTTCAACTAATATGTAACTATTTTTATTTGATTTAACAAAAAATAATATTCATCAGGTTTTTAGTGATCATAGAAGTATTGACGCGTTTATTTAAAACAGTCCACAATAATAGAATTTGGTGCATTTTGCTTCTTAAACTCAAACCTTGTCTGTAACTAAAATATTTTACGTACGTTTTGGCAATGGCAATCTATCGTTGAGATCTGACAGTTCGCGTACTCGACGGCACTGCCGCAAGACGTGCCTCCGCTTTAATTGTAGTGCCTTAATTGGAATATTTTCAAATTTCATAGCATTCATATTATTAATTTTTTATCTAAACTTATAGTGATTCAGAAATTGAGGAAAATTACTGGAACTTATCTCACTGAGTAGATATAGATTGTTCTAGTTCTCTACAACATTCTTTTAAAGAAATAAAATATGAAATAAACTAGATGTAAAAGGATGTAAAAGGATATCTTAGTCAGTTTATTTAAGTTTTTATATAATTATTGCACTTTGTATGAGATACTCTTCACAGTTTATTGAAAATAAATACAATTCACATTTTTATTGTTAATAATACAAGAACCGTGATGGATGGACAGACGTTTTGAAATTTGTTCAAAATTCGATCAGCAACACAGTGATACCAACATTTTTACTTTGCTAGCGATTTACGATTTTAGAAATGTGTCAACCAAATAATGCAATATACTCTTCGTATCGTATTGGCGAAGAGTATAATAAAGAAATTCAAAAGATATAATATTGAATAGGTGTACATTACTTAGATAAATAATAATTATTAAAAACTGTTTTATTGTAATAGAGATGCATTCCCAGATTGACCCAATATTTGTTAAAAATATGGGCCCTATTATAGTGAATAAACAACATTGAAAATATATGTAAAAGCCAATATGCTAACCTACAATATAAATAACATATAGAGCCAATGCTGTAATAAAATATTGTAAATAGCAATAATGGGCCAACATTGATGAATTCCAATAACGGCTATAACTAGCCAACCAATATTGGGATAATATTTGTTACCAACATTACATTTATAGACCAAGAGACAATATTGAACTAATATTGGCACAATGTTGATTTATCAATAGAAATTAATCGATATTGTGCCAATATAGAAACAATGATCAGCCAATATATTGTGCTACTTGGGCTATCATTGAAATTTTCCATCTTATTTAAAAGAACACTTTTTTTAAATTAATTACCAACAAATATCTTGACAGAACTAACATATTGTTTACTTTATAATCCGGTCAAGTTAGCCCTAAAAATGGGGGTACCCTTGCATAAATTCCCAAGAAGCTGAAAATTTACATGAACGCTAGGGATACCATTTTAATGAAGTTGTGAAAAGTCCCCATTGATCCCGTGTGTGCAAAAAACTTTATGCGAGGTCAAACTTCGCAAAAATGGGTTTTTTTGGATTTGGGAACGGTTAGTTTTATAATAAAAATAGCTTAGACAAAAATTGTAGATCTTTCAATTCGCTACAAAAATGGTCCTTACACCTTTTTCCCTAAAATTTACCTTTTTTGAGAAAAAGCCATTCTAAAGTTATATTCTCCATAATATGCACACGTTTCCACGACACCTATGAGGTAGTGTACTTGGCGAGTCTTTTTTAATGTGGTTTCCCCGGTAGGCCTACTTCACGGTCTTTTTATTGGAGTTTAATATAATATTAGGTCTTCTTATTCAACTTCTTCTTCTTCTTCCTCTTTTTCTTCTCTTCCTCTACCTTCTTCTTCATCTTCATCTTCCTGAGCTGACGTAAATTTTTCAAACAGCGATACATCAGTTGTTTCATCGTTGATGTAAGGATCATCTTCTGTTGAAGATTCAATATTTGAACACGACTGGCCTTGGCAGCTGGTGCATGCTGGTGAACAAAGTAAGCCTACTTTTTGCAGCCGCATTTCGAAGCCTACTTTTTGCAGCCGCATTTGCAGTTGCAAAAATAGTATTAAGGAGCTTTTCTGGTGCCGGTGGAAGTAAAGTGTGGATTGGTTCCAATACATTATTAATTAGCTTCCAACCCCATTTTTCTGGGTACAGTTGATTACCAAGCCACACTTGAACCTGGTAATATACTCGATAAAAATGTTGATAAGCAGAAGCCGAGGTTGGAGGAAGACAAGCTAATTGAACCCCTTTTTTATTACGTGTATGTTTTGCAAAAGATACATAAAGTAACTTATCTATGGAAGTAATTTTTTTTGGAGCTCCATATACAGAAAGAAGAAAGCGAATTCCGTTGAAGTTTTTGTACATCCTTAGCATCTTTCTTTACTCGTGAGTCGCTTGCATCAACATGCTGATCTGTTGTATCCTATCTTACATTCGCGAGATCTTCCAATGCTTCACAAACGGTATTCATTGCATGCATACTATAAACCCATTTGCTGATGACACTCTCTTTAGTACTTCTTCCTCGAGAAATATCTCCATTTATCTTCATAGATTTCATCATTGACTGTTCTATCACCATATCCGTTGAAGTCCCACAACTTAACTTGTTAGAATGTCTAACCGTGAAAAATCCTCCTGTAAATCGTTGGTAAACAGTAGGATCCATAGACTCAGTTAATTTTAGCATGTCTTGCAGATATAAGTGCGCAGACTTAGCGTAAAGGAAATGTCCTGATACGTGGAAATAAGGAAGTATTTCTTTAACAGTGTTCAAGAGAGCTTGCCAATATCCCATACGTTCGGCTCTTATAAACTCTTTTGCAATTGACACCATGTGAAAATATTGTATCCATAGTTTAGCCGTAGGTCCGCGTTCTTTATATTCTCTCAGCTTTTGATTAAACTAATGAAGCAATTCTTCAGATGTTTCATCGTCATCTTCAATATCATTATAAGAAATAGTGTCATTTAATACGTTTTCAATAGTGATGAATAGATCTACATCTATGTTGTCATCAAGAACAACTTCTTTAGATATTATAATTAATTAAGTAAGTTGAATTAATGTATGAGCTCGGACAGCTCTCGCGTAAGCATGGCCATTGAGCATTTTTTCTAATGACTTTGGAGCATAAATCAAAGAAAGTACTTCCTTCATGCCGCTTCCTTGCGTGATATAACCAATTGTTCCAAAAAACGACATGAGCATATAAAATCCTCCTAACCTGATTATTATCTTCATCGGTCATTCAGGTGCAGCTGATACAATTTCTCAAGCTTTTGCATACAGAAGTTGATCAAAAGTAACAATGCATACATCGTGATGGTAACGTTTTGCATTCTCCAATGCACAAAGTAAAGTCGTCTATATAGTACTGTAGTTGCTAGCAGGCTGATGAATAAAAGGTAAAAACGAAATTTTAGATTTTGAAAAATTTATACCATTTTTCGTTAAGTGTTCAATGTAACCATTCCAACCAGGTAACGATAATTTTTTTCATTTGCCATAGAACCATACCACGTCGACTTTTTTGAGGAAAGGTACTGTTGTTTCATGCATTTTCATAATCAAAATCAACAACTTTGATTTTACTATAACTTACTACTCCATTATTTTGATAAACCTGTATTGGAACATGAGCTTTTGCGGCGAAATGAAGTCTGACTTATACAGGCAGATAGTAGATGTACGCTTTTTTGCACAGAATACTACATAGGCAGCGTAGTCATGCATAGTATGGAAATTATAACTTTAGAATGGCTTTTTCTCAAAAAAGGTGAATTTTGGGAAAAAAAGTGTAAGGACCATTTTTGCAGAGAATTGAAAGATCTACAATTGTCTAAAGCTATTTTTATCATAAAACTAACCGTTTCGCTAAAAAATCCAGAAAACCCATTTTTGCGAACTTTGACCTCGCATAAAATTTTTTGCACACACGGGATAAATGGGGACTTTTCACAACTTCATTACAATGGTATCCCTAACGTTCATGTAAATTTTCAGCTTGTTGGGAATTTATGCAAGGGTGAATGTCTATTTTGACCGGAGTATTAAATGACATACTTTTGTCTTCTACGGTTAATTTGACAAATTATAAATATAGATTAAATAAGACAAAATATTGTGAGATAAATACTATGCTTTATATATCATTAAAACGCCCCTTTTGTACTCTTTCAGATGGTGTAAAGATAAAGGTATTCCATTACAAAAAACCCAAGTAAGGGTCATATCTATCTTCAAAATGCGACTTTCAATTGTTTTTCTTACATGACTCTTGGAAAATACTTACACCTTCCTCATACGCACGATGTCACGACGTAACCTCACTATCGAACTACGTCCAAAAAATCTCCCAAATATTGTACACCCTCAAATTTGGCCTAACCCGCAACATAACTCAAATCAGAATGCATAATGCCCCATCCCAGATCAAACACCCCCTACCATACCAGGCGTTGCCTATCTTCCGGAAACTTCTTCCTTAGCCATACTTTCTTATACCACAACCCACCATTTCCCCATCTTTGATCTTTCCTCAACTTTATCTTTCCAATCCTTTCTATTCTCTTTCTTTGTGTTCAATTTTTTTCTCGTTTTTATTCTTTTTGTTCTCTTTGTCTTCTTGTCATCAAAAGTTCCCTTTCGATCGATAACCTTTTAAAAAAAAATCAACATTTTAAGCCCTATCCTTTTCCACCACATTTTCCTGGCGTCAGGAAGATCACTAGGTCAGCAGTTCTCATTCGGGTTTTTTCGATTAGCTTTTCACTCGAGTCAGCAGCATAAATTTATTCAGTGCTACAACCGGTGACTAGTTTCTAAGTTTTATATGAATTAGTTTCAGGTCCATGTGGACAGCATTTTTTAATTTTATTATTAATTTTTAAATTCGCCACAGGCGGATAGGGGTTTTAGCTTTATTTTATTAATTATAGTTTAGAAAAACCGGACCTGTACCATGTACCATCCAACCTTACGTTTGTTTGGTTGACTCCGGACCAGATTCTGACGAGGCGCATTTCGTAAATTCAAATTTAAAATAAATCTTGTTTGATTTGCTTTGCAATCCAAGGGACCCCGGTTCGAAACACACCTTGTATGTAATTTCTTTTTTTTTTTGCACTGACAAATGTTTCACCAACTAGGTTGATTAAAAATGTCTTAAACTAATATTATTTACAAAAACACTTCGAAGAGTATCTCATAGAACATGCAACAATTGTAAAAAAAGTTCAACAAATCGACGAAGAGTATGTTTTTATCTTGTTTATTTTTGTAGTTAAAAAAATGCGTTTTTATGAAAATCGAAATTTCGAATTTATTCCTTTAAATTGCGTTCTAATAAAAAAGCTCATTTAAACTTAAAGCTATAGCTGAAGCTGTAAAAATAGCTTTTTAAACAGTTAATTAAATGGTATATATTATTTTCTTTAAAAATATTATTAAAAAAATACATTTTTTTTTGTAAAAATACGCATTTTTACCAGAATTTGTTACAGGCAAATCATCCTTAAACAAACAAAATATTACTTTCTATTGAAAATTAACTCAACTTTATTTGAAATGGGACCAACCCCGTTCATTTATTCTTATTACAGCATCTTCTACAGTCACTTGAATCTGATAAAAATTATGGAAAATAAGTAACAAAATTTTATAATTATTGTCCAAAAATAAAAAATTTAAGGCGTACAAAAAAGTTAATGCCGAAATTATTAATTCCACAAAAAAGTTATGAGAGCTAAATTGTAGAGAATCTATTTCTTTTTAAACTAGTATAGAGCCATTTTTTTCGATAACTACACTGGAACAGAAATATTTGTAAAAAATATTCTTTTTGTGCGTTTTTGAGGTTTTTCTCGAAGTTTCGGTAAAAAAAATTATTCGCAAAATGTGACATCTAACATAGGTTCCAAGACCTGTTAATCTCACTAATTTCCAAAACTTTCTTTCGAAAACTACTTTTTTATTGGAAAGTCAACAATAAAAACACAACTAAAACAAATATTAAAAACTCACTCATAACTAAATCCTCTTGAACTGACGAATAAACGATTAACTAGTGTTTTCGCCGATTTATAGTCTGGTATACTGAAACTGATTGGTGTCTGCGTTATCCGGCCTAGTCCACCTCTCGAACCGAAAAATCCCTGAGGGCTGCAATTAACAGCGGTCACAATGGCACATAATATTAACACCTAAAAATAAATTTTATTAAAAACATCGACTAAGTAAATAAACATAAACAAACACACCACACATAGTATGCCATATTAATCGTATTAACTAGTGATACCAATAGATAGAGCCAGATTTTCCAATATGCTAACTAGGCTATAGCCTACACACCTCTCCTCAACAATTTTAAGTCTCATCAAAATGGTGACTCAAAATTTTTGTGGTATCTTTTCAAGGACATCAAAAATAGTAAAATACAACTTTGCAGAAAATCCCAGCTGCTGCTTTTTTCAAGATATCGGTAAAAACGTTATTTTTCAACCAAAGAACTCCGAATTTGCGAATTATATGCATATATTTATATATTTATCGATAATATTTATGTTTAAATATGTACTTACACTTCGTATACGTATGTCTAGGTATAATATATACATGTAGGAATATGTGTATATGGTAATTCGTAATTTTGCTCCCTACTATGTTAATAACAACTTTGATCAGGCTGAAATTAGGGTAATTTGTATATGCTGATATTAGGTTAAGCTAAAAGAAACAAATGTGTTTTCGTCCAAAAGATAGATTCATCTCACGGTTGATTGGTTTCTAATTCCAACTGATTGACTACATTTCCTCTAAAATGTCGAAGGAATTCTGTGATCACGAAGACAACAGGTTGAAAGTTTGCGGTCCGTGCAGAAGAAAAATAGTTTGTGGATCTAAGAAATTGAGCTTTTTCAAGATTAATAAAGTGGGTGAATTTCTGATCCAGAAACACGTTGAAAATTCGTTCAAGTTAGAGGACACGAAATTCCTTTGGCTTGGTGTAACACCTATCGTAATACCATTAGAAAGAATGAAAAAAAAATAATCAAGAGGCCCCGAATTAAAACGCCCAACTATGAAGATTTACAGCTGCAGAAAGAAACAAAGAGAGACAAAGGACCGTGCAACTGCTATATTGGTTTAACAGCAGTAAGCATAGGAAAGCTATTGTAGGTAAGGGCCATGAACGAAAATTATAAATCGAGACAAATGCTGACAATGGTCTTTATGCAGCCTCGAGCACAGAAAAAAGCTTTAATTCTTCAAACCTTTCTGAAAGCTCTGAAGAGAAGAAAGACATTAAAATCTGTAAAATTTGTTGGGGAGAAGTTGGTAAAGGCAATAAAGAAAATGTTTTGGTGGATAATTTATAAAGTATTGTAATGCACTATCCCGAAAAATTACAAGATAAAGTTGTACTTTCTATTCTGAAAGAAAAAAGTAAGAAAAATGAGTCAATGCATAGTTGGAAGCAAAATTACGAATCGCGTCCTGGAAAGGAGAGTTCTGTGGAAATAACCATATACATATATCCCTACATGTATATATACATATCTAGACATGCGTATACGAGAAAAGCAGCAGCTGGGATTTTCTGCAAAATTGTATTTGACTATTTTTGATGTTCTTGAAAAGATACCATGAAAATTTTGAGTCACTATTTTGATTAGACTTAAAATTGTTGAGGAGAGGTGTGCCTAGTGGCGCCAATACCGTCAATTTTGAAACTTTGTAATAGCTTAGTGACTTAGGTGTTTGATGCTTCCAAATATGTGAGGGCATTCTAGCTATAACAAGTTGTTGGCTGTCACGCAAACGACCCATTAAATTGGGCATTAGATAAAAAAACTGCATTATTACCTTTTCTGTCAATTTAAAAATATTATTTATTTGAATAAAGTCGCCAGTGGCGTGCATAGATAAAACAATGCATATAATTGCATTATATCTTATTCTTAATAATATTATATGGAAAGCCCAATATTTTCATTATTTTTTATTCTATAACACATTAACAAAAAATATATATATATATATATATATATATATAAATAATGGTAAAATTAACAAAAAACATTTAGCAGAAAATAAAATAACTAAATTATAGTACCTACTTAATGAAAATAAATTTTAAATTAAATAACTTAATTGCAACATTCTACACACGAATATAATATTGTACATTTTAAATTCTTTAAAAAGCATTTGCACTTAGGCCCACAAATTTTGCACTTATATTTTAACAATACATTTGATGCAATGTTATCATTTTTGGAAGTAGTCCATTTATCATTATCCATAGTCCATCCCCATTTGGATGGACACGGGAGTTCTATGATTGATTGACTGAGCTTACCCCAAACAAATCTTGCTTGATAAATGCATCTATTGATATGAATTGACAAGGCATTATTTGTTGGAGGTAAGTTCTCAACAGTACGGCTTTTTTGTGAAAATAATTGCATTCGACATAGGTCGATATCATCTGTGTCGGAATACTTATCATAGATTATTGTGACAAATTTTGACAGCATTCTTAATTGATTATTATTTGGCTGCTTTGGATCGGACCAAAAAAATGTCTTGCTCTCCCCTTTCTCCATTCATTTACGGGTTGTGACACCACTTCTTTTATTGGAAAAGTAAAACAGAAGTCTTGAGAAGCTTGGGATTCTTTTCCGGATGTCACCGCCACTTTCATAGATTTGGTTACAGATCCAAAGCAGCCAAATAATGACCAATAAAATAGAACAAATAATGTGAAATAATTTTGAAAAGGTACAATCAATATTTTCGCAGTTTGTAACAAGAACAATAATAAATTATTTTAAATAAATTCATTATGCAAATGTGCAGCTTTCTCTTTGTACGCCACTAACGGCTTTATTTAAACAAATAATATATACAAATAATATACCAACCGATAGAAAAAATAATGGTCTTTATTTTTTATATCTTGTAGAATTTTGATTTATTGGGCCGTTTTAGAGATATAACCAAACATGTGTTGTTGTTGGAAGGCTCCTCCCCCTTTTTTTGCTGTGGGGCCTTAAAAAGAGAAAATAGCAAAAAGCAAAAGAAGGGACCTATACAAAATCTTATACTCTATCGAATGGCGTGAAGATCATTCCTCTAGCTCCTACCGTTTTTGGGAAAAAAAAATATATAGGCAGATACAGGTAGCCCCCTTGAAAGGGGAGCAGGCATGATTTCTCGAGGTGGGTCTGTCCGAAAATCTACTTATTTTGACTAGTTCTGTTTATGGTTAAAAGGATTGGCTATTACTCAAAAGTGGAAGTATCGAGGCATTTTCGAGACGCAAGTCACTACACTATAACCCTGCCTATGAATAAGAGGGCGCAAATATATCATTAGTCTAGGAGCTAGCCAATCCTTAATCCGGTCCTGGCAATAGACACTCTCATGTAATACCAGTTTTCAATATATTCTTTAAAAAGTTACAGTGACTTCTATAAAAATTCGAAACACCTGCGTTGTGTGTGAGAGAGAAGAAACTAGATTATGTTCGACGCTGTGCTTGAAAACCACCCCCACGGGGTTGAGAGACGCCACCCCTAAAAAAAACTATGGAAATGAAATGAATAAGCAACAGAATAGCTTTTTCGTTATATCTTGAAATACGGAAGTTTACATCCTTTCTGGGGGTGTTACTTAATAACATTTATAGGACATGCGTTTCAAACTCTAAGTGTGCAACACGATTTTTGCCAATCATAGCATCCATAAAAATGTAAATCCGGTTAGTTTCTCTCTGTTTTTCCAGCATCCTACAGATATGGAGTAGTATCTCGCAACCCCGTGGGGGTGGTTTTCAAGCACATCGTCGAACATAGTCTAGTTTCTTCTCTCTTCCACACAACGCAGGTGTTTCGAATTTTTATAGAAGTTACTGTAACATTTTATAGTTAAATCTTACATAGGGGGTAGTTTTCACACCCTCTGGGGGTTGACAGTGTAGGATGTTGATGCTACGTAAGTTTCTGGTTCTATTTTAGAGTACCACGCAATCTCAGCCTATCATCCTTTGAACTTAAAGGTGGTTGTTCTCAACCCTATAGGGGCAGTTTATCAAGATTATATCGGACCTGATGTAGTTTCTTAACACTTTAACAAAACTTAGACGTTTCGAGCTTTTTCAGCAGTCATTGCTGTTTTGGATCGATTTTTTTATATATTGGGGCTAGTTTTCGCCCCTCCCTGGGGGTGTGTTTCATATCTATTGTATGTACTTTGCTGTTTAACCTTAATTTGTATAATTGATTGATTAAGAAGTAACAACTAGTAGCTTAATCTACTTTTCATCCCATTTCAGGGGTGTTTTTTGGCTCTAGCTAATGATTTTGGGGGTGTACGATTTTTTTTGATGCCGGATTCAGCGATCGAAAATACATAGAGATACATAGGTCTGGTTCGCTGCTTTGAACTTTTTTTTTGTGGGGCTGTGGAATTATTGCTTTGAAACTTGAATGTCGAACTTAATCAAATATTAGTGGTTGACAAGACAAATGAAAGTGATTTTTCTTGTTTACTTTATATTATGAAACCTACGTTATACCATTTATTAGCCATAATATGCACAGTTAGAAAAACAAAAAGTTAAACATAATTTCAAAAACTTTAAAAACTATCAGCAACTTATTGTGAAATAGTCAATAAATTCGGAGATATTTAACCGTAAGTACAATATTTCTCCCTCGGTTAAAAATGCGCATTCACAAAAAAAATCTCGATCAATTTTTATAGTAGAAAAAAGATCATTTGATTAAATATGTAAAAGATATTCTTCAAATTCTTTGGAAAAATTGATATTTAAAGAGATATTTACACTTAAAGTTTATTTTTTCGTAAAGTATACGTTATTACCTATACGACTGCAAAGTTTTAGCCAGCCATGTATTAATATGTTATTACACCAAGTTTTTAACTTTATAACTTGTATTGTAAGGTCTTCAAGGATGTTGATATTGATAACATTCTTAAAGATAATGAAAAAGCTGCTTGCAATTCGTTTAAAATGGTAGTGACACATTTTGTTGAAAACAAAAGAGCATTAATCTATAGAGGAGCTTCTTGTGGTCTTCTTTTCTGATACCAGAATTTATGATGCAATATGTCACTAAAAGTGTATTTTTTACATTCACAAGTAATCTAGATTACTTTCCAGAATACTGTGGTACAACAAGTGATGAGCATTAAGAGAGTATTTTAAACACGGAAAAAATATTAGGCCAAATGGAATTCTGAATGTTGACAGATTACTCTTAGACCATTATACGAGATGCTCCAGAGTATGTTCTAAGCGACGCGACAGGCTAAGAAACGCAAGAAGAGTGACTAATTTACTAAATAAAATGTATAATATTTCAATGTATTTTTTTTTTATCAAAGTCTCACGAATATTATTCCTGCGTATCAATTGCCATTTTTATTAAAACTGTATATAATAAATTACATTTATTATTATATGATAAAATAGGCTCTCGGCAATAGAACTAGTCCAGTGCAATTAGTCATTATAAATGGAAAATGATGGAACCCAGTTATAGTGAATGGATTCGAATGATTTTTTTTTTGTTGGATTTCTAATGCTATATACCAAAAAGTTTACCCATTGAAAATTACCGCAATTTCGAAAAACAATTAAATTAATTAAAAAAATAATAATAAAATAATTAGAAATCTCAACGAAAAATACAATTATCGGAATTTTTTAATATTTCATTTAAGAAAATAATGATTGTTATAGTTTTCGAGATTGTTCATACAGAATTTGTAAAAAAATGAAATTTTCTAAAATTAATTTGAAAATGGCAGCAGCTTCAAAAATGCGAAATAAATGAATAGTATAGAAACTTTTAAATCCTAGCCCAAAAATGATGTAATGGATTTCCAAATTTCTTTCTTCAACATGCTTCATTAAGTATGTACATAAGAATCTATATTATCATTTTTCCTGCTTTTTGGTTAGGTTTTGGAAACCACCCCTCCCTTCTTAGAGGTTGTCGCAAAAAAACAAAAAATACACATAATCTGATAGAGAATCAAATTATAAGAAAGAAAGGTCTTATACATTTTTTTCCTAAATGCATATTTTTCGAGATAATGCGAACTGAAAATTGCAGCCCTAAAATCAGTATTCATAGGCGTTTTTTTTAAATTACTCGAAAAATGTGGACTTTAAAAAAATGCAAGGGTACATAATTCAAGCTTTTACGAAAACAAATCGAATGGTTTTTTCTTTTTTATTTTCTCCGATGTTTAGTTTTGGAAATATGGCAAAAACCGCTGTCCAAGGAATCACTACTTCCACATCCGGATTTTCTATTCAAGTCACACAACGAAAAAATTTTGTATGTGGAAATAATTGTTTATGGGACTTTAATAATATAATATTTGAAATCCTCTACCCCAAAAACCCATAAAACGATACCCCACATCGGTAGTGGGTGGTGATAGGGGGTAAGAGTGGAGAGGGGGGTGGATCAATTAAAAAAATATTTTGAGGTTTCTGGTTCTTGTACACACACTAAATCACATTTTTTTTCATCCCCTTTAATAATGGAGTGGGGTTGGTAATGGGGGTGGCTAATGCCAAATTTTTTTTTTGAGACCCTAGCTTCTCTTTTTTATATTAAATTCCAATTATATGAACTCTTACCTGCTTGATTTACCTATTTGCCCCAAATTTACCCCCCAACTCTTCGACGGAACAAGATGAAAATACAATCTAGTTCAAGATCTCGTTAAAGTACATATGTGTACCAAATTTCAAGTCAATAACTCAAACGGTTCCAGAGTAAACGTGCGCACAAAAAAAGTTACAGACCGACAGACAGAAAGTTTTTTTGCTCAAACTTAAAATCTTGACGTTTCATGACATTCTAAGCCTATTTGAACAATAAAAGTTTTTTAAAATTTTCTTGTTACTATACCAGAGAACTTATACCATAGAGAAGCGACAGCAAGGCTTCCCGCGTGTACCGTGGCATATGACAGATAGGTTGTTTAGTTGTCAGTTCCACATGTTTACATTGCGTCAAAGATGACCCAACCACCATTGGTCTAATTCTCTGAGTTAGAGAACAAAACACCAGTGGTTTGTCTTTTGCCTTGAAAGTTATCGTCAATCGGGCATATATCTAGTGATTTCTAAAGATTTTTTTGAATATTTCAAGAACGAATCTGCATAATTTAAATCTGATTAAGCACATTGATAGAGGTATATTTAGGGAACTTATTTTTAATGTAAAAAAAGTAAATTAAGGTGAGCAATATATTTTTTTATTATTTTTTAAATGTGTCCGAGTCATATTATATCTGATTTGGGGATGTATTGGAAAATTATATTTTTCCATTTAAAATGTGTATATTTTAATATTTTTTCGACATAGAATTTATTATACACACGAATCGGATAATTAAAAAAAATATATAGGCAAATGCTATTAAAAATAGACTTGAGGTTCCTTTAAGAGGAAAGTAAAAAAGTAAAATTTAAATTATATTCTATTTTAACACATGTACAAATAGAAGTAAAAATCGATAAACAAAAACTATTATCATTCTCATCACAAGAATTGCAAGGATGATTTAGATGAATTATTAATGACTATAAAATCTACTAACGTAACTGACACGATTAATGAAGAGGAAGAAGAGAAACCTTTTAAAGCCCTTGTTCTTCCTGATTACAGCTATACGAAAGAAAATATACCCACGCAAAATGCTTTCACTTATGTTTGCGGATATCTTTTGAAAAAAACCCTGGAAGTACACTCTTGCGATATTTGTAAATCTTTTGGGAAACAATGCGAGACACTAAATATAAATAAATTATTAGTTTATTTCAAAGCTTTTAACACCGAAAAAAATATTTACGGAAACCTGCGATCACCTCCAGCGGAATTTGTCAATTTTATTTACAAATTAGAACATATATTTAATTCTCAATTTGAGGAAATTTGTACTGGACGACCAGTTTCTAATACGTTATTTAACATAATGAACAACACAGATTTTATCCATCCATGTTTAGAATTCCCAAAACTATAGTTAAAAATTTATTTATATGAATGAAGATTTTTTATTCCATTAAATAGACAAATCGGGATTTAAAAACTACTAAAACCGACAAAAAGTAAACAGGAAGGTTAAAATTTTGTCACATTTATAATTTTTAGTGTATATATCGAGTCAATATCAAGTAGATTATTTGGTTTATATAAACTAATGAGGTATGTGCATCATATAACTAACATAACCTCAAATTTTAAATTTTTTAAGTTTATTCTTATTTTTAATGTTTCTATACGCATTTCTAACTTGCAGCCATACTCGCTCCAAGCAAATATTTAAAAATTCACGCAAATAATATTTCAATATTGTTGACTAATAGAAATAGACGGCTAATTATAGGTTATATTTCTAACCTGCAAAAAGTGTCTTATTTTATTGGGACAAACGATTTAAAACTTCATAAACATTACATTGAACTAGATTTTGGTTGAAAGTACAGGAACCAGGCAGACATTTTAATAATAGCTACGTAATACATGTAAATCTTAAGAAATATATATTTTTGAGGTTAGTTGTGACGTTACGTGCACATGTCCTATTGTAGGTTCCAAGTATGGAAGATTGTAGATACATTTTATAGCTTTCTTATTTTGTAATGTTTTTGAATGTTTCATAACATAATAATTGACTGTGGCCCAAATAGAAGTTAAATATTGTAAGTGTGAATATAAGAGGCAATAATATATATTTTTTAAATATTTTCTAGATATAAAAGTTCGTATTATAAATAGAATTCCAATAACAGGAGAAAATGACGATTTTCTAAAATTGAGTGCGTTAATTTATTAATCTGAAATCAAAAGTGATATTTGCCTCAAGTCATATTTAATATATTACTAGTTATCATCATCATAATCTTTTCCAAAATATAAAAGTGTTGTATCATGAGCATATAATACGTACTATACTACTCTGTATATTCAACTTAGCAAAAGAATTTATGTATATTAGAAATAAAAAGCTTTTTTGTAAAACATGTTGTTTGTTTAATTTTTAGAATTATAAACAAAAAAATATTAAAATATAATAAATTGTAATATTATGTACAATATATTATTCTAAAATATGTTTTGATAACGTATACCTATACAATACATTCTATTATATGTGAATGTAAATATTTGATATTTAATATATTATTTACATTTTTTTTTACGTTTTTTCAGCCTTTTTTAGAAACTAATAGTATTTAAAACATAAACTATTATTTAATTATATTTAATATGTGGTATAGTAACATATTATACTGAATTACTTTCAGTGTACATCTAACTTTAAAGTTCTCTCAGTGTAAGAGATTGTGTTGAGTACATATTATACTGAATTACTTTCAGTGTACATCAAACTTTATAGTTCTCTCAGTGTAAGAGGTTGTCTTTCACTCATATCAATGCCATTAGAACCGGGCCATAAAATGTCAAAGGAACCGCCGATATTGTCGCTTCTCTATGGTATAAGTTCTCTGACTATACTTCCACTGGATGTGGAAGTAATACATACGACGTTAAAATCTAAAATTACTCAAAATGTACAACTATGAGAAAAATTGTTAATAAAAATTAAAGGTATTAAAATTTTCTTTCGATTGAGACATATTACGACCTTTTATACTGAAAACTAAAAAAAATTATAAACAAAAAAGTAGCGCATTTAAAAATTTACGCGTCATTTTTTTAGTCTTATTGCTCTAATTTCTTATTAATTCAATTTTTTTTTAAATTCTTCTATATATTGTTAATGCATATTATTACTAACATGATCAATTTTTTTAGAATTTTTGAAATAATTATTTTTCATTCTGTACCCATTTTCAATAATTGAAATTTTCAAATTTTTTTTTAAATCGGATTTTTGGAAATTGCTCGGAAAATATTTTTTTATAAAAAATGATAAGAGTGCAAAAATGAAGCTTATAAAAAACGAATAGTTCATTTTTTTTTTTACTTTCCTACGACAACTTGTTCCAGAGATATAAAGGTTTTAAGATGGCGCTCATATCATAATATCTCAAAAACTAGAAGATTGATAAAATCATGTTATAAGAATTAAATGAAGATTATAAGAAAATGAGTTTGAGTTTTTATTTTTATTCCTACGACGAACTGTTCCAGAGATATGACAGTTTGAAATAATTTTGAAACTTCTCAGTTTGTACGCGCATTTTAAATGTCTATAGTAGGTAGAGAAACGGGCAATAGCCGTCTATTTTTCGAAGAATACGCAGAAAAAGGGTTTCATCGCATGTTTGGAGTGCATATTAAAAATGTTATTTAATTAGTTTACTTGATTGTATTAATTTGATTTATTTATAACGATCTGTATTTTTAATAAAATTATACATATTACTATACCCTTTTGTGACCATTTTTGATCCACCATTTGTCTTTTTTATAAATTTAGACCTCTTAATCATATTCAGCGACCTAAAATTCATAAGTAGTATATGGATTTTTGTGAATTTATTTGCAACATTTGAAGAATTATTAATTTTTCAATATTTAAGGGTGATTTTAACCCTTAATATTTTCGTTTTGATCTCACAGCCATATTTAGCGACCTCAAAAACATAAGTCGTTGGATTTTCGTTAATTTATTCATAAAATTAGAAGAGTAATTCATTTTTCAGTTTTTAGGGTTGGTTTCCACCCTTAAAAATAAAAAGCTGGTAATGCGACAATATAGATTTTAAAAATTACAGATTAAAGTTTCATTTCTTTACAAATAATTATAAACAACCTCGAAAATTATAACAATCATTATTTTCTTAAAAGAAATATTTAAAAATTCCGATAATTGTATTTCTTGTTGAGATTTCTAATAATTTTATATATATTTTTTTAATTTACGGATTTTCGAATTGCGGTAATTTTCAACTTTTTAGTTTTATGGCAATAGAAATCCAACAAAAAAAAATCATTTAAATCTATTCACTATAACTGGGTTCCAAGATATAAACCTAACTGCATTGGACTAAGCAATACAAAACAATAATATCACTATACCCAAGCCCAACTGCATTTTTGAAACAGCATTTTCTTATTTACTCCCATACGTACATAATCAGTTAACAGCACCTATGTTTCAGATACGTGTTGCATCTTTTAAAACGGATTTAAATAAAATTATGTAAAAAAAGTATTTTTTAGAAAAAGCTTTTATCTGAAAAAACTACTAAAAAGTAAAAATAATTTTTTTTAAATTCATACACATGGAAACCAAAAGCTTTGGGGGCGGTCATATAGTGATATTGCATAGTTACTTTGCTCAATTGACCACCCCCCAAAGCTTTTGGTTTCCATGTGTATGAATTAAAAAAAAATATATTTTTACTTTTTAGTAGTTTTTTCAGATAAAAGCTTTTTCTTAAAAATACTTTTTTTACATAATTTTATTTTTTACTTTTTAGTCCACTTATTTTACAAACAGACAGACAAAACCCTTTCATTTGCCACCGCCATCCACCCCTTCCCTCTCCTGTCTACTCACCCCTCTAACACTATTTCCCGCTTCTTCCCACCCTTTTCCCACCTCTTTCCACCACTTCCCCTGCCCTTTCCCATCTCTCCCCACCTCTTTCCACCCTATTCCCACCCCTTTCCCACCTTTCCCCCATGTTCTTCCCCATCTCGCTCCACCTCTTTCCACCTTATTCCCACCTTTTCCCACCCCTTCCCACCTCTTCCCGCCCCTTCCCATCTCTTTCCACCCCTTTCATACCTCGTCCTAATCCTTCCTCATCTCTTTCCACCCCTTCCTCACCTCTTCCCACCCCTTCTCCACCTCTCCCACGTCCGCCATATTGAATTTAGAATGACGTCACACACTTTATAGTATTTTACTCATCAAACCCTTTCATTTGACACCATATCAACGGGGTTGTGACTAAAAAGCAGATCCGCCATCTTGGGACGTCCGCCATATTGGATTTAGAATGACGTCACATTGTTTATCGTATTTTACTCGTCAAACCCTTTCATTTGATACCCATATCAGGGGGGTTGTGACTAAAAAGCCGATCCGCCATCTTGGGACGTCCGCCATATTGGATTTAGACCGATAATGGCTATACTATGTTGCATTCTCACCGGACTTATACACGTGTGCCAAATTTCAAAGCTCTAGCTTAATTAGAACTAGTCGAAATTCAGCTTGCAAGATGTGACCTAAACCAACAAACAAACATACAAACATTGCAAGTTAAATAAAAGCTTTTAAAAATAAACTACTGTGTAATGATTTGAAATCCAATGCTTTTAAAAAAAAAATCGCTATCAATTCCCATATTCTTGTACGTATGTAATTCTTTTTATTTAGTTTATGACTCTATAGTTTTATATACGTAGTAGATTATACAAAAATTACTTCTTGATTTTAGGGTAAGATTATTAATATATCAGTCTGTTGTATCTTATCCATTTGTATGTTTGTTTGTTGTACATATGTACATATATACTATACAATAAAGTATTTATTTTTTATTATTATTATTATTTCAACTAGTTCATTTTTATATTTTCCAAAACCAACAAATTGTATGGGTATATTATTACTATTTGGGCCATAACAAATATAAACAATGGTAATTTTGGTTCAAATAGAGAATAAAATAACTACATTTGCATTTCATAAGTTTCATAATTTGTCCATAACATTTAGATAAAATTTAAATAAGCTTATTTCATTTGCAAATTATGGAATAATTTTTACTCACCGACTTCATGATGCACGATTTTTTTGGCAAATTTCTTTTTCGCCAAGGATGTTATCTGCAGTAGCTTATATATGTACTACTCCCAAATTGCCCCTACTATAATAAAGATTATAAAGGTAAAGACATCTTTTTATTATTTCGGAATACCTACAGAGTGATTTATTACCTACCGACAATTTGAGTGCGTACGGTATTCAAATATAACAAGAGACGCTATTATTTGTGCAACAAGTTGTAATTGTGAATTTTTCCCATATTAAGCGTAGAATTTTTTATCGAGACAATAAATATCAGTCCTGGAAATATTTAAATAGGAAATTGAAAAACTAAAGTTTCTCTACAGTTTCAGGTGTATTAGCCCTGTCAATGAACGTTCAATAAGGGAGCCTAGAGGGAAAAGCCGAGATCACGATTTTTGACTTTGTGTTTGGACTATTTAGGAGGTAAACCCCGAATGCAGGAGGTGGGTGCAAGGGGGCACGAAGAAGGTCCCGGTTTTTGGTTTTTCGCTCATCTCTCTAAAACGGTTAGCCCTAATCAAAAAGTGGCTATATGCAAAATTAAAGCTGACCTGTAATGAATTGTATAGTTGGAGTAGTCTTAATAGTGTGAGGGGGAGAGGAATGAATAGACCGGGCAAGTAGATCTCCCGTCTTTACCCCAATTACATTAATATGAGAGAGATGATATCGCTGTCGGCATCTGACGAGGCGTGTAGGCGTAAACCGTTAGACTGTTATTTTTAATTCAGGACCGCACAGTCGAGCTTATATTGTCGGGGTGAAGATATAATTTGATAAGTACCTTATATTTCTTTATTTGATAATGTGTTTTTGAAAATAATTTTAGTAAGTTTTGTTACCAATTCATAGCAGTGCTTTGGGGGATATTGTAAGTGTAATATTATAAATTATTATCATTTTATAAAAATATATTTTACATAAAAATGTTTCGACCGTGTGAGGCATCTACGTCTACATCTAATCGTGTTTGTGAAAATGAAAGTGATAGTGATTACAGTGATAAAGAAAATCGAAATCCATCAGTGTTTTCAGTAAGAAAAAAACGAGTACATTTGGACGTGGATGGAAAACAAATTTGCTTAAATGTTTACGATGGTATTTTGGAACGAAAAGCTCATGACCCTAATTTGGATGATTTAGATGAAACAGCATCTCTGATAAAAGTTCCCCGTTCGACAATACACAAACTGGTGAAAGAAGGTGCTCTACCAAGAAAACAACGATCCGACGCCGGTGAATCGAAAACTCTGGACCCATCTTTAGCAAAACTTTTAAAATATGTAGTTTACGATGCGTATCAGAAAAATGAAATTCCAACTCTTGACGTGATAGACAGAAAACTAAAGGAAATGGATTATCCTCTAAAATATACCAAAAGAACTTTAGGAAATTGGATGAAAAAAATTGGATTTAAATATCAAACTATTAATAAACGAATGACGATTATGGAAAGCAGACAAATAGTAGATTGGCGAAATTCATATCTAGAAGACATAAAACTATCTAGATGAAACTTGGTATGATTTTTTTTTACTTTTGCAATGATTCGTCTTTCTGTTTTTATTGTAGTAATAACTTTACTATTACAGTTTATTTTTAGTTTATTTATTGAGACAAATATTTGTTTCTGTTACTATTTTTAGAGTATATTTTTTGTATTTATTTTGTTTTTAAAGGTTTCTTGTTACTTTTTAAATAATCTCTTTATTCTATATTAATATTCCATACCCATCCTTTCCTGGCAAGAAATGCTCCTACCTCCTCGCGGTTCTTGCTGGGTAGTAACAATTTAACACCACGCAACAAATGGGTTTTTGTAAAAAGACTTATTTATATTCTATTAAATATTGTTTTCCTCTTTTTTCTGAAAAAAAATTTACTAAAATTTAAATGAGTCTTTACAAAAACCCAGGATGTTCAACTCATTTTTAAAACTTTCTTTCTCAAATTTCGATGTAATTTTTTTTCTCGCAAAACTGCTTTATTTTATCTTGGTACTCATGTCACAAAACATGGATTGGGTCCCATGACTCAATACTAAGATATGATCAATCTAAATTTCACAAGCCGCGGCTGACAAATACCTATTATACATTGAAAAAGTAAACGAGCGAACAATATAGTTAAATCCGGCTCTGCGTTCTGCAACCATTGCGTCTCTACAACACCGCCCAGATAGGCGGTACGTCGATCACTATTTCGATTGCTTTAACTATAAATAAGTTAATCAGTTAAAAATTCATGTGAATGCTGGTTTATTTTTTTTACCATTAATTATTTTTATTTATTTGCTTTTATCATTATTAGAGAATATTAAATAAAAAAGCTGGTTTAATGTTAGATAATAAGTGACGTGTAAATTTTTGTGTAGGTACATGGCGGAAAAATTTGATTTGCGAACACCTGCATCTTTGTTGCCGTTCATGAATGGCACCGAAGACTTCACAAAACAGTTGATTGATGCAATTGAATTTTATTTCGAATTTTTAACTGTTAATGACAAAAAATGACTTATTAACTATGTGATATAAACAATAGTATCAATATTGTACAGTACGTAGATGATCTTTGTGTCTACACTGAAAATAGAAAATATCAACAATGCATCGATACTTTAAGCTTCGCTATGACTTCACTACAACATTGGTTAATGGAAAATGGTCTCCAGTTGTCTCCAGAGAAATCAGTAGTTACCTTTTTTTACGAGACATAACACTCCTAATATAACTAATGTTACACTTGGTACCATAAATTTCCCTGTCAAAAACGAAGTTAAATACCTAGGGATAATTTTAGATAAAAAACTATCATGGAAATCTTATATAGAGCATATTTTATCCAGATGCATCAAGGGTATAAACTTTTTAAAAATGATTAGAGGCACGTGGTGGGGGGGCTGATCCACACACGACCATTATATTTTACAGATCTTACATCAGATCAATAATAGATTATGGATCAGTAGTATACGGCTCTGCTAGCAAATCACTTTTACATAAATTAGACGTCTTACAAAATAGTACACTTAGATTATGTTTAGGGGCAATGAAATCAACTCCAGTAGAAGCTTTGAGAGTAGAAGCCTTGGAACCACCACTACATTTGAGACGTCAGCTATTGGCTGAAAAAATGATTCTAAAATCCAAAAATAAAGAATCTCTTTTAATAGACAAAATTCACAAATTAAATATATTTGACCTTACCAATAAATACTGGATTAAAAAGAGCTCTCCACCTCTGTGCGTGGAAGTATATAAATTTTTCCAGGAAGTAGATCAAAATAATTTAAACTGTAAAAACTATGGATTTTTTGCTCTTTTAACTAAAATATCAGTCATCATACCTCAATATACCGAAATAAACTAAGTTAATAAAAATATATTGCTAAGTGTTCTTATGGAAACTCAAAATTCCTTAGAGATATATAATGCTTCCAAAAATCTGGACGGCGATGGTTGTGCATATGTTATACCGGCCTTAGGCGTACAGAGATCATATAAACTTAAAGAAAATACTTCTATTTATAGTGCCGAGGCTATGGCTATCCTGAAAGCCTTAGAATACGTCGACAAAAATGAACATGAACAATGTACTATATTATCGGATTCACTGTCTGTTCTTCAAAGTATTGCTAACAGTCAAGTCATTAACTACACTATTCACCCGCGTATTGCTGAAATTAAAATGTTAGTAAACAAATTAAAAGAAATAGAAAGGTTAATCAAATTTGTATGGGTTAAAGCTCATACAGGCTTAGAACATAATGGAGAAGTAGACATCATAGCAAAGAAAAGTATTAACGATGAAGAAATTTTGAACAGTGGACTGCACGTCCAAGAGTGTATAAGTATATTGGAAAAAAAAAATAAAAATGCGTGGTCAACCTTATGGAAAGAATATAGCATAACAAATCCTACTCGCTACACAACCATTCAGCCAGATATTCCTACTTGTTACTAGCATAAAGATTTAAAATACTCCAGAAGAGAAATAACTACAATAAACAGATTAAAATTTGGCCACGGGTGCTACCCGGCTTACCTCAAGAAGATAGGAGTTATGGACACAGACTTGTGCGATACTTGCAATGTCACTGCAGATTTGGATCACATATTTTTTGACTGCTTAAAGTATAAAGTAGAAAGCGATGTATTCCATAAAAAATTAAGTAATCTGAACATTTACCATCCTAATAATATCTGTCATTTATTAGCTCTAAATAAAAAACATATCTATGACGTCATACTCCAATTCCTCAAAGACATTAAAATCGACATTTAGAATAGGCTAGATATCCATTCCTTTGTTTTTTTCCTATTGTTATATATTCCTTTCCTTCCGTGGTCGCACTATTTGTGTTAGTCTCTATATAATGCCTTGATAGACCCCTGGGCGAGAAGAGAGTGTCCCTGTTCATTAATCCCAAAGTCCAGTCATGACACGTGACATAGGTTAGATGTAGGGTTTTTATTAGGTAATAGTGAATAGTCGTCGTAATAATTTAGTTAGTTATAGAAATATTAAATATTTAATTTGTATCTGGCTGCATCGACTCATGTCGTAATGCCAAAAAAAAAACTATGTGATAAAAACTAGACTGTCCCAAAATGCCAAATTACGACTCGAGAAAACTTTCGACAAAGTTAGTGAAAGACATGAAAACTCATTTGTTGACCATAAAACCTGTAATATCTTTAACGTCGGAATTAAACTGGGCAAAACAACTTGACAAAATTATTGAGGAATTCGGCAGGACCATCGGACAATTATTACTAGACTTGATCTTGGCGCAAGCAAACGGAGACGATAACGCACTAAAAATTGTGACAAATATAAACGAAGAAGTTGCCACTTTCACGAGCGGGTTAAGTAAATTTGTAAAAGGATATCCACTGCCAAGAAGCTGACAGTTTTCGTAGAAAATTTTGTGCTACGTTATGGTGTGCCACAACACATTGTAACGGACCAGAATTTTTGGCCGAGCCTTTTAAAGAAACCTGTTACAAATAAATCAATTAAATTCTACCGCGTATCATCATGAAACGGTGCGGTTGAAAACACTCACAAAATTTGGGAGCGTGCCTACGAATGCAATTGGCAAAAGGAGAGGATAATTGGATTTCTTGAGGTTCCTTACTGGTGTTTTGCATATAATGACACAGTACATACCGAGACACACTACACGCCTCACGAACCTGTTTTTGGAATGTTTAGTAGATTATCTACAAATGTTACACCAGGAATGGGCTCATTTAATGAATTTCATTTAGTAGTTGTTACTTTTTGTAGATAAAGCATTGCTTAAAATTAGACGATATTGAAAATTTCAGATGAATCCGTCATGTGGTTTTCGAAATATACGACTTTTAAAGAGCACGGTGCGACCAATATCGTGATGTCAGAGAATAGTAATATAAATCGGTGAAAATAGTTGATAAACTGAAATTCTTCACAATCACTCATAAGTTTAAAAACACACTGCTTGAGTTGACGATTTGTAATATTGTGAAACTATATAACGCGCTGCAGTTAGCCGCTTCGGCTAGCGGTTCCTATCAAGTGACGTCACGGCCGATACTCGACTGCGGGTGCGGTCCATTTTTATGATTTTTTTAAGACGATTTATTATAGGTCTCACAAAATTCTAGTTTTTTGCACAAGGTCTTAAAATGATAAGATCTTTCCGATAATCAAATAAAAAAAGTGCTAAATGAGCCCATTGTATATCTTTGACATTATCCTTTGAAACTAAAATATCGGTTACAAGTCACGTGTAATGATGCAAGGAATAATTTAATATCAAAAGTAATAGGAAACAAAACCGCTGCCCAAGGAATCACTACTTCCACATCCAGATTTTCTATTCAAGTCTCTCACAACGAAAATAATTTTGTATATATAAAAAAACACGGCTACAAAAAAAATTGGCCTGGGTACTACACTAGTATATTCCCATGTATTTTCACGCGCTGAATCCGAATACGAGGTCAGAAGTGGTCGATTAGCTCATATATTGAAGATAACCTCAAAAAATAGAAAAAAAAAACGTTCCAGGGTAATCGTGAGCACCAAAAAGTTACAAGACCAACAGACAGGCCGACGAGATAGAGAACATTTTTTTTTTGTCAGACTTAAAATCTTGACGTTTCATGTCATTCTAAGCATATTTAAACAATGAAAAGTTTCAAAAATTTTGTTTGCGTTAGTATACTTCCACTAGATGTAGAAGTAATAAGCAGAAAATGGCATAACAAAGATATAAAAAATAATTGTGTGCCGTGGACTACATGATAGAAGTAAAACTTCTACTTCAAGCATTTTCTTCGAAGAAACCCACTACGTATCCATATTACTCGATGTAACCCACTGTGCATCCAATTAACTAGAGTAAAGCCACTGCGCATCCATAACTCTCGAGGAACCCCACTGCGCATTCATAGTACTTGAAGTAAACCACTGCGCGTCCATTTGACTCGAGGATACTCACTGTAGATCCACGCTACTTGAGGTAACCTACTGCGCATCTATAGTACTCGAAAAAAGCCACTGCTCATACAAAATTCTCGAGAAAACCTACTGCGCGTATGTAACCTACTAGGATGAAGTAAAAAAATTTTTTGAAACCTTAGATTCTTGTATAAATTACAATTTTATGTTTTTCACCGCCTTTATTAATGGGGTGGGGGCAGTAATGGGGGTGGCTAAGCCAAAAAATTTTTTGAGACCTTAACTTCTTTTATATATATACTAAATACCAATTTAAGGGACTCTTATTGCTTGATTTACCTATTTATCCCCATTTACCCCAATTTATCCCCCAACCCTTGAACGAAATAAGATCAAAATATAATCTAGTTCCAGATGTCGTTAAAATACATACGTGTACCAAATATCTTAAACGGTTCCAGAGTAAACGTGCGCACAAAAAAGTTACAGACAGAATTTTTTTTGCTCAAACTTAAAATCTCGACGTTTCATGACATTCTAAGCCTATTTGAACAATAAAAATTTTCCAATTTTTTTTTTGCGTTTCTGTACTTCCACTGAATGTGGAGTTATTGTAATTAGTTATAAATTAGGTGACAAAATCCTTTTAAGAAATGAAGCGGGGACTTGTACTTGACTTGTACAAAGGGCCTTATCAGGTAATTGAGGAAAAGTCTTCAAAGATTGAAATAGAGATAGATGATGTTAGTAGAAGTATATAAGAATAGGGTAAAATTGTATTTTGATAGGAAACAAAATAACTAGCTTTATAAAAAGCTATTATTTTGGCTTTCGCGGGAGAGGTGTGCTGGATGATGAAATGAGAAACAATTAGCGAAAGTATTTCGATATGTACCTACGTCAAAATTTTTCATGGCCCGGTGCAGCTTTAGTTGTTTATTTATTATTGTATATATTTTATTGATAGGTAAGCAGTTTAAGTAAATTAGGTTAATATAGATAGAAGCTAATCAGCTTTCACTTTGTAAAATAAATGGTAAAAACTCCAATTGAGTATCTATCACATGAACCCAACAAACCGACAAACATTGCAGGGTTAGCTAGAACACAATTTTCCAGGTGGATGGATAGGTCTAAGAAGTCGAGTGCAAGAGTTCCCCCCGAACCTGACACCACTTGATTTCTATTTGTGAGGTCGTTTAAAAAAGTGTATAAGAGCAGACCACGTAGACAAGAAGAGTTAGTGATCAGAATTAGACAGGCAGTGATTAGAAAAATTATACGCCTTATAAATAAATAATTATATTGTACAATTAATTCAAACTAGTACAATTCTGAATAAAAACGAAGAATAATTTTTTCATTTGAGAATTTGTTTTGCAGATAAAAATTATTTTTATTTGAAAAACATGTTTTTTTAACGGCCCCTATCTCAAACATCTTTGAATTCACTACGATGTAATATTGTGCAAAGGGACGCTGATTAAGCAGGTATTACTGATTTTTTCTAAAAAAAAAATCGGTAATATATATTTTTTGAAAATCGACCCGCCATTTTCATCCTAGAATCGGACGCCTCTGACTAAAATCAAATGCGGTTACGTCTAAAGGGTCACTTTATAGGCATATATTCACCATCAATATTTCAAAATATTCGCATAAAAGATGAGAAAGATATGAGGGTGGCTCCCTGAAAAGTGGTTCACACTGTATATGAAGCGAGAAAATTATTTAGACTTTCTTTAACGTATTGACTTTGAAAACTTCATCGTAAATAAAATATTAACTTGTTTACTCTTTTTTATTTTCTAAAAAAAAATAAAATAAAGTAATTTTTAAAAAATAGAGAATAAAATAATCTAATTGATTTATAAAAACATTTTTAGACTTCAAAGGCCACTGGAGGTCGAATTATTGAATAATGAGCGTTGTGCAAATGAGAACATTTCCCAAAATTTAAAAAATTTTGAACGAACTGCCTTTTGGTCCTTTGGTACACTTATGTATTATAACGAGATCTGGAATGATTATATTTTGATCTTATTCCGTTAAAAGGTTTGAGGGTAAATGGGGGTTTATGGGCAATGCAAGCAAGGATCCATAACATTGGGATCTAGTATTGTAAGAGAAACCAAAGTCACAAAATTTTTTTGGCATCAACTACTCCACTATCACCCCTATCGCCACCCTCATTCTACTATTAAAGGAGATAAAAAGATTAAATTGTGATTTGGTGTGTGTATAACAAGCAAAGGCCTCAATATTTTTTTGACATCAGCCATAACTCCTACCATGCTCTTTAATAATGGGATGGCAGTAGTAGTGGAGAACTTGAATAGGAAGGGACTTGGACAGAAAATTTGGATGTGGGTGATTCTTTAGGCAGCGGTTCTTTTGTGTGTTTAATCAAAGACCTTAGTAACATTTTGTTCTGAAATTATAATAAAACATAAATTATTTTAAGCATGATAGTTTATACGCCTGTATGATGAATGACTGTTGTAAAACGGATTTCAGTGCAAAATTATTAATAATTTCTGTCCACCTACTTGTTTAAATCAAACAGGTATAAAATATACAGGTGACCATTTAAAAGATTGATGACATCATCTTCTTTTAAATAGGACAGGAAAATTCGGAAGCGTCATTTAGGGATTCATTTTTATCAGGTGGCATATACAAGGAATCTGGTGGAAAAATTCTATTTTTCTTCATCAGGAAAACATGACATTCCTTAACCCATTTCACGACATTAAAGTTTGACATTTTAGACCGCTATACGTTGCCATTAATAACGGAAGTAATAGTTATTTATGTACCAGGGGTCGTAAGTGCACTTTCTTTGGGCGAGAAGACCAAAAAATCGCACTGTACGACCCGGGGTGCATATTATATTTTTCGTCATACCTATGAATCATTAATCTAGAAAAAAACATTTTTAAAAATAATCTTGAATATAGAAGATATAGCAAGTAATGCTTGTCTGGATTTACTTCCAAAGAAGTTAAAACATTTAATACTTATTATATAAAAGAGGAAATTTTCTCAAATTTACTTCATATTCCTAGGAATGTTATGAAAGTTAACGACCCGTTTACTCCTAATAAAACAATATACTATTTTATTATAATTGAACTGGACTAAAATGTCTATTGTTTCTGAATAACCAGCTCACGCTCTTTAAACAATTCTTAGTACTAGTACCGTAGTTAAATCAGTATAAAACCATTTCAATTTGCCAATGATAAAAACTATAAATTGCAAACTAATGAATTAAAATATAATCAAATTATTGTTTATAAGCAAGGTATAATAGAGGTTAATGGCTGATTTCATCATTGACAATGAAATTAATATTTGCATTCAAAATAAAGATGAACTAGTACCTCAGGCAATTAATTTGTCCTTGCCACATTATCTCCAAATATACCAGTTCTAACTGGGTCAAAAATTTCTTGAATTATTAGAGATGCATTAAATTTTCCTTTTATTTAATAAAACAGTGAGCAGTTTATAAAGGGTGTTTCAGTGAATACTTCAATTAAGATATCTCGAATACCAATTCCAGTTAATTGAAAACTAAAATCAACACTGTCAGGATTCGACGTAGTGATGATTCAATGTAATGATCTCATCTTTTCCCAGAGAAGAATGGTTTCTGCATGTTTTCATTAAAAAAAAAATCATACTTTTCAGTATCTAAACACTTGCACAGAGTTATAGTTATTTGCCAATAATTCGAGTATTTTGGACGTCAAAACCTGATGATTGTGCCACAAAGATCTAAGACAAGTCGAATTATTGACTCATTCAACGCCTGCTTTCTTTTCCGCAGCAATGAAAATGCCTACCGATAAGATTATGAGTATTTACACCAAAATATCTATAAAATATCAAAAATATTGTTTTGCCCTAATAACGTAATTTCACTCGCTAATTTTTAGCATCTTTGCTGACATGTTGCTTCCTAACACAGAAGTCACCTTGCCTGACACATGATAGTGGACAAAATAAGCCACTTTGAGTCTCACCTCGATGACGTAAGCGAATAGCCAGGTGGCTGCCGGATTATAACGACTCATTTGACGTAGTTATTCATTACGACTATTTTAGAGATATTTAAAAAATGTATGAAAACTGCGTTTGTTGTTGATAAAATAATTGTTAATAACTTTTTATTTCTGACGAAAAATCCGATAATCTAATATGATTGGACTATGCACAATACTCTCCAATTTTTAATTGAAAGCACCTTATAGTCTAAGAGCTGGCTACAGAGGGGGGCATGCGACTCAATGTAGTCGATATTTTATTAGGTACGCTTTAACCTATGAATTTCTGATAATGCATCGGCCACCTTCTGTCCCATCATTGGACTCTGAATACCACCTAGGACCAGCGTGACGACGTATTGAATTAGATGATAGGATTACTAGCATTTAAATGCAAAAAATATATTGAAAATACAATTATTGAATCTTACATTTTATTTGGCGCGCGTGGTCAGAAGTTGGATTGGTTTCGGAGATATCTATGTGGAAAAAAACGCTACACAGAAATTGAACATTGTAAATCAAATCTATTAGAATTGCCAGTGGCAGTTCCGCAAGGATCCGTCTTGGGACCATTACTTTACATCATTTATGTAAAGTCTTAATGTCAATAGCTCGGTTCTGTTTGCAGATGACACATCTATCCTTGTTAGTGCAACTAATACAAAAATGGTTTTGAATATGGCAAATCAGCAATTACGTGAAGCACGCACCTGGTTCACTGATAATAAACTAGCCTTAAACAACAATAAATCTATCTGCATGCGTTTCAACACTGGTAATATGGACTTTGATCACAACTTCTTAATTAAATCAAATACAAGCACAATCAGACAAGTTAAGTCAACCAAATTCTTACTGATCGTTTCATGGACTGTTCATATTAATGAAACTTGTAAAAAAGTAGCTCCGATCTGCCATTGTTTAAACTACTTGAGAGATGTAACAAACCAACAAGTTTTGTTGTCATATTACAATGCTCACTTCAGTTCAATAATTACCTATGCAATTATTGCCTGGGGTTCTTCACCAGAGGTCGTACGAGTATTTAAACTGCAGAAGAAAGCTGTACATTCTATAGTATAGGTGTAAATAAAAGAACTAGCTGTAGGAACATTTTCAAACAATTGGGAATTCTGCCACTACCTAGCATATTCCTACTGAATGTATTATTCTATGCAAAATCCGAATTTAGTAATCTAAACACAATTAACTTCAACCATAACTACAACACCAAAAACTCAACTACCTTAGAAATTCCTACACATCATTTAGTATTATATGGAAAGAGCCCCAAGTACATGGCTATAAAGGTGTTTAATAAACTGTCAAAACTTTATAAAGGACTTAATTACAAGGAATTTAAAAATAAAATCAAGTCCAGACTGAGTGAAAAATCTTCTTCTTTGAACGAATATTTTACTGACGACTTTTAATTTAATTTAATTTATTATTTAATATGTAAATAGTTAAATTTTAACGTTTTTAGACTTATCCTATATCATGTAAAGTGATCTTTTTGACAAATAAAAATTATTATTATATTATTTCAACTGTAGAAAAATTTCAGCTCAATTGGACGTCGCATCTCGAAGGGGTTCCATTATATCATTGTTGGGTTCCATAATATTGTACCATTGTTACCATAATTATATTAAATCATATTGTCATCAGTACTACACGTGCATGCAAAATTTCAGCTCAATTGGACCTCAAGTGGTTCAAATTTGACTTGCAAGATTTGAACTAAACACAAGATTTAAACTAACTAGCCTAACTAACATACATTCCATACAAATCAGGTTAAATAAAAGTAGTTTGTTAAATTGAAAATTTTTTAAAACTCCTGACCATATCCTGTAATCACCTCGTAATGTACCATCATAAATAGAAAACCGCATCGATACCAGTTGAAACAGTAGAGAGTCACATTGATGATGTACAGCTCTCTGAAAGTCTATCGAGATGAAACTTTGCTAAAAATTTCCTCGACAAACTACTCTTTCAAATAAATTGAACACTATGTTTTTAATTTAAATCACTGGCGCATTTGCCAAATTTTCAAATATGCTGTTAACAATAATTAACTGTTTAATGATGATGTGTAGCTAACTGAAGGTTTATCTAAATGCTATAACCTTCTCGACAAAACACTCTTTCAAATCAAGAAAACCCCGTCAAAATCGGATCATCCATTGAAGAGACATGGAGCCAGCAGCCACACCTACAAACATACACGTCAAAATTATAACTCCCCTATTTTTTGCATCGGGGGTTAAAAATGGAACACACACATGGTACGACACTGGCACACACATGATTATCTCGTAGAGATATTTGAGCTTTGATCGTCGCAACGAACCGAATTTTATTTTAAATACATTTTTCCTTCACTTACAGTTTTTCCTCATTGTTACTTATCTGGCCTAATAAGTAATTCGAGTGAGCATACAGATGGGTTAATGACTTTCTAATCTAATCTAATCAAATTTACGGTAGATAATTATAAAACTTGTGTTGATATAAGTAATATTAACAAAAAAATGCGCCAGTCTACTGTTATTAAACATTATAAAACAATATAAACAAATAAAAGTAATATATTACATTTAGCTATGCATAAGATTGCGTTGTTGTTATTTTTAGTAGTGGAGTTTTATTTTTCCGAATGTCTAGACAATGGATTAGCTTTGACTCCTCCGATGGGCTGGCTGCATTGGGAAAGATTTCGATGTCTTACAGACTGTCAAGCTTATCCAGATGACTGCATCAGGTAAGTGTTTTTCAACTCAAGTAATGGCAGAGGCCACTAAAATAGATATAATCGACTATTGTGGTGAATTTTGATGACCAAATCAAAGCTATCGAACAGAAAACCTGTTCAGGTAACAGCTCGATAAACATCCCAGACTAGTAGTTGGTCCCTAGTAGGGTATCCTTATTTCCTCCACCAGTTTGGTGCTTGCCATGGGTTGCCGTGAATATAAATAGAATATGACTTACTCTGACTTGAACTGAATGTTCGTCGTTTAGGATTCAGCAAATACGAAAAATTATTTTGAATCAAGAATATATTGGTTCAAAGTATATATGCAAATAAATATTTTTTTCATATGAAACAAATACCTTTGTTTCAAGAAAAATGTATTTACGACCCGCATTTTGATTTCTTGTCACAAAAGTATTGGTTTTGTATAAAGAATTTATTTATTTGCGTTTACATAAATCAATATATTCTTGAATTAATACTTAAAAGTTGTACATCGGTAAATTATCTACCTTAAAGATCCCATACATTTTTTTCGTATGCCAAACCGTTTTGGAGATACGACACGGACTAAGTGACAAATGCATTTAGTTCCACCAAACCTCTTTCGCACCACATATTTCGCAATTATCTTGCTTTCTATGTCTCAGAATTAAAATTAAATATTGCTGTTATAGCTCGGTGATCTTTATTCTCTACCAGAATGTCTTATACATTTTATTTACATTTATTTACAGTGAATAAGTCAAAAAATGCATTCGTTTCCCACCACCCTAGAGGTAGAATGCTCGGCGCGCTTTTTTTACATGGTTCCCCAGGAGGCCTAATCCATGCCGGATCTTAAATTAGTAAATATTTCCGTCTCCTTCGGTATCTGAAATGTTATCATCCAATGACAAGTCGTTGTCATTACTTTCATTCTGATAAGATTCTACGTCGGCCTTTTCGTCATTCATAGCAATTATAGGTGCGGTATTCAAGCAGGAGTGACCGTGGCAATGGCCACAAGCTGTTGAACAATTCAAGACTACTTTCCTACAGCTACTTTTCCTGCACAACCCTTCGTGAAGTTGCAAAAAATTGAATTTAACAATATGTCTGATGCTGGTGGTAACTGCGTTGGTACTGGCTACAAAATATCATTCTTCCTAATCCAGCCCCACTGCTCAGGATCAATGTCTTTTCCCAACCAGGTTTGAACTTGATAATACACTCTACACAAATGCTGAGACATAGAAAGCAAGATAATTGTGAAATATGTGGTGCGAAAGAGGTTTGGCGGAACTAAATGCATTTTTCACTTATACCACGTCGTATCTCCAAAAGGGTTAGGCGTACAAAAAAAATGTATAGAATCTTTAAGGTAGAGAATTTGCAGGCGTACAACTTTTATAATAGGTGTTGTTCCCATTTGGGCCATAAAAACTGAGTTAATCGCGAATCCGCGGTTTCCGCGACCCTCCGACGCGGTTTTCACGAAATCCTCCAGGTGTATCGTGGCGTAACTACCAAGTGTTATTGAAAACGTCAAAATAAACAAAATAAAAAAAAAATGTGGGGCACGAATTTAGCACAGAGGTCAATTTTACAACTAAAACGCCTGGATTATTATGTTAATATCTCTTATTGATAATAAGTTATCATCAGGGTTGGGTTTATCGAAAAAGCTAGGTTCCTTCGGCAAGTTAGGATGGTTGAGCCGAAAACTCAGGAATTTATTATAGCCTGCCAAGCATTTCTTTATATGAAGGCTTATGCAGGGTGTAATTAGTTTCATGTCACTAAAAAAACTGGTTGAGGGAAACGACTAGAGAAACAAAAAAACCTTATATAACATGGGGTATATCTAAAACCCATAGTTTTGGAGAAAAGAACTAAACAGAAATTTCGAAAATTTTTAGTAATATTGTTTGAGAACTGCTAGGAATGTTGGGGTACGATTTATTATCGTCACGTATGTCGGCGCCTTTGACCATCAAACATGCTAATGTGGTCCCATTAAAGTGCCGCGCTTCTTTGTTTGAAACTGGGTGGCGGCGAGAACACAAGTCGGTAATCATTACACTTTTTTTTGACTTTTTAAAGGTAAGTAAGAAACTTTGATGATTCGGAACTATACGTCCATTGACCCAGAAAAGCAGTGGTTCTCAAATGTCTCCTACCTTAATATTCAAATTTTTGACCTGGGTCAGTTTTTTCCAAAGTGCCCCTAGAGGAAAAAGTTAAATAGGTTTTTTGTTTGTCTAGTGGGTCCCCATTACTTTTTTTTTAATGACATGATACTAATTACACCCTGTATTTAGGTAAGAGTAAAGTACATTTAGATTTTGACTACGAAATCGATGCAACCTGAAATTTGAGTGTAGAAAACTATTGTTTAAGGTCTCATAAACATGTAGAAAAAAGTATATTAAAATCGGCTTCCGGCTAAACTTTTGGATAGGGGGAGGTGTTAAAAAAGATGTTTTGCAAATACCTTGAAAATTACGAATTTTACCAAAAAGTGTTGAAACATATACAACTCAAAGATTATGAAATTACTTTGAATTTGAGACTAAACTCGTCCAATTTGGTCAATAGTTGACCGAAATACGGTTTCTTTATGGTTTAGTATGTTTGCATCTCTTTCTAAAAATCATATTTCAACGTGAATTATTCGTGACGAACTCAAAAACTAAGAGTCTAGAAAAAAAATGTTCACTACAAAGTTGTAAGATAATTTAATTCTCTACAATTTTGGCGCTAGTACAAAAAAATTGGCCAAGTTATGGCAATTTGTTGCTAAAAAAGTACCCATTTTTTTTTTTATGAAAGTTGAAATTGCAAAATTCCTTTAAATTATGTTTTGACAAAAAAGTTCATTTAGACTTCTTGCAGTATTTGGAATAATAGAATTTCCTCGAAAGTAATGTGTATTTAAAGAAATCAGATTTTGTTGGAAAAAAACGTGTTTTTATCTGAATCTGTTAGACAATAATCTTTAAACAAACAAAATATTACAAATTTCTATTGTGAAATAAACCAACCATGCGTTCATTTATCTTAATATCAATGTCTTCTATGGCAACTTGAATATGATAAAAATTATGAAAAAATAAAACAAAATTTTGTAATTATTGTCGAAAACGTTTTTTAATGCGTACAAAAAAAATTATGTAGTTTCTTGAAGTATAATATTAAACTAAACGATCACGGGTAGATTTTCTTTATTACCATTTAGTTCTTTACTACAGGTGTTTGAATATCACTCCTTTTGTAAATTTATTAAAAGCTTTTATTACTTCCACATCCAGTGGAAGTATAGTAACGACAAAAAAATTTTTAAAAATTTTTTTTGTTCAAATAGGCTTAGAATGTCACGAAACGTCGAGGTTTTAAGTTTGAGAGAAAAAAAATTTATGTCTGTCGGTCTGTCTGTCTGTCGGTCTGTCTGTCTGTAACTTTTTTTGTGCGCACGTTTACTCTGGAACCGTTTGAGATATTGACTTGAAATTTGGTACACGTATGTACTTTAACGAGATCTAGAACTAGATTATATTTTCATCTTGTTCCGTCGAAGGGTTGGGGGGTAAATTTGGGGAAAATAGGTAAATCAAGCAGGTAAGAGTCCATAAAATTGGTATTTAGTATATACAAGAGAAGCTGAGGTCTCAAAAAAAAATTTGGCATTAGCCACCCCCATTACCACCCCCACCCCATTATTAAAGGGGATGAAAAAAAATTGTGAATTAGGGTGTGTACAAGAACCAGAAACCTCAAAATGTTTTGTACTTCATCCACCCCCACTACCACCCCCTATCACCACCCTCACCCCGCTACCGATGTGGGGTATCATTTTATGGGTTTTTGGGGTAGAGGATTTCAAATATTATATTATTAATGTTCCATAAACAATTATTTCCATATACAACATTTTTTCGTTGTGAGTGACTTAGATAAAAAATCTGGATGTGGAAGTAGTGATTCCTTGGGCAGCGGTTTTTAACTTGCCTTGTTAGTATGGGTCAAATCTTGCAACTGAATTTTAAAACAGTTATCCCCATCTGATTGAGCTGAAATTTTGCATACACGTTTAGTTTGGATGACAATGCTTGGTTAGCTAAGTGACGTCATTCTAAATCCAATATGGCGGACTCCCAAAGATGGCGGACCAGTTATTTTTTAAAAGCTTGTTTTTAAAAAGTTCTTTTACTTCCACATTTAGTGGAAGTATAGTAACGACAAAAAAATTTTTAAAAATTTTTATTGTTCAAATAGGCTTAGAATGTTACGAAACGTCGAGATTTTAAGTTTGAGCGAAAAAAAAAATTTCTGTCTGTCGGTCTGTCTGTCTGTCGGTCTGTCTGTCGGTCTGTCTGTAACTTTTTTTGTGCGCACGTTTACTCTGGAACCGTTTGAGATATTGACTTGAAATTTGGTACACGTATGTACTTTAACGAGATCTAGAACTAGATTATATTTTCATCTTGTTCCGTCTAAGGGTTGGGGGGTAAATTGGGGTAAATTTGGGGAAAATAGGTAAATCAAGCAGGTAAGAGTCCATAAAATTGGTATTTAGTATATACAAGAGAAGCTGAGGTCTCAAAAAATATTTTGGCATTAGCCACCCCCATTACCACCCCCACCCCATTATTAAAGGGGATGAAAAAAAATTGTGATTTAGGGTGTGTACAAGAACCAGAAACCTCAAAATGTTTTTTACTTCATCCACCCCCCCTACCACCCCCTATCACCACCCCCACCCCGCTACCGATGTGGGGTATCATTTTATGGGTTTTTGGAGTAGAGGATTTCAAATATTATATTATTAATATTCCATAAATAATTATTTCCATATACAAAATTTTTTCGTTGTGAGTGACTTAGATAAAAAATCTGGATGTGGAAGTAGTGATTCCTTGGGCAGCGGTTTTTTAATTATAATTTTACTTCCACATCCAGTGGAAGTATAGTAACGACAAAAAAATTTAAAAAAAATGTTATTGTTCAAATAGGCTTAGAGGCTTAGAATGTCATGAAATTCGAGATATTAAGTTTGAGAGAAAAAAATTTCTGTCTGTCTGTCGGTCTGTCGGTCTGTAACTTTTTTGTGCGCACGTTTCCTCTGGAACCGTTTGAGATATTGACTTGAAATTTGGTACATATAGGTACTTTAACGAGATCTAGAACTAGATTATATTTTCATCTTGTTCCGTCGAAGGGTTGGGGGTAAATTGAGGTAAATTTGGGGTAACGAGGTAAATCAAGCAGGTAAGAGTCCATAAAATTAGTATTTAGTATATGCAAGAGTAGTTAAGGTCTCAAAAAAAATTTTAGCATTAGCCACCTCCACCCTATTATTAAAGGGGATGGAAGAAAAAATGTGATTTAGTGTGTGTACAAGAACCAGGAACCTCAAAATATTTCCCCCACTACCACCCCCTATCACCACCCCCCACCCCACTACCGATGTGGGGTAACGTTTTGTGGGTTTTTGGGGTAGAGGACTTCAAATATTATATTATTAAAGTTCCATAAACAATTATTTCCACATACAAAATTTTTTCGTTGTGAGTGACTTGGACAGAAAATCTGGATGTGGAAGTAGTGATTCTTTGGGCAGCGGTTTATATTTCTTAGTACGTCTCGCTCGGATGTCTCTAGTGATGATTTTACAGCCATTTAAAGTTGAACAAAGAACTGCGTCCTTTTGCTCTACAAATTGCCTGTTTTTAACCATTCATATGTATATAAACTTACTTTTCGGCCTAGATGTCGAAAAAAATAATTACTTGAGATTTACTAGTGAAATATTTTTGTCGAACTCCTCTATACGTTTCCTTAAATATATAAGGAATTAAAAAAAAACAGACTGCAACCAACAGCTATTCTCCGGACTAATGCCCCGCCGAGCGCTCAATTACAAATTACAAGCCTGGCCGCGTTAAGTGCAATAAGTGTGTATTGACACAGAACGCTAAAGCTAGATGGAGCCTGCCATTTTGTTGTATGTCGTTGTTTTATAAATCTTGTCATGTACCAAGAGTGAACAAGTGCCTCGTTCCAGCCATTTCAGACCTACCTTACATTGACGAGAGCCAATAGCTTGAAACTGCAGTCTGCAAATGGTGTGGAGTGGCTGGCACGAGAGCTCTTTTGATTAAGAATAAGTTTTTCGGCCGGTGTCTGACGAAATCGAAACTTTAGCGTTTTGTGTCAATACACAGTTATTGCATTTAACACGGCCAGGCTTGTAATTTGTAATACAGTGCTCGGTGGGGCATTAGTCCGGGAATAGCTTATTGGTTGCAGTCTATTTTTTTTTATTGATTATATATTTAAGGAAACGTATACAGGAGTTCGATAAAAATATTTCATTAGTAAATATTCTCTAAAGTATACCTAATTACTTGAGATGTAAGGCAGACTTATTTCTTTTCATTTAATTCTGACCCAGCCTCACACGCTGCGTCACTCGCTGACTCGATTTACGTAAAAATGAAGGGTTCTGTCTTCTCCATAAAGAAGGATGTCTCTGAAGAAGAGGAAGACGTAGACTGAAATGAAAATAAACGTAGAATTTTACTTACTTTTCCTTTTTTTTACGTTTTTTTTACATTTTTAAAATAATAAATATTTTTTTAATTTAAAATACACTTTCAATACAATACAATAGATACTCATATTATAATATTTTAACTTCATTAATTTAATATTTATAATTACTTAATGAATTTCGCACATTTTTTTCTTAACTCATCGAATATTGCATGATTTTGGTCATTTTGAAAGTCATCTTGTATTTTTATTTTCACGTCGCTTTAGTTGTTAAAAGTATTAAAAATATCTGTCTGAATATTTTAAGTTTGATAGAAAATGTTTATTAATATTTATAGAATTTTGCATGATTGTGATCTTAAACTCGGCCATTTTGGTACCGCCATTTTCTTTTAACACCAGATTCGTAATCAGCCAAAAACTTTTCGGTGAATATTTTCAGTCTAAAAGAAATCGAATTTTTTCCGATTATAACGAGGGTTATAACATGTGCAAAATAATTTTTCATAAAAAAATTAGTTTTCCTGGAAGCCAAAAAAAAATTGCTACAAAAAAATTGTAGAAAGCTTCATTTACGATTATAGAAAGCAATTAAAAAAGTATTTAGGCAAATCCATTTCCCATCGATTTTCTAATAACTTACTTTTTCACCTCTTGATGCACCCCACTAAAACTAGTTCTACAGATTGGTGAATACTGGTATTAAAAAACCTTAAATATATTTCAAACATCATTTTGGAAATCATTTAACATTGCTTGTTGTTTCGACTTATCCGTTTTGTGACATTTATGTGTAGGTAGGTTCATTAAAATTTCAATTTGAATGAAATTACGACTTTATAAGAAGTAATTCATAATTTACAGGTCCAATTAAACAGCTTCTACAAAATTATTTGTTTTATAACAGCTGTTATTAGGCTCTTCAAGTTAAATAGAGATTGTTAGGAAATGTCTTAAAAAATTATTCTGCAATAATTAAACATGTTAACTTTTTGTTGTATAAATACTCTAACAGATTGTTTCATAGTACTTATATGTAACTCATTAGCCAATGAAGAATTTTCCTCACCTGAAGTAACTGACCATTTTCATAAGTGGTTTCCCACACAGCACAGGATGACCCCGGGACATCCTAAAATGATCCCATATATCCGATAAATGGATTGCTCATTGGGGATGCCGATAGGAAGTTCCTAATCCTTCGGTCCTAATAACAGCCAGAATAGGGATATCCACTGGATAACCTATGCGGATATCTATAGGATCACCTTTAGGGTTGATGATGTCCTATATAAAACCTACATAGGGATAACCAAAGGCTATCCCAAGGGCTATCCATAGGTCAACCTGTTGGGCTAATATAGGTTCCAAATACATGATAATTCATAATTCACGTAAGGTACAAGTAAGAAATTTTGTATTTAGTTTTTATTTACATTATATTTTCATCGTGACACAGTTAATTTTATTAGTGGAAGGGATTACTTATAAAATATGATCCTAATAACAGCCAGAATAGGAATATCCACTGGATAACCTATACAGATTATCTATAGGATAGCTTTTAGGGTTGTTGATGTCATATATAAAACCTATATATGATAACCAAAGGCTATCCCAAGGGCCATCCATGGGTCAACCTGTTGGGCTAATGTAGGTTCCAAATACATGATAATTCATAATTCACGTAAGGTACAGATAAGAAAATTTTTATTTAGTTTTTATTTTCATTATATTTTCATCGTGACATATATATAGTTGATGTCCTATATTTTATATAGGACATCAACAATCCTAATATTTATATATTGGCTAGCTTATTCTTAGCGCTAGTTTCAATAAGTCATGGTAGATGGCTCTCCTTGCAATTTGCAAATTACTTCTGTTGCGATACCCACCTAGTCAGCAGTGTTTACCGCCAAAAAGTCAGAAACTAAAGTGTAGTCTATCCACTGCACAAGAAAATGCACATATTGCAAATGCATATTTTATTATTTATTATTTTTTTGCAATATGAGATTTGTTTATTACCCAAGGAAGGGTGAGTGAGTATACCCAGAATTTCAAATTGTTGTCAACAGCAATCACAATATTTTAGAAAGAGATAGATACCTATGGATAACCCTCCGATTAAAGAACTTATATCTAGATACATAATGGCATTGATTTATTTGTCGCTGAAAGACTCACAATCTAAGGCACTTCTTCCCATAAGTTGCTGATTGGCCCATCGGCGTATTCGCGGCCGCTCGTGCACGATCGGCTTCAGTTCGATTATCATAATCTCAGTTGACAGTTCGGCCATTAATGTCAATAAATGTTTTTCGTGTTCTCCGACCAAAAACTGGTGAAAAAGTAATTTTATTTTAAGTTGTGATTTGCTTAATACCTAAATAATATTCTCTATTCATATTTACACAGGTTAGTGACAATATATTTTGTGCAAATAAATAGTGGTGCTGTGCCGTTTGCAGAAAGCAGTTTAGAAAAGAAGAAAATCGATCGTTCCATAGTCGTAACATGATGAAGTTCAGTTTACAGTTATAAAGTAAATAGCAATTAAATTTTAATATCCTTTCAATACATATTTATCTTACTGTTTTATCTTACTGTAATATCGTATGCCTACATCACGTTATATAAAGAGCCGGTAATGCAGGAATTGCAATAATTCATTTTAATGAAAATATTTACCATTCTACACATTTTCTACACACACAACGCCACTGTTGCCTATGGGATGTGATGTTCATCTATCCATTTTAATGGACATATAATGTGACTACGTTAGGAGCAAACAAGGTATATAGTGAAAAGATAGCCTGTTATGTATCTAGATATAAGTTCTTTAATCGGAGGGATAACCGGATGCAACTTTTGTGGATGTCTAGATTGTCCAGATTTTAACCTAAATTGGTCCCTTTTCTTCCTATGGGGACAACCATGGGCTATCCCATTGTGGATGTCTGTAGGTTATTGTCCATATTTTAACCTAAATTGGTCCCTTTTTCTTCCTATGGGGACAACCATGGGCTATCCCATTGTGGATGTCTGGAGGTTATTGTCTATATTTTATCCTAAATTGGTCCCTTTTTCTTCCTATTGACAACCATGGGCTATTCCATTGGGGATATCTGTAGGTTGTCCAGATTTTAACCCGAATTGGTCCCTTTTTCTTGCTATGGACGACCATGGGCTATCCCATTAAAGACATCCATGGGCAAATCCGATTTGCACCAAAGGGATATCCACAGGAGGTCCGTAATCGGGATTAACACAGTTTGGGACGTCCCCATCCTCCAAGTATGGCCATTGGTTGTCTTGAGGTTATCGAATGCTGTCTGGAAAAGTTGTGAGTTTTTATTTGTAGTTTATAAGATTACTAAATGGTTGCCAAGTTCTATAGGAGGTATATAAAATTACTAAAAGATGTTAGGACCTTAGGTTTTATAAAATAGCAACGGAAATATTTCCACCACAGATTCATATAACTTTTAGTAACTGTTACTATTGTGTATATAAAGAGGTTTTATAAAAATTGCAGTAACAAATTTATAAAACTAAGTAATAGTGTTCAGTTCTTATATAGGCAATTGCTACAATGATCCTACATTCACGGTAGAAACTTTTATATAACTTGAGGAGAAATAGAACTTAAAAACACTACAATAAAACATCAATTTTAATTTTGTCTGTAACTTGTAACTACAGTTGCTTTTACAAAACCATTAGAAATTTTCAGAAACACTACATTACTATTTGGTACTTTGCTGTAAATATGGGGTATGGCATATACATAAATATAGCTAGTGTCAAAAAATCTGTGAGCTTTATTGTTTTCTGTGTAAAATGGAAAAATTAAACTGGAAAAAGTTAAATCAAGTGGCACTTTCCGTCGAAAAATCAAAAGAAATTTACGTAAAATCTTATATTCCTTGTCCTCACTAAATTTGCAGCCAGTTAACAATAATGCAATAGAATCTGTCATTGAGAATGATAATAATGTACAACAGATATGTGCCAATATAATGAACCACTGTTTTCCCATGCAGCTGGAACAACAGTGAGTATAGGTAATTTATGTCCTGGCTCTTGGGTTTGTAGTATTTTAAAAGACATCGTTTTAATAACTTTAAACTTTAAATGGAAACACCAGAATTTAGAATATTTACACTCAAAATGAAACGCAATTTTGAGGTTATGATTCTTCTGTCATCCGCGATATCCCGCAAACTCTGGTAAATTTAAAGGTTTTATTAGTTTTGTCGTAATAACTAAACGATTTATAAGAATACCAGGAGTTACTTATCAGTTGTATAACAACCTTTTAGTATTTTCAATTAGGACACGCTATTTTTATGCCTTCATTAGACACCTTATTGATATAATAAGATTTTTGAGAGAACTAATGAAAAACCAGTCTAAAATTCAATATGCCCAGCAAATCATACCTTTCTAAAAATAGGTAAATATAAATATGTAATACAAATTAAAAAGTGCAATGTTTTTTACGAAGAACTAAATGTTGTCAAAAATAAAAAAAAGTATAATTATTAGTTAAAAATGTTTAATATCTGTTATTTCGGTGGCGCGTCTATTTTCTCGAGGTACAAATGTCAATTTTACAGTCCAGAGACCGTGGCAGTAAAATTTCAACAGATTTTGTCACTACACATACATATGTTTAATTGATGTTCATATTTACTACATATGTAAAAGAAAAGCTTCCATACTGTAAGAAGAGAAGATTAATAAACTCAACACCATCACTTAAAAGAAAGAAACAGAGATTGGTGCTGAAAGAAAGAGCAAGCGAGAAGCCCGATAATGTATTAAGGTCTCCTAAACTTCATCGTTACTATTGTAAAGATTGTATATAATGGTTGCGAAAATAATTCCATTACCTTATGAAGGTTTTGAAAAGTACATAATGAAGTTATATAGGAGTAATAGTTATATTTCTATTACTTTTTGCTGTAAGGCGTAAAGGTTACTAAACAACGGTAATGGTTACCTTTATAGAGTGCGCCATTTAAGCTCTATAAGTAATATAAAGCGGTAACTGAAAAGTGGTCATCAACAATCTACTTTACTAAAGGTTTTATAATTTGGTGATGGTAATATGGAGAATACCTTTACAAAACAAAAATTGTCCATTGGGTATGTAGCTATTATATAGCGACAAAGTTCTTATGTAGTGTAAAACTACTGCGAATTATTCTATAGAGATAAACCGTGGTTTACATTAGCAAATAATTCAGCTTCTTATGCAGACATTATAATTTACGAAGCTTCCATAGTAGGACAGTGGGTTCTCTTTTCCCGAATAATCAATTTAGTATATTAAGCAGCCATTATGAAACCATGCAGCTCTTTGGTTAGTTTGGTGATAATATACACATCATAGCTCTCTAGAACCTTCAGTTGTTATGTAAAAATATAACTAAACAAAATTTCAATATTGCCAGTAAGAAGTCAAGTGGTTCCAGAATGTTCTCCACTACGCTTCATCTTCTTTTATATGTTGACTACTTGACAGCATACTGATTATTCTGATACCGTTTAGATGCGTTAGCTGACGAGAGCGGAAATTATAGATCAACTGATGTATTTCCCATGTTATAACAAGAACATGAATTATTTCTCCCACCTAAATAGTTTTACTGCCGCAGGTGAAATGCTGTAAATTTCCGGCTGTATAAAAGTTTTTTATGCATTCACTGAATCCCTTTAGAACACCTTAATAAATTGTCTGTGTAAGTGCAGTTATCAATAATTGTTATCTGTATAAGCCTACGTGTTTTATAATTAGTTTTAATAACATTTATACCACAAGTTTTATAATAGCCCTATAACCAACATTTATGTAATCGTTATAAAACAATTATATTTTCATAATTACTTGAAGTTCTATGGCACAACAATAGGTTTTTATTATCATTTAACTACTAATTTTAGTGAAAGGCTTTTTCAACAAATGGCAAATAGGATGGTAGATGACGGTTTTCTCAGTGCTGGATACGAGTATATTATAATAGATGACTGCTGGGCCTCAAAATCTCGAGATGCAAACGGCCGACTTCAGGGTGATCTTGAGAGATTTCCGAGTGGAATCAAAAATCTTGCTGATTATGTAAGTAGATAGACAATTATTTCATATTTTTCGTAGTTATTAATATTGTTTCTTATTATATTGTTTGTATCATAAAAGTATTTACGGACATCTTCGCAATTGTGTCTTTAAAATAGTGTGGTATAGAATAGGATAGAATAGAATAGGATAGGATAGGATAGGATAGGATAGGATAGGATAGGATAGGATAGGATAGGATAGGATAGGATAGGATAGGAGAGGAAAGGACATGACAGGACTGGACAGGACAGGGCAGGACAGGACAGGACAGGACAGGACAGCACAGAACAGAATATAACAGAACAGAACAGAACATAACAGAACAGAAGAGAAAAGAATAGAATAGAATAGAATAGAATAGAATAGAATAGAATAGAATAGAATAGAATAGAATAGAATAGAATAGAATAGAATAGAATAGAATAGAATAGAATAGAATAGAATAGAATAGAATAGAATAGAATAGAATAGAATAGAATAGAATAGAATAGAATAGAATAGAATAGAATAGAATAGAATAGAATAGAATAGAATAGAATAGAATAGAATAGAATAGAATAGAATAGAATAGAATAGAATAGAATAGAATAGAATAGAATAGAATAGAATAGAATAGAATAGAATAGAATAGAATAGAATAGAATAGAATAGAATAGAATAGAATAGAATAGAATAGAATAGAAAATTTTGACCATAAATCATTGTTACGTACAATATCGCTTTTGTCACAGCAATTATAAAATAATAAACAAATATAAAACAGGTTGTACAAAAACATGTAAAAAACAAAAAATAAACAATATGTGCATTTGTGCATATAGTTAATATCTAGATGAGAGGAAAATCCTCCAGTACTGGCAAGAACTTACTAGGATTAGTTCATTCAAAGGAGTTTATTACATATCCTTTGAAATCAAGAACTAAAAAACTATTAGTTAAAAAGGTTACACCTAAGAACTCTAATTGGCCTATATACCGGGACTGCAGGTTAAATCACCACCTACACAGACTTAGAATAGCGGACAACGCTGAATGCCAACTGTGTTTGGAGGAAGATGAAACGACAGCGCATGTTTTATGTACATCCTGTCCTGTTGCAGAAAGAACCAAGTTCTCACTTTTTGGCAAAGTGCAACTGCTGCCAGAGAACCTGGACAATCTCTCACCTATAAGGTAATAAGGTAATCGGCTTTATTAAAAAGCTGAACCTATTGGGTGAAATATAATTAGGAGTGAGCCATAATAGAGCAGATGGTTGCAGTGGAAAGTCTGTATAGTAGCCCACTCACATATCAACTTAACCTAATCGAATATTGAAAAAACATTAAATATAAGGCAATTTTTTTTCTTCGATGTTGTAGGGGCAAGGCCCTCATTAAGAGTCCAAGTTTTCCACCTCGAGAGGGTGCTACTTTAGCTGCCATCTTGTTATAAAGGCCTACGCCGATATCGAACTCATACGTCAGGGGCATTTCGACAGCTCTTTGAATAATTAAAATATCGGCGTCTTCAGCAGCTTGACATACGTACGTGCAAGTTGCAAGTAGATTCTCCGAATGTCTTTTTTTTATCATTGGAATGAAGGGAATCTTGTTATCAATCTCCAATTTTTTTCTAACATTTCATTGATCCAATTTATACTTATAAACAAAGATTATACCGTGCGTGTAATTTCCCATTAGGCATGTACATTCACGTAGCGCGAAAACTATGACAACACCGGCAGCCGTAAATTCGTCCGTCGGTGGAGCATTCCAGCTCTGTTATTTCATTTCAGCCAGCTGGCACACGCGATGTTGCAATTCTACTCCCCATGCCTAGCCCGCGACTACGCACACGGTATAAAAATAGTAGGCTCTAAGAGCCGTTGTTTCTAACACCACGGCAGGCCTTTTATTAATATATTTTCTTTCTTTATAAACAAATCCACTTTTCTCATCAATATTTTGCCCAAAATGGATGTCATATCTCGACTTTCAATTGGCGGGGGTAGGAAAATTTTTTTCTTTGTGCTTTTAAACACATGCTAATAATTTTTATTTTTATTCAAAATATTGATGAGAAAAGTGAATTTGTTTATAAAGAAAATAAGTAAATTAATAAAAAATGGTTTAAAAATGAAAAAAATTGTTAATATCACTGAAAAGAAGATAACAGAAGCTACAATCTGAAAAAACAATTTACTGTACGATATGATGCACTTAAACAACCGACGATTCGATTTTCGACTTTGCTTTTGTTTTTTAGGCGTTATTATTAACATGCCAACTTGAAATTTGGTATGACGATTTACTTTCACTGGAGGCATCGTTTCCTAAAATTTCATTAAAATATTTGCATTATTGTTTAAGTTATCATCAATTGTTTAAAATCTGCCGCTCTTTATTATTTTTATTTATTACAACTTGCAAAATAACCAAAACGGTTCGGAAAATCCAGTTTTCTGCGAAATTTTATTATGACTAATGTCTTTTTTATCCATTGCGATACGAGCGATACAACCAATATATTTAAGAAAAACTGCGAAAAAACACAATTTTCAACGTTCTTTTATTTAACCAAATGACTTGCAGGACAAAGATTTATTCCAAATATTTGCAATGTGTCCAACAAGTTCCAGCAAGAAAATTGTTATTGTAAAACAATTATTTACAAATTTTAATTTTACTCCACTAGTAACTAAAAATTTAAAAATAAAATTAGATATATAAAAACTTTTTAAAAACTATATTATTATTTTGGTTTACTAACATAACTTATTCTTTTTTTTATAAAAAAAAATAATAATAAAATCTTGTTTTTAAAAAGTTTTTTACACTTAATTTTTTTAAATATAAAATGGTGAATGTTGTTCACTTTAGAACAGACAATATCTACTTGAAGACTAAAATTCAAAGTAGAATCAATAACAGAGTCTAAGAATGTTACTGTTTTACTTGTATCAACATATTCTATTTTGAAATGATCGTTAGTAGTAGTAATATTTGTAAAATACAAAAATGCCATCTTTTTCATATTAATAATAATTAATGCCATTCTTCAAATTATTCAATGACTCTTTATTTTCTCCAGACCATATACAGTAACACTGTGAATTATTTATGATAGATGTGTGTGCATATATAAAAACATCTCCATTTGTTATGTAATCTGTCAAGTAATTAACGAAAATAAGAAACGTGGGCATATAATAGAACCTTGAGCTATATGAATCTCCATGTAAACGATATTATACGCTTTCGAGTTCATTGAAACTAGCGTTTTTCTATTTTCTAGATTTAGAATATTTTCACATATTCCCATTGCCTCTCAATTTCTAGAAATTTTAAATTAACAGAATCGAAGGCCGCAGTTATATAAAAAAAAGAGTGATTTCTTTTTTTAATAAATTCAGAGGTTGCTATGTTTGTAAATTTATTGACTCTATAACTAAATTCACTGTTAGTAAATAGCTTATTAGATTCTAAGCACGAATTTATCCTATTAGCAACTACTTTTTCAGGATTTTTGGATAAATAACTCAACTCAGTGATTTTGAATTAATTTCAAACCATGTTTTTATACAGGGGAATTATTTCAATTAATTTCAGCATATCCGGGAACTGTCCGAGGTTTATTGATAAATTTACAGAATATGCAAACAAAATCTGCTAGAACATACTTATAATCCTTTAGAGGCCTTATAGATATCTCATCAATACCTGCTTAATTTTTGTTTTTCATGTTTTTTATGATAGTGATGATCTCGTCTCCTGTTGCAGGTTCAATAGAAGTAGTGATATTAATTATTTCGGCTGTCTTGGCAGTTATTTTATTTCCAAATTGAATACCTATTCAGTTTAGCTTTGACACAAGTAAAAAAATAGTCAGCAAACTTTTTTTCATAATTTATTTTTATACTAGTTTTCGTTGTCTGTTTTTCTTGGCCTAATCTGTTATTATCAGCTTGCCATAACACTTAATTTTTATTCTGTGAATTTTCAACCCTGTTTGTATTAATTTATATTCTTATATTAGATATTTTATTATTAATTCCTTTTTTTTGTGGCTTGTGAATGATCTCATCAGTTCGGGGCAATATAATAGAGATAATTTAAGTTGTTTAATTCTTATTTTGTTCTAAAATCAGTTTTAGGCTTATTATTTTCGACTGACATAACTTTCGTTTAACAATTTATATCCAGACACCATTAAGTTGAGATTTAACACATCAAATACAGGTAACAATCACTGATGTTATTATACTCTCTTCTAAATAAGCTAAAGTTATAAAACAAATAAGCAAATTGAAACGATTTTGAATTTAGAAAAACTTTTATATGTGTTATTACAATACATCTAAATAATTACATGGTTGGAGATAAGTGAATCCACTATTATAAACTGCAGGTCAATTCTTGTTGGTACTTTTACTTTATGTTAATGAGAAGGAGTTAATTATAACAAAAGATTTATTTTCCAGAGTATCGATACACAGGTCTATAAAAAAAAAAGGTCTTGTCCTAATGTTCTAATCTAATTTTTTTGAAGTATTTTATCATGCTGAAGCCAATTTTGGACAAAAAAAATTCTATCGTTCCAGTTTCCCTTTACCCCACCCCCCCTATCCCTTAAAAAGGGCAAAAAAAGGTCTTGACCTGGTTCTAATCTAACTTTTCTTAAATACTTTGACGCAGTGAAGCCAATTTTGAACTAAAAAAAATTCTATCATGTCAGTTTCCATTCCCCAAAATTTTTTTTGTGTCCAAAACTGGTTTCGGCGTATCAAAGTACTTCAGAGAAGTTAGGTCAGAACCTTGCAACAGGACCTTTTTTGCCTTTTTTGGGGGTTGAAAGGGGGTGGTGGAGAGAAATTGACAAGATAGAAAATTTTTTTGTGTCGTAAATTCTTCTTCAGTGTGTCAAAATACTTCAGAAAAGTTAGATGAGAACCTTAGGACAAGACCTTTTTTTTGTAGATCTATGTAATTTTTCTTCATTAAAATCACTCGTTGGTACTATACACAGTACAGTACCTTTAGGTACTGTTACAGGGGCAATTTTCATAGCAATTAATTGCTGGACGACACACTGGAGCAATTAATGGAACAATATTGCGCAACAATGTGCGATTTTCAACAAGTATTTCGGCAACATATGATCATATTGCTCAACATCGTTCTAGTTGCTTGCAATTTTAGTTCGAGTTGCCGTATATCCACCGGGTTTGGGAAATTAAGGAAGATTATTCTTTCTATCTCGCTCGCCCATATACCTACCTCCGTCATATTCTCTCTCTCTCATAGCAGTTTCTTTTGTAAGTATGGGACCCAATTTGTTCACAAGTAATTCAAAATCACTTCGGTTGAATAAAAAGTCGTCTAAACGTAATTCATTCCACAATGTAGGAGGCAATAATTGTCGTCGAGCTAAATATGGTCGCACTCACATTCGCCTGTTTCTTTTCTTTTTTCTTGTATTTATTGCATGCATAATGATAAAAGCACTTGAAGCAGCGAAGTAGAGTTCCTCCATCGCCGGAAATAGTTGCTCTACTGAATTTGCCGTGTACACATCTAGTGTCTAATTGCTGGATATTAACAAATATCGGTAGCCACTATTCAGCAACTTATTGACGAATAGTTGCCTGTTGCTGTAGTTGCTGATGTTGTCGTGACGTAAAAGCCGGCAGATATTGCTGGCAATTAAACAATTTTTATCGCCCGTGTAACACTACCTTTAGGAACCTAAGGCCATCGCTCCACCAGGCGTCTCGTCATAGACGCGTACTAGATGCGGCATCATAAGCTGTACGCTTAGTCGAAGGTTACATTGGATGCGTAGTCGTACGAATTTTTATTTGTGTGTATTCGGACGAATAGTGATGTGACGATCGACTGGTTACACTGGATCGGTCTTCGAGCGAGTCTTTTGCATTTGCAACATGGACGACGATGATTTCTACGTGTTAAGAGAATAGTGTTTTAAAGTATTTGATTTTAAAAAAGAAGAAAAAATATTGGGTTAATGATGTACACTTGACAAGAAATAAGGAAAGTGAATATGTGACGCTGTACAGTGAATTAAGTGAGCAACTTCTTCCCACAATTGTTTCACTATATTTCTATTGTGATACTCCTTACATGCTTGATCCCATAATGGATTATTACTTTGGACACATATAATTAATTTTTCAACATCCATTTTAATTCAGAATTTAATATATCTGGAAGAAGCACACGCATCAACACGCATGAAAAAACAATCTGGTTTGTTTGGCTTTGATTAACGGACGATATCGTACGTGCGCGTCAGATAAACCCGCTATCAATGTAACCATAAGGGTTCAAATCCATGTGTTTGTTTTTAACTCCGTACACGTCCGAATATGCACGAGTGAAAACCCGTACGACTACGCATCCAATGTAACCTTACACTTAGTGTAAGGTTACATTGGATGCGTAGTCGTACGGGTTTTCACTCGTGCGTATTCGGATATGTACGGAATTAAAAACAAACACATGGATTTGAACGCTTATGGTTACACTGATAGCAGGTTAATCTGACGCGCACGTACGATATCGTCCGTTAATCAAAGCCAAACAAACCAGTTTGTTTTTTTCATGCGTGTTGATGCGTGTGCTTCTTCCAGATATATTAAATTCTGAATTAAAATGTTGAAAAATTAATTATATGTGTCCAAAGTAATAATCCATTATGGGATCAAGCATGTAAGGAGTATAACAATATAAATATAGTGAAACAATTGTGGGAAGAAGTTGCTCACTTAATTCACTGTACAGCGTCACATATTCACTTTCCTTATTTCTTGTCAAGTATACATCATTAACCCAATATTTTTTCTTCTTTTTTAAAATCAAATACTTTAAAACACTATTCTCTAACACGTAGAAATCATCGTCGTCCATGTTGCAAATGCAAAAGACTCGCTCGAAGACCGATCCAGTGTAACCAGTCGATCGTCAGATCACTATTCGTCCGAATATGCACAAGTAAAAATTCGTACGACTACGCATCCAATGTAACCTTCGACTTATAGTACGCTTATATGCAGCGCCCTGTGTTTTCAAATGCATATTATCTCACGAAGCAGCAGTGTAGCATATTCAAATCTTCTACGCGTCTATGACGAGACGCCTCGTGGAGCGACGGCCTAAAAAACTCAAAATCAACTAATATACAGTGTGACCCATTTAAAATGGAAACACCTTTATAACTTTTTTATTTTTTGTCCGACTTGAACCAAATTTTATCAACAAATTGGGATCTACTTATGGCCAAAAAAACATTCGCCTCTTACAAATGAAAAGCCACCTGCGTTACCAAAATAAATGAAAAAAATAAAGAAATCATATTAGGCATTTTTTTATTGAAAAATTTATTAATGAAAGTTGTTCAGAATTGTCCAAAAATCTAGAGTCCAAAATTTCAGCAATATTAAAGAATATTGAAATTTTGTTCAAAACAATGTCCGAGTCCAAAAATATCATTATAATTGGTTTTTTTCTTGTGCTATTGTGTTATGACAATTTTGTTTGAAACTAAACGCAAGCTGTCAGTGATTCGTATTTGTTTTAAATTTTGTCGAAATTTTGGACTTCAAAAACAACATTCAATATTTTTTAATATTGCTAAAATTGGACTCTAGATTTCTGGACAATTCTGAACAACTTTCATTAATACAGTTTTCCGATAAAAAAATGTCTAATATGATTTCTTTATTTTTTTTTCCATTTATTTTGGTACCGCAGGTGGCTTTGCATTTGTAAGAGACGAATGTGTTTTTGGCCATAAGTAGATCCTAATTTTTTCCATAGTTTGGTAAAATTTGGTTCAAGTCGAACAAAAAATTAAAAAGTTATAGAGGTGTTTCCAGTTTAAATGGGTCACACTGTATATATATAATCACTCAGTCGGTATGTTTAACTGCCCCAATTACATATATTGTTAATTTAGTATTAGAAAGTGGAATATTCCCTGATAAGTTGAAAATAAAGCTCATTCCATTGTTAAAATCTCCCAGTGAACACCCAGTCGTTTAGAAAACGTTTATTTTACGAAAATTATACGAAATGATGGTTTAATTTTCGTAATCGTATATTTATTATTCGTTTTCTGTAAACGTCTATAATATAAATGTTTTTATCACGTATATAATAAACCAGTGAAATATATATTTTTATTTATGTTATGCAAAATTCTTCTAGTTAATTTCAATACATGTCAACAGTTTTACAAATGTGAGTTAAATGAAGAAATCTTGTTAAAATCATATTTATTGTTTTGAACCAGTTTATAATGAACGTTTTTTAAATGTCTGTTTTATACGTATAATATTTATACCATATTTATACCAAAACTTCCCGATTCATCATTTACCGTGAATGTTCCCGACGCAGTGCGCCTTGGACAGCCAATCACGAAACTGCATCTGCATCATGTGAGGTGGTAAGACATCAGGGCTATCAGACTGACCTGTTAGGACTTCGATTTCTTCTTAGATTTTGTGAAAAGTGGCACTGTTGTGTTTATCATTATGAGTGTGTATTGAAGGTATTATTACCTGTTCCCTTCAAGGTAAGAATCACTATTATTTATAGTAATTTAGGGTTAAGGTTTAAGAAATTATTCTAGTCAATCTATCATTTGACCCGTGAATAATTCCTACAAGGACGTTTGTATAACGTAGGAAGAAGATTGCTTAAATACAGGTTTTAGAAAATATATAATATAATCTATAATATTGATAACTAATTACTACGTAGGAACAATGGGACAGGTTAATTACAAATCTGCAGTGAATTACCATACTAACGACTGTAAATGGTAAAATATTAACAATAGAAAAAAATAGTTTGAATACAAGTTGTTTTATTTTCTACAGTATTGGTAATGTCTAATTTCAAAGTAGAACTAACATGAAAGGAAATAATTGAAAAAAAAAACATAGTTTGACCATATTTTTTTCCATATGGCGGATGTAGCGGCATGACATTTTTGTATAAAACATTCCGCATTCCGCATGTTCTTTTATTCATTGGACGAGTCGTGCGCAGACATCCATCCGCCCCTTTTTTACACCGTTAAAGAGACAGAGATAGCAAAACATCTGATGAATAATCACAGGCCCACAAAAAAAAAGTTGTCTGTGCCGGGGTACTGACCATACCTATCCTTTGTATTTTGATCCGCTGAACACGAATCTGACCTTAGTTTTTCCCCAGGACGCAATTTTTTTTTTAGCAAAAAAGTATTGGACCATAATAATTATATATTTATTTGCGTTAAAAGAAAAACCTGACGTGCTGGGGAAAAACTAAGGTCAGATACGTGTTGAGCGGCTCAAAATACAAGGAACAGATGTGGTCAATAGCCCCGCGCAGACCACTTTGTTTTACTGATTGTGCCACACTGAGTGTGGCACAGTGGCAACCAAAAAAAAGTGGTCTGCGCCGGGGTACTGACCACACCTATCCCTTGTATTTTGAGCCGCTGAACACGGATCTGACCTTAGTTTTTCCCTAACACGTCAAGTTTTTTTTTAACAGCAAAAAAAGTCTGTTGAATCGCAATATTTATATGTTTATTTGCTGTTAAAAACCTGACGTGCTGGGGAAAAACTAAGGTCAGATTCGTGTTGAGCGGCTCAAAATACAAGAGATAGGTATGGTCAGTACCCCGGCGCAGACACTTTTTTTTGTAAGCCTGTGTAATCGATGAATAATAGAACTTGCGGATTAATTAAAAGACTGACAATCTTCTGCATTATACAAACAAAAAATTCCTTGTAGAAATTATTTACGGGTACACCCTGTTTTTTTTGCTCACAGAATATGTACCTTACAATCGGCGGTATGTGAAATGGCCAAAAATATATACTAGGTGCTCAAAAATATAGAAAATATAAAAGTAGTTGAAGAGATAACTATCCTTATTTTTCGCGTTATTTGAAAAAATTGTTTAAAATGTTAAAATAAGCCTAGATACAAATTTTCACTCTTTTGAAAAATGTAAAATGGTGAACTTAGTGCGTAATCGTTACATGTTATTTTCTGATTTTTAATTAATTTAAAATGAAAAAAAATAATTTCACCAAGAAAAATTAACACTTTTTTAATATTTCCAGGGAGGCAGGTCAGGAGGTCAGTGAAATTGCAATTAAAGCAGCTGTGCAAGATTGGCTGAAACTAGCTAAATCTAGATATGCTAATAGCAATAAATGAGATTTTTTCATTTCCTAATTTATTATTGTTTCGTTTAAAATAATGTTAAATTATTTACTTTACTTAATAAAGACATTTTTGCTTCTAGCTTATATTTTCTATTTTAACTATACTCAAGTTCTGAAAGCAGATTCTGAAGATAATTCTGCTAAGAGACCAAAATGATAACTGAATAAGATTCGGTATGTTTTCTTCAATTCTCTTGCTATAAAAGCATTAAAATTTTCTAATTAGTATTCAGTGCAATGCAATGGACATTCAATATTTTTATTTTCTAAAGTGATTTGTTTTTATTACGACAATCTCAAGTTTTAAACGTCAGTAAAATAACAAAATAAGACCGGATTGTTTTATAAAATATACCTTAAAAGTTTGCTTAGGCTATATGATTTTCTTACTATTTTTGTTATGACTAATTGTTATTGGGTAATAAATATATACACTGTTGTCAGCCATTAGTATCTTAAGTAACTGAAAATAAAATAAAAAAAATAATAGAATTCATTTAGCGTAAAGAGGCTTTTATAACTTGGGTTTCATATATCATATCATATAGGTACGTGAAAGAATCGTCAATACGCATAGGTGAATTAATAAATAAGTAATGCATTTGTAAGACTTTTTGTATTCTATATTCACACAAACAATAAATGTATATGGAATATATTTATGACATACATGCCACATATATAATATATGTGATATAGATATATTTCATATGCGTTTATAAATTGTTTGTGTGTGTAAATTCAAAGCATAGACGTTTATTAATGGTGTGGCATATACCGGGTGACCCAGAAAGTGCCTACGCCCCCACTTTTTTTTTCAGTTTTAAAAATAAAATTCTGAAATTTGGGAAATCAAATATAGGTATCAATGGCCACATTTTTACCATTCGGTGGTAAAAAGTCACTTCCGGTATAGCCGGAAATCGCCACAACTTTCTTATATATTTTAAATAGCACCCAGTATATTTAAGTCACTTTTCTCATAAAGGTGTAATTTCTCTTTCCTACGCTTTTTTCGGATTTAAAATCGGATGAAAAATAACCTTGGAAATGGCATTTATTTGCTATTTCTAGTTGGCTTTGGAATTCAGGAACAAATTTAAAAAATTTCGAAGTAGGCTTTGAATTTGAAAAAAGGGTATTTCTACTTCTTCTAAACAAATTAAATGTTCATTTGCTTGAATTTAGAAATGTTTTTCCCATTTTTCCATTTCATGGAAATTCAATTTCTCACAACTCCAATTTTTGAAATAGTACCCTGTATATTTTATTTTTTTATCAGATGGAGTTGTAAATTTGCTTTAGATTCCCGATTCCCGATTAGAAATTGAATATAAATTAAAATAAATATTAAGCTTGATATGGACTCATACTTCGAAACGCTTCTACAGAAAGATCAATATTTATTTTAATTTATATTCAATTTTTAATCGGGAAAAACCAGTCTATAGCAAATTTACCACTCCATCTGATAAAAAAATAAAACATACCGGGTACTATTTGAAAAATTGGAGTTATGACAAATTTAAATTCCATGAAATGGAAAAATGGGAAAAACATTTCTAAATCAAAGCAAATGAACAAAATAGGCCAATTTTACGTTTAATTACTTCAAATTTTTTAAAATTTGTTCTTGAATTCCAAAGTCAACTAGAAATAGCAAATGAATGCCATTTCCAAGATTATTTCTCATCCGATTTTAAATTTGAAAAAAAGCGTTGGAAAGAGAAATTACACCTTCATGAGAAAAGTGACTTAAGTATACAGGGTGCTATTTAAAATAAGAAAGTTGTGGCAATTTCCGGCCATACCGGAAGTGATTTTTTACCACCGAATAGTCAAAATGTGACCATTGATACCTATATTTGATTTTCCAAATTTCAGAATTTTATTTTTTAAACTGTAGAAAAAAGTGGGGGGTAGGTACTTTCTGGGTCACCCGGTATGTAAGATATATGTTTAATAGTGGGATAGCACATAAAGGTCTTCAATATACGTTTATTACTGCTGTATCATATACGATACATAAACATTTTAGATTTACGTTTATTAGTGGTGTGCCATATACGAAACATAGACGTCTTAGATATACGTTTAATAGTGTGTCATATATGGAATATAGACGTCTTAGGTATACGGGGTTTCTTATACAAAACTCAGACGTCTCAGATATACGTTTATTGATGGTTTGTCATATACGGAATATAGACGTTGATTGGTCGAACATTTTGAAGTATATTCAGCGGCTCGATAAACTTCAATTATACGGGTGGTATAAACAAAAAAAAACGTTTATTAAATGGTTTAGTGTTCACTGGGCTAGAGATAAAAATGACCCTTCAAATTTCAGACCGATTGCTTTCTTGCTACCCATCTTGGCTAAAATCATGGAAAATATAATTGTAATCAGAATAACAAATTATATGGTATCAAATGACTATTTCTTCCCAAGGCAACCAAATTTTGCGAACCTCGAAGGGTTGTGCCCTTGGCGGCCGCCAACTTGCCAACCCCCAATTCCAGCTCTGCCAGCTAACATGTGATATTGTCACCTAGAAATTTTTTGTCGTGTAAAATAATAACGTATTGTTTTAATTCTAGGTGCACGGTTTAGGTCTTAAGTTTGGAATTTATGGAGACTACGGAAATTATACTTGTGGAGGTTATCCTGGCAGTATAGACCATTTAGAGTTAGACGCACAAACTTTCGCCGACTGGGGTGTTGATTATTTAAAACTAGATGGCTGTTATGCTGTCGTAGATGGTATGGAAAAGGGTAAGAAAACTAATTAAAGTTATCGGCTATTATAGGTAAAGTTGAGAATATATTTTAGGAAACCTTTATTTTTGGGAAAATATTAAAAAAGGAGGTCCTTATTTTCTCTAACCTATTTCCGTGTGTTTCAGGGTATGCAGAAATGTCAAATTATTTAAATAAGACTGGTAGGCCCATTGCGTTTTCTTGTAGCTTTCCAGCATACCAAGAATTAGATGTAAGTTTACTTCTGTAGGGACTGGGACCTTCAATGGCCAACATGGTTGGCGAAACGCGTGTTGATTTTAACTTACTGTTATGCCTACAGGGTGTATCAATGAATACTCCTACACGGTGTGCTACAACCAAATTTAAATCAAAGTTGATATTACTCGGAATTTTTTTTAAAACTTTCTTGGATGTATATTTCCACGATATTTGAAATCATTCATTGCAGATTTTTTTTTATAAGTATTTTACTTTTTGGTTTAATGACAGCCACACAAAAAAAGTGGTCTGGCCTGCGGACCAGACCTATGTATCCTAATGTATTTGGACCCGCTGAAACCGAGTCCGAAATCACAATTGTCAGATTGACTCGTTTTCACCCCCCCCCCCAACACAATGGTTGCCCGGCAGACCATACCAATGTATCCTTATGTATTTGGACCCTCTGACATAGAATCCGACGTCAGAATTATCAAATTCGCTCGGTTTTCATCCCTGACCTCAAAAAACACCCCCAAAACAAAAAAAATGGTCTGGCCTGCGGACCAGACCAGTTTATGCTTATGTATTTAGACCCGCTAAAACCGAATCCGAAGTCAGAATTATCAGATTGGCTCGTTTTTCACCCCTAAACAACATATCAATTCTGACTTCAGATTCTGTTTCAGAAGGTCCAAATATATATGGATATACTGGTATGGTCCGCTGGACAGACCATTGTTTGAAGAGGTGTTTTATTGGGGTTGGGGGGTGAAAGACGAGACAATCTGAGAACTGTGACTTCGGATTCGATTTCAGCAAATATATAAGGATACACTGGTCTGGTCCGCAGGCCAGATCACTTTTTTTAGTGCGGATTTGTCAAAACAAAAAAAGTAAAATACTTGTAAAAATTTCTGCGATGAATGATTTTAAATATCATGGAAATTGGTTCTATATACATCCAAGAATGTGTTAAAAAAATTTCGACTTTGATTTAAATTTGGATGTAGCACACCGTACCCAGGCAAGATATTTTGGAAATTAATAGAGATACTTAAATTACCTATAAGCCAATTGCTAGAATGTATAAATGGCTTCAGTTTTAGATACAAATCGTAATTTAACGTGTTAAGATATAGTTGGCGCTGTTTCAATAACAGGAACTTTGAAATGTAGCGTACGGTTTTAATTTTTAATCAAACTTCAGCATATTAAAAATTCAACCAATTTCGAGATATTTGAGTTTAAATGTTGTAATTTTTGGAAAACTAAAATCGTTGTAACATTTTCAAATTAAATTTTTAGGAAACTTTTTTCATGAGAAGAAAAAAAAATGGAGAAGAAGAAAAAAGAAAAGAAAAAAAGAGAAAAAAAGGAAAAAGCATTAATCATAAGTTTACAAATTGTAATTAGTATTAGATATGGGAAATATTATGTTTAAACTAGCTGACCCGGCAAACGTTGTTTTGCTATATAAATTATAAATTTTTGTCCAAAAAATAAAAAGGAAATTTCTGGATAGGGCCTTATCACCTATCACCTATCACTTATCCTTATCACCTATATAAAAAATAGCCTACGACCTATTCTCAGACCTACCAAATATACACCAAAAATTTCATAAAAATCGGTCAAGCCGTTTCGGAGGAGTTCGATAACAAACACTGTGACACGAGATTTTTATATATTAGATAAGTCATTAACGATATTGTTTCTAAGGCCAACAAATCCAAATTAAAGAAAAAAATTCATGGGAAGTTAATGCAAATCGTGCTATAATCATTTTTTGTTTCGATTTTTAAATGGCACATCCTGTACTTCATTACAAAATATTGAAGAAAATAATATGTTTTTCAGTTATAACCAATTGAAGCATAGGAATAAACTTAGCCATAAGGCAATTAGTTAAATACTGTAATGTGTTACAACCCCTAGAATGATGTATTTGCACCTACTCGAAAAAGAACCTACCAGAAGATTCCAAAGTGACATCTGGAATTATCGAGAGAATGGTGGCGTCATCACAGAACAATCGAGATCTGTCATTTTTAGGTATAAAAGACCGACCGCATTCTCGGCGAGTAGTTCAGAAAGTTCAGAAAGTATAGAAAGTGAGGTTAAGACTTCAAAGATAAACAAAGTGATAAACATTGTGATTTTAGTCAGTAAAGTGTATTTAAATTAATAATAGTATTGTGAAGTATCCAGTAAATATTTAATAAAGTGTGTTAGTGGACATCTCTTGTTATAATTTTTGGAACCCACGGAATTTGCGAGGGTGGTTTCCTAAGGGTGGAAACACGTTACAATTGGTGTCAGAAGTGGGATTTTATGACAAGAGGAGCTCTGAAGTTGTGCTGGAGTGTTCGAGAAGTATTCTCGAGGTTTAGTACTAACACGGAGGACTCATTTACTGGACATTGTTCGAGGGTTATTTTCGAACAGGAAAATAGTGTTAAGTGCATTTTTGAGACATTGTAGAACATTTTATTAGGACATTAGTGTGATAATTAATTCCTTTGAACTGAGAAGTGATAGAGACACTGAAAAAAAGACTCATTTAGTGCGTGAAAATTTCTAGAACTTTTCTATTTGGACATTAGTGGAGATTATTAAATTCTCTGGACTGGATAGTGACAAAAGACTCTGGATAAGACTTTTTCGTGCTGTTTCTAGATTTTTCTGGAAAGTTCCATTGCCGATATTAACGTGACTGTTAAATTTGTTTTATTTTAATTTCATTGTATGCCCGTAACAACAAGAAGTATGGCAGGAGAGAAACAAATGCAGGATCTACTTGCAGAGCTTACGAGGATGATGGCGCAGCAACGCCAGGAAGAAAAAGAAGAACAAGTAAAACTACGTCAAGAAGAAAGGAACGAATTAAAGAAAATGATGGAAGATCAGGAAATAAGACGTCAGAAAGAAAAAGAGGATGAAGAAAAGCGACGTCAGAAAGAAAAAGAGGATGAAGAGAGAAGACGTCAAGAAGAAAAAAACGAATTGAGAAAAATTATGGAAGACCTGAAGATACGACAGCAAGAGGAGAAAGAAGAGCAAGAAAGACGACGTCAAGAGGAGAAAGAGGAACAAGAAAGACGACGTCAAGAGGAGAAAGAGGAACAAGAAAGATGCCAAGAAGAATTAAGGAAAATTCTGAATGAACAAATGAAAATACAACAAGACATTATCATTTCTGCCAATGAAGTACTAAAATGTGAAGTTAAAGAAGAGATAAACAAGGTAGAAGAAAAAGTAGATAAGGTAGAAGACAAAGTAGATGTAGTTGAGACCGAAGTCAGTCAGATCAAAGGAAAGATGAGTGAGTTCGAAGGAGAAGTGGAGCGACTTAAACGACAGTTGAGAGATAGAGGAAGCCAGCAGGTGGTATCATCAGGTCACCGGTTAAAACCTCCCTCCTTTGACGGCCAAAGCTCATGGACAACGTACAAGAGGCAGTTTGAGGCAGCAGCATGTGCGAACAACTGGGATAACGAGGAAAAGGCCATGGCATTAGTTCTGGCGTTAAGGGGCCAGGCCTCAGAATTACTTCAGACTATCCCGGTGGAGAAACAAAGGGACTTTAAAGTCTTGGAAGCTGCATTAGACTTGAGGTATGACGATCAACACCTTGCCCAATTATACCAGACTCAGCTGAAATCCCGGATGCAAAAAGCTGGGGAAAGTTTACAAGAATTTGAAGCTGCGATAGAGAGACTGGCACACCTGGCGTATCCGAGTGCACCTAAAGAATTCCAGGAACAATTAGCCGTGGGGGCCTTTTTAGATGGTATAAGGGACGAAGAGGTCAGGCGAGTTCTGAGGCTGACGAGACACCAAAGTAGTAGCGAAGTTTTGGTGCGTGCACTCGAAGTAGAAGCCGCTTACAGGGATACTCCAAGGTCGAGAGTGCGAGCTGTGACTCTCGAAGAATCGCAACCAGAAATGAACCAGAACCCCTTGCTGACTGAGATGCAGAAAATATTCACCAAATTATGCGATAAATTGGATGGCCTCGGAAAGCAGGAAAAACAACAAAATAAAGGAAAGCCGAGCGGAGGTATTAAATGTTTCAACTGCGGCAAGGTGGGACATATGAAACGAGACTGTCGACAGCAGAACTCGGAGAGTCGAGTAAATGCTGTGAATGTTGAAGAGAAGCAGGAAAACAGTACCAGGGGGGTTGTTCTGGCTAGGGAATGCAGTGCCCCCAGAAAAATTAAGATTTCCCAGCTTCGAAGAATCGCAAGCAGTCTGTTGTTGCATGGATATGTGAACGGAAGAAAATGTTTGTTTACCATCGACACAGGTACTACGTCATCAACAGCACGGCCAGGATTTATATCGGGCATAAAGATTACCAAGAGGCAAAATGAAGAAGTGATCGTCCGGACAGCTACGGGGAACAGGGCTACGGTTCATGGAGAAGTAGACCTGGGTTTGCAGATTGGGCATTTGAGGTTCGACCACAGGGTCATCGTGGCTGACATCACGGATGACTTCATTTTGGGGCTAGACATCATGGAACAGTATGGATTTATTGTTGACGTAGGAAAGCGAGTCCTAAGGATTGGAAACGAACAATTTATTCTGTCAAAAGAGAACGACCAATGCGAGAAAACCAGGCTGTTGACAACGCAGGCAGGCAAAACTCCTGCATTATCCAGAAAACCAGGCAAGGAAGATTGCAAGCGCTACCCTCAGGTGGGAAAATTGCCGAACATGGTTGAAGTCAACATTGTCAAGGTCGATCTTCCAGACAATTGGACAAAGAACACTCTGAGGCAAGAGCAATTGCGCGATGTAGAAATCGGACCCATGTTGAGAGCAAAAGAAGAGGGAACGCGTCCAGCATGGAAGGATGTTTCCAACAAAGAAGTGGGGCTGAAGGCTTTATGGTCACAATGGGATTAACTTATGGTCGTAGATGGGCTTTTGAGGAGAGCATGGGAAAGCCCAGATGGGAAGCAGGTTGCCATGCATCTAGTGATTCCCAGGTGTCGTGTACCAGAAGTACTCCAGGAAACACATAATGAAACATCCAGCAGACACTTCGGCATAAACAAGACATTGAGTAGAGCACGGGAACAGTTCTATTGGGTTAATAGTCGTCAGGATGTGGAGGCCTGGTGTCGCAAGTGCAAAAATTGTGCTGCCCGTGGAGAACCATTTTCGATGAGCAACTACAGAAATGGAAGCCGAGAACAGCCGAAGAATGATCGAGAGCAGATGAACAGAACTAGTAACCGCTTGAAGGCTCGTTATGATCAGAATGCCAGTTCAGAAGGGTTCAAGGCAGGAGATCTGGTTTGGCTGTATAACCCACAGCGAAAGAAAGGGAAGTCGCCGAAACTTCAACCTCCTTGGGAAGGACCTTATACTGTTATTACCCGAATTAATGATGTCGTCTATCGGATTCAACGAAACAAAAAGTCCAAGATGAAGATCGTACACTTGGATAGACTGGCGAAGTATGTGAAAGAGGCTGAATTGCCTGACCGGGACGTTCAGGCTTAAGGAGGGGGCAGTGTAATGTGTTACAACCCCTAGAATGATGTATTTGCACCTACTCGAAAAAGAACCTACCAGAAGATTCCAAAGTGACATCTGGAATTATCGAGAGAATGGTGGCGTCATCACAGAACAATCGAGATCTGTCATTTTTAGGTATAAAAGACCGACCGCATTCTCGGCGAGTAGTTCAGAAAGTTCAGAAAGTATAGAAAGTGAGGTTAAGACTTCAAAGATAAACAAAGTGATAAACATTGTGATTTTAGTCAGTAAAGTGTATTTAAATTAATAATAGTATTGTGAAGTATCCAGTAAATATTTAATAAAGTGTGTTAGTGGACATCTCTTGTTATAATTTTTGGAACCCACGGAATTTGCGAGGGTGGTTTCCTAAGGGTGGAAACACGCGACAATACTATTTTCATAATAATGTTATACATTATCTGAACTAAACACATTTGGGAAGATTAATGGGCACAAATAGAGTACTCATGTGCCCCCTAGATCTCCTGATATTACTCCTTTGGATTTTTATTCGTTGGATTACTTAAAAAATGAGATATATAAACACCAATAGAAAACATGGTCGATCTTTGTAATAAAATGTATGCTAGTGTTGCAGCCATAAACAGGAATGCACTACTTAAAGTGTGTAGAGTTGAATTTTGTATGAAAATGGTAATAATTTAATAAATAAATTCTTAAGTCGTTTGTTTTCAGTTTTATGGAAAAAATAAAAAGATATTGTTTTACTGTATATTTTATAAACATTTCCATTATTGCCAAAACTGTCATATTTACATTTAAAAGAATTTTGTGAATATTATTTTCTACAATATTTTGTAACAAAAGACAGGGATTCTCATTTACAAATCGAAAGAAAGGGCATTTCCGAGTTAAACTGAGGTTATAAAAAAATTTATTACGACATGATTCGCTTTAAGTTTTTATGAAAAAGTTTCAAAGAGCCTCTCGCATATAATTTAATTTAAAAAAGTTACGGAGTTTTAGTTTTCCAAAAATTACAGCATTTAAACTGGAATTCGAAAACCGTTGAGTTTTTCATGTATCGATTTTTGATTAAAAATTCAGGCTCTTTGACATACACTCCATTTCAAAGTTAATCGAAACATTTCTTTGTAGCGCAGCGTCATCTACATTTTAACATATTATATAATGATTTGTATCCAAAACTGAAGCCATTAATACATTGTAACAATTGGCTTTTGCAAAATTCAAATATCTTTATTAATTTCCAAAATATCTTGCCTGATAATTTTTATTGGTACACTCTGTATATCCACAACAACAAAGTTTTCTGGATACAGCCAACAAATAGAGAGTTTTGATTTTACCTGAATAATCTTAAATTTTAAATGTTGTTTAAATGTTTGAGTATTCTGAAATCGGAAACTAAGCATTTTCCAGGCTAACTATTCAGTGGCAGTCAAGTATTGCAATCTATGGAGAAACTATGGTGATATTGACGACTCTTGGGAAGACGTTATAGACATTGCAACCTGGTTTACGGATAATCAGGACTATTTGATGGAATTTGCTGGGCCTGGTCATTGGAACGACCCAGACATGGTAAATATTATTAGAATTATTTTGAGGAGCTCATTAAACATTCTGCTTTCATTTTTACAGCCAGTTTCGCAGTCGTTGGTTAACTAATGGTTAGGATTAGTTTATTATTAGTCGGGGAGCCCTTCCTAGCTCTACGTGCACCCCCCGCCCGATCCTTGGGGACAATGTTTTTCATAAATATTAATGCCTAAGGAACAATTTAAGACATGTTCTAAAAAGAAAACTGGCTGTACTTTCAAAATGCGGCCATATGTTAAAAATAACTGTTGCCAATGTTGTTTTTGTCATTTAACACAAAAACTAAAAAAGATGGACAAAAACTTTTTTCTCAAAAAACAACGTACATAAAATTTTCTACAATTTTGTACCTATACAATATTTTGATAGGAGTTACCATTTTCCAGATAAATGAGTCCAAAATTAAGAAAACATGGAAATTCATATATCGGTAAATCACTTAGAGGAAATAACTGTAACAATTATTGTAAGGCGTATAATATAACTTTATATTATTAACATAAAAATAAAATAAAATAAACTGAAAAAAATTAATAATAATAACAATATTATAATTTGCAGACATTTATTTCGAAAACGGTAACAGTGGTATCTGGAAAACGGTAACTCCTATCCAAATATTGTATAGGAACAAAATTGTAGAAAATTGTATGCACTTTGTTTTTTGTGCAAAAAGTTTTTCTCCATCTTTTTTAGTTTTTGTGTTAAATGACAATTTTTTTAAACGGACGCCATTTTGAAAGTACAGTCAGTTTTTTTTAGGACATGTCTTAAATTGTTCCTTAGGTTTTAATCTTTATGAAAAACATTGTCCTAAAGGATCGGGGGGGGAGGGGTCACGGGCACTTAGGGTGGGCTCCCGTAGTATATAGTTTACTATAAAAATCTGGGACATTAACAGCCAGTTTTACAATTGTTGGTTAATTAATAGTTAGGATTTGACCAATGATTTATGACTATAAAAGTAAGAAGGTCTGGAAAAATTGTGTTTACTTTTAATTTTTCTGATTAGTCAACCAAAAAATAACCAACCATTGTAAAACTGACTGTTAGTAATGTAAGTTTGAAAGTAATATGATAGCAGAAACAATGCTTTTTTCTTTTTCGAGCAGCCTTTTTTTTGCATATTAGAATGTCATGAAACGTCGAGTTTAAGCAAACAAAAATTCTGTCAGTCTGTCTGTTTGTCTGTAACTTATCTGTGAGCACGATTACTCCGGAACGGTTTATGATGTTGACTTGACATTTTGTACATGACCTATGACTTATAAATTGTAACAAGAATTGGAACGAGATTATATTTTGATATTACTCCGTTAAAGAATTGAGGAGTAAATGGGAGTAAATATACTGAGAATTAGGGTATATGTGAGAAGCCAAAGTCTCAAAAATTTTTTGGCATCAGCCACCTCCACTATCACTTCCATTACCACCCCACCACATTATTAAAGGGGATAAAAAAAAATTGAATTGTGATTTATTGTGTGTACAAAAACCAACGGCCTCACAATTTTTTTGAGATCAGCTCCCACTACCGATGTGTATAAATAATTATTTCCAAATAATAGAGTGCAAATATCGTATGGCATTTTTTTTCATTGTAAGAGACATAGATAAGAAATCAGGATGTGGAAGTAGTGATTCCTTCGGGAGCGGTTTTCCTAATTAAATTAAATTCTGATATCTAGAAGGTTACATAAAATATCGCTAAAAATAAATATTTTTTTACTGTATTGTTTTCAAAAACCCACAGGCAAGTTATTTTAAGAATCTAGCAGTTTTTCATTATATATTTGGTTGGTTAATATCAACTCAACCATCGGCCACCTTTACTTAAATTTTTCAAGTCTATACTAAGAGACTGAATGTCTGATTTTAAAGTTTTGAGGGAAACAAATACAAGTATATTGATACTGTAAATACTTACACTTACCTTATTATCAGCAATAATGCTCATAATTCAAATTTTGAAGATAATATGTAGTATATGGGAAAAAAGGTTGTTGCAATTTATGTCGATCTTTCAAAAGCTTTTGACTGAGTGGATCATGATATTCTTCTAAGTAAACTAGAACGTTACGGTCTACGTGGCCAATGTAATAGCCTTCTTAAATCTTACCTTATGAACAGGAATCAATTTGTTAATTATTTTGGTGCAAAGTCTACTAAACTTGACGTTAGTTTAGGTATACCTCAAGGCAGTATCCTGGGGCCCTTGCTATTTCTATTATATATAAATGACGTAAACCAACATGTAATATATTTCCATTGTGCATTTGCAGACGATATTACAATTGCAACAAATGACAAACATATATAGCTCTCTCAATTGAAAATTTAAGTTCCAATTTGTCCGGTTCGAAAATAAACCTATTCAACAGGTGAAAGACTTTAAATTACTTGGAATACGTATTGATTTATCCCTCAACTGGAAATCACAAATTCGTGTGTTTATATTGCTATACGCTATATATTTAGATTAAATTATAGGGCATCCTGTAAAGACACATTTATAAATGAAAGAATTTTAACGTTTCCATGTCTGCATATTTTAGAAATACTATTGATTGTAAAAAAGAATCCAGATTTTATCTTTCAAAATTTTCACCAAGATTACGCCACACGACATGGCTTTAATTTGCAATATTCTACACGCAAATTAGAACTGCACAAATCGAATCCCTACTACATGGGATCAACTTATATAACAAGTTAAATCTAATATATAAAAATCTCGTGTCACAGTGTTTCGAAACGGCTTGACCGATTTTTATGAAATTTTTGGTGTAATTTGGTAGGTCTGAGAATAGGTCGTAGGCTATTTTTATTCCCCTAGGTGATAAGGGTGGCCCTATCCAGAAATTTTCTTTTAATTTTTTGGACAAAAATTTATAATTTATATGGCAAAACAACGTTTGCTGGGTCAGCTAGTGTAAATATAAAAACATTAATAATATAAAAGAGTTCATGTCAGCTACAAAGTCTTTTCTAGTAAATCATACTTTTTACTCCGTAAGTGATTACCTACATTTTAATTGATTGATTTTAATTGATTGTTTATTTGTTTTTGTTTTCTACTTTTCTATTTGAATGTATAAATACTTTTCTAATTTGTATTTCTTTATATTGACTTGTCCTATATGATTGTAATGATCGATTGGATTAATAAATGGCTATTCTGTTCTGTTCTATTCTATTCTATTCCATTCAATTCCATTCCATTCCATTCCATTCCATTCCATTCCATTCCATTCCATTCCATTCCATTCCATTCTATTCTATTCTATTCTATTCTATTCTATTCTATTCTGTTCTATTCTATTCTATTATCTATTTTATGCTGATTTCATTTCACTTAAAGAGCATCTAAGGAATTTTACAGACGTTGATAAAGTCTATAATGTTCTGTACAGTAATTTAAATATTATAAATAGTAGTATTTCCAAATAGAAGCCTAGAAACAATAAATATCCTCAGTGATTTATGATAGTATCATAAGAGACACAGTACAACAATATAAAACATTCTTCTTCTTATTCACAACTTCTTGTTATATGTTTAATGACCTATGCAATCTTCTACTTAGTCTCCATTTGCTGTATGGCACGACTGACCGCATGACGCCACGTGTCCGGTTGCCTCACTGGAACGCTCTTTCTCGTCAGCTCCTTCATGACATCAGTCCAACATATTGGAGGGAGTCCTCTAAGCCTTTTACCATCTGATATTGCCTAGACTATTAACCGTTCTATATTATCCTCTCTGAGATTAATATGGCCAAATTAGGGCTAAAACGACATTGAGAAGTCGCTTTTGGGAACGTATTTTCTGCAGAAACGTATGGTGTGATTTTATTTTATCTTCATTTTCTTAAAATCAGTTTTCAATTTGCAATTCGCTTTAATACTGAATTTATTAAATGCACAATTGTAAATCAAATTACTTATTTGTTTTTCAGATATCCACCTAAATTCTTCACGTAGTGCTGCGTGTTGCAATTTAAGGTTCACAGAGTACATAGGCATATTTTCCCTTAATCGCAGTGAATGAAATGATAATTCTGATAAGATCAGTCTCGCCATTGTTTCCGTAAATCGAACAATCAATTTTAACTAGGTAATTAAGTGCATCTAAAAATAGTTATTGTTTTGTTGTTTATTATCATTTAATTTTTAATTGTTTTTCTTAAAACGTGTCTTTTCATTATGCCGTTTTATTTTTTGCGATTATATTATTAATACTTAATACTCTACAGTATGTATTGTATACTAAACATTTCTTATATAGTACTTAAGGATTTTAAATAAATACATTAAGAAATAACTTTTTAAAACCGATGGTTTTCCTTTCAAACCAAATTCCACTAAAAAGTAGAAAATATGTTTTTTTTCAGAGATTATAAGCTGATCAGAATAATTTTCAACTTTTTAAATAGAAAAGCATTAGGCGTTCATAAAATGTAAACGTAAATCCAAATGATTAAGTAATAGTTTATGACCGCCCAATGCTTTTCTATTTACAAAGTTTAAAATCATCGTGATCAGCTTATAATCACTTAAAAATATATATCTTCTACTTTTTAGTGCAATTTAGTTTTAAAAGAAAGCCATTGTTTATAAGAAGTTTTTTTAATTTATTTATTTTTAACTTTTCAGTCTTAATTAATTATTTTAATTTGATACAATTGGAAAAATACATTATTTTAATTTACAAAAAATATAAAATCTAAGTCTTAAATCTTGAGTTCGTATTCTACTCATCAAATCCCATCCACGTCAAGGAGGTTGTGAAGAAAAAGGTAATTCGTCATCTTAAAGCTTCCGCCATATTAGGTTTAGAATGACGTCACGTAGTTTATTGCATTCTACTTGTCAATCCCTTTCATTTATTACCTATATCAAGGGGGTTGTGAAGAAAAGGTAAGCCGCTGTTTTGGGGCGTCTGGCATATTGGACTTGCAACGATATTAGATATACTGTATTGTATTGTTCTCAGAATCAAAGCTGTGTGTAAAATTTTAGCTCGATTGGATAACGGGAAGTGGGTGAAATTTCAATCACTAAATTTGACTATACATACGTAACACATACAGATTTTCGAATATAGAAAACCATTAAAAAAAACCTTGAAAAATGATTTATTTATAATATATTTAAATTCCAAAGGGCCCGCACCTTTTATACGTAATTCGGCTTTCACTCCCGGGAGCTCAAATTTTGCACAGTGGTAGTTTATGACACGTCGACCAAAAGTCTCCACGGGCACAAAAAAATTTAATGACAGGGTTTCGAGATGTTGGCCAAAGAAGGTCATAATTTAACAATTTTTTCAACTATACAAAATTCAATTTCAAATTCAAATATTCAAAATAATTTTTATCTGTAAAACGGATTCTCAACTGAAAAAAATGAATTCGTCATTTTTTGTTCAGAATAATGTGTTGTACTAGTTTCAATTGATTTTACAACAAAATAATTACTTATTTAATGCTGGAAAAATTAAAAAATGAAATGAATTAAAATAAATGAATTAGAATTTTTAAATAATAATTTTGTTGTAAAATCACTTCAAACTAGTACAATAAATGTATTCTACATTTTTTGTTCAGAATAATGTATCTGAACAAAAAATGTAGAATACATTTTTATCATTTGAGAATCCGTTTTAAAGATAAACATTATTTTTAGTTGAAAACATTGTTAAATTATGACCTTCTTTGGCCAATATCTCGAAACCCTGTCTTTAAAATCATTTGTGCCCGTAAAGACTTTTGATCAACATGCCACTATACCACTGTGCAAAGTTTCAGCTCCAGGGAGTGAAAGCCAAATAACATATAAAAGGTGCTTTAGGCCAATAAATCTAGGTCAAAATCACCCTCAACCCTGAAGAAATTGGTAGTAAGCTGCAAATTACAGGATCGCTTGCTAATGATGTCCTTTACGTCCTATGAAATCTAACCAATCCTGCAGTGGCGGGAACTACCCCAAAATTATCCGTCACGGTTCCGGTTTTTATTTTCTTCAGTTCCTTCGATGATGTTTGTCTTCAACCATCTCTCCAACTTGTGTGCATTTTAGATGTCAAGCACGTGTGCCGACTAGTACTATTTAAAATAAAATATATTAGATACTGATTATACCACACTACATTCACTTTTCTGTTTTATGGATTGCAGAGTACTGAGTACTTTCCACTACAGTGCATATTCTGTGCATAATTTAACACGATATCAATATACTCATTTTACATCCACATCCAGTGGAAGTATAGTAACGACAAAAAAATTTTTAAAAATTTTTATTGTTCAAATAGGCTTAGAATGTCATGAAACGTCGAGATTTCAAGTTTGAGCGAAAAAAAAATTTCTGTCTGTCGGTCTGTCGGTCTGTCTGTCGGTCTGTAACTTTTTTTGTGCGCACGTTTACTCTGGAACCGTTTGAGATATTGACTTGAAATTTGGTACACATATGTACTTTAACGAGATCTAGAACTAGATTATATTTTCATCTTGTTCCGTCGAAGGGTTGGGGGGTAAATTGGGGTAAATTTGTAGTAAATAGGTAAATCCGAGGGTAAATCAAGCAGGTAAGAGTTCATAAAATTGATATTTAGTATAGGCAAGAGAAGCTAAAGTCTCAAAAAAAATTTTGGCATTAGCCACCCCGATTACCAACCCCCACCCCATTATTAAAGAGGATGAAAAAAAATGTGATTTAGTGTGTGTACAAGAACCAGAAACCTCAAAATATTTTTTTACTTGAAGAAAAAATGTTTTTCTTGCCTTATCTATTAATCGATTTTAATATTTTAAAAAACAAATTAAAGCCAAAGAATGTGTCTTTGATACGAATTTAAGAAACTATAATAAATTGTTTATTAGCAGTGTAACAATTATAGTTAATAGTAAAAAATTACTTTTTGAGGATTTGTATTTTTTCATTTAAAAAAATACTCGCTCATCTTATTAAAATATTTTTAAATAAATGTTGTAGGCCGTTAAAGGACAAACAACACTTTTTTGAAATTTTTCTCTAGCTTAAAAAATAGCTAAGATATGAACAAGGGCGGTCCTGGATTGTTATTCTGGGGGGGGGGGGGTTAATTTTTAATAAGTTCGTATTTTTTGTTCGTTTTTGTTGTATAGAGTTAATACAGTTATAAAAAACTTAATATTTTCTTCCTCTTGTGTCCTTTCCTGGGGGGGGGGGTTACCCCCCCGCAAGACCGCGCTTGGATATGAAATTTGTAATATTTAGGGGCACACGCAAAGAGCGTGAAAGCTGTAAATATGTTTACAGAAATGTTCATATTCCTATCGACTGCCACACGCTGTTATGTTTAGATATATTCAGGGCCGTATTAAGGATCGACGCGCCCCTAGGCTAATCATGTACTTGCGCCCTCTTATTCATAAAGGAAAAAAAATGATAAGCGAGAGAGTTGTCCCGGTTTCAAAATCGATGGGGTGGGGGAGGAATCTAAAAAACATTTTTTATCCTGATTCAAAACTGAGGAGCGGAGGCAATTTTTTTTTTAATCCAGATTCACAATTGACGTGGTGAGGGGGGTAGAAATATGAAAAAAATGATGAGCGGAGGGGAGAAATCTGGAAAAATATTTTTTGTCCAAATTCGAAATTTACGAACGGGGGAGGGGAGAAATATTGCACTGTCTCCCTTAGGCTGTAGCTTAGTTAGCCATATGGATAATCCGGCACTGAGTGGCCAGCGGCTACAATAAAGAGCAGGGGCATTACTTAGGAGCGGAAACATATAATATCTATCTCTTTCCGTTTCTATTTTCCTATAAATAATCCTGTAAAATGTTGATATAGTTGGAAAGGAACATATGAGAGAAGTAGACATTTCCTTAATTGGCCCAAAAAATTGAGCTGGCACATGCCGGTCAAAGCGTTTTACGCTTTCGCACTTTCGGACGAATAATGAGGCCGGCGCGGAAAGTATAGAGAGGTGTACAGACGATCCAACCACCCAACCAACCAACCTTCTCGGTACACTTTGAAAATTGCCATGGCATCTCCACAACTCGTAAAACTGAGCTGGTCTGCTGGAATTCCAGCGTCTTCAAAGCGTCTCAGCTCATTTTTACGAGTTCGCAGAGCAATATTCAGTGTACCGAGAGGGTCGGTTGGTTGGATCCTCTGTAGACCCCTATATAAATTGCAGCGCAGGTCGGGTATTTTTTTGTAGTATCCACGGGTTTAGGTAAACATCTCTTCGCTGAACTGTACAATACAGAGGTAATAAATTCGATAATTTTATCAAAATAAAATAATCAAATAACAAATAAATAATTTTCTTGTATAAAAAAAGTACCGACGCGACGTAGATATAAAGTGGTCTACAGACGACCCGACGAACCAACCAGCCAACCTTCTCGGTACACTTTGAAAATTGCCATGACGCAATACAAATTTATTAACTTCGGCCCAGATAAGACGGCGGCGGGTACAAAAGCTTTTTATGCTTGTCTTTGCTTAAACAAACACTTTTTCACGCTCATTATCCCAAGAATATTTGTGGCTGCTTTTTTCGTCAGCCCTTATGCATTATACGACTCTACAATACATTTTAAAGGTTAATGGTAGGTAAATAGTAAATGTCACCCGTCTGCCATCGGGAGATAAAATTAGTGAGTTTTGAATTGCCGAAAAGCCCCCTCGCGCTTCGGCGCCCCTTGGCTATAGCCTATTTAGCCTTATGGATAATCCGGCCCTGGATATATTTCTACTCAAATCGAGTTTAGAATATATAAAATTTTTAAATATATTTAATATTCTCATAGGTTTTTTTCAGGATATTGTTTTTATTTTTATATCGAATTTATGTTTTCTTTTTACCTCGTTAATCTTTTAAAAATTGTTTGATTTTTTTCTATTGGTATTTTGTTTCGTACAAGGATTGTTTTACTTTTATTATTGTTTAGGTTTAGGTTTATTATTGTTTAAGCTTAATCAAGCCATTTCATTACCACATTTTACCCGTCATTATGGAAGGTATTTGTATTTTTTGTCAAATTTCATTATCCGCGGAAGAAACGGTAGTCGTGAAAAGAGGATTAGCCACGATAATTTCAAAAAGTATACAACTTAATGACGATATTCATAAAAAAATTATTTCTGAAGAACTAACAGTTGACAAAAAATTTTAAAAAAATTACACTCGTAATAAAACCAAAACAGCCTGCTCTACTTTAAAAAATGATTTCACAGCAAAAAAGATAAGGGCACACAGTGAAACATTTGACTTTAACAAAAATTGTGTTATTTGTGGAGAAATAGCCGATGTAAAAATGAAAACAAAAAATCAACTTTACGACGCCGTATTCAGTTGTGGAAACTCTGGAATTTAAAGAATCTCTGATTTCTCGCTGCCGAGAGCGTAATGATACTATCTCTGAAAATGTTTTAGAGAGAATTATAAATGTAATTGATTTGGTTGCAGCTGAAGCAAGGTATCACAAAAATTGTCTATTCAAGTTTTACTTGAAGAACTTGGAAAAAACTAAACAGACTGATGCGCAAAAGTGCGATGCATTTCAGCAACTTATCGAATTTTTAAATTCAAACAGTGAGTGCCAGTACACGTTAGCAGAATTAGAAGACAAATTAGAAAGTTTTGGTGACCTAAAGTTTAGTAGAAAACATTTAAAAAGAAAGCTTGAAGATCATTACAAAACTAAGATTCTCTTTACGTCAAGACCAGGCCATAGTCATATTGTCACACTAAAAGACTTTTCCGGTAAAATATTAACCGATACATGGTACAAAAAAAAATTGAAAATGACCATGAAGAAAACCTAAGAGTGGTTGAAACGGCAGGAAAAGTTATTTTAAATGATATTTAAAAAAAGTGGTTGACTTAGATAATTACCCTGAATTACCCTAATGATCAGATTCCAGAATCTTTAATGTTATTGCTGAACATTGTAATAAAATTTAGAAAAGTTGACAATAATGTTGTTAAAAGGAAAAGTCTGGCTCTTGCAGAGGCAATTATTTCTGCAGCTAGACCAAATTCTTATCTTTCACCACTTCAAATTTCTTTAGCAGTTTACGTACATAGACATTTTGGTTTTAGAAATTTGGTAAAAATGCTTTCCAATTTGGGATTTTGTGCTAGTTATAGAGAAGTTCAAAGATGTACTAAATTATCATCAACCCGATATAATGAATGGTACCTTTAGACAATTTGAATGGGGGAATCATTTGTATAACTCCTAAACGTAATGTACTGCTTGAAAAAAAAATTCCACGAATTAAAAACTCTGCTGATATAGGTCAATTTGGCAATATTCCTATAAAATATTACAAAAAACCCGCTGTAAATAAACTACAGGACTTCATTATGGAAGACATTTTATCAATGCGGTAAATCCTTTTATGAAAATATATTGTGGGCAACTGGACCATTATTGAAACAGTTTAAAATAATGAATTAGAGTGGTTATATGTCAACAGCATTAAGAAAGAAGAAACTAACTGAAGTCAGTTTTATAACGCCTTTGCCATTTATCAATCTTAATTCCAGCGATATGTCAACCATTTATACGGCTTTAAGTTTTGCAAACAATGCATAAAGCAAAATTATAATACTTGTTTTGTAACGTTTGATCGGTCGTTATATCAAAAAGCTTTAGAAATTGTAAATTCATGTGAGGAACTATCTTCTGTTGTACTTCGATGAGGTGGCTTTCATTTGGTAATGTCTTTTTTGGGTTCTGTAGGTTTTATTGAACAGCATGTTTATAGGGTATATTTTCAGGTGCAAACATGGCTTAATAAGGAAATTAATTCATCTGAGTGGGGCTGGGAATTGAAAAACGATATAACCAAACCCGTACCAACATATTTGTCAATTGTACCCGACATTATATTAAAATTTCTATATTGCAATGTAAAAATGACTGCAATAAAAATTGTCCTTGCAATTACACAAACTGTTCTGATCTATGCAGTAATTTCCGTGGCATAAGTTGTGTCAATTCAAACACTCTAATTATAACCGATAGCAATATTAAAGATGAAAATTAATTATTAATTTTTTCCTTTTACCTCCTCCTTACTATTAGAATATTTATTATCTTTATTATTATTATAAACCTAATTCTGAAAACTGAGCTTGGTAATCATTTTTGTCCGGGGTTAATTGTACTGTGACTAAAATTGCACATTTTAACTTTTCAATTTTGATTTTAATGCTACTAACATATACGGTTTTATAATAATTAAAATGTTCTATCTCCGTTATTTTTAAAGCTATAAAAGAGATTAAAAAACGTTCTGTTTGTTTATTGATGGCCTATAACTTTTACTTAAAACATATTTTCATAATTCATTTTTTAATCATATAAATAGAATTTTCCAAAATTTTAATTTTCAGTTTAAGTCAGTTTTTTACCACACAAATGTTAGTAAAATGTATAAAATATATGTTAAAGCCACATTCCTTGGCTGTAATTATCTGTTTAGAATATTAAAATCGGCTAATAAATAAGGCAAGGAAAAAATGTTTTCTTCGTCTAGGCGCGCGTGCCATTTTTTCAACATGGCGGCTAACGCTCAATTCGGATTCTTCGGGACTTTCAGTATGTTATTGTACGTATCGTAGGCTACATATTCTGAAAAATTCAGCTGGGTACCTAAAATGTCCAAACAGATTGTGCCGCAACTATAACCCCAATCCCTTGTATTTTTGTCCATTTTCAAACTTACGATCGCCCATTTCCAATTTACGACTGCTATGCGCTATGCCCGAAACAGCAACGACTGCTCATTAAAATAGGCCCTGTCCAGTATTACATTGTTTATCGAACCTATTAGTGCAGTTGAATTGATTTTTTTCGACGACATCATTCCATCTGAAATTTCATGTATTATGACCTCCTGATTACGAAAAAAATGTTTGTGACCAAAAATTCCATGTGCGTCAAAAGTTATATGCACTGTTTGGTGAACATTCACGGATTTTCAATTTATCTGCTTAATATATCTTGTACTAGTAATCGGATGGGAATTTTTAAAATACTGTCTTATTTGAAATAAAATTCTTAAAAAATATAGACCTGTCCGATACGTATTGATCAATCCGCCATCTTGGAAAAATTAGAAAACGCTAAGAATAGCCGAGAAAATCAAAATTGTATATCTTTTCTATAAGAAGGAGTAATTTCACCAAAATTAGCAAAAATAAAACTCATTTATTTGTCAAATATAATGCACCAATCTCGGACACCGTATGTCAAATAGAACGGTCAAAGATGGCGGACGAAATAAAATTTTTAATTCTTCGTCAATTATCAAGGAGGCATTGTACGTCACCTTTTTTTTTTCGATTTCACCCAATTTTCATCGAAACAAAATGAAATATACTATATTAATTTCATTATCGTCCTATACCGTAATTTCACCGCATTCCTCATCGATAGCCGATTCATCAAATGTAGAAGAAGCATTGGCACAATTATTCCCTTTACAATAGACACATTATAAAGTTTTCTACAGCTACACTGATTGTTTTTACAGCCTTTCTTACATTTACAGGAAAAGCATTACTTTCACTCATGACATCAGGCATTAAGCCATTTTCAGTTTTAAGCCACCCGAATTGTAACGGATCTTTCTCAGAACCTAGTCATTTTTGGACTTGGAAATAAACTCTTAACCCTTTATGGCCCCATGTAACACTCAAGTAACATGATAAATTTATTAGTATTACCGTTTAAATATAAAACTTAGCATTATAATGGTCCAAGGTAACTTGAAAGTAACAATATAGCTTGTTAGTTCTTTGCATAGGACGCCATCTAACAGATGTATACAAAAATCTAAACTGATTTTCCATATGATGTACCAGTAATGGCGGCTAATGAATAGTAAATATATAAAACGAATTCTAAAATATTGAATTTACTTATAAACAAAGAATATATTTGTTAAAGATACAGAGGTCATTCATATTTAATTGAACATTGAAGTTTTCATCATTTTACACCATGGCAACTAAAAATAGGTATGTTACTTCAAAGTTACAATGGGCTACAGTGACCACATTACATTATTTACAGGTTTGGTGATACAACTATAAATACATCAATGTTTTATGGCAAAAAATCACAGACAAAGCATATACTAATTAGGACAATAAAAAATGCAGAAAACTCGGAAGATTCACTTCTAAGAGATAGCGATTTAGAAGATGAGTTTGTAGGATTAGAATCAGAGTATGAAGAAAGTGAAGTTCGTAAAACAGAATTGAATATTGATGAGGATAAGAATAGCACATCTAGTGAAGAAGATCAAAGTGATTGGGAACCTGAGCACTATTTGCCTTTGTCAAATATAACAAACAGACAAGAAAATGAAAAAGAAAAAGAGAGAAGTAAAGTGGACAGCTAGCAGAGCATGGCAAATCCGCCCCATTCTGCCTTGGAAAGGATGCTTACCCAACGGTCGAGACAATATTGATACTCCTTATGGCTATTTTCGAAGGCTAATCGATAGAGATATATTAGAGTATATAGTAGAACAAAGTAATTTGTTTGCTATACAAACTGATTTGAGAAAGCCTCTGTCATTGTCTGTTACAGAACTAGAAAAATTTATAGGAATCACATTTTTGATGTTTATTTATCGTTTACCAAGAACCAGAATGTTTTGGCAGCGGGAAACTAGGGTGTCAAGAGTAGCAGACACAATGTCACGAAACCGTTGGGAGCAAATCAAATCCCGAATTCATTTCAACAATACTTATTTACCAAATAGTAATGATAAATTGTACAAAATTCGTCTTTTTATCGAAAAGGTGATTGAGAATTTTTAAAAAATTCCCACGGATGAAAAAGTATGTGTTGACGAGCAAGTAATACCGTTCAAAGGTCACCACTCGATAAAACAGTACCTGAAAGCAAAGCCAAAAAAATGGGGGTACAAAGCATTTGTGTTATGCGGCGCAGATGGTATTATATACAATTGGGAGCTGTACAGTGGGGCTGTACACCATGATCCCCAACTGCCTGATATTGAAGTGAGCGGCAATGTAGTGTTGCGACTTGCCAAAATAATTCCCAGAAATGAGTATCACAAGATTTACTTCTACTCCAACTACAGATAGAATTATTCAAGATAGGCATACTCAGTTTGGGCACAGTACGGTCCAACCGTTTAGAGGGTTGTACTTTTACAGATGACGAGGTAATGAAGAAAAAAGGAAGAGGAGCTATGGAAGAAATAAATGCAGTAGTCGAAGGCGTTAAACTCTTTGTTACAACATGGTTTGATAACAAGCCAGTTTATTTACTAAGTTCGTTTGTTGAAACTTATCCAACAAAGTAGGTCAAACGTTGGAATTCTAAGACCAAATCTAAAACTGACGTAGTGTCCCAATGCTGTGACTATTTACAACCAATTTTTGGGAGGTGTGGATTTAGTTGATTCCCTTGTGGCCTTTTATAGAACAAAAATTCGCAGCAAGAAATAGTACCATAAGTTATATTTCCATCTTATGGATCTTTGTGTAGTAAATAGTTGGCTTTTGTATAGAAGGGATTGTAACTTTTCTGAAGTATCAAAAAAAGATCGCCTAAATTTACTTCAGTTCAAGATGGCTATTGCTGACACCTTATGTGCGATGGGTGATAACTATAATGACCAAAAAAGGAGAAGCCGGCCTAGTTCATCAGGTGTGCAACACGAAATTGAACAAAAAGCAAAGAAAGGAAAACCTTCAGCAATGCCAACCTTTGACATGAGAAGAGATTCCACGGGGCATTGGTCAGAATTTCAAGAAAAAAGAGGAAGGTGCAAATACCCCGGTTGTATTGGTATACCAAAAATTTTTTGCACTAAATGTAAGGTACGTAAGGTATGTATGTCTAACACCTACGCAAAACTGTTTTGTAAAGTTTCACACTCAATAAATATCTTTTGAAATAACTTAATACTGTTATTATTGCCCGATGATACATCTAAGTTACACACCCTTAATATTAAGGGCAAGGTGCAAATTCTTTTGTTATTTATCATACATTGCAATAAAAGGTAAAACCTCAATAAAAAAAACACTTATATATATTTTTAAAAGATGCTCTGATAATATGGGATAAACAGGGTTAAACAGTGTTTGTCTATTACCTCACCAGCGTGTGGAATTGCAGACAATAATTCTATTTTCATCATAATATTTGTCAATTATTTTATTAATCTTAGGTTTGCAAAATAGATTTTTTTATGATGATTCCATACTAGTTGAGTCATTATAACCAAAAGATCTTCACCAACTATTATAACTTGATTGTCTTCGGTTTTCAAATCAATAGCAGTTTTAACTATTGTAGTATGGGCGTCTAGTCTGCATATTTTAACGTTAGTCATTTTCTCTTAACTCTTTGCGCAATAATTTTATAAAGCTATCCTTATTTTTACTATGAGCTAGATATTTTTTTTGACTAACCGATAATTTCATAATGTCACTTGTGATTGAAATATCTACGCAAACATTTTTTTCTAAATGACGAATAAGCTCGTTATTCTTAGCGCTATTCTGTTCATCGGCATACTTGTAAGAAATTAATACTACTCTAGTCTTGACTGCTTGATTATTGATCATATTTTCCTATATTAGTATTATTACCATGAGTATACTTAATAAATTTCCTTTTCAAATTAATGACGTTTCATTTTGTGTTAAATTTTTGAAGTTATACAAGACTCTCTACAGTGTATTTCGTTTGGTTTCGATGAAAATTGGGTGAAAAAAGGAGGATCAAAGAAAATACATTTTTGAAAATTTTTTAAAATAAGGAAAACCCATTTTTTTGACAATAAAAAAAAATGAACCTACCCCTAAAAGTACATAAAATGTACAATGGAAAAAAAAGTGACGGTGACGTACAATGCCTCCTTCATAACTGACCAAGAATTAATAATTTCATTTCGTCCATCTTTGACCATTCCATTGGTTGGTGCATTGTATTTGACCATAAATGAATTTTATTTTTGCCAACTTTGGTGAAATTACTCCTTCTTATAGAAAAGATACAATTTTGATTTTCTCGGCTAGTGTTGGTGTTTTTTATTTTTTTCCAAGATGGGCGGATTGACCAATACATATCGGACATCTATATTTCTTAAGAACTTTATTTCAAATAAGCCAGTATTTTTAAAATTCCCATCCGATTACTAGTACAAGATATATTAAGCAGAAACATTGGAAATCCGTGAAAGTGCGTCAATAAGTGCATATAACTTTAGACGCACACGGAATTTTTGGACGCAAATATTTTTTTCGTAATCAGAAGGTCATAATACATAAGAATCAATAATAAAATTTCAGGTGGAATGTTGCCGCCGAAAAAAATTAAATTAAACCAATCCGACTCTACTATATATCAAAAATAAAACCTGATATGATTTTTTTAGAGAGGGACTATGATAGCATTGGTAAAATTTAATTCAGTACAAGAATTAATTAACTGAATGTATTAAAAATTTTATTCAAGGTCCTTGACAGATCGGCTGTCCCATGTGACAAACCAATCTTCTTATTCTTCTTATTCATAACGCCCTACCAGACTTTTGTGATCCATGAATTATTCTAGTTGGCCTCCGCTACTACCTCACAGTCACATATCCTTAACTTGTCTGGGCAGTTATCATTTACTCGATTATCATTTTTAATTTGTTGTAATTTATACTTTTTTGTTGTAACCGTAGTTTATTGCCTCAAGCCTGTTGAACAGGTGTATGAGGGCATCCTCGCTTGCTGCAACTAAGGTGGTATCATCTGCAAATCTCAAGTTAAGAATCTTGTTTCCACCTATGGTTACTATGTCAGTCCCCCCACGTCTTCGTATCACGTGTTCACTATAGATGTTAAAGAGGTTTGGTGACAGATCACAGCTCTGTCTGATGTTTTTGCCAAATTTATATTTGTAGGGGTTAGTGTTGTTTATTTGCATCAAAGTATAGATTTCTTCAAACAATGAGCGAATAGCAAATACCAAATGTTCCAGTGTCTTTATCTGAAATAATACAGCACACACCTGGCTGCTAGTTTCCGGGTCTTCTTCGCGTAGATTTTGTTGAGTATTTGACGTTTCAACCATTTTGTCGTGGTTGAAACGTCAAGCACTAAACAAAGTCTACGCGGAATAAGACCCGGAAATCAGCAACCAGATCACTAGCTCCGCGAAAACCTTAGCACCAAAATACAGCACACAGTTTTTCCCATTCCACAGTGTCAGAAACAATTACGCACGTAATATTGTCTTACATTCACGATAAGTTGTCACAAATTCAGTATCTAATCTCTGGCACCGCATCCTTTATCAAATTCTTCTTACTCGGAAGATATTTGCCAAGAAAGATAATGCTGAAGTCTAGATTGAAGAATGTATAGCATTATTTTAATGGTATGCGACATCTGTCGCTCCCTCCTTATGTAGTGGTATGAATATTGAGATTCTCCAATCACCGAGCCAGATTTCTGTTTCTCATATTTTTTGGCAATTTTTGTGAAAGAATCTCATTCCATCTTCACCATCTAACTTAAGCGCATAAGCCCCAGCTGCTTTTACAGTTTTTAGTTTTTGTACGACAACATTGAAATATGTCCATTAAACGATCGTAAATTCAATCATAAACAGCTACATTTTGCACAAAATATCATATTGCATAAAGAACCTGACACGTTATGATTCATACTGCATTTGTTGCCTAGAAACTTGCCTAGCAACCACTTCGTTATGAACCATTATGTGTTAGGAGGTCGGTCCGCTGTGGCTAGTGCGACGACTAGAGCGACGTGACGAGACTTTAAGGATATGACTAGCGACGGGATATTTGAATACGTCATCAGTATTTCTGTCAACATTTTTATAGTTGCATTACGGATATTTGCATATTTCTTTGAATCCATATTTATTAGAAAATTAAACGTGAGTAGTAGGTCGTCGTAGAAAAAGTATAGTATGCAGTATGCAAAATGCAACTCGCATTGCTCATCACATAATATACTCTTTTATATATACTCTTTACTTCTAATTTCAGCATTGAAGGTTTGTGTTCGTAATTCTGCTGCTAATCAACTTCTAACACAAGATGGTCACTTTCGAAAAGCTGTGATTAATATTACATTGTGAGTTATTCTTTATTCTACGAAAACGTAGAAACAACTGACGAATAATGGTAGTCATAATTCCAACCTGACGTATTATAAACATAATCTCATTATAACGCATCTTTGATCAATCAAGGCGTTTGACGTTTAAAACGCCAAAACAAAGTTTACTGTGTGCAAACTTTATTTTTTCACTTTTAATGTATAATTTCAAGTTTAAACTTACAACCTAAACTTAAAAATTGTATATAAAAATGACAATTGTGTATAATTGCGAGTTTAAAGTTGCAATTAAACAGGACAGGTGTTATACAGTTAACAAGTGTGTGTCGGTAGCTTTGTAATTTAAAAAAATTGTTGATTCTTTTAATGCGGTTTTGTGTGAATGCAAGTTCTTAGCTAAAGATTATATGATGCTAACCTTTCTGGGGACGGGTTACAGGCGCGGTTTTAACATGCTTTTCGCCCCCGGCACTATTTTAAGATGCCGCCCCTACTCTTAAAAAGTATTACATATACAGTGTGTCCCAGGATAGATGTAACAAGAGGTAATGGACCAAAAATTTTGGAATTTTCGAATGGTATTTGGGGATTGAGTCCTGCTTGTTGTAAAACTAATGTATACCAAACATGACTTGATTTGGTGTTCTACAGGGTGTTTTATAAGCAAAGTTGTAAAAATCACCACTAATAAAGTACCTTTATTTTTCAAAATATGAAAAAATTCCACTAAGAAAAGTTATTTAGAATGCAATTCTATACCTCCATACCAAATTTCAGGAATATAAAATTATTTTTTTGAAACTTCCCATTTTTTCAATAAATTATTATTTTATTTTGAACCATTCAATTAAAACTGTATAGAAATTATTTTTTGTGAATTAATATTTAAAGTTATGTAGAAGCTAAAAGTAGGCTATGAGAAAAGCAGTGGATACACATTTATCATTTATTATTGACATATCTGTCAAACGTAGTCAATATTATCCTTAATTTCTGTTTCAAATTAACGAACCAAGCATAAAAAATTAAGTGAAAATGGTACTCACAGTGCGTGAAAAAATTTATATTTTGCAATGCTACGAAATTGGCGGTGAAAACTCGCTAAGAGAAGTGGTAAGCCAATTTAATTTGAAATTTCCAAACACTGCTTTGTCACGTACTCAGACTATGAGAATAATAGAAAAGTTTCTGGCTACTGGTAGTGTTCTTAACATGAAAAGAAAAATAAAAGCATATGATGAAGACAATATTGGGGCTATTATAGCTCATACCTCCGTTATAGAAAATCCTAGGATGCCACTAAGAGAGAGATCAGCTCTTATTAATATTAGCAAGTCTGAACTCCAAAGAATTTACAAGGCAAAGAAAATTAGGGCATATAAAGCAAATTATAAACACGCTTGAAGAGGGAGATGACGGCCGTAGGTTGGATTTTAGTTTGACCATTGGAGAAAAAATCATGGAAGAGAGATTTTTTCATCATTTCATAATTTTCTCAGATGAATCCACATTCACAACCAATGGTGTTGTTTCATCTCAGAATTGTCGGTTTTGGGCTTCCAAAAATCCAAATTTTAGAATTCATTGTAGAAGACAATATTATAAAAAAAAGTGAATGTGTGGTGTGCCGTTTCTTATCACGTTGGAGTTATTGGACCTCATTTCATTGAAGGTTAAACCAGCATACTTATTTACAGCTTCTTGAAAGATTTTCTGAAGAACATTTAAATATTTTAAGAAATATGCCTTTAGTTCATTTTCAACATGATGGTTGCCCTGGCCACTCCACAGAAATGGTTAATCGGTGGTTGAATTTAAATTTTGGAGAAAATTGGATTGCCAGGAATGGACCGATCAAGTGGCCGGCGAGATCCCAGACCTATCAATATTGGATTTCTTTTTATGGGGTCGCCTCAAGCAGTTGGTTTACGCTGAACCACTTCCTAACGATGTAGCAGTATTGAAGCAGAGAATTACAAATGCCGTAAACTGCATACCGTTAGATCATATTCGAAACAGTTTTAAGGACTTCAGGCGAAGGATCGAAATGTGTGTGGACGTCGAATAATAAAAAAAATGTAAACATTGTTTTGTATTGGTCAATAATGAATTTATTTGTGAATCTGTTATGTTTTTGACATTTATTACTTGTTATAATTTTTAAACCTTATTAATCTTCTGTTAGTAATTGTTTCTTGTTTTACAATTAGTTCGATTAACATTATACCTTCTTACATCTCGTATATTCAATTTTTTATTTACCAATAGCTTACTTTTTGAGATGATTAACATTTGCTCCTACACAACTTTAAATATGAATTCAACTCTTAATTCGCAAAAATGGGAAGTTTCAAAAAAATAATTTTATATTCTCGAAATTTGGTATAGAGGTATAAAATTGCATTCTAAATAACTTTTCTTAGTGGAATTTTTTCATATTTTGAAAAATAAAGGTACTTTATTAGAGGTGATTTTTACAACTTATAAAACACCCTGTAGAACACCAAATCAAGTCATTTTTGGTATACTTTAGTTTTACAACAGGCAGGACTCAATCCCCAAATACCATTCCAAAATTCCAAAATTTTACATCTATCTTGGGACACACTGTATATGCTACCCAAAAAAAACGACTAAAGGAATATTCAGAAGAAGGAAATTTTGCCGCCCTTAAAATTTTGCCGCCCTGGGCACCCGCCCAGTGTGCCCAGTGGTAAAACCTCCGCTGACGGGTTAGCTACGATTAATGTAACGTAAATTAATTGACAACACTAAACTCATTACTCTGTTTCTATAATAATAGACAATCTATTCAGGCAGTCAAACTAAATTAAAATCAACCGTAGTAAAAACTCTATTTCAATTATTAGAGAAATTAGTAATCTAATAATTTTAGTTACGATTGAGCATTAACTCCTCGAATTTCAACGGCGTTAAAGCAACCATTTCAACTGATGAATTCTATAGCATAAACGTATCAACCTTAAGGGAATTGTTACTTTGTGCCTTTGTAAAATCGCAATGTCTAGAAAACTCTTCCAAAGTATTAATTCCTGTTCTGTTGTTTCTGCCGTCTAACCTTCTTACAATAACTACAAAGAGTTGAAGGGAATCTTACACTTCTTCACACTTGCTTAAAATAACTAATAAATATAGACACCCAAAGAACAGTAATAGGTTGTGTGCTTGACAGTTCGTCGTAAAGATTCAAATAATTTTAATTTGATTTATTATTTATCAATTAACGAATGACTAAACAATTCATATTATTATGTAATTAGACATTTTCAAACAAAAACAATATGATTTTTGTATAGCAAAGCTGACACCGATGTATAGTAGGCGATTTGAGGCCTATTATCAAGCATCAAAAGCGCCAAGTAGGTATGCCGACAAAGGAATTAGCCGGTGACGGTCGGCAATAAAACAATAATCTTATATTAAGGGGTCTTCAGACGATCCAACCAACCGACCAACCTTCTCGATACACTGAAAATTGCCGTGCCAACTCGTAAAAGTGAGCTGGTCTGCTGGAATTCCAGTAATCTTCGAAGCGTACCGACAATGTTGGCTCCAGCAAGTTAGGTCGTTGTACTCAATATTATAGTTTGGAATAAGTTTATCTCACCCAACTGTGTTTTTCTATAGGACAGCCGAAATAACCAAACATCTTGCTATCTAAATTAAAAAATGGATCCCTTTGTACGCGATTTTGCACCTAGCGATATAACAACCCAATCAATCAATGACTGCAAAAATATTTTAAATCTCAAAAACCGTCAAAGTAACATAAAAATCTATCACTGTAATATTCGTAGTATCTCAAAAAATTTTGACGAATTTCTAGTATATATGTCGCAACTTGAAAATTGTTTTGACATTATCTGCCTAACAGAAACATTCTACATAACAAATATAAATAACTTCAACATACATGGTTTAAACTATATTATAATGAAGCTATGTTAAATAGGAACGATGGCACAGTAATGTACATAAAAAAAATATAAAACAAAAGGTAGACATTGTACAAATAAATGAAATTAAAGCACTAAAAGCCGTCATAGAAATTTCGAATAAAAAAATCTCAATTACGGCCCTATACAAACCTTTTCACAAATATGGATGTAAACAATTTTAACCTAGGCTTTTCCCATCACTTACAAAACATGAAATTTTATGACCATAATATCTTACTTGGAGACTTTAACACAAATATTCTAGATAGCGATGAAATAACAAATGAATATAAAGAATCTTATACCACTATGGTTATAAATCACTCATAAACTGCCCCACAAGGGTAACAAATGAAAACGAGTCTTGTATATACCACATTTTTTATAAAGGAAGTGCAACAGATGATCTTCTAACCAATAGTACTAAAAACAAACTATACTGACCATTACAACATAATCCTAAAATGACTCCTCACTGACGTCAACAAATTTGACTACACAAAGAGAAGTAAACATAAAATAATTATAAACAAAAAACTTTTTACAAACAACTTAAAACTACAAAATTGGGATAGCTACTATAATGTAACGATCCCGAAATCTTAAGTAATATATTAATAAGAAATATAAATATAGCAAAAGAAAAAGCCTAAAAAAAAATTAGAACCAATTATAATAAAAAGAGAAAGGAATGGATCTCTAAAAGATTAGCAAATACAATAAAACAACGAGATGAATTATATCAAAGAACAATAAATAACCCAAACAACAGACAAATAAAACAATATATAAATAGTAGAAATAACATAAATTATTTAATTAAAAAAGAAAAGAGAGCATACTTTCAAAATCAAACAAAATCATGCCCAAATAATTCTAAAGTAATTTGGAATACAATAAATAATATAGTAAAACCACAAAAAAATAGCGCAAACATTACAGAAATTAATATTCAAAAAACTGGACAAAGGACAAACGACAAAACAAAAATTTGCAATGAGTTTGTAAACTTTTTCTCCGAAGTGGGAGAGAAACTGGCAAAAGATATAATACGACCTGATACCCAATTTGAAAATACGATGTCAGAGAGGAGCTTTTTCTTAAGCAATGTAAATAGCGACGAAATAAAAATATATATATCGGAGTTAAAAAATAAAAAAGCCCCGGGCTTTGATGAAGTAACCGTTGAACTAATCAAAAGCGCAAGTAAAATTATCGCTCCGTTAACGGCACATCAAATAAATGTAATCTTTTAAACCGGTATCTGCCCACAACACTTTAAAATCACTAAAATAAAACCTCTGTACAAGAGTGGAAATAAATTAGAAACAAAAACTATCGACCTATCTCGTTACTATCTAATTTATCAAAACTATTTGAGAAAGCATTAAAAAAAAAGATCAATAGCTTTTTAAATAAATTCAATATTCTATCAAAAAAACAATATGGCTTTAGAGAAAAAACATCAACAGACGATGCAATTGCGCACGTAGCAGGAAAAATCTATAACTTGGTAGATAAAGGAAGACCATCGTTATGTTTTTATAGACCTAACGAAGGCATTCGACACTATTAGCCACCCTTTAATGCTAAAAAAACTCTATGACTTAGGTTTCAGAGGAAAGATATATGCAGTTTTAAAAAATTACCTTAGTAACAGGACACAGAAAGTCAACATAGACAATCATGAGAGCACCTCGAGAATTGTCACATACGGACTACCACAGGGAACCGTCCTCGCACCGGTCCTATTCAATATATATTTAAACGACTTGCTAAAATTAAAAATTGACGGAGAAATAATTACTTTTGCGGACGACAGCGTCGTCCTCTTTGATGGAGAAACGTGGGACGAGGTTAGGTCAAAAGTATCCAAAAACATAAAGATTATAAAAAATTGGTTTGGCCAACATTTACTCACCATGAACATAACAAAAACCAAATATCTACCCTTTTGCTCATATAAAAACAGCCTTCCACCATTCACCAAGATAACAATTGAAAATACTAATACTGAAGTTGAACAGGCAACACAAGTGAAATACTTAGGTATTATACTTGATGCACATCTAAAGTGGAACTTCCAAATAGAATACTTATGTAAAAAACTGAGGTGGCTCTATTATACATTTAAACAAGTCAGTACAATCCATGACGATAAACCACGGTTAATAATATACTACGGCCTTGTAGAATCAATACTTAAATACGGCATAATCGGATGGGGTGGAGTAAATAAAACAAACTTAGATCCATTAATAAAATGCCATAAAAGGATAATAAAAATAATGTTTAAAAAAACCCATAACCTTTTCGAGTAAACAACTGTTCAAACAGTATAAAATACTAAATATTCGTCAACTATATTGCCAAAGCTTGCTAAAATACAAAATAAAATATAACTCCCCAATTACCGAACAGAGACATGACTACGAAACTCGAAATAAGAACATGATACATATCCCTAGGGCGCAGAAAACAATTGGAACAAAATCATTCTCATATCTAGCCCCTAGATTATATACAATAGCCCAAGAGCAACTAAAACAAATTAAAAACAAATCAACCCTGCCAACAGATTTAGATTTACCAGAAAACTACCTAGAAAACTTCATTGACACTGGACAAATTATAGCACGATAAAAAAAAAACCATTACTAACCAAAATCAAAACTAAGGAAACCAGTATTTTCAGGTAAAAATTTACATTTCTGTGCCATCTGACACTACTTAACTTCGATTCAATATACTTAAAATAACTACTACATATATACAGATTATAAAATTAATTATATTTCAATATACATAAATACATATGTATGTATATATGTAGGAAAATTCAAAGAACACCCGCACTCAAGTTTTTAACAACTTACGGTGGGGCTTAATTAATATTTATCTCAAATGTAAAACCAATGTAAATGCATGCTTAGCTCTAGTATATAGGTACTATTAAAAAATATTGTAACATGTAAAATACATTTTGAAATAAATATTATTATTATTATTTTGAAATAAAAATATTATTATTATTATCTTTTACTTTGCAGTTAATAATCGGTAACTTTGGCTTGAGTTTAGAAGAAAGCAAAAGTCAAATGACAATATGGTCATTGTTGGCGGCCCCTCTGATAATGTCTGTGGATTTGAGAGCTATTGAGCCAGAATTTAGAGATATTCTGTTAAACAAACACGCTATAAGTATTAACCAGGATAAACTCGGAATTCCAGGAAAACTATTGTCCAATGTGAGTGAGTCATTCAAATTAGAGCACATGCTAGATTTTCTGGAAGGGGCGGAACCTGCAGTGTGACGCTACCTCTGAAGTACTAGTCAATCATCCTACGTTGGCAAGTAGAGAGGTAAGCTTCTTAAGCTAGCTAGCTAGCTAGCTTAAGAAGCTTGTTTGTCTCTGTCCAACAGTGATGATATTGCTTCTCTCTCTGCGCGGCTACTTGCCAATTTAGGATGGTTGACTAGAAGTTTCCACAAATATCAAAACACTTAAAGACTAAACTACACTACTACCACTATTATGAATGCTATATCTCGGCGCGTGTTTCGCTAACCAAGTTAGCATTATCTAGAAATAATTAAAACTAAAAAACTGTTTTCTAATCATCTCGGGACGATGACAATATGGTTGGTGTCTAGTGTGGTGGTCACGTGTGTCGGTGTTTGTGAAAACTATTTTAGAGGCATATTAGATTTGTTGGTAAAGGTAATTCAAAGGGTTATACACAAATCACAGAAGATTTAAAAAATGTATGACTTTTATTTCATAGGTTGTTTGTAATTTGTTTTTCTTCACTTAGTACGTAGGGTACATGGCTAAAAAATCCAAAAAGCTGCACTTTTTGATTGGAATATGCCACTTTCAGTGGTCATAGTTCTGTTTTTGTTTGAAAGCTCTTGTGAAGAGGACACTCTTTTGTCCCTATACATTTATTTCTACACCTGGGTTCTACACAATTTAAAAAAAAAACAAATATTTTTTAATTTTCACGGACTTTTAGATACGGGATTCAAAAACCGAATTTTGAATGGTGCTGAGAAGTTCCATGCAAACAGAATACACCTTTCTTGGCATACTAGTCTGAAGAAACGTGTGAGAGATAAGAGAGGCGTTGGTCTTCGGCACCAAGTAGCATAAGGAAATATGCTACCAAAAAATTGGAATGACTTCCTCTGCTGCGATTGGAATAAGACAGAACTCTTCAAGTTACATGGAAAACATACATTTGTGAAGTTTTATTGGGATCACATCAATACTGAGATTGATAGTATCATTCATTCATCTTAGCCGGATGAAACTTCAATTGATGGAGTACAATGCAAGCAGAAAGAAGCAGACGGCAGGATTTTTTTCCACGCGAAAGACAGTGTTGAACATGGAGCAAAAAAATAATTATTTGCACAGCAGATATGGATGGTAGTTGTTTTAGCAATCTCCTTCTTTCACTTTCTCAAAACTGCGAGACTTGAGAAAATGTGTATTCTCTTTGGTGCTGGGAAGGGTCAGAGATGCATGAGCATTAATGTCATCTTTGAAAGTATGGGTGAACATAAAGCTGTTGCATTGAGAGAATTCCATGCATTCACTAAATCAGATGTAACGTCATCATTTGCAATTAAAGGGAAACAGACTGCCTGGAAAGTGTGGAAATCATTTTCTGAAGCTGCTGAAGCCTTCCAAGCTTCTACCACAACAGTCTATTTTTGACGAGACTTTTCAAGTTCTGGAGAAGTTTACTGTTTTGCTTTACTACAAAGATGCAGAAACTTCTCAATCATGTTAGAAACCGTTCGTGATCAGTGATGGATAACATTTCAGGGCCAGAAGAATGGGGATGGACCTTGGTTGCTGGGGAGTGGATGCCGGTCTGGTCTTCTCTTCCTTCTATTATGGCAGCCTGCAGAGAACTGGTTAAATGTAATTGCTCCAGATGCTGTACACGATTCTCGTGCTCAAAGGCCAAGGTTCCATGCAGACTATTTTGCCCAAACTCCACTGGGGGTCAACAATGCAGCAATAAATACAATAAAATGTATACATTCAATTGATTATTTTTACATTCGTTTCACATTTTCAAGATCATAATATTGTTTTATTAATCAAATGCCAATACAATAATAATATATAATTATTTTGTTCCGGGGATGAATTGGAAGATGAAGAAGATAATTGCGTGATCAAGTGTCATAAGAGCTGGATAGAAGCAGTTCATTCAATGAATATTTCTTAGTATTTAGTCGTTTTTTGTTTGTAAAAATTTGTTTCCTTAAGATAATAAATGTTTTCAAAATAGGTTAAAATCACGATTGTTTATGACAACAAGCCTATTGAGCACAATTAAAAACTTATTTATTAATGAAATTCGTGAGAAAAGAGAAATTTCTGGTTTTTGAATCAAAAACAAAGAAAATCGAAATCGAACCGTTAGGAGCTGAGATACAAAAAAAATTAGTGCGGCTAATGGCGACCATCTTAATGGCCGCCATTTTGGTGTTCTACACGAATTTTCAAGTGGCTCCCTATCTGAAAAGTTACTTTTTGGCATCAATTACGATCACAGGAAAATGGCACGCTTCAATAAAAAAGTACAGCTTTCTTTGGTGTACTCGGCGTACTAACTTAATTAAAATACACTATTTTTGCAGGAAAACAAAATTAATATTTGGAAAAAGCCGATTTCATCTCAACATTCCAGTTTAAACTCCTGGGCCATTGGATTTGTTAGTTATAGAACGGATGGCTATATTTACCTACATAAGTTCTCTTTGTCAGATTATGGGCTCGATGATTCTACTAAGTACAATATAACAGTAAGTTTTGGTGTACTTGTGTGACCAGGATAAGTTCTGTTATGACGTTCCTACTTTATTATTTGAATAATATTATACACTACGTGTGATTGCCGACTGGGCATGTACTTCCACGTAGTGCGAGAGATATGACAACCCAGGTAACAACGAACTTGCCCATCGGCATAGATTAAAGAGTCGGCGCTAGACCGCTGAAGCATCCCCGTTCTCAGTTACTTCATTTCAGCCAGCTGGCACACGCGATGTTGCAATTCTAATTCCCTACGCCCAGCCCGCCATTACACACACTGTATCAATATAGCTAATATTCTTGTAGTTTTGTAAGAGTTAACTGTTCAGCATGATTTGCAAAATCTTGTGGTTTTAAAAAGCCTTTGATAACAAATTTAATATAATCAAATACTTTTTATGCCCTAGGTAACTGAGTAGATAATATAAAGTGTGATCACCCTGTATGATTTTATTTTTATAACATATAATAACAAGAACTTGTTTCCAGGATGTATTTGATCCAGACTACTACATCAATAACCAAATATTTGAGGTATCAGATGCACTTGAGGTTCGTTTAAAGCCATCTGGTAAGTACAAGTTGTGACTGTTTATCTGGATATCATCGATGTCTATGTAGATTGTAGATTGTTTAAGGAGTCGCTTGGCCCTAAATTGGCCTTTCTTCACCTCGACCTAAAAGATCTATTGTGAATTACCCTACAACTAATTGTTGCCCAGAATTTTTACAAAGTTCGTGATTTTCTGGGAGCTAATTTTCCTATCTTCAGGCGTTAATTCCGCCTGTTCCAGGTACTTTATACCAATACGGATTAATACCTTGCATTCGCAAAGTGTATGTTTCGCAGTCTCAGTTGCAGCATCGCAGTATCTGCGTTTGTCATCTTTTACCATGGCCATGTTCTTGAAATGGTATCTCAAGGGGAAATGACCAGTTAGAAGACCTGTGATCAGCCTTGGGTCTGGCTTTTCGAGTTCGAGAAGCTCTGTGGCATTCTTTGTCAAATAGGTTCTAAACTTTTTCGCTTGTTTTTGACCTGGGGTATTTCTCAAGTAGGACTTCTGTTCCTTTTCCCATTTTTGGACCTCCTTCGTTGTGTGTCCCTTAGATAAGCCACAAAACGGTTCGGGACCGAAAAATTCAGCCCCTTTTCTTGCAAAACTGTCAGCTAATTGATTACCTTTTATTTCCTCATGCCCTGGCACACACATCAAAGTAACCTTGTTGTTTTTTGCCAGTTGCCTCAGGGATTGTTTCATTTCCAGGTTATTTCAGATACGAAGATATAGGACCCGAGAACCTTTAGTGTTGCCTGGTTTTTTGAAAGTATATAGATTTTCGCCCTTCGAATGCTTTTGTTAAAACATTCCTGGGCCCACAGATCTATACCATACATTTCTCCCTGGAAGGTGATTTAGGTGTTGCCACGAGCTTTAGATAGCCTGCATTTAAGTCCCGCTGCGCCCACATCTATCTCTTGGGCCATCTTACATCCAACTGTGTACCAGATGAATAACTCTTTCTAAAACCGCGGTGCTTCGACCCTGCTCGATTGATGGCACTCAATCGGCACGGATTCAAATTGGATTATCCAAAATCCTTATAAATGACCAACCATGTCGCCTTGTCAGAATTTAAGTGCCCGTGCCATGTGTAGGTAATAAAGTACTTCCAATATGTCAGCGTTGCACATCATCACTGTATGTATTCTGACGTCATAATGTACCAACTCAAAATGAGGTGAAATACATATAGTTCATAACATATTTACCTTGCAAATAAAAAAAGCTACAAAAGTTGCCCATAAAAATCACGGAGTCGGCTCTATTACATGCTGACAAGAGCCGCACCTCAAATTTTTGCGTATTAGAATGAACAAAATAATACTAGAAATTTGTAGACAGTATATTCGGGAAATAGAAAGTTAATACCGTTTTTGGTAAGTTAAAAAATCTGACTCTGTTTTGCTTGTGTTAAGATAGGAATATTTCATGCATTGGTGGACGCTTTGCCCGACCTGTTTGTCTGTTACCCTTTAACGCTGACAATATAGGCGGCGCCGTTATTGATGATTCAAGTAACTATATCACAAAAAAAAAAAGTTAGACATCTTAATTAAAAGAGGTTTATTTCCGTCTATTTCTTATTTTAATCATACCAGAGCATACTTTACATAAGAGTAATGATGTTTTTATTAAATAATACATTATATTATTTATTCTTTAATATAGTGTAAAAAAATAGAGCATACCCCGATCTTCCCTTATATTAGCTCAGTCGGTAGCTTTCGAGTTTTTTATGAGTAGTATAAAAATGGAATGAACTATAATCGTAGTACGATCTTACATCAGATCTCAGAAGTGACGTGCAACGCTTAATATAGTAGAGCTACAATATATTTTTCTCTAGCGTGGCCCAATGTAGAAACGTTTGCTTATAAGATGAGTCCAAGGTAGAACCTCTCAAAGGCATCCAAGAGACATTCCACTTAGACTGACTTCAGATCATACCACTGAAGGCCAAAGAGGACAATCACTGTATAAAACTAAGAAATAAATCTATTCAACCAACTTTACACAAAAATAAACTTAAATATGTCTCTGTATCTCAAATTGATCAGTTTGTTACCTAAACATGGCAGTTGCACGCAATTCTTTTTGGCGAGTTTTGGCAAGTTTTGGAGGGAAGTTTTAGTGTTGATTCTGTCCTCTTTAGTCTTCTGTGAGCATACTCAAGCTTTACTAATCTAACTTTACTAACCTTGGACCATATTAGCACACTTACAATGAGTAGAGTTATTAGCTGAACAAATGGAGAGGAAGTTGTGCCAAGCCCCCTTCGCCTAGTAAGTAACTAACGATGGGCTCTTCACTCTACAGTCAGTAACACTGCAGGATGTGAATTGTCAATTTGCTGCAGCTCTTCTCTCGTGTGCCATGAGAAGACTACCTGGTGTCGAAAATTATTTTTGTATGCATTTATTAAATTTTTCAGGTGCTGTGTTACTGGTGGCGACCCCCGTTTGAGATCATCGTTATTTTTCTATTAAATAGGTATATGGATCTATTTATTGTTATTGTTATATTGTAAAAATAATTGTTTTCTAATAATAAATGTAAAAAAATGTTCCTGGTTATTTTTGTTGCACATTTACAAAGAAATAATTTTTTCGAATTTATACGATAATCCATAACTAAGAACTAAGAAAATTAATATACAGATTCGGGAAATATATGTGCACACCACTAGAGCGATGTCCCAAGGATGTCCTGCGTTGATACACAAGGTGACACAAATAAGATTTCACAAAGTGTGGAGCGTGCTTGAATTAGTATATCCGTCATTCTTTTCCTAATTTCTTTGTTTTTCTTCTTGCACTCTCAGGATATATAAAACTACATCTGTAGATACAAATAGAATGGAAATAGTATACAACAAAAAATAAAACTGATTCATCGGAGGTGTTAAATATATTTAAAGAGAATGGTCATAAAGGTAGCTGCTGGTGAAATGCTTGTAACAATTTACCGAAAAACTACAAACAAATAGGTTCTTATTGGTAATTTACACAAAACTCTAGATAGGTGCAATCAACAGAATAAATGAAAAAAACATATATAATACAGAAGAGTTATAGCACATAGATATATCCCAGACACAACAACCATCATTATTGTTACATTCAACAATGCAACGAAACTTCATAAACTTAAAGGAGAAGAAAAACTGTGAACAAAATGTGTTGAGTTACATACTTCAACATCATTCGGAAACACTTAAAATATATTACATAATGCACTTGTTACTGATAACTTTTTTTTTTGTACTTTTTTTATGGTATTTAATAGAATTCAGTCATCAAGATAAGCTGTTCATAAGTATATCCAATCCTTAGATATTCAATGCTAAAAATTGGGTTTGGGTACAAAGCGCTTCGCCGACTCGTGACGTCATCTTCCATAAATAAAAATTGAAAAAGTACATTGTTTCTATCACAACTTCTTTGTTTTTTTATGCTATAGAAATAGAAAAAAACATTTGAAAGCCTAATTAATATAGTCTTTCATTCTTGTTCTTACCGTTTTTGACATAACTGCCATAGTTTCTGAGATATTTAACATTTAAACTAAATACTTCATCTTATAGACGTTCGGACGCCACCTTTATACTTCCAGATCTCCGAAACCATTAACTCTACAGAAATTAGAAAAAAGCAAAATTTATGCTCAATTTAATAGCTTGACCTTAATACCTTTTTTTTAAGCCAAAATCCTAATTTTCAAGTCGTTATAACTTAAACACTATCAATTTTCATGAAAACTTGCATAGAACCGTTTCTTCTTAAAATTTCACTTTATTTCACCTCCAATGTTTTTAATGATTAAATCTCGACTGTCGCCTGATCAGCATCTACAAAATGACGTCACGCGAAGCTCCGCCCCTTTTTCGCGCTGTCCAACTTTGGTAATTTATTTGAGGGCTTAAACGTCCGAATAAAAACCTACAAAAATAAAAAAAAATGCTGAACGGAAAAATTGCATTTCTAGTATTTGAAAGTCACAAAAATCAAAATATTTCCTTTATTATGAATTGCATAGGAATATAAACTTTCATCTGCTGCGAATTATTTACTTCCACATTTCCTTGCTAAGAAACTGTTGCCGAGTGCCTCCATACTAAAATAGGTATAAAGTAAAGAAGATTGAATTAGTGTATTAGTAAATAACATTAATACTGTTGACGTGACAACCAGTTTTTTTTAGATTTCGCAGTAAAAACACGTCTTATAATTATTGTTGCATATCATATCGTGCTTTTTCTGTATTGACTGTCTAAAATAATACTCAAGAATTTAACTCAATGAGAGTGGCTCATATGTAGAGAATGATGCTTTAAACTAAGTTTTATTTATTCGTCTTTATTTAGGACTAACTGATTATTTAAGAATCAATTTTGAACCGCAGACAAACTGTTTTAAGCCTCTGGAAACAAACATTGGCTATCGCTATGAGTATCAGAAAATATCGTGTCATCTGTTAAAAGAGTAAAATTTGCTAGGGAAGCTTGGCAAATCATTTATTTATTCTTTTTATTAACAAACTGCTAAATTGTAAACTTTGAAACCATATTGACAAAACAGCTACGCTCAACCTGTAAATTTTGCAGAAACTCTTATCCTGTCTTAGAAGAGTAGGAAATTTTACTTGCCTAACATTTAATAGATAAGGGACGACTGCTTTACATCCCGTCCGAAGAATGGTATATCCACGCCTTAAATTTCATAGTTTCTGTGAATACGCTGATATTCAAGCCGCTAGAAGGTGGGACGAGATTGTTGAATTTTCTCGGACGGTCATCCATCTAATTACTAACCCCGATGAACGTTGCCTTAACTGTATTTATTTAAATGTGTTTAATTTTTTTTTTAAAGACCTTTCACGTCACCTCAATGACACTGAGATCTAGATTTATCTGAGTAAAGAAAACGGGGCCCTACAGTTTATAGTGGAATCCGAACCACTTCTGGGGGAAAATTTATTATGAAAAATTTTTTCGCTGTGTGGGACTCGAACCCACTTCACTAGCTATAATCAGAATGCAAGCTAGATGCAATTTGCTATTTAAAATCTTTATTTTATTTAACTATGATTAACATAGCATTATGTATGAGGGTATTTTATTTCAGTTTACAATAAAATAAAATAACATAGCCAACGGGACAACAAGCACGAGGACTGTGCGATGCCTCGCAGCGGCCAGATGTCTCGGCGAAATACCCCAGGCCACCAATGAACGAAAGTTACAGGCAAACTTCTGAAAGATCATTTGCGTTTGTTTTAATTATGTATAAAATACTCAAATAAAATCGTTTCTTAACTTAACTTATTATTGTCATATACGAAGAAGATTGCAGGGAAAATAAAAATAGCTTGAGAACGTCATCTGGTAAAAAAGCATGTTCTAACACAGAGTGCTTAAGTTATAGGTATTTTGTTTTCGGTGAGAGGTTGAGGGGACGTTAATAAGGAAGCGTGGTGTAATGGGTGGCGTATTTATGGTGGTGTAAGCAGGCAAGCTAGACGCGCTAACCCACTGAGCTACCGAACATATATAGTCAAGACGCCTATGTGCTCTGTCCAGAAATTTTTTTTTAAATGCATTTCTAACTTCACTGGTTTCATTATAAGAAACGTAAAAAGAACTTCAATAACTTACAAATCTTCAATATTTTATATTATTCATTTGTGAGATCCAAACTTGAATATGGTTCCATAATCTGGAATTCATGTTAAATGCCGTCGACAAAATTCAATGAAAATTTTAAAAATTTCTATCTTTTAAAATTGATGGCACTTTATCCAGCAAGAGGAATCGAATACAATATCTTGCTTAATCGATTTGACTTTTACAGTTTAGAACTGAAGCCAAATTGTTCAGCTGTATTATTTTTATACAAATTATTAAGAAGTGAAATTGACTGTCCTGAGATTCTTACTCAAATAAATTTCCTGGTATTACCTAGACCAGGATCCAGACAACACAATATGTTATATTGCAATAACTCGAGAACTAATGAGTAATTGAAGTCACCCATTACAAATGTGTGTCACAACGTTAACAAAATAAGCAATTTCTGTGATAACATATATGCACCAAAAACAACTATCAGATACGGCTGTCAGTCTTATAAATTAAGCATTTAAAATGTTTGTAATTCATATATTGTCCTCCATTTAATATTTTTAGACTCAACAACGTTTTATGATTATTTTTATGTTTTGTTCTGTAATTGGGTTTATCCTCTTGGGCAAATATAGACAAAACCACCAAAATTTTGTTAAATTTCAAACCACCGACCGTTTAAAAGTCGATTGCAATTCTTGATTCATCTCTTTATCAAAATATTTGGGATAGAAATGTCTTGCATAAAAATTTTGCGCGTTAACATGAACTACCTTCACATCTATTTAGACCAAGGGTATGGTCTGGGTAGTTGATTAAAAAAACTGTCTGATTTCTATTAAAACTTAAAAGAATTATTTCGCAACATTAGTTTTCAACATATACTTAAGCGTTTAATAACACCAAAGATATTCTGCAAACGTATATTTACAGTTGAATAGTCAAGGGCGCAGGAGTCTTAATTCGCTTTAAACTCTCTCCAACACCCCCACTAACCAAGCAATAAGAAAACAATGGAATAAATCCTAACAATTCTGATTGGTAAGTGTTCTAGTCAGACTCGGTGTGCAGTGTTTTAACCACTTTGTGTTGTGGAATTATTCAAAAGTAGATATTGTGTATGAACTCAAATTAAGGAGACAATTTTGATCAGGTATCCAACGTAAGACGCTATTTTCTTCAACTGTCAAAAACATCATGACTGTTTCCATAGTTCAGAATAAATTAAAATGAAAGTTTAAGGGGATAGTTCATTTTTACCCCAACAATAATTCGCTGAGTAAATTTTGTGCACATAAAAAGTATTTTATATATAGATATAGAATAGGATAAAAAGAAGTTGTAGAGGTAGGATCCCGGCTTTGTCGCTAAATAATGATTTAATTTATCTACCCGATGCAGTTTTTCAACTATACCTCAGTAAATATAAAAATATCGATTTTATATATAGAACAAAACGGAGTATGAGAGAATTTTGCTCAAAAAAATCTCTAAACATATTTGCCGTAGATGTCATGGTTTTCGAATAAATAATTATAATCCAGTCGAATAGGGAAAATTAGAGGGAAAAACTGATAAAGTTTTGAAACTTGGCAAAGATGTTCATTAAGGTTTACTATTAAATATGATAAATGTCCTGAACTCAATATGTTGCGTTCGAGCGGCCATATTTAAAAGATGTCGCTCTGATTCAGTTTCTTGCTTATATCTCTCTAACCATTAGCGATATCGAAATTATGTTTATATAAAAAATGAAGTTTATAAAATTCTGTACAGAAAATGTCATATGCATTTTTTCTGGCATCTGTTATTATACTCTTTGGAATTACGAGAGCAAAGAGTATATTGCATTTCATCGACACATTGCAAAGTATCGCTCGTAGAGAAAAAAATATGATATCACTGTGTTGGTCATAGAATTAGCAACAATTTTCAATATGTCCATCATGGGTCCAGTCCGTCTTTCTGTCAGTCTGTTCGTCTGTCTGTCAATAAAATCGAACTTTTCTCTCTTAAGTTATTTAGCTTAAAAGACACGTGACGGATAGAGGGGCAGACGGACAGTTGTTGCGAATTCTATGATTAACACAGTGATGTTATAATTTTACTTCCACATCCAGTGGAAGTATAGTAACGACAAAAAAATTTTTAAAAATTTTTATTGTTCAAATAGGCTTAGAATGTCACGAAACGTCGAGATTTTAAGTTTGAACAAAAAAATTTCTGTCTGTCGGTCTGTCTGTAACTTTTTTTGTGCGCACGTTTACTCTGGAACCGTTTGAGATATTGACTTGAAATTTGGTACACATATGTACTTTAACGAGATCTAGAACTAGATTATATTTTCATCTTGTTCCGTCGAAGGGTTGGGGGGTAAATTGGGGTAAATTTGGGGAAAATAGGTAAATCAAGCAGGTAAGAGTCCATAAAATTGGTATTTAGTATATACAAGAGAAGCTAAGGTCCCAAAAAAAGTTTTGGCATTAGCCACCCCCATTACCATTATTAAAGGGGATGAAAAAAAAATGTGATTTAGTGTGTGAACAAGAACCAGAAACCTCAAAATATTTTTTTACTTCATCCATCCCCACTACCACCCCCCATCACCACCCCCACCCCGCTACCGATGTGGGGTATCGTTTTATGGATTTTTGGGGTAGAGGATTTCAAATATTATATTATTAAAGTTCCATAAACAATTATTTCCACATACAAATTTTTTTCGTTGTGAGTGACTTGGATAAAAAATTTGGATGTGGAAGTAGTGATTCCTTGGGCAGCGGTTATTTCTCTTCGAGCGATATTTGCAATTTTGGAAATGTATCGATGAAATGCAGTATACTCCTTTGCTCTCATCTTTCCAAAGAGTATAATAACAGATACGAAAAAAATGCATATAACATTTTCTGTAGAGAATTTTATAAGCTTCGTTTTTTACATAATAGTATATTGTGTATTTAAGTGTGAAAGCAATACATTCCCGGACGACGATGCAAATTGCAACAAGCATCGAAGTCCGAAAATGTGCTTTCACACCGAAGTACACATACTATTTTTTCTGAAAACACAATCAATATTATTATAAATTAAGGAATTTGTAACATTTCTTCATTACAAACTAACTGCTTACTAATAAATGCAATTTTAATGTTATAACTTCTCCTTTTTGCTACATTAAATATAGACCAAAAAAAAAACACAAGCTATTTAAGAAAGTCCCCTTTGAAGCCAAATTATAACGCCCTGTCTCTCTTGGGGTTATTTAAAATGAATTCTAAATAAATAAAAATACGAAATTAACAATAACTAATTTATTCACAAAATGGTAGAGCAATGAGAACAATCCAGGGTATGGGCGAATAAATTTGTGCTAACGAATAAAGTACAAACAAATGATCAAACAAATATATAGATATACGGAGAGACAGACATAACTGTATACAAATAAATTATATACATATTTAAAAGGTAACAAAATACTGAAAGCAATCTAGTGGATATTGGCCAATTCAGTAACTATTCAAAGGAAAAACAGTTATAAAATTGTTCACTAATTTACTAAAAGAAAATTTAAAACAAACCGTTTTCGAATGAATAATAAAATATTTATCAAATGATGAATCTAATGATAGTACCTAGGTACAATAAAACTTAACTAAAAAACAAATATGGTGTATGTACACCAGTTATTAGTTACATATTTTCTTTATGAATAAACAAATGTCTATAACAAGCAGTTAAAATCGCATCACACGAGAATAGTGTGTCTATTTATGCGAAAACGAAACAGACGTAAAATGTAGTTTTCACAATGTCGCGTAAAACGGTAAGTGCAACCGAAAACACTGCACTAAAGTTAATTGTTGAATCGTTGGACGGGAAATAAATTGTTGTTAATTCTACTTATGAAACTCCCGATGAACAGAAAACACTTTCACTGGATTGCAGCACATCTCTGTAGTTGGGCACCAAAGTGTACGTAGGGTTAGAACACTATCATTTTTACGTAGTTTTTACATAAACAAGAATATTATTATATTCCATTTCTCGAAAAAAAAAACAAACATAACCAACCACCTGACTAATTCTTGTTAACAGGATATGGTTAAATTCTCGAGACAAAAGACAGTAAACGTAGTATCATAAAAGTTTAGAAAGACTAAACATTTTAACACTGGAACTAATACTTTAGTTCCTCAAATTCAAGTTAAAATGTGATGACTGTGGGCACGCTTAAAGCGGCCGTGGAAGTGTCATGGTCGACGCTTTTCGCGATATTTATAAGGGTGGGTGGGGAGCAACATTATGACATAGCATAACTTTGAAAGGACCAATCATTTGTCTAGTTTTCAAAATGTTACCTCTTATGGAAGTAGACGTCGCGCTATTGTATGACATCATCCTCACATAACGGTTAAAATAAGATTAACAAATATCCGACAGTAGCGGCGGTAATTTATTTTTTAAAGGGTAACAAAATAGGTAATTTATGCACGAAAAATATAAAATAACGTAATTTTAGAGCTTTTATAACTAGAGATAAAAATGACCGTTACAATGTGAGTTGGTTTGTCCGCGTATATTTATTCACTGTCTAAAATATACATAAAAAAACGTAAGGAAATGTTACTTTCCCGGCCTAAGCCAGGAAAGTAACATTCCCGTACGATTTTGTTGATCGTTGCTTGGCAACGGATCTTTTCCGGTCTGTTTTCTGATAGTTTCTTAGCAACGGACTAAAATACTGAAATTGTGCATTTTTCGATCTGAAATCGCGCCGAAAATGTAGACATTGCTTATCGATTTCAGAAAAAGTAACATTCCCGTAGGGCTGCCATACGTTCCGGTACACCGGGGCATGTCCAGTAGGGTGGGCTGAAAAACACGAAAATTTGAATTTGCAGATGGCCTAGTTTCTAATTTGTTACTATGTATCTAAAACTAATTCGGGTAGATTTTTAGCCAAATCGGTGAATATCTAGCTGGCCCCCCAGGGCCTTGAAAATGAAAGAAAGGGCCAATTTTTCGATTTTTAACATTTTTTAAATTGACATTTGAAATTTTTTTTGACTCTTTATTAATGCCTAAATGCGTGTAACAAAAGTTTTTCAAATAAAATATTTTTCAGTTCCAGGGAAATTAGAAATTTGTCACTAAAACGTAGAATTCGATGAAAATAAGGTTTTCTGTATAAAATTTCTAATTTCCCTGGAACTGAAAAATATTTTATTCGGAAAACTTTTGCTACACGCATTTAGGCATTAATAAAGAGTGATAAAAAAATTCAAATGTCAATTTAAAAAATGTTAAAAATCGAAAAATTGGCCATTTCTTTCATTTTCAAGGCCCTGGGGGGGCAGCTAGATATTCACCGATTTGGCTAAAAATCTACCCGAATTAGTTTTAGATACATAGTAATAAGTTAGTAAGTAGGCCATCTGCAAATTCAAATTTTCGTGTTTTTCAGCCCACCCTAATATCCAGGTTTACAAAGCTGTGTCCCGATGTCACAGTCATCAGATTAAATGTGCCGGTTTAAAAATCAAATTATATTTCATGAATAATTATACGAATGTGGCTTGCCACGCTCAGTAAATATCCACCTTTTATTAATTATTATAGTTTATTATTGTGTACCAAAATAACATTTCCATACGAATTACGACACTTTAAAAATCACGATGACATTGAACTTAAAAAAAAATCTGCGGAGCGCTAAGGGGGGGCTACCCCCGCAGCGCGTGCTCCGTGTACACATATTTTTGAAAATGTCCCGATCAACATAACGATATTTATGGCAGCCCTACCGTACGGTTTTGTTGATCGTTGCTTGACAACGGATCTTTTCCGGTCTGTTTTCTGATAGATTCTTAGGAACGGACTAAAATACTGGAATAGTGCATTTTTCAATCTGAAATCGCGCCGAAAATGTAGACATTGCCGATCGATTTCAGAAAAAGATAATTTCGATATCGCTAATTGTTAGAGAGATATAAACAAAAATCTGAATCAGAGCGCCATCTTTTCAATATGACAGACTGAGTTCAGGACTTTTAGTATGTTTACCAGTAGGCCTTAATTGACATATTTCCCAAGTTTCAAAACTTTATCAGTTTTTTCCATCAAACGTGGGAATTTGTTTTAATTTGACTGGAGTACTAAAAATCATTGCGAGTTCATCACGGTCTAATAGGGAATGAACGGAGCAATATACCCAGGCGTTGCTTGGCCCACGAAGTTGCGAGTGAAAGAAAATGTAATAATTTTTTTATCTATCGAATTGAAATAAAATAAAATAGTACAGTAAACGTAGCTCAAAATGGCGGCCAAATGAGAAAATTTTGGACCCTTTATGTAAAAACATGCGCTGATCACGAAAAAAATACTAAAAAAGTTCCAAACATGTCGCAACATGTTCTTATATATGCAAAAAATGCACATATATCATAAAATAAGCATATTTTTGAAAAAAAATACAACAATAAAAAGTGTTCAAAATCGCATTTTCCATGTGACCATGGCATTAGATCTGCAATCTTCCCTTTAGTTTTCCGAAAAAACGAAAAAATTAACATATATAATTATATAGTTTTCCTCAATTATCTCGCTATGCACTTTTTCGAAAAATTTATAAGAACAAAAAGTGTTTGGAATTACATTTCCCATAATAATATGGCTATGCTATTAGATTTGCAATTTTATCTTTAGTTTTATAATAATAATAATATAATAATAATAATAATAATTCTTTATTCACGTTAGCTATACATAAGTACAGATGTGACATGTCAAAATAATAGTGGGATAGGATGATAGTTAATAATAATATAATCACATGTAATATAAAGGAGTTAAGTATTCAAAGTGCTTAAGCTAAAGTAGGTAATCATAGTGATATGAGATAAAATGACATAAGATAAAATGACATAACGAGCTGCCAACATTAAAACAATTAGATACAAAAACAATATACAGAACAATTAGATAATAAAATACACATATAACAATTTAAATAATAAAGTCGTGTATCACAGCAATTAACTAATGACAAATACTACACATATTAAGGGGACATTATAAATATCATGGAATATTGTTCGGCTCCACATTGTGAAAAACTTCTTGTATGTTGTAATAACATTTATTTATTAAATATTTCCTTAGGTTACTTTTAAATATAGAAAAATTTTGTTGGGTTTTTATATTAGTGGGGAGTGAGTTAAAAACGCTAGCGCAACATACATATGGACTTTTTTTAAATAGAGAAAGATTGTAATTTTCTATCGATATTTGATTTGCCGTGCGGGTATTATGTGTATGTTTACTTGAGTTCAGGGAGAATTTACTCCTATTTTGGAATACAAACACAGCAGCTTCAAAGATAAAAATTGAGGCTAATGTTAAGATGTTGTTCTCAATGAATATAGGTCGACACGAATCTAGAGGCATGAGTGAAAACATGAGACGGATGATTTTCTTTTGTAAAATAAAAACTCTCTCAGAACTTGTACCTATACCCCAGAGGATAACTAGATATCTAAGATGTGCGTAAACAAGGCTGTAGTATACATTCATTAGTTGCGCCTTTGACAATATTGGTTTTAAATTACGAATTGCGAAAAATGCTGAATTTAGTTTGTTACATACATGTTCTATTTGATTACACCAGGTGAGATTTTCATCTAATGTTAGGCCTAGAAACTGTATAGTTGTGGAACGAGTGACCGTTCCTTGGCTATTTGTTATGTTTAAGACTGGTGGCTTACGTCTTTTATAGAACTGTATGTAACATGTCTTATTTAAGTTCAATAATAATTGATTTCGCGCGCACCACGTCGTGAATTCGGCTAGTAATTCATTTGCCTTTATATTCAATTCTTCAGGTGAGTCGGCTTCGAGTCCGATTGAGACATCATCTGCGTATAAGACCAATTTAATATTTGAGCTCAGGTGTGTTTCTAAATCGTTGATGAATATTATAAACAATAATGGAGAGAGGATGGCGCCCTGAGGGAGGCCAATATTCGTGTTGTATGGGAGGGAGAAATTGTTGTCTATTTTTACCACAATTTTTCTCTCCCTTATGTAAGATGCTACCCACTTATTCAAATTCCCTCTAATTCCCAGTGAATCCATCTTTTTTATGAGAAAGTCATGATTAACGGAATCGAATGCTCTAGTGAGATCGAATACCATACTAAGTACATATTTGCTATCATCTAAAGATTCATAAATAAATTGTAAAAATTCATATGCAGCCGTCATGGTCGAATGTTTTGGCCTAAAACCGTGCTGATTTATGTATGTATATGTTAGTTTTTCCGTTATTCCGGAAAACTAAGGGGAAAATTGCAAATCTAATACCATGGTCATATGGAAAATGCGATTTTAAACACTTTTTATTCTCGTGTTTTTTTCAAAAAAATGCTTATTTTATGATATATTTGCATTTTTTGCTAAAAAATATATGTATAGGAACATGTTGCGACATGTTTGGATTTTTTTAGTATTTCTTTTGTGCTCAGCGCATATTTTTACATAAAAAGTCCAAATATCCTGCCATTTCCTTCATTTACTGTACTAAAAAGTATTTTAAAGAGGAAGGTTTTGTCATTTTAATTCATTCATTACTTAACAGTTACATTTAATTTACATGACGCAAAATTCATTTACATTTGACAGCATAAAATTTATTTATTAATTTTTTTTTAATGTTAAAGTTTTTCAATAATTATAAACTAAAAAAGACTATAAAATATTCAAAAGTTAACAAAAAAATTGCAAATGAAAGATTTTGGCGTCCCTGAGAAATAATTATAAATATTTTATTATAACATGAATTGCATCAATTTCCCATAAGAAAGTTTGGGATAACCTATTATTTGAAATTTACTTAAAAAGTTGCAACGTTTTTAGTTTTAAAAAAATTACATTTAGTAAAATGTCTCGAAAATGCTTGGATTTTCGAAATTTTCCATATAACAGAATTGATTGAATATTAAAGCTCTTTAACCTCGTTCTTAACACACACAACATTTCAAAATTTGCCATAGAAAATTTTTTTTATAACGCAGCGGCATCTATATCTTAACATATTTAAAAACTGTTAATATTGTACTTTTGAATTTTCATTGCTACACCCTGTATTTATTCATAATTTCGACATTATTCGTTATTATAATTTATTATACATTGTGTAACTTACCTTATCTATTGTAATCAGGGCCGGCCTGACCAAACTCGGAGCCCTAGGCAAACGACTTGAATGGGCGCCCCTTTAAACAAAAAAATCGCAACAAAATAAAACACCAATGTAAAACAATAATGTAATCTTTAATCAAATAATTTACTTGATTCACTCAATAAAGGCACAGATAAAAGATTTGCTTAAAGGAGATTGTTTCCACTTTCTTTTGCTGAAAAATGAAAATTATGCTATAAAACACTAATTAAGTCTACAATTACACAATTTTCATTTTCCTTACCTTGAGTTTAGCAAAAGTGGAAACAATTTCCTTTAAATCAATTGTTTCAGCTATTTCTTGTTCAATTGTTAATGTTGACAATCCCACAAGTCTTTCTTGAGTCATTGTAGAACGCAGGTAAGTTTTAATTAGTTTTAATTTGGAAAAACTGCGCTCACCACTGGCCACAGACAGAGCAAGTGTCTAGGGAATTTCGATTTCCCTCTCGAAAATATTGGAGAAGATTTCGCTGAATACCTTATGTCATAAAGTACATTATTGTTTGCATCGTGTAATTTAATTACAGAATAATACTAGTCGAGGATTCCCCCCCGCCGGCTAGTGTTTTGTGTGTGTTCTTCTCCTTTAAGCCTTTTTTCTGACATGTCTTATCTATAACTTTGTATTATAGCTTTAACGCCAAATAAAGATAGTTGTTTATTTATTTAATGTCCTACAGGTCTGTTATTTTACAATAACCACCCTATTTTGAGATACATTAAATGAAAAATAACACCCTAGGGCGTTATGAATATCTATAACGCCCTAGGGCATTATAAAATTATAACACAACCCAAAACAAGTAAATTATGATAGCGTTATTGACAAACAAAATGCGTTGCTATGCAACGGCGGCGTTTACAAACAATTTTGATTTTTACTCTCTTTTTAATCAAATCGTTCTGAATATAATAGATGTCAAATTAATAAATCGTAAATGTCAAAAAAAAATTCGAATTAAATAAGAGACTTGTAGGACATTAAACGTTGAAGGCACCACGGGTGTTATAGAATAATGACGCCCTCGGTCGACGTACATTCCCTCGGGCCGGAGGCCCTCGGGAAGTACACTGCCGACCTCGGAGCGTTATTATCCTTATAACACCCTCGATATCTTAATAACTATAATGTCCTACAAGTCTGTTATTTTACAATAACCACCCTATTTTGAGATACATTAAATGAATAATAACGCCCTAGGATGTTATGAATATCTATAACGCCCTAGGGCATTATAAAATTATAACACAACCCAAAACAAGTAAATTATGATAGCGTTATTGACAAACAAAATGCGTTGATATGCAACGGCGGCGTTTACAAACAATTTTGATTTTTACTTTCTTTTAAATCAAATCGTTCTGAACATAATAGAGGTCAAATTAATAAATCGTAAATGTCAAAAAAAAATTCGAATTAAATAAGAGACTTGTAGGACATTAAACGTTGAAGACACCACGGGTGTTATAGGATAATGACTCCCTCGGTCGACGTAAATTCCCTCGGGCCGGAGGCCCTCGGGAAGTACACTTCCGACCTCGGGGCGTTATTATCCTTATAACACCCTTGATACCTTAATAACTATAACATCGCTTTTTAAAGATATTCAATAAATTGTGCGTGTCTTACACGTCTGGTCATTTATTTTATAGTGTTTTCAAGTTAGGACAATATATATATATATTTTAAAGTGTTTTCAATGTTTGTGATATACAGTATGTCTCACATTTCATGACTCCTATATCACAGCTCCCTTATTAACGATGAGTCTTTTTAAAAAGTTGGGTGGAAGTAACTAGTAACTTACCCATTAGGAGATTGTGTAGCGGTAAAATATTTAAAAATCCACCAGTAGCGTTAGTCGCTTTGAAGAGAAATGAACTTAATTTTCCAAAAAAAAATATATATTAGACATTTTTTTAATCAGCATACTTTAGAATCCCTATATTCAAAGTTTAGCGACATTTTGTGTTGTTTTCGAATTACCTACCCCTCCATATTACATTTTTCAGACATTAAATAATTAATACCTTGGAAACGAATTGTTTTTCGAAAAAAATTCTTTCTTCATTTTCTATTTAAAATCACTTTTTCTACCACAAATTGGCATTGATACTTTCAAAGTTGGCAATCCTTAATGTCCAAATAATTTACAGGGCTACTTGGTTTAAAATTTTTGGTAATTTTCCAGTAAAAATTCTTGGACTATGAAATTTGAAAGTATAGATTGATGGCAGTGGTTGATAGAAGAAGTGATTTTAAATAGAAAATGAATAATGACTATTTTTGAAAAACAATTTGTTTCCAAGTTATTAATCATTCAATATCTGATCTGAAAGATGTAAGTGTAAGGGGGTCGTAATTCGAAAACCATAAATCAAAATGTTGTTAAATTTTGGATATATGGGCTTTAACGCATGCTGTTCAATAATATAAAATATTGCATTAATTTTTCAATAAACAAATGCCTAATATCTTTTTGCAAAATTAGGTATATTTTTCTTCATAACGACGAACGCCACTGGTCGATTTTTAAATATTTTACCGTCACACAATCGCCTGATGGGTAAGTACCTTCACCCAAATTGCACAGTGCGCGAGCTGACCGCTCCGCATGGTCGTGTCGCTGTCGCTCGTCCCGTACCATCGCCATGCCGCCCCCCAAATTCGAGCGCCCTAGACCGTCGCCTTGTTTGCCTATATGGACGGGCCGGCCCTGATTGTAATATGGCAACTGAAGTTACTAAAATGATTATGATTAAATGAAGTACCGTTAGAGTTGATTTCAAATTTAAATTTCTAACAGAAATGTTGTATCTGCTACAGCTTCCAGCCACTTATTCGTACGTTTCATCTAAGACTCCTACCAGTTTAATGAACTGTTATCGACCAAACAATTAGCAATTGAAATTTTTGATTATTTATGATTTGATACTTAAAGTGAGAGGTTATTTGGTGTTGTTTTTGTACCCAGCCACTCAGCTTCTAAACTGCAAGCGGTAAGTCATGCATTTTATAATTACCCACAAATTTAAAAATGCTGTTATTTAAATTATTCTATTTATTCACCTTTTAGGCTTACAGTGCTTATAAAATATTTCGATTTGAATCTAGTTTTGAAAGTTTTCAAATATAAAAGTTCATTCGGTAAAAAATATTAGGTATATTGATAAAGATTTTTTTTATCTCAAGTGTAAATAGATTGCAAGAAATTTTTTGTAATGTTCTATTGTGTGATGACCAGAGCTCGGGAGTTTTATCTCTGTGCAGTCAAAATCAGGTCAGCGCGGAAAGATTTTTATGCAAGTATGATGCAATATATCTTATCTTGTGAAAGCAAATAAATAAAAAATAATTATTTGTAAAAATCTTATCTTGTACTTTATTTAGGGAATTCCATAATATTCAAAGTTAATATGGTCAGTTTATTATAAACAATCACTCGAAGAGGAGGTATTGGGGGGACGTAACATTGAACTAACACTCACAAACATGTATTTTTCACTACCTTAAAAGTAACACACACATATGTAATTTTGCACGACCTATAACGAATATAAAAGCATATTATTAATATAGTACAGTACCTAATAGTCCTTTCAAATTAGGAAAAAAAAAACGTCGTTTTAGAGAAAAATTCTGAACAGCAGTTTCTCTGCATAGGAATTAAGTATTCAACTTTTAGAACAAGGTTTTGCTTATGCGCAGGAAAAAATACATGATTTTTGAGATATATACGTATATATACGTTTTTTCGTGTTTTTTTTTTTCATATGGACGTATATATCTCGAAAAGTACGCGTTTTTAAGGCCAAACGAACATAGGTAAACGCATTCAGAATACGATTTCCTACAAAAAAAAAGGTGCTATACATTTTTGTGATTATGCCTTTGGCTTTTCTGGAAAAACGACTTGATAGATTTATTGGTCATATACAGGGTGTCCCGAATTGCATAGGCCAAACTTCACTAAGCAATACAACTCTTCAAAATAAGAAAAAAAGTTCCTATAAACATGGGTCGGGAAGTGCTTAGTTTCCGAGATACAGGGTGTTCAAGTAATTCTCCTGAAAATGTTTTTTTATGAATATTTTCGAAACGTCTAACAAATGATAATTTACACAGGAATTTAACTTTTTATGCTTTTTAAGACAAAATGACAACTATGTACGAAAATCATTCAGGAGCGGGTGAAACTGGGGGGGGTAGGTATAATTTAGCCCAAACTTTATTGTGTGACACTTTTACATTAATTTATGAGCAGAACTTAAAAAATTTGAAGTTTTTCACACAAAAAAAGTCTCTTGTGTTTTTTCTCTAAAATTATCAGTTTTTGAGTAAATCTTTTCTGAACTTTATTAATTAATAACCATTATTACCAGCATTCCTGGTCTACAGGAGTGTGCCATGATTGTAATGTTTGTAACAAATGAAAAATAATCTAGCATGCAATGCCAGAATGACAATAATGATATTGTTGTTTTTTGTGTTTTCTGTAGTTCATTCTTCTGTAGTTTTATTATTTCCTTTTGGAAAAAGTGTTCTATTGAGAAGTAATGGTCATGTTTAGTAATGTGGAGTACGCGAATATTCATTTTAATGGAAACGCGAATGCCGCGGTACGCGAATATCGCAGAAGATTTCCTAATACAAGGAAACCATCTAAAGATGTTTTTATTCGAACCCACCTAGAATTTAGAAATGTTGGACCTAAAAGAGGTCCAAGAAATGAAGAACAGCGAAATGGGCGATTTAAAAACATAATTTTGGCCAAATTTTACAATAATAATAAATTAAGTATTAGAAGAACGGTCCAACAGCTGTGTGCGCAAGCTGTGCATATTTCCAAAAACAAACTTTTTCGGATTCTGAAAAAAGACCACAGAAAAGCTTTTCGAATGCAGCCAGTCTAAAGCCTTCAACCAGGTGATCCCGAAAGGCGTATAAATTTCTGTAATTGGTTTATAAATGCCATGGAACAAGATGGTTGGTTCCTGTACATGCACTAATTCACATTTTTTTTTCATCCCCTTTAGTAAGGAGGTGGGGTGGTAATGGGGGTGGCTAATGCCAAAATTTTTTTTGAGACCTCAGCTTCTCTTGTATATACTAAATACCAATTTCATGGACTCTTACCTGCTTCATTTACCCATTTACCCCAAATTTACCCCAATTTACCCCCCAACCCTTCGACGGAACAAAATGAAAATATAATCTAGTTCTAGATCTCGTTAAAGTACATATGTGTACCAAATTTCAAGTCAATATCTTGAACGGTTTCAGAGTAAACGTGCGCACAAAAAAAAGTTACAGACAGACAGACCGACAGACAGACAGAAATTTTTTTTCGCTCAAACTTAAAATCTCGACGTTTCATGACATTTTAAGCCTATTTGGACAATAAAAATTTTTAAAAATTTTTTTGTCGTTACTATACTTCCACTGGACGTGGAAGTAAAAAACTACCAATTTATGTGAAAAATTGCATAGAACCTTTTCTTCTTAAAATTTGATTCTACTTCAGCTCCAGTAAATATATATATTTTTTAAGTGCCACCCCCTACAAATTAGCAAGCCCCCGCACAATATAGAAACTTTTCTGTGAAGCATTTACTATTATACTGCCAAAAATGAACGATATCCGTTCAATATAACCTCTAGTTACTGTTCTAACATATGTTCTAAATGTTCTGTAGTTAAACTTCTGGAAAATCGCGAATTCACAAGTATACTGCAGCCTGAGAAGAACGAGACTTTTTTGTATACCGTCGACTCTGTATAATTTCAAGCTAAGTTTGTAGATACATACATACATACATATGGCTAGATTTGTACTGCGGATTGCGAAACTGCGATCTCAGATGGTCCACTCTTTCCCTTTATTAAATATTGACGTAAATGCCCAGAATAGTCACAGTGTAGGTACCTATAGTAAAAGTGATTTTGTCAAAGCAATGTTTCACAATTTCGGCGGCGTTCCCTAATTAATGGAGATAATAAGACCTCATTATTAAAAAAAACATATAAAAGTACCGCCGTACACTGGAATCTAATGTTGACACTCGGTCAGGATCGAATGCCTTCAACACTGCAATTGTAAAAGAATCAACTACGTCTTTTTATGTAAATATCAGTATGTTTCACAAATGTAGTAGATTTTCGATAAAAGTAGGTTACGTATTAATATTTTAAAATGAAATACCACGTGTGTACATTTGTGATGCACATGGTACATGGCAGTTTTATGCCATTAATCCTCAACTTTGTTTGTTATGTATGATTTAATATTAAATATAGAAATGGTTTATTTTATTGGGAAAAAATATTTTATATTACCAGCGGCTTATTGAGTTTGTATATTTAATTATTATGAAAATAACACGCCACAAAATTGTTTTTTTATTTGCTAGGTGTATTACATGTTTTTTGTAAGAACCATTACCGTTTTTAGGTTAAATTTATTACCAAAAATACACTGTAGCTGTCAATTATGAATATTTCGTTTTTCTGAATGTTTCCGTAGATATTTGCAATATATTATGTCTATATGAGTGCCGTCTCTGGCGTCAAGATGAAATTCCCGAGCCCTGGTGCTATCCCAAAAATTACATTCTGTAAATATTCGCTTATTTGATAAACGTTATAATAATATTAATTAGCGGAAAGGGGCTATTTCTGTAGTATTGGTTCAAAAAATTCAAAGTATTCTTTTGCAAAAATTACACATTTTTGGATTTTCAAATGACCTTATTATTTATTTTTCATTCTGGCTTGACAACAAAATTCAATATGTTTTAAATTGTGGCCATGGGTCCGTCAAAGTTTTACCAACTTGAGGCAGGGTTGGAAAAAAAGTTTTTTTCATTTTAAACAAAAAAAACTATTTTTTTATTTTAAACAGTTTCTTTTTTGTTTTAAACAGTTTTTTTCAGTGTTTTACATGGTATATTTAAAACATGTTTAAAACTCTATTAAACTAAAATTAAATGGTGCCTAGTAACTGTACAAATCAATTTAGTGCAAGTGAGTGTGTTTATTGTTTATATTGGAATTATTTATCGGAATTGACTATCATCGGCACTCTTTCTGCTTTTCCACAATCTCCAAAATAATAGATTTGTTTAAAACATCGCACTGTGTTTAAAACATCGCATTGTGTATTAAATATGTTTTAAACAATTATTTCAAAACATGCTGCGATGTTTTAAACATCATGTTTAAAACATGTTTAAAACATTTTGTTTTAAACATGCCGACCCTGACCTGAGGTGTCCAACAAGGATCTAATCTGGGCCTACTTTTGTTTATTATGCTTATTAAATGATATGTTACTGATATTACCCTACTTACAGTGTTCTATATGCTTACGATTTGAAAATATTTTGTAGAATTTCATGCATCGAGGACTGTAGGTTTGATTTTGCAACACAATATGGACATAATTAGTGAAAGAAGCAAATTATTCCTCAATCTAAGTCAAAATGTAATATTATATCATGAATAGCAACTGAACAAAATATTATAAAGATTCAAGAATAAATGACTTATTTGTGTTGATGCTGAATGTCATAGAAAAATAAAAACCATCTTCAAAGATAAGAAGCTATTTCTAATGAAATTAAATATACAACTAAAACAAGACAGCAAGACACATATGTAACAAAAATATGAAGATAGGGAAAATAATGGCGATTTCAATAGGGTCATTCCACACATCTAAATCGTGATGTTCTAATGCACGTGTTGAACAGTTTAGAAATTCAAATTAATAAATACATAAACTTACTCCCAGATACACATATTCGCTTCTTGCAAAATATACAAATGGAGAAAAGAATCAAAAGGGCTCTGAACAGATAATGATTAAAAAACATGTAAAAAGTGTATACTCTGTCTGAAGTCAATTGGAAATTCGTAAAAAAGGTCAACAAAGTGTCGACGTTTGATCTGTGCCTCCGTCAGAGTACCGCCGCGGTAAAGATCAACGTCGTTTTCTCAATTGATATTAGAAATTCTATAAAGCCGATGATTCAGGAATTTCACAACTATATCCAATTTCGACGGCCCCTAATTTTCAGAATCGGAATGAAGGTATTTCAAAATATTGTTACCCTTACCCTTTTACACCCCTTACTTCACTAATATTACACTGTGTAACGTAATTTAATAATTCAATAACTTGATCACTTTGTCTACTTCTTCTTTTATCTGAACTCACTACTAAACTAAACCTAGTGATTCCTTGGGCCTATCTGAACTGGACTCAACTGTCCTCGTGTGGCCACTCACTCTCGTTTTATACTCTTGGGTAAGTAGTTCTGGAACATTATATACCCTCCAGAAGATGACAGTAGTTTTCTAAATTTTCCTAGATGCTGACGCCGCATGCGCCATCTCTGGGACGATAGCCGAACTAACTAACTTAGTTTCTGTTACTTATACACAGAACTTGTGGGAAACTCACAAAGATGTCTCTGGGGATAGAACATGTAACAATATATACACATAGAAGAAAATAAAGAAACTCTAAACAGATTGTCGTTAAGAAATACGTAAGAAGATTTTTACAAGAATATTCAATGTCGGTGAACTCATTGGAAATAACACTTTATGATTTGTGCAGGACAAGATAAACAAGATGACACAAGGCGATGAAATATTGCTATTGTTTCGTCACTTCATCGTTTTACTTCCACATCCAGTAGAAGTTTGCTAACGCAAAAAAAATTGGGGAAACTTTTCATTGTGCGCACGATTACTCTGGAACCGTTTAAGATATTGACTTGGAATTTGGTTCACGTATGTATTTTAACGAGATCTGGAACCAGATTTTAATCTTATTTCATTGAAGCCTGGTGGGGGGGTAAAGTAGGGTAAATGAGGGTAAATAGTTAAATCAAGCAAGCAATAGTCCATAAAATTGGTACTTAGTATGGTATTTAGTATATATAAGAGAAGCTAAGGCCTCAAAAAATGGCTTGGCTTTAGCCACCCCCCACTACCACCCCCACCTCATTACTAAAAGGTGTGAAAAAAAATAAAATTGTGATTTAGTGTTTGTACAAGAATCAAAGGCCTCAACATCTTTTTTACCCGCCACTACCACCACCCTACCATAGTGGAGTGTAAATATAGAATCAAAATTGTTTTCATTGTGAGAGACATCCTAAGTAGCACAATTAATTGCTCAAGATATCCCGAGGATAAAAATTTAGGAATTAGTAAATATCTTCTAGAGGTCTGTAAGAGTTCCCTAAGATGGGCAATTGTCAGCATATCAGTATTAAATAGTACTTCCCATGGTAATCGAAAAAAGCTATTAGTATAGAATTCTGTGAGCAGCCTTTTGCATACCTATTGAATTCCCATAGTAATCTTTAGGATATCTTATCGCTTGCCAATATAAATGGTCCCGAGGACATCTTTATAGGATTTCTGTTAGATGTACCGCATCGATCCTGCAAACAGATTTAATTCCCGTAGTAATCTTTCGGGTATTTTATCGCTTACCAATATAAACTGTACTGAAAACATCTTTATAGGATTTCTATTAGATGTACCAACACATACTTCTTATAGAATTGCCAGCGGCAGCTGGTGAAATGTTGGTTAATCAAAATCTCAGGATTAGATATCAGGCCCAAACCAAACCAAAGATTAGAGATCGTTTTAAGATTCATCCAAATAAATCGATGATCCCTGAAAGAATTTGAACGTTGCGGTTGGTTTTGAGAAATAACAGTCCTCGGATGTTAGGAACATGCGCAGTTAGTATAAAACAGCTTGCGCAGTTACTAAAACAGAACACGTTTTACTAACTGCGCATGCTCCTGACATCCGAGGACTGTTATTTCTCAAAACCAAAACAAACCTAATGTTATTACAAATGTTCTATAAATTCGTGAGTATAAGATAATGCATGACTGATTATCGTCAGTGGTTTGTACGTGGCGTCATCTAGGAATAATTTCTGTAATAAACTACGTGGTAAGCAAACAAATTTTATGCATTAAAAGAATTTCTTCTTGGGATTTCTATAGGTGTTCTATTAGCGATAATAGTAATATTTCCATTTTAATACTTGATTTGATCTCTGTAATACATAGAAAATTGAGCTGTATGGTAATTCCCTTTTAGAACTTCTAGAAGATGTCTACAAGTATTCTGTTAAGGATAGTAATACTATTTCCCTTTTAATACTTTATTTGATTTCTATAATACTTAGAAAATTGAGCTGTATGGTAATTCCCTTTTAGAACTTCTAGTAGATGTCTGTGGGTTAACAAAAGTTGAAATTCCTATATAATGCCCAGTTTACATTTCCCCAGTGCATAAAAGTTGAGCACATATAAAGATTTCTCATTTTGATTTCGGAAGGACTTCTAGAGTACATAAATACAAGATATCCTCGCGGGCAGTAAATAGAACTTCTTAAAGATATCTTAAAGAATTCTGTGCTACTTGGGATGGATAAAAAATCAAGATGTGGAAGTAGTGATTCCTTGGGCAGCAGTTTTTATTGTTGTCATTAACAACAACAATGAGAAGGGGTTCGCCATGTCGCTAAGAGCGCGCGAAAACTTTAATTCTTTCTTATGTTAAACAATGTAAAATGAGAAAATAAAAAAGTTGTAGTATTTTTTTTGAAATTTCATAATTTAAAATAAAGAAATATGCGGGATAACCCCATTCATGTGATTATGATTTTTCGAAAGTGATTAAGAATTTTTGTTTTTAAATATTACGATCACACATTATTGTTATTTATTTCTTGATTGTTATTACAATAATAAAAAAAAGTAAACATTAATCGTGATTATAATTACAAATTGCTTAATCTGTAATCACTGGACATAATTACTTTTTAATTAATTTCACTAATCTGTAACCATGACTTCAGATTACAGTTTTTAATCGTAATCATTAATCGATTACATTTTGCCCATTACTGTTCCGTACTCTTGTGACTTTTCACGCTCACAGAATTGCTTCACGCTATACAAATTTATTTAAACCAGTCACACTGCCTCTTCAAGGCATGTGTGCTACAAGTTACTTCTCTAAAATTATGCATCTCTATAATCAATAATCTCAATAATCATAATTAATAATTATTGTTATACTTGCACTGTGTTCTTTAAATGCCATTATAATTATTTTATCTACGATGAACATATAAAGTAGGCTTTTTACTAGCATTTTGAAAGCGCAAAGTTGACGTTTTCCAAACAGCTGTGAATAATGTCAGCTTTTGCCGCCCGTCTTCCATGGCAAGTGCAGCAATAGTTATTTATGTACTAAGGGCTGTGAGTGCAGTTCCAAGGCCCGTAGGGCCGAGGTTTGCAAGTATTCGAGACCAATATATCGCACTGTATGACCTGCGGTGCATATTATATTTTTCGTCATACCCATGAATCATAAAACTAGAAAAAAACTTGAGAAAAACTAGTCAAAAACTATAATTATTTGAGTAAGATTTCATATTTGCTAAGCAAATAGTAAAGGTAGCGATGCTTGGAATATCCATGGCAGCCGTCAATAAAATAAATTTAGGACTCGGATTCTATTCGAATAGTACAGTCGAATTGATTTAATTTAATTTTTTTCGGCAGCAACATTCCACCTGCAATTTTATTATTGATTCTTATGTATTATGATCTCGTGATTACGAAAAAAATATTTGTGCCCAAAAATTTCTTGTGCGTCAAAAGTTATATGCATTTTTTGACGCGCTTTCACGCATTTTCAACTTCTCTGTTTAATATATCTTGTACTAGTAATCGGATAGGAATTTTGAAAATACTGGCTTATTTGGAATAAATTTCTTAAAAAATATGGATCTGTCCGACTTCCGATATGTATTTGTCAATCCGCTATCTTGGAAAAAAATAGAAAACACCAAAAATAGCCGAAGGAATCAAAATTGAATATCTTTTCTATAAGAAGGACTAATTTCACCAAAGTTTGCAAAAATAAAACTCATTTATAGTCCAGTCATTGAAGGTAAAATACGGCGATACTGTATAATTTTGCCAAACAGTACCGATTTGCACAAAAATTTGGATTTAGGTTCTACTTACCCTCTACTTCAACTGTGCCGGGGGTTACTTTTTATTTTTTAGGGGTGAAAACTACCTTTAGAATTATAGATTCGAGCGTGTAATCGATTGAAATCATTTTTAAATAAGTTGAATGAACGTCAAATTACATTAAGGGACATAATTTATGATTTATTAAACAGTTTCGTCCCTAAAAGCCACCCCCTAGAATAGTTATAATTAAAAAAAATATCTTCAAAATGTTCTTTAGCAACTTAGAATGATGAAATATCACCGATTTGCATGAAAATAAAATTTTTATTTTTATATGGATTTTAATTTTTTTTGTTTTTATTACATTTTCTTTTTATTACAAAAAAACATATAAATAATCAAAAGTCCTCTTCACTATCATCTTTCTTTTCCTCTTCGTCCTCATTCCTTTCCCTCGTCCTCCTCTTGGTCCACAATTGGAGGACCATTTTGACAATTGTCTCCGCTGCATGTTATACATGTCGAACTGCAGAAAAGTCCTAGTCTTCGGCAACCGCACGCTGAACCGCACCCTTTTTTACAGCTACAAAAAATCATTTTCAACAGCTCTTCAGGTGCAGGTTGATTCGGAGTTTTGATTGGATTGAATACTCCTTCAATATTAACCCAACCCCAGTCAAGTGGATTAATATTTTTATTTCCCAGCCATAACTGGGTTTGCAAGTAAACCCTTTTTATGTGCTCATTTAAAGCACCAATTGTTGGAACGAGCGAGTACAACTTAACTGCTTTTTTTCGTGGTAGCCTTTATAAAAGATTCGTCTCATTTTTTCGAGATATGTAGGTAAGTCATTCACCTTTTTCAATTTATTCAATTGAGTGTCTTTCGCAAGTCCGTACAACATGACAGTATAGTATTGACCAACTTGTAAAATCTCCTCAACGCGCAACGGTTGCAAGATTATTGTAAAAAATCTGCGCTTTATCTCTTACGTCCTGTCGTTTTTCTAAAATATCAACGATTTTTTTTTCCCTTTATGTGTGTGAATAGGTGTAAGTATGCTGTGCCTAAATATAGCTATAATATGTATTCATCAATGCCCCAATATACGTGTTCTGATATTTGCAAAAATATGTGATTGGTTTTTTACCCATAACTCGCTTAGTTTTTAAGCTATCAAGTCCTTCAAAAAACCATTTTGTAGGTTTTTTCAAGAGCTTTAATTTTCTTTCAGCCCTTATTTTTGAGCTGAAAAGGCTTGAACAAGTTACTATTTACGAACATATGCAAATTTTAAACGGCCAATATCTTACTCAAGTTTAAAACGAAAATTTTCAAAAAAGCAAAACCTACAATTTTGTACTCTACAAAATTTTGCGTATCATTAATAGTTTTTGAGTTATTTTGAAGAAAAGGCAATTTTTTGCAAAATTACAAAAATGCTCTTTTCACTTCAAGCTCAAATTGTTTCAAAACTAAGCACTTTAAACCGGTCAAACTTCTAGAGCATGTTACAAGTACATAAATAAAGGAAATTGTAAAGTGGTAACGATTATTTTCAAATGGGGTGGTAATTAAGGGGGGATTTTCATATTTTTTTGACGCCGAAAAAAATAGGGACCAACATTATTTTCGTCATAACTCGCTTAGTTTTAATGCTAGGGACTTTTATAAAAAAACAAAAATAAAGGTTTTTTTCAAGCACTTCAAGAAAGGTTCCATGAGTTTCCCCGAAAAATGCATTGTTTTTTGGCAACTTCACGTTGAAACTTTCAATTTTGGTGTTGGACGAATAAGAACCAACCTTCAACAAGCTATTACTCCGTTTGTATTGGGACTACAGACACCATAAACCCACCATTCTTTTTGTTTTTTATAAGCTACATTTTTACTAAGAATGATTTTTTCCATAAAATACTTACTTTTTGAGTTATTCGCGAAAAACTGTCTCAAAACGTGAGTTTATTGGTTGAAAAATTGACACTTTCACTCGCGAATAAGTCGAAAAGTATTGACTTTCAGAAAAAACTTTATAGAACAAAAGTTGCTTAGAATTAGTCAATCTATCTATTCCCGGACTTGTTATCAATGAAACATTTTTCTCACCCAACGAGAAGGGGTGACATCCACCCCCAGGGTAAAAGCAACCCCCGGTACATGGTCAACTTTAGAGTAGAGGATAAGTAGAACCTAAATCCAAATTTTTATGAAAATCGGTGCTGTTTGGCAAAATTATACGGGAAAAAGGTCATTGACTGGACTATTATTGTCAAATATAATGCATAAATACCGGACACCGTATGTCAAATAGAACGGTTAGAGATGTCGGACGAAATAAAATTTTTAATTCTTCCTTAATTATCAAGGAGGTATTGTATGTCACTTTTTTTGTTTTCGATTATATGTTATTTTATGTGATTTTAGAGGTTAGAGATTATTTTTTTTAATTTTCAAAAAAGTGTTTTTTTATTTTCATTCAATTTTCATCGAAACAAAATGAAATATACTATACTAGTTTCATTACCGTCATCTGTCATAATTTGACCACATTCCTGATCGATTCATCAAAGGTAGAAGAAGCATTGGAACAATTATTTCCTGTACAATAGACACTAGACACATTAGCAGAGCGGCAACCCAGAAAGAAACGGCTATTAGTGAAACAGCCTTGTAATTTGGTATACTGATTTCTGTCATTAAAACGAATATTTTTTCGAGCAGCGCCAAATCAATGGCTTCCGGTTTCAAGATGGCGGCCGATTTAGAAAATTTAAAAGAACGAGTTTTCTATCTGAACTACTAATATTGAAAAAAAAAGTTGTTAAGAAAAATTGTTCCAAATTAAATTCTGAATAAAAAAGTTTAATATAGCTTTTTACATAAAACTAAAAATAAAGGCAGTACATAGAAAAATGTAAAAAAGTTACTTTTTATTTATAATTTAAAAGTTTACAAGTTCTTCAACTAAATAATTACTGAGTCACGGTTGCTTAGCAACATTTTAGTGATAGATTTAAAAAATAACGCCTCATAGTCTTTTAGACTAGGCCCATAAGTAGGAAATCCATCTCTATAAAGTGCAAGAAGCATTTCATGTAATAATTGGGGAAACAACGTTTTTAAGGTATTTCGACTCCACTGAATACGAATCTCCCTGTTGCCAATGCGAAATTTGGACCGGAGCGGAAGTCCGGTATCCAAGATGGCGACCAAAACTCTGTTGCCCTATATCTCCCTTGTCCGTTGGCTTAAAATAATGATCTAAACGTCTGCTTGGGGGTTTTCTCGGATGCCAAATACATTGCAATGCTCAAAATTTACTTACCTTAAGTTTGGAGCGCATGGGTTCCAAGATGGCCGCCGAAACTTTGTTGTGTTTACGTGCGCTCCGTGCGTCTTTTGTATCTGTCAGATATATAGTTTTTAGTGGTTGAATGTGTGTTACTGTGTGCAGGGTCGGATTATCCATAAGGCTAAATAGGCTATAGCCTAAGGGCGCCGAAGCGCGAGGGGGCGCTAAGGCAATTCAAAACTAACTAAATTTATCTCCCGACGGCCGACATGATATGTACTGTTTACCATTGACTTTTGGAAAATAAATGCACACGATCCAGCGGCAGGGACCCGACATTGTCGGTACGTTTTGAAGATAATTGGAATTCCAGCGGACCAGTTCATTTTTACGAATGAGTTCAAAGCATGCCGACATGGCTGGCTCCCTGCCGCTGGATCGTGTGCAGACCACTTAATGTCGTATAATGCATAAGGGGCTGGCGAAAAAAATAGCCATAAAATCGAGTTGGGATAATGAGCGTAAAAAAATGTTTGTTTAAGGAAAGACAAGCATAAAAAGCTTTTGTACCGCCGTCTTATCTGGGCCGAAATTAATAAATTTGTGTAAGCCTATGTAAACCCATTCTATGTAACTATTTTGGTTACATTTTATAATTATATTCGTATTAAGAATTATAAATACCAAAATACTTGAATATTCGTTTACTTATATTTATTTTTAAGAGATATCAGGATCTGAGAGAGAAGTAAATAATATGAAATAGAAAATGCGATATAATTTAACATAGAGTCCTGTTCATACGTTTAAAGTAATTATCCATATCTGAAATTTTTATTGCCGTCATCCTTCCCAGGCCCCCCGTATGGGGGGGGGGTCTATTAGATACCGAGGGGCCCGCCAGAGATTTTGGCAATTTTTTTTTTCAAATTTCTCCACCCGCTCATCAATTATTAAGCGTGAAGGCCCGTTGGCTTTCGAGGGACCCACCAGAGATTTTGGCAATTTTTTTTTGCAAATTTCTCCCTTTCGCTTTTCAATTATTAAGCACGGGGACCTGTTGTGTTTGGAAGGGCCCGTAGCGGGGATCCGTCAGAGATTTTGGCAAAACTTTTTCTCAAATTTCTTCCCTTCGCTCATCAATTATTAAGCGCGAGGGCCCGTTGGATTTCAAGGGCCCGTAGTGGGGGCCCGCCGGAGGTTTTGGCAAAAATTTTTTTTTCAAATTTCTCGCCCCCGCTCATCAATTATTAAGTGCGAGGGCCCGTAGCGAGGGCCTGCCAGAGATTTTGACAAAAAAAATTTTCCCGTTCATCAATTATTAGGCGTGGGGGTCCGCCAGTGAATTTAGTACCGGGGCCCATGATTTGATGCGGGGAGCCTGATCCTTCCGGGTAAAGCCGAAGGCCTTCATTATATCTACGTCGGTACTTTTTTTTTTTATACAAGAAAATTATTTGTTATTTGATTATTTTATTTTGATAAAATTGTCGAATTTATTACCCCTGTATTGTATAGTTCAGCGAAGAGATGTTTACCTAAACCCGCGGATAGTACAAAATACCCGACCTGCTCTGCACTTTATATAGAGGTCTACAGATGATCCAACTAACCAACCAACCGATCTTCTCGGTACACTTTGGATATTGCCATGCGAACTCGTAAAAGTGAGCTGGTCTGCCGTCGGTATGCTTTGAAGACGCTGGAATTCCAGCAGACCAGCTCACTTTTACGAGTTGTCATGGAAATTTTCAAAGTGTACCGAGAAGGTTGGTTGGGTGGTTGGATCGTCTGTACACCTCTGTATACCTTCCGAGCCGGTCTCATTGTCCGTCCTAAAGCGCTAAAGCAAAAAACGCTGCAATTTGACCGGCATGCGCCAGTTCAACTTTTTGTGCCAATTGAGGAAATGTATACGTCTCCTATATGTTCCTTTTCAATATGTCAACATTTTACAGGATTATTTACAGGAAAATAGGAACGGAAAGAGATAGATATTATATCTTTCCGCTCCTATAGTAATGCCGCTGCCTTTATTGTAGCCGCTGGCCACTCTCCCTGGTCATCAATGTTGATTTAAAATTTTTTTTAGATTTCTTCCCCATCAATTGTAAAACTGGGACAAACATTTTTTTTCATACATCTCCGCCCCCTCGTCAATGTTTAATCTGGACAAAAAATGTTTTTTTCAGATTTCACCTCCCCGCTCATTAATGTTCTTATTCTGAATAAGATGGTGCAAATACATGATTAGCCTAGGGGCGCGCCAATCCTTAATCCGGCCCTGACTGTGTGTGTGTTACGTGTTTTTAAGTAATATTTTACACCTTCCGAAATACAATTTGGTAACAAAATTGTGTTACTGCGTGTATTAGTGGAAGGGGGAATTGTGGATGAACCTTATAAGAATTTCAAATTTAGCGCTAACTGTTCGTTCGCATCAATTGTATGCCGTGCTTGATAGCATCTTAGGTGAAACATCACAGTCTGTGTATAGTGAAGGCTGAGAGGAGCCAAAAAAATGTATAGATGCAGATGAAGGAGTGTGGCAAAAGTAATTTACCTATGATCCAAATTTGCAAAGAGCTCGAAGTCTCAGTCTTACTGAGTAACGTTTTGTCACTCTCAGATGTTTGGGAAAGATACGTTCACCTGGCGAGAACAATCGACGTTGAGATACCGAAGTCATTTAAATCCGGCTTGTCAACTTTTAGAGAAAAGGACTCGTTCCATTCCTTCCAGCCTTTAAACAAGAACATCACAGGAACGCAAACTCTCCTTATACCCCGGAAGTTTTTGGCCAAGGTGACTGCGGATGTTGGATTAGGAGACATCGATCAAGATGCTCTATGATGATTTTCGAACTCTTGTCCATGCTGCGCTAACGCACCCCCCACCCCCCCTCGCTACGGCCCTGACTTGAATGATTGTTTTATCTTCTTTGCAATCTTGTAATAAACAATGTTTGAACTTTGAAATTGTCGTTTTCTTATCTTCCTTGTTTCCTTGCTTTCCTTGGGCGCTATCTTGGAACCCATGCACTCCAAACTTAAGGTAAGTAAATTTTGAGCATTGCAATGTGTTTGGCATCCGAGAAAACACCTAAGCAGCCGTTTAGATCATTATTTTAAGCCAACAGACAAGGGAGATATAGGGCAACAGAGTTTTGGTCGCCATCTTGAATACTGGACTTCCGGTCCGAATTTCGCTTTGGCAACAGGCAGATTCGTATTCAGCGGGGTCGAAATCCCTAAAAACGTTGTTTTCCCAATTGTTACATGAAATGCTTCTTGCATTGTTCTTTTTTGAAAACGTCCCTAGTCTATTTAATTTATTCTGTAATTCAACTGTGATTGTTACTTTATGGTCAAAGAATAATTATTATTATTATGACAAGTATGATATTATCTGATATTTTACAAAATACGCATGACGTAGTGTTCTTACTTTGCGTATTTTGTAAAAAAGCAGAAGAAACTGACTGTGATATTTTACCCCGTAGAGTCTTAATTTTTAGTTTTAGAAAAATATTTATAAGGACTTTTGATATTTAATGTAGAGCAGTTTTTCTTAATAACTTTTTTTCATAAAATAAATAGTTTAGCTAGAAACGTCGAGCTTTTAAATTTTCTAAAACAGCCGCCATTTTGAAACCGGAAGCCATTTTGTTTTGGCGCTGCTCGGAAAAATATTCGTTTTAATAACAGAAATCAGTATACCAAATTACAAGGCTGTTTCACTAATAGCCGTTTTCTAAGGGTTTTTAATGTGATTGCCGCTATACTACATAGAGAACATTATATATTCAATTTTCGACAGCTACACTGATTATTTTTACAGCCTTTCTTACATTTACAAGAAATCCTTAGTAAATTTTTAGGAAAAGCATTACTATCAGTCCACAACATCAGGCATTAAGCCATTCTCAGTTTTAAGCCACTCGAATTGTAACGGATCTTTCTCATAACCTATAATAAATAAATCATCTTTGGACTCATATATTCTTAAACAATGTTTTTCTATTACCTCTTCAGTAGGTGGAATTGCAGACATTTCTATTTTCATCATAATGTTTGCCAATTATTTTATTAATCTTAGGTTTGTAAAAATAGATTTTATTATGATGATTCCATGCTAGTTGAGTCAATATAACCAAAAGGGCAATATCTTTCCCAACTATTATAACTTGATTGTCCTCGGTTTTCAAATCAATAGCAGTTTTAACGATTGTATTATTTGCGTCTTCTCTGCATATTTTAACGTTAAAGTCATTATCTATTGGGCAATCATTTTATAAAGCTATCCTTACTTTTACTATTAGCTAGAAATTTTTTTGGCTAATCGAGGATTCCATAATGTCACTTGTGATTGAAATATCTACACGCAAACATTTTTTTCTAAACGACGAATGCGCTCGTTATCCTTAGTACTATTCTGTTCATCGGCATATCCATAAAAAATAATACTACTCTAGTCTTGACTGCTTGGTTCTGATTATTGATCATATATGCATATATTATTATTATTATTACCATGCGTATGCTTAATAAATTTCCTTTTCAAATTAATGAAGTTTCATTTTGTATTAAATTTTTATACGAGTATATAGTATATTTCATTTTGTTTCGATGAAAATTGGATGGAAAAAGGAGGGTCAAAGAAAATGCATTTTTGAAAATTGTAAAAATGCACTCTTTTTGAAAATAAAAAAAACACTTTTTTGAAAATTTAAAAAAATGAACTCATCCCCTAAAAGTACATAAAATAACACGTACAATCGCAAAAAAAAAGTGACATATCTACAATGCCTCCTTGATAATTGACGAAGAATTAAAAATTTTATTTCGTCCGCCATCTCTGACCGTTCTATTTGACATACGGTGTCCGGGATTGGTGATTTGACCATAAATGACTTTTATTTTTGCCAACTTTGGTTAAATTACTCCTTCTTATAAAAAAGATATTCAATTTTGATTTTTTTGGTTATTTTTGGTGTTTTCTATTTTTTTCCAAGATGGCGGATTGACAAATACATATCGGACAGATCTATATTTTTTAAGAATTTTATGCCAAATAAGCCAGTATTTTTAAAATTCCCATCCGATTACTGGTACAAGATATATTAAGCAGATAAGTTGAAAATACGTCAAAAAGTGCATATAACTTTTGACGCACAAGGAATTTTTGGGGATAAATATTTTTTTCGTAATCAGGAGGTTATAATACATAAGAATCAACAATAAAATTGCAGGTGGAATGTTGTCGCCGAAAAAAATCAATTCATCTGCACTAGAATGACAACTTCTGTCGAGATAAATTAAATCATAATATTATAATAGCTCTGAAATAAATATAGGATGATTTTGATTAATAAAAATATCATTTTTTTATAGCACTGTTTTTTTTTTAAATCAGCTTACTAGCATTACTATCATCTATTTATTCATCATCAAAAATTTAATTTAATACTTGTTATATAAATTAATATGGGTTTATATCACAAATTAATACATATACCAGAATGCAAAATAATTCCAAATCATGCCTAGATCATATTTTTTACAGTAGTAAAAGCAAAAATTACTAGACAATAATATAGCTGCTACGATACAAACAACTATCACCGACCATTATACAGTACTATTAAATATAGCCTCAGATAAGTATGTAAATGATTCAAACAATATAATTTGCAAAACGATAGATAAACAAAAACATACAAATCATAAAAAATGAAACATGGGAAGAAATTTACCAAAGCGAAAATGCCAATGATTGCACTAATATCTTCATAAACAAAATAAAAAAAGCAATTGAAGCCTCAACAAAATCAATTAAATGTAATAATAAAACGCGCAAAAGAAAACCCTGGATTACCGCAGGGATCATAAACTCTATGGTTAAAAAGGATAAAATGTATCAAGAGGTACTAAAAAATCCCAATAATAATGATTTAAAAAATATGTATACGCAATTTAGGAATAAAATAAATAATATAGTTAAAAAAGCAAAAAATGCGTATATAAAAGATCTGATATATAAAAAGAAGGCTAGCAGCAAGACATTATGGGATGGTGTGAAAATGCTAACAAATAAAAACTAAAACCGATATTAAATTTATTAAGAAAGATGATATAACACTAACAGACCAAGAACAAATTTCAAATGAATTTAATGAATATTTTGCAACAACAGGTACTAAATTAGCCCAAAAAATAAAAATCATCCAGAGCAGCAATCTTATCATAGAACTCCCAATTCATTTCTTCTGCACCCAATAGATGAGCCCGAAATAAAAAAGTTTATAAGGAAATTAAAAAATAATAAAGCTCCGGGTAAAGATGGAGTCAGGGCTGAGACTCTGAAAGACTTGGAGGAATATATAACAAAACCACTATGCTACATATTTAACATAGTAATAGAAACTGGAACATATCCAGATGCGTTAAAGCAGGCAATAGTTACACCTATACATAAAAGGGGAGATGTGGGTTTAGTTGAAAATTATAGGAACATTTTGCTTATTTTCTGTATCAGCAAGATTTTAGAAAAAATATTAAAACAAAGAGTAAGCTCATACTTGACAAAATATAATTTATTATCAGAACCGCAATATGGTTTTCGGGAAAAGCGCTCGACTAGTGATGCCATAGAACATTTAACAAACCTCATGTATAATGCCGTGGACCAATCGAGGCCATCACTGTGTATTTTCCTAGATTTAAAGGAAGCTTTTGACACGGTTTGCCACAGGAAACTCATACAAAAGTTGGAGCTGTTGGAATTTGGGGTATACAACAAAAACTTTTTCAGAGCTACCTAGAAGATAGGAAACAGTTCGTTAAGATAGGGGATAGAATAAGCAGACCTGAGAAAGTGACATGCGGAGTCCCGCAGGGAACTGTGTTAGGGCCTATTCTGTTCATAATATATATGAATGACATACTTACTATAAAAACAGCCGGAAAAATCCTCTCTTTTGCTGACGATACTGCAATTTTTTACGAAAGCGATTCATGGGAAAATTTAAAAAGATTGGTGGAAAAAGATGTACAACTATAAAAAGATTATTTGATAATAAAACATTGACTATTAACTACAAAAAAACATTTTTCTTGCCATTAACGTCATACAGCCCAAACTTACCAAATGTTAATAAACTAGCTATAAAGGATGAAAACGACGTTATATACATTGACCTGGCCAAAAAAATTAAATACTTGGGAATTACAATTGACTGTCGTCTTAGATAGCAAGAACATATAAAAACATATTACAGAAAATACGTGGTCTAATATATAAATTCAAACAGTTAAAAACAATTTTAAGACAAAAAGAATTAATTACTTTGTACAATGCGTTAGTTGCATCAATATTAAGATATGGAATAATCGGCTGGGGTGGTGTTGGATCTACATATCTTACACCTTTAGAAAATTTACAAAAAAAAAAAAATTATAAAAATTATTTTAAATAAGGATTATCGGTATCCTATAGAGCTCCTATTCCAAGACTCAAAATTGCTAACAATTAGGCAAATATATTGCTACACTGTTTTACTAAATAAATACAAAAATATTGACAAAGAAAATGAACAAGCAACACATCAATATAATACAAAAAGTAAACAACAAGGACTTCTTAGATCACATAAAATGACTAAAACAATTGGGCAAAAATATTTTGGATATATCGGAACAAAATTGTATAACATGCTAGACAAAAATTTTAGAGAAATAACAAATTTCAATAATTTCAAAAAACAAGTAAAAATATGGTTAAAGACGCAGGGTATAAGAGTTTACTCGACACTACTTGATTAAAACAAATTTTAATTTTATAAACATTGCATTAGAGGTAACTATTAAGTATAGATTCATTATTTATTTAGGCACAGTAAATTTAAAATTTTAAAATTAGCAATTATGTTATTTTGTAATCATAATGAATTATTACTTAGTACAAATATTTATATATTTTAAAATACTATTAATATTACTCGGGGCCCGGGCGCCCGCAGGGGGTCTGGGGTTCCGGCTATATTACGTCATATATGCTAGGCATTCAGCTGCGCACATTTGGCGATTCTCAAAAAAACAAAATTATATAAAAATTTCATTTCAATAAAAATCTATAACAATTGAATACTGCGGTAGTTTTTTAATAAATTTAAAACTTAATGTGAAAAATAAAACGACAAAACCTTGAATAGTAGTAAGCAGCCCCGGGGCCCAGTAAAGCTGTCGGCGGCCCTGATGAGAGAATACATCCTGGTAACAATACCTAGCAAATAACTATCAGCTGTTTATCGTTCGTTCATATGAGCAACAAAATTATGCACATTTAACACGATAAGCATTTATTATTAACAAATACTTGCGATTAGTTTTACAAATGTTATACAGTTATAAAACGTATTCCAGCAAGTTATACGTGCCATCCGTTAACACCCCGTAATACGTAACTATACGTTTTATTTAAGATCTTAGTTTTACTTAAAGCGGCTCTGTTTAGGTAGGATACAAACAATATTCATATTTAGTTAATTATCAGCAAAATATATTATATTATTTGCTCTAATATTTATGATATTATTATTGGATCACCGCCACCGGTGTGAATATATGTTCAATATTATAACAAATTAGTAACCAGTAGCAGTAACAAAAGGGGCAGACATAGAGACCTGACACCTGACACATACATGAAAAGGTGGGCGGTTCCGTGAACGTAATTCGAACATTTCTCCTGAACCGATTGAAAAAATTTTTTGATATTCTTTTAGAGACAGCTTTATCGAATGGTACTAGGCTATTTAAAACTAAAAAACAGAATCTTTTTTGTACTTGCGAAAATCAAAAAAAAAAATTTTATTTTTTACTTTTCAATAGTAGAAGTACCATTCTATAATGTTGTCTCTAAAGGCCTATCAAGAAATTTTTTGAATCGGTTCAGGGATATAGGAGAAATTTTCGAACTACGAAATCATTTTCTTGAGCATGGCACCGGCACCGTTATTATTAACATTTCACTACCTTACATTTACTCTCAATAGTCAATAATAGGATAAAATATGTCGCGTTTCAGTGTATTTATGGCTTTCTGTTATAATATATTAAATACCTTGGTAAACAATAAAGTAATTAATAATTCATTATTTTGCCGTAATTAAAAGATTACTTAAATAAAAGAATCAGCCTCTGAGTGTTGTCCTTATGATTTTAAGTAGTATATTTTTTTTCACGGACATTTTCCGGTGTGTCAGCAACAATCTGTCGAGTGGTCAAGATTGATGCTGTTAGTGCCTATAGTTCCAAAAACGATCTCACGATATGTGAGCCGCGTGAAGAACAACATATTTTTGCATATTTATGTATGAGTTCTATGGTATTCCAATTTCACAGAGAGATTCCTTCAATTTTTTTGGGTATTAGTCCCATAGATGAATTATTGGGACCCTTCGGGTCTTTATATTTCTCAGCCCTTTCAGCGTGCTTGAGTTCCATGTTATTGTTGCTAGGTATAGATACATCAATGAGTGTGGGAGTCTCAAGTATCTTATCAACAACTGTAATATCAGGTCTATTGTGTCGGACTGTAATATCTGTTATTATTCCCTTGTCCCAGTATACTTTAGCATATTCATTTTCTATCTCAGGCGGCGGTTTATAGACATAATATGGACTTTTATCTTCAGGTGGAATTTTCAGCAGCTTAAGGATTTCCAGATACACTATCGCAGCTACCTTATTGTGCATGTCAAGATACTTGGTACTAGCTAGGTACGGGCAGTTAGATAATAGATGTTCAATGGCTTTTTGGTGTTGGTTATCAGTTGGGATGTCTTCTTTTATAATGTATCTTCCGTAGTTTCTGGTGTTTACTACTTGATCCTGGATACTGATCATGAATCCTTGCTTCTCCGGATACAGTTTCCCGTTCTTTAATCACTCTACCGAGGATGCCGTGTCTACGGTCTGGTTTTGGAGATCGTATAAAAACCTTCCATGGAGTTCCTTCGAATCCCACATCTGTATCTTTTCGTCAGTTGTTGTAACTGGGAACGGTTTATTGTTGAGTAATTTGCATGCAAATTAAAAATACTACGTAAAATATAATAAATAATGAAGGCCTCAAAAATGATCCTTAAGGGAATCCACGATCTAAAGTCCTAAAATAAGTATATTGTAATTAACCAAAGAAACATTGTTTATATTTGTCTAGATGATTCCACAGTTTTAAAAGACTACAGAAATAATTTTCTTTTTTCAGACTCATCTTTAACTTAACGTTATGACTTCTAGGCTAGTGGTTGCTTTACTCTGTGGGCTTGCAATAAGCGTACAGTCTTTGGACAATGGACTGGCGTTAACGCCGCCTATGGGATGGATGCACTGGCAACGATTCAGATGCCTTACAGATTGTGCCGCTTATCCAGATGAGTGTATTAGGTAACAAATTATTCTAACTTTAAATATTTGTAACATAGTTCATGTTCCACAAGTCAAGAATCACGATTTGGGTATAAGCGGGGGGATCAAATGCCACCTTCAGAAAATGTTCTTGTACTTATGAACAATGAACAACTTGGATATTGTAGTAAAAATCACGTAATGAAGACCACATCGATTTTTTATTCGTTTTTGAAGTTAAGTAATTTCAAAACAATGCATCCCAGCCAAATAATCTAGAGTACCTTCATTACGTATTTCTTGCTGTAGAAGCAAAATCCGTGGATTTTCTTTAAAGGCCCAGTGACGCATACTAGTGTTGTCTGTTAGAAGATATACACAACTTACTAAATGTACGTCCACAGTTTTATACCAGGTTCCATAACACTTTTGCGATTGGAAACGTATGTACCTTTCCATTTCAGATAACCTTTACCATTGAAATTTACGGAATTTTCTGAACTACCTAACTATCGTAGATATAGTGAGGTCAGGTATAATACCGGTTGGTTGGCTCCGGGATAGGTTTCGGGAAGGCGCATATAGCTATTAATTTCAAATAAACTTCTTCTTCTTCTTCTTCTTCTTCTGGCTAGACATCCATCGGCGGAGTTAAGGCACGCTGGTTGAGTTCGGCACTCGCCGTCCTGGTCAAGTGGTGGAGTAGCATTAATAAAGAGGTGAGAACACGTCACTAGCCTTCCAGAAACGAAAAAAAGTTGAGAAATTGAACGCCAGTATAACGAAAAATTTTTTTTGTGAGTTGTGCATTCCTAACACTATAAAAACAATGAATATAGGCGAAATAAGGTGGCAGTTGCAAGAAAAAACATCTACATTCTGCTAGAAAAGCTTAAAAATCTGCTCTGCTTATTAGATTTCATATCCAGTGTATGGAGTACACCTGAGATATATAAACGCATCTAAATCTATATGATGTAAAGAACCAAAATGGACGACTTCCGGTTTCGACGCGATTTACATGAAAATCAAATTTTTAAATGGGATATATATGTATATTTTTGCATATTTGGAACCTGCTGGCCAAAATACATATGATCTGACCCTCAAATATTGGTTTGATTTTCAAAAAATATAAATTTTGTGATTTTTAATTTATTATTGTAAAAAATCGATAATCACAGTATTTTTTTTTAATTATAAAGGACCCCGCACTAGACCTAAGAGAAAATGGGTCCCAGTCGAATTGGATGAAAATTTTGTATAATAGTTTATGATGTCCTGATCAAAAGTTTTAAAGAAGCGTGATAGAAAAATGGACAGTTTTCGAATTACAGGGGGTCAAACATGTGGAAAACGGGTTCATCGGATTATCGATTTCACATAGTTATATAGTGCGCAGTTTGAACAGTTGCACCTGATGGCTATATACTTGACATTCAAGGACCATACTTCTCTGATAGCCGAAATAATGATGCTGCTATTTTGCAGAATGAATTTGATGGAGACGCAGATAGAATAAGATGGTTCAAGGAAAATGATATTGTGATAGTGGATAGGGGTTACCGAGATGCCATTGAAATTCTGGCCCGCCTAGATATTATCTCGAAAATGACAGCGCACCTTCAACACAATGAGCGTCAATTCTCTACAGAGGACGCCAATGATTCACGTATAATTACAAAGTCGAGGTGGATAGTTGAAACAAGAAATGGGCATATTAAATCGATGTTTAAGTTCATGTAGCAAATGATTCATATCCAGCATCTTCCGCATCTGGGAGATTTTTATCGTATAGCTGGTGCTATTATTAATAGGTATCGTACTCCTATCCTTATGGAGGGAGCCAATGTCGAGATGGCCCAACGTTTAATTGAAAAGGCGAGGGAACCAAATGTCGTCCAAGCGCTGATTCAGACAGAAAATCTGGATACCAGGAATGCTCAAAGATGCCAGAGCCAGGGCTTATGAGAGTTAGAGTTTTTCTCGATGGATAACGAAGACCTTACTCACATACAAGGGTACTATTGTACGTGTAAGTCCGGCGTTCGAACGGTGGGTCCCTGCGCCCATATTACCAGTGTCATATGGTTTTTGGCATACGCACGCCATCAAGCAAACATTCGCTATCCTTCAATGACATTAATCGCATCCATATAGGACACAGCAAACAGGCCACAACAACAAAATATAATTCCTCTGAAAGTCATTAAAGTATTGGATTTGTGAATGTCTTCCAGTGGCGGTGATATGCAAAAGCGGAGATAATCATTGCTTATTGATCCGGGCCATTGGGAGCTCTATAAACCAAAGTAACTTAAGTCTACAGCATGTAGGATCTTGTTAAATTGTAGCTATTTTATTGCGGATTGATTGATTGCAGTTACTGCATATTTTAGTCAGATGGTTTACATCAAAAAGAGGTCTATCAAATTCATTTCTTCTCTGAATAGCTATATTAAGTTTGTCGGCATTATCCCATATCCCATTATCCCCATCAGTTCTAGTATGAATAAAAAATGAAATTATCGATGTGTTTTATTTGTTGTTACAATTTTACTTTGTAATTCTAGATAATACAATTCCTTAGGTAAATTAATCTTATTGCTTATATAAGGGGGGACGAGACACATATGATGTACATTTCCATTATTATTTACCATTAGTTAAATAATAATAATAATAATAATAATAATAATTAAGTCTAGGAAATGGAACGGAAACATTTACTATTTACCATCCGTAGAAAACCCCAGGATAAGTATATATGTATCAAAGTTAGTCTTATACTACAATTATGCCTTACGGGATAAGACAACAGTGAGTATGTACTGTGCATGGGCAACGGCAAAGGACAAGTTTGAAAACTTGGCCAAAGCAAAAGTAATAATATCTCCATTTTGTTTCCCACTTGGTTCGAAACAACTGTTATTTAAAACATTTTGTTATAGAATGCATCGTTTTCGAGACATATGGCTGCCTCAAGTTAAATGGTGCACCTTATACATAAACTATTCAAACTGCGCACTATATAACTATAATATTTTTGATAATTAACTATGTTAAATCAATAATCCGATGAACTCGTTTTCCGTATGTTTGACCTCCTGTAACTTGAAAACTGTCCATTTTTCTATCTTCCTTCTTTAAGACTTTTGATCAGGACATCATAAACTACATTATACCAAATTTTCATCCAATTCGACTTGGAACCATTTTCCCTTAGGTTTAGTGCGGGATCCTTTAGTAAAAAGAGAAGGTAGACATTATGCATATCATTTTTTTCGCAATTTAAAGACCTAATTAAATAACAGATTGTCCCATAGGAGTTCCATTAAAAAAAATAGTTCCCGTTGAAAAATCAATATCGTTAAACTTAATGACGAATAAACCGTATTTAATGTTAGTAAGAGATAATATTTTAAAGGTGCTTGCAGACCGATTTTTAACAATTTTGGCGAAATCTCGGCCTACTAGTATTAAAACTAAAAATAAAAAAATCTATACTTTTTGAAAATCAAAATAATATTTTGATTTTGGTTATCCCATTTAAAAATTTAATCTTCATGTCAACTGCATCGAAACCGGAAGTCGGCCATTTTGGTTCTTTATATCATATAATTGATAATATCATCCCATATGACTGCACCAAATTTGAGAAAAATCCATTCACCCATTCAGAAGGTATTTCACTTTCAAAATTGATGTCATAGCGAGTAGTCAGCATCGATTCCTGAATGGCCAATCATCTTTTTTGCATAGTTATATGCATAAAATAAAATAAAAAATATTGCAAGCTTGTTTCATCATGGAGCACACGGGATGGCAGGCGCTCACACTACCACTTAATGGAGAACATTTGTATTTAGCTTTGAAGGAGCGATAATAAATCCGAGAATCATCAACTTCAAACAATGTACGTTTTCTTGTCATCTTACACGTTGTCATTCAATTACATGCATATATTATTCTAACTGATTAATTTACAATTTTGTTTCTATAGTGAAAAACTTTTCCGCGCAATGGCAGATCATTTAGCGTCAGACGGTTATTTAGAGGCTGGTTATGAATACGTTATAATTGATGATTGCTGGGCATCCAAACAGAGGGATAAAAACAGCAGACTACAACCAGATCCGGACAGATTTCCCAGTGGAATAAAAAATTTATCGGACTATGTGAGTATCATTTACAATTTTACGATTAACTTTATCAATTTGCTAGTTGTAATAATAATTATTAATAAGCAAATATTTATGTATCATCATTTAATTTAAAATAGAAAGTAGGAGACATAAAATTATCATAAATAGATATTCTAACATACCTAATTCGGTTGTTGCAATCAATATTTAATCTCTTGAGGTAAACCAGAAAATGGCTAAAAACCCAAAAGTTCTGTGACTGGACCGCAAGACATTTTCTCCCCCGTTCTCGAGGGCGGGAAACACGATGGTGAAAATATTTTACGATCTACCCTTCACCCACGGAAAAAACCATATGTTTTTCTGATTTTCCGGTGTTAGGCTTGCTTTTTTGTCAATTCATGTAAAATAAGTAAAAATTGACCTCAGGTGACTTAACCCATACCCGGGATTGAAACTACCCCCACCTTCAATAATGAAATACCACGAAATTTCTCTTCAGAAAAACTCATTCCAGATTCATTTTTTAAGCAAAATAATTATACTTGTAAGGGTGAATGTGTTAAGCGATGTGACTATAAAAAATAGATATTAAATGTAGCTCGATCTGTAAGAATTGTAAGGGTACCGACTATAATAATTGCGTGCATATAGAGCAGTGGTTCCCAACAAGATTTTTTCAAGGACCCCCTCATCGGTCGCTATACTGACAAGGTTAAATTATTAAAATGAATATTATGTAGAATCTACCACTGCAAGTCAAGTAAAATACAAAACAATTGAATATCTCAGTGACATTTCGCGGACCACCTGTTGGGAATCCCTGATATAGAGGAATCGCTTGAATAGGATGATGATAATCTTGACTACGATATTTAATAATTTAAGAGTATAATCTGCGGTCAGTGAAATGAAGAAACGAATTATTCGGCTTATTTTTGAAGATAGAAACTTCAAATTTTGTACGTATGTATTAAAATATATATTCTAGTTCGTCACGTTTTTATTTTTTTGTTTTAGTCAAAAACACGTGATCAAGGAAAAAATGGACGTCGAAAAATTGGAATTTACAAAAAACGAAATCGTGACGACCTAGATAGTCCATAATTAATTACGTGGATAAAATATAACCTCTTGTTTTTCAAACATAGATTCAATAAATAGTTTCCAATTTTGCCGTCAATAGATGGCACTCGCCTCGGCATTCGCATAGCTTTACACGCTCTCAGACTTTAGGGAGGAACTTGTTGTCATGGAGACCTGACGCGAATGAATGCTTGCCAGGGAAGCATTTAGGAGTTCTGGTAATATCTTAAATTTATTTATAAATTATTTTATCTTACAGGAATGACTTAATAGATGAAATTCTTGAAAATGTTAATACATAAATAAAAGGTGCCAAATAGAGAGGACCGTTTTGTATAAACACTCCTACAAATTTTATTATGAAAATTTGAATGCGGTTTTTAGTTAGGTCAGAAATCAATTTATTCGAAATTATTACCAAGCAAAATGTACAGGGTGTCCCAGTCAACGCGCTATGCTGGGTTTTCTCGGTAGTTTCTGAGATAAGTTTATGGTTCAAAATCCACTCTGACGTAGGTTTTCCGAGGAATCTCATACTGCTAAGATATTTAGGAATCCAAAATGACGGACGAATTTCGTCATCTACGATCCTATTCGACTGAAAATCGATATCTGGGGGTTTTCGGGGATGCGGTTTACGAATTTTTGGTCAAAATTTAGGAATCCAAGATGGCGGACGAATTTCGTCATCTATGGACCTATTCGACTGAAAATCGATATCTGGGGGTTTTCGGGGATGCGGGTTATGAATTTTTGATCAAAATTTAGGACTCCAAGATGGCGGACGAATTTCGTCATCTATGGTCCTATTTGACTAAAAATCGATATCGGAGGGTTTTCGGGGATGCGGGTTACGAATTTTTGGTCAAAATTTAGGAATCTAAGATGGCGGACGAATTTCGCGATCTATAGTCCTATTCGACTGAAAATCGATATCTGGGGGTTTTCGGGGATGCGGGTTACGAATTTTTGATCAAAATTTAGGACTCCAAGATGGCGGACGAATTTCGTCATCTATGGTCCTATTTGGCTGAAAATCGATATCTGGGGGTTTTCGGGGATGCGGGTTACGAATTTTTGATCAAAATTTAGGACTCCAAGATGGCGGACGAATTTCGTCATCTATGGTCCTATTTGGCTGAAAATCGATGTCTGGGGGTTTTCGGTGATGCGGGTTACGAATTTTTGGTCAAAATTTAGGAAACCAAGATGGCGGATGAATTTTGTCATCTGTGATCCTATTCGAATGAAAATCGATATCTGGGGATTTTCGGGATGCGGGTTACGAATTTTTGGTAAAAATTTAGGAATCCAAGACAGCGGACGAATTATAACTATATTTTGACCCCCCTTTATTTATGTTATTATTGGAGACAAAAAAAAGTTTCGTATAAGAGTTGTAAGGTTGTATACATATTTTTTTAAATGCAATTAAAAAACAATTGCTTGGATATGTCACGTGATATAACAATGAAGGTTGCTTTTTAAATGAAAAACCCTGTATATTTTTACATATTCTTTTAGATCCTTTATCCCCGATTTCAAACATATAAGGATCTAGCTGTAATATTTTTTGATATATCGGACATTAAATATGCTCCAAACATGCATATAGGTATTTTAGGGTTTCTGACGGAGCGCAGTCAGTGGCGGATTTAGGGGGGGCTATAGGGTAAAATCCAAGCGCGGCAATTTTTTTGAAAAACACCAGACATAAAAACAAAAAATTATTATTATTAATATGTTCTATCAGAACATGTTTAATTTATTTGAGAACGTGTTTTTTTATAATAACTAGACTAAAGTTCCTTATTATAGTCAACAGTACAGGGTGGGTGTGCAAACGTTAGAACCTCATTTAACTTCTTTATTTTTGGAGTTACGTAAATACGTTCAAAAATAAAAGTTATGAGATATCACATGTATTTTCCAAACATCATTTCAGCAAAACAATTCAAACAAGTCGAATTTCGGAGATATGAGCTTTACCTTGGTTTTACTTCCACATCCAGTGGAAGTATAGTAACGCCAAAAAAAATTTTTTTTAATTTTTATTGTTCAAATAGGCTCAGAATGTCATGAAACGTCGAGATTTTAAGTTTGAGCGAAAAAAAAATTTCTGTCTGTCGGTCTGTAACTTTTTTGTGCTCACGTTTACTCTGTAACCGTTTAAGATATTGACTTGAAATTTGGTACACAAATGTACTTTAACGAGATCTGGAACTAGATTATATTTTCATTTTGTTCCGTCAGAGGGTTGGGGGGTAAATTGAGGTAAATTTGAGGTAACCAGCTAAATCAAGCAGCTAAGAGTCCAGAAAATTGGTATTTAGTATATACAAGAGAAGCTAAGGTCTCAAAAAATGTTTGGCATTAGCCACCCCCACCCCATTACTAAATTTTTTCGTTGTGAATGAGTTGGATCGAAAATCTGGATGCGGAAGTAGTGATTCCTTGGGCAGCGGTTTTTTTAAATAGAACACCCCCATATATTTTTACACCATTTGAAAGGCCATAGAAAAATCTTTTCAATGATATATGACCCAGTATTTTTCTTAAAAACTATAGTAGATATTAAGTTTTATATTTTCTTACATTAAGTCATGGTAGTCCGAAAAATATATACAGTCTGTTTCACTTTTTAAATTTTTTTTCCGATTTGAATCTAATTTTACTTATGGAACAAATTAGGATCTACTTATTACCAGAAAAAAATTCACGTCCTACAAATGCAAAGCCACCTGCGGTACCAAAATATGCGGATAAAATCAAAAAATCATATTAGGCATATTTTTATTGGAAAATTTTGTTAATGAAAGAATTGTTCAGAAACCTTAAGTCCAAAATTTAATCAAAAAAAATATATAAATTTTTATTAAAATAATGTCCAAGTCCGAAAATATCATTTGAATGGGTTTTTTCGTTTAGAAAACTGTACTATGACAATTTTGTTTGAAATTAAACCCAAGCTGCCAGGTAGTTGTAAAACAGTTTTTTTTTTAAATACCTAATTATTTTCAAAATTTTTTAAATTTCAAGTTTTTCATTTTTTAATTTTGATTAAATTTTGGCCATTTTGGACAATTCTGAACAAGTTTTATTAACAAAATTTTCCGATAAAAAAATGCCTAATATGATTTTCCGATTTTCTCCACATATTTTGGTACCGCAGGTGGCTTTGGTACCGTAGGAGGCGAATGTTTTTCTGATCATAAGTAGATACTAGTTTGTTCTATACTTAAGTAAAATGCGATTCAAATCGGAAAAAAAATAGTTATTGGGATGTTACCATTTCAAGTGAAACACACTGTATCAATTATTGAAATTCTCCATTTTATTTAAAATAAAGTGAAATTAGACAGAACTAACATATTGTTTATTTTAATTTACATACTTTTGTTTTCCATGGCTAATTTGATAAATTGTAAATTTATAGTAAATTAGACAAAATTTGTTTAAGATAAGTACCATGTATTATATTATAAATACAAAGCTTTTTTTATGGCGTTTCAAATGGTACATATATGGAGTGTTCCTTTAAAAAAAAGCAAAGTAAAGTTCATATCTCCGAAATGCGACTTTCAATAGGCATGTCCACAAAATTTTAATTTCAATTGGGAATGGTAGAATTATCGATATTGTACACTAATTTAACAATAAAAAAAACCGCTGCCCAACTTCCACATCCAGATTTTCTATCCAAGTCACTCACAACGAAAAAATGTTGTATGTGGAAATAATTGTTTAATAATATAATATTTGAAATTCTCTACCTCAAAAACCCATAAAACGATACCCCACATCGGTAATAGGGTGAGGGTGGTGATAGAGGGTGGTAGTGGGGGTGGATAAGGTAAAAAAATATTTTGAGGTTTCTGGTTCTTGTACACACACTAAATTAAATTTTTTTTCATCCCCTTTAATAATGGGGTGGGGGCTAATGCCAAAATTTTTTTTGAGACCTTAGCTTCTCTTGTATATAGTAAATACCAATTTTATGAACTCTTACCTGCTTGATTTACCTATTTACCCCAAATTTACCCCAATTTACCCCCAACTCTTCGACGGAACAAGATGAAAATATAATCTAGTTCTAGATCTCGTTAAAGTACATAAGTGTACTAAATTTCAAGTCAGTATCTCAAACGGTTCCAGAGTAAACGTGCGCACAAAAAAAAAGTTAGACCGACAGACAGACAGAATTTTTTTTGCTCAAACTTAAAATCTCGACGTTTCATGACATTCTAAGCCTATTTGAACAATAAAAATTTTTAAAAAATTTTTTTGTCGTTACTATACTTCCACTGGATGTTGAAGTAATATATGTATCCTTATTTTGCCAGTTATTCGTAATTGGCATCACCCCAACATAACGAGGATTTTTGGTAATTTTTCAATAAAAATTCTTGGCCTATGAAGTAAAAAAATATTTTGAGGTTTTTGGTTCTTGTTCATACACTAAATCACACTTTTTTTCGTCCCCTTAAAAAGTGGGGTAGGGGTGGTAATGGGGGTAGCTAATGTCAAAAATTTTTTCGAGACCCTAGTTTCTCTTATATATACTAAATACCAATTTTACGGACTCTTACCTGCTTGATTTACCTGTTTACCTCCCCATTTACCCCAATTTACAACCCAACCCTTCGATGGAATAAGATGAAAATATAATCTAGTTCCAGATCCCGTTAAAGTACATAAGTGTACCAAATTTCAAGTCAATATCTTAAACGGTTCCAGAGTAATCGTGCGCACAAAAAAGTTAGACAGACAGGCAGAATTTTTTTTCGCTCAAACTTAAAATGTCGACCTTTCATGACAGTCTAAGCCTATTTGAACAATAAAAATTTTCAAAAATTTTTTTGTTACTATACTACCACTGGATGTGGAAGTAATCAATATTCTATTTTCAAGAAAAAGAACGCCATTGCCATGTAAACCGGAAGTGATATTTAAAATTTACATGCCTTTTTTTACTTTCCTTTAATGCTTTAATAGTCAATTAAGAACATAAATAATCCGATCAATTCTTCTTTGATGTTCAATTATATGTTTCTTAGCGGCATAGATTCCCCGAAAAAAAAAAAAAATACTTATCTCAAAAACTACCGAGAAAATCGGACATAACACGTTAACTAGGACACCCTGTACACTGTAAATATACATTATGTACCTACAGATAGTTTTTTCTTTTAATTAAAAACCACTGCCTAAGGAATCACTACAACCGCATTCAGTTTTCCTACTCAAATTACTTTAAATAAAAATTCTTGTGCACCCAACGCGAAATTCGACTCTGTACGACAGAAATATGTTTGAACTATTTCTCTTATATATTACACAATATGTTATTCTCCGCCTTTTTACTTGGTCGGCATATTTCATTGATCAAAGGTGCACGCCCACCCGTATATACCTTTTTCATATATATCAATGAAAATATGTTTTGTCTTAACGCAGATTATCCTCTTAATTCCAGAAATAATAATATCTGATGATAAAATGGTAATGATAGTAATGATGATAATTCCGATGATGATGATAATGATGAATGACGATGACAATTAAGATGATGATTATGAATGTAACGGGATGGATGAACAATGTGATTATAATTCTAAGCATCGAAAGATCTATTAGCACAGAATAAAAATTTTATATAATGAACCAGATGTAATGAATGATCATTGAATGAATAAAAACTAGAATATTTTTACATATAGAGGGAAATGACATGCGGAAAATTTATCAGTAGGTTGTCCCCACGAAAGGAGTTAAATAAATGAAAAAAAAAAAACTTATTTTTTATCAGACTTGGGATTGATACTATTGACAGCAAAGCTGGAGAGGGTAGGAGTGACTTTTTGGTTTTAATCAAATCACACTACAAAAATAGCGAAATAAATCGAAAAGACATTGACCCTATGCTATTGAACTCTACAACAAGTAGATAAAAGAGATATTTACTTAAAGCCGTCAATAACACAAAAACACCAACTTCGGCTTTGCTTTGTACCCGCTGGCTTCACTTTTTATGCCAATTAAGGAAATGTAAACGTCTCCAATATGTTCTTTCACAAGTAAGTTCGTCGCCCTATCACTGACCTAGACAATAACAGTAGTGTATCTTCGTAAGTTTTAACCATTTTTAATATACTAAATTACCTCGGAATACTCTAAAATTTTGCAGGGGCTTTCCCACATTGAAGATTAGTACACCATTTTATTTTCCGCATATCATGGTAAATCATGTTGTATAATCAATGAAAAAAACAAAAATATCTATATATACCAATGGCTCTCAATCAATTCTCTACAAACCACTGAAGAAAAAGTTCACTTCGTGTAAAGGCTGCTTGAACTCCCGGATTGGTTTGTTGGTTTACTTATTTTATTCGAATTAACGAAAAAAAATTCTATCCTCGCAAGCCGAGCACCGGAAATCGGAAAGGGGAGTGGTTTTTCGGTTTAGGGGTAGTGAGTCAAGGGTAGGTCGAAAAATATTGCTATAGTTGTCTTCAGGTCTACTAAGCACTTAAAAAATGTTGGCGCCTTTGACCATCAAACACGCCGCATCGCACCGCCAAAGACGAGGACTTTTTTACACGCTTAACAAGTGTGTGGTCAACTATACGCCTTCGAAAATGAGGTTTTTTCCAGCTGATTTTCGTTGTTTTCGTGGCATTTCGTTATTGGAGGTGGGGGCCGTTTCAACCCCCGGGAGTGGGTTAGATCATCTGTAGTCAATCTCTACTTATTTTATTCGAAAACCCGACCCCACAATCTCTCGCAAATCTAGCAGCGGAAAATCGGAAATAGGGGTGGTTTTTCCAGTTTTGGGGTAGTGGGCGAAGGGTAGGTCGAAAAATATTGTCATCATCGTGTTCCCCGCCCTTGAGAACGGGCGCATAGATGTTTTGCGGTCCAGACACAGAACTCTTGTAGTCAAAGCTTTACCTCAAGTAACTAATTTTAGTAGAATCTGTGTTGAACAATAAAAAAATATTTTTTTAAAAAATAAAAATTGTTAGAAACATGTGGAAGTTGGAAATAAAGTATCTAAAGAAACAGTGGCGGATTTATACTTCTGCCGCTTAGGGGCTATCGAAAACTTGCCGCCCTCCCACCCCCTTCCTACTCTCTGCTCCTTACCTCAGCAGTAAAAAATGATATTCCCTCTACACCTCGCCCCTCTCCTTTTAAAGGGTCAATTCCCTCTTCGCTCACTCTCTTTTACGCTTTCTTCGCATAGGTTTGTCAATAGCACAAAGCACAAAATCATTAGTACTCGCAACAGTGGTTTTGGATAAATTAAAAACTAGATCGATATTATAATATTGTTCATTTTATCATATGAAAACGAGAACAAAATAAAATTTGAAATAAACCTTGGTATGCATTTAAAATGTTATTCATTTATACATAGGCCAAATAGGCCTAGACCAGATAGGCTTATCAGCAATAACAGATATTGAGAAAATTCTATCAAAGTAAAGCTTAAATCTCCGAAATTCGACTTTTAATTGTTTTTCTTAAATGATTTTTGGAAAATACTCATAACTTTTATTTTTGAACTTTTTTACGTAACTTCAAAAATAACGAAGTTAAATGAGGTTCTAACGTTCGCGCGACCACCCTGTACAGTTGACTATAATAAGGAACTCTAGTCTAGTTAAAATAAAAAACACGTTCTCAAGTAAATTAAAAATATTTTCATAGTACATACTAATAACAATAATTTTTTGTTTTTAAGTGCCTTTGGTATTTTTCAAAAAATTTGCCGCCCTGGGCTAAAGCCCCTATAGCCACTCCTAAACCGCCACTGTAAGGAAATTTTAAAACACAGCCACAGTATAGGTATTAATACGAATTTAGCAAGTATACAAAAACAATGTTTTGTGCATATAGAGTTTCTATTCTGTATGCACAACTACGTAACAGTTTTAATAACAATATTGACATTAAATAATAATGAAAAACAATATAAAATACTTTAGAAGCTATGTTCAATTTCATTTTTAAGAATGTTCAATAAACAGTCCAACACATCCAGGCTGCTTCAAGGGCGGATCTGGACCTTGAGCTTGGGGAGTAACACAGCCGCGTGCTAAAAATAACAAAAAATGTTTTTCCTCGGAAACTGAAATTGATGAGCGGGGGGGGGCAGAAAATCTACAAAAATTTTTTTTGATGAGTGGGGGGGGGGAGAAATTTTCCCGGGGCACTGCCTCGGTTTGCCTTGCCTGTAAATAAAATATATATTCAAAAAAAAATCGGCAGCTACTGGAAGCTGCTGGGACCTCCCCACACGGTGGATCCAAATCAGATGTACTTGTATATTACATCGGAAATCAGAGCACTGAGCAAACAGATAAATTACACGTGACTTTGGAGCCATTTATTTCATGAACAAATATCGAACGAACTGAAGTGGACTACAAGCAATCTGTTAAAATATAACCTCTCATGTTTTAGTCCAAGATCCCAGAGTTGCCAGACCTACGTCATTTTAGCAAAGCTAATATTTTGACAACAAATAGTGTAATATCTAGTTAAGAACGTATGCGTATTTGCTAGTTTGAAAGTGGGGCCCTTTTGCAGAAAACAGGTACAAAAGGTACATAAGAATTTTACTCAGTACGTTAAATTATGATAGCAGGATTATTTTACAAGTGACACGCTAACTACATGGTGTAAGCGTCAGCCTCCAAATCCAAAGGTCCGAGGTTCGATCCTGAGCGTTCTCAGCTTTTTTTTTTCCAACAAATATTAACTTAAGGTGGCGATTACCAAGAAAGAGACAACCGAAAGGGAAATATTTATTATTTTTGGCCATAACTTTTTTTCTTAGTACGTATATTTGAAAAAAAAACTGAGAACGCTCAGGGATCGGACCTCGGACCTTCGGATTTGGAGGCTGACGCTGACACCATGTACTTAGCGTGTCATTTGTAAAATAATCCAGCTATCATAATTTAACGTACTGAGTAAAATTCTTATGTACCTTTTGTACCTGTTTTCTGCAAAAAGGCCCCACTTTCAAACTAGCAAATACGCATACGTTCTTAACTAGATATTACACTATTTGTTGTCAAAATATTAGCTTTGCTAAAATGACGTAGGTCTGGCGGCTCTGGGATCTCACTCTATTTGTTTATGTTGCATGTTAATCAATTGTCGGATATTATAAGGGTATTAACAGATAACGGTTCGAAGATTTTGTAGAACATTGAATAGCGAATAAAAATAATAATACAGAATTTAGCCCAAATGACACTCTAACCTCAACAAGTCAATAACATTATGGACAGTTCAAGCAGACTACGCATGCGTCAAATTAGCTTCCTTCACGATCAAAAAGATCTGAGCAAGTCGAGCTTTGTCCGAGTCCTTTATTTTGTAATATTCGAACGTTTCAGATTTAGCTCGGTTAGCTCGATTTGCATTAAATGAACGATTGTGACGCGTCCCATCAATATCCAAACACGGCTATAAACTATTATTATCTTAAAAAAAAAAACAACTAAAATAGGTTAGCTTTTACCGTGTACCCGACGCCGTGAATTCTAAATATTTCCCTCATATAAATGATCTGTTGAGAAAACGACGTCAAAGATGGATAGCCGCGATTAACACCTTCCATCGTTTTTACATCCCGATTTTCAAACATCAACTTTCCAAACATACTTAAAATAGCGAACACCATACCGATATATAAAAAAGAAAACCCACGTGATATTGAAACGGAGTCTGCGAAAATGTTTAATTATATTTTTCCACAATTCGATTCAAATAATAAATCTGTTATTCAGGTTCACAGCAAGGGGCTGAAATTTGGAATTTATGGAGACTACGGCACCCAAACGTGTGCTGGTTACCCGGGAAGTATAGACCACTTGGAACTTGATGCAAATACTTTTGCAGAGTGGGGCGTGGATTACCTTAAACTGGATGGTTGTCATGCAGATGAAAAGGAAATGGAAGAAGGTAAGAAAATAATAACATATATTAATGATTCGCAAAAGAAATTTTTGGATAATTAATTTTTGCCGTATCAAATCGAATCGACAACTTTACAGTCTTTAAAACTTTAAAACTTTAAAACCATTGCATTACATATAAAATCTAGTCTTTACATGCTCATTGCATTTTTTACATAATCACAAAAACGTGACAATATCCCTCTTTCGTCACAAGCAACGCTTTGTTTAATGGCATAATATTAAATATTATGTACCTACTGATATTACGTTATGGAAAATATAAAATAGATGTTTTTATAGTATAGTATATAAAAGTATAAGTGGATATTAAGGTCTTTAAAACTCGCGCGATTTTTCGAGCACGACGGCGCAGCCGGTTAATACCGCAAAAATCGGAAGACAGAATACGACAACTTCATCAAATGGATGGAAGAGCAAAAGGTAACAGATACAGATGAACGAGTTGTACTTGCTTACCTTTGATGTTGCCATGGTAACTTTAAAACACGCGCGTTTTTAAAACTTGGATTTAAACACTCTGAGGCGTACTTTAAATAAGCAAAATAGGGTACCAATAAAAAAAAAATTATTTTACAAGTTTTACATAATACATAAGCATACCTATTAAATGAAGGTGGCCATTTCCAACAATTTTTATATAAATCAAAATTTATCATTATCAATGTTTATAATACAACACAGCCACACACAAAAAAAGTGGTCTGGTCTGCGGACCAGACCAGTGTATCCTTATGTATTTGGACCCGCTGAAACCGAATGCGAAGTTAGAATTGTGGTTGCTTAGGTTAGTGTAGAAATTGACATATTAATTTTTTTTCAGTTTAACGTTATCAAAAACCGCTTAATTAACCCAGAAAAAATATATAAACAAATATTTACAAACAGGAATGATTTTTAGGGGTTGAAAGAGTATATAACACGGCACATTTTTACTTTATTTCAGTTATAGACAATCGTTTATTTAAGACAGATAGAATAGTAACATTTTGCTCTAAAATTATAATAAAGCATAGTTTATACGTCTCTGAAGATCGCCCTGTGTGACGGATATTGTCGAGTTTCAATAGGGAGTATTCTACCATGCTATTTTACATACGTGCCAAATTTGAAACAAAAATATTAAGTCTAACGGAAGTTAACGTATTTACAAGAAAGGGTCTACACACATACATACACCTCCACATACACACATACACTCATTCATACAGACCCACCGACATTTTTTATTCGATATTATCGTCCGGTTATAATACATCTATTTAATTAAATCAAATACGTATAATAACTATAGAACTGATTTTTTTTTCGAAACATTCCTTGGACGGGACGGGACGGGACCATTTTTATTGATAATAAATACTGATTAAAAAAGGATATTATAAATATAAAAAGTTATTTAACAATAATTGATTCCGCATCCTCTTGCGTCAAGTGATCGATGCTGCCCGTGCTCGCGGAATACATGTCGCACATTATAAAAATTGAAAATTTCGAAAATCCGCTTGAGATTGCCTAATTTTTTGTTTGTTTGTTTGTTATAAAGGAATGTCTAAGGCATTTTTTATTTTTCCAAGGCATGATAACATAAGATTTGTTTCGTAGCTCTACACAAATCTGAGCCTACTCGTAAAAGTTTCTGATAAACACCCTATAATAACAATATATTAAAATAAAGTACATACCTCAAAGAAGCTGCTGTAAAAATTTCACATTGAATTAACACGTTTTAGGCACACACTCTCTCTTCAAAAGTTAGTGATTAAATGAGACGTAATACCGGTGAAACGGTGCTATATAAAAGGTCGTGTTTGCGAGCCCCTATCAGGTAGAGATATCGCCTAATGGCCTTTGTATTCTTGAAAAAGATGCATTGACCATTCTTTTAACTGTCCCCAAAGTATCAAAGCGAAAGTTGAAGAAAAGCATTTTTGGCCACTTTGAAATTTTCGGACCACTGTGCCCCCCCCCAAACAAAAAAGTTGTCTGGCCTGCGGACCAGATCAGTGTATCCTTATGTATTTGAACCTGCTGAAATCGAATCCGAAGTCAGAATTGTCAGATTGGTTCGTTTTTCACCCCAGCCCCCAAAAAACAACCATCCCAAAAATGGTCTGTCCGGAGGACCACACCAGTGGCAATATATCCTTAAGTATTTGGTAAGGATACATTGGTCTGGTCCACTTCTTTTGTTTGGGGGTGTTTTTTGGGGTTAAGGGTGAAAAAGGGGCGAATCTGATAATTCTGACTTCAGATTCGGTTTCAGCGGATCAAATACATAAGCATAGACTGATATGGTCCGCAGGCCAGACCACTTTTTTGTTTTGGGGGTGTTTTGGGTTAGGGGTGAAAAACGAGCGAATCTGACAATTCTGACTTCGAATTCGATTTCAGAGGGTCAAAATACATAAGGATACACTGGTATGGTCTGCAGGCCAAACCACTTTTTGGGGGGGTGTTAGAGGTGAAAAAAGAAGAAATCTGACAATTCTGAGTTGGGATTCGGTTTCAGCGGGTCCAAATACATAAAAACACACTGGTCTGGTCCGCAGGCAGGACAACTTTTTTTGTGTGGCTGTGTAATTAGTTTAAAGGGCATAGCAGGATAAGCATGTGTTAGGTGCCCCCGCACCAATCCGGTCGAAATTTTTAGCACAAGTTGATAGTAGTGTTAGATGAAATTTCCCAAAATATTATTTTTGGAAAACCTTTTTTACGGGAGTTATGAGGGTAAAAAGAAAAATGGAAAAAAATTTTTTTCTCGAGAACGGATAAACCGATTTTCATGAAAGAAATATATGTTATGGCTTCTGATGGTGCAAATGTGGGAAAAAATTATTGAGTCCATTTGTTGAAAAAAAGTGGTGAAAAAAATTTTTTAAAATAAAAAAAAAATTTTTTTAGGGGATGTTCTAGAGGCACACCCACCATTTTCTTCCAAATAAATGCTTATATGCTCCTTTAAAACATATCCAATTTTCAAAGCGATCGGAAGGGTACAACATACTCAAAATTGATAATCATTGGCAGACTGCGGGCGGCGCGTAGCCTATGTAATGAAGCATTATAAGACGACTTCTTTGTAAATATTTCGTGCAAAGACGAGATTACCTTCCCCCCCTCGTTTTCGAGGGTGCTGAACACGATGCAGGTGGTGGGAGAAGTTTTTGACCGCCGCAACCTCCTGAAATGGCCATCCCTCTTATGAATCCCTTTATGTTTTCATATATAAACGGGTTTGGGGAGTGATTTATCGACGGGTTATACTTGAAATAATATGGAAAAGGGGGTTATAGAGTAAATGGAGTCCAGACAGCAGGCCTAGGGGGTTGATTAAACCCTCCCGAGGGGTGTAGTTTTTTTTTTTTCAAGTGATTCAGTTCAAATTTCATTTTCGGGATCGCTGGTCACGGGAAAAATATTCATTTGTAGCTCCAACCCCCTCAAATGGACAGAAATCACCCCTCACTCACCGTTTGAGAGATGAAGAGGAGTTGGAACTAAAAATGAATATTTTTCCTATGATCAGCGACGGGGGAAACGCGTTTGAACCCGAATTATTTTATAAAAAATGATTTTTCACTCCTCGGAAGGGTTTAATTAACCCCCTGGCCTGCTGTCTGGACTCAACTTACTCTATAACCATCTTCCATGTTATTTCAAGTATAACCCATTGATAAATCACTCCCCAGACTCGTATAGAAAACATAAAGGGATCCATAAGAGGGGTGGCCGTTTTAGGAGGTTGCGGCGGTCAAAAACTTCTCCCTCCACTTGCATCGTGTTCAACACCCTCGAAAACGGACGGAGGAAGATATTCTCGTCTTTGCAAGAAATATTTACACTATTTCTGCCTTTATTACATAGACTAGCGGTTCATTACTACATCTTACTACCAAGGTCACTGGCGGCCATTACAACTCTGGCATTTAAATCAGTATCAAACTTCAAGAGGTGTGGCGCAAAAATTCCCTTACGTCAACTGTGGGTTAAACAAAATCTAGTTTGAAAATCTGAAGATTTTGCAATAATGACATCTGCAGTCAGCCTACGAAAGAACTAGTTTTTAAAGTCCACTACGAGGAGGTTACAGTGCCTTTCACTAGTGAAGGTGCCTGTTTATTGTGAGTCCCCTTGCCTCTCACGAGTCGGGGTGTTTATTTATCGTGAATCTCCTTGTCTCTAACTAGTTGGGGCGCTTGTTTATTTTAAGTTCCATTGCCTCTCATTAGTCGAGGTGCTTGGTTATTATGAGTCCCTCTCACAATTCGGGCTGTTTTTTTTTGCGTGAGTCCTCTTGCCTCTCACTCTATATTGATGAGACTTCTCTTAGTCTTCATTATTCGAGAATATCCCATAAAAAAAATTATTTTGAAAATTTTTTCAAAAAAGTTGCAGGGGGTTGCGGCGGTCAAAAACTTCTCCCACCATTTGCATCGTGTTCAGCACCCTCGAAAACGAGGGGGGGAAGGTAATCTCGTCTTTGCACGAAATATTTACAAAGAAGTCGTCTTATAATGCTTCATTACATAGGCTACGCGCCGCCCGCAGTCTGCCAATGATTATCAATTTTGAGTATGTTGTACCCTACCGATCGCTTTGAAAATTGGATATGTTTTAAAGGAGCATATAAGCATTTATTTGGAAGAAAATGGTGGGTGTGCCTCTAGAACATCCCCTAAAAAAAAATCTTTTTTTATTTTGAAAAAATTTTTTCACCACTTTTTTTCGACAAATGGACTCAATAATGTTTTTCCACATTTGCACCATCAAAAGCCATAACATATATTTTTTTCATGAAAATCGGTGTATCCGTTCTCGAGAAAAAATTTTTTTTCCATTTTTCTTTTTACCCCCATAACTCCCGTAAAAATGGTTTTCCAAAAATAATATTTTGGGAAATTTCATCTAACACTACTATCAACTTGTGCTAAAAATTTCGACCCGATTGGTGCGGGGGCACCTAACACATGTTTATCCTGCTATGCCCTTTGAATTTAATTATTTTAATCAAGAACTGTGCGTCTGACGACCGTTTTCATGTAAAGAATATATTTTTTATTTTTATTGTTCAAGTAGGTATTGGCAGTCGGCAACGCTCGACTATTATTGCCATTCATTTTGTATATATACGACCACAAACTTTGTAAATTAAAATCGATCTCACCTAATTTACGTAAAGTTTGCCCGAACCCGAAAAACATACTGTAATTGCAGTTTCAGTATAATGCACTTCTTGGTATTTTTGTGTGTTTAACAAAAAATATTAGTAACATTTTGCACTAAAATTATAGTGAAACATAATTTATATGATAGTTTACACGCTTCTGTCAATCACTCGGCAGAATTCAAATCATGTATATCTGTCATAGTTCAAGGGTAGATTCTTTGGACCAAAATGTGAGGATATAACCAAACATGCTTTAGTAAATTGTTGCTGTGAAAAAAGATACAGGGTGTCAAAATTGTAATCTTTTTCTTTTTTTGCAATATCTCAACGTTTCGTAAAAAAAATAGAGGAAAGAATATTCATCATCAGCTATAGCTATCAGCTAATAGAACATTCATGTTCATAGCTCATGAGGCGCCCTCCATGGACTAGCGTGATGTGAATCATAAATTATTGCTTCTTAGCTTAAAGAATGTGTTTTTACCAAATTGGAAGAATATCGGTCAAAAGGTAGTTGAGATATTTGCAAAAAAAAATTACAATTTTGACGCCCTATATTTTTTGCAGTTTCCACATCTTTTACCTCTTCCTATTTTGTGTACTAAATAAAATATATTAAATAGGTACAGGCACATGACTCAGTGCGACATCGATTTTGTTAAACTCATTTTGAATTACATCCCCTTCAAATTTGAACGCCAATAATAAATATCTTCCTTTTGCGGACTTAATATAATAACATTTTACTCTAAAGTTATAATTTTTGCGGATAAATTTTGGAAAACTTGTTTTCTTTTTAAAATTTAATTACATCAGCAGAATCTTTTAAGCTTTTACTACAAGCGTATAAAAATATCAAAGCGAAAACTTGTTTAGCTTTTCTTTTTTTTTTTTAATAATGAGACGTACGTTTGAAAAAGCATAAATCTTCTAATGCCTATTAAGCCATGTTTATCGGTAATTTCAAACGTTTGGTTCTACTAAAAAGTTATAGATGTCCATTTTTCAGAGCAGAGCAACAACTATACTATACACTATACTCAAGTTCACCTATTTTGAGTTAGAGAAACGATTTTATTACATAAGTATGTCGTGAACAATAGCAATTCTGATTTGTACAGAGTGAGCTTTATCAACCTTATTTTTATTTCTAAAAAAATTATTACTTTTAGGTTATGCAAAGATGGGAAAATACCTGAATGCAACTGGAAGACTAATCGTCTACTCTTGTAGCTGGCCGGCGTACCAAGAACCATTAGGAATTAAAGTGAGCAAATGAACTTACATGTTACAGAAAAAATATTTCTATAGTATTCCGCAAACAGCAGAAAACGTAATCTACAAAAGAAGAGAAAAGAAAATCTATCTATAAAAATATTAATTTTCAAACTTTACATTCTTTGGCCTATATTTGGTTATATTAGTATTTATTTACAAAACACCTATCCATTCAATTTAATTAAAATATCAATTTTTAATCTTTGCAATCGACATCTGATTATACTAGAAAAGAAAGAGCTCTAAAATGAATTTATTTACAAAACTTATCTCGAAGGGTCTCACCTTGAAGTTAATCTGCCATTCTACCTCAAAGAAGATTCTATATTACCTCTCTCTCTCTGGCTAAAAATGTGGGTAAAAATGATAAAATGCGGAGAAATGCGATACTTGAAGAGTGATTTTAGGAAGCGTATTTCTTGGAGTATTGAATTATTGGACGATGGGCTGTTTAGCAAATTCGTAACACAGCCTCCAGACCCAAATGTAAAAATGCAAAAATGTAAAAATTAATAGAACATTCATGTTATGAATCTCGGATTTGTAAGTAATTTTCATTGATTAATAAACATTCCTATTACGAAAATGACAATACACTTATCATATACGACGTTTCTCAGATGATGAGGTGTATGAACCTCATATCTTTCAGATAAAAAAAATGTAAAGTTATTTAAATAAAACCTCCCTCTTTATTTGGCATCTTTTACTTATCAATTATTTTTTCTATAAAAAAAGATATTAGGTTTCCTCCTCGGTAATAGCAGCAACTACATTCCATATATTATTCAATGAATTATTTTTATAATGACCTCCATATTATTTAATAAAAGTACAACATGTTTCTTCCTTGGCCATTGTGTTAACTACATGCTAAATATTATCGTCCCCCTTCATTATTTTTTTAGGGTATCTACTCTGTAGATTTTTCAGTAAAACTGCATTCCTTCACTGGCAATAGCATCAACTATACCTACCTATAAATACTATTATTCTTAATTAGCTTAATTTTCAAAATCTACATAGTCTGAAACATGAACACCGCACAATCTCGGTGAGTGATATTTTTCGCGATTACAATCAATATTATTGCCCTTCAGTACAGTACAGTAACTTGGTGATCTCACTTCGGACTATTTCTCTAGCAGCATTAGATTCAAATATTTTTGGATAGTTTGATTCAAAATGGGTCATATATGGAATATTAAAAAGGAACAGGGGTACTTGGAGGTGAGTTTCACCCCAACTTGGAGGTTCCGAGAAAAAAATGACTATTGGAATGTGTAGATCGTCAAATTCTACCCTAAAAAAACCTATAACATTATTTTTGCTTTAATATCTGCCGAGTTACAGGGGATTGAAAATGTTGATTTTCAAAGGTTTTAAGCAAATGACTCAAAGAGGATCACATTTTCGAAAAAGTTTGTCATAACAAAAAAAGGTAGCTTATGAAATAAAAATAATGCATGAAATAGAATTTGTTTAGGCTCATCGTTGCCGAGATACAGTTAATGCTAGGTGCACTTGAACGTAGCCATCAAAAGTCACGCTCTTCAAACAGTCATAACTCTGATTTAAAAAATCTCTTAACATGTACCTTGAACCAAATTAAAGCTTATTACAGTAGCTTAAAATTTTTTTTGGCAAATTTTGATATCTGCAGAATCAAAAATTATACAAGGAAAATAAAATCAAAATTTTGATTTTTTACACAAAAAAGTGTCCGTATTTTTCTTCCAGTAAATTTCAAATTTTCTTGGCTTTACTGTTAAATAAGGGAAGCATCTTAGCTAATTGTTACTAGAGACAAAAAAATTATGGCAATAAACTAAGGAAGACGTTGCTTTTTTTATTTATTTTTTTTGTTTTAATTGATGCATTTAAGATGAATATAGAAAACTGACAAACTCTGTACTATTTTGACCTAACTGATCTTAAAGAAGATTAAGTGACCTTCAAAAAAAATTTTTTTTTTGATGATTTTTAGCGTTAATTGCAAAATAGGTATGACCGAAATAAGGAGCGCGACTCGTTTTAGCGATATTGCTCGTTTGGCGGTAAAATCTCACAATATTTTCCATTATAAAGGAATAATCATAATTTTTATACTTTTTTGATATTCACGCACGTTTCTTAAATCCTTGGACATCGCATGAATGTATGTACTTGTGTAAATATGTATAAAAATGAAAATGACTCAAACATTGATGAAGATGAATAATTATATTAAGTTTAGGTTAAATCTCTATATTAACTATATAAAATTGAAAAATATGAATTATTGTTTTATTAATTTGCTACACCTTAACACAAGGGCCCAATCCAAATTTGTACTTAGCAACCCCAAAATCATAAATAATATTAGTTTCATTAATAAATTCCCAGTATTTCCTTTATACTTATTTTTTAACTTTAGGGATGGCTTTCACCATCTTTGGGGTAAGAGTAATTAGTTTTCTTACTAGAGGATGAATTTTATGTCTCAAAATGTAAAGATCTGCAAAGAAAGTCCTAATTTCTCCAAATAAACAAAAAATTATTAATTCGTCCTTTTATATCGGCCCCATTGAGGGTGCAACATAAAATTTGTAATTTCTGACTTCACATGGTTTTCACCCTTTTAAGGGTAAAAGTACAATCTATTCATTTTTAATATTAGAGGCTGACACTCTAAAGTTTAAGAATCCGCAATAATAAAAAATTCCAAGCCGCTATAGAATTAGTCCGAAGTTTGAGTGCTTTTTAACCCCCGACCCCAAAAGAGAGGTGCTATAAGTTTGACGCGTATGTTTGTATGTTTGTCCGTTCGCCCGTCCGTCCGTTCGTCGGTATGTCTGTCTGTCTGTCTGTGGCTTCATATCTCTTCAACGGGTGATCCGATTTTGATGCAGTTTTTTTTATTTGAAAGATTTGTCGAGAAGATATAAGCCATATTAGATTTTGATGTTTGGTCGCCATCTTGAATTTTCAATTTTAATTATTAATTATTATTGATAGCAAGTGACTGTAAGCCGAGAAAGTAGTAAAATATTGTTTAAAATGGCGAAGGCGCAAGTAACAGACACTTTTAGTTAATAATGACCCGGCAGGGTTTTTCTTTTTCTAAATGAGATTCTCATACATATTTCTATATGGTATCCTCAACGAATAAATTTGCTCAATTAACAAAAAGGCGTTATATATTTATACAAAAAACTTTACTGCCAAATGAACCCGGAGGCGTAAATATGATTGTACATTCTCGATTTCAAAATTATTGCTTTTGTTTCAGTCCAACTATACGAAGTTATCTCAGACTTGCAACCTATGGAGGAACTGGGATGATATCGATGACGCTTGGTCTAATGTTACAAGCATACTTAGCTGGTTCAGCGAGAATCAGGATCGCCTCGCTAGCTTTTCTGGGCCTGGCCATTGGAATGATCCTGATATGGTAAGTATATCTGATATGAAACAACACACAATAATATATTTTATAGACCAGTAAAATAGTACTGGGCTGAAAGTTTGTGCCAACTAAAGTTTCCATACATTGATGGAAAGCACTTTCATCCTCTATCACATATTGTAGTTCCCGCTTAATTCCATGCAAGCTTAACTCTCTTGAAAAAATCTGAGGGATTTTCATGATTACAATACTTCTCTTTGGTAATCGAGGGAAGTAAAATGGAGAAAAATGAGTATTTAGGTAATGGCTTATATATCTCGATCCACTTGACCATTTTAGCTGTTCTTAAAATCGTTCATGAAGTGCTGGAAAAGAAGGTCGTTATGACTTATTCTTTAAAGGACCTCGTATCTGAACCTATGTAAAAAGTGGTTTCAGTCAAGTGTCATAAAACAGGAGTATATTGTACTGATTAAAAGTCTTAATGGGCACAACCCCCTAAAGTCAAGGAATTCCAAGATATTTAAGTACAAAGTTTGAAAAATGCAGTTGGTATAACAGGGGCAGTACTTTTCCACCAAGTATACAGGCTACGCAAAATTCAGGAGGTGATTATATGGCCAATTTCAAGCATACAAATTTTAATGAGGGTATGCTCTAAAATGCTTCATAAGGAAGCTTTTATCTAAAAATAATAATTCTGTACAATGTTATTTTGACAGTTTCAAACAACTATGTCATTGTTATGAGAAGCCTGCTTTATTTTTATAGAGCTGTAGCTTCCTTACGAAGCATTTCAGGACATACTTTCATTAGAACTTGTATGCTTGAAATTGACCTCAGTTTTCTTTCTTATCCTGTATACTTGGTAGAAACGTACTGCCCCTGCCAGGTGCATTTTTCAAACTTTATATTAAGTATCTTGGAAATCCTTGACTTTAGAGAATTGGGCCCATTGAGTATTTTAATCAGCATAGTTTGAAGTCTAGTTTTATTACACTTGACGGAAACCACTTTTTACATAGGTTCAGATACGGGGTCCTTTATGATTTCCACACCAAGAATACGATATCTTCAAATCACGCTCGACCTCTCCTATCTTTCAAGTGACACATTAGAATAATGAAACAAAAATTAAAGACAACGTAATTAGAAAACTAGCGGGTGCAAGCTGGGAAGCCCACGCCGACACTCTACGCACAGCGTCGCAATCATTAATGTGCCCTGTTGCTGAATATTTTGCTCCAGTATGGACTAGAAGCTTCCACACTGGGAATGGGGCATACACCTAAATTACACAATGCGAATTGTAACTGGCACTCTCAAGGCAATACCCATACCCCGGCTTCACATTAGGGTGGCCCATCTTTTTCGAGATCGAAATTTTTTATTTCTCACCCCTGCAAATGGTTCCATTTGAAAAAAAAACAGTCCCCTCAAAATATTATTGAGGCAAATTGAAAGCAAGGGGTGCCGCAGAATGCATTATTATGCAATAATAAAAGTAAATGGAATTATTTACATTCTTTGGTTGATGCATTGTTTTTTTTTTTAATCAGCAAAATTTATCTTTAGAATGACTAATCAAGTCATACAAATATCAAAGACATTATCTGTTGTGACTATAACATGTGTCATACTACTGTAAATTCGTAGTCTAAGAAAACTAGACTGGAAGTTTTTGAAATAAAACTCTCGTTTTATCTTTGTGTATTTTATTATGAAACGTTTTTTTCATACATAGTACCAAATATTATCCTAAATCTACAAGACATATAGTAATAAAAACAATATTTTTTGCACTAGGCCAAAGCATGCGACAGGGTTTCTTTTTTTACATTTGGAAACTGTGATTTATAATCATTTACAACTTGGAGTAAAAACTGTTTTTGGTCTTCATTTTTTGTTAAAATGTCATTATAGTAAGTAATAAGTTTGATTTCTCTCTCAGCGGCATCATTTACAACTTTAATTTTGTTTACAATATTGAAACATCGAGTATAACTTTCATTTTCCCTCCATGTTGTTGGATCATTTTCCAAAAATTCCATAGACAAACCTAATTTTTGAAAAAACTGTTTAGTGTTCTCGCATATGAAGTCCTGAATTTCCTTGTTTTCAACGTCAGTAATGTTACTAATCATAAGTCGTTTAATACCCTCTTGATTTGGTGCTTTCCTATTCAAAGCTTTAACCATTTCTCTTTTAGTGGTAACTGAAATATCGTCATCAAAGAAAGATAAGCCAACATTTACTGAATTAAGGTGCCACAAATGGTTCACTATTTTCCTACTTGCGGCTTGAGATATTTCTTTGTCAATATTTTGATAATTAATGAGTTCTTTACAAAAGTCATGAAGCGGTGCTTTACTAGCAAATGACGCTGTAAACCAGGCCTTTACATAAACCTTTACAATAAAGAGACATATATCTTCAATACCTATTTTTCTTTTTTAGTTAGTTGGAACTGATCTTGGAAAAAAAATATTTTTAGACAGTAAATGGCTTTGGCCATCCAACGTGGATGATGAAATGCCCCTGGTTGATAGAATGTCGTGTGAGTGGGCTCTTCTTCAACATTCTTCAACAAAAAGTTTAGAAAGCATTAAAAATTCTTTATAATCATCACGAGGCTGTTGTTAAGTTAAAGCTGCATTTAGAAACTTTACAATTTCGGCTTTAGCTGGTTGTAAAATGTGTTTTTGATACCTGAAATCCAGTTTTTAGTTTATTTTGATCTATTTTAGGCCAAAATTCCCTAAAACGTTTAAATAGTTACACATTTGGACCAGATGAGGAAGGCATTTTTGTGTCAAACACACTTCTCAAAACCACTTCAAAAATATGAAGTCTACAAGGAAAATATAGAATATCTCTTTCTAATTTTTGTTGCAATAGTGTGGCTGCCCCATTTATATAACCCATATTTGATGCTGTTGTATCACAACACAAAGCTATTACCTTTTCGTCCAAATTCCATTCACAAAGCACATCATAAACTGCTTCAGTCTGTTCTCTTCCAGTTGAATTGGGCAAAGCTGGTACTCCAAGTAGTTGTTCAATATCTCCACTAGTAACTAAGATAGCAAGTCTATCGATATTTCCCATTCCAGTGAGAGAAAGTAAAAGTTTTCCATCCCAATGGATGACTGGGGCCGGCAATTCAGAATTACCGAAGGCAGTTTTTAATATTTCAGCTCTTTCTTCGCGGATGCGTTGTCTAGAGCGTGAAGTGTGGTTCTGCTGATGGACAAAGATGTGGTGTCATGTCCTAGTGCTTCTGCTACTGCCGTCAAAATATGGACTCCATACCTGTCGCTTATTTTGCAAGCATCAAATGCAGCGGCTATTTTTGGTGTGATGATGTTACATGTTCCATACAATCTCCTCTTTTTTGGCTGTGACGGGCTAGGCTGGTCTTGTAACAACTCTTCTTGGGCTTCGATTATTTCATCTTCATTTTCGTTGGAGTCGGCTGAATTACTACTTGATGATGGACAGGTGACTGTTTCCTCTAATCTAGCTTTTTCTTGTTGACTTCGTTGCATTCGTTCGGATAATTTCTGTAATTTCTCCTCAGCTGATTTTTCTTGAGAAGCAAGTTGGTAATCAATACCATGCATAAATCCAGGACGTCCCTTTTTTCTTTGGTTAATTAAAAACTGCTTATCTTCATCTATTTTCATCAACTCCAATGCATTTGCATGAGAAATGTCAAAAAGATCGTCCAATTTTTCAACGAAATTTTTTTCTTTACTCCCGCACTGGCCCTTTCAGCCGATTTTTGTAAGTTCCTCCACTCTGCATAAAGTTTATCTAGTTGTTTAACACAATGAAAATCCTGACGTGTCGGAATGCGAGCTTTATCTCAAAAAACTGACACCTCTTTTATTGTTAATTTAGCACTTTCATGTACACTTAGCTTCACTTCACGAATGTTATAAAAGAGCACTTGTAATACTTGTCTATTAGACGGCAATTTATTGCCAATGATTTGTGACGAATAGTGTCCAACTAAGTAAATGAAAGTATCCTTTCGTAAGGATCTAACATCAGCCATCGTTAAATGTTTTTTCAAAAAGGAACGTATGCTAGAACTTATAATGTCACCACTGTAAAACACAATTGCAAACTGACATAAAAACCTACCATAGGTGCATTATATTTCCAAACTTCCAAAACAAATAATTTCTAGGAAATAATTACACCAATAAAACATTATGAGAAAAGAGGTAGATATTTGTATTTTAAGTAAAATTTAAGTGTATTACCGTAATAAAATCTTATCTACAAATTTCTACCTGAATGCGGCACGGGTTACCGTAATAAAATCTTATCTACAAATTTCTACCTGAATGCGGCACGGGTTACCATTCACCGAATTATCTGAAACTTTGACATAAATTATTCCTAGTATAATAGTATATTTTCGTGGGGTGAGACTTAAAAAATACGCAAAAAAAATTCACCCCCTATAGAGATGGGCCACCCTACTTCACATGCTCTCCACTATCGCACCACCTGACCTCAGGTGACAACAGGCGATCGCGAGGAGAGGAAAATAAATTACTCTTCATTGCCCAGAGAATCAATCCATTAAGTGCTAAATAACATCCCATCCACTCTCCTCCGATCCAGGAAGCCCATATGGACCCACAAAACAGATCAACTGTAATTTGAAGTTGGGAAAGCAAAACTTCCAAATTTAACAAGATTTAGGGAACAAATGAAAAAATTCTATCTCTATTCTATCTAGTGTTGACCAATATGCCTCTAATCACAATCATAGAATAGAGATGAGTAACTTAAAGTTAATTAGGAATCTAACAAGTAACAAAGAGTTGGATGCTTTTGTAAGTTTAGAGATTGCAAACCGTGGTAGAGTTTATGTAGGGACAGTGGCAGCGCTAGGGGGATGCTGGAGTGGGCGGGAGCCCACCCTGCAAATCCAAGCGCCGGTCGCTGCCAACCCTGCGCCGCCACCGCTGGCTTGAGGCATCACGGATTGTGTATGTTTATTCCGCGACAGTTTGTTATTCAGTTAATCTGAGTCTGTGGTTACATTGCTGCAGTGCTAAATGATTTTCTTTTGCCGGCATCCGCCCACCCATTTCAAAAGACTAGCGGCGCTACCTTGTAGGGATGACAAAATTGGCAAAATGTGTTCAAATGTGTATTATTTTAGTATAATTACAGGAACTCTTTTAGTTATACTTTGATATTAAACGTCTCTAGATGATGCTAACCAACATGGATGACGAATCGCGCGTCGAGTAACAATATTCAAGTGTTTTGGTGTTTAGACTTCAATTTAGCTAGTTTACCATCAATCGATGACGCTCCCAACCAACAAATTTAGAAGTAATCCCACACCTCAACTACAGGTGTCGGGAGAGGTAAAGTACTTTGGAATAATTGTAGATCTCAAACTTATTGTACAGTAACTAGAGGTTTTAACTTCGGAATAATATCATATTAAACGGATTTCGTTCATTTTTGGCAGTATTATAGTAAATGCTTCACAGAAAAGTTTCTATATTGTACGGGGCTTGCTAATTTATAGAGGTTGGATACCACCCTTCTCGGGGGTGGAGCTGAAAAAGAATCAAATTTTGAGAAGAAAAGGTTCTATGCAATTTTTCACATAAATGGATAGTTTTTTAAGTTATAGCGACTTCAAAATTGCGATTTTAGCTTAAAAGAAAGGTATTAATTATATTTTTTGTTTATTGATGTAGGATTAATAATTTCGAAGATATATTTATATTTTGCATCCAAGTGTTTCGAAATTACCTTTAAAGTTTAAAATGCATTTATTTAAGGTAAGTGCTTTAAACGAGCAAACAAATTTGAGCATCTAAGTAATGCTACATTTTAACGAAAAACTGTATTTGAGATTATTTTTTTTTAATTACTAGATAATTAGAGTAACAAAATGGCGACCTTCTTATATAAAAAAATATAAATACGCATATTTTTCCGTCATAACTTCTTTATCTCTTATGCTTGTTAGCATGCGTGACGCAGGTGTCACAATTTCTGAGATATTTACGGCCGTATTCACCGTTTAAGGTTTAAACGGTGCTTAGTTAAGCTAGGCTTAAATTATAAAGCAGTGCTTAAATTGTGAAATCTTGCACCGCAGTGAAGTAAACGAAGCTTTGCTAAGCCTACAAACAATTTGGCAACGCCTGAAAAAATGTTACTTTTCTGTCAGTCAGTCAAGAATTTCTAACCTAGAAAAGCCTAAAACGATGTATCGTTGTTATATAGAGTATCCTTTCCGAAATATTTATATCTTCAATTAATTAGTTAACATTTAAACTGCATTTTTCGTCTTAAAAACGTTCGGACGCCATTTGCAAACTTTCATATCTCAGAAACTATTAAAGTTTATGAGCTTTATTTTTGGTCTCTACCCATTTTTCAATAAAATTAATATTTAGTGAGATATTTGAAAAAGGAAAAAAAAATTACGTTTTATCGAAAATACCTTTATAAACTGTATTTTTTTCTAAAACAAGTGCGGTATACAAACGAAAAAATTTGAGCATCTACGTCATGTTATATATTAATAATAATAATAATAATAATAATAATAATAATAATAATAATAATAATAATAATAATAATAATAATAATAATAATAATAATAATAATAATAATAATAATAATAGTGACTTTACTAGGCTTAGTTCAGTCCAAAGACTGCTCTTACACTCAACCAGATACAATAGTAATTATTACATAATAGTGCTTCATACAGTAATTATTAACATATAAATTAATAAATAAATTTAAAAAAAAATGCAAAATTACAAAATACATAAAAAAGTAAAAATATCAAACTTTACAAACTAATATATAAATAAAAACGTAAACGTAAAAACGTATCCATAATTACCTACAACTACTTCTTAATTAAATAAAAAGAAAACATGATTTGTTTACTGGGTTAATAAATACTTTTTATAATTGATTTTAAAAGAGTTTAATGAAAGATTTTTAAAATTTTGAGGAATGGAGTTGTAAAGAGTAGATGCTGCATATGTAAATGATTTTTTAAAGAATGTCACGCTATACTGGGGAATATTTAAATTATTAACATGTCTAAGATTTCGGTCGTGATAAGCCGATCGTGGTAATAGACACTCATTTAGATAAGATGGGTTTGAAGTAAGTATCAATTTGTGGGTGAAACATGCAAGGTGAAATTTTCTCGTTGTGGCCATATTGAGCCATTTTAAAGTTTTTAGTTTATCAGATACATGGTCTCGCCTACTTAAATTAAAGATAAATCTAATACACATATTTTGTACTTTTTGTATTCTGTAAGTATTGACTTGATTTAGACACGGGCCAATGAGAAACAGTGTTTGAAATTCCTTTTTTTTTATTTACTGGCTAATTACAGTAACAAAATGACGACTTTGTTATTAAAAAAACGTGGAGACGCACATTGCTTCGTTCATAACTTCTTTGTTTTTTATGCTACAGAGACAAATTAAAAAATATTTGAAAGCTTAATTAATAACCTATTATTCTACCTATTAGCATTCTTGACGTAGATGTCACAGTTTTTGAAATTTTTAACTCTCACTCTAAATAATCGTCTTATAAACACTTGCCAAATATAAACTTAAATATCTCCGACATTATTAATCCTACATCAATAAAAAAAATATATGATTAATTCCTAGCTTGTACTTTCTATAATTGGTCTGTAACATTTTTTCGATAAAGCAATACTTTTCGAGGTACTTGACGAAAGCCGTTTGGAAATACCTTTTTTTTGAAGCTAAAATCGCAATTTCGAAGTCGTTATAACTTAAAAACTATCAATTTATGTGAAAAATTGCATAGAATCTTTTCTTCTTAAAATTCGATTCTTTTTCAGCTCCAATAAGTATATATTTTTTTTAAGTGTCACCCCCTGAGAAGGGGTGGCATCTGCCCCCTATAAATTAGCAAGCCCCCGCATAATATAGAAACTTTTTTGTGAAGCATTTACTATTATTATACTGCCAAAAATGAACGAAATCCGTTCAATATGACATTATTCCGAAGTTTTGCATATTTTTTACCTCTAGGTACTGTACTATTATTACCTGGAAGCAACAACTGAATAGTATAATTTATAAGTCGGTAGCCATACTGGCAGCATGCAGACGATTGTATGGCAAGAAAAGGGGCTAGAGCTTGGTATGGTGCATTGGCTGTATACCAGTATAATAAGATCCATCATCACATGCGCTGCTTTAGTTGGTGGCAGTGGCGGCTCGTGATATTGTCTGCAGAGGAGGCTTGATATTTTGAAAGACAATTAGAGAAATTTCTACAAGTAAAAGATAATTAAATTTGGAAGATTGGCCAAAGGAAGGTGCAACTTCCCCTGCCTCCCCTGACGAGCCGCCACTGGTTAGTGGCTCAGGGCTACTCAACCAACAGCAGCTAAGAGGCTAAACCTCGTGCAGAGATTGGCCTGCCTGGAAATTACAGGTGCTCTGAAAAGCAACCCACAGCAGCCATAGAGACCCTATTGGACTTCATTCAACTCAACTTGATGATTCGGGGGGAGGCCAGAATGGGAGCATACCAGCCACAAAATTCTCAGAGCCCAATCGCTATTGGATAATTCAGGACACATAATAATTAACATTGTAGTAGATCCTCTATTGAACATGAGATCAGACTACATGGTACCAAAAATTACATTCAACGAGCCCTTCACTATCACCTTTGGAGATAGGAAGGACTGGATGACGCAAAGGCCTCGCCTGACCTGGTACATTGACAGGTCTAGGATGGAAACAGGTACTGGAGCAGGAATACATGGTGAAAGGCCAAGGGCGGGTATAAGTCTCTCTCTTTTACGTCACTCCACTGTGTTTTGAACAGAAATTCTGGCTATATTCGAATGTGTTCGCGAGAATATTAAACTACGATATGGGAACCAGTAGATCTTCCGTTGCATCAGACAGTCAGGCGGCACTAAATAAGACATTAGCCTCTAGGGTATTTTCCACATTGATCTGGGATTGCCACGAAGAGCTCAAAGTTCTGTGTGAGTGGAACAGAGTCAGACTACTCTGGGTGCCAGTTTATATCGCAACAAAAAAGCTGAAGAACTTGCTAGGCAACTAGGCAAGGAACAGCTAATGTATTCTATGGCCCAGAACCCGCGCTGGATATCACAAAAGGCTCAGCCATAAGGTCAAGAAAAAACACAACCATCACTAAAGAGATATTCCAGGAAATCGACATAGGAAAACACTTATTAATGGATCATGTCCCAAACAAACTGAAGAACTGTTCACAAAAAAGGCCAAGATGCAGTTGAGAACTATAACAGGTCTTCTGACAGGACGCTTTTGTATTAGGAAGCACCTGTGCATAATTGGAATCTGTAGACAGACTCTAAGGTAAGGTACCAGAAACTGTGAAGCATATTATATACGACTGCGAGGCGCTGGACCGCAGAAAATATAATATCTACGGGCAAAGAGAAACAGACCCAGAAACTATCAAACCTCGCCCATTTTCATACCTGTATCACCTAGTCAGCGGCACAGGAGTACTATCATGGGCATAGTAAATCAAATATGGGAGGAGGTGTTTTAGTCAGTTGAAGTCTGACACAAAGTCCATGAGGGTTTCCCCTCCTTGAAAAGAAGAAAAAGAAATCTCCAAGCGTGTAGAGTGCATATGTAGTCATTATTATGTTTCACTTTCTAGGAGTTGCCGTCAGGTTCAAACCTGACCAGTAAACAATTTACCTACTATAAATTATGGACGGAAAGTAGTTGCTACTAAATTATTTTCCGGTCTCTATGACCCAAGTTACGGCCTCACAAGATTTGCTCCAGTACTAATGAATTGCAAGATACGTATTTGGATAGGTGTCAAAAAATATATATATGCCATTACTTGGAAGTGCTTTGCACTTTCAAATATTCCAGTTTTGTAGAGGATTCAGATTTAGAATTATTATACTCTGTTTATGGTGTTCAATCTTATTTTTTTATCCATGTTGTCTAGACACCGTGCAAAGAGAATTGAAATTTATTATTTAGTTCATTTAATGGAAAAGTCACACGTTCTGTTTTTCAACATTTTACGAATATAAAAAACAATCTATCAAAATGATTAAGTGGGTCGTGAGATATAGTCTGTTATCTAGACACCCGATTTTCACCATTTTTTGGAAGATGGTGAATTCCGCGTACAGTTCGAAATTAAGTGAAAACTTGAAAATATAACAGAGAAAACTCTTTTCCTAATTTGCCTGCTCTATTAATGTTTCAGCTGATCATTGGAAATTATGGGCTCAGCTACGAACAAAGTAAGGCTCAAATGGCCATCTGGGCAATTATGGCTGCCCCTCTGATAATGTCCGTAGATCTGCGGACTATTGAGCCGAAATTTAGGGATATTCTCTTGAACAAAGACATCATTGCTATTAACCAAGACCCTCTGGGCGTACAAGGGCAGTTAATTTTAACAGTAAGTATGTCAGTTCATAAATTTCAGCGGTTTAGTTATAGCGAAAAGATATAGAAGTGTGGAAAATTAAACAAACGGAAAAACTTATTAGTCAACCATCACTATTATAGCTATTATTGTAGTATAAATACGCAACCAACCACTCATTTACGATTAATATGGTTGCATAGAGAGATATCGAATACAACATGAGATTTTAATTTTAAAAGATTGCCACGTGAACTGAATTTTTTTTTATATAGTGAATGAGAGAGTAAACGCATCAAAGAAACGTTTCAATAATAATAATAGTGAACTTTCTTGGTCCTTAGTATACTACAAATCATTGTAAATAGGCTACGTTAAAAGAGATACAAAAAATACACAAACAGTATAACAAGGAGGAATATTGTATATATACAAATATAAGATCGGAAAAAATAAATAAATATTACATTATCAGAAGACTTTATTATCTAAAAATATTGCAAATTCATTAATTGAGTAAAATGGTTCAATGATGAGAAATTTTCTTAAACGTCTTTTGAAATTAATTAAAAATACACCCCAGCTAACAATTTCATATTCTATAAAAATCGTAAGAACGTTTCCAGAGCAATGTTTGTTCTAAGAACATTTTCGAAACGTTCTTACAACACTTATACCATACAAATGGGCACCATTCTATAGAACTTTTTAGTTCTTTAAGCTGCTCTATAAGGGTTGCAGGAAACACTTATACAATTGTTGAATAAACGTTCTCACAGGTCTTAAAGAATTTTTATAACACAGTTACAAAGCAATCTCATAAAAATTCTATAGCAATTCTAAAATGCTGTCTTTGAGTTCTGGTATAGAACAAATAAAGAACTCTTATATAATTATTCTTTAGCAGCGCATATTGTTTCGGTATACAATTTTTGTGTTGCATGGTGTTCTATTTAGAGAACTTTAAAATCGTTTAATTGTATCTTTTAAAAACAAAAATGTTTCTGTATCGCATCACAATGCTGGCACATGTCAGAAACAATATGGATGGACACCATAAAATAATCAACCTGCATAAGAGTACTCACAACATTACGAATTGCTTAGTTGGTTTGTAGAGTCCAGGGAGCAGTAAATTTTAATGCGGAGAAAGCTTTATTGTGAAATATGTGGTACATATATGTTAATTTTTTGACACGCCCTCAGTTTACCTTATATTTCCTATGAAGCTGGAAATTTATTAATAAAAAAAAATTCTAAATTGATGAATTTAGCAACCAGCTGTTTATAAAATAGTCAGAAAGTAAATATAATCCACATTATTGATATCATTTCACCTATTTATATTGTATATATTTTTAATTATGATTTTTCTTCTTGCTTGACAATATGGCGACAGAAAGAAAGGCTTATCTTGTACTTCCAATATGGATTCTCACTAATATGATATTTTTGTGTCGATTGCAATGATTATAAAGCAAATATGCTTCGTAAACATCTACTAGAACACACATACAGGTGCGGCAATAATTGTGAGGACACTGAACATTTCGCCAAAAAATGGGGTCTTTCAAGTTATTGCGTAATCAATACTCACCACTTCAAGGGCTTTCTAACTCTGTTTTCAAAATTTTCTTACACTCAAAATTAATGTTACTTTTTGCAAAAATATAATTGTGTGGCCAAGCCCCACAATTTTGTGTATATTATGTGGACAATAATACACACCTTGTAATTCATTACAAAAAAAAGTTCTGATGATTTATTTAAGGTACATGCTTTTTCATATTAATTATTATTATTATTATTAATAATTTTTCAACATATTTTACTTAAGATGGCGGGTAATAACAGTAAAACCCAATAGAAAAAAAATGGTAGGACGTATCATAAGGGTTTTTTTTGGTTCTTATGGCTCAAGAGGGTAGAAAAAAATCAATCGAGAACGGGTACATTTTCTAATATTGTCTAATTAAAATATAATTCTTTTAAAGTATTTATACAAAACTTCCTTCCTTGTTTGGCAACTTTTTTTATTTATCAATTAATTTTCCCTTTTGGGTAATCATCAATCACCCTGTATAATTTTCATTAAAACTATAGCAGGCTTGTGCCTAGGCAATTGCATTAACTACATGCCATGTATTGTCCTGTGCAACGTTTTTTCCATTAATTACTTTTTTAGGGTGTTTACTTGAATTTTGTTCATTAAAAGTAGAGTCGGCTTCTTTTACTTCCACGTCCAGTGGAAGTATAGTAACGACAAAAAAATTTATTAAAATTTTTATTGTTCAAATAGGCTTAGAAATTCACGAAACGTCGAGATTTTAAGTTTGAGCGAAAAAAAATTTCTGTCTGTCGGTCTGTCTATCGGTCTGTCTGTAACTTTTTTTGTGCGCACGTTTACTCTGGAACCGTTTGAGATTTTGACTTGAAATTTGGTACACACATGTACTTTAACGAGATCTAGAACTAGATTATATTTTCATCTTGTTCCGTCGAAGGGTTGGGGGGTAAATTGGGGTAAATTTGGGGAAAATAGGTAAATCAAGCAGGTAAGAGCCCACAAAATTGTATTTAGTATATGCAAGAGAAGCTGAGGTCTCAAAAAAAATTTTGGCACCAGCCACCCCCATTACCACCCCCACCCCATTATTAAAGGGGATGAAAAAAAATTGTGATTTAGGGTGTGTACAAGAACCAGAAACCTCAAAATGTTTTTTTACTTCATCCATCCCCCTACCACCCCCTACCACCCCCTATCGTTTTATGGGTTTTTGGGGTAGAGGATTTCAAATATTATATTATTAAAGTTCCATAAACAATTATTTCCACATACAAAATTTTTTCGTTGTGAGTGACTTAGATAAAAAATCTGGATGTGCAAGTAGTGATTCCTTGGGCAGCGGTTTTTTGAAATGGCGAAATACTAATTTTTTCAATCAAATAGTCTTTTAGTTACATCGCCAACAAGCAGACAAACACGCGACGGACAGACTGACGGAATTGAAAGACTTTAATTTTCGAAATCTACGTTGCTCCTATATTTCAAATTTGATTTCTCCGGCATATAGCTCACTAAAAATGAAACACATTATTTAATGGCTAAAATGTTTCGTTTAGAAATGTTTATGTTCTTCAGTTTAATACCTCGTACAGAGAATTATATGTATATTTAATTCATGATCTGTATGAAAAAAACAAATGTAAAGTTGGCGAAGGCGTCACCCAGGGCTTGCGTTCCGTCACAAATCCCCTATAGTGAACATGTGATGCGACGGATATTGGTAACAGTGGTGTGGTTCTAGGCGAAACCAAGATTTCTAGCTTGAGAACAGTAGATGACACAATTTAGTTGCAGCAAGCAAGAATTAGCTCATACACCTATTTACCAGGCTCAAACATAGGCTCTGATTATGGTTTAAGTGTAGGTAAATTATAACAAAACAAAAATTATGATTCTAGACCAAGCAAATGATAACCACAGACATTTTACGTATTACTCTGTAGTAATAAATAAGATGATATACTTTGGAGCCCTTGTCGATAATACTGGCAACTGCGAGTATGAGATTCGGCGAGGAATACAGATGGAAAAATCGGTAACGTGTCAGTTGAGTAAAATTTGGTATAACAGAAATATCATGAAAAGTAGTAAGATCAGATTACCTAACGCCATAATTTTCTCCATCTTTTTTTACGCCTCTGAGACGTTATGGACGTAGACATAAGGCGTACTGATGCTTTCGGGATGTGGGTTTAGAGAGCTCGATTCTCTAAGACTAAGATATACGTTCTCAAAAGCGACTTTCCAGCATCGTATTCCCCCGAATCCTTTAATTTTTTGTCCAAGACCTTTTATTGTTTTAAAATATATTTAAATAAAAATTTCGATCATCTTTACAAAATTTGGCATTTGACTTATCTACAAAGGAAGTTGAGTTTATGTAACATTTCTTATATTTTTGGAATTATGTACTTTAAATATTGCTTTTTATTATGTGAATCTTATTTTTTCTATAAGCAAATTTCTATTCCTCTAATTAGTCTCTAATAAAGTTTATTTCTAAAACGTAATATGACAAATTTCCCTCTCCGTTACACAAATCATGAACATACTGTGTATTCAAATTTAATTCGATATATTCCATTTTTTTTCTTCAAATTATTATTATAAAAAAAGAAAGAGCTTACCTAGATGAAATGCAGTAAATAAAAGAATAAATAAATAATATCAATAATATTTGATTTAAAAAAGGTCCGTTTATACAAATAAAACATGATCTTATTTCATTTATAATACCTACTGTTCTATTAATAATAGTCCGACCTACTAAACACTCACCTTCAAATTCGATAAAACCGTTAGGGCCACATAAATGACATATTTAACACACATCTTGAATACACACGACGAAGAAATGGAAATAATAGCAGTATAATATATATTTCCGCTGGGGGCAGCACTGTACAAGGCCACACAATTTGGTGAAATTTCTGAGATTATACACACCAAATTTTTACTATACTTGTGTGGCCATTTCCAGAAAACGACAGATATAGGGTGGGGAGACCACGTAGATACTGTAAAAATAGGTTTTAAATTGTGTGGCCATGTGTATGGCCACACAATTAGCGAAGGCCACATAAGTATGGTTATAGAGTGGTGTGTGTCCACACAATTATTGCAAGACCTACGCACATCTATGCCATTTAATATCCACCGTGTTGTCATATTTTACGGTATTTCCTGAACCATAAGGTTGACTATATTATTTTCGTCTCTCTTTAGCACATTATTTCTTATGGGAAGTACCTAAACTACTAACGCTAGAGGCATACGCGTAGTACGTTGTTGATTTGCGGACCCCTACAGCTTTTGAAATATTATATAAAAATCCATATGTCCTTACTTTCAAAAATGAAATTGATGCAGAGGAGTAAAAGCGACAAGGAAAATATGACATTTGTTTCGAAGTATGTCGTTAAATAAAGTCAAGTCAATTTTTTTTTCGTTTTCCTCCGAAACACTCCACATTTTTTTACTTGTTTCCATTTACTTAATGACATTATTTTCAACAAGATATGTTGCACAAAACTCGTGTACCAGCAATAAAATAAACTCTTTAAATATGGCGTCAATTAAAGTATGGTAGTCCTATTGCGGTTTTGTATAGAACAAAAAGGCTTGTATTAATACTTATTTACTCTATAATGTTTTTATAACAACTGTATTATTATTCTCTATAACTGCTTTAGAGAGATTTTTCTCTTAAGTTCGATAGCAGCTTCCATATTTGTAATTTGTTGTCCCCAGAAGAATTGTAACTCAGAAACCCCCGACACAATAGTTCTATAAAGAAATTATAAGCGACATTACAGAATGATTTTATAAGAGTGTCACAGGAGATGGTATAATTCTATAAGGCACTATTTTACATAGGTTTTACAGTAATTTGATTCTATAAGCACCGTTGCTGTAAAATTGTGTTACTGTACACACTTATAGGGCAACATCAACACTTATCTTATAAATGCTCTATAATTATGCTCTAAGAACGTTCTTGCAATAAATTTAAAAAACGATTCAGTTTCTGAAGGCAAAATAGTCTCATGTGCCACACTAATGCGACAATTCAGTGTTCTAGATACAACTATAAAACATTAACAGAATATAAAAGTCCTATTACTCTAAATTTATAGAACCAGTTTGCTAGCTGGGACTCTTTCCAAGGTATTCAGGTAGAGCATTAAAAATACGAGATCCTGCGCAGCTCTTTGAGAGGTGGCACCCACGCCTTATAAATTAATAAGCTCCAGCTTAAAACAAAAACATTCCTTTCATGCATTTATTATTATAAAAAAAAACAGACATATGACAATATTTCTAAATTAAAACCTTTAATTACTGCATTAACATCTGAACACATCACAACATGGGGATGTAAACAATCTGGCAATTATATCCTCTAGGCACAGGCACACAAAATTAAAAAAGTGGTGTGTTTCTGATACTCCCTATGTATTTCGACGTACTGAACACGAATCAGGTGTCCATTTAGCTCCATCACCCTCTATTACTTCCACGTCCAGTGGAAGTATAGTAACGACAAAAAAATTTTAAAATATTTCTATTGTCCAAATAGGCTTAAAATGTCATGAAACGTCGAGATTTTAAGTTTGAGCGAAAACAAAATTTCTGTCTGTCTGTCTGTAACTTTTTTTTGTGCGCACGTTTACTCTGGAACCGTTTAAGATATTGACTTAAAATTTGGTACACATATGTACTTTAACGAGATCTAGGACTAGGTTATATTTTTATCTTGTCCCGTCGAAGGGTTGGGGGGTAAATTGGGGTAAATTTGGGGTAAATGGGTAAATCAAGCAGGTGAGAGTCCATGAAATTGGTATTTAGTATATATAAGAGAAGCTATGGTCTCAAAAAAATTTTTGGCATTAGCCACCCCCCTTACCACCCCCACCTCCTTATTAAAGGGGATGAAAAAAAATGTGATTTAGTGTATGTACAGGAACCAGAAACCTCAAAATATTTTTTTTACTTCATCCACCCCCCCATTACCACCCCCCTATCACCACCTCCACCCTACTACCGATGTGGGGTATCGTTTTATGGGTTTTTGGGGTAGAGGATTTCAAATATTATATTATTAAAGTTCCATAAACAATTATTTTCACATAAAAAGTTTTTCGTTGTGAGTGACTTGGATAGAGAATCTGGATGTGGAAGTAGTGATTCCTTGGGCAGCGGTTTTTTTTTGTAACTCGCGAAAATAACTAAAGAAAAAAACTCATAATTTAGGTTATTTTCGCGATTTCCTAAAAATTGGTGGGTGGTGGAGCTAAACGGACACCTGATTCGTATTCGGCATGTAGAAATACATGGGGGTTGCTTAATGGAAACAGATAATTTTTCACTTTTTTTATGTGTGTCTGTGTAACTTATTTGCATATGCGGTTTTGTAGAAAATGGCGGAGGATCCGGTGATATTCATATATTACACAGGCACACACAAAAAAAATGGTCTGTTTCTGGCAAACTCTATGTATTTCGACGTGTTGATTACAAATCAGGTATCCCTTTAGCTCCATCTCCCACCAATTTTTAGTAAATCCAGAAAATAACCTAAATTAAGAGTTTTTATTGGGTTATTTTCGCGACTTGGTGGTGATGAACCAGTTGTGACTCCGGATTCGAATTCAGCGCATCAAAATACGTAAAGATAAGTTGGTCTAGTCAAAAGAAAAGACTACTTTTTTATTGTGTGTGCCTGTGTAATTATACCTATTTTAGTGGAATCACGTTAGACGTAAAACATTAAAAACCTCGGAAAATGGTTAACCAAGACCAATTTTGATGAAATATTTCTTAATGGGTTCTGAATGACATTTATAAAAATATTTACTCGTTAAAAAAGTCTGCTACTGCCTCATCAAATGGTGAAACAAATTTTTGCGAATGAAATTGAAAAAACCTTAAAGAAGAGAAAAAAAAATTGTTTTAAAAAACGGTGTTTTGCAAATATCTTGAAAACTACGAATTTTATCAAAAATTATTAAAACACAATTTTTTTTTACTAGTGAAATATTTTTGTCGAACTCCAGACTGCAACCAACAGCTATTCTCCGGACTAATGCCCCGCCGAGCGCTGTATTACGAATTATTGAATTGACTTTGAATAAGTCTTGTCCAATTTGGTCAAAAATTGGCCGAGATATGATTTTTTAAAGTTTAGTGTTTTTTTCATTCCTCTCCACAAGCCAAAGGATCTAGCAGGATAAGATAGAGTCAGTGGCGCCAGAGAGGTATTTTCAAAATAAAATTGTTATGACATCGGTGAGTAATAAAGTTACCATTGACACAAATTCAGCCTCCGATCTTCCTGCGTTCTTGAAATAATTGACCATATATAGGCTAGAGCGGGTATTTTTGAAAATTATTTTATTCAAAAATTACACAGCCACAAAAAAAAAGTTCTGTGCAGCGGACCAAATTATATGGATATGGTGTATTTTTCGACGCTGAAGCCGAATCCGTGGTCAAAAAAAATCTATCTTGTCAGTTTTATTTTTTAGTCAAAAACATCCCTTAAAATGGTGTAAAATCATAGAAATAATATAATAACTCTTAATGAAGTGTGAAAAATGGTAGATGTTTTGTAATCGAGAGTAGAGAATATAAATTCGAGCCACAGTAAGCTATTTCTATAAATTAAACCGAAATCCGCCTTTATGCTAAAACTCAGAAGACGCAGGTGAGCGTGAACAACATGTGCAAAGGCCAAATTTTGTATATCTTAGTGCAAAATATTTGACTCTTTCTCTACAATCAGCCATTACTCTCAAAGGGTAGAGAATCAACCCTATGGAGGGTTAAAACTACTCCCACCTCTCATAGGTTTCAAAACAGAAAAAAAAATTGAGGATTTTGTAGTTTTAAGCAGGGTGAACAATTATGGAGTGAATTCGTTCCAACCACCGGCACATGACTAGAGTCTACTCTTAATAAGAGCTACCCCCATACTCAAATGATGCATATATGTGCTATTGAAATTCGGAAAGGGTCAAATATTTGTAGCTCATCGTGCCAAATATACAAATCTGGTACGACAACCACCCAATCTTAATAAGGTTGAAAATTACCCCCATTGGGGGAAGGGGTAAAAACTACCCCCACATACGGACGGATTTCATTACTTCTGATATCCTGGAATAAAAATTCAGGCATTTGTAGTTTTAGGTAGGGTAGATAAAAATAGAGTAAATTCATACATTAAGCATTAACCAGTTGTGTTTATTATACCATACCTGCTTATTCAACTGTTCATCTTAACATTTATCAACTTAGCTATCTTTTAATCTGTGTAAAGCTGTTCTTTTTCCTATTTATATCATACTTTCGACCATCAATCCAAATACTTCCTTTTCTTATGATTTTTCTCTCTTATCTTCAAACTATCTTTTCTGTGGTTTTCTTTTCCTAGTTTTTTAGTCATGGATATAGGATGTTATCTCTTCAGTGACCATTTTTTTCTATCTATGTAAGCCATATATCTAAATTAACTAAATTTCCGTCTATCTATTTCCGTCCGTATGAGGGGAGTAGTTTTTACCCCCCCACCCCAATAGAGGTGATTTTCAACCTTATTAAAAGATAGTTGTCGTACCAGATTTATATATTTGGCACAATGAGCTGCAAGTAGTTGACCCTTTCCAAATTTCAATAGCAATAACATTTGAGCTCTTACACCCTCTAAGGGTAGTCTTTAGTCATGTATTGGTGAATTGGAATGAATTTACTCCATATTTGTTCACCCTGCTTGATTTTTTTTCCCGTTTTGAAACCTATGAGAGGTGGGGGTAGTTTTAACCCTCCATAGGATTGAGTTTCTACTCTTTGAGAGTAATAGCTGGTTGTCGCACCAGAGTCAAATATTTTGCACTAACGATACAAAAATTTAGCCTTTGTACATGTTATTTACACTTACCTGCATCTTTTAAGTTTTAGCGGTAGTTTTCACTCCCCCATAAGGGCGGATATCGGTTTAATTTATAGAAATAGCCTACTGTGGCTCGAATTTATATTCTCTACTCTCGACTACAAAACACCTACAATTTTTTACTTCATTGAAAGTTATTACATTATTTTATGATTTTATACCATTTTAAGGGATGTTTTTGACTAAAAAACAAAACTGACAATATAGATTTTTTTTTGACCACGGATTCGGATTCAGCGTCGAAAAATACATCATATCCATATAATTTGGTCCGCTGCACAAAACTTCTTTTTGTGTGTGTATGTGGCTGTGTTATTGCAGCTGAACTAATAAAACGAAAACTCCTTGTTAGATAATACATTGTTCTATATTATATATTTGTAGAACTTTTCAACTAAAAAAATTAAAAATAAAAAATTCTTATTTTTTATTCATAGTTCACACAGAGGTACAATCACAGAAAAAATATATAATGTAGCTTACTATGTCTAGTATTATCACCAAAAAGTGCATTCAGATAAAATGGGTACAACACTTTAAAAAAAAATAGAAACTCGTTATGACCGTCCTCATTACTCATAAATGTATAAACAAGTAGTTATGTGTTTGTAATTTAAATAAATAACGTAAATGCTCTGTATTACAGTTATTATTTACGTTAAGAATAAGAAAGGAAGGATAGAAGAAAGGATAGAAGAAAATATTATTTATTATGATACAAATTATTAATTATTACAATATAATTAATCTTCGTCGCTGTTCTCATGAATAACTGCGTGAACATTTTCTGGTGTAAATATATTAGATAAAACTTCTGTTGGACGTACTATGCGGGAAAAATATCGGGCATGAGAGAAGCAATAAACAGCTGTGGCTAAATGTGAACAGCATCCTACCGTCCTTATTTCATTGGGCAGTCGCAGAAATATCAGCGTATGCTTTAAATTGTCGTTCCATTCTGAGTACTATAGGAGTACTCAGTGAGTATGTAGTACTTCTTTATAGGCATAAGTTAGTATATCAATGTTCTAAATTCCATGCACAAGAAGTCTTCCACGAGAACGAAGTCAGGGGCATCAGCTAGTTAGGTATATAATCAATGTAAATTCAAAAATTATTGCACTTACTCTATCTTATCCTGCTATACCCTTTTAACGCGTGTTCTTAGTTATTAAAGTAGTATTACTATGAGAAGATGACAGCAAAAAATATGCGCAGAAACGAGTTGTGCGCTCCATCAATCTAAGCCAATGAGAAAGAATTGCGTGATATTCAATGTCAACACCAGTGGCGGCGGTGCCCTGCAGTAGAGCGGCGGCGACGGTAATAATGATAATAAAACAACTTTATTAGGCAAAGTTTAGTAGAACTTACTATTCTTACACTTCTTCTGAACAAAGGTTACTCGTAACAGTTGGCAAGTTTTAATCTACTCCATTTCCACAGTTCCTTGACCGCGAAACTTTTATTGCAATTACACATCCCTATACCCCAGATAAAGCTATGCCACTGGTAAAAATATTCGCACATTTTGGCTCCGCCCTGACATCTTCTCATAGTAATACTAATCTAACTCAAAAACTAAGACATGTAAAAAATATTAACCACAATATTGAAATATAATTTAATTCCCTACAATTTGATTTTTAGTTTAACATTCTGCAATAGAAATTAGTCAAGTTATGGCTATTTGTTCTTAAAAAAGTGCGTTTTTCTGAAAATCGAAACGGCGAATTTATTCCTTTATATTGCGTTCTAACAAAAAATTCATTTAAACTTTTTTATGGCTTTTTATACAATTAATCAAATAATATTTTCCTTAAAAATAGATTCTCTAAAAAATATAATTTTTGTATAAAAAACGTGTTTTTTCCGAATTTGTTATAAACAATCATCCTTAAACAAACAAATATTACAGATTTCTATTGCAAAGTAAAGATTATTCAACTTGCTTTGAAATGGGACCAACCACGTACATTTATTCTAATTACAGCATCCTCTACAGTCAAATGACCCTGACAAAAATTATGGAAAAAAAAAAACAAAATTTTGCTATACTAATCGATCACGGAGGAATTTTCTTTTTAACTGCTTAGTTTTTTACAACACATGTTTGAAAATCATTTTTTTGGAAAAATTTAGGTGCTTTTGCATAATCTTCAAAACACGTCTATGATAATTAAAGTTCAAGAATAATTTTCAACACAAACCAAAAAATAGCAAAGGTAAATATGCTTCAAGTTTTGCAATAGGTGTTTATACACAAATCTTTCCATTTTCATATTAATTGGGTTTATTGAGCGCTCATATGAGTTTGAACAAAGTTGTGGTTTACTGCGCTTGAAAGTGTGTTCAGTATTTTTCAAATTACAAGTTTTGAGTTAAATGAAACACACCAAAAAACGTCTTTGAGAGAAACACCTCGAAAATTTTGTTCTCAATATCTATACCTAAAAGTATATATACTAACGGTTCAAAAAGGTTTATTTTTGGGCAAGAAAAATGTTGTTTTTTATCAAACTTTAAATAGCTGCAACGTTGTCAGGAAACATCCGATCGATACGTACCAAGAAACAAATTGAAGATTATTTTGTCAGCTTTAATTAAGGTGAAATGACCTATATTCCTAAAATATGTATTTATCAAGATATTTGAGAAAAATTCATATTTATGCAAAATCACCCAAATTTTTTCAAAAAAAGTGATTTTCAAACCTGCGTCGTAAAAAATCTAAAAGGTAAAAAAGAAAATTTCTCCGTCCCGATTACCCGTATAGTCAGTATACTTCAAAAACCTACAATAACTTTGTTTTGTACTACTTAAATTTTGTTTTTTTTTTTTTTTGGCCACAATTATAAGATTTTCTTATTTTTTTCCATAATTTTTGTCAGATTCATGTGACTGTAGAAGACGCTATAACTCGAGTAAATGGACGCGGTTGGTCCGATTTCAAGGAAAGTTAAATGAGTTATTTTCCAACAGAAACTTGTTTGTTTAAAATTCGGATAAAAACAAGTTTTCAAAAAAAGTTTATTTTTTAGATAAATTATTTTTAAGGAAAATAATATACGGCAAAAAAGTGGATTCAAGCTAATCGACATAATCCACGAAATCCTGGTAAAAATGTGGCAAGAAGAACACATACCAGAAGATTAGAGGGTCGGACTTATAGGCCCGCCCCATAAAAAAAGGAAATCAACTTAAATGTAAAAATTACGGAGGCATAACACTGCTTAATACGATATACAAAATAATATCAAATATTTTGTATGACAGACTGAGTATTCATACAGAGAAGTTTCTGGGAGAATACCAAAGCGGTTTTAAACAAGTTCGGTCAACAACATACCAAACATTCATTCACGACAAATTCTGGAAGGGACCAACATTAACACTTTCCATCTATTCATCGACTATAAAGCAGCCTATGATAGTGTCATAAGACCAAAGATATACGAAGCTATGAACCAACTGAAGGTGCATGAAAAAATCATAAAACTGGTAAAACTAACTATGTCAACAGTCATCTGCAAAGTGAAAATCCAAAATGAAACTTCTGACCAATTTGAAACGTTCCGAGGACTAAGACTGGCCTGCCTCCTTTTTAATATAGTATTAGAAAAAGCGATCCGAGACACTGAACTTGATAAGAGAAGAACAGTCTTTTAACATTAAACAAAACGAACAGTATTATTAACAGATAGTGAAGCGTGCAACGGTAATAGCAAATCTCAGTTCATGATTCAAGTGACCAGTTTGAGAGAAATAAAAAGATATTAGGGAGTCGGACAGTGTAGAAAAAAGGTTAACAAACTTCCCGGGTAGCAACATCTGGCAAGTCATAAATGCATCTGTTGCCTGAGAGGAAGCGCCAGTTTGAGGAATAAGCTCAGCTTTAGCCATGAGCGGGACAAATTGTACTATCTGTACGCAGAATATTAAAAGGAATCAAGAAAAATCTGTCCCCAAAACAATTATAGCCTGTCACTGGTGCGAGCGAGTAGTCCACCTGACATGTATTAAAGTGGACCCAAATGATACTGAAGTTTTCGACAGGTATAAGAATCTTGTATGGCTTTGTGACATATGTTTAGCACAAAAAGATATAAAAAATTTGATTGACTCACTTAGCAAGAAAATAACTGACGTAGAAAAAGAAGTGAAGAACCAAAATAAATCCATCGAAAAGCAGAACATTCTAATTGAAACACTGTCTGAAGCCACGATAAAAAATAATGAAGAAATAAAGCGAGACATAAATAAAATCACAAAAACAAACAGCCGGGAAATATTTGCAGATAAATTTAAATTAAAAAATGCCGATCCAGTAGTTGTCATTAAACCTAAAATGAAACAAACTAACAGTGATACATGGACATAAATTAAAAACTCATTTGACCCAACAAAGATGGCTGTATCTGGTATGAAGAATGCAAAGGATGGAGGAATTCTAGTGGAATGTAAAAACAAAAATGCAACGGAAAGTTTAAAAAAAGAAGCTAAAAACAAGCTAGGCCAAAAATATACCATTAGTGAACCCAAAAAACAGCTTCCCCGGATAAAAATTGTTGGTATCACAGAAACAAACGAGCCCGGGGGAATTGAGAAGTTATTGGTTGCGCAGAATGAAGAAACTTTCAGGAGAGGAGCACCGAATGTCATTCATTCATGTCGCTAAAAATAAAAGAAAGAACCGGACTTATATCGCATACATAGAAGTAGATGAAGAAACATAATGCCATGGATTTAACCATATAGCCAAAAATTGCACCAAGAACTCCATTTGTGCAAAATGTGGAGGATCGCACCATAAAGACGAATGCCAAACTGAGGACAAAGACCTAATCTGTGTAAATTGCAAATATGCGGCAGAGAAACTTAAATTGAGAATTAATTTTGACCATGCTACCTGGAGTAAACAATGTCCTGCTTACATAAGAAATTTGGAAATTAGAAAGAACAAAATATCCATAACGGGGATGCTCAAATACACTGTTATTGATAAACCTAAACATGAAGTCCTTGGAGAATAGAAGGAAGGGTGACCATTTTAATATTCTTGTATGAACTAATCCATAATTTAATTGACTGCCCTGAGCTATTGTCAAAAATTAATTTTAGAGTCCCTAGATTGGAATCCCGTCAAAATGTTCTTTTCTACTGTCCCACAAATCGTACAAATATCCTCAAAAAGTCTCCTATCTATTCTATGATGGAGTTATATAATACTGTTGGTGATCAAGTTGATATTTTCAATTACAGTTTAAATCAATACGTCAGTATGATTTCAACTGTTTACTAAAGAACGACGTAAATGCAGCAATAGATTAACTTGTACTCTGTAAAAATATATAATATATAATAAATAACACTTATATGCATCAAATACATAAGTAAGGTATCATACACTGTTTTATATAGAGTGTATGATATATGTATAGATAGTCTTAATTTAGTTATTTTAATACGTGTTAAGTACAATGTGTAATTAATTTATCCAATGTATAATTATTGTATAATTATTTTCCCATCTCATAATTGGCCTTGGCTGTTGGATGGTGTATTCAAATAAATAAATAAATAAGGATACGCAAGTTCTAGCTTACGCAGATGATGTTGACATAATATTACGAACATCCAGAAATATAATAGAGACCTTCACCAGATTCGCCAACTCAGCCAAAAATATTTGGTTAACAGTTAACGAGAGCAAAACCAAAATCATGGCCCCCCTAACCCGTTAGGAAACAACAACTTTGAGATAGTAGACAGCTTCACATATGATCATTAGTGAACTGCAGTGACAACACTACAGAAAAGGTACAGAAAATAATAGTTTTGGCCAACAGATGCTACTTCGGACTGGGCAAACATCTCCGCAGCCGAGTCATTTCTTGGAAAACTAAAACCCAACTGTACAAAACATTAATTGTTCCGGTGCAAACTTATGTATCAGAGACCTGGACATTAAAAAAGAGCATTTGAAAGAACGTTCCTAAGAAGAACTTACGGCGTAGTGTGTGACAACGGAGTTTGGAGACGTAGATATAACTTTGAGTTGCATGCAAAATACATGGAATTATCCAGCGGACGAGACATTGCACATTATTAAAATTGGAGGACTCCGATGGGCATATCATTAGAGCAAAAGAGACCTACCCACCTAGGAAAATCCTGGTGGAACCAGACGACGGGGAAGACCAAGATAAAGACGGAAGGATCAGATATATGAAGATGCAAGAAAAATTGGTGTAATAAATTGTCAAACAGCAGCACTAGATCATGACAGTTGGCGAAGTAAACCTAAACTTGGAAAAGTCAAGGCCGCCCTAGGGCTGTAGTACTATTGATGATGAATATATGGCATTAGATTAATTGTTTAAGGAGCTATAAAAAAGTTTAAATGAACTTTTTTGTTAGAATGCAATTTAAAGGAATAAATTCGCAATTTCGATTTTCATAAAAACGTACTTTTTTAAACAGAAATAATCATAACTTGTCCCGTTCTTATCGCAGAGCATTATATTAAATTGTAGGTAACTAAATTATCTTTCAACATTGTAATTACCATCCTTTTTTGTAAAGTCTTAGTTTTTGATTTAATCACAAAAAACCCGCGCTGGAATTTGACTTTTGGAGAGGAGTGAAAAAAAACACTAAACCTTAAAAAATCATATCTCGCTCAATTCTTACCAAATTCATAGTCTTTTTTTAATATTTTTTGACAAAATGTGTAGTTTTTAAAGCACCGTTTTTTAAAATAATTTCTTTTCTCATTTTTAACATTTTCTCAATTTTATTAACAATAATTGGTTTAAACAGTTATTCAGATAAAAGCACACTTTTTTAATGGGAAACGTTTTTATAAATGTCTTTTAGAACCCATTAGAAAATGTTTCATCAAAATCGGTCTTGGTTAACCGTTTTTACAGGTACAAACCTAAGGTGGCTCCACGACCTAACTCGCTGGAGCCAACATTGTCGGTACGCTTTAAAGATTGCTGAAATTCCAGCAGACCAGTTCACTTTTACGAGTTGGCATGGCAATTTTCAAAGTGTACCGAGAAGGTTGGTTATAGGATATTATTAATGTATCACTTGAAGTGGTTTTTGTATATGGAAAAGATCCTCTATTACTCCCATTTAAGCAAAATTATTATTTATCTTTATTTTCAGAAAAGCAAGATAGACATTTGGACCAAACCTATTGTTCCAATAGTTGAAGGAAGCACCTCATTTGCCATAGGACTGTTAAGCCATAGGATAGATGGATATCCTTACAGATTGAACTTCACTCTCTCTGAATTAAATCTTACTCATACCAATGGCTACACCATTAAGGTATGTAACAACATTCCATTTTCTTATCTTCAAAAGTTTAGCTGCACACGAATTTCATTACCAACAATCATTGTAGTTAATGATCCATTGTCTATTAAATTCTAAGCAACTAAAAAAAAACCCATTCTTCCTACGAGATGAGGTTATATTCCAAACAGCACAATTACATCCAATGGAGGTAAAAAGTACATACTTTTGGACTGTATTTGGACATAACGTACGTACAGTCGATGTCCGATTTTGTTCCGATTTTGGTACAATAGACGTCCAGTGGACGTCCCGGTGTCACAACTTTGGCGTATGTTCGTACTTGTACATCCACTGGATGTCCAATGTATGTACAGTCGGACTTAAAATGGTAGTTCACTAGACGAAGTATGTATATGGGTCCTAATTACGTCCAGTAGGTTGAAATATAGGTCCTGGCTATGTCCCACGTACGTACTTTATTTACACTTACTGGACGTAGCACAAGTACATCCAATGGACGTAAGAAGTACGTACTTATTGACTGAATTTGGACATAATGTACGTACATTCGATGTCCGACTTTGTTCCGAATTTGGTACAATAGACGTCCAGTGGGCGTCCCGGTGTCACAACTTTGGACGAATATTGGAGGTATGTACGTACTTGTACATCCACTGGATGTCCAAAGTATGTACAATCACACTTAAAACGGTAGTTCACTGGACGAAGTATGCATACATATTTCGTCCAGTGAACTACCGTTTTAAGCGCGACTGTACATACTTTGGACATCCAGTGGATGTAAAAGTAAGTATGTATGTATACTTCGTCCAGTGAACTACCGTTTTAAGTTCGACTGTACATACTTTGTACATCCAGTGGATGTACAAGTACGTAGGTACATACGTCCAATATTCGTCCAAAGTTGTGACACCGGGACGTCCATTGGACGTCTATTGTACCAAAATCGGCAGAAAATCGGACATCGACTACGTACTTTATGTTCAAATATAGTCCAAAAGTATGTACTTTTTACGTCCATTGGATGTACTTGCGCTGTTTGGGAAGAGACACGATAATTGCTTACAACGATCGATTTCTAACTGTTAGTTATCGTCAGAATCATTAGTGCAGCGCATATTGCATGTAAGATTCTGTCTCAAGGTATCACACCGGAGAATTTATATGTTAGATTGCCAATACGAATTAGGTGAATACTCATAGACCAGTAGTATAACCAAATTTATCTACCAAAATCTATTGCAAACTTGGAAAGGCTTCGAAATATAGCCAAATACCAATAAATACGAGATTAATTCTAGATAAACGTGACTTATAACAGTTAATTGCCTTCTCTGTAGCGACATTATTACATAATTGGCATTTGATGCCATCTGTTACCTATAGTTCCAACCGACGTTTGTGTGTTTAATGGTAATATATTCTTGTATTTAAAAATCATTCTTAGAATATCTTGTGCTATCTGGGAAATTTCGTACACTGGACGTACCAAAATATACTAAGATATAGAAGGATAAAAAATGGATGTACACTGGAAGTACATTGATGTATATCCCTTATATGGTATAAAGTGTACATACAACGGAAGCCCGTTTAGAATAGTCAAATGTCGCAATTTTGTTGACATATATTGGAGGTACCAAAATGTACTAAGCCGGAGGAGGATGGATGTACAATGGTAGTTCATTGATGTACATCCCTTAGATGGCAGAAAATGTACGTACAATGAAAGTCCATTTGTAATGGTCAAATATCGAACTTTTATGGACGTACAGAGGACGTACCAAAATTTACTAAACCATAGAAGGATGAAAAATGGATGTACAGTGGACCTACATTGATGTACATTCATTATATGGTGGAAAATGTACATATAATGGGAGTCCATTTGTAATGGTAAAATGTAGAACTTTTGTGAACGTCCACTGGACGTACCAAAATGTGCTAAACTATAGAAGGATAAAAAATGGACGTACACTGGAAGTGCGTTGATGTACGTCCCTTATATGGCGGAAAATGTACGTACAATAGGAGTCCATTTGTAATGGTAAAATATAGAACTTTTGTAGACGTCCTCTGGACGTACCAAAATGTGCAAAACTGTAGAAGGATAAAAAATGGACGTACACTGGAAGTGCGTTGATGTACGTCCCTTATATGGCGGAAAATATACCTATAGTGAAAGTTAATTTGTAATGGTCAAATGTCGTACTTTTGTGGACGTACAGTGAACGTACAGTGGACGTACCAAAATGTACTAAGCCGTAGAAGGATAAAAAATGGATGTACAGTGGACGTACATTGATGTACATCTTTTATAGGTAGGATTTATGATGTCCACTGTATATCCAAAATAGGTTCATGGACGTAATGATGTATTTTGGATATTAAACGGACGTCTAATCGATGTAGTGTGCTATGTGGGATCATGTTGGCATCATTTGAGTATTGGGTTAAACCCAGTTTTAATATTTTTCAGATGACACACGCATCGAGTGATAGTATTCAACGGTAGTGTTAAATCCAGTTTTAATCATCTCCAGAGGATTCCAACTTGGTTGGCGAAATGCGAGTATAGCATTCGAGTGTAGCTTTCAACTGTTTCAGTGTTTGTGTCATGGTCAAATATCTTTTGTAATTTTAAACGTCACCGTACACAAAAGTTTGTCTTTCTATGTAAATAATGTAAAGAACATTTCTAAAAATAATCTTCTTGGTTATGTAAAAATATGAATGCATATTGATTCATTTCAGGTCAAAGGGTATCTTGAACTTTTGTTAAAATAAAAATAAATATTATGTAGTTTAACAAGACTTTGCAGATAAGATTACGCAAAAAATGGATGATGAGATAGTTTATTTACAAATCACGAGCTTTTTGCTGGTTTGCATAAAGGTCACAAGTTCAAGGATACTGAGAATATAATATATCTTCCTTAGTATTACATTTTAAATATAATACCTATGTATTTGCTTTCATGATAATAAAAAATACGTAGGCATCTCCAAACTACAAACCAAACCAAATTTATTTCAAACAGTTATTCTGTGAACATTATGAATAACCATAAGTACACTATCAGACGGATCCCGGAAGAAAAATTCAGAAAATGGACAACGCTATAAATAAATAGTTACGACAGATCTTCAAAAGGCGTTTACTACTATCACCAATTACGAAATCATAGTCCACATCCTAGACAGCCCTAACTAATATACAGGATGATGAAAACCTACCTTTGCGAAAGCACTTACAATGGAGATGTATGAAATTTTAAAATATTTGAAAAAGTGATTTGTTCATATAATTTCCATTGCACAGAAACCGATTAACGATAACAAGAGAAATTAAAAATAAAATTTATTTTCCCTAAAATAAATATTTAGATTATGCCGCAATTTATAAACATAACCACGTGACTGCAAACGGTTTCTTATTGACGTGACGTCAGTGACGTCAGACGTTAGTTGGATAATTTGCCCAAAGTAGATGCAGTGTCCTAACCTCTTGCGGACGTCTGTCACTTAAGCAATCCAATGATCTGTCAAACGTAATTCAATATGGCCGACGTTGGCACACAACGTTGATGTTACCGTTGTCATTAAGTATTTCATTTTGTTGTTTTTTACGTGTTCGGAGTTATTTCTGTAATTTTGTGAGACTTATTTTTGTCATTACAAGCATAATACCCACGTGATTTCTAGGGTCGTCAAAACGACTATAGTGCAGAAGCCTGTGTGTAGTCATCCAAAACGTGACACTGTACACAATCGCCTGTAGGGGATTTACCTGTTTTCAGCAGGTGCTCCCCAAATTCTCCGTGTCCGGTTAAAATTTCCACAGTCCGTTGTAACATGTCCACTTTCATTCGGTCTGCCAGCGAGTGTGGAGAAGATGGTTAATATGCTTGGTGACATCCACCGTATAGGAAGTCACGGACGTTATCATCAGTGCCCAGAAAACTGGCCTGTCCACTATCGTAGAGTTGAGATATAGCATGCATTCTAGCGTGTTCCAGACGTAGAAGAATCCTAAGTAAGGCGCACAGACCTTCGATAGGCTCTTACCATACACTTGATGCACAGTCCCTGTGCTTCCTTGAATTTGCGGACCACTCTGGAGAGCAACAGGCGGTAGACCTAGATTTTTAGGGCATAACTGAGCATCGGCAGAACAACACTTTCGTAGATGATCCGGAGGGCATTTTGTGGTGAGGCCCACTGGTTGCTGACGGGACGGCGAAGGTTTGGAAACAATTTCTTAACCTTGTTGACTATATACTCTACGTGCGTGAGGAAACTCAGGCGATCATCAAGGAATGTGCACAAGTATTTAATGGTTTCGACCTCAGAGATCAGAGTCGCATACAGATTTCCCTTCTAAGGCACGTGTAAAGCTTCCACTAAAAATGATGGCTAGATCATCGGCATATGCGATGGATTGGCAAAAAAGAGCATACAGAGCGATAAGAGCAATTCTACCTTTCAATGAGGAAAGTAAACTACCATGGGGCTTAATCAAGAAGATATATACAGCTGTCCTACTACCACCAATAATATTGTATGGAGTTAAAAATGCGACGACAAAAGCCAATAGAAGAAGTCCTAGGAGAGATGAAAGGGACATTGTCCAACTACTTGCCAAAATAATGAGGCCAAAGGAATGACAGAAAACGTCATCATTAATAGAAGGGAAAACATTAACAAAAGGATTAGAAATGTACACAATGAAGACAATAGATATGTAAGAAGAAGGGATCCAACAGATCTACTGACGAAAGCGCTATTACTGAACAGCAAAAAACTAAAAACAGGGAGACCAAGCTAAATGTGGATAACAGTCAAAATGGTAAAGGAGCAAGCATACTGGGAATAAACTGCAAGAGATAAAGGAATACCTAAAGCAATCGGAATGATGTACTTGCTGATGAAATCGAAAACGAAATAATTTATTAAATTTAAGTTGACAATACACTTTACAAAATTATGCCAGGACAATCTGTATATAATTTTTTTTAACGGCTTTCGCTCAAGGACCATACAGCCAGCCGCAATTTGTTTAATAGTCAGTTAATTGTTAAATAAATTTTATTGTTGATGCATTATACTTTATGAGTACGTGAGGTAAAAAATAACCTATACCCTTTGGGAGAAGATGACAAAAAGGGATATAACGTATATATACTTATCATTATAACATAAATGTACTCAACATTTATGTTTTGCATTTAATTAATTCCATAATAAAGTGCTGTAAACAGGTCAACTGTTAATTTCATAAAATTGCATTGGTTTTTATCAGCACATACTTAAAATAAAATTAACGCATAGGAAAGTAATTGAAATAACCTAATGACACGACGATTCAGTTAAAAATATCATGTTACCAAAGTTCACTCTGTGATAAAAAATTGTTCTTTGGAAACATTTTTTTTTAATTAAATTACGGTTACTAAGTTTTAATTAGTTTGGTAAACAAAGCTTATAGCTCAGTAACTAGAGATTTGAATTTAGAAATAATGTCATATGAATTGATAACCCAAAAAAAAAAAAAAATAATAATAACCATTGGAAATGGAAAATAATATAAATAATCAAATTTTGAGACAAGTAGTTTTGTCTGGATCTTGGGCCCATTGTAGGAAGGCGGCGGCATGACCAGAAAACCCTCGCTACCAACACTGTGATATACTTGAGGAGGATGTCTTGATGAATTGATGTTCTTCAAGGGTGGATCTGGACCTTAAGCTTGAGGGGGGGGGGGGGATAACACAGCCGCGTGCTGAAAATAACAAAAATGTTTTTCCTTGAAAATTAAAATTGATGAGCGGGGGGGGGGGAGAAAATCACACAAAAAAATTTCAAAAACAATTAAATAGAATATATATTCAAAACGTTACCTCCTCCATAAATCCGCGCTTGATGTTCTTTAAGTTACAATAACTTAAAAACGTTTATTTTAGCTTGAGAAAACGGTTTTCTTCGAATAACTTATTTAGCGGAGAAATGCTAGAGACCAATAAAAAACTTCTAAACTGAGAATAAATTTTGATTTTTCTAATTTCTGTAGAATTATTGGTTTTAGAGATTTGGTAGTACAAAAATGGCGTACGAATGTTTATAAGACGAAGTATTTAGTTTATATGTTAAATATTTTAGAAACTATGACACACAAAAAATGCTAACTGAAATAAAATATTACCAATTAAGCTTTCTAATGATTTTCTTGTCTGTTGCGCAGAAAATTAAAAAGTTATGACTGAAATAATGTGCGTCTTCATATTTCTTGAATAAAAACATCGTCATCTTATTACTGTAATTAGCCAGTTTAAGAAAAAAAATCACAAATACTGTTTTTCGGTAAGATAAAGATTACTTAAATATTCAAATTTTTGTGCTCGTTCAAAGTACTTGCTTTAGAAAAAAATACATTTTAAACTATATTTTCGAAGAAACGAAAAATTTCTTGTTTTTGCGAATATCTCAGTAAATATTAGTTTTAGAAAAATACTGGTAGAGACCAAGAAGTCGTATAAACTGAAAATTGGTTTTGTTTTCTTTTAATGTCGTTAGGATTAATAGTTTCGGAGATAGGAAAGTTTAAAGACGAAGTAGTTAGTTTAAGTGTTACATACAATACGTAAAACTTAATTTAAAAATGTTTAATTTAAATGAGGGCTTACTGCCTTAGGTACGTCTTTACATTTCTTTAATAAAAATGTCGCCATTTTGTTAGTATAATTACCCAGAAATTAAAAAAAAATCTCAGTATAGCATCACCTAGTTGCTCATCTTGTTTGTCCGTTTAAACACCGCTTGCCTTAGAAGAAATATCCATCCACCATACTGGAACCGTCACACAGTGGGACAAACAGCAAATCTCTAGCTGAATAAAAATAGAAAAATAGGATTTTTCCAATTTCTGAAAAAATTAATCATAGCAGATATTTTTTTATGTTATGTTTTATAACAGGATTATAACACATTATATTTAAACGCCAAAGAGCTGCCTATATGCCAACTAGTAATTTTTTTTATTCAATCAGTAGGGTGCTTAGAAAATGTATACATTTTATTTTTTTAGTGGCGGGTCTTGGCACTTAAACACGTAAATATTTTGTATATTTATATATAAAAATAGTATATTATTCGAAATATTTCAGTATGTTTGTTTCTCTTGTCATTACAATGAGTGTACAAAATATATTAAAATAACTATAATAGAAAAATAGACATACCTGTAACACAAATATCCCCAATAAAAATAACAATATCTAGTCAAACACTAGCAACACAATGTATGGGATATTCGAAATAAATAAGACGACCAAGAAAAAAACTGCCTAAAGAATCACCACTTCCACATCCAAATTTCCTATCCAAGTTTATTCATCGAAAAAAATGTTGATACTATATTTGCACTCCACTAAGTATGTAGAAAAAATGTTCATAGAACTTTCCTAATATAATATTTAAAACTGTCTACCCAAATAACCCATAAAACGATATGGGCAACACGGTAGTGGGCAAAAAAACTTTTGAGACCTTTGGTTCTTGTACACACAGTAAATCACAATTTTATTTTTTACCAATGGAGTAAGAGTGGTGGAGGAGGTGGCTGATGTCAAAAAATAAATTTCAGGACTTTAGTTCTTGTACGCGTTTATATATAAAAAAACATTTGCATCTCTTAAAGTTGCTAATATAGGTTTAATTAATTTCAAAATTACGTAGAAAGTGACGAAATTTTCTGAACATTAAGGGGTTGTTGTTAGTAAGGTTTTACAATTATTATTTTTTAATACGTGATAAGATCATATCTAATGGTATATTTCTTTTTTCTTTTCTAGGATTTGTATGACCCAACTATCAGGCCAAAGGAAGTAACCACTGATGAGCTAATATTTGTCAGAGTTAAACCATCGGGTAAGGAAAAAGAAAGTACTGTGTGATTAGCGTCACAGACCTAAAAATAATTCAAACTACAAACAAAATAATGCAAACACAGTTTTATGCATTCTAGAACGGGAATTTAAAAAATTACATGGCAATGGATAGTGAAAATTAATTCTGAATCTTTATTATTGACTCAAAATTAGTTTCCGCTATCCATTGTCATGTTATTGCCATCAGTTTTTAATTTATATTAATAATAATAATAATATACGTCTTTATTATTCTTCAAAATATTTTGAAATAGAGCAATTAATTACCTACAAAGTAATTAACGTGAAAGATAAACGGCCAAAATTAAGCTGATGCAAAGATTGATAAAGATTATAACACCTTTTCTAACACTTAACGATGGGCCTTGTTCGTGCTGTACAAAACCAGATTGTACAGTTAGTCGTGGCATTATATAAACGAGAAAACTATTCTTGTATATCACAAACAGAAAAATACCGATAGGTTTAAACCTAATCAACAACAATTCACAAGATTTGCTAGAAAATGGAAGAAATCGTTTAATTTCGGAGGAGCAGAGTTATCCTCTAACAAACAAAAAAACGCTTGGTTTAGGTTTTAAATCTGCGATATATCGGAAGAAATATTTGAAAAATTAATGGTTAAGTCAAACCTATTTAATACGAGGCATTTATCTTAAAATATAAGTGCTGTTTTTATGGCGAACGTTTTGTTAGATTTACATCAATTAGATCTCTTAAGGTCGATCATTAAAAGTTTAATTTTAAATACTTTGTTGCTTAAGTTGCACATATTGTAAAGTTATATAAAATGTATTCTCACCGATGAAAGGTCATTCCGTAGTTGGTAGTAAGTAGTTTTTTAACATTTTTATAGTTGCTAATAAAGAAACCGCTGCCCAAGGAATCACTACTTCCACATCCAGATTTGCTACCCAAGTCTCTCACAACGAAAAAAATTTTAATGTGGAAATAATTGTTTATGGAACTTTAATAATATAATATTTGAAATCGCCTACCCCAAAAACCCACAAAACGATATCCAACATCGGTGGTGGGATGGAGGTAGTGATAGGAGGGTGGTAGTGGGGATGGATGAAGTAAAAAAGAAATTTGAGGCCTTTGGTTCTTATACACACTAAATCCCATTTTTTTTTTCACTCCCAATTTTATTGACTCTTACCTGCTTGATTTACCTATTTACCCCCATTTACCACAATTTACCCCCCAACCCTTCAACGAAATAAGATAAAAATATAATTTAGTTCCAGATCTCATTAAAATACATACGTGTACCAAATTTCAAGTCAATATCTTAAACGGTTCCAGAGTAATCGTGCGCACAAAAAAAGTTACAGACAGACCAACAGACAGAAATTTTTTTGCTCAAACTTAAAATCTCGACGTTTCATGACATTCTAAGCCTATTTGAACAATACAAATTTTTTTTCATTTGTTTGTGGTTACTATACTTCCACTGGATGTGGAAGTATCAGAGGCGGCTTAAGGGCCGGGCAACCCGAGCGACTGCCCGGGGCGCCAAACTGAGTGCAAAAATTGTTTTTAATATACCTTTTTTAATTTAATAATAGTTTTCGTTGGGAAATAATATCAGAATCTATAGAAGTTATAATTATTGTAATAATGCAGAACAGTCGAATAATATTAGAGCCATCTAAATAGTTAAAAAATGTAACTCAAATATGTTTGTTTAGCTATGGAACTCCTTACTACTCATACCTCAAGTTTCCTGCCCTATTATTAACTGACACGGAGTCGATCATTACAGATTTTGCATAAATGAAGGCAGGCAACGTGCACTTTCCATTCAGAAAAAATCAGAATATTCATAAAATTGTTATACCAACATTAGCTGTATGTATTTCATATCTTACATAATTTACTGTTTATAAATAAATAAATGGCAATTTGTTTTGTATGAAATATTAAAACAATAAAGAGGAACTTTCCTCTAAGTAACTTGTGTCGGTAATCCCCTCATTGATTCCCGACACAAGTTACTTAGAGGAAAGTTCCTCTTTATTGTTTTAATATTTCATACAAAACAAATTGCCATTTATTTATTTATAAACAGTAAATTATGTAAGATATGAAATACATTCAGACGGTGTAGACACCAAAATTTATACTTATTACAAATTAATTGTTATTAATAATAGGTTGTAAATGCACATTGATGGTAAACATAAATTACTTGATACTTGAGAAAGGGTTATCGAAATGCAACAAGAACATCTTTTTTATTTCTAGTGATATGAAAATAATTTAATAATATAATTTTTATAAGAATTTTGATAAATATGTAAAAATAAAAAAGTTAGAGGTAAAATATTGGTAGCCACCCCCAAAAACTACCACTTAAGCAGAAGAGAGAGGTTGACTGGTACTATGTAAATTGATGCCCATAACTAAATTTAAAATATATAAATTATATATTTTGAAGCAGTTGGAAGATATTGCAGAAAAACTGATATTTACCCCTTTAAATGGGTAAATATCAACAGATAATAAGGGAATTATACCCCTTTAAAGGGGTAAAATAAAGGTACTCTAAACAGATAATAAGGGAATTATACTATAATTTGTGTTGTCAAATTTTATTTACTTTCACTTAACTTATCGAATTGATGTTGCCCTCACTTTCGTCTGTTGCCGTTCCAAGATGAAGCATATAAAAACAACACAAATAACAATTTTAATGAAGAAGAAGACTACTTGCTCTTTCTGAAACTGGAGATCATTTCCTGACTTACACTTATGCAAGCCCAAATACCAAGCTAAAATTATATTATCAACTCTCGTAACAAAATCAAACTTTCTAGCACTTCATTGGTTCAATTTATGTTTATTAAAAAAGAGTACATCAAAATGGCCGACACCCTATGTTTGCATACCGAACGTACCCGCTGAGGGATTATAATCAGTCTAATTATTTTTAAATCTGTGATTAGAAACACTATTGGCGATTCAAATTAACATGTCCACCTTTAGCAACTCGTGCTTCGTGACGTTACGATGGGGAAACTTTGTGTGCCGTTATTCATATTGAACTCCATAGCATAGGTCATTCTTGTGGCGTTTTAAACAATTTTGCATTAAAACTTAGTATGTTTTCCTTTTTGCCGATAAATCAAGAAATCATAATATTGCTATATATTTATCAATCCAACTAGAATAATAGCTTTATAAATATTTAAGTAGAAATAGATGTGGATTTTATTAAAAATTTATGATACGGACTAAAATATAATTATTTTAATCAAATGCTACATATTGCATGTTTTTAAATAAAATAGACCCACAAAAAAAAGTGTAGTTTACCAAGAAACAGACCACCATACCCCATGTATTTTGAATTAATTTATGTAGTGTCATTTTTTTGTAAATCGCAAAAAAGTGCTTTTTTCCCACGTTACACAGTGGTCAAAATGCCCTAAATTGAAATTTCGATTTAGGGACTTTTATGCCCTAGATACATTGTATATGTCTACTATATGACGTGACGTCCACATGTATATATTTAACCCAAGAATCCACTGTAACATCGAATGTCGATCATACCGCATCTCGAGCGCACGCTTCGTGAAAAATAATGCCCTCTTCAAATGTTTATTGTGTGTTTTGCAGTTGTCCAAATTTGATTTTGTAAGAAGGATTCTGTTCTTGAGAGTAATTATATTTTAACTGTGTACTTCAAATTTATTAAAATTAATTTATTAATAATCAAACTTAGCATGTAAAATATGACATTTTTTTCATTCCTGCTCAATGAAATGTGAACAAAAAAAGTAATAAGTTAATTTTCCCACGGTTTACCACCCTGAAACCAAATTTTCTGCGCTCGTTACAGACTCCTTTATAATAGACTGGCGGTACATGACCAGTCAGGTGCAACGCTTTTAAAATGCATGCCAATCATATATATGAATGAAATTACCGTCGTGGCGTGCAGAAGGGTATGCAAATCGATTTTTTTTGTTTTTTTCTTTTGTTTTTTTAATTTTAAAATGGATGCCAATAGTGCCAAACGAAAAGCCGTGAAAAAAATCCAAAATCAAAATCATCCAAAATCAAGAATACCAAAAAATTTTACGATTTAATGTGCGCATCAAAAGTTTTGCGCGCGGAAACTGCATGCCAATGAATTTCCGCTGGATTCTTTTTCACGGCTTTTCGTTTGGCACTATTGGCATTCATTTTAAAATTAAAAAAAAAACAAAAAAAACAAAAAAAATCGATTTGTACACCCTTCTGCACGCGCCTAAAATTTGCGTTTCTGGCATATTCATGGTAATTTCATTCATATATAGTGGTCAAAATGCTCGAAAACTTGTCCAAAACTCTTAGATGTTTTTCATTTTTGCTGGATATTAGTATATAGGGGTTTCCGAGGTCGCTGTGAATGTGATATTATTTTTTAAAAATGGCGGATCCAATATGGCCGACTTTTTTTATAAAAAAAGTTAGGTTTTTTCAGACGAAAATCAGTGTATAGGGGTTTCCGGTATCGCTGATTTTGAATTTGGTATTATTAAAAAAAGAACGGATCCGATATGGTCGATTTTTTTTTTTAATGGTTTTTTCAGCCAAATTTCAGTGTATAGGAGATCGCCGATTTCGAATTTGATATTATTATAAAAAACGGATCCAATATGACTTTTTCTATTAAAAATTTAGTTTTTTCAACTCAAAATCAACGTATAGGGAGGGGTTTTCGAGGTCGCTGATTTCAAATTTGGTATCCATTTATTTATTTATTTATTTATTTATTTATTTATTTATTTATTTATTTCAATAATTTATCCAACGGGTAAAACCCAGTTACAGGATAAATAACAACACAATTACAAGATTAAAAAACAAAATAACAAATGAATATAATAAAAACACCAAAGTGAAAAGTAGGTTATCAGAAAAAACAATCAATATAAAACGTTCAGGACAAATAAATGTGTAAATGACAATTCATACAACATAAAAATATACATAATACAACGTTAGCATATAATATACATAGAGAAACAAGCAAGATAAGAAGGGAGAAATAATTGTTAAACACTTGCGTAAGTTCGTTTTATGTCAGAAATATTGCAGTTGAAAATATCCAATCTTTGCTCAATGTTACTGTAGTTTAAACAGATTTGATGCAACGGAGATGAGCTTAAGATGTTAGTTCGAGGTGCAGGTGTGACAAGTATGTTATTTGTTCTAGCGGACAATCTAGGAACTCGATATTTAATATGTGAGGTAATAGCGGGACAGTTGATTTCATTGTTGATAATTTTATATAAGAAAATTATAGTACACATTACCCGTCTTCTAAGTAGACTACACATATCAAATCTGTCCAAAAATAACTCCTGAGGTGTACCCCTAGTTGGATAGTGACCATCCAGAATAAATGTTGCCGATTTGAGGAAACGTCTCTGTACTTTCTCAAGTGAAGTGATATAGATATTATAACTAGGACTCCAAACAATAGAGGCGTATTCCAGCTTGGATCTAACAAATGTTATAAATAATAGACGAAGAGTAGACAAATTTTTAAAGTCTTTACTATTTCGAAGAATAAAACCTAGGGATCTATAAGCTCCAGCAACGCATTCCTCAATATGTTTGGAGAAAGTAAGTTTTGAGTCAAAGACAACTCCTAAGTCCTTCACGAACTCAGGTCTATCTAAGACGCAATTATGTTAAAAACATAGAAATAATTAATTTTTTATAAAATATGGCGCAGTGGGACAGAATGGAAAGGTGAATAGACAAAAAATATTATTTTCATACAAGTTTATTGCAACTGCTACTCGTCGTCGGACGAAGAATCACTGTCATCATCGCTACTTTGCATTGTTAAATTAATTATTTCTATGTTTTTAAGATAAATGTATATCAAATTCGAAATCAGCGACCTCAGAAACCTCTATACACAGACTTTTGGCTGGAAAAACTAGTTTTTAATAGGAAATTCGGCCATATTGGAGAGGCCCTTTTGTTTTCTTCTTAAATAATATCAAATTCGAAATTAGCGACCTCGTAAAACTCTATACAATGACTTTCAGATGAAGAAACTTATTTTTAACGGAAAAATCGGCCATATTGGATCAGCCATTTTATTTTCTTAAAAAATAATATCAAATTCGAAATCAACGACCTCAAAAACCCTGATACACTTTCGGCTGAAAAAAATAATGTTTTAATAAAATAGTCGGCCATATTGGATCCGCCATTTTGTTTTCTTTTTAAGTATTATCAAATTTGAAGTCAGCGACGTCGAAAACCCTTATGTATCAATTTACAGCAAAATTGAAATACATCTAAGAGTTTTGGCCACGTTTTCGGGCATTTTGACCACTGTGCGTTAGTAAGTAAGTAAATATCTTTTTCTTCAAGCGTATTAAAATGTTTAAATTATGTCACCAAAAACAGAAGTAGAAGTAGGACATTGTTTTACTAGTAACAAAATGTTAGTACCGAACGCCACCGTAGTGGACATTGTTTTACTAGTAACATAATGTTAGTTCCGAAAGCGCCGCCGTAGTGGGTATTATTTTACTAGTAACATAATGTTAATACCGAAAGCCACCGGTAGCGCGCTATCCACTAGCCACTTGTCATATTGTGTCAACATGTAAGACTGTAGTTTGAATATTTGTACATTTATGATAAATAAATGAATTTTTGCATTTTAATACGCTTGAAGAAAAAATAGTATATATTACACGGAGTAGAACGCCTTTTTTTGTGTTTCGCCCAGTTTGCGGCTTCGGCTTCGCCTCAGCCGCAAATCCTGGGCTCAACACAAAAAAAGAGTGCGTTCTACTCCTAGTAATATAATATACCATTATTCTGCAATTACCCAGCAGTATAGAACGAGTCAAATACAAACATAAATTGTGTATACATAATTTGTAAATCAAAAATTAATTAGTCAACATAGAAAAAAATATATAACAAATAATATATAGCATAAATTAACACAATACAATAGTGAGAACACATATAAATAAAATAAAATTTAAGCAAAAGTGAATAAGGGTTAAATTAAGTTATCGGATAAATACTCATTTACAGAATATGTTTTTGTTGATAATAGAACTTTAAACTTTTTTTAAATACATTTTTATGTGGCATTTTTAAGGAATTTGCTAAGGAGGGGTATCGATAAACTAAGAAAATTGTCCCAATATGACAAAAAATTTAACTATATGTTTTTTTTATATTTCTCATTATATTAGTAAAATATAGGACACTAACTTAACGCTACAATAAATTAAAAGTAAAAATGACTACGTTTTCTTCACGAGAAAAATTGACAAACTGAGGTCGAAATGGCTTTTTTTTGGAAAATGTTACTCTTTACTATATCGAGTTTTTTTAGACATGAGCGCATTTTTTTAGCAGTTTAATTTTTGTATTTTTATATTTGTTGACGTCTAAAGAACATGTAAAAAAGTCACCATGCTAAAACAATGAGCTCATGTCTAAAAAAACTCGATATAGTAAAAAAAGGGTACAATTTTCCAAAGAAAGCCATTTTGACCTCAGTTTGTCGATTTTTCTCGTGAAGAAAACTTAGTCATTTTTACTTTTAATTTATTGTAACGTTAAGTTAGTGTCCTGTATTTTACTAAAATAATGAGAAATATAAAAAAAAAATATAGTTAAATTTTTTGTCATATATTGGGGTCAATTTTCTTAGTTTATCGATACCCCTCCATTGTTATAAACTTTAATTAACTGTCCAACAACACTATTTTGGACAAAAGTAATAGTAAGGGAGCCATCCACCAGGATTTTCAGCCTCATCGCGACATGAGAATTGCAAACTTTTTCGCTTTTTTGTTTATACTCAAATAAAGAAAAAAGTCCTTTATGGCGGAAGTCTGCAATGTTGCTAAACGATCGAAAAACGATAAGGAACACGTAAAAAAAATGGGCTAAAATTGTTATCGCTACACATTTCCGTTTCCTGGTTCTTGTGTTAAAGTACGGTGTCTGGAACTCTAAAAAAATTTGAAGGGACATTTTCCGCCTTGTGCAAGCGACTAATGAAGAGAAAGTTGGAAAATTTACCAATAAATTTAAAAGTAGAAAATTCTGTCATCGCGACTCGCCCGTTTTCAGTGTAGTTTTCAGTGTAATTTGAGAACTTCCGCTCAAAATAGTTATGAAAAAATGAAAAGAGTGAATGAATTTACAAAATGTAATTTTTTGCGGTTCCCGCGAGGTATCGCGGCCCGTCCGTTTTCTTGATGAAATCATTGATAGGATTTAGACATACGTAAAAAAAAATTGGAACGGACGTTTTCTGCGTTGTTGTTCCCAGAAAATCCAATTTCCGTCGCGTTAGAAATCGCAATATGGATGTTTCGTATTTTCGTGTTCTGTAATTTGTCGGAATCTTGCAAATGTAACTCGGGTACGTGAATGGGCTCATATACACACACATAATCACATTCTCACGCAGAAGGGTAGATAGGGAGGAAAATACAGAGGCAAATCTAACTAGCAGGGGAGAGGAAATTGAAGAACCAAACGTACCAAACTCTACGGGGAACGGCTCGATAGGGAGGGAAAGCAAAGAGGCAAATCTACCTAACGCAGGGAACACTACAACCCCTTGAGTTCAAACTTCAACTTTTTCCCCGTGAACTTTTTTCGTATACCGGGTGACAATTAAACAACTAACCAGCCGGATATTTCTTCGGGGAAGGATGCGGGTGGAATGTTTTTTTTGCGATTTGGTGGAGGCACATCTAGGATCTCAAGGTCACTTCCACTTTTTCAAAAGGGAACTCCTATTTTTTTTTTTGGACTGTTGTACCTTGATAACAAAGCAACATCTTTTGTCCCAAACTTTTTTCACACCTCGCCGCTAAAAATAAGCTTAAAAAACGATGGTCGTTGAAGAAAAATGTCTACGAACAAAAGTTGTTTATTTTTTTGCATATTACAAATATCATTTAAAATGTTAAGTACGAAAAGTAGATTACGAATATTATTTGTGTCCCAGGATAGATGTAACAAGAGGTGTAATGGACCAAAAATTTTGGAATTTTGGAATGGTATTTGGGGATTGAGTCCTGCTTGTTGTAAAACTAAAGTATACCAAAAATGACTTGATTTAGTGTTCTACAGGGAGTTTTATAAGCAAAGTTGTAAAAATCACCACTAATAAAGTACCTTTATTTTTCAAAATATGAAAAAATTACACTAAGAAAAGTTATTTAGAATGCAATTTTATACCTGTATTCCAAATTTCAGAAATATAAAATTATTTTTTTGAAACTTCCCATTTTTTCAATAAATTAGTATTTTATTTTGAGGCTATGAGAAAAGCAGTGGATACACATTTATCATTTATTATTGACATATCTGTCAAACGTAGTCAATATTATCCTTAATTTCTGTTTCAAATTAACGAACCAAGCATAAAAAATTAAGTGAAAATGGTACTCACAGTGCGTGGAAAAATTTATATTGTGCAATGCTGCGGAATTGGCGGTGAAAACTCGCTAAGAGAAGTGGTAAGCCAATTTAATTTGAAATTTCCAAACACTGCTTTGTCACGTACTCAGGCTATGAGAATAATTAAAAAGTTTCTGGCTACTGGTAGTGTTCTTAACATGAAAATAAAAATAAAAGCATATGATGAAGACGATGTTGGGGCTATTATAGCTCATGCCTCTGTTATAGAAAATCCTAGGATGCCACTAAGAGAGAGATCAGCTCTTATTAATATTAGCAAGTCTGAACTCCAAAGAATTTACAAGGCAAAGAAAATTAGGGCATATAAAGCAAATTATAAACATACGCTTGAAGAGGGAGATGACGTCCGTAGGTTGGATTTTTGTTTGACCATTGGAGAAAAAATCATGGAAGAGAGATTTTTTCATTATTTCATAATTTTCTCAGATGAATCCACATTCACAACCAATGGTGTTGTTTCATCTCACAATAGTAGAAGACAATATTATAAAAAAGTGAATGTGTGGTGTGCCGTTTCTTATCACGTTGGAGTTATTGGACCTTATTTCATTGAGGGAAGGTTAAATCAGCACACTTATTTACAGCTTCTTGAAAGATTTTCTGAAGAACATTTAAATATTTTAAGAGATATGCGTTTAGTTCATTTTCAACATAATGGTTGCCCTGGCCACTCCACAGAAATGGTTAATCGGTGGTTGAATTTAAATTTTGTAGAAAATTGGATTGCCAGGAATGGACCGATCAAGTGGCCGGCGAGATCCCCAGACCTATCAATACTGGATTTCTTTTTATGGGGTCGCCTCAAGCAGTTGGTTTACGCTGAACCACTTCCTAACGACGTAGCAGTATTGAAGCAGAGAATTACTCCATACCGTTAGATCACATTCGAAACAGTTTTAAGAACTTCAGGCGAAGGATCGAAATGTGTGTGGATAGTTAATTTGTTTGTGAATCTGTTATGTTTTTGACATTTATTACTTGTTATAACTTTTAAACCTCATTAATCTTCTGTTAGTAATTGTTTCTTGTTTTACAATTAGTTCGATTAATATTATATCTTCTTACATCTCGTATATTCAATTTTTTATTTAACAATAGCCTACTTTTCGAGATGATTAACATTTGCTCCTACACAACTTTAAATATGAATTCAACTCTTAATTCGCAAAAAATGGGAAGTTTCAAAAAAATTATTTTATATTCCTGAAATTTGGTATAGAGGTATAAAATTGCATTCTAAATAACTTTTCTTAGTGGAATTTTTTCATATTTTGAAAAATAAAGGTACTTTATTAGTGGTGATTTTGACAGCTTTGCTTATAAAACACCCTGTAGAACACCAAATCAAGTCATTTTTGGTATCCTTTAGTTTTACAACAAGCAGGACTCAATCCTAAAATACCATTCCAAAGTTCCAAAATTTTTGGTCCATTACACCTCTTGTTACATCTATCCTGGGACACACTGTATATATCACTCGCGTGCTTACATTAACTAATTTACATTAAGAATCTAATTTACATCTAAACTTCTTCATCTGAGTCTTCTTCCTCGTAATCATCATCGCTGTCATTCTCGTCATGAATATCTTTCTCCCGCGGTCAGTGATCTTCATACCACTATAGCGCGTGATGGCCGAAACACGCAGAGTAAAAGGCGACTCCATTTCATTTTGTACAACCCTGCAACACGGAAAATGTCCGTTTAGACTTTTTTTAGGATGTATAAGTCCTGGTCAACCATCTAAACAAGGTTTTAGCCATGTCGCTGTAACTCGGTTAAGCCATTTTTTTTAACAACTAATACTACATTTATCAGGTTTCTACAGGGCTAACAATTTCCGTTCTTCACGTATTGGGGTTTGTTTTTATATTTTGAATGGGATTCCATTAAAAACGCACGAGGTGCTATAAAAAAAATTACGCGATTTTTTTTTACCGCCGGAAAATGTTTGCCTACCATATCCTCAACGCGCCAGAGCTTTGCTTTACATAACAAAGTTTCGTATTTTCCCTTAGCTAAACAGTTTTTATGAATTTGTCCATGTCGCGATGACGATAAATTTTGGTCGATGGCCCCCATACTATAAAGTGAGTTTTGATTGGTTTTAACATATTTTTTTGACGTGTATTACATAGTATATGTCCCATTTCATGCTTGACGAAAAATCCATAATTTTCTTTCACGAAGCAAGCACTTTCGAGTATATACAATGATAGAAGAGTAAGTAATTTTTTTTCAGTAAAGATGGATTTGCATGAGTCAGTTTGCTTGAGATTGATTGATATACTTCTTATATCTTTTTTGAAGAATGAAAATACGAACAGCATCAGATGTGTTACCCCAAAAGATAATACCATATTAGTGGAAGACCAGACCCTCTGAATTCGACACCCTCTATACAACTCGCGAACACCCACCTAAAAAATAGGTAATCTGATGTAAGATAACCTGCTAAACTTGATTTTTGAATTCGCCCATTGATTTGAGATTGCCAAAATGACCAAATTGGCAATTTTCTAAAAAAAATAAAAATTATGTGTTATTTTTTGTTTTTCATATAACACGTCATATATTTTTTATTTTACTTCAGAATTTTTTAATTTTTTTACATAATATTCTTTAACTATTCTTTGATATGTTGAAAGTAAAAAACTTTACCTAAAAAATAATTAGTTGGCAAAAAAAAATAACAACTGTTCTTTGACGCAAAATCTTTAAAATTTGCAGAGTAAAATGTCCGATCGAGGTATCTTTTTTATTTTTAAAGTTAGGTGCCTACTATAATCGAAGAAAATGTTCCGAACAGTGTTGCCAACAGAGCTTTCTAAAATTCTCCGCCTACTGCCTTAAAATTCTCCGCAAATCGAAGAAATTCTCCGCCAAAAATAAAATATCAAAATCTTCTATACAACACAAAATATATTGATCAGTTTTGCTTCTCAATGTGCAATCCATTACTAATTTGCAAAAATTGATAATTTAATTCATCAGTAATGAATTAATAAAACCTGGTTGTGATGAATCACCACAACCAGGTTTGGAGCGCGTTTGAGATCAGTGAACTCTATATACATACTGGAATGAGTACGAAAAATAGGAACCTATTGTTCCCTTTCGAAGAAACTTTAGAGAGAAGCTAAATTTGGAGGCACTCTGGCTCGTTCTCACTTTTAAACTAATTATTCAGGTAACCTTCAAATATGACTTTCTCTAAAGCTTCTTCCAGCTCCCGCCTATCGGTCCTAGAGATGTGCCATTCGCGAATGACTGGATCGTTGAGATTCGATCACTTTGAAAGTATTGAATGATACAATCTTGCTTGTACGGATCAATCATTCACGGATCGATCCATCATCAACGACCTGCTTAGATCGCATTATTTGTAACATTTCTGTCAGTAGTTGTAGTATCGGTCAATTGATATTTGGTACGTTAGGATCGATCGTTTCATTCAATTCATTCGTTTAATTTCATATTATTTTATTTTTCCTATTCATTTCGTAATGTTTATAAACTAGGTGTTTAAATTAATAAGAAAGGCTTGTAATGCAAACACGTATACAGGGAAAATACTGAAAATAGAAACAAAATGTATTTGATTTTCTAATCATAAAAATAATGAATAATACACGGGGTTAAAAATATATAAATGGAGAAGAAAATCAAAGGGCTGTGAATAGATGATAATTAAATAACATGTAAAAAGTATGTACATAAAGCTGTTAATTCAAGATTTCCACGAAAATATTCAACTTATAGGCCCTCGGCGGCCCTTGATTTTTAAAGTCGGAATGCAGATATTTAAAAATATATGAACATAGGCGAAAATCAAAAAGATTTGAACAGATTATGATTAAAAAACATATAAGTATAAGGTGTGTATATAAAAGCCGATGATTCAAGATTTTCCACAAAAATATTCAGCTTTCTTGTTAACACGATAAGTTTGTTAAACTTAAAATTTTTATTTAAAAATTAATTTATACGCCAGTTTCACATTTTGCAATAAAAATAAAAAAGATAGCTCGACTACAACTTCTACTGTTTGCTGAGACGCATCGGTTTAGCGGCTGGCTATTCAGGTTTCAAAACGATCGAATCTTGTGTATCTATCATTTGAATGACTGAATGGAGTCGGGCACATACTGGAATGGAATGAACGAATGATTGATACAAAAGATTCGACCTTTTTGGTAGTCATTCCCGAATGGATCGAATCGTCTCAAAATGAACTCACTACTTGAGATCATTGGTAGACAACCGATCTCTGTTGACCCTTAATGAAACTGAATACGCACATATTGCCATCTGTTATCATTTACATAAACTACTAAACTGCAAGAAAACAGAGAGCTACATTATTTTGTTATTTGTTTTAATAAAGAAATAATTATCAAGCATTTTTTCGCGGGCTTACCACAACTAACTATAGGCGTGTTTTATTGCTAGTTTGAATGTACTACTACGAGTAGCAAATTTTAGGTGTCAATAAAACGCTTCGTCAATGTTGCCACAAGTGCTTCAGTGATTTAGCAAAATGTACCAAGTTACTGTAAATACCCTCGAATAAGATAATAACCCTATGCCTAAGAAAAAATTAAACGCACAGTACAGGTACCAGCTCTAACTTCTCTTTGGCTCTTACATTATGAATCGACATAATAAGCTACTGCTTATAGAGCTGCTGCTGCTGCTGGAATTGCTAATTTATCTAATCTATCTTTATTATATAAATATATCTTGTCATCCAATTCGTGGATTTCCAAATCCAAATGATTATCTATTTTTTTAGAATCTTTACTACACTCATTTTGTATATATTTTAATAACTTCAATAAGTATAGTTTCAGTTTCTTATTATTTATTCTGTATTTTAGTTACTTTTGGTTTTATGACCAGTGATTCTACTCTTTCCACGATCAAATTCGGTCGTAAGAAAAGTAGCAAACGTGGAAAACATAGTGGTCAATAAAACGGCAGGATGCGTTCCTACTTCTACGAGTAGTAGATTTCTGGGGTCAATAAAACTCGCCTTATAGTAAGGTGTAAAAGAGACGACTATACATACATAACCAATCCACCATCTCTTTTACACCTTACCTTGTGGTAAGCTCGCGAAAAAATGCCTAGAAATTCTGTCACCCTATATTCTCCGCCAATTCTCCGTCAAAAAGGCATTCTCCGCCAGATTCTCCGCAGGCAGTCAAATTCCCCGAAAAGCGGAGAATTCTCCGGCAATTGGCAACACTGGTTCCGAATGAACTAAATAAAATCTTTTATAAGAAGTTTTTTTTGAAATTTTGCTCCCTTATCGAAATATTCATCGATTGTTTCAGCGTCCGAAGGAATGCGCGCTACTATGAATCGGCCGCAATCGCATCTAGAGGTAAACGCAGGCACGTGCCGGGTGATTATTTTCCAGTGTCCATTTATGTTAAGTTGAAAGTGCTTTTTTCTCTCAGTCCTTATATTTAGTGCGTTATAAACACATAGTTTGGCATAATAAATTATAATTACTCGGATAGGAAATCAAAGGAAACAAGCTAAAAACGTACTCTTCGCCTGTTCACTGGATTTTTATATAATTGTTATACATTCAATAGGATACTTTTCGCAGTTTTTTGTAAATAATGTTACTTTTAGACATTTTTAATTTTATAGTACGATCTTAGTTGGTAAAAGACTTGGTAAAAAAACTATACCAAACTCCATTTTGGGTTTCGAACCCGGACCCTTGGATTCCGAGTCAAAAGAACTACACCACCACATTACACGTAAAAGAATGTAAATTTTTACATTATAAGACACGAGATAAAAGCATATTTTCACGGTTGTATATTACATTATGAAATGTATATTTGCAAAATATATAAATATTTAGATATTAAAATGAAATATCATTTCACCAGATTTCTATTCAATTACAAAAACATAAAAATTAAAAAAAAAAATTTTCAAATTTAAATCATTAAGTAATAACATTTTTATTTACCGATCGATTTTGTTCAAATAGGGTTCTTCCTCTAGCTAACACTAATTTACTCTCCAAATTTCAGTACAATCGGAATTTTCTTTCTTGAGTTATCGTGCTTACAAGAAACGTGACGGACGGACAGACGGACATTTTGAAAGTTGTTCAGAAATCGTTCACTAACACAATGGTATGAAAATTTTTTTGTCTGCGAGCGATATTTACGGTTTTAGAAATGTACCGATCAAATGCAAAATCCGATGACATTTATGTGGCTCTAAAACAATATTTAGAAACATTTATTTTTATCACTAAATCCAGTTTACCATGCACAATGTAGAAGATCGTATCGTATACACGAACTGCTTTTAAAAGAAAATCAGAAATTGTAAATCCTAGTAGAGAGAATACAAGTAAAAAGGGCATTTCTGCAATGTGCTATTTACAAGACAGCCTACCAAATTAAGCCCAGAATTCTAAATGTTTTAGATTTTGGATGGTACCTAAAGGAGGAAATCTTATTTCCAAAGATGATTTTAAAAAGCCCAAAACCCAATTTTATTGAGTTAACTCCATTTTGTAAATGTAAATTATATAACTGTACCACAAGCTGCAAGTGTAGCAAAGCAAACGTGCAATGTAACATAAGTTGTTTATGCGAAGGAAAATGTAATCTTTAGTACCCACTTGCTGTTATAATTAATTATTTTTTAATGTGTATGTTTCGAGATTATCTACATAATTCTATAACATTTAATTGCAAATAGAAACTAAATAATCCGTAGACTCACTTGATCGCTTAAACGACACCACAGATGAGCGACGTTAACAGAAGTTATGCTTTAAATTAATGCGGACGAGTTGCGCAGCCGCATTCAACAGCGTAATCTCGTTACATGAGCCGAATTTCAAAAAAATCTCTTTATAAAAAAGTTTGTTTAAAGAATATGGAACATTTTTCTCGTTTATACTATAACTCTCTCTTTAAAAATAAAAAAGTTATCTCGATCGGGTATTTTTCAATGCAAATTTTAAAAAACCGCTACAATAGAGGGTAATTATATATTTTTTAGGCACTGTATTATTAGTTACACTATATTCTTGGCCGTCAGCCTGTCCAAGAATATTGGAGGGATAATGTGTAAAATATTGGTCTAAATCGGAATTAAAATATAAAAGATATGATGTGTTATGTGCAAAACAAAAATTAACACATAATTTTAAAATTTTTCAAAAAATTTGCGAATTGACCGATTTGGCAATCTCAAATTAACGGGCGAACTCAAAAATCAAATCTAGAAGGTCATTTTACATAATATCATCTGTTTTTTAGGTGGGTGTTCGCGAGTTGTATAGACTACTTTTAAAATGCTTCCTACAGATTGGCTACTCTCCGACTATATCCTTATTTTAGAGTTCACATATAGTTCACACAAATTAGACATTTTAGAAGAAATAATTTATAAAGTAATAATATTTGAGATGCGTACTATAGAGTTAGAAATAGATACCCAAAAAGTTCCCCTCCATTTAGGAACGTTCATTTTTTCGCAAAAAACCACCCCTAACGGGGACTTAAAGCTGGTTTTTCACTTTTATCTTGTAAACCGTTCGTCGGAAGAGAAAAAAGTATAAGAAACAAAAAATTTGTCGTTAAACAGCGAATATTTTAAAACCGCTTACTTTAACGAGGAAAATGCTCAGGAATGAATTTATTGAGCGGAATTCTCTCTACGATGCATGTATAGCGGGTTTTGACGCAAGTGATTTTTATTTATTTTTCCTTTTTTTTTCCACAAAGCTGTATTTTTTTATTTGAGCTCGTTTCCACATCACGTCCGAGGTAGAGCTCGCGGTGCGTATTTTAATGGTTTCCCCTGTAGGCCTATTCCACTAAAATTCTGTCCAACTCGGTGGTATAAATGGGTGCTAAGATGTTGCCTACTTTTTTCCAATCCCAATCCGTTGGTTCCAAGTTTTCTCCTCACCAAGATTGAATTTGGAGAAATACTCTGTAAGAATGTTGACATAATGCCTCAGATGTTGGTGGCAGTCTTGGTAGAATCCCTGCAGTACTGGATTGACCGACCAACTTATTGAAAATAATGAATCTTTGATGATTCTCTTTTTTCGGGGCTTTGTATAATGCAAGCGCAAATTGCTCTCCAGCACTTGTAATTTCTTGTTTCGTTAAGCTACGGATTGTCCGTATATTCAACATATACGGACAATCTCTTCGAGATTTTTCTTTTATTGATGCATTCCACTGTTTGCACTTTTCCTTTACCAAAGAAAGCGGAAGTGGTATCGCATCTGAACGCTTGGACAAACAAAACTGTCTCCTTACAGCTTTTTAAAACTTCCGAGAACTGCAAGTCACGAGAACTGTACGCTTTATTTTCTATTCTTCCCTGAGCTTCTCTTAAGAAACAGATATCTTTATCTTCAGGTGCGCGAGCGATAATCAATGTGAGAAGATCAATATCTTGTCCGACGATGACCAGTGTATCATTTAAATGAGATTCATTTAAGGCGGTTTGAACTATGAGTACGTCAACATCATCGACAGCAGTAATTGTTTTGATTTCCTCGTTTTTAAATCTCTCCACCAATGGTGAAATAAACCGGTCCTTATTTGTGAGATTGTTTATCATTTTATTTTGCGTTTCAGTCAGTGGCGTGTTCTCATTGAAAATAATTTCCGGTGAAATGCGTTTCAAATGTCGCTATTGTCTTTCGATGCTGTTCGTACTGCAGACATTGTCAACACTACGGTCACTTTTTTGCCGTAATGATTAAGGTAATTATTCATGTATGAAATTTTTATTGCCGTAATCCTTCCGGGTATAGCCTGAGGCCGTCCTTATATCTACGTCGGTACTATACATATTTTACGTATAATTATAAACGCATCTGTGTGAAAAAAAGGAAAAAATAAATAAAAATCACCTGCATCAAAACCCGCTATACATGTATATTATAGAGTGAATTCCGCACTATAAATTCATTCCTGAGCATTTTTCTCGTTAGGTTTTAAGGTATTCGCTGTGAAACTTCGAATAGGATTGATTCTTACCTGTGTCCTCTGTTCGGACGCTGTTAGCCCAAATTATATGAGGATAAGCTACAAGGTTAATGAAACATTTTTTATGCAGAATTTAATCACAATTTTTTATTTCCTATGCTTTTTTCTCTTCCGACGAACGGTTTACAAGATAAAAGTGAAAAGCCAGCTTCAAGTCCCCGTTAGAGGTGTTTTTTTTTTGCAAAAAAAGGGACGTTTCACCCCTAAATGGGGGGAACTTTTCTGCTATTTATTTCTAACTCTATCTAGAGTACGCAACTCAAATACTATTACTTTATCAATTATTTCTTCTATTCACTATTTTTTAATCTAATTTGCGTGTACTAATATGCATGATAAGCAATCAAACATGTGCTTTCATCAGTTGACTGTGACCAGTGGCGAATGCAGAGGGGCAAGGGGACAATTCCCCCTCCCAGTGCTACAACTCTCTGACTATTAATTATTACTTCGAGGTTAAGAAGACTGAAAACTTATCTCAGAAATATAACAATCAGAAGTCGCCTTAATAGCTTGCCCCTAAAGTCAAGAGAAGACTAAATATTTAGTAATATACTTATTGTTTCTGTTACTCTGTTTCATTTTATAAGAGAATTTATGTTTCGTTAATTACCTTTAATTAAATAATTCACCAATTTACGCTCTTTACTAATTCTCATTAGTAACTAGAATAATTCTTGATTTCTTTGGCCGTTGGCGCACATCCAAATGCAGATATGCACAGCACTAGAGATGGGTCGTTATCTCTGTAACGCTATTTTGTCGCGGTATTTTTATGTAACGTACCGTCGCGCTACTAAATGCTAAAATAACTGGTTACTCGGAGCGAATGGTTGGTGCCTGACTGCGCCTGCACACAACGCTGCCGGCCAACGTTACCAGCGACCAACCCTTGTAAACTTTAACCAGCGACAAGCTGGAAAGATGTAATGCCGTACCAGAGTAACGAGCTTAATGTTAAGCTCTTTATTGTGGCCCAACTAAACTAAGATAGGTTTATATATAGTGTTGCCAAGCGACTTTTGCATCTTTTGACCTGGCTGTGTATAATTTTCTATCCGTAATAAAAATCCGTAAAATTTGGTGGGTATGTTTTCAGTTTGTCAGAAAAATTAGATGTTTGTTAAATTTTTATTTTAAATAAGTAAGAATTTACAGCACAAATTTTAGGGCCACAGAAATGTGGCATCACTTTTCGAATATCAAATCGTCGATATACCGGTTGCATATATATTGTTTACCATAGATAAAATACCAGTGTTTACTTTTACTGTTTAGTAAGAAAGTGTAAAAACCTAATAAACCTATATAACTATAAATTAACAAGCGTTCCCCGTTCATTGGCGAAGCGCGAATAAGCAACTGCATAGGATAGATTACGTTACATTACATATCCTAGGTACCCTCCGTTTCTGAGTTTGGAAAATACCACACGTTACACGACAAACGCGATCTCTTCTACTCAGTAGGCGCGTTTGATAGAGCGAGCCGGATCATTTTATTTCCGCCGCGTCGTTCCAAAGTAGCGGTATTTTGTCGCGGTATTTCTCTGGAGCGATCGCGATTGTAACGCTACATGAGTGGAACCGCTTTTCCCATCTCTACACAGCACAGCAGCAGCGCAATGAGTCAGTGAGTTGATGTAACAGGCAGGCCTGCCGAGAGGGGGGGGGGTGATGACGACCGGGTTTGTTTGTTTGGAAATGATCAAAATTTGTATTATACTCCCCCGCCATATACTTCTTCGCTAGTCAAAAATGTTTTTAGGAGATATTCCCCTCGCCCCTCGCACGTTAAAAATGTTTGTCGGATTTTTTCTCACCGGGCCCATATTTGGTGTCTACGCTAACTGTGACAACACTTTCAGAGCATAGCAAGAGGAGCTTACTTTTGGGGCCAAATAATTTATGTGCTCTTTAAAATTAATTCTACTATCAATCATTATACTTAAGAATTTTGTGTAAAAAGATGAGGTAATTTCCCCATTGTGTAAATGGATTTTTAATCTTTCTTCTGCCTGGGGTGGTGGAAAATTTTATCATTTTTGTTTTGTCTGCATTTAGCTTTAAATAGTTTTGATCATAGTAAGATTTCACAACATTCACAGTATTTATTATGGATTATTCAAGATTTTGTCTGGTCGTTTCTTTGATAGAAAGAGTGTTATCGTCAGCAAACATGACTACTTTTTGATCAAGATTTTCTGGGAGGTTATTAATGTATAATGGAGTTTACTGCAATATCAAAAAGCTTTTGCAGTCTCCAAAAATAACTTTTAAGCTAACTTTAGGTTTTCTAAGGCCAATATCGGCATAATTAATAAAAAAAAATTACTTGTACTCAGCCTCACATCGTACAAATATCTTGACTTTCTTATAGAAGATATCGAAAATTTTCAAAAACAGGATGGTCGAGGACACAACTTTTCTGAAATATCTATGTGATCTATTTAACCATGACCAAAAGCAACATCTAATTCAAAAACATATGGTCTTAAGAATTTGTTTTATTTTTTTCATTAGAACCGAAAATATTTGGACAAAAGAAATAATCTTTTCAAAATTTTATTAAAAGAAAAATTATTCCTTCACTCTAGCAAAAAATAAAAATTGAAAAAAATTTTAGTAAAAATCTTCTCCGCTTATTTTCTCAAACGTTTAACGTGAGGTCGCGTTTAGGGATTGCATTACCGGTTAACCGGTTAACCGGTTATTAGGACAAAAAACACATGACGATAATTACCGGTAATTTTAATTTTTTACCGGTTATTTCGGTAAATTCTGAACTTACGATATGTCACGTATTCAACGTTTCTATTTATGTCACTGACTAGTATTCACTAAATACAGAGTGACTGTCCCAACACCGAGCACTTTTAACAATAAATAAATAATATTATAAAAAGTAAACTCCAAACACCAAGCCCTAAGAAATACAAGAGAGACATTGACAATATCTTACGACAGAAAATTGAATATTTCACTGCCGCGAATATCCGTGGAATACATTTAGAAGTATGTTATTACCAATTCTTATTAACTTATCGACCCACCAATATCGATTGAGGAGGGGCATTTTCAGCTGGTGGTATTCTATGCACAAATATCAGACGACTAACATATATAGCTTTGAAAAACTAACCCTTTTAACAGGCTATTTTTAAAAAATATTGTATTTTTAGATTAAGTATTCAGTAAATGCCCTATTTGAGTTTATGTTTATAATTTTTGTTATTTAAGTGGATATTTTTGTTATTTACAGAATAATTAGTTATTTAAATTTATTTCATTTATATTTTTTCTTTTTGATAAATTAACTCCTATATAAAAAAGTCACATTTTTGTCACTTTGACAGCGATAAAAAAGGTGCATCGTTTTTTATCACCGATAAAAATGCCTGTTCCTCAAAAGCAGAGTACACCTAGTAGTCGCACGTCACTTTGAAATCTGTACTGTCAGCTATAATTTAAGTATTGTGGAAAATATACTGTAAGATATGAGTCGTTTTGGGAAAATTATAATTATTTTTAATAAATTTTTGTTGTTCGTTCACATTCATATTCTGTCATTAATTTGCCAAAAAATACTCGAGCTTTTCTTTTATGAATAAATTTCTTTTTAACTCAAAATTTTGCCAATCAGTAATTTTGCTCGAAAAACTGACATTTGACAAAATCATTCGACCTCCGGTCTCGCGATTTTTTCATGTCAGTTCTTCTTATAAAATCACTGATTGGCAAAATTATTTCATTACAAAGAGAAATTTATCCAATAAAAAAAAGCTCTTGTGATTTTACTGTTAATAAAAAACCTTTTGTTTGTTCATTATATCACATATAAGTACGTATATAAAAATGTTTTTTGTTAAATTTAGATAATTTTGTATATGGAAAAAGACAATTGCCATTTTCGCCACCCTAATCATCCATTCTAAAAATTACCGGTAAATACCGGTTAACCGGTTATTTACATTTTTATTTACCGATTTACCGGTTATTAAAACTTCCGGTAAATTGCAATCCCTAGTCGCGTTGTCCATCCGGTATCAAATAAAGTGTTTACGTAGTGTTCTACGCGTGCTGCGACTAAGACGAAGAAAGTTTTAGATTAGTGAATGAACAATAAATTAGAAAGTAAAATTTAAAATCCATTGGAAAGTGATACAATCCAAATTGTCTTATGCGATGGCAATGTATTTATTACTTGGACAATGGCCAAGACGCTTACATAGACGATAGAATGTAGAGAGTGAAAGCTATGAATTACAGAGTATTATATAGAAACTCAAGCTAGACTTCCGAGACTCTTGTGTGTAAGATATACATAATAGATGTCATCGTCCCATTGAGAAAAAAGAGAATGGAAAGAATACCACAACTAACATTTAAAAGAACGGTACAAATAATTGACCAACTCGTGTAAACTAACGCAAAAAAATGGCTTACAAATATGTTTTAAAAATATGAATTATTAACTTAAATAAACTGTACCTATTGCTGATGACAACTTGATTTAAGTGATTTTATTATTTTAATATTTTTTAATATTTCAATATTTTCATGTCAATATAATGTGAGTAGTTTCAATCCCGGCATCCCGGACGAATTTGTGGTCCCGAAAATCCCGGGATTTGAAAAATCAATCCCGCGCATTCTGCAGGACTGGAGTATGCTCGGAATTCTCGGAAACGTTGTTTTCAATCAAAATTTGATATAAGCGGCTTTACTGATTTGTTTGCTTCATGTTATTGTATAATATAATATATTATCAACTTAGCAAATATAAATGTCACATACATCATACAGTTGTAAAACAAGAAATGGCGTTATTAATTTAGGAAAAAATTTAAAAATTGCGTATCAGAATTTAACAATTATACCTCCCACAAGTGTAGAGTCGGAGAGGGTCTTTTTTAAAGCTGGTGGGCTCTATACAAAAATCCGATCCAGACTAAGGGACGAAACATTAGATACATTAGTTCTTTAGATCCATTTTTAAAAATAAATTTTAAATTGTTCGTTTTTGTTATCTATTACTATATCATTCAAATAAATAAAACGTATAGTAACGACAAAAAAAAATTTGAAAATTTTTATTGTTCAAATAGGCTTAGAATGTCATGAAACGTCAAATTTTAAATTTGAGCGAAAAGAAAAATTTCTGTCTGTCTGTCGGTCCGTCTGTCTGTCTGTAACTTTTTTTTGTGCGCACGATTACTCTGGAACCATTTAAGATATTGACTTGAAATTTGGTACACGTATGTATTTTAATGTGATCTGGAACTAGATGATTTTCATCTTATTCCGTTGAAGGGCTGAGGGCTAAATTGGGGTAAATTGGTAAATGGGGGTAAATAGGAAAATCAAGCAGGCAGGAGCCCATAAAATTGGTATTTAGTATATACAAGAAGGTCTCAAAAAATGTTTTGGCAATAGTCATCCCCATTATTAAAGAGATGAAAAACAATTGTGATTTAGTGTGTACAAGAACCAAAAACCTCGAAATATTTTTTTACTTCAACCACCCCCACTAGCACTCCCTGTCACCACCACCACCACATTCCATTTTTTATGTACAACGAACGGTTTAGACAAAAATGTGCTTCGAAATTTCCGCGCAAGGCATAATATATATTCTTTTATTTTAATTAAATTTTGGACTTAAGGTTTTTGAACAATTCTGAACAAGTTTCATTGACAACATTTTCCGATAAAAAAATGCCTAATATGATTTCTTGATTTTCTCCGCATATTTTGGTATCGCAGGTGGCTTTGCATTTGTAGGAGGCGAATGTTTTTCTGGACATAAGTGTCATAAGTAGATCATAAGTTATTCTATACTTAAGTAAAATTTGATTCAAATTGAAAAAAAATAAATAAAAAAGTTGGTGTTACCATTTCAAGTGAAACGCACTGTAAATATATAACCAATAAATTTTAATGTGAAGATTTAGCAAATCTTACTATATATGACGGTAAATATATATCGATCAGCTAATAATATACATAGAACAAGCACGTATTCTATGCATGGACTATATGAAATGGAGCATATTATGCCTTGCGCGGAAACTTCGAAGCACATTTTTGTCTAAACCGTTCGTTGTATACAAAAAATGGAAGAGATCATTTTTGTGCAGAATTTCATTATCTTTCATTTTCATAATAACCTCAATTGGCCTCCGAGCCATAGAAAGCGCGATATTCGCAAAAAAAACGTTTTTGTGAACTTTGACCTTGAATAATTTTTTATGCCTAATCCCGTCCCGGGATTGAAAACACTAAATGTGAGCGCCTATCTCATCCCATATACTCCTTGATGATACAAGTTTGTGGTATTTTGTATTTTGTTTTAAAGGCATATTAGTCCAATCAAGGGGGGGGGGGGGGGGGAATTCTCCTCTTCAGGAATGTGTTGGGGGTAGTTAGGAGGTAAACACACTAAAAGTCCCCGTCCCTAGTTTCCGAGTTATTCGCCAGCGAAAATCGATAATTGATAAATAAATTAATTAGGTATCTGAAATTTTTCTATCAAACCGGTTTACCGTGGTCTGCTAATAAATCATAGTCACAAAACAATCTTTATTTTACAACACTCGATGTATTTACTAACGTAATATTTTGTCGAAATCTATACATTTCCTTAAATATATAGTATGACTCACTTAAAATGAAAACATCCTTATAACTTTTTTATTTTGTTTCCGATTTGAATCAAATTTTACTGAAGTATAGAACAAATTAGGATCAACTTATGACCAGAAAATCATTCGCTTGCTACAAAAGGGAAAGACCACTTGCAGTACCAAAATATGCGGAAAAAAATTAAAAATCATATTAGTGGGTCTTGACGAATTTCACGTATCCACCACAAATTGCGGAAACTGAGGATCCCCTTTGCCAGATGAACTTATGTATGAGAAATCCCCCATCAATAACCAAATCAAATTTTGGTATATGTCCGTTTTTGGCGCCGATCCGATGCTTTTTTTTAGAATTTTTAACATTTAAAATGTTTTTATTTTTTCTGCATATTTTTGGTACCGCAGGTGGCTTTGCCTTTGTAGCAAGTAAATGATTTTCTAATCATAAGTAGATCCTATTTTATTCTATACTTCAGTAAAATTTTATTCAAATCAGAAAGAAAATAAAAAAGTTATAGTTATATAGTTATAGTCTTTATTTTAAGTGAGTCACACTGCATATTTAAGGTAATGTATAGATTTCGACAAAATATTACGTTAGTAAATACGTCTAGTGTTGTAAAATAAAGATTGTTTTCTGACTGTGATTTATTAGCAGATCATCACGGTAAACCGCTTTGATAGAAAAATTCCATGTACCTAATTAATTTATTTATTAATTATCGATTATTTTCACTGGCGAATATCTCGGAAACTATAACACATATGAAGAAAATGAATATAGACATACTTGTAGGAAATTTAATTACGTTTAATTTTACATAGATTACCTTTTTCCGTACGACGCATCGTTTCCGAATTATAAGCGAAGAATCGAAAAAAGGGACCTCCCCCACCCCTCAAGCTGCGGGACTAGGGGCGGGGACCTTTAGTATGTTTACCTCCTAACTACCTCTAACACATTCCTGATGAGGAAAATTCTCCCTCCCCCCCCCGCGCAATGTTCTCTACAACTCTTTCGTTGACTGGACCATACAGGGTGCGCCACTTAAAACTCCCCAGGCTTGTAACTTTCTTATGTTTTAAGCGACGACCATGTTGGGATCAAATTGTAGATATTTTTAAGGCATTTAAACATGTGTACAGAGTGATTTAAAAAAAATGTTTTTGAAAAAATTGTTAAGAAAGAAAACTTAATTTCCTTGAATATTTTTTTACCTCACCCTGTACATGAACTGCGTTAATGTTTTCTTATAAACGTTTCAATTAGCTTCAATTTTTGTTATAACGTCATATTCGAAATTCTTTTTGGTTTTGAAGAAAGAAATTAAAAACACTCTTTCCGATTCCAAACTGATTTTTGTTAAAATAACTTTGAAAAGAATATAAATAATAATTTTATGCTTTATTTGTAAAAGACATATCACATACAATATTCAACGTAACGAAACAGTAACAAGAGACAAAAGAAATAAATATTTTTAAAACTTATATTAAAATATACTAAATAGGAAATTGCAAAATTTTTATTTTTTTAAATTTTTTATTTTAATAACGTAAATTGAAGCTAATTAAAACCTTTATAAGAAAACATTAACACAGTTCATGTACATGGTGAGGTAAAAAAATTTTCAAGTTTCCTTTCTTAACAATTTTTTCAAAAAAAATTCTTTTCAATCACTCTGTATGCCTATTTAAAGGTTTTAAAAATGTCTACAATTTGATGTGCCCAGCATGGTCATTGCTTCAAAAATGTAAAAGTTACAAGTGTGGGGAGTTTTAAGTGGCGCACCCTGTATAACACTAAGTTGACTACACACTTGTTAAGCATGTAAAAAATGTCGGCGTGAAATTAACAAATTCCACTATCAGTTTCTAAATCGTATATACTCATCTCTATTTTTACTGTGATCATTTAAGTAACTTATCATGAAGAATACAATTTAATTTTTTAAATTAAAAAAACATGAGACAAAACAAAAAATATTGAGATCAAATGGTAAAAGAAAATTGAATTGCTAATTTCCATGATTTTTTTTTCATCTCTGGCATTCAGAGACATAACAAAAATGAAGAACATGAACAAGGAAACAGTAATTTATATAATGAACAAATATAAAAACAAAAAAACAAAACAAAACATAAATAAATCAAAATGGCATAATACAGCTCTCAAAATTCAAAATCGAGTTCAAAATTGAGATATTAGTTTTAGAGTTTAGAGTTTATACAACCTTCTTCTATACTACCTGATCGGCAATGGTGGTTCTCGCATTTACACATGTCTATGCAATATAAACTACGCGTTGACTAATTGTAAGGAGGCAGAAACATTAAGTAAATTCTGGTTTATTTGGAGCAGATCACTAGAACACAAGCATTTTCATTTTCCAGCTGTAATTTGAAATATATACCGATTCGGGTGCGGTATTGTATCTTGGCTACACTTCGTACAACGTTGTAAATGGGACCTAATAAGTAGGGCAAAGCTACTTGTAAAACCGTAAATCAACCGTAGAGAAAAAAAAACCTGTTGGTTAGTCATACAATTCTGAATGACTTTCAAAATGTTCGTCATATGTCCGTCTGTACGCCCGTCTGTCTGACTGTCTGTCTGTCTGTCTGTCTGTCCATCCTTTACGTTTCTTGTGAGCATGATAACTTAACAAAAAGAAGTCCGATTTTATTGAAATTTGAGCAGTAAGTTAGTGTTAGCTACACCTATATTGATATTGAAAAAAATCGATCAGTAAATATAAAAGTTATGTAACAATTTATTTTAAAGAAATGCACATGAAGAGTGTTGCAACACCTTTGACAAGATTCTATAAATAAAAATATGCTACATAGTATACTAACTAACGTTTCGACAATCAAGATGGCATCATCGGGAGATAATTAAAATAGCAAGTAAGACAATTAAACCTACAATCTTATCAACGGTTATAACTCTCTTCACCTGTAATTTTTCTCATAAAAGAGACAATCGGACAAACGGACAGACTGTCAAACAAACTGACATAAGAAGTTGTTCAAGATTCTATGGCTAACACGATAATATGAATTTTATTTGCAGTTTCAGAAATGTGTCGATCAAATGCAATATAGCCTTGAGCGATAAGTACTTATATGAAAAAAAGTACTTATATTACATTTTTTGTACAAAATTTTATAAGATCTATTTTTTATAGGAAGCATAATTTCGATATCGATAATGGTTAGCGAAACATAAACAAAAACTGAATCGCAGCACCATTTTTCCAAGATGGCGGCTCAAGCATAAGATATAGCGTTGAGGACTTTTAGTATGTTTAACAGAAGGCCTTAGTGAATATTTTTGTCAAGTTTCTAACTTATTTTCCGTCTAATTCTCTATTTTTGACTGGAGTATTAAGCCAATCCAAAGAGTTGATTGAACGAACTCAAAAAAAAAACATACATACGGGTAGACTTAAGAATCTCTTTTAAATTTTTAAAATCGGTCAAAATGTATTACTATTTTCAGAAATACTAATTAATATGTTTATGTTTAACATACGCATGAAGGTCAAAATATCACCTAATTTAGCTGCATGTATTCTCGATGATTTAATGTATTTTTTTATCAGCGAGTTAGTGTAGTGATAACATTATATATTTTTCAATGCAAACATTATTTTAATTTATGTTAATGCATGTCTGAATGAGCGACCATAAATTGTCAGTTGTTATACCAAAGTATATTCATGATTATGATCGGACAGATTTTTTAAAACTTAAAATTTGATAATAAAACAAAGGGTGTCAACGGAATCATCAGGCAAGCCATAGTTTGCAGTTTTCAAGGTATAAGAGCAAAACTTTGCAGGAATAATATATACCGATGCCCAATTTACCATTATTTCACACTTTTCAATCACTTCCCGTTTCCTGGGAAATGACCCTAACTTTTTATATTCTTACATGTATATTCTTACATATTTTGTTTCCGCAGTCGATTTTAGGTACGACTGCGCAGTAAAAAAAATGAGACTAATTTTTTAGGGCCGTTTTAACCTCCCCACAAAATTATGGGAGGTTACTAAAATTGGTCCAAAATCGAGAATCGAGATAACATCAAATCTTTACGTTTTGAGGTCCCAGGAACCCAAAAAAGTGATTTTTGAAAAATGTCTGTGTGTGTGTGTGTGTGTGTATTTGTGTACGCGTGTTAGCACGATAGAGGCGAAACTATTAAACGGATTTGGATGAAACTTTGCATGGGAGTTTCTGTAGCGCTCGAGAAGATCTGAAAGCATTTTGGTTGAGATCGGATTACATTTAATGCCGCTTTGACACAACAAGTTGTTTATTTTACACTAACTTTAAATTTGTAATCGAACCATTGAAAAGTAGATAAAATTCTGATTTCAACGATATATCACACAAGCATTTTTTTGATTTGTTACCGTGAAAATTAAAAACAAAATAACAATCTATAAATAGAGTCATGCTTCTTGTGTCATATATTCTACAACTTAAAGTAACTCTTTGAATAGATTAGTGTGCTGAAGCGCGAGACTATAACCGCAACATAACTCGAATCAGACAGCATAATGCCATACTTTTCGATATCAGACACCCCCTACCATACCAGGCGTTGCCTATTTTCCGGCAACTCCCTTAGCCAAACTTTCCCTTACCATAACTTATTTCTATCCTACTCCTTATCTTTCCTCAACTTTGCAACTTTACAATCCCCTCTTCCTTATTTATATTTGTTCAATTTTGTTCTTATACTTTTTGTTCTTTTGTCCTTCTTGTTTCTAAATTCCGTCTAGGCCGAAATATTCCCTAAAAATCCAAATATGTTAAGCCACACCTTTTATCCACTACACCTTCCTGGCAGGAACACCACCAGTGTGGAATTGCTTCGAGTGGGTTTTTTCGTTGAGCTCTGTTTTCCTGTGTCAGGAATTAAAATTCCGAGGTGTTCGTCTGCGCACGAAACCGCTAGTTTTAATTATTTTTGTGTACTATTATTCACTCAAATTGTTAATTTTAAGCTTTATTCTTAGGCAAGAGTTTTAACATTTCATTTTCAACTGAAGCCAAACCGGACCTGCCTCGCCGAGCCCAACACCCAGCACGGCGCTGTGCGTCGTGGCTGCTAGCTGGCTCCGGGCCAGACTCCGGGGAGGTAACATACCCTTAATTTTAATAAACTTATTGCTTGCTTGCTTGCGCGAGACTATAAATTTTAAACTTGTGGTTCGCAGGTTCCAATCCTATCGATCGCAAGATTTTTTTTTTCACATAAAAAAATTATTTCAACTTAATAAATATAATTAAACGAGATCGTTAATATTTTGTGCTCCTTTCGGCTTCAAAATCCACCGAGTGGGGAGGTTCCACCGCTTGCAGTAGCTGCCGATTTTTATTTTTGCATCTAGAGTGCAGTGAATAAACTCAAATCAATCTAAAGGGCCAAAACAAAAAGAGACAAATGTAAATGTGAGATTTTTCGAATCGGTTTAGTATCTACGACAAACCAAAATTTCCAAAATCACTAATTTGTAATTAAGTCAACTTTTTCAAATGATCTTTCAGACACCTAGTAGTTAAATACTAATCTTCATGACAAATCCAATGATAACTTCAACTTGAAATCGAAAAATCCAAATACATAAGTCCTTTGGTGAGCAATAATTTAAAAAATCTAGAAAATACCTTATCAACTGCAGAGCTGGGTCGGATACAGTTAGAATGATATTCGAATAACGGATACGGTTACATTAAATGTATTCGAATACCAGAGACAAGATTATATTCGAATACTCTTTTCGGATACGGATACCGGATACTTTTCTATCGTTTGTGAAAAAAATATTTTATGAAATTAAGTTTTCTTTAAAGCTGTCCGAGAAGCTATCCGTTTCTTTTAAATAAAGATAGGTATGTAGTAACCGTTCCAAGGAAATGAATATTTTTCTTGAAGTGCCTTTGGGTATTTTATTTGTTTTTTTTTTGTAAAAAAACAAAACAAAGTCCACCAACACCAAATTATTTTTTTCTGAAATCGGTCAAGAATTTCTACTTTCCCGGCCTGTTTTTTATATATATATTTTAGACAGTAAATAATAAAACAATACAACAACAACAATAAAAATTCCTTAAATTATGATAATATGGATTGCAATTTCAGAAAAAATAGTATGAGCACTTCGTAGTAAAAGCACATTCCCGAACTCCATTGCTTGTTGGCCTCGAATTAAAGCCTCGGCCTCTCGGCCAACAATTTACATCGTCGTCCGGAAATGTATTGCTTTTACTACTAGAAACACAATGTACTATTAAGTGCAAAAGACATCTAGAAAAATAAATGTATTTAACATTTTAACGAAAACTAAAACATATGTTATACGGAGTCATTCTTTATAGAAAGCTTTGCTTATACTGATAAGTTCTTAACTACTTTAACTATACTTGTAATGCTGATATAACGTACAAGGTGGTAAAATAAGAAAACTTGAAATTTTTGCGAGAATAAAATACCAGTTGTTGAAATTGAAGCAAAAGTTTAAAATCTTATAGGAAAAATTGTTCCTAATGTCGATGGAAGTTCAGATATGAGATTTGATTTAAATTATCTAGTTTTTTTGGCAAGATTAAATTAATTTTGCAAAAGTAACTCAAGAGAGTGGATGATTTATTAATTTGTTTAATAAAATAATCACGAAACAATCACTTTTATACTGTTCATGTTATCAAATAAATTAGCCACTTTGTCACTTTGATTAACTTTGTAAAATTACTTTAATCTTAATAGGCCAGGCAATGAATGCTCAAAAAGGGTGTAGAGGGAAATTTTAGGGACAGAAAATTTGACTTGGGAACTTCAAACATTCAAAATGTTTTTATTTTTTTCAGCATATTTTGGCACCACAGAAGGCTATGCCTTTGTAGCAGGCGAATGTTTTTCTGGTTATAAGTAGATTCTAATTCGTTCTATACTAGAGTAAAGTTTGATTCAAATCGGAAACAAAATAAAAAAGTTATAAGGGCGTCTTCATTTTAAGTGTTGTAAAATAAAGATTGTTTTGTGACTGTGATTTATTAGCAGATCACGGTAAACCGCTTTGATAGAAATATTCAAGGTACCTAATACTTTTTTTTTAATTATCTATTTTGGCTGGCGAATATCTCGTAAATTATAACACATAGGAAGAAAATGGTTATAAACATTCTTGTAGGAAATTTAATTATGTTTAATTTTGGATAGATTACCTTTTTCCATACGACGCATAGTTTCCGAGATATAAGCGAAAAACCAAAAAATGGGACCTTCCTTTAAAGAGCCCCCCTCCTCCCCGCTCACCACCTAGGAGTGGGGACTTTTGATATGTTCATCTCCAGACTAGTCCAAACAAAGTTCCGAAGTCAAATTTTCTATCCCTAAAATTTCCCTCTATAATCATTCGTTGCTTGGCCTATAAACATACCAAAAAAAAAAAAAACCATATCTGAACTTCTCTTTCAACATTAGAAACAATCTTTCCTATAATATTTTCAATTTTTACTTGATAGCCGGAGACCGAGACCCTCGAAATATGCAAAATAAAATTGGCCTATGCAACTCGCGAACACACAAAAACTGAAGTCATATTCTTATGTAAAATGACCTGCCGAATTCGAATATGGAGGTCGCGATTTGGTTTGGAATTGCGAAATCGGAGAAAATTGCACTTTTCCACTTTTCTATGAATTTCCGCAAAAATACAATATTTTACGTTTCTTATCCGATAACTTTGTTAATAACAATTAACTCGGCTTGAAAATTTGGGCACATATATTTTGAAATATGATGAATCGATTGTCATACATAAAATTATATTAAAGATAAAGTATCTGGTGGAAAAAAAAATTTACCCGAGATCACATGAATTTTTCAGTAGCGACATTGAAAAAGTCTGTACCGAGGAAACTTTTTTATTATTGAATATAGAGTACTAGTAGAAGCGAGCGAAATGCAGTTTAAGGTCTGAATTAATTTTTGAAAAACATAAAATTGTTGTTTACAACAGTTTGATGGTCATAAAAGTGTAATAAGCTTGAGGTGTGTATGCGCTGCATTAAATTATGGGTGCATCTTGCACCAGACAGCGTAGAGAACATGAAATGACACGGTACGGCATTCGTTTCGAGATATATTGATAAAGTAATATTGATAATATTATACTGGGTAATAAGGCTTGCAAATACAGGTTTTTAAATTGAAGAATATTAGCTTTGTTTTGTTTCTTTGAAGTATTAGGTTTTTTTTTAAATCTAACGTACAGAAATTGTGATATTTCAAATCATTTGCTGTCATGTCTATTCAACTGTCGCCGAATTCTTGAATGCCATATAGTGTTTTCTCGTCATTAAATTCCTCAGCTTTCTGGAAAATTTCGTTTCGCCGGTTAAATGACCCTACATACAGTTGCTTTCAGTTTCCTTTAATGTCGCATTCTTTATTGCAAATAAGAAATTTTTTATGTCCGTAGACATACTCAACCTTGTTTATAATTTCGAAGTAGTGCTTTTATTGTAGGTATTTTTCATAAGAACATGTATGTCTTAATAAAAAATCCTCGTATACGATCTTCTACACTGGGCGTGATAAACGGGATTCTTAGAAAAAAAAAATTCTTATTTTCACATGCGCTCTCAAGGCCTTTTGTATAGTTTTCTTCTGTAACATTTTGAACAGTTTGAGGTTCCTGCCTGACATACAATACACTGATTAAAGCCATTGCTAACCACAGATAGAGCTAAAAAATTATATTTGGGAATGTGCACATGTTTACAGTAAAAATTTCTCACCCGATTTCTTCATGTTATACCAATACGGCGAATCATAAATAAACCACTTGAAAATATTGAGAATATTATATATTTTTTTAAATACAACAATGTTTACAATAATATATTCTAAAAAAAGTAACAGCAGTGAACTATAGCACTCCTTACTCACATAGAACGTATTAAAATGGAAACTATCTGTTGCCCGATACGGTTATAGATTGCGAGCCAGAGCGCCGCGCGGTCGTGTAACATGAATCATATTCATGTTACATGACCTTTTTCTCACTTAATATACATTTTATGAAAAAATGCTCCAAATAAAAAAACTTCCTCATTTCATTAGCTACAGCCTACTTGCTTACAGTATGCAGTTATTTTCAAAAATAAAAAACTTACCTCAATCCACACTTTATCGCTGTAAAGTATACAAAAGTGGTAACTCTTTCATTTACGAAGGCGTAGAGGGGCCAATAAAAATTTTCGCAAGTTTCAACCAAAATTCACTTTGATTGTTTCAATTTTAACTAAACGATTGTAACTTCGACCTACAATTGTAACTTCGACTTACAATTGTAATTTCGTACTTACAATTGTAACTTCGACCTACAATTGCAACTCCGACCTACTTGTAACTTCAACAACCTACAATAATATCGTTGATGCGATCGTTGATGAAAGAATGTAGAAGAACACATTACCGTGCGTGACGTGACACTAATTTATTTATTAAGAGGCGCGTTCTGCCCCTTCCACTCCCAAGCGGATTCGAGATAAGATATAACTCTATAGAGAAGTAATAGGCCAAGGCTGCACTACCTTAGATTAACAGCGACGCTCTTGTCTAATAAAAAATTTATTTTCCTTCCTCTAATAAGAATTTGGTCTTTCTCTTTGACGGGATCCCACTTATTCACCTACTAATAATGGATTCTACAGCTAAATTTCCTGAAAAATCGCATAAAAAAATTCCTATCGAGCTCCCGTAAGCCGACTAGAACACTGAGTTTCAAGTTTGCGGAATCATGAGACTTCGATTAACTCAGTGTTTCCGATCTTCCAAATGAAAATCCGCAAGTGATTAAGAAACTAGCAACAAGTCATAATATCAATAAAATGCAAATAGTTCAAAGAATACCATTTATTTAAGTACAGTGAAATTCTGCAATATCCTATCCAATAAATTATATAATGTGAAAGAATCACGCCTCCCCAACTAAGGCAAGATAAATTTTACCATACAAATGAGAGCGTGCGCTAACAATCGATTTGGTAGAAAAGATTCATGCAACTTCCCCAGAATATAATGCAAGCTTTTTAAAATTTATGAATTTTGGTAATTATGGTAATTATGGCTGACTGAAAATAATATAAAAATATTTTACTTAAAAATCTTGGTTCGCTTTTGATTAGCTTTAAAGTTCTATATCGTGATTATATTATTCACAACGAACGGAGTTCGACTAATACATAAGTTTAATAACGTTAGGTCAGTCTCATGACTTACTAGTCCCCATGTATGTTCAATACAGAGAAAAAGACACCGTCTCGCCTTCGAGCAAGTTTTTGGCAAAATGGATTTTTGTCTTACTTATGCACAAGGCGGTTTTCTTTATAACTTTATCATAACTTTATCATTTGGCTTTCCTACCGTCGCTTTGTATTGATCATCCAACTTTTTTTATGTGAGAAACCGGCCTTGTCTCTTTTTACTGTTTTCTGCCAATATTTGCCTACAGACGCCACGGGCCTTCGACACATTTGTCGATTTCATCCTTTTTTGATACGTAACATAGTTAAAATTTTATATTCATTCTTATGAATGATATCCATAATGACTGTATATTGTCTTTTATGGAGGAATTAAAAAAAAATATTTATTATTCCTTGACCAAAAATTATACTTTTATTTTTGGTTCATTTTTTCATGACCACGATATACTTTCACTCTCAGGACCTTGACCAAAACATACTTTCCTAAGTAAAAATTCGGTGTTTCTTCAAATTTTTACCTGGTTGTGTCTTATGTCTGAACGAATTCATATCGTTCTTTTTATACTAGCTTATGGCTCTGAAACCTTTCAGACTTGTATGTTATGATCGAAAATGTCTTTAAATGAACTTTTTACCTAAGTCGAATTTTTATTTTGCCTTCGACTTAAATCGATTATGGGAGGTTCTACAACAAGAACAGAACTACGAACAGAACTTGGCGCATTTATTCTCTATCATCTGGATAATAATTGTAAATCGAAGTTACAATTGTAGATCGTATCTACAATTGTAAGTCGAAGTTACAATTGTAGGTCGAAGTTACAATTGTAACTTCGGACTTACAATTGTAACTTCGACCTACAATTGTAACTTCGACTTACAATTGTAGATATGATCTACAATTGTAACTTCGATTTACAATTATTATCCAGATGATAGAGAATAAATGCGCCAAGTTCTGTTCGTAGTTCTGTTCTTGTTGTAGAACCTCCCATAATCGATTTAAGTCGAAGGCAAAATAAAAATTCGACTTAGGTAAAAAGTTCATTTAAAGACATTTTCGATCATAACATACAAGTCTGAAAGGTTTCAGAGCCATAAGCTAGTATAAAAAGAACGATATGAATTCGTTCAGACATAAGACACAACCAGGTAAAAATTTGAAGAAACACCGAATTTTTACTTAGGAAAGTATGTTTTGGTCCAGGTCCTGAGAGTGAAAGTATATCGTGGTCATGAAAAAATGAACCAAAAATAAAAGTATAATTTTTGGTCAAGGAATAATAAATATTTTTTTTTAATTCCTCCATAAAAGACAATATACAGTCATTATGGATATCATTCATAAGAATGAATATAAAATTTTAACTATGTTACGTATCAAAAAAGGATGAAATCGACAAATGTGTCGAAGGCCCGTGGCGTCTGTAGGCAAATATTGGCAGAAAACAGTAAAAAGAGACAAGGCCGGTTTCTCACATAAAAAAAGTTGGATGATCAATACAAAGCGACGGTAGGAAAGCCAAATGATAAAGTTATGATAAAGTTATAAAGAAAACCGCCTTGTGCATAAGTAAGACAAAAATCCATTTTGCCAAAAACTTGCTCGAAGGCGAGACGGTGTCTTTTTCTCTGTATTGAACATACATGGGGACTAGTAAGTCGTGAGACTGACCTAACGTTATTAAACTTATGTATTAGTCGAACTCCGTTCGTTGTGAATAATATAATCACGATATAGAACTTTAAAGCTAATCAAAAGCGAACCAAGATTTTTAAGTAAAATATTTTTATATTATTTTCAGTCAGCCATAATTACCATAATTACCAAAATTCATAAATTTTAAAAAGCTTGCATTATATTCTGGGGAAGTTGCATGAATCTTTTCTACCAAATCGATTGTTAGCGCACGCTCTCATTTGTATGGTAAAATTTATCTTGCCTTAGTTGGGGAGGCGTGATTCTTTCACATTATATAATTTATTGGATAGGATATTGCAGAATTTCACTGTACTTAAATAAATGGTATTCTTTGAACTATTTGCATTTTATTGATATTATGACTTGTTGCTAGTTTCTTAATCACTTGCGGATTTTCATTTGGAAGATCGGAAACACTGAGTTAATCGAAGTCTCATGATTCCGCAAACTTGAAACTCAGTGTTCTAGTCGGCTTACGGGAGCTCGATAGGAATTTTTTTATGCGATTTTTCAGGAAATTTAGCTGTAGAATCCATTATTAGTAGGTGAATAAGTGGGATCCCGTCAAAGAGAAAGACCAAATTCTTATTAGAGGAAGGAAAATAAATTTTTTATTAGACAAGAGCGTCGCTGTTAATCTAAGGTAGTGCAGCCTTGGCCTATTACTTCTCTATAGAGTTATATCTTATCTCGAATCCGCTTGGGAGTGGAAGGGGCAGAACGCGCCTCTTAATAAATAAATTAGTGTCACGTCACGCACGGTAATGTGTTCTTCTACATTCTTTCATCAACGATCGCATCAACGATATTATTGTAGGTTGTTGAAGTTACAAGTAGGTCGGAGTTGCAATTGTAGGTCGAAGTTACAATTGTAAGTACGAAATTACAATTGTAAGTCGAAGTTACAATTGTAGGTCGAAGTTACAATCGTTTAGTTAAAATTGAAACAATCAAAGTGAATTTTGGTTGAAACTTGCGAAAATTTTTATTGGCCCCTCTACGCCTTCGTAAATGAAAGAGTTACCACTTTTGTATACTTTACAGCGATAAAGTGTGGATTGAGGTAAGTTTTTTATTTTTGAAAATAACTGCATACTGTAAGCAAGTAGGCTGTAGCTAATGAAATGAGGAAGTTTTTTTATTTGGAGCATTTTTTCATAAAATGTATATTAAGTGAGAAAAAGGTCGTGTAACATGAATATGATTCATGTTACACGACCGCGCGGCGCTCTGGCTCGCAATCTATAACCGTATCGGGCAACAGATAGTTTCCATTTTAATACGTTCTATGTGAGTAAGGAGTGCTATAGTTCACTGCTGTTACTTTTTTTAGAATATATTATTGTAAACATTGTTGTATTTAAAAAAATATATAATATTCTCAATATTTTCAAGTGGTTTATTTATGATTCGCCGTATTGGTATAACATGAAGAAATCGGGTGAGAAATTTTTACTGTAAACATGTGCACATTCCCAAATATAATTTTTTAGCTCTATCTGTGGTTAGCAATGGCTTTAATCAGTGTATTGTATGTCAGGCAGGAACCTCAAACTGTTCAAAATGTTACAGAAGAAAACTATACAAAAGGCCTTGAGAGCGCATGTGAAAATAAGAATTTTTTTTTTCTAAGAATCCCGTTTATCACGCCCAGTGTAGAAGATCGTATACGAGGATTTTTTATTAAGACATACATGTTCTTATGAAAAATACCTACAATAAAAGCACTACTTCGAAATTATAAACAAGGTTGAGTATGTCTACGGACATAAAAAATTTCTTATTTGCAATAAAGAATGCGACATTAAAGGAAACTGAAAGCAACTGTATGTAGGGTCATTTAACCGGCGAAACGAAATTTTCCAGAAGGCTGAGGAATTTAATGACGAGAAAATACTATATGGCATTCAAGAATTCGGCGACAGTTGAATAGACATGACAGCAAATGATTTGAAATATCACAATTTCTGTACGTTAGATTTAAAAAAAAACCTAATACTTCAAAGAAACAAAACAAAGCTAATATTCTTCAATTTAAAAACCTGTATTTGCAAGCCTTATTACCCAGTATAATATTATCAATATTACTTTATCAATATATCTCGAAACGAATGCCGTACCGTGTCATTTCATGTTCTCTACGCTGTCTGGTGCAAGATGCACCCATAATTTAATGCAGCGCATACACACCTCAAGCTTATTACACTTTTATGACCATCAAACTGTTGTAAACAACAATTTTATGTTTTTCAAAAATTAATTCAGACCTTAAACTGCATTTCGCTCGCTTCTACTAGTACTCTATATTCAATAATAAAAAAGTTTCCTCGGTACAGACTTTTTCAATGTCGCTACTGAAAAATTCATGTGATCTCGGGTAAATTTTTTTTTCCACCAGATACTTTATCTTTAATATAATTTTATGTATGACAATCGATTCATCATATTTCAAAATATATGTGCCCAAATTTTCAAGCCGAGTTAATTGTTATTAACAAAGTTATCGGATAAGAAACGTAAAATATTGTATTTTTGCGGAAATTCATAGAAAAGTGGAAAAGTGCAATTTTCTCCGATTTCGCAATTCCAAACCAAATCGCGACCTCCATATTCGAATTCGGCAGGTCATTTTACATAAGAATATGACTTCAGTTTTTGTGTGTTCGCGAGTTGCATAGGCCAATTTTATTTTGCATATTTCGAGGGTCTCGGTCTCCGGCTATCAAGTAAAAATTGAAAATATTATAGGAAAGATTGTTTCTAATGTTGAAAGAGAAGTTCAGATATGTTTTTTTTTTTTTTGGTATGTTTATAGGCCAAGCAACGAATGATTATAGAGGGAAATTTTAGGGATAGAAAATTTGACTTCGGAACTTTGTTTGGACTAGTCTGGAGATGAACATATCAAAAGTCCCCACTCCTAGGTGGTGAGCGGGGAGGAGGGGGGCTCTTTAAAGGAAGGTCCCATTTTTTGGTTTTTCGCTTATATCTCGGAAACTATGCGTCGTATGGAAAAAGGTAATCTATCCAAAATTAAACATAATTAAATTTCCTACAAGAATGTTTATAACCATTTTCTTCCTATGTGTTATAATTTACGAGATATTCGCCAGCCAAAATAGATAATTAAAAAAAAAGTATTAGGTACCTTGAATATTTCTATCAAAGCGGTTTACCGTGATCTGCTAATAAATCACAGTCACAAAACAATCTTTATTTTACAACACTTAAAATGAAGACGCCCTTATAACTTTTTTATTTTGTTTCCGATTTGAATCAAACTTTACTCTAGTATAGAACGAATTAGAATCTACTTATAACCAGAAAAACATTCGCCTGCTACAAAGGCATAGCCTTCTGTGGTGCCAAAATATGCTGAAAAAAATAAAAACATTTTGAATGTTTGAAGTTCCCAAGTCAAATTTTCTGTCCCTAAAATTTCCCTCTACACCCTTTTTGAGCATTCATTGCCTGGCCTATTAAGATTAAAGTAATTTTACAAAGTTAATCAAAGTGACAAAGTGGCTAATTTATTTGATAACATGAACAGTATAAAAGTGATTGTTTCGTGATTATTTTATTAAACAAATTAATAAATCATCCACTCTCTTGAGTTACTTTTGCAAAATTAATTTAATCTTGGTGCCAAAAAAACTAGATAATTTAAATCAAATCTCATATCTGAACTTCCATCGACATTAGGAACAATTTTTCCTATAAGATTTTAAACTTTTGCTTCAATTTCAACAACTGGTATTTTATTCTCGCAAAAATTTCAAGTTTTCTTATTTTACCACCTTGTACGTTATATCAGCATTACAATTATAGTTAAAGTAGTTAAGAACTTATCAGTATAAGCAAAGCTTTCTATAAAGAATGACTCCGTATAACATATGTTTTAGTTTTCGTTAAAATGTTGAATACATTTATTTTTCTAGATGTCTTTTGCACTTAATAGTACATTGTGTTTCTAGTAGTAAAAGCAATACATTTCCGGACGACGATGTAAATTGTTGGCCGAGAGGCCGAGGCTTTAATTCGAGGCCAACAAGCAATGGAGTTCGGGAATGTGCTTTTACTACGAAGTGCTCATACTATTTTTTCTGAAATTGCAATCCATATTATCATAATTTAAGGAATTTTTATTGTTGTTGTTGTATTGTTTTATTATTTACTGTCTAAAATATATATATAAAAAACAGGCCGGGAAAGTAGAAATTCTTGACCGATTTCAGAAAAAAATAATTTGGTGTTGGTGGACTTTGTTTTGTTTTTTTACAAAAAAAAAACAAATAAAATACCCAAAGGCACTTCAAGAAAAATATTCATTTCCTTGGAACGGTTACTACATACCTATCTTTATTTAAAAGAAACGGATAGCTTCTCGGACAGCTTTAAAGAAAACTTAATTTCATAAAATATTTTTTTCACAAACGATAGAAAAGTATCCGGTATCCGTATCCGAAAAGAGTATTCGAATATAATCTTGTCTCTGGTATTCGAATACATTTAATGTATCCGTATCCGTTATTCGAATATCATTCTAACTGTATCCGACCCAGCTCTGCAGTTGATAAGGTATTTTCTAGATTTTTTAAATTATTGCTCACCAAAGGACTTATGTATTTGGATTTTTCGATTTCAAGTTGAAGTTATCATTGGATTTGTCATGAAGATTAGTATTTAACTACTAGGTGTCTGAAAGATCATTTGAAAAAGTTGACTTAATTACAAATTAGTGATTTTGGAAATTTTGGTTTGTCGTAGATACTAAACCGATTCGAAAAATCTCACATTTACATTTGTCTCTTTTTGTTTTGGCCCTTTAGATTGATTTGAGTTTATTCACTGCACTCTAGATGCAAAAATAAAAATCGGCAGCTACTGCAAGCGGTGGAACCTCCCCACTCGGTGGATTTTGAAGCCGAAAGGAGCACAAAATATTAACGATCTCGTTTAATTATATTTATTAAGTTGAAATAATTTTTTTATGTGAAAAAAAAAATCTTGCGATCGATAGGATTGGAACCTGCGAACCACAAGTTTAAAATTTATAGTCTCGCGCAAGCAAGCAAGCAATAAGTTTATTAAAATTAAGGGTATGTTACCTCCCCGGAGTCTGGCCCGGAGCCAGCTAGCAACCACGACGCACAGCGCCGTGCTGGGTGTTGGGCTCGGCGAGGCAGGTCCGGTTTGGCTTCAGTTGAAAATGAAATGTTAAAACTCTTGCCTAAGAATAAAGCTTAAAATTAACAATTTGAGTGAATAATAGTACACAAAAATAATTAAAACTAGCGGTTTCGTGCGCAGACGAACACCTCGGAATTTTAATTCCTGACACAGGAAAACAGAGCTCAACGAAAAAACCCACTCGAAGCAATTCCACACTGGTGGTGTTCCTGCCAGGAAGGTGTAGTGGATAAAAGGTGTGGCTTAACATATTTGGATTTTTAGGGAATATTTCGGCCTAGACGGAATTTAGAAACAAGAAGGACAAAAGAACAAAAAATATAAGAACAAAATTGAACAAATATAAATAAGGAAGAGGGGATTGTAATGTTGCAAAGTTGAGGAAAGATAAGGAGTAGGATAGAAATAAGTTATGGTAAGGGAAAGTTTGGCTAAGGGAGTTGCCGGAAAATAGGCAACGCCTGGTATGGTAGGGGGTGTCTGATATCGAAAAGTATGGCATTATGCTGTCTGATTCGAGTTATGTTGCGGTTATAGTCTCGCGCTTCAGCACACTAATCTATTCAAAGAGTTACTTTAAGTTGTAGAATATATGACACAAGAAGCATGACTCTATTTATAGATTGTTATTTTGTTTTTAATTTTCACGGTAACAAATCAAAAAAATGCTTGTGTGATATATCGTTGAAATCAGAATTTTATCTACTTTTCAATGGTTCGATTACAAATTTAAAGTTAGTGTAAAATAAACAACTTGTTGTGTCAAAGCGGCATTAAATGTAATCCGATCTCAACCAAAACGCTTTCAGATCTTCTCGAGCGCTACAGAAACTCCCATGCAAAGTTTCATCCAAATCCGTTTAATAGTTTCGCCTCTATCGTGCTAACACGCGTACACAAATACACACACACACACACACACAGACATTTTTCAAAAATCACTTTTTTGGGTTCCTGGGACCTCAAAACGTAAAGATTTGATGTTATCTCGATTCTCGATTTTGGACCAATTTTAGTAACCTCCCATAATTTTGTGGGGAGGTTAAAACGGCCCTAAAAAATTAGTCCCATTTTTTTTACTGCGCAGTCGTACCTTATCATCTGGATAATAATTGTAAATCGAAGTTACAATTGTAGATCGTATCTACAATTGTAAGTCGAAGTTACAATTGTAGGTCGAAGTTACAATTGTAAGTCCGAAGTTACAATTGTAGGTCGAAGTTACAATTGTAGGACGAAGTTACAATTGTAATTCCGAAGTTAAAATTGAAGGTCGAAGTTACAATCGTTTAGTTAAAATTGCAACAAAGTGAATTTTGGTTGAAACTTGTGAAAATTTTTATTGGCCCTTCTACACCTTCGTATTCATTAATACTTATTTATTTTTCAGTCACACCAAAACATATATTGTTTTGCATACACCGTTGGAAAGTGAAAGATTTGACTATTGAAATGCTAAAATATCAAATTTTTATGACAACGAATAACAGATATAGAGGAGTGGGAACATTAAAAATGCGAAAATAGTGCTTTTCGTAAAAAGTATGAAAAAGTGCAATTTTTTCCAATTTCGCAATTCCAAAACAGAGCGCGATCACAAAAATGTTTTGTGAGGTGTTTTTACATGAGAATCAACTGTCTGTTTTTGTGTGTTCGAGAGTTGCATAGCATGTGTCGAATTCAGAGGTCTCTCTCCGGCTACAGTACTTTATTCTTGTAACAATTTAAAATTTTCGTATTTTTTAACCACTCTACGTTATATCGATATTCCAACTATAGCTAAAAGGACTTTTCAGAATATACATATATATATTTTTATGGTATTCGGATATTTCCAGTATTCGAATATTTTTATTGTATTCGGCTACTTTTAGTGTATTCGAATACAATCGGTGTATTCGGATACTTTTATTTGTATTCGAATACTTTTATCAGTATTGAAATGTTCTGTACGAAATGAGTTATTTTAACAATAAAAAAAAACATATCCAAATTGAAAGATTAATTGAAAGGCATATGTTCAAAGTGCACACCACACAATTTAACGATAAAGAGCAAACTGTAAACACTTATTAAGTTAACAATACACACGAGTCTTATTATTTGCCAAACTTATTTGTGTTTCCACAGCACACTTAAATATCGTATTTGTTTTAAGATAATTTCGAAATTTCAAAATTTTGATATAATTTGCTTTCTTTACAAACATTTACCAACGTTTTTGTTATGATTGAGAAATATCTCGATTATTACATTATGCTTAAATTTTAGCGAACTAAATCCTGCAAAATTTTGACGCAAAATATTCGTTTAAACTGCTAAAAATCAAATGAGATTTCTAAATTTCAATCGCTTATTGTTATGTGCATAGACGCGTAGGAGGGCATTTTTTTTACAAAATGTATTTACATGTATATTTTACAATGGTATTAAATTTTTTTTTTTTATTTTTTAAGCCGTTTTTTGTATTTGTTTATAATTTGCAAAATTGTAATTATAAACAAACTCTGAATTTCTGATAACACCAAAAACGGTAAACGAATTAGGAAAGCAGATGAATAAATCAACATTAAAAAAATAATGATCTACTTGTATTCGGAGTCGACATACGTTAATTTTTGCGTTTCCTACGCTTATAAATAAATCGATATTTCTTCTTGAAATATGGAATGGCTGTTCCCCAATGCTTATATTTTTGTCTTGATAGTTGAAAACAATTCAGAACTACACTTGTTAAAAGGTAATGTATACAAATCCGAAAATCGGATATTTAGCAATTATGTTTAGCTCCCAGAGTCGTCAAATCAGTTTTACATGTTATATTGTAGTTTTACACGTTATATTGTAAGTCCGATAAATTCAATATAGTTGTCTTCAGATCTAGTCTGCACTCAAAAAATGATTGTTTAAATTTTTATGAAGCAAAGGATAGATTCAGCCAGTTCTCATTGCATTTGCTGTCAAATTAAAACCCAAACTGAGTTTTTTGTTAAAAAATGGCTAATAATAAAAAAATAATTTTTTTTTCAAAATTCGGGCTCCGAGGATTTGTTAGAATTTCGGCAAGCTTTAATTTAAAAAAAAATGTTCATTTCCGACAAGATTTGCGCTCTCTAGCCATTTTTTTTGGCCTTTAACTTAATATAATGAAAAAGGATTTTTTTTTCAAAATTCGATGATTTGTTAGAATTTCGGTAAGCTTTAATTAAAAAAATTATCATTCATTTCCGACAATATTTGGACTCTCTAGCCATTTTTGAACCAAAATACTCAATTTGGGACCACTGTGCAACAGAAAACAGAACATAACGTCTGGACGACTGCGACATGACGATGGACAGAATTTTTTTTCTCAAAATAAAATCTCGACATTTCATGACATTTTAAGCCTATTTGAACAAAAGAAGAAATATGAAAATTTTATTTTACGATTACTATACTTCTTACGATGTGGAAGTAATTAATAACATTATCTGACTGACCAAAAAAACCCAAAGAATTAGATTCCTAGTAAACGACTTGAGTTGAATTAAATACCATTGTCTCGAGTGACTGTTTGGAAACACGCAGTTCCAGTGAACACTATTTGTTTTAATTAATCACGCATTTGTTCAACTGAGCTGGCTTCATGTGCATTGTGTGTATCATTTGAGAAATCCCTAACTTCTACGCAGTGGCGGATCCAGAGTAGGCTTCCGGGGGGGGGGGCGCTAATTAACAACAAGCTTAACATAATTATGTTAAGCTTGGCTTAATATCAGCATATACTAAACATCATCTCTTTATCTTTTTTGGAAATTTTGACAGTTTGCTAACGCTATCATTAATTCATAATTCATTTTTGACTTAGGATTTGTATTCAGCGACCTCAAAAACTTAAGAATGTGCATTTAATGTCAATATTTTACATTTTAGTAAAATTTGACAGTTTTTTGACAGCTGTCATTAAGTCATAATTCATTTCTGACTTCGGATTTGTATTTAGCGACCTAAAATACTTATGAATATACAATTAATATCAACTTTTTACATTTTGGTGAAATTTGACAGCTGCCATTAAATCGAAATTTATTCTTGACTTCAGATTCATGATCAATGACACAAAAAATCCGTACAAAAATCATAAAAAATAATTTAAAAAATTTTTTCAAAAAATATCCTCTATAAGAATTTATGGGGGTTATATGTGGATGGAGAGAAAAATTGACACGGTAGAAATTTTTTTTTTGCCAAATTTGGTTTCAGCGCATCAAAATACATGGGAAATGATATGTTTGATTGTAAAGACAGAACATTTTTTTTGTCATCCAGTGTTATAATTTAAAAAGTTGTATAAAAAAATCTAATTTCTTTACTAGGGAATGTTGACTTAGAAACGAGAAAATATAACCAGAGTTACAACTTTCCTAGTGTGGAAATATTTTTCCGCTCTAGTTAGGAACAGTTCGACTTTTCCTAACTCAAATAAGTAATGAAATATAAAACATTTCCAAACGCCAATAGAAAAAGTACTGTTTCTACTAAATAGCAGTTAAACGGAGTATCCTTGAGGTACGCCATTGCTACACAACGTAGGTACGCCTATTCCTCATTACATTCTTAGTAGCGTTAATTCATTCATTCGTATACAACAGACGCAGACCTACACCGATTTCTCCTTTGCCATGAACTTGAGTGGCCAAGGATTTATCTATTATTAGGTGCCCACTTGATTACCGTTATGGGTCAAGTTCAACTAGAAAAATTCCATAGCCGACTCTTATCTACTCAGGCACAGAATAGGGTTATTAAGTATTCTAGGACAAAATTCAGTTTGACAATGAGTTTACTCATGCTTTTGTTTGTTTATCTTTCTGAACCCCTGACGATAGGATGTTTTTAATGTATTTTTGTTTATGTGTGGGTTTCTTCGTAATTCAAAATCCCGAGAACCGATTTTGATGCAGCTTTTTGTGAATGATAAAGCATTTTCCCGGGAAGGTTTCTAGTAAAGAACCATCAGCCCTTCAGTGGCCGAAACAGCTATAGTAGCCCAGTCGACGAAGGTATTTACCCACAAAAAGTTGCAAACTGTGTAAACTTTTTTTTAATGAGTTCGTGAAAGTGTGTAGAATAATATCCTGAAAAGTTTACATTTCGCTCGGGTGCAGAACATAAAAAAAAGTGAAAAAAAATTTTTATTCATCCATTTTTTCAAAATTTTGAAATTAAATCAAGCTAGAAAAAAATAAAAAATACAGATGGATAGATCACGTATTTATGAACAAAAAATGTTCTAACAAAATTTACCATTAAAGCCACGGTTTTCCCGGAAAAAATAGTCAAGTGTAACGTTATAACTCGGAGCGAGATCCATGCGTGCACGCATTTGAATACACATGACTGTGACACCGACGCACTGAATTACATATCACTGAATCAGAATTTGTTCAATCTATATGAGTGTTGTTTCATTTAAAAGATGGAAATTGTAGCTTTCTGGTGCTTTTTTGTTTCAAACAATACAAGCAAAGGAGGATGGGAAAAATATGCTTTTATATATTATTACGCCCGAACTCATTCATCGCAATAAAAAACATAAAAAAAAAATAAAAGCTCTTCAAAAAAATTCTTTCTTCATTGAGAACTGTTAAAAAGTATGTACACTTCATGATTATTATGATTTATTAAGTTGTAGTAACGTGGATTCAAAAAAAAGTACATCTCAAATCATTTTAATTTAATTGCTTGATGATTTTCTTGATAAATATATATATTGGAGGCTGTAACTTGCCGAGAAACTGACCTATTGGAAAAAATAAAATATCACTATTGTGCGATTGTCACGATTTTATCCTTATAACTATGAAAATATCTTTGATTGTTTTGAATATAAATTCTGGAACTTTTCCAATACATTAACAAATTTATAAGGAATTCAGTGGATATAGCTGAAATGTGGATAAATACAATACAGTAAAAGCACGTAAAAATTCATGCACACGATTCAGCGGCTATGTGTGGTGTCAGTGTATGCGTTCATAATTGTATATTTTCCCTCCAGACTCACTATTTATCCTCTTAGTCACTAAGAATAATGTTAAAAATGTGTAATCAGAAAGAGAAAAAAGCTTTATTTTACTTGTTAAAACTGCTAAGAATTTTTAGAGCTTCCGTAGTATGTATTTAACCATGCGCTTGGCCGAGCAGAGAGACAAAGTTGTTTCACTATTTTTTTTCGAGAAAACCGAGGCTTTAGCGATAAATTTTATTAGGACATTTTTTTGTTCAGAAACACGTGACCTACCCATCTGTATTTTTTGTTTTTCTCTAGCCTGACTTAATTTAAAAAATTTTTAAAAATTGATAAAAAAATTATTTTTTTTTCACTTTTTTTTTATGTTCTGCATCCGAGCGGAATGTAAACTTTTCAGGATATTTTTCTATACACTTTCACGAACTCATTTAAAAAAAAAAATTATTCAGTTTGCAACTTTTTGTGGGTTTCACTATAAAATGATCTCTGTCTTCTGGCTATAATAGTCCATGTAAAACGCGGGGTTTGACGCTCGGAATGCCCCCCTCATCGGGACCACTTGTATGTTATGTTTTCTGGGTCGCTGATCACGAAAATCGGAGCCCCGCGGCTATAAAAATAATGCGTCACCCCTAAAAATGCCAAAAACCACTCGTTTTGGGGATTTTTTCGCGTTAATGTGAGTAATAATGTTAGGAATGTACTAATTATTGTAATGATACTTTGCCAGTTCAGTATGTTCATGTAAAATAAGGACAAATTTTATGCTGAGGGGTAGAACTGTCTAAATCGACGTAAAATGGAAAAATGATGAAATTTTTTTTTTCACTTTTTGATTTGAGTTTAGATGAATGGGGATTGTACAATGTACAATGAAGACATTTTTCCAACCCTTCAGGGGTGAAAACTACCCCTATATTACCTTTAAATTGAACTAACGCTTAGAAAATAAGTAGAGGTGTATAGTTTTTAGTTTATCAGAAATTACAAGTTCTGATAAACTTCAGTCGAAAAAAATACTAAAGGGATAAAAACATTTTTTAGTATTTTTTTCGACGGAAGTTTACCAGAAATTACAAGCAAACTAAAAAGTATACATCTCTACTTATTTTCTAAGAGTTAGTTCAATTTAAATGCGATATAGGGGTAATTTTCACCCCTGAACGGTTGAAGAAAAAATTTCTTCATTGTACAATTTCCATTCATCTAAACTCTAATCAAAAAGTGAAAAAAAAATTCCATCATTTTTCCATATTACGTCAATTTAGGGGCAGTTTTACCCCCTCTGGTTAACCCTCGGCATAAAATTTGCCCTTATTTAGATGAACATACTGAACTGGCTAAATATCATTACAATTAGCACATTCAAAACATTATTACTCACATTACCGCGCAAAAATCCCCAAAAGGAGAGGTTTTTGGCATTTTTAGGTGACCCACTATTTTTAGAGCTGATTTTCGTGATCAGCGACCCAAAAAATAGGGCATAAAAGTGGTCCCGATGAGGGGGGCATTCCGAGCGTCAAACCTCGCGTTTTACATGGACTACTATGGTTAATGTAGTGCAAGTTGAACGGAAACATTAAAGTCATTAATTAGGTACCGTGCTTAAACAATACTAATAAATAAGTCTTATTCACAACGTGACAGATATTTTTCTAGTTCCCCTCCTTTTGCTGTCTAGCATGTCTGACATCATACATCATTTTAAAATTTGAAATTTTATCTTTTAAAAAATACACATAAAGAGTGTTGTAACACTTTTGATACGATGCTATAAACACAAAGATAATGTATAGTATACTGACCAAAGTTTCGACAGTCAACTGGTATCATCGGGAGATCATTAAAATTGCAAATATGGCACTTAAACCTACAATCTTATCAATGATTACAATAGTCATCGGATGCATTTTTTTCTCAAAATGTTTCATAACCTTCATATTTACTGATCGATTTTTTTCAAAAACGCTGGGTTTCTTCGTCTACCTAACGCTAATATATTCTGCAAATTTCAGTAAAATCGGACTTCTCTGTCTTAAGTTATTTAGCTTAAAAGGCACGTGACGGACGAAGAGGCAGACGAACAGATGCACAGACTGACAGAAAGACGGACCATTGCGGACATTTTGAAAGTTGTTGCGAATTCTATGACTAACGCAGTGATATATTTTGTTTCTCTACGAGCGATATTTACAATTTTTTAAATATGTCGACGAAATGCAATATACTCTTTGCTCTCGTATTTCCAAAGAGTATAATAACATACTGAATAAAATGCATATAATAATTTTTTTAGGCGACTGCAGCAAAAATTGATGTTTTACGGATCCGATAGCGTTCCTAAAGTGTCACTTTTTTATTCACTTGCTCAGGAAGTGTTCACTTCCCAGCCGCATATACCTATTGCCTAATCATCGAATTTAATCAGGCATAAATAAGAATATATTTATATATTACACTTTTTTGTTTAGTTAAATGTGTTATATTTAGTTATTTTGTATAGAACACAAAAACTAATTCCCCATTTTTGTCTCTCTTAAGACCTAAAAATAGTTATTTATTTTACTTTCTGAAATAGTCGCCCAAAAAATGTTATGTGTACCTTGGCCAAATGATCTTTTTCGGCCTTATCCGAAATTTGCTTGGCCTCAGCTGCGCCTCGGCCGCAAATTTCTGATTCGGCCGAAAAAGATCAACTTTACGGTCTTGGTACACAAATAACTATTGTAGAGAATTTTATAAGATTCATTTTTTACACAAATATAATTTCGATATCGTTAATGGTTAGAAAGATATAAGCAAACAACTGAATTAGAGCGTCATCTTTTCAATATGGTAGCTCGAGAGCAGCAGGTTAAAATCAGGACTTTTAGCATATTTAATAGTAAACCTTAATGAACATCTTTGCCAAGTTTCAAAAGTTTATCAGTTTTTTCCATCAAACGTCGGTTCTAATTTGACTGGGGTGTTATTATTATTAATACATCATATAGGCGACGGAGATATCACTGTTTTTCAATTGTTATAATTGAAGACCTAAGTGGATAAAGGTGTTATGTCGCATTTTTTAAAAAAATTACTTTATGCAATTTTTGAACACCCCTGATATAGATTTAACACCCAATAAACGGTGAATTCTAAATTTGTAATATTTTATAGAAACTTTTTAATTATAAAGGCGCCATGTCATATATGCAACCAGTAATTTTAGTGGATGTACACAGTTTTGGACAGAAAAATCTAGTTTCATAACAGCTTGATATTGTTCTTTAATATTAGTGTAAACAAAAGAACAAAACCCAAAATTATCTATTTTATGAGATATTATTTATTTGAATCGAAGATAAAATAAATAAGTTCCAACTCAAAACCGTTTTATTTAATTTACTCAAAACTTTAAAAGTATAACATAACACCTTTATCCATTTAGGTCTTCAATTAAAACAAACATTTAAGACATAAAATACAAAAAGAGTTAGGCGAGGTAGACAATAAACAGCTGAGGAACACTCAAGTATTTAATTTAAATTGACCGCCAAATGATATAAATATATCGACCAACCATAAACAAAGCGTACCGGTTTCTTTTACAGTAGCCTATTGTAGTGTAATGAAGCCGACAAGTACAACGAAAGAGAAATTCTCCGCGTGGACTAGCATGCGCCTTCGCTTCTTGTCGCGATCCTAGGTATATTTTGCCCGTTTGAGGTAAAAGTCAATTTCCCAGGGTTGTAACAACTCCCAGGGGCTGCTACCGCCCTTCGCCCTGCCTCAGACCTACCCTTGTCTATGACCCTTCATAAAAACTTCAATGATTTCCTTCCCAAACACGCATAACTCCCACCATCGAAAAAACTGCGAAAAGAGGTGATTTTTCGCAGTTTAAAAACTTCTTCCACTAATTTTTATTGATTCAGCAGCCTCGAAAATGGGGGGGGATAAGTATTAAAACTAGAAGAGAAGTAAAATCAATTTCCCACCTCTTTGAAAGAGTTGTAACAACCCCCTGAGGCTGCTACCGCTCTTCGGCCTGCCTCGGAAACTCAGAACCTGAGACCTTCCCTTGTCAATGAACCTTCATAAAAACTTCATAGATTTCCTATACCAAATTTTTATATCAAAACTTAGATAAAATCATATTATACGTAATGTCCTTAATGTTCGACAGATCGTGCTTTTCAACGTAGTTAATGTTGAGTTGATGTACCAAAAGCTTTTCCATATGAGCATTCGTGATAAAATACTGTTTTGGATTGAATCTTACATGCCAAACAAGAGAATGCTCTTTCAGAAACACACAAAGTTGATATGGGAGTTCTCCACGGTTCCGTATTGGGGCCACTTCTTTTCATGTTATACGTCAATGATTTACCACTACATATTTCTATCGATAGGTACGATGTTTGCTGACGATGTGACTATAACAATCTCAGCGCACACTCCTAAAGAACTATCACTTCATATGTGTGATAAACTTGTTGTATGGTGTCATTACAATGACTAATAATAGAAGACAAAAAAAACAGTCTATATAAATTTTCACGTATATGGACCACTGCTATTGAAGTTTGAACATTAGATTATCGGAAAGTACTACATTCTTAAAAACTTATCGAATGGGATGTACATATTGATCCAAATATCTGCTCCAAGTTAAACTCTGCTTTCTTTGCTGTAGTCCAGATGAGAGGTGATAAATCCTAAAGGCCTATTGAGTCTTTACTATTGTCTTGCTTATAATCATCTTTCAAATAACATTGTTACGTAAGGAATAGGTTAAATCCATAAATAGAGTTTTCATAGCACATAAGAAACTTATAAGGTTAATATCCGATATTAAACCATTGGAAACTTGTAAACAGGTTTTTAAAGTGTAATGTGCGAGCTTTGACAATGTAGTGTTTTAAGTACATTTCTTTTGATTTGTCTAGATATTTAATTTCCTTTTGCTAACACGTAATTTTTTTTTCAGGTGGAGTCTTGCTACAGGCTATTCCAAATTTATTAGCTATCAACGTCAGTCAGATATGATTTGAATAATTTCACACATATGGACGCCGTTGAGGTGATACTAGGGGAGGGGAACATATTTTATTTTTGGACAAAGGCAGGTCGTCTGCCGACTTATTCATATTAATGCTTCTATATAGGGTGCCATTGTAAGAAGGTACACCATAAAAATATTTTAAGAAGTTGTAGGTACTAAACATATGTCTAGACGATACATATGCTCCTCCACCGTAAACGGCGTCCATAGACTATCATTATAGTATATATTATTAATAACGTTTTGCCATTGTTACTTACGTAGTTAAAGAAAAGTCAAGCCATTTTCAGATTAACTATGGTTTATTTTGATGATTAGTTCAATAAAATTGTTATTTAAAATGGACCAATCACAAAACAAATAAAACTAATTCGAACTGAATCAAGAAAAGGCATTTTTTGCCCATTCTGACAAAAGTGCGGAAACAGTGTTTTTGGTCAAATTATTAGTCGCTGAGCACAATCATGGGCATAAATATTTATCAAAAATGACGGGAACATGGTCAAATTGGCAGTTTTGAACTGTATGACCCGGTAATCGAATATATCCTATATTGCCTAATATTAGCACATGGTACTTAATAATATTGCTTCTTCCACTTATGCAAGTTATTTTATATGCCACTTTGATAACTGTGAAATCCTAATACTGATTTTTAAACCGCTCAAACGGTCCATTTGATATGTGTCAACAGTCAATAGTTACTTTTGACACTGGACAATGTAGTATTGCAAGGATAACATTATTTGCTAACATGCAATTTTATTATTTCAACAATGTTAATAAAAATCATAAAAGCATAAATAACTGACAGAATTTGACAGCTGTCAAAATTATATAATTTACTCGTGAAATAATACTTCTAATACAGTATCAGTAGGTCCCACGCTTCAGTCAACTAAATTCCCTCTTACTGTTTCACTCGTGGCGTTAACAATGTTACGACAGCTGTCAACTGTCATAATAATCCTATTTCCAGAAATGAAACAACTATCATAATAATCATAATAATGCTAAAGAAACTGACAACATTGATAACCACATACGTGATCCTTTGTGACCAAAGACTAGGGTCAATAGGCGCTAATTCTGCTGAATAAAAATACATTTTATCCTTTATAAGTAACATTATTTTGACAGTTGACAGCTGTCATATTACTGCCAATGGCGACTGACGTTAGTAGGCACATGCGTAATCCTTCACTGACCGAATATTGTCAACAGACGGTACTAAATCTGCTCTATATATATATTTCTACAAATAGGATAATTATGACAGTTGGCAGCTGTCACAACGTTGTCAATGCCATGAGTGAATCAGTAAGAAGGTATATACATGGCTTTTGGTTGACCAAAGCGTAGAGACTACTTCTGCTGTTTTAGAAATATTTTTTCATGATTAAATTAGATTATTTTGACAGTTGACAGCTGCCAAATTCTGTCAGTCATTTATTAACATTATTGAGATAATAAAACTGCATATTAGCAAATAATGTTATCCTTGCAATACTACATTGTCCAGTGTTAAAAGTAACTATTGACAGTTGACAGATGTCAAATGCCCCGTTTTAGCAATTTAGAAATCAGTACATGCTTTGACAGCTTTCAAAGTGGCATACAAAATAAGAATTAATATTATTATGTTCCATGTGCTAATATTAGGCAATAAGTATTCGATTATCGGATGGTCATTGACAGTTAAAAACTGCGAATTTGACCGTGTTCCCAACATTTTAGATAAATTTTAGTGCATTATCGTCTTCGGTGACGAAAAATTATTAAAAACACTGTTTCCGCACTTTTATCAGAATGGGCAAAAGATATCTTTTTTTAACATAGTTCTTTGGATTAAATAATGCAATTTTCATACCAGCCACATGCAATATATTTATGTTAATTAAGCACTAATGCAATTAGCTACTGTATCTTTATAAGAAAGACAAACATTTGACTTATGTCCATGTATACAGGGTGTTTCATTAAGAATTGGACATACGCTAACTGGAGAATCCTGAGTCCAAAATATGAAGATTTAATCTAAAACACTTAGATAAAATGTGCCTCCTTACTGAGATACAAGGTGTCAAAGTTGTAATTTTTTTTCTTTTTGTTTGCAATATCTCAACTACCTCTTGACCGATCTTCTCCTAATTTGGTAAGGAAATTTTTTTAAGCTAAGAAACAATAATTTATGTATCGTATCACGCTAGTCCATAGAGGTTGCCTCATGAGCTATACCTGATGATGAATATTTCTCATCTTTTTTTTTACGAAACGTAGTGACACTTTTGACTAGAAAATCTCATGCAGGAGTCATTTCTACGTAAAAAAGGTACACTTGATAGAACTTGACAATTCTAACCGTTTTCGAGAAAACTGCCGCATTGAACTCAAAAATTCTTTGAAAACAAGCCCAATTTGAAGAGGAAAAATTGTGTTTATTGAAAAGTGTGCTTTGGTGACGTCTTAGTTCTGTCAAAATGTCAAACTAATGAAATTATACGTAAAAGAGGAAAAATTGTGTTTATTGAAAAGTGTGCTTTGGTGACGTCTTAGTTCTGTCAAAATGTCAAACTAATGAAATTATACGTAAAAGACGTCACCAAAGCACACTTTTCAATAAATACAATTTTTCCTCTTCAAATTGGGCTTGTTTTTGAGAATTTTTGAGATCTGTGTGGCAGTTTTCTCGAAAACGGTTGGAATTATCAAGTTCTATCAAGTATATCTTTTTTACGTAGAAATGACTCCTGCATGAGATTTTATAATCAAAAGTGCCACTACGTTTCGTAAAAAAAAAGAGAAAAAATATTCATCATCAGGTATAGCTCATGAGGCGCCCTCCACGGGCTAGCGTGATGTGATACATACATTATTGTTTCTTAGCTTAAAAAATGTTTCCTTATCAAATTGGGAGATCGGTCAAGAGGTAGTTGAGATATTGCAAAAAAAAAGAAAAAAAATACAACTTTGACACCTTGTATCTCAGTAAGGAGGCACATTTTATCTAAGTATTTTAGGTTAAATCTTCATATTTTGGACTAAGGATTCTCCAGTTAGCGTATGTCCAATTCTTAATGAAACACCCAGTATACATATAGCTAGTTATTTAAGCATAAATTAGTACTTTTTTCACTAATGGGAAGTTTGACGGCAATTCCATGAGTGAAAAAAAAGATACATTATGTATGAGTTTCATACAATATTTTGCAGATATATCTGCAATTGAAAAAAATGCTTTTTTCACAATTATCATAAACATATGTTTTACGTACTAAGAACAATGAAGAAAAAATGCAGTTTTTTCCACAGTCATAGAAAAAGTATTTTACAACTTGACTGTAACAAGTATTTACTGTGAATAAATAGAAACCGTATTTTTTGTTTTATTCATTTTATTCACAACGCTAGCCCCGGGTCATTTTGGGTTGTGTGGCCAAATGGCCACCCAGTGAAAAGAATTGGCCACCCAGTAAATTGAGTTTGACCAAGCAAAAATTTAAACATTTATCAAAACTATTCTTAAAAAACGATTTGATAAAATATATGATAAATTTAAGAGAAACCAAATATGAAAAAATGATTCATCACGATCACGATAAATTTCAAATTGTGGTTCACGTGTCGTTTATCGGTTTTGGAAACTTTTATGTTTGTTTTTTGGTGCTCTTGACTCTTCCCACACAGCACAGGATGACCCCGGGACATCCTAAAATGATCCCATATATCCGATAAATGGATTGTTCATTAGGGATGCCGATAGGAAGTTCAATGGTTATCCTTCGGTCCTAATAACGGCCAGAATAGGGATATCCACTAGATAACCTATGCGGATATCTATAGGATAACCTTTAGGGTTGTTGATGTCCTATATTAAACCTCTATAGGGATAACCAAAGGCTATCCCAAGGGCCATCATAGGTCAACCTGTTGGGCTAATGTAGGTTCCAAATACATGATAATTCATAATTCACGTAAGGTACAAATAAGAAAATTTTTATTTAGTTTTTATTTACATTATATTTTCATCGTGACATATATTTAGTTGATATAGGACATCAACAACCCTAATATTTATATATTGGCTAGCTTGTTCTTAGCGCTAGTTTCAATAAGTCATGGTAGATGGCTCTCCTTGCAATTTGCAAATTACTTTTGTTGCGATATTCACCTAGTCAGCAGTGTTTACTGCCAAAAAGTTAAAAACTAAAGTGTAGTCTATCCACTACACAAGAAAACGCACATATTGCAAATGCATATTCTATTATTTATTATTTTTTATTTTTATATGAGATTTATTTATTACCCAAGGAGGGTGAGTGAGTATACCCAGAATTTCAAATTGTTGTCAACAGCAATCACAATATTTTAGAGAGATACCTATGGATAACCGGATGCAACTTTTGTGGATGTCTAGGTTGTCCATATTTTAACCTAAATTGGTCCCTTTTTCTTCCTATTGACAACCATGTGGATGTCTGCAGGTTGTTCAGATTTTAACCCAAATTGGTCCCTTTTTCTTCCTATGGACGACCATGGGCCATCCCAAAAGGATATCCACAGGAGGTCCGAAATCGGGATTAACCCAGTTTAGGACGTCCCGCTTATCCTAAGTATGGCCATTGGTTGTCCTAAAGCTATCGAGTGCTGTCTGGGTTAGCAGCTTTAGTTTCTCTTTCTTAGTTACGCCGCAGCGATTTTTACTTCCCTCGCTTACCGAAGGGAAGTGTTCTAATCGTAAAAAATCACCCTCCGAGTTTTCTCCAGATTTTCATAGTCTGACTATGTAGATTTCTAAAATTGTCTTTTAATTCCGCCTGTCTCTCTGTCGTTCTGGTGTCTGACTCTCTGTTGCTGCTAAATCCACAAAACTATTTGTTGGAGAATAATATTTGATTATTTGGTAGGTAGTTACGACTCTATTGCCAACGAAGAATTAGGATGTACTTCAAGTAAAACATACACAGGATGGTCACTCTAAAAAAAACATATTAAAGAAAAAGTGTGACGGAGGGCAATAATATTTCGCTTGTAGTTAACTATGAAAATATGAAAAATATACAGGGTGGTCAATCTAAAAAATAATTAATTAAGAAACCATGGTGGAAATTGTATTTAGACTATAGGTGACGCAATCATCGAGGAGGAAACCTGAGATACTTTTAGTGAAAAGTATAGAGGATGATCACTTTAAATAAAAACCGCTGCCCAAGGAATCACTACTTCCACATCCCGTTTTCTATCCAAGTCTTTCACAACGAAAAAATTTTGTATGTGGAAATAATTGCTTATGGAACTTTAATAATATAATATTTGATATCGTCTACCTCAAAAATCCATAAAACGATATCCCAAATCGGTAATGGGGTGGGGGTGGTGATAGAGGGTGATAGTGGGGGTGAATGAAGTAAAAAAATATTTTGAGGTTTTTGGTTCTTGTACACACACTAAATCACGATTTTTTTCCATCCCCTTAAATAATGGGGTGAGGGTGGTAATGGGAGTGCCTAATGCCAAAAAATTTTTTGAGACCTTATATAGCTTCCCTTGTATATACTAAATGCCAATTTTATAGACCCCTACCTGCTTGATTTACCTATTTACCCTCCATTTACCCCAATTTACCCCCCAACCCTTCGACAGAATAAGATGGAAAATATAATCTAGTTCCAGATCCCGTTAAAGTACATATGTGTACCAAATTTCAAGTCAATATCTTCAACGGTTCCAGAGTAATCGTGCGCACAAAAAAGTTATAGACTGATCGACAGACCGACAGACAGACAGAAATTTTTTTTCGCTCAAACTTAAAATCTCGACGTTTCATGATATTTTAAGCCTATTTGAACAATAAAAATTTTCAAAATTTCTTTTGTTGTTACTATACTTCCACTGGATGTGGAAGTAAAATAAGAAACGACAGGGGAAAATGATAAGGTTGAATCATGCAACCCCCATCACCCCTTACTAACTCTCAGTGTGGTAAAAACTGCATTATCCGATATAAACCGATTTTTTTTAAATAATTTTCGGTTGCCATTTAATTTTGGTTTACATAGGATAATGCAATTTTTGCCTCACTGAAGGGATAGTAAGAGGTGGTAGGTGTTGGATGATTCAACCTTCGGTAATGTCGACATCATATACCTACTCAAAACTTTACAATATAAATAATTATTAATTAAAAAAAAACCTTTTAAAAACAAGCTTTTATTCAATATTTCAGTTGTACTAAATTGGGAGTCCGCCATATTGGATTTAGAATGGCGTAACTTAGCTAACCATGCATTGTCATCCAAACTAAACGTGTATGCAAAATTTCAGCTCAATCGGTTGGGAATAACTGTTTTAAAATTGAGTTGCAAGATTTGACCCATACTGACAAGGCAAGTTAAATAAAAGCTTGTAATAAAATAAATTTGCTGGCCATTAAATGTCGATTGATATCGGAAAATGCAGTTTTTGCCTACCAGTAGATGACAACTTTCAAACACCGTATCGAAGGAAGTATTAAGATCTGCCTATTTTGCTTGTGCCACTCTAGATTGCCATATGCAATTGTAGCATGGGGACACTCCGTAGAAAAACGTAGACTTTTCGGTCTGCAAAGGAAGACTGTCCAAATTGTGGGAGGTATAGGCTACCGTGATGAAACTAAAGCTTTGTTCACAAATCTGAAAATATTAACTCTACCCTGTATCTACGCACTGCAATGTTTACTTTATGTTCATGCAGTGACGGATTAACTACAGGGTAAAATGGGCAACTGCCCAGGGGCGAAACTCGAATAGCGGGCGAAACACCTGATCAACATAAATTCTATAAAATGATTAAAGTGGATAAATGATATTAATGATATGATAATATACGTCAATATGACTATGATTCTTGATATTTTTATTTGGTGAATAATTGTCTAATAGGGGACGAAAAATATGTAGTACCCAGGGCACCAAATGGTCTTAATCCGTCACTGTGTTCATAATCATCTAAACGATTTCCATAGGTACACATGTATAGTGGATTGTGAGAGTCTGACGAAAACCCGACTATTGTCTGATGCAATCAGATTAATTCTCCCCCCCCCCCGTTTTCGGCCAAAAACCACCCCCAAACGGGGTCAAACGCTTATTATAATTGTTTTGAGGAACTCTTACTCTTACCCCGCTTTCGAGGATGCTGAACACCGTGGTGATGGTGGAATTCCTCTCCGGGGTAACCCACTCCTGTAAATGGCCAATAATAACTCCAAAGAGGTGAGAGTGCGTTTCCAACATATCCTCGGGCAAAGCTACACAGGAAAAAACGTTAAGATATCACCTCGATCTAGTCAACAAAGTAGTCATCTTCATTTACTGTGGAGCTGAAAAAAGATGAATGTATATTTTTTGTACATATTTTTTGGGAAAAATAGGTTTATATAATAATTGAAACATTGATTTATTTAATTATAATATATTATATATTTTTTTTTATTTTAAATTTATTTTTTACGTTCTTTGAACCCGAGCAGTTACACTAATTATGAAAATGCGAAAAAGCCATTGAGGGGGTAAACGAGTGTCAAGCACTCGTATTCGGCATGCTAGAAAAAGGGAGGGAAACCTTTTTTGTCCAGTGGTATGATGTGAGCGCTCTCACTCATCTCTTTAGAGGGTGGTTATTGGCCGTTGAGGAGGTCGGCGGGTGTCAGGCACGCGTCCCACGGTCCTCCCATAATTGTCATGCTCGAAAACGGGGGATCAATAAGTTAGATTCCGTGAAACATTATCAATACGTGTTTGACCTCGTTTGGGGGGTGGTTTTTGGCAGTTTGCGGGGGTGGGTCACGCCAACGAGAAATTCTGCATTCTCGAAAACGGTTGGGGGGGGGGGGGGGGAACTACTTTGGTTACATCAGATAATAGTTAGGTTTTTCGGGTTTTTCTCCGTCCAATCCACTAATGCAGACAACCATGTATATAATACAAGAAACAGAAACAATTTGTAGTACACCGTTTACACTCGTTTAACACGAGGTCAAACTGGTACCTCCTAGCATCATGGTATTAAACTCTACAATGAGATCCCTAACTATGTAAAATTTCTCTCTCCTACTAATTTCAAAAACAAAATAAAAGAGTTTATTTTAAAGACTGCCTATTTCTCAGTTGAAGAAATAATTAGCGATATAAAATACGTATAAACTGTCAATTCAATCAATTTTAATTTTGTACTTGTGTGTATTTACCTATGTGTGTATATATTTAGGTTGTGTATTTAAAGATATGTATGTCAAAGTGTTTTTCTTTTGTATTTATTTATTTTACTCGTTGTGTGATCTAAATTGATATTTTGTTTGATCTGTGTATGTATTTTATACTTTAACATTAATAAATTCAATTCAATTCAAAAGTAGGGGGTGGAAGATTCAAACTTTGGTAATGTCGATATCATCAGGTACTCTCACAACTTTACAAAATAAAAAAAAACCGCTGCCCAAGAAATCACTACTTCCACGTCTAGATTTGCTACCCAACTTCTCACAACGAAAAAAGTTTGTATGTGTAAATAATTGTTTAGGGAACTTTAATAATATAATATTTGAGAGAACCCACAAAACGATAACCCACATCGGTAGTGGGGGTAGTGATAGGAGGGTGGTATTGATGAAGTAAAAAAAATATGTTGAGGCCTTTAGTACTTGTACACACACTAAATCACAATTTTTTTTCACCAACTTTTATAATGGGGTGGGGGTAGTAATGGGGATGGCTAATGCCAAATATTTTTCTTGTACATACTAAGTACCAATTTTATAGACCCTTACCTGCTTGATTTACCTATTTACCCCCAACCCTTCAACGGAATAAAATGAAAATATAATCTAGTTCCAGATATCGTTAAAATACATTTGTGTACCAAATTTCAAGTCAGTATCTTAAACGGTTCCAGAATAATCATGTGCATAAAAAAAAGTTACAATTTTTTTTTTTTAATTTTCTTGTTACTATACTTCCTCTGGATGCGGAAGTAATAATTGTCCATTCACTGTCGATATATGAATAAGAATTTGCCCTTTTTAGAGGATAAAGGGTGTGTTAGAGGGAAATTGACACGATAGAAAAGAAAATTGTATTCAATATTGGCTTCAGCGCGTCAAAATACTTCAGAAAAGTTAGATCAGAACCTTGGATAAGACTGTTTAATTTTTGTACACTAGCTTAATAGCAATGAACAATTCGGGGCAAATTAATCAGACTGTTGATACTTTTGTAGTAAACAAAACGAATGAATGAGGAAATTGCACGCATCTGATTCTAGATCGTGTTTGTTTACAACATTTGCGTATTTTGTTATGACCGATACGTACGTTGTTATTTTTAAAAGTAAGTTGGCCTTTCGACTTTTGCTCCGTGTGAATATTAACTAGCTGTTCATGATTCACATTTTATTTTTTCATTTTACCTAATCACCAACACTTTCTAATGTTTGTTTTTACGTTCCTATGTTACAGATTAGCACCGTCAATTATTGCAAAAAATCGATTTTGAAGTTTTAGTAGTAAAAATGTTTTTGAAATAATGAATGCCTGTCTGTAGCTGAATGTAGAGGCCGGTAGTTTTAATTTTTAACCCCCGACCCCAAAAAAAGAGAGAGGTGTTATAAATTTAACGCGTATGTTTGTACGTTTGTCTGTCTGTCTGTGGCTTCATATTTCTTCAACGGGTGATCCGATTTTGATATAGTTTTTTTATTTGAGAGTATTTTGTCGAGAAGGTTATAAATAGGCATATTAAATTTTGATGTCTTTTCGCCATCTTGAATTCGCCATGTTGAACTTCTCTAGAAATTGTCCGATTGAAGTAAAATTTAACCCCCGACCCCAAAAGAGGGGTGTTATAAATTTAACGCGTATGTTTGTACGTTTGTCTGTCTGTCTGTGGCTTCATATCTCTTCAACGGGTGATCCGATTTTGATGTAGTTTTTTTATTTGAAAAAATATTTTGTCGAAAAGGTTATAGGCATATTAAATTTTGATGTCTGGTCGCCATCTTGAATTCGCCATGTTGAACTTCTCTAGAAATTGTCCGATTGAAGTAAAAATGAAAATGTGCAGACAATTATGGTAGCCGAACATAATTTAGGCCTCATTTTGATTCGGTCATATGAAACTGGTACGATTAGATACATTGATCGGGGGTTTTTTAAAATTTTCAATTTTACTTGTAGCAGCATTTTATCCTATTTCATTTTTACATCGAATGCACTTAATATAATAATAATAATAATAATAATAATAATAATAATAATAATAATAATAATAATAATAATAATAATAATAATAATAATAATAATAATAATAATAATAATAATAATAATAATATCGAACACGCAGAGATAAAGAAAGAAGCGAGAGAAAAATACCGGCAGAGATTAACTAAGTTATTGAATACACAATTAGATGCAAGAAATTTAACTACAGCTATAAATATATGGGCAGTGTCAGTCTTGACATATTACTTCGGAGTATTGAAATATACGGAAACGGATCTCAAAGAACTAGATCGACTCACACGGAAATTGTTAACAAAGTTCAGAATGCACCATCCAAAAGCAGCGGTGGAGCGGATTTATTTGCAAAGGAACGAAGGGGGAAGAGGATTAATAAATATAGAAGAACTATGCCGGAGACAAGAACATGCTATGAGGCAGTATTATCAGAACTCAGAAAATCCACTGATACAAAAGGTGGTGGCTGCAGATAGAAATTACACCCCCCTAAATCTAGCTGAAGAAAATCCAGCCGTAAGACCACGCACCCAGATGGCTCTAACCTGGAGAGAAAAGGTACTACACGGAAAGTATCCAGCGGCATTATCTCGACCAAATACAGACAAGGAAGGCTCCCTGTCATGGCTTAAAAAAGGTTTCTTACATCCGGAAACTGAGGGTTTCTTAGTAGCCATTCAAGATGAATGCATCAGGACTAAGAACTATGAAAAACACATATTAAAATTAGCAGTCGAAGATAAATGCAGGAAGTGTCAAACTACAAATGAAACGATAGAACACATAATAGCAGGGTGCCCAGCATTGGCCAACACTGCTTACCTAGGAAGACACAACCAGATTGCAAAAATTATCCATCGGCAACTGGCAAAAAATTACGGTTTAATTAAAGATCCTCCACCATACTACAAGTACCAGCCCAAACCAGTAACTGAATCCGCCGATACTGTTTTATATTGGGACAGACCTATAGCCACGAATAATACAGTAGACTTCAACAGACCGGACATCGTCATCATTAATAGAGTAAAGGCGAAAGCAACTATTATTGACATTGCATGCCCACTAACAAATAATATTATGCGAACCGAAGCAGAAAAAACAACTAAATATGAAAATCTAGCAATAGAAATAAAGCGTATGTGGAAGCTGAAAGAGATTCAAATAGTACCTATAGTAATCTCCGCTACTGGAGTAATGACTACCAACCTAAAGAAGAATTTAAAGAAGTTAAATATTCCTGAAACTATGTTAGTTACCATACAAAAGGCAGCAATATTACAAACGTGCCATATCACCAGGAATTTTTTAGGTGTATCCTGAGATGAGATGAATATCTCCTTCAGGAGTACTACAAAAACCAGCTAGCCAATGGACAGAATATCCGTCCGCGCCAGGCCTTGACGAAGGACCCCAGGGTACTGGTGAAAAGAACCCAGCTAAGGCTAGCTGAGGTCGTGTAACAAGGCGTAATAATAATAATAATAACAATAATAATAACAATAATAATAATAATAAGAGATCGAGTCCGTTGTCGAGAACGAGAAGTGCCGAATATATTGGAACTACTCGTTTCCGACGGTCAGGCAAATTCAGGCAAACAAGCCTGACATAGTCCTCCTAGACCACCAAACCAAGATGATGTATGTCATCGAGTTCTCGGCACCTGCCGAGACAAACATCATCTTGAAGGAGGGCGAAAAACGGACTAAATACCGAGATCTCCGGTATGAGCTCCGAGTGCTATACCCAGACTACTCGGTCAAGATGGTCGTCCTGATAATCGGTGTACTTGGTGGAATGAGGCCTACGCTGCTCTCGGAATTAAAGGCCATACCAGCCTGCCAAAAGTCAGCCGAGTGGTTGGCAGGCCAAATGCAGAAGGCAGTTATCCTGGGGTCCCTTCGTCTTCTTAGGGCACACGAATCTGGCATCTACAGTCACTAACCCTGCGGGACGCGGGGAGTGGCTGCAGATAATCCGCTGGCGCTTCTCCCGTGAGAATGTCGGAGACACGGGAGAACTGTCCAGCATCGCACACGCGATAATAATAATAAATCGACTTTATTGGTGTTAAAACCGAGCCGAAGTTCAGATGGGTACTAAATGTACCCCCTGCTCTTCCACTTAACCCCAAAAAATAACATTTTACAAAAGTAATGTATAAAATATTTTCAAATTTACTTAATACTTAAAACCTAAAGGACAACTTAGACATAATTAGAAAAAGAAAGAAATAAGGAAATGGTTAAAAATACATGAAAAGAAGAAGTATAGGATTTAATATCACTGTTGAGTAAATAGATGTTCTATATTGTTTTTCTCTTCCTTTAATCCATATACGACGAAGCTGCATTTTTTAGTCTTCCGTTCTACTGAGTTTATTTTGTCTTTTAATTCCTTATTTTCAATTTTTAAAATTTCATTTTCGTTTTTTAGGTCTTGGAATTGCTGACTGAATTCTGTTTTTAATTCCGATACTTCTTGTTTGAAAGCCTCTCTGTTTTCTATTATTTCTTTTTCTATCTCAATATTTTTATTTAAAACAGATTGCGAAAGCTCGAAGAGATCCTTATTTGTGATTTCTTGTGCATCTACCATTGCAGAATTAATTGTTAATTTTATAAATCTCTAGCGAATCACCCGTACTATGCAGTAATCAGTCTCACCAGACTATTGATTAACTTTTACTTCCACATCCAGTGGAAGTATAGTAACGACAAAAAATTTTTTAAAAATTTTTATTGTTCAAATAGGCTTAGAATGTCATGAAACGTCGAGATTTCAAGTCTGAGCGAAAAAAAAATTTCTGTCTGTCTGTCGGTCTGTCTGTCGGTCTATAACTTTTTTTGTGCGCACGTTTACTCTGGAACCGTTTGAGATATTGACTTGAAATTCGATGCACATATGTACTTTAACGAGATCTAGAACTAGATTATATTTTCATCTTTTTCCGTCGAGGGTTGGGGGGTAAATTGGGGTAAATTTGGAGTAAATAGGTAAATCAAGCAGGTAAGAGTTCATAAAATTGATATTTAGTATAGACAAGAGAAGCAAAGGTCTCAAAATTACCACCCCCACGACATTATTAAAGGGGACGAAAAAAAAATGTGATTTAGTGTGTGTAAAAGAACCAGAAACCTCAAAATATTTTTTTACTTTATCCACCCCACTACCGATGTGGGGTACCGTTTTATGGGTTTTTGAGGTAGAGGATTTCAAATATTATATTATTAAAGTTCCATAAACAATTATTTCCAAATACAAAATTTTTTCGTTGTGTGACTTGGAGAGAAAATCCGGATGTGGAAGTAGTGATTCCTTGGGCAGCGGTTTTTTATATGATAGTAACTACAGCTGCTGGTGTTTTATATTTTATGTAGTTTTTGTATGCAGATAAAATTCGATTTTATCGACGAGCAAAAAATTAAGGTTTTTATCGAATGTTTGCTTCTGGGATATATAACTATTAATTAGTTTAAGCCTAATTAACTGCTTATATATTAATAGTACGTTTTTATTTTTTTATGAAGATCTCAGGGCACCATATGTTGAGAGTTTCAGAAAAATTCCCGTTTTTTTTAATGAATTTTTACCACAATATATTTAAAATTTGAGAGAGCGCACGAAATTCACATTTACTTTCTTTGGTATCTACTTTTCTGTTATACGACATGGTGTGTCCAATTTTGTCTTATAAATATTATATTACCAACATTTCGGGGCTATTTTGGACAAAATAATAAAGTCTGTATTTTTACAGCTGACGCATTTCGTTAAGTTTATTCAACCGAGGGTACAGGGTCTGCCAAATTAGATGGTATTTGAGGTTTTCTCTAAAACTATGGCAGATAGACAAAAAACAGTATAGGTCTCCTGAGCTCGATTTTCCAGAAACAAACAATGGTGCAAACCGGGATCGTCCATCTTTTTCGACTACCGAGCTACACAGCGTTTTTGAAAAATTGGCATTTTTCTCTCAATTACCCAGTGTCGAATCGAAAATCGAGTAACACATTCTTAAGGCACTTTTTTTAGTAGAATCCGTATCATTTTTCGAGATATAGACATAATATACATATAGACATAGACATGTGTTTTTTAAATGGAACACCCTGTAAATTATTTCATTATTTGATCACAACTTAAATTAGCTATCCAGCGATATATCATGTCATATTTATCTCTAGAAGAAGTGGTTAATTTTCAAAAAAATTTAATATATTTGTGAGGAGGCCATGGAAAACTATTAACAACAACACTTCTTATAATACAAAATATTTTTTCGAAAAATAGAAAAACTAAACTACAATAAATGTTTGAATTGTCTTCCATTATAGTTTCATCAAGCTATGTTTAGTGTAAGATGAGCAAAAATCGGAAAATAAGTTTTTCGCAAATTTGGCGGATGCGCCAGTAATAAATATTCTTTTAAAAACTACTGACTACTATTGCGGTAGTTCCATTGTAGTTTTCTCATGAAGGTACGGCGAGCGCACAACGGGCAGAACTGTTAAGAACTGGAAAAAAATCCAATTTCGTCGGAATTGCATTAAAATTGGCATTTTCATAACAGCTGATACCGAATCTGGTGTCAAAAAGTAATAGTTCAAAATGGCAAATTTAATATAACCTAATCGTAATATTTCTGCAGATTTACATGAAATTTGATACCTACTTGGTGATTTCATAATTCTGTGATAACGAGCCCGACGCGTGGCGAGAAATGCCAGTGTTCCACCCAAATTACTGTAGAGGTCGTAAATTTTAAGTTATTGAGACATTTTTTTTTTAAATGTTTGTCTTGAATTTACCTATCGATTTACCTATCGATCCCTCTAGCCGGATTTTGGAATTTCATTTATTATTTTTTTTTAATTTTTAATAAAAAATCATATTTTTACAAAAAATACTGTTTTTTCTATTAAATTTATTCTAACGGGCCGTAAATTTGAGTTTTCGTAACAATTTTGTTTTAAATCTTCGTCTTTTAATCAGCTGTTGATCTGTCTAGATGAATTTTTCATTTAGTTGTTGACAACTGTCAAAATTACTGTCAAATATAAAAAAAATACGATTTTTAGATAAATAATTCATACAATAACAATATATAGTGTTTTCAATGTACCTGGTTCCGAAGTTGACAGGAAAATATGTATTTTTAAATTTGGCAGCTGCCATAATTGTTGTCAAATTTCCAAAGATAGGAAGAGAGAGAGATGGAAGAGCTTATTAATTTTAAAAATACCCTGTAAATGTATAGAAAAATTGATATATATTGTTTTCGATCTGTTTGATTTAGTAATTGACAGGAAAATATGAGTTTTAAATTTGGCAGCTGTCATAATTGCTCTCAATTTTCAAAATATAGCTTATTAATTTTAAAAATGAATTATAAATGTATACAGGTCCGTGGAGAGCCGGTACGGGCCCAGGGGTAAAATCAAATTGGCGAGCCCCCCTCGTCTGGGACACATCAAAAATACTAATTTTCAATACACGTAGTATTTCTTTTGAAATACAATCAATGCAAAAATGAATTTAACAGTGATGGTGCCGGGCCCCTTCAGGCCCGGGCCCCCGGGCTGCAGCCCCGCCTGCCCCCCTGTCATTAGCCCTGAATGTATAGAAAAATAGATATATATTGTTTTTAAACTGCCAGATTTAGTAGTTGACAGGGAAATGTGGTTTTTAAATGTGGCAGCTGCCATAATTGCTGTCAAATTTCAAAAAATAGGAGTTAGAGCTTATTAACTTTAAAAATACCCTGTGAATATATAGCAAAACCGATACAAATTGTTTTTAATGTACCTAGTTCCGAAGTTGACAGGAAAATATGATTTCTAAATTTGGCAGCTGTCATAATTGCTGTCTCATTTCAAAATATAGAGGTAAGAGCTTATAAATTTTAAAAACACTCTATAAATGTATAGAAAAATAGATATATAATGTTTTTAAACTGCCAGATTTAATAGTTGACAGGAAAATATGGTTTCTAAATTTGGAAGCTGTCGTAATTGCTGTCTCATTTCAAAATATAGAGGTAAGAGCTTATTAATTTTATATAAATGTATAGAAAAATAGACATATATATTATTTTTGATCTGTCTGATTTCGTAACTGATATCATTTTTAAATTTGACAGCAATTATGGCAGCTGCCAAATTTAAAAACCATATTTCCCTGTCAACTACTAAATCTGGCAGTTTAAAAACAATATATATCTATTTTTCTATACATTTATAGTGCATTTTTAAAATTAATAAGCTGTTATCTCTATATTTTGAAAATTGACAGCAATTATGACAGCTGCCAAATTTAAAACTCATATTTTCCTGTCAATTACTAAATCAAACAGATCAAAAACGATATATATCTATTTTTCTATACATTTACAGGGTATTTTTAAAATTAATAAGCTCTTCCATCTATCTTTGGAAATTTGACAACAATTATGGCAGCTGCCAAATTTAGAAATACATATTTTCCTGTCAACTTCGGAACCAGGTACATTGAAAACACTATATATATTTTTCTGAACACCAACCTGTTATTGAATGAATTATTTATCTAAAAATCGTAAGTATTTTTTTATATTTGTCAGTAATTTTAACAGTTGTCAACAACTAAATAAAAAATTCATCTAGACAGATCAATAGCTGATTAAAAGACGAAGATTTAAAAAAAAATTGTTACGAAAACTCAAATTTACGGCCCGTTAGAATAAATATAATAGAAAAAACAGTATTTTTTGCAAAAATATGATTTTTTATTAAAAATTAAAAAAAACTAAAAATGAAATTTCAAAATCCGGCTAGAGGAATCGATAGGTAAATTGAAGACGAACATTTAAAAAATAATGTTTCAATAACTTAAAATTTACGACCTCTAGAGTAATTTGGGTGGAACACTGGCATTTCTCGCCACTGTGCTACGTTAGAGCTTAAAAATTCAAACTAAGGATATTTCATTTTACTAATGAATCACCTTAAAAAAAGGTCGCTAAAAATTATGAATGGAAAAATTTCACCTTTCCTCAGTTACTTGAACTTTATTATCTGAACTTTATTATCTGATATCGATATTGAGGTCAGTGTAAAAATAAACAAGTCACGAATTCAAACTTGTTTTTTTAATCGACTTCAATATTGATATTAGATAGATTAGGTTCAATTAACTGGTCGACGCGATGGTGAAATTCTATTTCATAATTTTTAGTGACCATTCCTGAGGCATTTCAATTTTTTTTTCAAAAATTATTTAAATTTTACGGACACGAGCATACCATAATTAACTTCCAATTTCTACAGTTGATACAACCATTTTTTTTATACACTGTCTGCTATTTAATATCGCAACACCCCGTTATTTTGGAACGCGTTGACCGATTTTAAAATTTCTTGTTTTTGAGCTATAGTGCTCGATGAGCTTTATTTGACTGATTTGAAAAATTTGTAATTTTCATATTTTCAAGGCCTACTAAGCTCCTCTCAATTTTTTTATCAGCAAATTGGATAGCGTATTCGATTCGCAGTTGTCTCAAATACTTCTATACAAAGTTTTAGTTCAATACCTCATATTGTTATTCAATAGCCAAATTTAAAATTTCTCACTTTTCGACTGGCCCTGTATAAAAGTCGGTTAGGTTTACTAAAAAGGTTAAGGAACATCAAATACTAAATGAGGAAGAAAAAACAAAAGTTATACTTTAAATAAATAGTGCTTATATACATTATTCGGTTGCTGTACGTAGGTGCCTTAATGAAAATTTTTCAAACAAATGGATTAGACGGAATAGCTTTTTTTTTTCTTCCTTATTTAGTACCTGATGCTGATGTTACTAAATAAGGAAGAAAAAAGAAAAGCTATTCCGTTCAATGCATTTGTTTGAAAAATTTTCATTAAGGCACCTACTTACAGCAACCGAATAATATATAGAAGCACTATTTATTTAAAGAATAACTTATCTTTTTTTCTTCCTCATTTAGTGTCTGATGTTCCTTAGTCGAATGACTACTTTTTTAGTAAACCTAACCGACTTTTATATAACGGCCAGTCAAAAAGTGAGAAATTTTAAATTTGGCGATTGCATAATAAACACTCTATATGAGGATCGAGCTAAAATTTTGTACAGGGGTATTTGAGATAACTGCAAATCGAATACGCTATCCAATTTGCCGATAAAAAATTGCCTAATAGTCGATCTCGAAATTTCGACCAATTTAGAGGAGCTTATAGTAGGCCTTGAAAATATGAAATTATAAATTTTTCGAAATAGTCAAATAAAGCTCATCGAGCACTATATCTCAAAAAAAGAAGAATTTAACATCGGCCAACGCGTTAAAAAATATTGGGGTGTTTCGGTGTTAAATAGCACACACTGTACAAAAATATATTTGCTCAATATATTGTAACGTGTTTCCACCCCTAGGAAACCACCCTTGCAAATTCCGTGGGTTCCAAAAATTATAACAAGAAATGTCCACTAACACACTTTATTTAATAACTTACTGGATACTTCACAATACTGTTTGTAGTGTATGGGAATTACTTGTACCTAACGTTGACAAGTAATGAAGTATCATCGAGTGCCAGGTGGCGCTGTGTAGCTGACGGCCGGAGGAGACGGCAGTTGATGTCGGGCAGCGGTGCGAGTGGGTCGGTGGTGTGAAACTAAGTGAAGTGACTTATTCTGACAGTATAAGCGAAGTGAGACATAATCGGGCATATTACACTGTTAATAACTTAAATGTACTTTACTGACTAAAAATAACAATGTTTATCACTTTGTCTTAACCTCATTTGTCAAATCCAAACTTCTCTACTTTCTATACTTTCTGAACTACCCGCTGAGAATGCGGTCTTTTATACCTAAAAATGACAGATCTCGATTTTTCTGTGATGACGCCACCATTCTCTAGATAATTCCAGATGTCACTTTAGAACTTCTGGTAGGTTCTTTCTCGAGTAGGTGCAAATACATTCTGAATTAATTGAAGGGGTTGCAACACATCACAATATTTTTTGGTCTCTGTAATATTACACGTTCTAAACAACGTAGGAGAAAATTATATGGACAGCTTGTTGTACATAATATTATAAAAAATGAAAGAAACAAACAAAACTTTTAAAACAAATCAGTTTTTACTTGCCTCGCTACCGAAGGGAAGTATTATAATTGTCGAAAAATCACCCTCCAAGATTTTCCGAATTTTCACGTTTCTGACTACGTAGATTATGAAAATTAAAATCATTCAATTTCGTCAGTCTGTCTGTCTGGTGTGTCAATGTCTGACTGTTGGCGATATACTTACAAAACCGCTTGACGGAGAAAAATAATATTTGGTAGGTAGTTGACGTTCCTACCAACGAAGAACTGGGATACATTTTCAGTGAACAATTTACAGGGTGGACGCCTAAAAAAATCAAATAAGGAAAAATATGTGACGGTAGACAGTAACATTTTGGCATGTAGTTAACACAACTGTTAAGCAAAAAAAAATATGAAAAAAATACAGGGTAGCCACGCTACAAAAATTATTGAAAAAGTGTGACGGAGGATGGTAATATTTCGCATGCAGTTAACACAACTGTCAAGGAGGAAAAATGAGAAAAATATACAGAGTGGTCACCCAAAAAAAAAATTACAAGGACAATAATATTTCGCGTGCAGTTAACACACAATGAAAAATATGAAAAAATATACAGGGTGGTGATTCTAAAAAATAACTTAAAAAATGTGACGAAGAAAGATAATTTAAAAAAAATATATTTTTGTTTATTTGCTTTCTTCATGATTAGAGAATATTATTTAGGCATTAAGCAAATCACAACTTACATAGCTAGTTAGGTAAATACTTTATAACATTATTATTATTGGAGAACCAATCAAAATAAATACTCTTCTAGCTAATACTGACGAAGTATTGAATTACATGATAGGATTCCTAGCATTTTAAAGCAAAAAAATTATACTGAAAACACTTAAATCATTTATTTAAATTCAGTCGTTCACACTTTTTTATTTAATATGAAATTATCTACTTTCTGTATATTGGTACCTTAATCTGGTCACGCTGATATACTACTTAGGAAAACACTTCATCATCATCATTGGAGAATCAATCAAAACAACTACTCTTCTAGCTAATACTGACGAAGTATTGAATTACATGATAGGATTCCTAGCATTTTAAGGCAAAAAATTATAATGAAAATACTTAAATTATTTATTGAAATTCAGTCGTTCAGAACAATTTTTGAACCTTACATTCCATTTTAATTTTAGAAAAGTTCAAAAGTACAAATTTTTTCGAACTCGTTAGTTCTCATCAGTAGAGTAGATTTATTGTCCAATAATGAGTGTTTTAAAGTATTTATCTAACTAGCATATTAGCGTGCCCAGATTAGGACAACAATATACAGAAAGTAGGTAATTTCATAATAAATAAAAAAAGTGTGTAAATTGTGATTTGCTTAATATCTAAATAATATTCTCTGAAGGGCGATAATATCTCACAAGTAGTTAACAAAACTGTTAAATACGGAAAAATGTGAAAAAGTATACAGTATACACAACTGCAAAGGAAGAAAAATATGAGAAATATAAAGGGTAGTCACCTAAAGAACGTTGTGAAAAAAATGTAGCAGAGGACCATAATATTTCGCGTGTACTTAACACAACTGTTAAAGAAGGAGCATATAAAAAAATATACAGGGTGGTCACAAACATCAGAAACGGCATTGGAAAATGATATTTGAAATGTAGTGGTTACTAAATACGTTGTCTAAATGTTCGTTGTGGCATTTTCTTAATTTTTCTAAAGCTGTGTATTTAATATACACTTTCATAATAAGCTTTGAGAAAGGAAACACATTCGGTTTCCGAAACGTCATCTAAATACGTTATTTTTATATTTTTATTCTAATTAATTATTTGTCAAAAAATGTCCTCTAACTGCTCCTTTGACGTAAAAGTCACAGGCGTAGAGGTTATTTTCCAGTAAAACACAGGATACTTGTATTATTTTGTAAATTTCACGGACATTGTTTATCAGAAAATACATGTGGCAGAACATCTCAAAAAGAAACACAAAAAGGACAGATGTATAAAAATAACGTATTTTGCTGATGTTTCGGAAACCGAATCCGTTTCCTTTCTCAAAGCTTTGTATAAATACACACTTTTAAAATTAGTAATATTACCTGTTCAGAAGTTCTATTTGAATCAACAAGATTTTGATATACCTCTGACCAGAGGAAGCTGCTGATTTTAAAAAAAAAAATTCTCACAAGTTTTTTAATAACATGATTATGTTATAGCTCATATTGAAATCTTTCAAAAGTTTCCTTCTCATTTTCTGCAACGTATTTTTATTTGTTACTGTATATTACAAAATATTGCAAAATATATAAAATAGTTAGGTATTTAGTTATTCAAGTGTATAAAGTTCTGCGAAATAATTTATGGCTAGATCGGGTTTTGATGAACTGATAAGATTACAATAATGCTTGCATTACAGCAGATAGGTATGATTAGTAATCCCCATGACAGACAGTATGTAAAACAAAGAGCCATAATGAATTTTAATATCTCCAATTAATAAATATAGCTGGTGACTAAGGAGAAATGTTTGAGTAACTCGGTGAATACAAGCTACGCCTACTCTAAAGTGAGCAAAAATTGGAAATGTTTCTTTTATTCGCAAATATAGCGAACGCACTAGTTATGAATTTTGTCCGAATTGCATTAAAATTGGTGGTTAAGCATTTTAGGAGTAGCTGATATCGAATCTGATGTCAAAAGTTAAGAATTCAAAATGGCGAATCCAACATAATGGGCCTTTTTAGTGATTTTTTTTTATTGCTTTATGTGAGTGTTTTACAAAAAAAAAATCGCCGTATTTTTTTTAGCATGATTTCTATCAAAAAAAAAATATTAAAAGTGTGGAAATAAAGCGCGCGCTTTGAACGTGACGTCACGCACTCACCTTAGTGACGTCGATGAGCCTACGACCTTCAGAAAGTTGGTTCCCAGCTTTTTGACAGTTGACGTTGAAATTGACACTCTGACAGTCGTTTCTCGTTAGTTTGGATTTTTGTGTTTAGAAAATGTTTAAAGAGTGATTTGTACCAACATGTACAAATAACAATATAAATTGTCCATTCAACTTCCGGCAGATTTTCTGCACTTCCTTTAGAAAATCTTGGCTCCATTTTCTTCCACTATTATACAGAAACAAAGCAAAACATAATTCGTAAAGGAACACACAGAACATAACCTCAAAACAAAGTGTAAACAATAAACATGTGTCAGTTGTGGTGTGATGTTAGTGGCTATTAGGCGTTCTGGCAAATGCTGCCAACATAGGTCCGGGATGTGTGACGTCACTCAGCCTCAAGGTCAAATAAGTGTTCAAATTGCCGTAATAAATGTTTATTTTTTTATTAAACACTGTGAGATTTATATTTGAAACAGAGTTGCATAATAAGGTGAATATCTATCAGTTAGCTTTCAAATAAACATATATGTTTTGAGATTTAAGAACCCAGCAAACCAAACCACATCATTTTAACATCATAATGATGTGATTTTTGCAACAGTGACGTCGTCATTCTTGTTTGCAACCACGTGGAAATGCCGTCACAGTGACGCTAAACGGCCGCACTCAGCCACGTCGTCAAAAGTGACTTACTTATTTTCCACTTTTCAGCCACATCAGTACCACTCATTTGTGATATAGATATGATCATATTGTGTACAAAAAATATATATTATAACAACTTGAATGTTACCGCCCAATTACTTTTAAAATAAATAAAAAGAATCTATATTGCAACAAATAAATCTACTTTTATATTACGAAAAAATAGCTCCATTGAAACTTAAAAATCACTGATTAAAGATTAATATTTTATATCCGGCTCCAAAAAATGATGAATTTTTGAATAAATTATGTTTCCTCATTGAATTTTTTATTGTTTTTTTATCGAAAAAAATTATTTCATTAAAGTCGGCTGACATTTTATATCTTGTGTGTGATTTTACATTCTGAAAAACTTTTCTCATTTTTTTTTTCATTTTGAAAAATAAAGGTGAGCTTATATTATTTCTTAAATATTTGTTTCAAAATCCTCCTGCATACCTAAAATTATTCTCGTAGCATAATATAGTTACATATATAATTAGCTGTATATGAGAACATAATTTTAGATATACAGGGTGATTTGTAAACAAATATTTAAGAAATAAGTACACCTTTATTGTTCTAAATGAAAAAAAAATAAAGAGAAAAGTTGTTCAGAATGTAAAATCATACACTAAGTATAAAACGTCAGCCGACTTTGATGAAATAATTTTTTTCGATTAAAACCAATACAAAATTCAATATGAGGAAACATAATTTATTTAAAATTAATCATTTTATATTGGAGCCGGGTATAAATATAAATCTTTCATCGTTATTTCATTGAGTTATTTTTTTCATAATATAAAAGAAGATTTATTTGTTGCAAAATAGATTCTTTTCATTTATTTTAAAATTAACTCAGCGGTAACATTCAAGTTGTTATAATATATATTATAAAGCAACATAATTTATTTACAATTAATTTTTATTTTAATGGCTTACTTCAAACAAAACATTTCATCAAAGTAGCCTGATATTGCTGATATTTTACACAAAAAAGTATATTTCACATTCGCTTTACTTACCTTTTCCTTAAATTTTTCTTGAGATTTCGGAAAATATATAAAAAGGCAGTTCATACATAATCGTTTGATATTTGCTTATAAATCTTGCACATATCCCTAGATATTTTAATCTTTTTATAGCACATATATTACTCACTAAAGTGGGGTCCCAGAAAATGTCTCTAAGTAAAATAATAGAAATTAGATTTAAAAATATAAAAAGTATTAAATAAATTTGAAGTGATCAATGAAACAAACATTTCCGAAACTATATATATATTCAAGATATGATTACAGGTATGCCTTATAATATAAATTCACCTAGCTATTTCTTTCTTGATCTTCTTTGATCTCTATAACGGATTAAGTGTCACAATTATCTCATAGTCAAAGTCTGCTGTGGCTGGAACTATTTTTCATACCACATCTAAAAATTTATAAAAAATTAATTATCACAGTTTAAAAATGTTTAATAAGATTTGGTATCAGTAAAAACCGCTGCCCAAGGAATCACTACTTCCACATCCAGATTCTCTATCCAAGTCACTCACAATGAAAAAACTTTGTATGTGAAAATAATTGTTTATGGAACTTTAATAATATAATATTTGAAATTCTCTACCCCAAAAACCCATAAAACGATACCCCACATTGGTAGTGGGGTGGGGGGTGGTAGTGGGGGGGGTGGATAAAGTAAAAAAAATATTTTGAGGTTTCTGGTTCCTGTACATGCACTAAATCACATTTTTTTTTCATCCCCTTTAATAAGGAGGTGGGGGTGGTAATGGGGGTGGCTAATGCCAAAAATTTTTTGAGACCTCAGCTTCTCTTGTATATACTAAATACCAATTTCATGCACTCTTACCTGCTTGATTTACCCATTTACCCCAAATTTACCCCCCAACCCTTCGACTGAACAAGATGAAAATATAATCTAGTTCTAGATCTCGTTAAAGTACATATGTGTATCAAATTTCAAGTCAATATCTCTAACGGTTCTAGAGTAAACGTGCGCACAAAAAAAGTTACAGACAGACAGACAGACAGACAAATTTTTTTTCGCTCAAACTTAAAATCTCGACGTTTCATGACATTTTAAGCCTATTTGGACAATAAAAATTTTTTAAAATTTTTTTGTCGTTACTATACTTCCACTGGACGTGGAAGTAAAATAATGTTAAAAGTTGAGTGTTGGTAGTGGTAATTTCAAGTTCAACCACACACTCGTTTTGTTATTAAAGTAAAAAACCGCTGCCCAAGGAATCACTACTTCCACATCCAGATTTTCTATCCAAGTCTCTCATAACGAAAAAATTTTGTATGTGGAAATAATTGTTTATAGAACTTTAATAATATAATATTTGAAATCGTCTACCCCAAAAACCCATAAAACGATATCCAACACGGTAGTGGTGGGGTGGGGGTGGTGATAGGGGGTAGTAGTGGAGGTGGATGAAGTAGAAAGAATATTTTGAGACTTTTGGTTCTTGTACACATACTAAATCACAATTTTATTTTCATGTCCTTTAATAATGGAGTAGAGGTGGTAATGGGGGTGGCTAATGCCAAAAAATTTTTTTAAACCTTAGCTTCTCTTGTATCACTAAAAGCCAATTTTATGGACTCTTACCTGCTTGATTTACCGATTTACCCCCTATTTACCACATTTTACCCCCCAACCCTTCCACGGAATAAGATGAAAATATAATCTAGTTCCAGATCCCGTTAAAGTACATACGTGTACCAAATTTCAAGTCAATATCTTAAACGATTCCAGAGTAAACGTGGGCACAAATAAAGTTACAGACAAAAATTTTTTTTTCGCTCAAATTTAAAATCTCGACGTTTCATGACATTCTAAGCCTATCTGAATAATAAAAATTTTCAAAAATTTTTTTGTCGTTACCATACTTCCACTGGTTGTGGAAGTAATTAAATTTAATATTAATAGCTTACATCTTTAGAACAACTTCATTGACACTATTGAAAATATAAAAAAAAGGATGACGATTGAAAATAAACTACTATTTTGTATAAATAGTATAAATAAACATGAATTAGCAATAAAGATACGAATTCAGAATTTGATTCTAGCAGGGCTTGCAGAATACGGTTCTAAAATTATTTGAACTTTGTATCACTCTTGATTAGTGGACACCATTTGAATTCTATCTCTAGCAAGATAATAAAGTTTCGATGAGACTTAAAATATGACACTAAGTATACACTAAATTAAAAATTACCGAAACGAGTATTTCAATATGAAACAATAAAGAATATATTTTTTTTAGAGCCTTATTATAGCTACAGAAAAAATTGGTAAAAACAGCAGTTTGCACAAAATTCAAATGCAAAATGTCTAAGATTTTAGAACTTATATAAACTTACCATCTTTTCTCTCATTATACTGCCACTGCCAGAAGCCCCACGAACGAAGATAGTTTTAATTGTCAAACGTCATAACATTCTAAAATAGAAAAAAATGTATAAGTACCTAAATTATTCCAGTTAAATAGGGAGGATTAGAGGAAAAAAACTGATACCTAAAGTTTTGAAACTTGGCAGAGATGTTCATTAAGGCCCACTGTTTAAACATACTTAAAGTCGTCAACTCTATCTCTTACGCTCGCGCCGCCATCTTGAAAAAATGGTGCTCAGATTAAGTTTTTTTTCTTATATCTCGCTAACCATTAGAGATATCGAAATTAAGTCTCCAATAAAAAGTAAAGCTTATAAAATTCTCTATAAAAAATGTAATATAATATTTTCCCGTATCTATTATTATCATCTAAAATAGGAAATTACATTTGATCAACACATTTCTAAACCGGAAATCACTCGTAAAAAAAAATTCATATTATTATGTTAATTCTAGAATTCCCAACAACTTTAAAATATCCGTCGAATATCTGTTTGTCAGTCTGTCAGTTTGTCCATCTGTCTCTCTGTACGACACTTTTTTTTTTTAACTATTTAACGTTGGCCTATTTCCGCTACCATGGCCTATCACCGACGCCAGGAAACGAGCTACCCCCAACCTGGAAATTTTGCCGAACCTCTTCCCTTAAGAAGAGTAGGGATCTTTTACTTGCCTAACATTTAGTAAATATAAAGGTTATAAAACATTTTATGAAAAAAAGGCATGTGAAGAGTGTTGTAACACCTTTGATAAGATGCTAAAAATACAGAGATACTGCACAGTATACTGACCAACGTTTCGACAATCAAGATGGTATCATCGGGAGATCATTAAAATTGCAAGTATGTCACTTAAACCTACAATCGTAACGTACTTACTGATTTTTTTTTTAATTGCTGGGGCTTCTTATAGCTAACACTAATTTATTGTCCAAAGTTCAATAAAATCAGACTTTTCTTTTTTAAGTTATTTAGCTTACAAGAGACATGACGGACGGAGAGGCAGACGGACAGACGAACGGACTGACAGAAAAGACATTTTGAAAGTTGTCCCGTATTTTATGACAATACAATGATATATTTTTATTATATACGAGTGATATTCACAATTGTTGAAACGTGTCGATGAAATGCATATAACACTTTTTGTACAGAATTTTATATGCTTTATTTTGTATACAAACATAATTTCGATATCGCTAATGGTTAGAAAGATATAAGCAGTAAACTGAATCGGACCGCCATTTCTCCAAGATGGTGGCTCAAGCGCAACAGTTTGGGCTGGGGACTTTTAGTATGTTTAATAGTAGGTAAGCCTAAATTAACATATTTTCCAAATTTAAACACTTTATCAGTTTTTTTCGTCAAACGTCGAAATTTGTTCTAATTTGACTAGGGTATTTATACTATAGATATAATTAGACAATCCTCGGATTCGGGTACTAAAATAATAGGTGTTTTCTTTCTACCAACAATCTTAGCTAAGCTAAGTAGTTTTTCAGTCACGCCTGATGAGTGAAATATTCGTGTATGTACCATAGTTTGCGTGTGACATTAAAATTACTTAGCTTAGCTAAGATTGTTGGTAGAAAGAAAACACCTAATATACTAGAGCAAAATAAAATGATGGGTAATAAAGCAAATATCATACAATATGACTGCATTTTGTCGTCAATTGGTAAGAAAACAATTATCAGTAGGTAATTAAATCAAAAATAACCTAAATATGCTCTCTATATATTTATATTTTATTTATCTCTCTTTTATACTGTTTTATAAATATAATGAAATTTAAATATAAAAGTGTACTTATATTTTACCAATTAATTGATAGCACACAAAAGGTATACCTAATAATCTCGTCGAATATCAAATGGGGCACGCCGCATGGATGACATGGAGACAACACTGTACCTATTGGTATACCTAATGTGGTACAAAAACTAAATTATGAATTCGAAAGTATTCTGTAATTGAAAAATAAATAACCAGTGTTAACCAAAATATACAGTGTTACCAATTGGTGGGTATTTACCCGAATTGTGGGGATTTTAGTGATGTGTGGGTATTTTGGTGGGTAATGGCTTCATGTGGGTAAAATGCGGGTATTTTGAGATCTGGCACCAGTGAGCTCTATACATACTTACATACACTGAAGTGTGCTCGCAAAGGGGGTGAAGCTTACATCCGAAGGTTCTCTCTGTCTCTGTCTCTCTCCGCTATTGTTCGAGTTAACTCTATTGGCTATTTTCTTTCGTGCTCGTTCAAAGTGAACACAATCAGTAAGCCACAAATTGTGATCAAGGATTTCAAAAATACCTCGATATGATTGGCTGTTTAGTGATTGCAATCGGTTCGTTCTGCACGAAAGAAAGCAGCTATTATGTATAGAGCTCACTGGCTGGCACTGTGTCATTACTCATATTTATTTTTGTATTATATTTATATTTTTGTTATTACATTGTTAGAGTTTTTTGTTATTTTTTTAATAGTTTATATTGCGTTTCATATTTATTTAAAAAATACCTATTAAATGTATTTATATTGTTTTATTATCTTTCCATTCCTTCGTACGAACATCAATATTAAACCGGTAAAAATTTTTAGCACCAAACCAAGTCACAAAAAAACAAAAAAATGGCAATGCCTATCAGTTTTTCCAGTGTGGGTATTTTGGTGGGTAATTTCATATAGTTGGCGGGTAATGCGGGTATTTTCTTTGTGATTTTGCGGGTATTTAAAATCTACTCGTTGGCAACACTGAAAATATATTATGTTAAATGATAAATTAGCTTTTTTCCCTTGAATGTTAATGATGTCATTCGATATGTCACCAAACATGAAAATTACAGGCAAGGTATAAAATAAGAATACAACATTTCATAGTAACAATGTAGCTAATACAAGTAGGTACTTACCTTTTCGTAAAAATGTGTTGTTATTTACCAAACAAAAACCAAAAACATTAAAACTAAAGTTTATTGACGTCAACGCCATTAATAGAACACAGACAAGTGTAAACTGGAGGATGACAGTATTAGTACTAGACTAGTGGCGCTGCCGGCGGTGGTCGCTATTTTGTAAGAGATGGTGATACCAAAGTGAGTGGTGGCTCAGTTAGTTACATCCACGTTTTAAAATGTATCATTAAAATGATGTGGTGATTGTGGACATCCCAATCTCCACTGGCATGGGAGTGGTTATAATGTGAACGTTCTGAAACGGTCCAAAGAGTGTCATCACGGTGATGTGATGCTTTGCCATTTACAAAATCCACTGAAATGTGAGTGGCTATAATGTGGATGTGGCAGAATGTGTTTACTGGGAATCTAGTGAAAAGGTCCATTGCAATATTTTTGCAGATGGAATTTAATATATGGAGATTTCAGGATTCTCTGACATGAGCTTGATGTTAAAGCTTAAAAATTCAAAACGACGCACATACGGCAATTTTATCTATTTAGGACGACAAAAATATTTTATTCCTAAAAATAAATATTTTGGCTGAACGAGCTGTATGGGGTGGAGTAAGACGAAAAATTTCTATTTCCACTTGAAGATGGACAATTTTAATGAACACGGAATATTCATGAAATAAAAAACGGTATTAATTAATTATGTCACTGCCATGTATCAATGTCTTATGAACAGTTGCGCTTATATGTACCATCTATGTAATTATAATTTTAATAAAATTTCATTTTTCGAAAATAGTTCTTTATCTGTTGACGGTAATTGTCAAAGCGATGTTGTCGCGACAACCTGTGGACAAAGTGTTTTATATAACAAAAGGATAAGTTCGGATAGCTAGATTTTTCTGTGCTTGACCAAGGTACAAATAACCTGCACCAAAAATAGTAGCGGTACTCGGCGGTTCTTTTTTAACCCTTGAACAATATAGTAGTTATTTCATAAAATTATTGTCTTAAATTGGGTCGTATAAAGTCAACGATTTTTCAAAAATAAGTAATCGATATAATAATACAGTTAGACCTTACATACCTGTAACTTCTGAATACATGACAAAATATTCTTGTTAGTGGCAACAAAAATATAAAAATACAGATACTCCGCCGATGTTCTGGACACATCAGATTCAATCGCAGTCGACAGGAGGAACGAGCACTTGTAGACCTCGTTAGCACCTTTGTTGTTATTAATATAAATAAAATATAGACAAATAGTCCTGTCAGGATCTTGGCAAGTCGGCATTTCCCTTCTAAAGGGAAATACCGAGATCCCAATTTTTGACTTGTGTGTTTGGACTATTTAGGAGGAAAACATACCAAAGTCCCTGAACACAGGGGGCACGAAGAAGGTCCCGGTTTTTGGTTTCTCGCTCATATCTCGAAGACGGTTAGCCATAGCCTCAAAAAGTGGCTATATGCAAAATTAAAGCTGACTAAATTTTCTACAATAATATTTCTATTAATTTTCTTCTATCTGTTATGGTTCAGCAATGAATTGTATTCTTTATTATAAATTGAAAAATTTTTTAATAATCGTAGAAAAAAATTTTTGTACAGATATCCGTTTCACAGCAGACTGAACTCAAATCTTGGCTCCTACGACAAAAGACTACTCTAGCTAATTTAAATAGAATTAAATTTGACAAAACTCTTTACTATTTTTTGAATTCCGACGAAAATGAAGGAATTAGAGGATTTGGGATTTTTTTTTTTTTTTTTCGGTTAAACTTCTCCATTTTGTCACCAAACTTAATCGGTAATTAACTGAAATCGATCTCATATACGATGTTCACTTAATATCATGTACTACTTTGACGCTCCGCTATCTCGGCCCTTCGAAACACTGAGAAAAAATATTTTTTTAAGATTTACATACACTCTATAGGAAAACGTGTAATTTCCTACATTTCCTCGAATATCTCGATAATTATCGTCTTTTTCGGAAAATTTGTAGACAGCTTATGTAAAGAGAATTGATTGTGCTTTTCGACACTTTTTATTATTTTTTCTCCAACATAAAAAACTTAAGACCGAATACACATATATTTTATCTCAACCTCTAGTACAATTTACTAACGTTTATACACCTTAATGAAGTGCCAACGCCAACTTCCATCCACACCTTCACTTTGGCTCGACCACTAACCATATTATAAAGTAAATAAAAGTGATTATTAACACATCTATAATAAAACTGTATGTTCTTTAATAATAATGAAGAATATAATTGTCATGATTTGACTATGTGTTGCCATTTTGGCAACGTTTACCAAAGACTTAGCCACCTTTCAGCGCAGGTAGAATGTGATATTTAATCGAAATAGTGCATAACCCTGCCAAAAATTCCACATAGAAACTTATAAAAAAAAAGTGATGCGGTTTTATCGTTCCTATAAGTTATATTAGTATTATACAGACAGGATTTTATCTGTTTTATTAAGTTTTAAATCGGTTATGAAACAGTAATTCCGAATGAGCTATTTGGAATTATCATGTTGCCCTTTCATGAGTACTTATATGAAATATACATCAACAAATCTACAGTTTAGTGTCTGCAAATGCACCCTTGCCCTTATATCTGTAAACATATGGAATTACAGATACAACTTTAAAGAGATTCTAAACTTTTCTATAAGTAATATCATAAGAGTTCCAGTCCGTCCTTTCTCCAGTATCTATCGTATGTAACACACCATTTATCAACATGTTTTTATTGTAAATTTCAACATTGTTTTTTATTAGTATTAATGTGGATATACATGTCAACAAATGTACAGTTTCAATTGTATATTTTACAGATGTATTTTTATTGTAAACTTCCATTTTGCTTTTTTATTAGTATTAATTTGGATATGCATGCCGACAAATGTACAGTTTAAATTGCATATTTCAAATAGAAATACTAATATTGTGGTAAACACAAAATTCTGCAAAGTCCCTATTTCCTCGGGTGTTCTTGTTCTAGCCTAGAAGCAATGAATGAGTTAGCAGTGAAAGAGACTGCTTTGTTTTTAATTTAACAAACACACTTCAGTTCCTTAGGTCACATTAGATTAGATATGAATTAGCTACACGTATACAGCTCCCTCTACTGGAGCCTGGAGTAAAGTTGCTGCGGAAATTTCTATCAGTTTCTACCAGAATGGAGCAGCAAACATTTACTTATACCACATCAATGAGAATTTATGAGAACAGTATCTAAGGTAAAACGTGCGGCTTTCCGTGGTTAAATGGCAAGTGTTTCTATAAGAAACGAGCTGCATTTAGGTTGACTTGCAATTGAAGATTACTAATTATAATGTTTGAATAGGGATTTATGAGATCAGTTTCTATGAGTATTAATGTTTTTTTTCAGTAATATATTAAATGTGTTTTCATTTGTTTGAATGGGTAAAAAGAAAGGTCAGTTTTCAACTGCAATTACAAATACAAGTTTAATCACTTTGAATGGGGTTATATGCGATTAATTTCTAAAAGTATTTATGCTGTTTTCCGAATATAATTGTGATGAGGTTTAATCAGTAACAAATTGTTCACTACTTGCTATGATATGGTCGGAAATTCCAAGTACACATTCAGTATTCCTTCAAAAGGATTGATGAGAGCAGTTTCTACGAGTATCTATTTGTTGTTCCTCTAGTAAATTATATAAGTCTTTACATTTACTTATACTATCTCAATGAGAATTTATGAGAACAGTATCTAATGTAAAACGTACGGCTTTCCGTGGTTAAATGGCAAGTGTTTCTATAAGAAACGAGCTGCATTAGGTTAGAACAGTTTTGATTTGCAATTGAAGATTACAAATTATAATGTTTGAATAGGGATTTATGAGATCAGTTTCTATGAGTATTAATGTTTTTTTTTCAGTAATATATTAAATGTGTTTTCATATGTTTGAATGGGTAAAAAGAAAGGTCAGTTTTCAACTGAAATTACAAATACAAATTTAATCACTTCGAATGGGGTTATATGCGATCAATTTCTAACAGTATTTATACTGTTTTCCGAATATAATTGTGATGACGTTTGATCAGTAACAAATTGTTCACTACATGTTACGATATGGTCGGAAATTCCAGGTACATATTTAGTATTACTTCGAAAGGATTGATGATAGCAGCTTCTACGAGTATGTATTTGTTGTACCAATAGTAAATTATATAAGTCTTTATCAGTATGCATTCGGATCTAATTTAAATATGAAAATTATATCAGAATAAAGCAACCAAATATTTTAAACAGAATCTATTTGTAAATCCAGACATTTACTTATACTATCCCAATGAGAATTTATGAGGACAGTATCTAATGTAAAACGTGCGGCTTTCCGTGGTTAAATGGCAAGAGTTTCTATATGAAACGAGCTGCATTTGGTTAGAACAGTTTTGATTTGCAATTGAAGATTACAAATTATAATGTTTGAATAGGGATTTATGAGATCAGTTTCTATGAGTATTAATGTTTTTTTTTTCAGTAATATATTAATGGGTTTTCATTTGTTTGAATGGGTAAAAAGAAAGGTCAGTTTTCAACTGCAATTACAAATACAAGTTTAACCACTTCGAATGGGATTATATGCGATCAATTTCTAACAGTATTTATGCTGTTTTCCGAATATAATTGTGATGAGGTTTGATCAGTAACAAATTGTTCACTACATGTTACGTGTGGAAATTCCAGGTACATATTTAGTATTACTTCGAAAGGATTGATGATAGCAATTTCTACGAGTATGTATTTGTTGTGCCAATAGTAAATTATATAAGTCTTAATCAGTATGCATTCGGATCTAATTTAAATATGAAAATTATATCAGAATAAAGCAACTAAATATTTTAAATAGTATCTATATGCAAATCCAGACATTTACTTATACTATCTCAATGAGAATTTATGAGAACAGTATCTAATGTAAAACGTGCGGCTTTCCGTGGTTAAATGGCAAGAGTTTCTATAAGAAACGAGCTGCATTAGGTTAGAACAGTTTTGATTTGCAATTGACGATTACAAATTATAATGTTTGAATAGGGATTTATGAGATCAGTTTCTATGAGTATTAATGTTTCTTTTTCAGTAATAAGTATATTAAATGTGTTTTTATTTGTTTGAATGGGTAAAAAGAAAGGTCAGTTTTCAACTGCAATTACAAATACAAGTTTAATCACTTCGAATGGGGTTATATGCGATCAGTTTCTAACAGTATTTATGCTGTTTTCCGAATATAATTGTGATGAGGTTTGATCAGTAACAAATTGTTCACCACATGTTACGATATGGTCGGAAATTCCAGCTACATATTTAGTATTCCTTCGAAAGGATTGATGATAGCAGTTTCTATGAGTATGTATTTGTTGTTCCAATAGAAAATTTGTCTTTATCAGTATACATTCGGATCTACTTTAAATACAAAAATTATATCAGAATGACACAACCAAATATTTTAAACAGTATCCACTTGTAAATCCAAACATTTAAAGATATATTTTAATGAGAACCAATCAGAACAGTATCTAATGTAACGCGTGCGGCTTTCCGTGGCTAAATTTTAAAAGTATTTTTAATAAATAATATAGCTTTAACGGATTTGAACAGTTTTAATTTGCAATTCCAGATGAATAGTTTTAATTGTTAAATAGGGATCTATGAGATCAGTGTCTTTGTGTAATGTTTATTTTTCAATAAAAACACATTTTATTGAAAAAAAAACATTACACTGACCTCATAGATCCCTAACAATTAAAACTATTCATCTGGAAATGCAAAACTGTTCGAATCCGTTAAAGCTTATTTATTGCAAATAATTTTAAAATTTAGCCACGGAAAACCGCACACGTTACATTAGATACTGTTGTGATGGATTCTCATTTTAATATTATCTTGGATTTACAGGTGGACACTGTTTAAAATATTTGGGGTTTCATTCTGATATGATTTTTGTATTTAAATTAGATCCGAATGCATACTGATAAAGACTTATATAATTTACTGTAGGAACAACAACTAAATACTCGTAGAAACTGCTCTCATTAATCCTCTTGAAGGAATACTAAATATGTACCTGGAATTTCCGACCATATCGTAACATGTTGTGAACACTTTGTTACGGATCAAACCTCATCACAATTATATTCGGAAAACAGCATAAATACTGTTAGAAATTGATCGCATATAACCCCATTCGAAGTGATTAAACTTATATTTGTAATTGCAGTTCAAAACTGACCTTGCTCTTTACCCATTCAAACAAATGAAAACACATTTAATATATTACTGAAAAAAAACATTAATACTCATAGAAACTGATCTCATAAATCCCTATTTAAACATTATAATTTGTAATCTTCAATTGCAAATCAAAACTGTTCTAACCTAATGCAGCTCGTTTCTTATAGAAACACTTGCCATTTAACCACGAAAAGCCGCACGTTTTACATTAGATACTGTTCTCATAAATTCTCATTGAGATAGTATAAGTAAATGTCTGGATTTACAAATAGATACTGTTTAAAATATTTGGTTGCTTTATTCTGATATAAATTTTCATATTTAAATTAGATCCGAAACTTTACTGATAAAGACTTATATAATTTACTAGAGGAACAACAAATAGATACTCGTAGAAACTGCTCTCATCAATCCTCTTGAAGGAATACCAAATGTGTACTTGGAATTTCCGACCATATCATAACATGTAGTGAACAATTTGTTACTGATTAAACCTCTTCACAATTATATCCGGAAAACAGCATAAATACTTTTAGAAATTGATCGCATATAACCCCATTCGAAGTGATTAAACTTGTATTTGTAATTGCAGTTGAAAACTGACCTTTCTTTTTACCCATTCAAACAAATGAAAACACATTTAATATATTACTGAAAAAAAACATTAATACTCATAGAAACTGATCTCATAAATCCCTATTCAAACATTATAATTTGTAATCTTCAATTGCAAATCAAAACTGTTCTAACCTAATGCAGCTTGTTTCTTATAGAAACACTTGCCATTAAACACGAAAAGCCGCACGTTTTACATTAGATACTGTTCTCATAAATTCTCATTGAGATAGTATAAGTAAATGTCTGGATTTACAAATAGATACTGTTTAAAATATTTGGTTGCTTTATTCTGATATAAATTTTCATATTTAAATTAGATCCGAATCTTTACTGATAAAGACTTATATAATTTACTAGAGGAACAACAAATAGATACTCGTAGAAACTGCTCTCATCAATCCTCTTGAAGGAATACCAAATGTGTACTTGGAATTTCCGACCATATCATAACATGTAGTGAACAATTTGTTACTGATTAAACCTCTTCACAATTATATTCGGAAAACAGCATAAATACTTTTAGAAATTGATCGCATATAACCCCATTCGAAGTGATTAAACTTGTATTTGTAATTGCAGTTGAAAACTGACCTTTCTTTTTACCCATTCAAACAAATGAAAACACATTTAATACATTACTGAAAAAAAAAAAAATTTATAATCCTAGAAACTGATCTCATAAATCCCTATTCAAACATTATAATTTTGAATCTTCAATTGCAAATCAAAACTGTTCTAACCTAATGCAGCTCGTTTCTTATAGAAACTCTTGCCATTTAACCACGGAAAGCCGCACGTTTTACATTAGATACTGTTCTCATAAATTCTCATTGAGATAGTATAAGTAAATGTTTGGATTTACAAATAGATACTGTTTAAAATATTTGGTTGCTTTATTCTGATATAATTTTCATATTATAATTAGATCCGAATCTGTACTGATAAAGACATATAATTTACTATAGGAACAACAAATAGATACGCGTAGAAACTGCTCTCATCAATCCTCTTGAAGTAATACTAAATGTGTACTTGGAATTTCCGACCATATCATAACAACTAGTTAACAATTTGTTACTGATTAAACCTCATCATAACTATATTCGGAAAACAGGATAAATATTTTTAGAAATTGATCGCATATAACCCCATTCGAAGCGATTAAACTTGTATTTGTAATTGCAGTTAAAAATTGACCTTTCTTTTTACCCATTCAAACAAATGAAAACACATTTAATATATTACTGAAAAAAAACATTAATACTCATAGAAACTGATCTCATAAATCCCTATTCAAACATTATAATTTGTAATCTTCAATTGCAAATCCAAACTGTTCTAACCTAATGCAGCTCGTTTCTTAAAGAAACACTTGTCTTTTAATCACGGAAAGCCGCACGAATTACATTAGATACTGTGCTCATAAATTCTCATTGATATGGTATAAGTAAATGTTTGGATTAACAAATGGATATGGCTTGACTCATTTTGCTGGTCAATGCGGATATAAACTGATAACAATTTCAACAGCAACTTTACCTAACTCTTATAGAAACTTATTGACCATATAGGTTCTCATAGATACTTATTAATTTTTGATAATTTTCAATACGGATTGATGAGATTTTTTTGACAGGGAAACTGCTTGTAGACAAAAAATCAGCTTTGTAGATTAACATTCCGCGTCGGAAAATGCTAAACTTCTCCGCGAACTGCAGTAGCCCGAAGCGCAGCGGCCGGGGTCACGCACTTGCAGTCCATTACGTCTACCGAGTATTTAGCAACATGAGACGATCGGTAGACTGTATTTCTATTCCAGAAAAAAATTTCGGCTTTGTAGATAGATATACGTAAAAAAATGTTTGTTTTTCCACACTTTGCGTGGGTGGTAGACCTGGCATGGCAACGCTTCCGACGCGGTAGAATATTATTTTGCGGTATGTTTTTGTCATCTGTGAGTATGTAAAATTGCAATCTTGTAGATATACGATTTATGCAACTTTATGTTTAATTTTTTACTCATATATCAGTTTTGCAACAGTAAAAGTTTCCTTATACTTGCACTTTCATCACTGATACGTTTTGTTACAGAAAAATAAAAAAACCCCTGCCCAAGGAATCACTACTTCCACATCCGGATTTTCTATCCAAGTCACACAACGAAAAAATTTTGTATCTGGAAATAATTGTTTATGGAACTTTAATAATATAATATTTATAATATCCTCTACCCCAAAAACCCATAAAACGATACCCCACATCGGTAGTGGGGCGGGGGTGGTGATGGGGTGGAAGTGGGGGGTGGATAAAGTAAAAAAATATTTTGAGGTTTCTGGTTCTTGTACACACACTAAATCACTTTTTTTTCATCCCCTTTAATAATGGGGTGGGGGTGGTAATGGAGGTGGCTAATGCCAAAATTTTTTTTGAGACCTTAGCTTCTCTTGTCTATACTAAATATCAATTTTATGAACTCTTACCTGCTTGATTTACCTATTTACTCCAAATTTACCCCTCAACCCTTCGACGGAACAAGATGAAAATATAATCCAGTTCTAGATCTCGTTAAAGTACATATGTGCACCAAATTTCAAGTCAATATCTCAAACGGTTCCAGAGTAAACGTGCGCACAAAAAAAGTTACAGACCGACAGACAGACAGAAATTTTTTTTCGCTCAAACTTGAAATCTCGACGTTTCATGACATTCTAAGCCTATTTTAACAATAAAAATTTTTTAAAAATTTTTTGTCGTTACTATACTTCCACTGGATGTGAAAGTAAAAGTGTCGAAAAGCTCAATCGGTCCTTTTTGCACAAGCTTATCGAGATATTCGAGGAAATGTAGGAAATTACACGCTTTCCTATAAAGTATATGTAAATCTTAAAAAATAATTTTTCTCAGAAACTTTTGTTTCGAAGGGCCGAGGTTAACGGAAGTGAACATCGTATATGAGATCGATTTCAGTTAATTACCGATTAATTACGGTGACAAAATGGAAACATTTAACCCAAAAAAAAACCTCCCAAATCCCGCCCGCTTTAATCCCTTCATTTTTGTCGGAATTCAAAAAATAGTAAAAAGAGTTTTAGCAAATTTAATTCTATTTAAATTAGCTACAGTAGTCTTTTGGTGTAGGAGCCAAGATTAAGAAGTTGCCAACTGTAGAAGCTCAAAATTTGCGATTTTTTGCCGTACATGGCCGATATTTCAATAGTTATCTCCGAAATGAAAAAAAAAATCAAAATTCTAATGGAAGCAAACGATTCGTAGTGGAAAATACTCGTTTGACCTTATTTTTTATTTCGAGCTAACTCCCACCGTTTCGGAGATATCTGCGAAAAATAACAGAAAACAGCTTGCATTACGGGGTCAAAAAAATTGCCAAAACATGTAATTTTAACACGTTCATATTTTTCGAAAAACACCATTGGGACGGACGTACGATATCGCGACGTAAAGAGGAAGTCTTCCAGATAAACCTGATCGTAAATTGCACGGCGAAATTCGAAAATTCGGCTCGGCATGAACGAATCAAAAGTGACATTTTGTGAGATTTCAGAAAATCGATATCTCTGTTTGCAACATGCTATTTAATTTTTTACGAGGGGTGGTGCACTCCATGAAAAGGTGTACACCAGATTTTAAATCTTTGGGATTTATTGAGATTGAAAGATTGAATGATGATTGAACGGACTGAATGATGATTTAAAGATTTAAGCGATATTGATTTGAGATTTAACCAGATTAAATCGAGATAGAAAAGATTGAAGTGAAACTGAACAGATTGAAAAGATTGAAGTGAGATTGAACAGATTGAACTGAGATTGAATGTTTTGAATTTATCTGAATAACTATCTGTTTCCCCTCAAGAGAAGGGGAGACGCACACGCATTCTTAAGATTGAACTGAGATTGAACAGATTGCAATGAGATTGAAAATATTATAATGGGATTGAAGAGATTGGCTGGGATTGAAGAGATTGAAATAAGATTTAACAGATTTAATAGAATGAAAAAAAGATTTGGGATTTAACAAAGATTGAATCAAGATTTAAGGGATTGAACCCAAGAGTGTACACCAGATTTACGAGTGCACCACCCCTCGATTTTTTACTCAATTTTGCAGTAGGTACTTATAGATTGGTAGAATTGCACCTTCATTGATACTGTCTAAGTTATCATGGGAAAAAATCTAGCTTTAAATATATCAATGCGAAAAATCTGTCGCTACCTGCCTGCCTATTATATCCGAGCTATTTTCATTCTTTACGAAAAACAGGCCAATTTTACTGGGCATGTGAAATAAAACAAAACCACATTTTAAATAACTTTATCATATATTTCAAATAGTTAAAACTGAAAACAAAATATTCATGTCATAAATAAAAATTGAATGAAAAACAATAAATAAATAAGTATAAAGAACTTAAATAATAACAATATTTGGTAAATTGTGATATATATTTCTCGCTCATCTACAGGCGCTCATACATGTAATAAACAAAATTATAATTGTTAACTTAATTAAATTACATATATATTTACAATAACACTGGTCTACGATGCAAATAACTAACCGACAAATTCAAATGTAGGAAAGCTATTACAAATAAATAGTAAGAATTCACAAACTTCAACATAATTAACGATTTAAAATCCTCCCCTTGCTAGAGTTTATCATACATTTGGTACTAAGAAAACATGCCCAAAATAATGTACTCAGTAATGTACCCTTCACCCTGTATAATAATCAGTTTTAAAATTGCAACAGCCTACAGAATTTCTAAATATAGTACCTCGTTTTATTATTTACGATTTAAACGACATAAAAACTGTGTGTTTGATTTGTACTACTGTTAATAAGAAGAAAAACCTTAATGAAAATCAAATATATTAATTTTGATTTTGTGTTCAGATTTTGTACGGATTGTCATCAAGTAAATGTAAAATCAATCAACCAATATACACCTCACTGAAACATAGAGATACGATGTACCTGAAGTTTCGAAAGTTCACTCGAACAAATGTTAGATGAAAAAGAAAAATTAATGAAAACCACACATCGATTTAGACGTAAACATTTCACTGCCACATTCGGGTGGTCCTTAGCTATACTTGACGATATTTTTTTCTTACAATTTTTTTGGCCTCACCCCCTAAAGTCTTTCCAATTATTTAAAAAATGAAGTATACAAAATTTTAACTTGATCGGATAACGCTAACCCGTGCCCCAAGGCAATTAAAATTCACCATTAAACGCAATTTTCATCTATTTTCAAAAATATCTCGTGAACTATTGATTACATCGAAATGTTATACATACATAATTGGAAGAAAATTTATTTTTATAAAACGTCATTTCTTTGCATTTCTCTCATACCTTTAATAATTGAATAAGAATAATGAAGCTTTGGTTGGCATAAACAGGCACCAGAACATTCATGTTATCGTTGAAATGCCAGGATACACGTTTTGTGTCCCATGAATTAATCGAATTAGCTTCTCCTTATTGTAAGGGATGTCTTATAAGCAACACGGTATCTGTCAACAAACTCTTTTACATTGGTCGCTTTTTAACAACAACGATTTCCTGCGATATTGCCATCTGCTGCAGCTGAGGCTCGAACTCAGTAAAGTAACAGCGGCACTAAACATCCATACTCTAGCTTTCGAAACAGAAAACCCGTGATCTCAATGCTAACACGTAAGCACTGAACCACTGAGTCGGTTAAGTTTCTTTCACCATTTGCCATCTGATATTCCATGAACCATTAACCTTTTTATGTTTTCCTTTTCGGTTGATGTGGCCAAAAACATCATAGGATGGAAAGTGCTCGTTAGTAGTGAGATATAGCGGACCTCCGATCGGTTTCAATTGTTCGCAATTATGGTCACATATTACTGAATTCACCAGTCACGAGCTTTCATGACAGTGCTAAAATATTTCTATTTATAGATTTTATTAATCAAATTATCGGCAGTAAATTGCCATTTGACAAGTTCAGAGAAGTTAAAATGACAATTTGTAAAAGCGTTTTGCATAATATTTTGGCAAAAAGTCTGGATATTAACGTGTAAAAAAGAAGAGAACTTTTAAGGAAAATTAGATAAACTCTTATTTTTTGGTTATATTGTTGTAGAACTCTCCAAAATCGTCCTAAGTTGAAGACATAATCAAAATTCGACTTAGGCAAAAATTTCATTTAAAGACATTTTCGGGAGTCTGCAGAGGCGCAGATCAGTCCACAAGGACCGTTTTGGGTTCTATAAGGCGTTGGAAATGACCAGGCGAAAATTCGAAGAAACACCGAATTTTCACTTAGGAAAAATGTTTTTGGTTCAGAATATCAGAGTAGAAGTATATAATGACAAAGATTTATGAATAATATACTTTTTCAAAGGTACCATAAATTGGACTTTGAAAAATAATATTTTTGGAAGGGCGTCAAAATTTGGCCCAAGAATCGATTTATCGAAAGTACGCCAAAGTTTCACTTGCAGACTAATTTTTCAAAACTGCGTTGAAATTTGGCTTGAAGATCGATTTTTCAAAAGTACGCCAAAATTTCACCCGCAGATTAACTTTTCAAAAGTACCTTGAAATTTGGCTTGAAAATCAATTTTTCAAAAGTACGCCAAAATTTCACCCGCGGATTAACTTTTCAAAAGTACCTTGAAATTTGGCTTGAAAATCGATTTTTCAAAAGTACGCCAAAATTTCACCCGCAGATTAGTTTTTCAAAAGTACCTTGAAATTTGGCTCGAAAATCGATTTTTCAAAAGTACGCTAAAATTGGTCTTAAACTGGATTTTTCAAAAGTACCACGAAGTCAGTTTAAAAAGTACCACGAAAATATACTTTAAATTATTTTTTATTTTTTATTCCTCAACCAAAGACATTGACCTTTGAGGTACGATCATTGAAAGCCCAATTCTAAAGTATGAGCATAAAATTTTAACGATGCACTGCATCCAAAAGGCAAAATAGAAGATTTTGTCAAAGCCGGCGTAGTGCCGATAAGCAAAAATTGATAAAAATCAATGCACATGTACAAGGCCGGTTTCTCGCATGGAAAGAGTTTGGATTGACCCAGCGGCTCGCAATTTGGTCGAGCGCGTTGAGTAGTCCAGACAAAGCGATGGTAGAAAAGCCAATAACGGGGCTTTTCAAATGACAAAGTTATAGAGGAAAACGCCTTGTGCATAAAAATCCAAAAATTCAATTTTGCCTAATAGTCGCTCGAAGGTGAGACGCTGCCAAATCGATATTATTAATCGACTGTGATAAGGGTTAGTAAGTCGTGGACTGATCGAACGCCACTCAACTTATGCAGTAATAAGTCCTCTGAATGTGTTTGAGTACGTGAATTTCCACGATACAAGAACTTTAAAGCTAGGTAGTCTCTAGCGAAACTAAATTCATTTAGTAAAACTTTTTTAAGTTAATTTCAGTCAGCCTTAATTATTCATTTACCCAGAGTCTGAAATGATTCTAAAAGCTCGCATTTTGATTCTGAGAAGGTACGTATGAATCTTTTCTACCTAATCGATCGTTAGCGCGAGCGCTCTCGCTTGTATGGTCTGAAAGTCACTACCTTGATTGGGGAAGGCACGATTCTTTCTTGAGAATTTTGTATAACCAATTCTGTTAAATAAACGGATTCTTTGAACTAATGTTTCTTAATTGATCTTGAGGCCTGTTGACGGTCTATAATCCCTGGAACTTTCGTATAGAAAACCGGATGTGTCGAGTTAATTCGCATTAACGTTCGACCTTCTGGTTGTTTTACGGAGGTTCGATAGGGATTTTTTTATGCGTTTTTTGAGAAATATATTCCGTTATTAATGGACCAAAACGCGATTTTCGCGTACCAAAACTAATCCCTCCGCAGAGAAATTCTTCGGTTGGGATTTTTTTATGCAAAAATTCAGGAAATTAAGAGGTGCCTAAACCCCTAACGAGGGAATTCGGATCCAGAGAGAGCGTAGTTTCCGATCTGTGGTAGTGCAGCCTTGGTCCCGCTTTTCGGCTACCGAAGTCATCTTATCTCGAACCCGCCTGGGAGGTAGAAGAACGGGGTAATACGCGACTGGCGCCCCCTGAGAAATAAATTGGTGTCGCGTCATTTTGACGCCCGGTAGTGCGTTCTTCTACATGGCGCCCAACGTGGGGCGTTGTTAGTCAGCAGGGCTTTCTGGAAAGGATATGGATGAATCAACGCCTTTCCAGTTTTACGACGAGCCGACATCTGTGATGGACAACGTCTCTAGAGGGTTAGAGAGGCCGTGCGCGGAGGATGTACTGGGTAGTTCGGGGGTTGGCCCGAGTACCACTGAAGGAGTCATACAGCCCTCCTCAGAACAAGTGTTTGCCCAAATGGCAGCAGGTCTTGCCAAAGCTCTAAGCGAAGCCACACACGAGCATAAGTATCGGTCGAAGCATCCAAATGCGGAATTTCATGGCTTCGAACACGAAGACCCTGAAACCTTCATTCATCATATGGAGGAATTTTTCGTCCGAGTACGAATTACGCAGGATAACGACCGTCTGTATAAAATATCAGAACAGCTCAAAGACGATGCTAGGAAATGGTTCGAACAATACCGAACCCTGATTACCACGTATCCTCTATTCCTCGAGCGGTTCAGAAGCCGTTACGATTCAGGTGAAGTACTCACCGAAGCAGTAGCTAATTTATATGGCAAGAAACAAGATGCCGAGGAAAATACGTCAGTATTTATTTCCAGGAAGGTATGCCTCTTCAACAGGATCGATCCGTTTAAGCCGGAGGCGATGAAGGCGGCTACCATCTTCAATCAGTTGAGACCTGATATGAAAATGCTCCTAAAGAGTGCCGTCATACTAGATACAAATACACTAGTGACGATGACCGAACAAATGGCCAAAATCATGGATGAGAATAAAGAATTCGAGATTCTGCAAAATGCAAAAAAAAGCAAAGACCGAGAAGCGTCCACCTCTACCGCTTCAGCTCAAGGGAATCAGCAAACGAGCAGTAACTGGAGAACGGAACCCTCCGCATTAGCGAAGCCGTCCTCCAGTTCCTTTGGTGCATCTAGGACACCATTCAATGGATCTCAAAGAAGAGATAATCCGCCAGCACCAAGGGTGCATTTTGCAAATAATATTTCCTCGCTGCCCAGAGGGGATATACCGAGAAGGGGTACTGGAGACGTAAGGAACTCCCGAGTCCCGTATCGCCCTTGCAGATATTGCCCAACGGAGCAGTGGCATTTTCATGCAGAATGCCCAAACAATCCCTATCGTAATATGAATACGGGAAACCAAGCGGGGGTCAGAGGCGATGGCCCAGGCCGAACTGTACCAGCCCCGCCTACCAGGCCCCAGCAGGCTCGAAGCGACCCTCGAGGAAGCTCCGAAGCAAGAAGTTTAAATTAAAAAACTTCGATGACCTTCCTGACCTTAATTACCTGTTTAAGGATCAAGAAGTCAACCTATCTCCCCACCGATTCACTCCATTAGAATCTATCAATCAAACCAACGACGCTTTCCCTCTGCCTCGCATTAAGATTATAATTAATAATCGAGCGGTTAACGCTTTATTGGATACAGGTTCGACAAGGAATATTATCCAACCGAAATTTTTGAACGACATTGATCAACTTACAGCTCCCCAAACTTTTGTTATGGCTTGTGGCGATGGTTTAGTAGAATCCCTCGGGACTACGACCATAAACGTTAATGTACTAGATGTACCCTTTCAGACCACGTTTCAGGTCATTCAAAATTTAAACGAAGAGCTCATTCTGGGAGCCCCCTTTTTATATGCTCACAATGTCGTATTCGATTATCAACGTAAATGTGTCTACGTCGGCACCGAAGAGCGAATAACCGTCTTCTGGAATCAAGCGGCACATCAAGCAAGGAAGCAATGCCGGCTTCCCGAAGAACTGATCATCGAAAACGATAATTTAAAACCTCTATTCGAGGAATTTGCTGAATTGTTCACCGCGGTGCCTACCCAAGCTACCACGGTGACAACAAAACATAAAATAAAAATTAAAGATGACCGCCCGTTCAATATCAAACCCTACCCCATGTCTCCTTCTAAGAAAAAAGTTATGTACGATCAAATTGAAGAGATGCTGAAAGCCGGCGTCATAGAACCGAGTACCGCTCAGTACAGTTCGCCTCCCATTATAATTGAAAGGCCCGGCAAGAAGCCTCGCTTCTGCATTGATTATCGTCACTTAAATGAAGTAACGGAAGACGAAGCATCCGTCTTACCAAAGATATACGAGAGTATAAAGGATCTAGGAAACGCCAACATATTTACGGTGTTGGACCTCAAGAGCGGATATTGGCAAATCCCTCTTGAGGAGTCGTCAAAAAACTATTCTACGTTTACAACATTAGATGGAGCATCTTACCGATTTAACGTGATGCCTTTCGGATTGAAGACCGCTCCATGTACATTCCAAAAATTTATGGCAAGAGACGTATTGACCGGCTACTTGCATCATTTCTGCAAAGTATATCTCGATGATATTATCATCTACAGTGAAAATATAGAACAGCATGTAAACCATCTGAGAGCCGTCTTTGAACGCCTGCGTTTGCATAATTTAAAGGTGTCACCGGAAAAATGTGTGGTAGCCACGTCAAGCATAACCTATCTCGGGCATCAAATAAATGCCAACACCACTCAACCATTAGAAAAACACATATTACAGATACAAAATTATCCGGCCCCTACGACGAGGCGCCAGCTTCAGAGTTTCCTTGGTCTGTGTAATTGGGTACGTGAATATATCCCTAATGTTGCAATAATTACAAAGCCCTTGACCCGACTACTCTCGAAAGACTGGCGCTTCAAGTGGAATCCGGAAGCCCAAGAAGCTTTTATTTTACTAAAAGAAGTATTGAATAAACCTCTAGGACTGCACCGGCCAGATTTCAATAAAATGTTCATACTGCAGACGGACGCATCCTTAATAGGATTATCTGCAGTATTATATCAATTGGGGGATAATGACCAGAAGCACATCGTCTCTTATGCTAGTAATACGTTATCTCCGACGGAGAGAAAATACCATATTAATGAATTGGAATGTTTGAGCGTCGTTAATTATATAAGGAAATACAAAATATATTTGGCAGACCGTCCATTTATAGTCAAAACCGACAATCGAGCTTTACTATGGTTAAATAAGCATAAGGACGAGAAAACGAAATTTACACGTTGGTCATTATTACTTCAGGAATACAGCTTCACCATAGAACATTGTCCCGGCAAGGAAAATATATTGGCTGACTATCTTAGCAGGAATCCTCAAGGCCCAAACGTCGAAGCAGACGACGAAGAGGAGAGAATGTACCCACCAAAATTCTCGTACAAGGAACGAATATCAGTGATTACCACATTGGAATTAAACGATCAGGTCAGAGAAGCGCAAACGCACTCCAGAGATATCCAAGACCAAATCGAACGATGGAATACTCTAGTGCGACAAGCAGATAAAACCGAGGCAGAGGTGAAATTCGTCAATACAAGACAAGTGATAGGCGGCACACTTTGGACGAGAGGCGAAAATGTTATAGAAAAATTATACGTACCAAAACGTATGGTCATGAGAGTAATATCTCATTTTCACGACCGACCGGAAGTAGGTCACCCCGGCCGCGATGAAACTGTTAGAATCATCTCGGGCCGCTATTATTTTAATAATTTGTCGAGACTAGTTAACAAATATTTAAATGAGTGCATTATTTGTAATTCCGTAAAAAGCAGACAATCACAACCGAAGGCTCCTCTCAGAAGCCATGCTCCATCGCATCCGTTCGAAGTTCTAAGCGTCGATGTAATCGGACCGCTTCAGCGAACCAAAGATGCAGATAACCGATATATATTAATGGTAGAGGATGTATTTAGTAAGTGGGTCGAAGCCAAGGCGTTCACCCAAGTCAGTGGAAAAACAATAGCACAATTTATCGAAGAGGAACTAGTGGCGAGATATGGCGTTCCGAGGGTCATCATTTCCGACCAGGGAGGCCACTTCAATTCCGGCTTTTACGATACGTTCTGTACACGTAACAATATTGAAAGATTCTTCACAGCAGCTTACCACCAACAGGCCAATCCAATAGAAAGGAGGGTGCAAGAAGCCAAGAAGATCTTAAAAACCTTATTATATGGTTCACCCAACGACGAGTGGGATCGACATGTTAGTCAGATGGCATATATCTTGAGAACAAGAAAAAACGCCGCTACGGGGCATACGCCCAGTTTCGTAGTGCTCGGCTATGAATTACCGCAGATTGGTGATTGGAATATGTTCGCTTATAGACAAGAACGTCGTAATCAAGCGGACGTTCCCCGCCTTGAAAGAGTCAAAGAGATTCGTAAAAATCAAACAAATTACCAATGGCGTTACGCGCCCAAAGTGGCGGTAACGCCGGTCGTATATAAAGTGGGAGATATGGTAATGACTAAAAGGATCAGGAAGGATCATACCTTCACACCGTCGTGGAGTGGGCCACACAAGGTTTTAAAGAGATTGTCCAATGAAGTTTACCTCATTCACAAGGGGGTAACTTCGACGAGATTACATGTCGATGCCATCAGGCCGGCACCTAAGGGAGACCCCGATGTTGAATTGGAATTGTCTGAAGAATCAGAAGATAGTCCGGATGAAATTCATCTTAGTGACGACGCTTCCTCATCAGACAATGAGATCGCGCCCAGGTCAGAGCGACGTAGCGATACCACACTAGTTCAAATCAATGTTCCCGCAAGTGCTCAAGATGAGCCGGATGTAATAAGTCGAGATCCCGAAGATGCTCGAGATGAGCCAGATATAGAAGAGTCACCTCTAGATATTTCTGAGGTCGACCACGGCTAATAGCCGTTTTCGCTTTTTTTTTTATATTTTTTCTCAAAATTCTAAGTAGCGATTTTGACCTATATGCGGTCGAATCGAAAATTTAAAGTCTACTCCATGAGCAGACATGGAAAGACGGCGAACCCGACGCAAGAGCGCGATCCGGTAAGCCTAGCTTCTCAAGAGCGAGAGCCGCCAAGTTCGAGTAATGGACGTAGGCATAAGTACGAATCAGTACGAGTTTCGGAAGCTGTTTTTCTTATGCAAGAAGACAACTTCTATTTTAATCATTTTAAGTCAACAAAATTAACGTATACCCCAAATGGAAACTACGAGTTTCAGAAGCCGTTCTTCGCTCAAGAAGACGCTTCGATTTTTTTTTTATACTTTTTTCACAAGTCGTGATGACCGCACGAGTATCGTAAGCCGATTTAATCTACCTTACGAAGTAGAAACTACGAGTTTCAGAAGCCGTTCTTCGCTCAAGAAGACGCTTCGATTTTTTTTTTTTTTATATATTTTTTTTTACAAGTCGTGATGACCGCACGAGTATCGTAAGCCGATTTAATCTACCTTACGAAGTAGAAACTACGAGACGAGTTTCAGAAGCCGTTCTTCGCTCAAGAAGACGCTTCAATTTTTTTTTTATACTTTTTTCACAAAGTAGTGATGACCGCACGAGTATCGTAAGCCGATTCAATCTACCTTACGAAGAACCAATTTCTAACCATTATAAGTTAACAAAATTCATGTTAAAAAAATATTTCATTAAAAACAACACATTGTGTTTGTTAGTCGACGCGTTCCAGTCGACGACTTGCTAAAAAGTCAATCTAGTTGCAGAACTGCATTTTCCATGTGCAAAAATGGAAAGATGACCCAGCCTGTCGCAAGGGCGCGGCATGGTGAAGTCTGGAACTCAAAGGCGAGGACCGTCCAAGCTGCGGCATGGAGATATAGACAGCCTCTTCTAGAAAGGACCGAAGTTAAGCAAGAGCGAGACCAGGGCAAAAAAGCGAGTGCAACGAGTTAGTGAGAGTGGACGCTAATCAAAATTGTGCTACGCTTCGCTTCGCTTCGCACCTCGACGCGGGTGTAATTAAGTTGATAAAAATGTTGTATCAACTTGTCGTATTGTTTAAAAAATGTATTTATTTTAAGTTAGATAGGCGAATCAGCCGTCTGCCCCAATTAAGGCCGTTATTTTTAAAACATCTGTACCATAGGTCAGACCGTCAAATGAAGGCATACAGACATACAAGTGAATATGGAAATTAAAGACAATCGATGAGTAGAAAAGATTCAACCAAAGGAGGGGAGTGTTGTAGAACTCTCCAAAATCGTCCTAAGTTGAAGACATAATCAAAATTCGACTTAGGCAAAAATTTCATTTAAAGACATTTTCGGGAGTCTGCAGAGGCGCAGATCAGTCCACAAGGACCGTTTTGGGTTCTATAAGGCGTTGGAAATGACCAGGCGAAAATTCGAAGAAACACCGAATTTTCACTTAGGAAAAATGTTTTTGGTTCAGAATATCAGAGTAGAAGTATATAATGACAAAGATTTATGAATAATATACTTTTTCAAAGGTACCATAAATTGGACTTTGAAAAATAATATTTTTGGAAGGGCGTCAAAATTTGGCCCAAGAATCGATTTATCGAAAGTACGCCAAAGTTTCACTTGCAGACTAATTTTTCAAAACTGCGTTGAAATTTGGCTTGAAGATCGATTTTTCAAAAGTACGCCAAAATTTCACCCGCAGATTAACTTTTCAAAAGTACCTTGAAATTTGGCTTGAAAATCAATTTTTCAAAAGTACGCCAAAATTTCACCCGCGGATTAACTTTTCAAAAGTACCTTGAAATTTGGCTTGAAAATCGATTTTTCAAAAGTACGCCAAAATTTCACCCGCAGATTAGTTTTTCAAAAGTACCTTGAAATTTGGCTCGAAAATCGATTTTTCAAAAGTACGCTAAAATTGGTCTTAAACTGGATTTTTCAAAAGTACCACGAAGTCAGTTTAAAAAGTACCACGAAAATATACTTTAAATTATTTTTTATTTTTTATTCCTCAACCAAAGACATTGACCTTTGAGGTACGATCATTGAAAGCCCAATTCTAAAGTATGAGCATAAAATTTTAACGATGCACTGCATCCAAAAGGCAAAATAGAAGATTTTGTCAAAGCCGGCGTAGTGCCGATAAGCAAAAATTGATAAAAATCAATGCACATGTACAAGGCCGGTTTCTCGCATGGAAAGAGTTTGGATTGACCCAGCGGCTCGCAATTTGGTCGAGCGCGTTGAGTAGTCCAGACAAAGCGATGGTAGAAAAGCCAATAACGGGGCTTTTCAAATGACAAAGTTATAGAGGAAAACGCCTTGTGCATAAAAATCCAAAAATTCAATTTTGCCTAATAGTCGCTCGAAGGTGAGACGCTGCCAAATCGATATTATTAATCGACTGTGATAAGGGTTAGTAAGTCGTGGACTGATCGAACGCCACTCAACTTATGCAGTAATAAGTCCTCTGAATGTGTTTGAGTACGTGAATTTCCACGATACAAGAACTTTAAAGCTAGGTAGTCTCTAGCGAAACTAAATTCATTTAGTAAAACTTTTTTAAGTTAATTTCAGTCAGCCTTAATTATTCATTTACCCAGAGTCTGAAATGATTCTAAAAGCTCGCATTTTGATTCTGAGAAGGTACGTATGAATCTTTTCTACCTAATCGATCGTTAGCGCGAGCGCTCTCGCTTGTATGGTCTGAAAGTCACTACCTTGATTGGGGAAGGCACGATTCTTTCTTGAGAATTTTGTATAACCAATTCTGTTAAATAAACGGATTCTTTGAACTAATGTTTCTTAATTGATCTTGAGGCCTGTTGACGGTCTATAATCCCTGGAACTTTCGTATAGAAAACCGGATGTGTCGAGTTAATTCGCATTAACGTTCGACCTTCTGGTTGTTTTACGGAGGTTCGATAGGGATTTTTTTATGCGTTTTTTGAGAAATATATTCCGTTATTAATGGACCAAAACGCGATTTTCGCGTACCAAAACTAATCCCTCCGCAGAGAAATTCTTCGGTTGGGATTTTTTTATGCAAAAATTCAGGAAATTAAGAGGTGCCTAAACCCCTAACGAGGGAATTCGGATCCAGAGAGAGCGTAGTTTCCGATCTGTGGTAGTGCAGCCTTGGTCCCGCTTTTCGGCTACCGAAGTCATCTTATCTCGAACCCGCCTGGGAGGTAGAAGAACGGGGTAATACGCGACTGGCGCCCCCTGAGAAATAAATTGGTGTCGCGTCATTTTGACGCCCGGTAGTGCGTTCTTCTACAATATCAAACGAAGAGTGGACAATATAAACAGTTGATATTTCAGGAAAACTAGAGAGCAAAAGCGAAGAGACCGATCTGCTGATAGTAGTGCTCGGTGCCCAGATATACGCATAAAAATAAGTTCTGTGGGGGTTTCGTTGTCACAAGCTGAATTTGATATAAAATTAATGATGATATACTGATGTTTCAAAATCTCAAAAAATGTCCTACTCAAAAGGTCATTATAATCAAAAAACGAGTTATAGCTTAGTGACTTAGGCGTTTTGATATTTCCACTTTTGAGTAATAGCAAATCCTTTTAACCATGAATAGAACTAGTCAAAATAAGTAGATTTTCGAAAAGACCCACCTCAAGAAATCATGTCTGCCCCCCCCTCAAAGGGGCTACCTGTATCTGCCTATATTTTTTTCTCTAAACGGAGTATAAAATTTTGCATACGACCTTCCATTTGCTTTTTGCTATTTTATTTTTTTTAAGGCCCCACAGCAAAAAAAAGGGTGAGGAGACTTCCAACAACGACACACGTTTGGCTATACCTCTTTTCGAAAATCTACTTATTTTGACTAGTTCTATTAATGGTTAAAAGGATTTGCTATTACTCAAATGTGGAAATATCAAAACGCCTAAGCCGCTAAGCTATAACTCGTTTTTTGATTATAATGACCTTTTGAGTAGGACATTTTTTGACGGCTTTGAGATTTTGAAACATCAGTATATCATCATTAATTTTATATCAAATTCAGCTTGTGACAACGAAACCCCCACGGAAGTCACAATAAGCGTATTAATGCACTCTACTATGAACGTTGTGCTGATATCAGCCAGGAGCTAATGGGAAAAGCTTTGGAAAGGTTGTGCGGCACTGACAATGCCGGTGGGTTTGGATGTATGTCTGCAGAGAGCCTTGGTTTTGGATTTGGGGGTTGTCTAGTTATATATGGCGTGCCTGTTACTTCAGAGTTAGATTTGATGTAGATGACTGAAAACATATTTTTTTTTTATTTCAAGCAATACAAATTTGAGAAATCAGTTTGAGGTCGTTTGGAAACGACGTAGAAAATGAGCAAATAATGTTTAAAGCCAAAATTAACCTATGAAAATTTGAGAAGCCAATTTTATATGGCCAGTAGTATACAAAATTTCGATTGTAAGGTATTATTGAGAAGCCAATTCGAATAATTCATGGGATCTAAAACATTTTCTAAGACGTCGATAGCGAGAATATGAATGTTCTAGTACCTGTTTACGTCAATCAAAACTTCATTATTTCGAAAAGTATTAATTGTACGAGAAAAATACAAATAAAGGAAGTCTTAGAAAATGAAATTTTCATTCGGTTGAAAAATGTAGAAAATTTCGATATGATCAACCGGTAACGAGATATTTTTAAAAACAGATGAAAATTGCGTATTAGAGGAGCGAAAAAGAGGTAAAATTGTGTCGTTTTTTTTTATGAGCTTAGAACAAGATCAGACACAGTGGGTATTACCAACAACATCATTTTACACATAAAAACACAAAATACGACATTTTTTAGTGGACACAGATATTCTTATTTAAAAAAAAGTGTAAAATTTAATTTTTTTTAAATCATGTTTTTTTGTACATCCATTGCCATATCTCAAAAATGAATTGAGCTATCGATGTGAACTTTTTTTTGTTATAAAACACACACTTAAGCGCTTCTCTCTATTCATAGGATTGCTAATAAAAAAAAATGTGAACATGCCAAAAACGTAGATGACCCTGAAAGTTTAGAGAATACGTCATCAAATTTTCACTAAGCGAGGAACTTTTTTGTTTTTGAAAATTTTGTGTAACATGCTGTGAAGAAAATGAAGTCAATAGACTAAAAAAGTTTTTAGAAAAAAAATATTTTAATTATTAGCAATAGTTTGCTAGTTACGAATTTTTTAGTATGGAATGGAGGAATTGTCGAAGCGTACGCGCGCCGTACTTAAGAATAATAATGATTATCTATTGTGTGTAACGGAACTTTTCATTATTATTTTTTTATGTTTAGGACTGTTTTATCACGTTTTAGGATCTGAAAGGATAACTTATTTTTTCCAGTGACACATTAAGGACTAAGGTTGAAGGCAAAAAGGAATAAAAATCTTAAATGAAGTATGCATTGCATTGGGATCTCGGAACCGGTGAAAAATAATATAGTAAAATGGAAAAAATGTTGCGCAACTAGGGGGTTAATAAAATCCCATAAACAGAAGTTTAGGAAAAGTAATAATTTTGGAGTGTTTTGATAAAAAGTAAACTATTGAGTTTCCTTTTTTTGCGTTATTATTGGAGCTAAATAAAAAAGACAGTTTCTTAAAGCACGTGGCAATCTTAATATTTGTATCCTACATTTCCTGTGTCAGAGTCCCTATCCGAAACTCCCATGCATTGCATTTTTACCCTAGATCCACACAATAAGACAGGTCGACAAAAAAAAAAAATCTGCTCCAAGGACTAAACCTATCATCCCTTAAGTATTTTTGTGTGCTGAATCCGAATTTTCCACTTAGATTTCGAGCAAACGTCAAACATTGTCAAAAAATCGTATTTTGACGATAAAAACCGGGATTTACTCTAAATCTACGCGGTAAAAAAAATTTCAAATTGAAGATTCGGATTCAGCACACAAAAATACATAAGGAATGATAAGTTTAGTCCTTGGAACAGAACTTTTTTTCTTGTAGATCTGTGGCACAGGTGCACTTTGTCCCCAGGTCTACAAAAAAAGAAATTCTGTTCCAATGACTAAATCTATCATTCCTTATGTATTTTTGTATGCTGAATCCGAATTTTCAATTAAAAAAAAATTTTACCGCGTAGATTTCGAGTAAATCCCGGTTTTTATCGTCAAAATACGGTTTTTCGACAATAAAAACCGGAATTTACTCGAAATCTACGCGGTAGAAATTTTTTTTTAATTGAAAATTCGGATTCAGCACACAAAAACCGCTGCCCAGGGAATCACTACTTCCACATCCAGATTCTCTATCCAAGTCACTCACAACGAAAAAACTTTGTATGTGAAAATAATTGTTTATGGAACTTTAATAATATAATATTTGAAATCCTCTACCCCAAAAACCCATAAAACGATACCCCACATCGGTAGTGGGGTGGAGGGTGGTGATAGGGGGGTGATAGTGGGGGGGTGGATGAAGTAAAAGAATATTTTTAGGTTTCTGGTTACTGTACATACACTAAATCACAATTTTTTTTCAGACAGACCGACAGACAGACAGAAATTTTTTTCGCTCAAACTTAAAATCTCGACGTTTCATGACATTTTAAGCCTATTTGGACAATAAAAATTTTTTTGCCGTTACTATACTTCCACTGGACGTGGAAGTAAAATACTTAAGGCATGATAGGTTTAGTCCTTGGAGAAGAATTTTTTTTTTGTAGACCTGTGAATTGAGTAAACGTGTTATTTTCGCCTAAATTAGGTAACAAAAAAGAAAAAAACATCCTAAATTAAGTCTTTTTTAATTTCCTAATTATAGTCTCTAAACTCTGTTTCCATGGCTTGTGAACAAGTTTATCGTTTTCCTCTATTAATACGCCACATAAAATTCACTCCATTTTACAATGAAACTTAGATTGCTTATTTATCTTAAATATTTTTTAAGTAGATAATCCACGCACAATTCGCACAATGACCATACGTTCTACAATATAATACAAGTGGTAATAAGAGAAAGAATATCGTTACACATTTTACTTCCACATTCAGTGGTAGGTAATATAATATGGACAAAAATATTTTTGAAAATTTTTATTGTCCAAATAGGCTTAGAATGTCATGAAACGTCGAGATTTTAAGTTTGAGCAAAAAAAATTCTGTCTGTCGGTCTGTCTGTAACTTTTTTGTGCGCACGATTACTCTGGAACCGTTTAAGATATTGACTTGAATTTTGGTACACGTACCATGTATTTTAACGAGATCTGGAACTAGATTATTCCGTTAAAGGGTTGGGGGTAAATGGAGGTAAATAGGCAAATCAAGCAAGTAAGAGTCCATAAAACTGGTATTTAGTATATATAAGAGAAGCTAAGCTCTCAAAATTTTTTTTGGCATTAACCACCCCCATTACCAACTCCCACCCCATTATTCAAGGGGGCGAAAAAAATAAAATTGTCATTTAGTGTGTGTACAAGAACCAAAGGCCTCATTTTTTTTTTTTTACTTTATCCACCACTACTACCACCCCCCTTCCACCACCCTCAGCCTCACTACCGATGTGGCATATCGTTTTATAGGTTTTCGGGGTAGATGATTTCAAATAATATATTATTAAAGTTCCATAAAAAATGATTTCCACATTCAATTTTTTTTCGTTCTGAGAGACTTGGATAGAAGATCTGGATGTGGAAGTAGTGATTCCTTGGGCAGCGGTTTTATAATTTGACCTTCGACGAAAACGAATAACGTTGATAGTACACCGCCCTGTGACTAGTTAGTTTTAGTGGACGCGGGCGTATTAATACTCAATTTCTGCAATTCGCGCGCTCTAAAAAAAATCACTGTACCTAAACTATAAAAGAAACAATAAAAATTATGCTATCAAAAACTTTTTTGGTCTTTTGGCTTTATTTTCTTCGCAGCATGTTATACAAAATTTCCAAAAACAAGAAGTTTGTAGCTTAGTGAAAATTTGACTGCGTATTTTCTGAACTTTCAAGGTTATCTAAGTTTTTAACAAACTTAAAAATGTTTTAGTTAAAAATACTATACACAGATAGAAGCGCTTAAGTGTGTGTTTTATAACAAAAAAAAAGTTCATGTGGATAGCTCCATTCGTTTTTGAGTTATGGCATTAGATGTTCAAAAAAAACATGATTAAAAAAAAGAAATTCACACCTTTTTTAAAAATAACAATGTCCGTGACCACTAAAAACTGTCATATTTCATGATTTCTAATGAACATCGACCTACTTAACGAAATGGTAAATATCTAGGTTTGTTCTAAGATTAAAAAAAAAACTCGAGAAGGAAGCGACTTTTCCCCTGTTTTTTACTCCACTATATAGCTTTAATGGACTTGAGGCACGGGTTAGCGTTATCCGATCGAGTTGAAATTTTGTATAGTTCATTTTTTAAATAATCGGAACCACTTTTGGGGGTGAGACCGAAAACAATCCAATGTCGCAAAATAAGGACCACCCTACTGCCACATTTGCTGACAATAATATCCACAATACTTAAGTTTTTACACCTAAATCGAAGTGTGGTTTTTATTAATTTTTCTTTTTCATTTGAAATTCGATCAAAAGAACGTTCGAAACTTCAGGCACATGAGGGACGTGCAATATTTTACTATAAATAGTACTAATAATAGTCCAGTATTCATGAGTTTTGACTTCTCTTTAAAACCAAACAAGCTAAAATTTGAAATTTCATGTGCGAATAGTTTTTGGTTCCTTAAATTCATTAAGTATGCATAGGTGAGGCAGCCGTTTCACTCTCCAAGTGAAAGGGTTTGTGCAAAAATTTTTATTTTTATTTATAGGTATATAATATATGTTTTATATGTGTCAGTTTTGCTATATAATGCCATATATTATTCCCGCAGGGATTAATGATGAGGGAATAATGGATCATTATTCCCTTTCGTAGAACAGTCAAAAAACAATACTTAAATCATAATGTCTTTGAATAGTAGCCATTATATGCAAGTAGAATACTATACTTTGTCCACGACTATTAAATATTTTTGATTAAATTGTTTACTGAAGAAATTAATTAATGAATTAACTATATATTATTCTTTTTGAGTAATATGTAAAATCATTGTAAATAACGTTGACGTTTAAATTTCATTTGACAAGCTGTTCATTAACATTTCATCATCTGTTCAATTGATCACATTAATATACATTTTGCTGCAAAGTAAAAAAAACTATCATTTTTTATTTCTAAAAATTAGTCGTAGATAAAGAATAGTATACAACTCGCTATAATTAATACTGTATTCCCTAAGATGATTACAACACTCGGGAATAACAATATTCATTATAGCATCGTTGTATAATATACTATTATTCAGATAACTCAGATATTAAAAATTGGAAGAAAAATGGAGAGAAAGGCAAAACTACACATAGTAGCAATAGATCTCCAGAAGGCCTCTGATACTATCAGTCACAAAGCCATGAGTAACAATTCACGCAGCAAAGGAACGCATTACCTAAATGGTCACGGTCGTTGAATTGAGACAGAGATTAGGTAGGAATGACACAATTGATTTTTAGTTATACTTTAGTTTTGATAATCTGCTGATGATGCCAACATGGTTGGCGAAACGCGCGTCGAATAATAGTATACAAGTTTGGGTATTTGTGGAAATTACTTCAGAGGCATATTGTTTTGTTTACCGTTTGTTAATATTATATGATACCTCGAATGTTACCCAGTAAACCCTTAGTAGTCAGTTGGAAAATCATAAAAAAGGTCGACAAAGCGCCCACGTTTAAACTGTACTGCTGTCAAAGCACGCTATGCGCCGCGGTAAAGATCAACGTCGCTTTTTCAATTGACAATAGCAGAATAATTATGTTGTTAATTTTGCGTTTATGTATTACATCACTCTGTAATAAGGCTTTGCCTGTTGAGTTTATTATCAAATAAATAAATTAATGAAGAGTTATATCTCTCAATCTGTGCACAACTAAATTTACCCGAGAATTCACGCACATTTATCATACAGAAAATGTTTCGTAACTCAATGAAAATTATCTTAAAGAAAAAAAAAACATTTTGAAGAAGAACACTTCAGCTTTCTATCTATTGCATGTCTGGTACAGTTTTTCTCATTTCACAATAACGAAAATAATGAGAAAAAATTACTGTTTCGTGATTTTTAAAACTCATCAAGTATTATTTATCTTACGAAAGCGTACTGAGGCCACGGCAAAAAAAAATAAGTTGAAATTTCAACATAATAAATTGGAATTTCAACTAAGCAAATTGCTATGTGTGCTAACTATTAAGTACCCAAGATACGTGCTCAAGATTCGTATGCATATTCTATATACATAAAAATCCTTCCTAAGGGAGATAGAGTTCTTTGAAGACGAGACTCTCAATCTACTCCTTTTATAAGCCCACCGTTAGACTATAAAAGTTCTTTGATCAAGATCAAGATGTGATAGTGTAATCGGCGACATTTTATAAAATATCGACTGTTTTATAAAATTTGTCAAAGAACTAACTATAACTAGCCTAGCCACTGCTAGAGGTACTATAATTTAGTATAGTATATACTAGGGTGGGCCGAAAAATTTTTTTTCAGAAATTAGAAATATATTTGTGCAGAAAAGTTGTGTCATGGACTCATTAGTACTCATGAAAAATTTCATAATTTTTGTAAACCATTTAGCCGGGCCCTAAACGGGCCAAATTTCATCTTCGACAAATCAATTAAATATTGGTAAGGAAATGGTACTTCATAACTTACTGAATACGCAAAAAAAATCCATGTCGTTGCTTTATGTTTAGCCTCTGACTTTGAACGTACAATTTGCCCGGACCACCCATCGCGCACAATCAGTGGTCACAAATGTGCCGTTGCAAGCAATAATTGGTTATTGTATCCTTTAGAAAGACTTAAAAAACCAAAAATAACCAATGATCCGAATCATTCCTCCACTCAAATGAGAACTATCTTGATTAACACAGCAAAGGCAGCTGATCTAACGGGCATCTGAAACCGAAGCGTTGCAAAAATTGCCACAGCTGTATTGGAGGATGTGACACTTGTTTCTTCAGATAATTTTAAAGTTATAGACAAAAACAAAGTAAGGAGAGAAATAAAAAAACGAGAACGTTGGTGCAGCAGAAAGAATTTTCTGAATTACAGGAGGTGAAAGGTTTATACTTTGAAGGCCGCAACGACCAAACCTTGGTACAACTTGACAATCGAAAAATAACTAAATTAGAAGGACATATTGCTTTAATTCAGGAGCCAGGGAAAAAGTATTTTGGCCATTTATCTATAAGTCCACCTGTCACTGGAGAAAATATATCAAAAGGAATTTTATCGTATTTAGAAAACAGGAAAATTAATGATGCAAATTTGATGGTTATAGGTTGCAATGGAACAAATGTAAACACAGGATGGAAAAATGGTGTGATTTGGTGTATTGAAAGTCGTATGGGTAAACCACTTCAGTGGAGTATATGTCTGCTGCACTCAAATGAATTGCCACTACGACATCTGCAGGAACTCGATGGTCAGACAACAGGGCCGTATTCGTTCTCAGGTCCCATAGGATCACTCCTAAATGACTGTGACAAAAAGCCAGTTGTAAATTTTATACCACTTAGTACCGTATTGCCTAATTGAAAAAAGATTGAAAAAATCTGAGCACAGATCCGAAGTATCTGTACAAAATGACTAGTGCAATAAGAGACGGTCATTGCAGTGATACCTTAGCAAGAGAGAACCCAGGAAAAATGTCTCACGCTAGGTGGTTGAATACAGTCAATAGGCTGCTGCGGCTTTATATTGCTAGCCCCAGATCATCTGAAAATCTTGTGACACTACCTAAGTTTATTGTCAAGGTTTATTCACCAATGTGGTTTAAAATAAAAACAAATCCACTTTGTCAGTACGGTGCAATACATATATGGAAGACAATAAGTCTATCAAGAGAGTTTTCAGAGAAGGTGAAGAAGATAATTGATAGAGTTATTGCAGGAAATGCCTACTTTGCCCATCCGGAGAATATTTTATTGGCAATGCTGACAGATCCCAGAGAACCTGTAAGAGAATTAGCTATTCGGAGAATTATAAAAGCCAGAAAAGGCAGAGCGAGTGGTATACGATTTTTTACAATTCCAACCATAAATTTCACAGCCACTGACTATATAAATTTAATAAATTGGGCAGAATGCAGTGTTACAGAACCTCCTCTAACAACGAATTTAAGTGATGAAACCTTAAAAACACTACTTGATGAAAAACAATGACCATGTTTTGAAAACTTTCCGTATCACACTCAAACAGTAGAGCGATGCGTCAAAGTTATAACTGACGCATCAGCAAAAGTTTGTGGCGAGACTGCAAGAGATGGCTACATTAGAACAAAATTAGAAGCCAGGAAAAATCTGCCTTCTTTTGAGAACAAGAGTCAATACTATGGTGCTCGAAAAATGTAAGTAGAAACTAGAAACAGATTAGTGGGTGGGTGGGTGGTGGAACTCCATGCGCAGCTACCAGCCCGTGGTGAGTTCTAGGTGGATTCAGCATTCCTTGAGGGTTTTTTAAATTAAAGTAGTATAAATACTAAATTGCAATTGATTTTACCCTCCGATTAAAGAACTTATATCTAGATACATAATGGCATGAATTTTATGATCCTGAAAGACTCCCAATCTAAGGCACTTCTTCCCATAAGTTTCTGATTGGCCCATCGGCCTATCGCGACCGCTTCGTACACGATCGGTTAAGTCATCGTCTTAGTTTGACGTTCCGCCATTGATGTCAATGAATGCTTTTCGTGTTCTCCGATGAGAAAGTGGTGAAGAAGTCATATTTTATTTAAAATTGTGATTTGCTAATACCTAAATACTATTCTCTATTCATATTTACACAGTTTAGTGAAAATTTAGTGCTACATGTTGAAGTGCTGTGCCGTTTGCAGAAGGCAGTTTAGGAAAGAAGAAAGTCGATCGTTTCATAAGTAGGTCATAATCGTAACATGATGGCGTTTAGTTTACAGTTGTAATAATAATATTATAAATAATATCCTTCCAATACATATTTCAATTGAATAAAACATCTCTACCTATTATATTTTTTAAATCCGCGGTTATGTTCCTAGAGGTTAACCAGCAATTATTACATAAAATAGTTACAATATTGTACATTTTCCCTTCTACACATACCCACCACTGTTGCCTATGGGATGTGATGTTCATCTATCCATTTTAATGGACATAGGAGCAAATAAGGTATATGAAGAAAAGATAGCCATTATATATCTAGATATAAGTTCTTTAATCGGAGATATTACCTAATACCTAATTAAAAGAATTCCGAATTAAGCGAAAGGTTGCGTTTTCTAATGGGAAAAAAATCTTAAAGTCTAAGGGGGCCCGGCTAAACTTTGAACAAAAAAGTTAATATTTTTTATGTAAACGGCTAGATCCATAATTTAACTATTTTCGAATAATAAACTAAAAATTTTGTAAAAAAAAAAAATAATTTTTTATAAGGGGTAAGGAGGCCGGCTAAATATTGAAATATATCGCCCATCTTTTTTAGGGGCCTTCTCGATAACACTAAACAGCCTTTTCATAGTAATATATACGTAATTTGTAAAAAAAAATTTTTTGGCATTTTTCGACCCACCCTAGTATACACCCTACCTTGGTCTTAAAAACAATATCTCATTTGTTTTCTATTTATGGCTTAGAGTCTGTTAAACAATTCATATAACAGATATTTGCATTAAGAATCAGATGAAGAAATCTAATATGCAAATATATCCGGGCTGTTCAGTTGTTCTCTTGCACGTATATTTTTCGGAGGTATTAAAATACTAATAATGGTAGATCCAAAATCCAACAAAAATTATATGTACAGTTTTTGAAAATTAAGGCACTTATAGGGGTAGAAAATTATAGTGAAACACCTTGTATGTGAGGCTCATAGTCGACTATTTGATGAATCACCCTGTATATATTTATAATAATGATAATTTCAAATAAAATTTAAATAATATCAAAAAAAAACAAGTTTTCTTCAAATAGAAAATGAATTTGGTTTTTAATGCACATATCTCGCGGATACACCTTATATGTACAGGGTTATTCATTATATTTAGGCTACTCTTTATCATCGTTATTAGGGGAGATAAAAAAAAAATTTCGGACGAAAGTTGTAGCTGAACTGTAACTGAACCCCTTCAATAAGTTAATAGAAGCACAATGGCGTGCAGAAATTGAGACAAGAAGCAATAATATTTTTTTGAATGGAATGCTCTGTGTATTGTTGAATTTTTGAATTACTCTTTTTTTTATTTCAAAAATATGACATATGATAGTCCTATCTTTAATCGTTTTCGAGTTATTTTCCTTCGTATAGTAAATAGCTTAAATTTTCAATGTTCAATAACTCGAAAACAGTCAAAAATAGGGCTATAATATGTCATATTTTTGAAATCAGAAAAAAAAGAACAATTCAAAAATTCAACAGTACATTAAAAAATAAATTACTGCTTCTTGTACACCTCAATTTCTGCACGCAACTATCGTCCGAAACTTTTTATTCTATCTCCAATAATAACGATAATAAAGGGTGGCCTAAATACATATAATGAATAACCCTGTACACATACAGCAATTTGTTATAAGTTGAAATTTCAACTTACTATCTTGAAATTTCAACTTTCTTTTTTTTTTTCGTCGTGGCCTCAGTACGCTTCCGTAATATCTTGCAAACACATGAAAATAATTTTTAAAAAAAGTTAACATTAAGTACTCATATTTTTTATATTTCATACTGGGATATAGTAGCAAGTAATTAGATTTTTATATGAAAGTACTTAATGTTTTTAAATTTTTTTCATTTTTTTCTTCAGCTTGTTTGGCTTTAATAAGATTGCACTTCTAACACTGAAAAATGCTATCTATTTTAACTGAAATCAGTCAGCTTTAGTAGGAATATTGATCATTCACAATAAAAAGAGTATATACATGCATTTTCTTATAATCAAAACTTGACCTGGTTTAAAACAGTGACAATGGCAAAAGACCAAAGTCCAGTCCAAAATTAGCGAGTACAAGGACTGAATTATTAGATGTTAGTATTACTGCTTGATAAAAACTGGGATTTACGTTTCTGTGGTGCCGAGGACTTTGCCTTGGTCAATAAAAATTCAGATCTACCTGAAAAAAGCCTGATTGGTTAGGCCATTCGATATCTAAGCCTCTTCAAATCTACCAAATTTCACACATCTAAGAACATCTTTAAAATGTTTAAAATTTTTAAGTAGATATTTCGATTTTTATTTCTCGTACCTAATACTGAAAGGAATATATCTTATCTCTCAGGTTTTATTGTCATCTTTAAATTCTTATAGAACTTATCGCAGCGCAAAGATAATAATCTTGAAAACATACAGGATGTGATCTAAATGAGTGCTAATATTTCATTATTTAAAAAATGAACCCTGGCAAAGTTTTGATGAAACAAATGAATTTGTCTATTTTTTTAAGGCATACATTCTTGAAAAATCAAATGGGTCCTACGAATATAAAAATTAGCATTTTTTATTCCAGGTGGTGGCAGTGCTCCGAATTTTTACGTTTCATTACGATTTATACTCTTTCACATACACATACATAATCATTAATTAGTACAGTAACTAGAGGTTTTACCTTCGGAATAATGTCATATCGAACGGATTCCGTTCAGTTTTGGCAGTATAATACTCACAAAAAATATATTGTGCGGGGGTTTGCTAATTTATAGGGGGTGGATTCCACCTCCTCTCGGTGGCATTTAAAAAATATATATATTTATTCGAACTGAAATAGAAACAAATTTTAAGAAGAAAAGGTTCTATGCAATTTTTCACATAAACTCATAGTTTTTAAGTTATAAAATTGCGATTTTGGCTTTAAAAAAAGGTATTTCCAAACGGCTTTCGTCAAGTATCTCGAAAAGTATTACTTTATCGAAAAAATGTTACAGACCAATTACAGAAACTACAAACTGGGAATTAATTGTATTTTTTGTTTATTGATGTAGGATTAATAATTTCGGAGATATTTGAGTTTATATTTGGTATCCAAGTGTTTCGAAATTACCTTTAAAGTTTAAAATGCATTTTTTTCTGAAGCAAGTGCTTTAAATGAGCATCTAGGTAACGCTATATCTTAACGAAAAACTATTTGAGATAATTTTTTTAAATTACTGGCTAATTAGAGTAACTGAATGGCGACCTTTTTGTATAAAAAAATATAAATACGCACATTTTTCCGTCATAACTTCTTTATTTCTTATGCTACAGGAACGAGTAAAAAATAATTTGAAAGCTCAATTAATTGTCTCTAATTTCACTTCTTAGCATGCGTGACTAGGTGTTACGATTTCTGAGATATTTACTACTTATTTACGGCCGTATTCACCGTTTAAGGTTTAAACGGTGCTTAGTTAAGCTAGGGTGAAATATAAAGCAGCGCTTAAATTGTGAAGTCTGGCACCGCAGTGAAGTAAACGAAGCTTTGCTAAGCCTAAAAAGAATTTGGCAACGCCTGAAAAAGTGTTACTTTTCTGTCAGTCGGTCAAGAATTTCTAACATAGAAAAACCTAAAACGATATAACAACGATATATCGTTTTAGGCTTTTCTATGTTAGAACCCCCTCTCAGGGGGTGGCACTTTTTTTTTTAACTGTTTAACGTCGGCCTATTTCCGCTACCAGGGCCTATCACCGACGCCAGGAGACGAGCTACCCCCAACCTGGAAATTTTGCCGAACCTCTTCCCTTAAGAAGAGTAGGGACCTTTTACTTGCCTAACATTTAATGGACAAGGGACCGCCTGCTTTATATCCCCTCCGAAGGATGGTATATCCACTACGTAATCCTCGTCTGAAATTACGTAACTTCCGAGTATACACTGATATACAAGCCTGTAGAAGGTGGGACGAGAACGCTGTATTTCCCAAGATGGGAGCCCATCCAAGTACTAACCGCGCTCGACGTTGCTTCAACGGAATATCGACTGATATTCACATTGAAGTCGCCTCTACGCTCGCCCCGGGGGTGGCACTTAAAAAATATATATTTTTATTGGAGCTGAAATATAATCAAATTTTAAGAAGAAAAGGTTCTATGCAATAAATTGATAGTTTTTAAGTTATAACGACTTCAAAATTGCGATTTTAGCTTAAAAAAAAGGTATTTCCAAACGGCCTTCGTCAAGTATCTTGAAAAGTATTACTTTATCGAAAAAATGTTAAAGACCAATTACAGAAAGTATAAACTGGGAATTAATTATATTTTTTGTTTATTGATATAGGATTAATAATTTCGGAGATATTTAAGTTTATATTTGGTACCCAAGTGTTTCGAAATTACTTTTAAAGTTTAAAATGCATTTTTTCTAAAGCAAGTGCTTTAAATGAGCAAAAAAAAATTGAGCATCTGGGTAATGCTACATCTTAACTAAAAACTGTATTTGAGATAATGTTTTTAAATTACTGGCTAATTAGAGTAACAAAATGGCGGCCTTTTTATATAAAAAAATATAAATACGCACATTTTTCCATCATAACTTCTTTATTTCTTATGCTTCAGGAACGAGTAAAAAATAATTTGAAAGCGCAATTAATTGTCTTTAAATTCATTTCTTAGCATGCGTTACGTAGGTGTCACAATTTCTGAGATATTTAACATTTAAACTGCATTTTTCGTCTTATAAACGTTCGGACGCCATTTGTAAACTTTCACATCTCTGAAACTAAGTATTAAATCTATGTAAATAAAAAAACAAGCGAAATTCATTATCAGTTTATGAGCTTTAATTTTTCAATGAAACTAATATTTACAGAGATATTTGGAAGAGGAAAAAAATTACGTTTTATCGAAAATGTCTTTATAGTTTAAACTGTATTTTTTTTTCTAAAGCAAGTGCTGTATACAAACCAAAGAAATTGAGCATCTACGTCATGCTATATATTAATGAGAAACAGTGTTTGAAATTCCTTTTTTTTAATTACTGGCTAAATACAGTAACAAAATTGCAACGTTGTTAATAAAAAAATGTGTAGACGCACATTGCTTCGGTCATAACTTCTTTATTTTTATGCTACAGAAACAAATAAAAAAAGAGTTGAAAGCTTAATTAATAACCTATTATTCTACCTATTAGCATCCTTGACAGTTTCTGAGATATTTAACTCACTCTAAATAATTATCTTATGAACCCTTGGATGCCAAATGTAAACTTAAATATTATTAATCCTACATCAATAAACAAAAAATATAATTAATTCCCAGTTTATACTTTCTGTAACTGGTCTGTGACATTTTTTCGATAAAGTGCTTAATACTTTTCGAGATACTTGACGAAATCCGTTTGGAAATACTTTTTTTTTAAGCTAAAATCGAAAATTTGAAGTCGTTATACCTAACTTAAAAACTATCGATTTATGTGAAAAATTGCATAGAACCTTTTCTTCTTAAAATTTGATTCTACTTCAGCTCCAATAAATATATATTTTTTTAATAATAATTTTTTATTTTTATGCTACAGAAACAAATAAAAAAAGCAGTTGAAAGCTTAATTAATAACCTATTATTCTATTAGCATCCTTGACGTGGGTGTCACAGTTTCTGAGATATTTTACTCTCCCTCTAAATAATTATTTTATGAACACTTGGATGACAAATGTAAAGTTAATATCTTTGAAATTATTAATCCTACATCAATAAACAAAAAATATAATTAATTCCCAGTTTGTACTTTCTGTAATTGGCCTGTAACATTTTTTCGATAAAGTAATACTTTTCGAGATACTTGACGAAAGCCGTTTGGAAATACCTTTTTTTTTTTAAGCTAAAATCGCAATTTTCTACTTCATCTCCAATAAATATATATATTTTTTTAAGTGCCACCCCCTGAGAAGGGATGGCATCCACCCCCTATAAATTAGCAAGCCCTTGCACAATATAGAAACTTTTCTGTGAAGCATTTACTATTATACTGCCAAAAATGAACAAAATCCGTTCAATAATGACATTATTCCGAAGTTTTGCATATTTTTTACCTCTAGGTACTGTACTAAATAGATAGTGTCATAATACGAAACGAGACCCGAAGTTAGTGTTCATTACAGATGACATTTCATTTGTAAAGCAAAATGCCTGAATCAAAGATAACTGGGACTACTGGGTATAAAATGTAGGGATTTACATTGAAAAATAATTCATATGTCGACACAGGCACAGAACTAGACGTACAAAACTGTCAGAAACTGGCCCCAGGAGGAGCCTAAAATTTTTTTTGATGAGCGGAGTCATTAAATTTTAAAATGCGCCACTTACCCTATAAAACTATTCTACTATTATAGGCACAGAACTAGCTGTATACTATTGAGTCGATCGAGGCTGGGCATACATTTTTTTTGGTTCAAACAACTTTACACAATCATTGAAGTACTTTAGAAAATTTACTCGGTTCGTGCAAAACAATACCATTCTTAATTTGTCAGGGTGGGCCAACGTAATTTTGGGTGGCCCATGGCCCACCCTGGCCCCACCGTGGTTCCGTGCCCGACTTTCGAAAATTTTAAATAAAAATATTCGTAGAGAAAATTTTGCAAAATTAAGTATAAATTTATTTTTTGGAAAAAGAACGTCTTTTCTAGCTAAACCGGAAGTGATATTTAAAATTTGCATGCATTCTTTTTCTTCGCTTTAATATTTAATTAACGAGATAAAAGAATCTGTCAGTTAAAATTTTTCAAAAATTTTGGTTTCTCGGTCATAACTTTTTATTTGATGCTCAATTGTTTGTTTCTTACCAGTATCGGATTCTTCAAGAAAAACTACGTCAAAGTGGCATTTGAACCATCAATTTATCTGAAAACTACCGTGAAAATCGAGCGTACCGCATTAATTGGCACACTCTATACCTCTCTCACTTTTTCTAATGAACTTTAAAGAAAATCTCTTGACATTTTTCGCTAAAACGACATTTTTCGAAATACATGCAAAAACTCATTCTCTCTCTTTCATTAACATAATTTTTCCTTTTTTATCGAAATTTGAAAAATTATTTGGAAAAAATATATTTATTTTGTGAAAATCAATAGATCTTCAATCTTGAATATATTGGCACCTAATGTGATCGTCACGTGAATTTGTGTTTACAAAATAAATGTTTGTTTTGTTTTACTGACTTTATTTTTGTATCAGCCATTGATAAAACTTTGGTAATAAATAATATAACATATTTGAGTGCGAATATGAATTTAAATATAAATAAAGGTGGTCTATTAAAAATGGATTTGATTCTGCATCCTAACATACCTACATACAATTTTATATCTAAGTATAAAAATACATATTCAATACCTATTAAGTAGTCTGTAAACGATTTTCAAGTAACTAGGAATCCAATTATAGTGAATGGATTTGAATGAAACCATTTGTATCGTCTCTATGCTCAAATATGAAAGTTAAAAAAAATAAACTCAGCGCTCTTAATTTTTTTATTGCTTAGATAAACATTTAAAAAAATTGATAAATCAACAATTAAATTATGTAACTCAGAAAATATAATAGATAAGTAGGTATACAAAAACTCGAAAAAAATCGTTTTCGTAGATTAAGTATATAAAAAGACATTCAATTTGAGCCATAATTGATCGCTATATTTTAAAAATGAACCTCATTAAAGTTTGCAAATTTTCGGCACTTCTTGGACGTGCGCAAGTTGCGTTTATTTTTCGCTTATATCTTAAAAACCATAATATTTAGACGAAAAAAATAAGTATATAACTTTTTAAAGTACATTTTAACTGTTTCATTATCTTTAAATGCAAGATGGTTAAAGATAATTAAATGTAAGTAGGTACTTTAAAAATTATTTTTATCTAAATGATTTTTAAGATATAAGCACGATTTACGAATGTCTAACAAGTGCCAAAACCATAAACTTTAAACAATCAAAAATCGGTCAATTTCAAATTTTTAACTTTCATGTACCTACTTAAGTATGAGCAAGTACAAAGACGGTACAAAATGTTTGATCAAATCCATTTGCTATATTTGGATTCCTATTTGACCGTTTGCAGACTGGGCTATTATAATAGTCGAGGCTATAATGTAGTTTTCTTCTGTTGATAAATCTCATTTTATGTACCAACTCACGCAGCTATTTATATATATATAACAAATATTTGTGGGCCCCGTTTATGCATAGTGAATTTTGGATAGATTTCTATTTTCCACTTTATCTTAAAAATGTCTGCATTTCTGCAACATAAAATAAATTTTAAAAAATGCATAAAATCAAATACTATAACCCCCCTTAAGAACACGTGAGCTTTTACTTCCCTGGGTTCATTTTTTCAATAATAAACATTGCCGCAACAGTTCCACTCATTCTGGGACCACCCTGTTATGATAAAACACATTGCTTTATTTAATTTTAACCAAAACTCAGTCATCAAAAGCTACTATACCCTCTGAAATCATCGTTAGATACTCATTGCCTCTAATTTCAAATCACCCTGTAGTTATTCTATCCAACACCTAATTCCTTTTTACAATTTTAAACACATTTAGACAGCCGTTATATACATCAATATAATATATGTAAAATTCATAAAAAGAAAGCTCACATCACTTTCACCAATTTAATTATGTTAGGTAAATTTCTAATGATTATCCTAGAGGCACTTTTATAGAAATTTGAGCTCGATAAATTGGTTTTAATCTACACAATGTTCCCTGCTCTTCAATAAGAATAAAACTAGAATGAACTAAACTCCTAGATAAAGCCAACGTTAAGCGTGTCCATTGAGAGCAACGGGGATTCTATCATAAAACCTCCTATGGGCTTCATCGACATTTTTCAGATAGTAAGTACCCGGAAAGAAACTATCTATGCTGCCGGAAGGCTCATAGGGTGCCCTGTGGCACGTTTTTTGCCTCAGATCTAATGTGGACTCAAATTCTTGAGGCTCCACTTTGCTCCTCTGCCCCAGAAGAGGCTTAATATGACCCAAGTTAGCTACTAATGTGTAGAGAGGAGATGCCACCCCATAATTCTTCGACACCGTAATGGAAAACAGAGAAGCTGCTAACCCAGACCCGTACGAAAACAACGCAATTTTGTTACCGGCTAACTCCGATAAATCCTTGCTTATTAACAGAGATACTAAGCCTCCATACAACGATGGGGTATACATATTGCCTACTTGACTCGCAATAAGAAGCGAAGGACTGGTTTTCTTTGCAAACATATCCTTGCTGTAAGTTAAGAAGGCTTTTTCTACATCTCGATCGAAATAACTGTCTTCCAGGCTAACTTTACTAAACTTATCCAACCCAGGGAACTTCTGGGTTTTCAGTTCATTGGGAGTTTGAACATAATCATTTAGAGCTAAACGTGCCAGTGACTTTTGCACCAGCTTACAGAACGGAGAATGAAACAAAACGGCATCGAAAAGACTTAAATCTACTTGAGTGTTCAGTTTCTTAGAATAATTTTTGCAATACAACTGATAGCAATTATCTAGGGCACTTAGGTAACATTGAATAGATAATTTACCATCTACTACAGGATATTCTGAAGTCAAATCAGGTTTATAGAAGTCATATACATGTCTTACGTGTGTGGCACGAATACCTCTATCAAACACAAGTGGGGCATTTGCTCCAACCAGCATTGCAATTGCCCCCGCTCCACCTGTAGGCCTAGCAGATCCCTTTGCGTAGACTGCGATGTCCCCAGCTACCACAAGAGCGTAACGTCCATTCCACGCAGAGGATTCTACCCAAGAAATAGCATTAAACAGAGCTGCAGTTCCACCATAGCAGGCGTTTGTGGTGTCGATACCTTCTATGTCTGTAACGCCATACGGCTCAAAGAGCTGCATCAACACAGATTTCACACTTTTTGATTTGTCGATAATAGTTTCTGTACCCACTTCCAAACGTCCAATTTCACTAGGTTTAATGTTATGTTTTTCCATTAATCTTTGCACTACGGTGAGACACAGTGAATTGATGTCCTCTCTGTCGGAACAAAAACCCATTTTTTGTTGGCCCAGGCCTATTGTGTACTTTCCTGCAGACACTCCATCAAATTGCTCCAATTCTGCCTGGTCCACATATTGCGAGGGAAATACTAGCTCCAATGCCAATATTCCTACATCTTGAGGCCAGGAAGTCATGTTGAACTAAGTAACTAGGTACACTGGGAATTTATTTTCACTATTCGCTGCTGACAGCAACTAACAAATGACTTCTAAGGTAGTGTTAAATAATTTCTGATGCCAACTTTGCCACCACTCGTAAAACATTCCAATAATAACTTCGACCCCTACCCATTCTCTGATTTAACCTCAATTCATTGAATAATCCAAAACCGGCTAAGCTGACATCGGTGACATCGGATCATCCCATACAACGCGATTACTGCTCGGAACTAGAATGTTCACAAAGAACAAAATGCTGATTGGCTGAATACCGTTTTGTTGTCACGTCATTGGTTATTTGTAAACTGTTTCCTTTCGTTTGAAGCACAGCACAGTAACACAGTAGAGGAATATACAGTATACCCACTCTATTTTTTCATTATGGACTTCGGTGGACCTTGGTTTCGTTTTTTATGTCTAGTCCAGGACGAGTGAGTGTAGTCCCCGCGCATGTAGGGGAACGCGCCAATTTTAAAATCGAGCAACTAGAGGTGCTAGACCTGTGGTGAAATGTCACTTCACTGTGGCTTGTCAAATTTGTTGGTTATGTTGTAAATAATCAGAATACAAAATGCAAATAATTTGAATATTTAAAACAATAAATAATATTCTCATAGTGCTACACAATATACACGATAAAGGCAAGAATCAAACAATATTAATGAAATTCGTAGGACTCTAAAAATTGTATTGGAAATTGAGCTCATACCAGGTATGTTATTAAATTTATTCTTAAATAATTTAAATAACAAATTTATTATTAATGGATAAATAAATAAACCACTATTTTGACATCAAAAATCGTATCTTAATATTTTTTTTTGTTACAGAAGTTTAAATCATGACATATCATAATGTCGAAGGCTAAATTCTTACTTAAGGAGTAATGGAAGTAATGTGGCCCAGGTATGTGTATTGTACAAATATATCTGGTAATGGGAGTATTTTATATATTAATATTAAAATTAGATTTACATATAAATTGACCAAAAAAATATTGATGTTTTGCCCTTTCTATAATATATACGATAAATCGCAGCTCAATAAAATTCATCACGTTTTTAAAAATTATTTATCCCTGGTCTTTATTTTGAATAGTATCTCATGGACTTATGCCATCATTTGGTAGATATTAGGAGTAGCATAAAATCATCTTTGGTAAAGAGTCAACCGCTGGATTTTTTTTTATGGTATCTCATTCTCCAGGTACTTTCGGAACTTCATAGTCTAATTTGTCTAGTGTTTTTTTTTATATTTTCTTCCTATTTTTTTGGGTATTAAGCATAAAACATATACATACATATATACACAACTCTCAAGTCCAAAGAAATTACCCACCGACATTGCAAGCATCAGAACTGGGAATCAAACCCAGTACACGATAAACTGTGTGGCCAAGTGTACTCCTACACGCACTACAATATTGATATTTCATATCTGTACTACAAGATATTCATGGTCTAATTTATGTGGACATGTTTCCCCTTAAGTATTTAATTGACGATGTCTGTACACCATATTGCATAGGGATTAACCTTTCGCTTTGGGTGCTTCATTTCAAAATTAACAATCAGTTGAGGGTAATTTGCAACATTCACAAAAATCCATTGTTAAACTCTAAATAATCCTTCGTGTATTTTGTCAAGTTCAAAACAGATCTATTTTTAGTTAGTTATGTAACATTATAATTATATAATTGTTCATTTTTCCTTATTACTGTTGGAATATATTACAGATTTATCAGCAGCTGGGACATTTTGGGTTCATGATGAATGGAATCGGAGGACATGAAGAAAATTTTTATGAAGAATGAGTGCATAGACAAAGTGCGAAAGGTGGAAGGGCAAATATATTTCAGATCACAAAAATAACGATAAACATTTTAAGTTACAGATTTTATAACGTTTTGATAAATAAGTTAAGAATAAAAATAAATCTAGAATAATTTATTAGGGAAAAATATGCCTATAGAAGAAATTACAATGTTGAATTATATGGGAATATTGTGAACGATCTCATATATTACAATTTAAGTAATATTTCAACTGAGAAGGATTCTTTATGCTTCTCAACTAAAATAACAGAAGCAATTAACATATCATTAAATCATGCTAACGTTTCGACAAAAAATTCCTCAGAAAATAAATATTCAGAAACAAACATACTGCCTGCAATCAAAGAGAAAGATGAGACATATATATGATTTTAAATACATTTTGTACTTATAGTAATAACAAAATAATGTTATAGGTCTTTTGAAAAAAAAAAAAATTAAGCAAATTGTATTAGTTTCTAATTGTAACTTCTTACAGTAATGATACCTTGTGTTACTTTCCTAACATATCTTAATCACACAAATTTGTTTAATGGTAGGTTATACATAAACCATTGTAGATTTATGCTAGTTAATTAAAATTAAATAAGTATTTGCTTTTTAAACAAACAAACATAAATGTATAAACTTTTAGACTTAGTTATTTTTTATTTATTTAATAATTCGCACGGAAAAAAATTATGTATTTTGAGATTTATGTAAAATGCTGGTATGTTATTTTATTAATTATCTGTTAACAAAGTAATTTATAAAATAAAGTAAGTAAAATCTGAGTGTTTTTTTTTAAGAGTGGGACCTAAAAAATTTGTTAAGAAAACATCTCTTAAATAAGTAAATACATTTTTATTCAAAATATTTGTATTTCCTCCCCTGTTATGTTATGTCAAATTTTAAATGCATTTTTGACGTTATGAAACGTCACATTTTTCATAATTGTCAGTTTCCAATTTCATTACTGAACTAATGATGTAATGAATTTTTACGTTTTGATTTCTGTCATTTCCTTTCTATTTTAAAGTGGGATTAAATAAAATTTTGTACTTAACACATTATGAAAAATTAATTTTCATAATTGGTTACATAATAGTTATTTACGTAACCAGTTATAAAAAGACTAATTTTATTTGACGAATGTAATATTTGCCAAAACAAGCGAGCGAAGAGAGCGAGTTTTGCAAATTACATGAGCCAAATAAAATTACTTTCGCATAACGTTAACAAAATTTTATCTAATCCCGCTTTAACATAGGAAAAAAAATGCATTACATCACTAGTTATGTAATGAAACTGGAAACTGACAGTTATGAAAAATGTGACATTACGTAATGTCAAAAATGCATTTAAAATTTGATATTTCATAGCGGGGTTAGATAAATAACTATTGAAAACTATAATCACATATAAATTTCCAATAAATATATTATAAACATTATTTAATAACAGATTAATTCTATATTTGCTAATGATTAACAAATAAGTAAGAAAAATATAATAGATGGATATATAATAATATAATACAGTGAGAAACCATCAATAAATATAAACATAAAGTATTATGAAACTTAACAATCAGGAGTTTGTATTTTTTTTTCAATTAAATATTAAGATTATTTTATTAAAATTAAGAATATAACACATTTTAAAAATTTTTCTATTTATATTTACCTACCTACATAGTGACAAATGCAATAAAAGATGAGAGTACAAATTGCAAGTGATGATAAAGCAAGTTTGTACCTATTACTAAAGTAAAACAACACTTGATGGCTTATATCTTCTAAACGAGACGTTGAGGTAATTAGACGATGGTCATCCTAACTTTGTATGGATTATTCTGTAAAATAAAACATTATTTTTAATAAAAATATGTTCCTAAGTAGGTAACTAACAAATAGAAAATAAGAATACAAAGCGAAATGATTTTTTAACTAAAAATTATTGTAGTTCAGTTTTTTATTTATATTTATATTGCAAATTTTGAAATGAATTCTCTAGAAAACGAAAATTATTATAACAACCATATTTTACAAACTGAATAATGATTTTTTTCTATTTTTTACTACATACTTATGAAATAAATAATCGTGCTCATCAAATCATATTTTTATATTTATTTAATAGGTATACTCACCAAGACGAAACAATGAGGGTAACGCATCATTTTTATATGAATCGTCTTGTATACTCGTTTTTGAAATGCACACTCCATACCCAAATTGTTGAACACAGCATTTTTCTGAACTGTATTTATTATCTTCAGATTTATCTACGAATTGTTTCCACAAGTAACCTGGCAAATATTAAATTATATTAATAAAATAATAAGTACATATGGGTAACACAGTTTACTGCTTTCAAATGTGTCAAAGTATTTAAATCAAACCATGCACTTCACGACATGATCATTGAATATGATCTATGAATTTAAACTAGATATATAAAATTTTCTGTTCAAAGTAAAAAACTTTTTCTTTTAATACTAAAAAGTGTGGCTACAAAGTGATATGAAAAACATTTGCTTTTCTATTTACCTACAGGTCTTTAAATAGCAAAACGTGTAGCTGTTATTATTTGGCTCTTATTAACTAAATTAGAAGAAATCGATACAAAAATTATCAATGCTGAGACGAGTACTGGGCACAATTATTGAAAAAGTGTCCATTCAATACAAAATTCGATAAAGAATAGGAAAAAATCATTATTGGTGACTTTAACTTACCTTGGTTCAACTTTAGGAAAACGGGAAAAAATTAAACGATCACTTTAGCACAGGTACTGCTTGAACAACCAGGAGCTGAGTGATATTTTCCATCAGTATCAGTATTGGTTTTTACAACTGTCTCTAACTATTTGCAATCAAAATAAAATAATAACCTAATATTGCGTTTAGGTTAGAAACACGATGTCAACAAACCACCGTTGCTACTGAGTGTAGTCCACGCGTCGATAGCGTGAGTGGGGGGTCGTGGACAAAAATGAGGGGAAGTGACCCAACTGTATTATTTTAAACTGTGACATGGGGAACGACTGAAATGAAAGGTGACAAGTTAGAAAAATAGAAAAGAAAGTAGTGGTGATTTACTTTGTACTTGTGAGTTTTTAATTGAAATGAACATTTTACAAATGAAAAATGGCAGATGTTGATAATAAAAAAGGCTCCAAAGTATCTGACAGTTCTTGTGATGAAGTTGCGATTAGTGAAACAAAATTAACGGATAAGGTTAAATATGAAATATCACCTTCACTACAAGAAAAACTTAAAGAAATACCAGAAGCGATGGATTACATAGAAAGGTTGCACAAATTGATTAAAAAACAGCTTAAGAAGATCAATAAATGGAAAACTAGAATAAAGGTAAGACCATTATTATTGTAACAATGAAATTTGGTAAATCACTTGATATTTTCAATTATAATCATTATAGAAAATGCAGAAGCCCAAGGATGCTTATACCCAAACAGATATAGATGTAAATTTAGCTACGAGCAGTAATCAAAACTTAAATAAATCTGATGACACCAAAGAAGATGTCAAAAGCTTGGCAGATGACATTAAGGAAGCTGCGGAGATGGCTTTGCAAAACTCTGGATTTGTATACGAGGAGACGTCTGGAATGTATTATGATTACAATACAGGATATTATTATAATGCGGTAGGTAAAAGAACTGTTTTCTAAACATTTAATTTCAATCAAAATCATTTTATATACATTTTGAGCATGCCCAAAAAGGGGGACAGTCAAAATGATACTTCTAAAAATATTACAATTTTCTAAGGTGATGAAATTGACAATTTAAAATTAATTTGCTAAAGTTGTTTCTATATAGCGTGGCTTATCAATTTTATATAAGCACCTAAAAATTGTATTTGCGTTACTTAGGTAGTGGCATTTTACTTCCACATCCAGTGGATGTATAGTAACGACAAAAAAATTTTTATTATTCAGATAGGCTTAGAATGTCACGAAACGTCGGGATTTTAAGTTTGAGCGAAAAAAAAATTTCGGTCGGTCTGTCTGTAAGTAACTTTTTTTGTGCGCACTTTACTCTGGAACCGTTTGAGATATTGACTTGAAATTTGGTACACATACATGCTTTAACGAGATCTGGAACTAGATTATATTTTCATCTTGTTTCATCGAAGGGTTGGAGGGTAAATTGGGGTAAATTTGGGGTAAATTAGTAAATCGAGGTAAGGGTCCATAAAATTGGTATTTAGTATATACAAGAGAAGCTAAAGTCTCAAAAAAATTTTTGGCATTAGCCACCCCCATTACCATCTCCACCCCATTATTAAAGGGGATGAAAAAAAATTGTGATTTAATGTGTGTACAAGAACCAGAAACCTCAAAATATTTTTTTACTTCATCCACCCCCACTACCACCCCCCTATCACTACCCCCACCCCACTACCGATGTGGGGTATCGTTTTATGGGTTTTTGGGGTAGAAGATTTCAAATATTGTATTATTAAAGTTCGATAAACAATTATTTCCACATAGGTACATAATTTTTTCGTTGTGAGTGACTTGGCTAGAAAATCTGGATGTGGAAGTAGTGATTCCTTGGGCAGCGGTTTTTTTAGAAATATTTAAGTATTTAAATAGTTGTTTACCTATATTTTTCAGGAATATGGGTTATATTATGATGGCTCCACGGGAACTTATTTAAAATACAACCAAGAAACTAATTCATATGACTTTCACTCACAAGTTCAAGCAGTTCAACAACCACAGAAAGAGGATGAAAAGGAGGTTGTAAGAAAACGAAAAAGTAAAAATGGGCACAACATAAAAGTAAGAATTATTTTTGTTATTAAATAAAGTAAATATTGATTCCAGGTAACTCACCTTTCTTACATTTGTGCGAAGGCATTTGTTGAATGTCGGTTAAATGGCTCCTAATAATAATAATAATTACAATTTGTGTGATACAAATTATAATTAGTATACAGATTCGGCAAATATAGTTCGTGATATAGGGAATAAACTTCGATGTACTATTAGCTATTGAAAGCAGAATGCGTGGGGTCGTTGACGCGGTCAAGCGTTGGTGGTATGAATGAATACCAATGCTCTACATTGATCTACGACAAGGCGTTGCTTACCTGCGCTGATACACTTTTACATATCACGAACTGCAATTGCCGAGTCTGTATATGGTATGTCAACATCTGAACTAAGATAAATAACATTTAACATCATAAGATGTTAGTGCATAATTAAAATAATTGACATATATTATTAGCCAAAGACCGAAAAAGTATACTTACAACTCTCGTTACAACCTTAACACATACAACAAATTATGTATCCGTAGATTTGCTTAGGAATTTATTTACACTGAAGTAACCATTACTCAGTAGTAAGTCCTTAATCTTATTCTTATATCTTAACTTTAGAATTCTAATACTTTCAGGCGGGTTATTATCTTTATTATCCCATTATAATAAAGAGATTCTTTAAAAGTCAAAATATGCTGAGTATACCTACTAACAAATTCCCGCGTCTTGTTTTATAACCGTGATTTTCAAATAGCATATGAAATACATGCAAATTGCATTTTACATGTATGAGATATTTGTATATATATAAACACACGGTACAATTGATATTCTCTTGGAAACAAAAGTATTTCTACAGCTTTCTCTATACTTAAATTTGTATATTAGTCCATTAGTCTTATTAAACATTTTTATAACACAAATACCTTGGATGTTTCACTGAATTTTCCCCAAAGACATATTTTCAGATAGCAAAATGTCTCGCAAAATATATATTTTTTCAAGCCTCTTCACTGAGCACCTTTTTTAATTGATGAATTGCAAAATACGATTTATATTTAAACACAATGCAAAAATTGTATATGAAATATTATATAAAAAATATGACATTGCTGGTCCCAGTAGATGTCTAATGACAGAACCTCGGAACATGATCATGATCAAGGTCAAATGAACACCTGCTTTTCGCAATAATATCCGGTGTACACGTGATCAATTTCTAAGAAACGTGAATGGCCGTTATAATGAACACCTGCTGCGAATTCCAAGAAACGATCCTGCCGATATGGCGGGTATTTACAGACTTGTCTAGGAAAGGTTAAGTGAAGGTCATATAGGTCAGTGACTCTTTATTTCTGGGACGAACACCTGCGGCAAATTTTATTTTAATTGCATTGGAAGAACATTTCGATCACCCTGTATATACTAGTGACATGTGACCTGCGGAAAATTTATTGATATACCTATAATTAATTGGAAGAACATTTTCGACCACTCTGTATATGCTAATGGTCCTTAGAACCAAAATGTATTGCATTGTTTTAATTCGTAATACATTATCAAGAACTCAAATATTCTACATTGTTATAAGGCGTCTGAATTTAAGGTGCCAGCGCCAAAGTGGAGAACTCGTGAACTAATTATAGGCTTTTTGTTTATTTATGTGGCGAATACTCATATTGATTTCTTTCTGTTTATTGTTATTTTTGGCATTAAAAATAATAACATTAATAATATATGATCTAAAGGTTTGCAAGATTTTGTTGTAAGTGATTTGCAATATGTTAATGGCATTATTCAGCAAAATTCATATTTTTTTAGGTTATCTAGTTTTTCCCTTGAAAAGTACAGTTTCTTCGACATAAACGGTGTCTGGCCAGTTATATATTAAAAAACTAAAATATTTCTTTAAATTTATGTACATTATGTAGTGTAAATCACTTCTTTCTGGAAACATGAGTGACATTTAGGTTAAGCATACTGCAATGTATGGAAAATTTGGGAAGCACTAAAAATGTAAAAATTCTAAGGGTGTGTATGAAGGGGAATATGTTTTAAATGCAGGACATATTATTTTGTGTGGTATTCAGCACAAAATTTAATAAAGGTGTATGCTCTATGTTCACAAACAAGTGTTTCAGATTCAAATACCTATGAAATTAGTGGTACAGTGAATATAACTGAAAAGACATTTATTAAGTCTTTAAGTAAAATAAATGAAACAGTATTTTGTAAAATATGAAATAGAAATATTCAGGGGTAAAACATAATAGTGCATGGTGCAATAGTATATATTACTTTTATAAATATACTGAAATTACATATATTTACTTATTTCAAAAATTTCACTTACAATGAGTGATTTTCCAGGTTATTATTATTTCTACTCGGACCACCGTTATTTGCACCAGCTTTTCCCCTCTCAATGCCTGGTTAAAGGTGTCTACATTAAAGAGGCTATGCTTTGAACATTGCAGTGCAACTCAACTTTCACGAGTTGTCCCTGCGATCTACGAAGGATACCGACTAGGTTGGCTCCAGCAAATTATATCTTGTATAGCCCCTTTAAACGCTATCATATTTTTAATAACTTAGCATCTCAGTTTATCATTTTACTTATTGTTGATATCATCGTACACTGACTAAAGAGACAATGACAGAAAAGCCCATAATTAGTTTGACTATAGACCACCAGGTGGCGTACTCTTTATTTTCAGACGCCTATAGCAGGCATAATATACGGAAATAAAATATCCCGACGGCGACGCCGACATTCGACACCTGTAACATGTGATAAGAAAATCGCCTTATTTTAAATAGTTATTTTCTCAAGTTAAAAAGATTACATATTCTTATGTTCTTATATTGCAAATGATATGTAGAATAAAATTTCACAGGGCGTTCTTTTGCAATCTGGGCTTTCTCACGTGATGTGCAAAGACATTCTTATACTCTCATATAGAGAAAATTTCAAAGAAATGATGTGAGGAATATATTTTCACAGGGTATGGTTTTCAGGTTTTCAGGTTTATGGTCACAGGTTTTCACATGTATTTTCAATACATTTTCATATACTATCTGGACAACGCTTTCTCATCCAAATACCTTTGCATCAGACACCCAAAACTTTGTATCGTGTTATAAGATTAGATAGGAAAATCACATTATTCACCATACTCGAATTAAAAGATTAACACATTCTTAGGCTCTCATATACCAAATACATATTTTTCACAGGGTGTCATATGCAATCTGGGCAAGTCTTTCACACGCGATGTAAAGTGCAAAGAAATTTTTAGGCTCTTATATAACAAACTTATGAAGAAATATGTAGAATATATTTTCACAGGGTGTTTTCTTACAATCTGGACATTGCTTTCACACGCGATGTCTCCGAAAAAATAATGATGTCATAACATGATACAATATATTTTTTTACAGAGTGTGAATGATGACTTAAAAAGTGCCATTCTCAAATTGTATCAGGATATTTCAAGAGAAAAATTTCAAGAGTTCAGTACATTCCGCAATATTACGTATCATGTTAGAGATTATGATACTGATACTTTAGTTCATCTTGGACACCTAGTGTACACACTGAAAACATATGGTCGAGCTGAAGAGTTATGTACCCATGTTTTACGAAGATTCATTACTCTCGATGTGTTTTTAAAAGAAATGATTTCAGAAGGTTTTTTTCACATGCTATTCTCTATTAGAAATACCATACCTAACGAATATATTGTAAAATATAATATTTATAATCAAGACACTGTTAATTAAATTTTATATTAATAATAATTGTTTTATTTACATATCATGTATGAGTCAGCATGTCAAGATGAGTCAGCATGCTAATTGTTTATTTTTATTACATCAATAATTTAGAAAAAGCTCAAAAAATTCTAGCTATAAAATATTTAAAAAATTAAAGTTTTATCTCACCTAAAATAGAGAAGTCGCTTAACAAACTTAAACCAATTGGATCAAAATCAGGCACCTATCGATCCCTATTGTATTAGCGAAATTGAGAAAATCATAATAGCTTTAATATTTCAACTCCATGAAGTCAAATAAAGTGGTGCGAAATATTTATTTATTTATTTATTTATTTACATACACGAACCCTACAGAATATGTGTTAAGACCAATTCTAAGTTTATTTGCTCTGCTTGTTTTGTAAATTAATATTTTTCATGTAATAAATATTTACAACTTATTTCTTTTTATTATATCAGTCATTTTAAAAAAGCTCAAAAAATCCTACATATAAAATATTTAAAAAATAAAGTGTTATCTCACCTAAAAAAATAGAAGTCGTTTAGCAAACTTAAACCTAACAATGCCTATTGTATTAGCGAAATCGAACAAATCATAATAGCTTTAATATTTCAACTCCATGACGTAAAATCAAGTGGTGCCAAATATGTGTTAAGACCAATTCTAAGTTTATTTGTAAATTAATATTTTTTATGTAATAAATATTTACAACTTATTTTTTTTTTATTACCGATAATAATTTTAAAAAATCCTACCTATAAATTATTTTTAAAAAACTATTAGCGAAAATATGTTACGAATGTTACTGAACTGTCATGGTAAAATAAATGTCATTTTGCGTAAACACCTTTTTATGAATGAAAAAAATATAATAATACAAATAAAAGTATACGACTATAATTCGTACCTTAATCGATAATTAAAATGTAGAAGGATCTATGTCACTAACCCAAATCTGAATAAATGTATTAAATTTACCTAAGAATTTTAAGTAAATTATGTATCCTTTACAAGATTATGCACATAATTTAAACACTATGTAACATTTCTTAGTTGTGAAACACAAAAATTTAATTCAAATCATCGAAAAAACATAGTTACGGAATCTACATGCGTAACAAACTGTTTGTGCTTATTTAGGCGTTTTTAAGAAATGATAAAATATAAAGCTGGAATGATGAACCAACTATACTGCCGTCCTAAGCCAAAAAGACGTATCTCAAGTTTTGGCCGAAATGCATATTTTTATACCTTAGGATAGCTGGAGCTATTTTCTATATATTTCCATAGCGAAATAAACGTATTTCAATCGTTAAGTATTTTTAAAGTGCTAACAAAGTTTGACGTATCTAAAAAAATATGAGAAAACCTAAGCGATTTAGCCAATTAGACGTATCTCATTGTAAAAAAAAACTAGTAACCTAATTAATATAAATTCATAACTACACACTACACCACTATTAACCTCTACATTAGTACAACTACAAAAAAAAAATATTAGTAAATATTTGAAAATATTCACGCGATTTCGATAAATTCAAAACATGCCTTATATCTCAAAACAGTGAAACCTTGAGATACGTCTTTTTGGCTTAGGAGGGCAGTATAGGCAATCAAATATTAATCACAAAAGTACTTTATGTGGTATTATTTAAAGTCCGCATTTAGATTTCACTGCATGTACAAGGAGATGAAAATATACTAATTGATAACTGTTACACAGGGTGTTAATACAATTACTTAAATTATATGTAAAATGTATTCCCAGACATTTTATATTTATTATAACGTAAATAAAGGACATTATAAAATACATTATGTGAATGGTATGAATTAAAATATGTATTATTTAAACATATTTATTTGAAGAAAATGATATATACAATATAAAATTAACCAAATTTTGTAATCGCACTTATATCTAAAATGAATCGATTCCTAAAATTTGGCTGCTTAAAACTGACTTGCCCTATTACAATTATTGTGTAAAATGGTTACATAAATTTGGCAAGACTGATTACTTTTCCATTTCCTCTATTTCCATAGCTGTTTTTAGAGAATAAAACCATTCTCTAGCGTAATTTTGTATCATTTGTACTAAGAAAAGTCTAGATGACTGGTTTGTTCTTGATAAGTTGCTATAAAAATGGTTTGCTGTAGTGGTTGTAATTAAAATAAAATTTGCTGCAGGTGTTCTTCCTGGAAATAAAGAGTCACTGACCTATATGACCTTCACTTAACCTTTCCTAGATAACTCTGTAAAGACATCTCAGCGCCATCTTTCTTGGAATTCGCAGCAGGTGTTCATTATAACGGCCATTCACGTTTCTTAGAAATTGATCAGGTGTACACCGGATATTATTGCCAAAAGCAGGTCGTTGATTTTCTTAGAATTCACAGCAGGTGTTCATTTGACCTTGATCACAACCTTGATCGTGATCATGCTCCGAGGTTCTGTCATTAGACATCTACTGGTCCCTAATTATTTCCTGCCGGATGTATGCTTTATTACCACATTAAATTGATATTTCAGTACCCTTACAAATCATATCAATGAAGTTTGTGTCAGTTGCAGAAAAATACATGTAATTTTATAATAATTTGATCTGATTAACCACATTTTGCTGGAAGTACCTACTCAGCAAACCGCTTTCACCCTCATCGAATATCACCTTCATTTTTTATTTTTAAGTTTGAACCTTTTCATAAACAAAAATATTAGTCTGCAGCGTCATCTCCCTATTTATAAAGCAGTGGCCTCGGCTGTGGCGGATGTGTACAAGTATTATATTGTCCAATTACAAAAAAAATGTCCATAAATGTTTTTTTAATTAATATCATTTGGAAAATATAGGAATATTACAGGAAAAGATTTACGAAAGGTATTCAATCTCATATTACAAACATCACAAGTTAATGCTATACCATTGTATTTTAGTTCAGGGCAAGGTAATATCCATGAGCTAATAGTTGAGGCCTGTGAAAATCTTCTTGAAGCCTTCCTCGATGTTCTTCAAAAGCCGACTCAATATGTGATACCTATATAAATCTTCAAAATCTTAAAAAAAGCAGAAGAAATTCTAAGTCTGTGAAAACAAAAGCAATCAAATCACCCTGTGCTATTACTTCTTAAAATGCCCTGAATATCTACTGCACGCACACGATTAGAAATTCTATTAAATTCAAAATTAACTTGATTTGACTGCCCGTCGGCCCACACTCTTGATATAAATACCCTACATAAAAGTTCCCTAAATTTCCATATGATGTCACATAGAAAAATATCAACGGAAAACACTTGAATTATAATAAACAGGTAATAATAAACATCGAATATTCCAGAAACTTTATAATAAATGATTGGACGGTTGATGTGTTTTTACAAATGCATTTTCATCTAGAGCGGCTGTCGATTACTCTTAATTTCTAATTTGTTTGTTAGGCATTCTCCATTGCCCATATTGGGCAGTACTAATTCCTTAAATGGTCCAACCACTTTGTTAACTTTATAGGGCAGAGCAATGCATGGAAGTAGTCTAAATTTCTTGTTTTGTTGGAACTGATTTCCATTAGTATTTTTCAAGCATTGGTCGTGGTAGTTTGTATGACTCATTCTTATCACAATTCTTCGACGAAAATAAACATTTTTAACTTATAGTTATAAACTGCTGGGGGAGTATCTCTGCTAAGTTTTATGATTCAATAATGTTACTTTAACCTTTCTCTAAAATGTAGATATAGTAGGTAATATGTAAAGTCGGTTGACGTATATAGGCGATGGGGTGGTGCCATCAAAACAGTTTTCGTGTAGGTATTTGTGTAGCAACCATAAATGTCTAGTGCACATAGCCGATCTTAGCGGTAAGTCTAACGCCGGCTCTGAAATGACGTGCGGATTCCGATCTCTTACAAAATTAGAATTACAAAGTATTCTTCTAGCTAACTAACAATATTAAAAAACCTACTTCTACTCATTACCTAACTGCTGAAAGAAGTTGGTTTTAGTTTGTGGGCGGTATCAGTTTTTCTACCGACTTGAATTCTCCTTGTTAGCCAATTAGCCTGTGAGATACCAAATAAGTTCACTCGATTCTAATTGACGAGTCATAAGTAGTACGCTCGGTGCCTTTTAAGACTCCTTGCCTTCCATTTAAGTGACATATAACTTATATTTTAATATTGGAATGTAGCGAAGCAGATCCGATTAGAATTTTGTTCGTACTAAATAGTAGCTTTGTTATATTCCCACATTTTCCAAATGATATTAATTAAGAATGGTAGTTTATACATATTTGGAAATATTTATATATTTTTTTTCTTTCAGGTAAAGAATTCTTCTGATTTGGAGGACCTAATGCACTCCTTCACTAAAATGAACATAAATAAACTACGAACAATAGCCCTTGGTACGTATAAATCAGTAACACAATGTTGTTTCTAGGACTCTAAACGGCAACGTGAGGAGGAAGGTGTGCGTTCACCTGCAAAAGACGTCGAGGAAGGTGAATGTTCGGAGAGCGATGAAAGTCTTTCTGATGATGACGCTAAATCAGACACAAGTGGTACTTATTTTTTTTTTAATTTGTTTTTTTGATTATTCCCCTCACAACTTCAAAGTTATTGGTACAAATATTTTTGGGGTGATTATCGACCTCGTAAGAGAATCTTAAGCCAGTGTAATTCAAGCTTAACAGGAACAGCACAGGCATCAAAGCACTCAACACTGTAATCTCACCTTTCATCAATCAAGGTGACATTATCGAGAAATCATTAAAATTAATTTGACAAATAGACCAATAGATTTAGCCAATACTGGTTAATTAGTATTTGAAAGTTAAAATCTTAGGAGTTTGAAAAAAAAAGAGGTTCTTTTACAAAACTTTGGCCCAGCCAACAACTTTTAATTTTATAAAAGTGGGGATAAAAAAATGTGACAATTTAATTTCATGTGTCATAAATTGCTAAACCAAATAGGATTTACTAAAAAGAAAAAAGTTCGAAGTGTTAGTAGGGACCGAACCCCTACAAATAAAAAAGACAACACTGGTATTGCTCTTCATTCTGTGGCATCTGGCTGATTTACAGTGGTACAGTCGTAATAACACTTTCCCTTCTACTGCTAATTCTGAAGGAAATCATATGAAAAAGTGATAGGGTGTTGCTATGTTGACGATAGACTTTCGTAAACCTAGTGTTGTCTAAATGCGATAATATTGTTAATACATTTTTAATGACAAGAGGTGTCAAATAAATGGAAATTCCATAAACTTTAGAATGTATTAACATTTTTAGTTATAATGCTTATTTTTCATAATATGCGCAAAAACTCCTTCACTCCCTTCCTCCATTCCACTCTAAAACAAAACTACCCTCGATCTTGAGATAAACTCATCAGTTCTTCAAAGAGTAAATAACAATACATGTCTAAGGGCAAGTTGTACCAACTAAGTGCCAAGTTCAGCTTGTTTCAAGATCAAAAGTCAAAGTTACAATTGTTACAACGATCGTAACCATGGATTTTTATCAAAAGCCAAGGTTATGATTGTTACAAGCTGAACTTGGCTTAAACCAGGGTGTATTAAATAGGTGATGCGACAAGAACCCGCACAGTGGCTTTATAACTGCTTACTTTGTACATAATTTAATAGATGGCTGTAGTAACAGGATCTGGCATTACTTACACAAAGAAAAATAATTTTACAGATTCTGTGCATACGTGCATACAGTGTTGCATACATTCCCGGCCTTTCGTTTGTATTTAGTGAAACCAGAGTGCAGTGACATCTGACATTAAGTATCCAGAAGAAATACGTTCAATACGCTGGCGCTAAATTTGAAAAAATCAGCTATTTTTATGCAACACTACATGCAGCATGGCAAATTCTTCTATCTATACACAGGTAATTGTAGGACCCTAAAGCTCGCTCCATCTACTAAAGTAAATAGAAACCATGCACTTATAAAGCCATTATTATCATAGGAAAGTGCCATATGTCGGATCACCTATTTAATACACAATGTGGCTTGAACCTAGACGATACAACTTGCCCCAAATTTTCATTGATTCTCTAATTTTTTATCATATATATCAAATTTAAGGTTATTTTTATTGTACTGTTTAAAGAATATTTGAAGTACGCTGAGTGGCATTATACAGTTGATGATGTCATAGCAAGCGCAAGGTTTATATCTAAATATTACCAGAGTATGTTTAAAATTATAGCACGGTCAACTATTTTGCACTTTGTGCATCGACACAGTAGCTCATATGGTTAAGGCGTATTATGTGACGGATATGCTGGCCGACTGTCTAACTCGTTCTGGGTTCAAGCCCCAGCCCTGGTACTGAATACCGGTGGGTATGGATGTATATCTGCGGTTTTCTGAATGTGTAACCCTTCCGGACAGCCTTGGCTTTGAATTTGGGGGTTGTTGCTGTGTTTATATTTGTCATCTTTATATTAAACAAACAGATAATAAAAAAATAATTTGTTGAAATGGTATTAAGTATGATTGACTTTTTATTTAATAATAATAACATGGGCACACAAAAAAAATAATTTTTATTTTCCAAAGATCCTTATGCTTTTTGAGCCCCTGATTCCAAATGTCACATCAGAAATATATGTTTGTTCGCTCAATTATTCGGGGTTAAATGGCTATTAAATCTAATAGAACGACATGCGTTGAAATGAATTTGTATTTTTGTATTAAATTGTATTTTTGCTGTTTTATACTATATTTTATTTATTTTTTCCTTCTTAAGTACTGTTAAACCTATTTTTGCTTGTATTTTTATTAACTATTTTTGTGACAATACTTGTATCCACAAGTCTTGAAATTGTTCTTTAGCCCTTTCGCAGTATTTTCTGAATGTTTTGTCATTCAGGCGTTTGTTGCTCAAAAGATGTTCAATTTATCAATATTCTCTGTAATAACCCCGATCTGTCAAGCCCTCACAAGCATAGTACGGAATAATCAGAACAAGGTTTTTTATTTCCATTTAGAGGTAATTCCAGACGAGTGGGGGAAAGTATTGCAATTATCGTGTTACTCGCTCTCGAAAATTGGGAGAAATCGTTCTTCAGCCCTTTCTCAGTATTTTCGGAATGTTTGTCATTCATTCGTGTTTTAGATCTCCGGAAGTTGTTTTGGAGTCTCCTGGTCTAAAGATACTCGATTTATCAATATTCCCTGTAATAACCCCGATCTGTCAAGCTTATTATGGAAAAATCAAAACAAGTAGTTTTTGGGGGGAAAAGTACACTACCATCATTTCCTTGGTATGATAGAATGTTGGGAGTATGTGAGCCATTTTAAACGATTCAGAAGTTTCATTTCAACGCGTGTTGTTTTATTAGATTTAATAGCCATTTAACCCCAAATTTAGGAATGAAATGTCAATTTACAAAAAATCGAGCAGTGAAACATATATTTTTGACGTGATATTTGGAATCAGCGGCTCAGAAAACATAATAGTCTGGGAGGTGGCGTCAATATTTTATGCGTCATTTTAACACGATTTCTTTGTTTTTTAAATGTTAGTTTTTGTTCGAAAAACAACTAAAATAAATGTCAGCTGGCACGACCGTGGATATTAAGAGCGTGGGAGGCTGCGCATTTGGTAAAATTTTTTTTTTTTTTCGTCAATCCAACAAAGCTACAAAACTATAAATAGTTCATTTATGTAATATAAATGAAAAAAAAATGTGTCAGCTGCATAGGGTAGGGGGCGAAGGTTGTCAGCTGTCCTAGACAATATGTATGAAAAACACGTGAAAATTCGTTATTTCAGCAAAGCTGAAATTCATATATATGATAGTTTGCGATATAAAAAAACTATTAATAATTGTCAGCTGACAATACCATGGGACAAAACCTGTCAGCTAGGCCTTTTAAGTGTACCACAGCGTCCAGGTGCTCACCACGTATGGTATCTTTAATGCCCCAGTTAACGTATGAAACTCATTTGTATGAAATATTAGACATACATATTATAGAATACTTAGAGATTGCAATCATTGATTGAGAATAGTGAGTGTTAAATAATTTTAACACATTCAATACGAATAAAACAAATCAATTCTCATCTGAATCACTCTCACTGCTGTATTCTAAATTATCTTCCTCTTCGGGAATGCTGTCTGAATGGTCTTCCAAATCTATATTTTCCTCAGATTCTCAAGCGTCATCGTTCTCATTTTCGTTTTCACAAATATCTGCCGAAACATATTGAAAATCATTGAGAATAAAAGAGAATTCATGTAGAAATAAAAGATTATATGCATAGAATACCTGGAATTTCTTCGCTCTCATTTATGATACTTTCAATTTTCGGTAATTGAACGCCTTGAAACCACTTGAAAATATACATCTCATCATGTTCTCCCCATCCATAATCAGTTGGCAAAGACAAACTTGGCGTGTGAAGATGTGCATGACAATGTAAGAAGTTCGCAAAAAATGCTGTTTCAATTCTGTTTTACATGGAGGTAACATAGATCCTTCGAAATTCTGGTCAATCTTCAAGACATCTTCTTTCTGATTGACATTATACGCCTTCATGAAAGTAGCTACGCGTACGAGATTAATATTCTTGATTCTTTTAGAACCGTACATATGACAAACAAATTCCTTCAGAATAGTAAAATTCTCTTCCAAATTTTCAGGTGCGTATTGAGAAATGTTTTGTATTAAAAAAACATGCCTCCTGTTGTTTCAAATACAGAATATCTACATTTGAGCATCGATAAATGTATTACTTATAAAATATTTTGTTACTATTTGTGCATAATATGATTATCTAACATTTCATACAAATATGATAGCCAGCTACGGCTAATTTCCTGTGCCTGCAAGGCGGACTGCGGTGCCCGGTGCGAGTGCAGAAAGTCTGGTCTGAACTGCAGCATCATGTGCCAAAGCGGTAGAGGATCCAGCTGCACAAATGGCCAGTCGTGGATATGGATGATAATCCGGACGACCCAGTAGATCAATTATGTCAATTGTCTGAGTCTGACAAGTTAAGTTTCATTCAATAAATCGTATAAAACACCAATAATATATAAACAGGAATTCGCAACTGGTCTCATCAGTGCAGCTAGGGCAGTTCCACCGGGCACATGATGGGCGCGGCCGCCGTGCTTTGAAACTGAAAGCGGCGTAGCTCCGTAACGGGTAATGCTACAGAGAAGGTAGACACACCAATGGAAAGCCCAAAGTATGAAGAGAAATGTTTATTCGGGTACGTTTGCCCCTCCGAGTCTTCATTTATCCGCAATGGCGCAATTTCGGAATTTTTAAAAATTTTTGAAATCTTGACAGAACTAGAACTGAAAATTATGAACAAAATATGCATGGCACATCTGAAATACGAACGGATATGCTTCTCCTAATCTTTTATGATCATTTCGACCCAAATCGGACCAGTTTATAGTAGCCTTGTTGGATTGACGCGAAAAACTAAAAAACGAAATTATTATCAGATGCGCAGCCTCCCACGCCCTAAATCCCCTGGATTGAAGTAGCTGACACCCGATTCTTCGATAAGCAATGAAAAAACAACCTGTACTGAAAAAATGAGCTATGTTGAAATGATGTAATTAAAATTGACGCTGCCTCCCAGACTATAAAGGTGTCTTTCACTGGAAAATAATTTTTATTTTGTGTGTGTGCCTGTGTAATAAGTAATAAAATATTTATTGTGCATTAGAAAACATATAAAAAAGAAAAAAATGCGTTTTACATGATTTTTAACCTTACCGTGAAACATAGTTAATAGTAAAATGAAACCCTAAAATATAATAAAATATGATATTTAAATACAACAAACATACAGGAAAAAGACACCTTTTAAAATATATTACTTAAAATCTTATGAGATCGTTATTACTAGTTAATTTATTAGCTTCAAATAGCTTCCTCTAACTTTGATTTCAGTGTAGTGACTGAGAGACTATGAAATTCAGCTTATTATTAATACAGGAAGAAAGATAAGAAAAGCATCTTGAAAAAATTGCATTGTGCTATGGTACTATGACTTGGTTAGCAATATTAATTGTCTTTCATGAACTTCATCACGTCTGATAGTCTTATTAAATAGATATTTGGACAGCCTTGTTTTTAAAATTTTGTTAAAAAAAACAAGTATAGTATCGGAACTTACTTTAATTTTGTCTAAGCCTAAGCCTAAGTCACGAATGTAGGGAGTAATATGAGCAAAAGGTATATTTAGTAAGCAACGAATACAATGATTTTGCATTCTTTGAATCTGTTATTTTCAGCTGATAAACAAGGACCATTACAGAATCGCACAGATGAACTGTGATATAACTAATTGTTAGTTAGCATCTTCTTCAATCCTACATCTAAATAGTCTTTGAATGGAAGAAGTTGTTTCAAACTTAAATAAGCCTTATGACATATTAGATTGACTTGCTTTGTGTATTTAAGTTGTCTGTCAAAAACTATTCCCAAGTTTGTTACATACTCAGCAGTTAGTATGTGTTTGTTATTAATTGTAATAGAAAAATCTCGAACTTTATTTATGTCATGGTTTGAACCAATTAGAATATGTAGACATTTGCAAGCGTTTAGTTGGAGAGTATAAGTCCATTGGTTTATTTTATCTAATCATAGTTGATTTCATAAACTGCATAGATGAACGAAATGTCATCAGCTAACATAAATTTCACAATAATCGACACGTTGCAAGTCAGAAATAAGGATGGAAAACAGTGAAGGGCCTAAAGTAAACCCCTGTAGTATGCCAGAATTAATAGGTTGAGGAACTGACATATCAATATTTTCTGAAGTTTAGACAATAGTATGTTAATTTCTGTTGAATAACTGTCTAGCCATTGTAAGCAGTTATTTCTGATATCGTAGTAATGTGCTAATAATAATAATTCTAAAAGGCAATTAAAGCAATTGATTTAAATGTTTTAGCCAAATAATCATGATATTTTGTAAGTATCTATCACAACTCCATCATTATCACTATTTGAATAGATTAATGAAAATATTAATGAATTTTTTTTATTGGACGTAATTTAGCGGTCCGTTAAAATTTTGTATGAGCAAACCATACATGCTTCCTCTTTGATTTGGTTATTCAGATTGAACTCCTGTTTCAGATGTGTCAAAGCAATGGCCTCCGTGCATGCGAATAATGGTGGAAAACTCAGACGTTCCCAAAGTCAAAGTTGGTTCCTTGCATATAATAACGTGTGACGGAGGCAGCATAGGCCGAGAGGGAAACCATTCCATCTTAATACCGGATATAAACACGAGTAAACACCATTTGAAGTTCACCTTCGACAAAGAATCCAGCCATTACCTTATCACCGACTTGGGGTCCAGGAATGGTACGTTTCTAAATGGGAAGCGCCTGTCGCCATCCAAACAGGAAAGTGAACCAACGAAGATTACACATGGCAGCAAGATCCAGATAGGGTCTACGACACTCTTGTGTCACGTCCATGACGGCAACCAGACCTGTGGGCATTGTGAGCCGGGGTTAATTCAAATTCCAATAGGTAAGTAGATCAAATCCTGCTACAACTTGAAACTTATAGTAGGGGCATTGGATGAATAAGAATGGCCTTCTTCGTGCCCCCCTGCATCACCTCCTACGTTCGGGGACTTTTGGCATGTTTACCTCCTAAATAGTCAAAAATTGTGATCTCGGCATTTCCTCTCTAAAAACCATTGACTGGACTACCAATGTATTGGAAACATATAGTAATATGAATTAAATAATGAATTTAGATTAATAAACAAAAGCGCAGATTAATTACTAATACTCATTCAAGTTAACTGGTTTTGGTCAATTTTTTTGAGGAAAAATATATTTACTGATTTAGCCTAGTAAAGGGATCTTTTCCAATACCTTATGTTATTTTTAGTTAACAACAGTAGGGTAGGTAACTCATTAAGTACCAAAAATAGCGTGTAATCGTTCAGGTTAAGTATCTTACAAAAATAAATGAATTCAGACAGAATGATTTGAGTTGTAATCCTCCAGATGCCCAGTATAATTGAGGAGCTACCGTTTCCACGTTATACGCCGCACAAAGAGTCAACATGATGAAATAGTGCTGCAGTAGTTTCTCTTTACCTAACACAAAATCATTCTCGATTTTCAAGGAGTTACTTCGGTGACTTGAGAAGCGGTTAAGAAAACATTTTTAAGTAGTAATTTGTTTCCCCACCACCTTCAAGGCGGGTGGCAGGTGCAGTTGGTAATCAACTGTAACTAAGTATAAAGCAAATTATAGTCGATGTCGGATGTTTTGTTTCGGGTGTAATATAGTGAAATTATTCCAATGGCGGATAAGGTAAACAGCTTCAGGCTGAATAAAGCATTCATTCATTCATTCATGTCGAGTGTCGTAAAGACTATACTCGAAAGAGTAGCATTGATTCGGCAGATACGTCTGAAGATATCAACCTGCAAAATTTTGAATACAAAGGAACAAACCTTTTTGAGGAAATTGATGATGGCGACACTAAAGCAAACGTAGAAGAGGAATCATTGCTCCCGGTAGAAGAGGAGTGTTGATTTTCCACCTATTTTGACTAAGATATGGATTAGGCCTATTGGGGAACCCATGTAAAAAAAACGTGCCTTGCATTCTACCTCGAAGGTGGTGGGGAAACGAATGCATCACTATATTTTATCATGTTGACTCTTTGTGCGGCATATAACGTGGAAACGGTAGCTCCTACGTCGAAAATGCAAAGAACCTTTTTTATAGAGAATTTCCCTATCGACAATATTTGTAACTGCAAAAATTATTGTCTGAGATATTAACGTGGAACCAATTTTTTGACCTTTGACCCCCGTATAACTTTTGAAGCGTACACGATATCGATGAGGACTTTTTACACATTATTTATAATGGTTAAATAAAGGTGCATGCAAAAATTCAGCTTGCTGAGAATTTTTGAGAAGTGAAACCTTTAAGATACTGGGCTATTTGGTTATAAGTTAGTATTTAAACTGTTTGATCAAATTTGAGCAAAGCACAATCATCTTCACTTCTCACACCATGTTATGTATGAGATATGGCAATGCAGTTCAGGTTATTTTAATTTTCTAGTAGTTGAAGCCAAAAAGGTTAGTAAAACTAGCAGAGCAGAACGACATAAAAACGAACTGAAAAACCTGAGGAAGATGTGCGGGCTGGTGAATTTTGATGAAGACACTAAACTGGCGAGTGGGTACACTGACAGGGCCCAAAAACGGAGAGAGACGGTCGGCAGCCAGAATCCTCATGAGAAAACCAAAATGGCTTCACTTGACGAGTGAGTATTAAGTTTTTTGTTTTTTTTTTTTCAAATAAGAGTAAATGGGTTAGGGCCGGTTGTACCACACAGCAATCATGATCGAACTGATCTTGATCTGATGTTCAGTGCTGATTGCAGTTCAGCGGTCATTATGTCGTATCAACCATTTTTAAATCTCGTTCATCTGAATCAAGTAAAATTGAGTTTATCTGTTGTTGGTAGTCCTACATACTGTCAAAATCTCTGACATAAATGTGAATCGGATAGAATTTTGCGACGTTTTCTTCACATAAGGCGAGCATTAGAATGATTATCTATATTCTTAAATAATTATATAACATAATTATCTTTCATAACGGCTTGTGTCATTTTGATTAGTGTATTTTCAACATAGAAACTACTTATATGCTAATATAATAATTTGGTTTATAATTAAATTTTAATTTATTGGTGTTTTATTTTGCCCGTGTTTGTCTTTTGGTTAAAGCTTGAGGAGAGGTGTTGTCAAAAAATAGAGAATTCTCTGTTCTGTGGTGCTGGTGGCAATGGCAACTAATCAAAGGAATCTAATAGTCCACGCAAATTAGACTTTTTAGGAGAAAAAATTCATATACAATTTATATTTGGGCTATGTATAGTTTATAGGAGTAGAATTAAGGATCCGAAGAGTTCCCACCTTATTCGTTGATGGAAACATCTTTTTGGGGTGAAGAACCACCCCCAGACGGGACTTAGTTACGGTTATTCTCATTTTTCTTCGGATCCGTCATTCCCACGAAAAACAGGTATAGGAACAAAAATATTCTTCATTAAATTCTACATAAAAAAGGTTCTATGGTCGATTTGCGTACTCCCCCACCGTTTTCTCGCTATCGACGTTCATAATAGGGGGTAGTTTGGAGCCTTCGGCAAAAAATCGGTGGTACGCGATTTTTCACAGCGAATATCTCCGAAAACGGCTACTTTGACGTCAAAAATGGTTATAATGAAACTTGTACAACATTCATCTTGTACTTTTCTTTTTTTTTTTATTATTTTTGTTGAATTTTCTCGCTTTTTTTGAGGATACACACTTTGCAATATGACCTCGTTTCCTCACCACCCATGAGGTCTCGGTGCATTTTTTTTGTAAGTGGTTTCCCCTGTAGGCCTATTCCACTGTCATTGTCGGTTTCAGTCGTCGATAGGGTTGTCTTCAATCAACTCATTCGGTAGGTGAATTTAAGCAGCCTTGTCCGTAACAGTTGGAGCACATGGTTGAGCAGCGCAATCCTATTTTTTCATACCCGCATCGTTTCCCGCAACCCATCCTGCAGTTGCAAGATATAAGTTGTAGAACGGAAGACAGAGCTGGTGCCTCAGGTGTAAAAATGGGTGAAAGAACGGTGTCAGTTTTCTTCCAACTCCATTGTGTCAGATCAAGGTTTATTCCTCTCCATAACTGAATTTGATGAAAAACCCTATAAGCATTCTGATGAGAAGCGGCAGACGTTGGCGGTAGTCTCGATAATAGTACAGCGTTACGTGATTTTCCAACCAATTTATTGAATGTGAGAAATATCTGTCTATTTAAAGATTTTTCTTTCTTTGGAGCTTTATATAACGCCATCGTGAAACGCTCTCCAGCAGTTGCGACTTCTTCTTTTGTTGATTGAGGGTTGTTAAATATAGGCACAATGTCATCCAAATCTCTTCTGTTATTAAGTATAGTTACAGTTTGTGCTTTGCTTTTACCGAACAAAGCAGAAGTAGTATCGCAACCACTAAATGCATGTGCAAACAGCACAGTTTCCTTACAGTTTCTCAAGACATCCGAACTAATACGAAGTACGCACCGAGTCTAACAACGGTATTTCACAACTAAATATTCGAGTGTCAAGAATTGACAATTCATTACCCAAAACCGGAATCTCTCGAGCAGCTTCGACAGAATCCGAAGGTCAAACATAACAGTGCCGTGACATTTTCAAAGAATTTGGGCGAAAAGAAATAATAAATATTAAAATTATGATAAAAGCGAGAAAATTCAACAAGAATAATAATAAAAAAGAAAAGTACAAGATGAATCTTGTAGATGAGAATCCGCTTTACAAGTTTCATTATAACCATTTTTGACGTTAAAGTAGCCGTTTGGAGATATTCGCTGTGAAAAATCGCGTACCACCGCTTTTTCGCCGAGCACTCCAAACTACCGCCTACTATGAACGTCGATAGCGAGAAAACGGCGGCTAGTACGCAAATCGACCATAGAACTTTTTTTATGTAGAATTTAATGACGAATATTTTTGTGGGAATGACGGATTCGAAGGAAAATGAGAATAATCGTAACTGACACCTGTCTAGGGGTGGTTTTTCGCCCCAAAAGGGGCATGGCCCAAATATAATTTGTGTATGATTTTTTTCTGCTATTCGCTATTTTTTCGTCTAATTTGCGTGGACTATAAAATTTTCAAGTGCATCCAATTTTAGCAAATATGAAGTTTTTATCACTTTGATCAATAAGCATAAAAGAATAAAAGCGTTATCGAGGTAAAACTGATGCTTGTAGGTACACCTAAAGAGAAAATCACATCATGGAAAGTTGCAAAACAGTTTAACTGTATAGTGGGTTTTCTCTATATTTTTGTTCTTTTCTTCTATACAAATTACTTATACTAATTCAACTATATCTTCATCATATATTAGATCATTCAAGTGCACCATGTTTGATAAAAATAAGCACAAAATCAATCACTATGAAATAATATTTACCATTTTAGGTTATGTTTACACACTTGAACTAGCTTGTCTCCAGTGGGCGTTCACGTAAATGGTCTTGATCTGAGGCTTGAACTGTTGAACGTCATTGGTATAACCAATTTTTATTTTTTAATGCGGACCAACGCTGAACTACTAGTACAAGAGCATAGTACAACAGGGCCTTAGCTTAGCATATTCAAAGTAGAAACGGACACGTGAGTCAATATTGACTCACGCTCACGCATACTCACGACTCTGAAGATTTTGCTCACGCACACTCATGCACGAAACATATGTTGAAGTAGACTCATACATATTGAAGGTAGATTCACGAACATCTCAAATTTTTGACCACAAACACACGCACGTACGCTCACTTTCGCACGAATTGTCATGAAAAATTTTTATTTATTTTATTTATTTATTTATTGATTCAATACATTTGTCCAACAGTACAAAAGAACCAATTACAGGATAAGAAAGCGACTACACTACATGTTTATATTATTTTAACATTATGGGACGCTGCAATTCTTAAGAGAAGTATGAATTGTATTGACCATGCAGTAGAATATATCACAAGTATCACAAATCGAATTGTAGTTAGAGCAAATAACGAATATAGGAGACTTCAACATTATATTGGTTCACAATAAAATATGAGAGAGTTGCGACTGGTGGCTCTTGGAAGCAAAAAGTTCAACTGGCTTAGTGCAGGAGGGCAGTCAACTCTGTTGTGTATGAGCAAATATAGGAACTTTACAGCGTAAAATTGCCTTCTAAATTGTAATGAATCAAAGTTGAACCTATTTAACAGATAAGTCTGGTCGCAGCCTCCGTTTGGATATCTACCATCAGTGCGGAAGCAGAGTAGTTTTAAGAATTTTCTAAGAATGGACTCGATTAATTTGACTTGATAATCATAGATGGGGCTCCAAATAAGTGAGCAGTACTCAAGTTTAGACCGAATATAGCAATAAAATAGTTTGATTAAGACGTCATTTACCCGGAAGACTTGACTTAGTCTTAAAATAAACCCAAAGGTTTTCATAGACGAGGAAACCGTTAACTCGATATGCTTGGCAAATGATAATTTGTTGTCGAAGAATACTCCTAGATCTCTGGTTGAGTCGGTATGGGACAAAGATTGTGTGTTGATATGATAGTAGTCGTAATCAATGAGTTCATCTTTTCGTGAGTAAGTTACAACCTTGCATTTGGTTATATTTAGAGCAAGGGAGTTTAAATGACACCACTGTGTTACTTTATTAAGTTCCCTTTGTAGCATATGACAGTCGTCTATGGAGTTTATTGACGCAAAGATTTTTAGGTCATCTGTGAAAAAAGCTTTTTGCAGCAAAGAGTGTCATTGAGATCATTGACCAAAAGAGCGAAAAATAGCGGACCTAAATTGGAACCCTGTGGTACCCCTGATGTTTCGGAATATGAGTTAGAAGTAAAACCATTGAAAGCGACATAATTAAGACGGTTTGTCAGGTACGAAAAGAAGAACTGAACAAGAGTGGTAGAGCAGTCGTACAGTCGAAGTTTGGATAATAATAGGCAATGATTAATGCGATCAAATGCTTAGAGAAGTCCGTATATATCACAACCACCTGACCTCGCATATCAATGATATCGGGGAGATATTGAGTAAAACCTAATAGGTTAGTAGTAGTTGAGCGTTTTTCCATGAAGCCGTGTTGGAAATGACATTTTTAACAAGGGGGTAGATGCGATTATACAGGGACATCTCAAATACTTTTTTTTAAGTTTACCTTATATACAGGTTATATCATATTTAATTAACATAATTAAATACAAATCTACACAAGAAATTTGGTGAATGTAATATATTTTATTTTTAATATTTATTTAGAAGGAATAAGAGTTAACACTTACATTTTTTAATAAAAGTGTAGGCTGCAATGCAAACCTTGTCTGACGCTGCAAATTCACGAAATCCAGCTGCTAGTGGATTCACAACATTCATTGTTATGCCGCGATCAAGTGTGACATGATGAAAATCACGTCACGCACCTATTGCTAATTCACACATGCTCACACACGAGTAATTTTTTGTCATCATCTCTGATTCAAAGAGTTTAGAAATTGACAATTTAAGTTATACAGGCCATCTATAATTTACAAAATATCACTTCTATCATTTTTTTTCAATAGGAATAACAATAGCAACTTTAAATACTTTAGGAAAGATACCATTTGGCATAGACTCATTTGTAACATAAGCTATGGACTAGTAGACAGCAGAAAAAATGATGAAAACAATAATATGGTATTATATTATGACTCTACTTTTAATTCATGTGTTAGTATTTTTTGATATGTGTATATCGAGATATAGTGTATTTTTTTTTTAACTCATTTGTTTTATTACTTTTACGTATTTTACATATATACAATATTTTATGCAATAAGCTAGTGGCGTATTTGTGCTACTAGGGTAGTTTTGTGACATGTTCCACACCCGTTTGGGTATATGTAAAGAACCAATAAAGACATCTATCTATCTATATCTATCTATCTCCAATATATTATTTATAAATATAAATTTAGCTTCATTTTACTGGCTACTATTTGTTTAATTATAAAATGAATATGCTTAAAATGAAAGAGGATTTAAAATAACTCATTTTGCCGGTTATATAGTGACATAAGATTCGCATGCCGTGCATTCAGTGAATATGCCGACCAGCACCACACTGCGATGTCATATCTTGATAGTAACTTAGCACCATTGCGAGATTTCTGATATGGAAGTATACTGCCTGAAATAATTTTTAATATAAACACAAATGTTTTAACACCATTTCAAATACTGATCAACCAAATATGTATTATATTTAATTAACATTGAAAGACTGACAATTTACTAATACTGAAATTTAAATATAGAGTATTGCCTACAATATCACAGAATTTCTTACATTATCAGTAGAAATATGGCAATGTAGCCTCGTTTCTCTGTTCAGGCTTGGAAATTACGCTGTTACGTTGCTGCCAATAGAATAGCTGGGAAATTTGTGGCACCATCTAACCTTTTAAATACAAAACTATATGATTTTTTTTTATTATAAGATGTTCTTATATTATGTAGTTGTTATTAAAGTAATAAGAAATTGTTTGCCTGCCTATTGGATCCACTAAGAACTTCCAATATTCTTTCAGTAATACATTTGAAACACCACAAATACCAAAAGATTTTTTATTTTTTAAGTTTACGAATAATTTGGAAAGCTCTATCAGCTGGGCTTAAAAATATATTTTATTAGTTATAAATTGATGTGAAACGGAGTAATCCTTTTTTATATATATTTACAAACATTATATGGCACATTCCCAAAAAAATAAAAATAAAATTTTTGCGATATTTCATTTGGATCAGTAATGATTTTACCGTTAATTGTAATATTATTTATACACTTATCTTTTTTTTGTATTAAGTTCATTTGCCATACTTCATAAAGTTTCGGATTTATTTTCAGAATTTTCTATTTAGTATATGCTAATAGCAGTGTTTCGTCCCCAGTTTTGGCATATTATTTGAATTTTTTTTTATATCAGAGCATAGCATAGAAGTGAAACGAGGTGTTTATACCATCTTTTTGTTGTGTTATGTGGAACCATGGCATTGCTAATACTGCTTTCAGATATTTATCCATGAGGAGTCTGATCTGAAATTGTATCAGCATATTCCCTGTAGGACAGATTTAGGAGATTTTCATTAGAACATCTGCTTTTAAATTAAAATACATTAATTATTAAATAGCCTGTGGAGACGCAGGTTAAAATGTCAGGATGTATGTCTTTATCTTTTCTCCATTTTTCTAGGTCAATTTCATCAGAAAATAAAGGATTTAAACTTTTGTCAAAGATGGGCTGGAAAGAGGGCCAGTCATTGGGAAAGGATGGTGAAGGATTGCTTGAACCAGTAAGTAGTGATACTGTAACAAAATTTACACATCATTTATTAATTTATATTACCCAATCCTACACACAGAAAAATGTGAAAAACATTTTATCCGTGTAAAAAATTACACTTTAAATTGGTATTAGAAAAGTAACAGGAACAATTGCAAGTAATATTTTTTTTTGGAGTAATACCTACCTGAAAACTTGAAGAACCTGAAAAATTCCGGGAATTTTAAGAATCCTAAAAGCATCATGGAAATCTCATGGAATTTTAAAAATTTCGCAAATATCAGGGAATTATCATTCACTATATGGAAAACAAGCTAAAGACGTACTATTACTTACTGAACTTTTTATATAATTGTTACGCATTCTATAGGATACTCTTCGCAGTTTTCTTGTAAATAATGTTAGTTTTTGGACATCCTAAATTTTGTGATACCAACTTTGTTGTGAAAAAAAAAATATGAAAAAAAATTATAAAAAAACACATCCAACCTGGGTGGAATTCGAACACACGATCTTTGGATTGCAAGGCAAAGCTTTAGCCAGTGGACCATCACATATTGCTACGAAAATTGAATGTCGAAAATCATATTTCAACTCATTAGATATATTATTATGAAATATATATTGTAAAATGCATAAACAAAAAAATATATATATTATAGAGATAACATTTCGCAAGATTTCTATTTAAGTACAAGCGACAAAAATTAAGAAAACATATTTTTTTAAATTAAATGATTAATGTTGATTGATGTTCTTCAAAAACAATAGAGTTTTTCCTCTAACTAACACTGACTTACTTTCCAAATTTCAATACAATCGGACTTTTCTTTCTTAAGTTATCGTACTTACAAGAAACGTGATGGACGGACAGATGGACATTTTGAAAGTTGTTCAGAATTCGTTCACTAACACAATGATATGAAAATTTTTTCTCTACGAGCGATATATACGGTTTTAGAAATGGGCCGATCAATTGCAATATACTCTTCGTTTTTGCGAAGAGTAATATAATAAGTGACTTACGAGCTTTCACTGTTAGTTTAATTTAATTTTAAATTGTGACTTTAAATTGAAAAAAATTTATATTAAAATGTCGACTGGGCCAAATTGTTATTTCAAGTACTTTTTGACTTAATAAAAATATTTTTATGACGTTATTTGCGAATAAAATAAAACTAGTTTTATACAACAAATCATTTTTTAATTTAGTCCAATATTCAAAGAAAAATTTAATTATTTTAAGTCACGTTTAGTATAATAATAATTGTTATTGTGTCATTGAAAAACATTTTTTTTGCCATGGAAAACCTGTAAAATTCAGGGAATTTATTCAGTTTTGTAAAGTCTGAATCCTGATATAATTTTGTAGTTTTTGCATAATGCATAATAAAAATCATCTCGTTTACTATTCAGATTCAGATTGTACTGTCTCTCCTCCATCCGCAAGTGAAACCAGTGAAACCAAAGGAGGGGTGGCGATAAGGCCCTTTTTTGGCCCCAACAACATTTTTTTTTAAATATGAGGCAAGCTTAAAAAAATTACTATTTTTGCAAACTTCAACATTTGAAGATACGACGAACAATATAAATTTTATGTAGTTCGAATTTTTACTATCGATAAAAATCCAAAATATGTGTAAAATAACCATTTTTTATGCTTTTGGTAGATTGTTTTACACCGAGCACAAGAGAGTACTGCAAAGTTTTTTAAATATAAACTGTGAAAACGTAAAATCTTTGACATAGTCTAATCAAAGTGGTACACTGTAAAAAATGGATGTAAAAATACTTTGAAAGTTTCTATGAAATTATACATAATTTATTTATTTTTGCCAGGACTTTCAGGGTGAAGTTAAACATATTTATGGTTTAGTACACAAATGGACCATCGATTTTCCATGTAATCTCGATTACATGGATAACACAGGTCGACAAAATTAGGTCGACCCTCTGGCCCAGAAACCAGAATATATTTTTTCAAAGGTCTTGAGTATGCTGAATCCGAATCCGAGGTCCAAATCTCTCAATTGGCTCTGGTTTCCGAGATATTGTAACCTAAAAGTGCAAAAACATCGATTTTGGCCTATATTGGAGATTATGTAGCATCGAATTTTTTCTCTGACTCACAAAACTACACCCATCATCTTAAAGTGTAAGCCTTGCCCTTTCAAGTGCCGTTGAGTTTGCACAAATATCTATTTTTTTTGCTGAGATATCGCATTTTGAAATTTTCATGTTTGTGAATGTACCTATACCCGAAAAACTATTACGAATACGTGTATATTACTGAACTAGCTGATGCCCGCGACTTCGTCCTCGTGGAATTAAGAACATTGACATACTAACATGCCTATAAAGAAGCACTACATACTCACTGAGTATTCCTGTAGTACTTCCTTGTAGACGACGTTTTTGGTCTTTCTGTTAGGTGTCAATATTACCATGCTGCTCGGTGAGCTTACTCTCGAGCAGGCTACGTAAAACCGACCATGTGAGAGGCAGTCCTCCCTTAAGTCCACTCCGGCCCACTTTAGTGTTTGCCCCTGATACTCAACCCACTGCGCATCCATGGTGCTCGAGGAAACCCACTGCACATCCATGGTGCTCGAGGAAACCTACTGCGCATCTATAGTACTCGGGGAAATCCACTGCGCTTCGTAATTTGTCTATTTTTTTGTTAGAGCGAGTTAACGAAAAAATAATTATTTTAATGGACCATAAAGCACATGGGCAGGTACGCCTCAAATTTCATGCTTAAAAACATTCCCCTCCCCGTTCACCCTTTCGGGGGTCTCTTTTTGAAAACCGTCGATTATGTTTCTCCTTATTTTCTCAGAAGAGCTCATCGCTGGAATATCACGTTTCTGACTTACGCGATTTCAGAGATGCGGGTGCACTTTAAACCCCGTTTTCATCCCTTCAAAAAGTGAAAATCGAAATTTCGTCTTACACGTATCTAATAGATTTGAACAAAAAATATTTCTTCCAAATTTCACTCATCTAGATCTAACCATTTCCGAGAAAGCCTAAAATTTCAATCCCCTTTTTCACCTTCCTAGTGGTCGAATTTCGAAAAATCTCTTCTTAGTGGTTGCCTACGCCAGCGGTTTTCAACCTTTTTCGAATCACGACCCCCTTATAAAAAGAAAAAACAAGTTTACCCCCAGGGGGTCGCGACCCACAGGTTGAAAACCGCTGGCCTACGCCATTCGAGGAACCACTATGCAAAATTTCAAGTTTCTAGACCCAGCGGTCCCAGCGGTTTGAGCTGTGAGTTTATAGATCAGTCAAGGTACTCTTTTATATATGTAGATTGGATTTTTTATTGCAATAGATATTTGTCCAAACTCAACGGCATTTGAAAGGGCAAGGCTTATACTTTAAGATGATGTGTTTTTTGGGTCAGAGAAAAAAATTCGATGCTACATAACCTTAATTGTAGGCCAAAATCGCTGTTTTTGCACTTTTAGGTTAGGATATCTCGGAAACCAGAGCCAATTGAGAGACTTGGACCTCGGATTCGAATTCAGCGCACCCAAGACCTTCGGAAAAGTATATTCTGATGTCGGTAAAAATCTCGGCCAGTGTAATCGATGGTCCATTAGTTGCTAGCGATTATTCTGGTAATGGTACACAAATGTATGAAATGTTTCATGCTTTCCTATAAAAGTTCCATATAATTGTGTGCAAAAGCACTTGCGCCGGCACGTTACTGATGTCATTCACCGGATTTATATGTATTTATACATTTTATTATGTAATTTATACATAATTATATGGAAAATTACATTAATTGAAGTAAAGATACATGAATGTGTGTAGTTTTAATTTACTTTATGTAATAAACCATAAATATGTTTAACTTTGCCCTGAAAGTCCTGGTAAAAATAAATTAATTATGTATAATTCCATAGAAAATTGAACTAATGTTAACCTTCAAAGTATTTTTACATCCATAAATGTATTTTTACATACATTTTTTACAGTGTACTCGCATGTGCTCAGCAGCGTTACCACATTTGCTAGGTTTTTATTTCTTTTTAGTAGAATTTTAAGGATTTTTTTAAAGTTTGGTAGGTAAAATTTGCTGGTAGATTTCTGATAATAATTATCAGAAATCTGCCAGCAAATTTTACCTACCAAACTTTACAAAAATCCTTAAAATTCTACTAAAAAGAAATAAAAATCTACCAAATGTGGTAACGCTGGTGCTCAGCGGATGCCAAAATTGTTTTGAAAAAGTTATGGTACTTTCATAACAGACCAAATTTCAGGGTGGTCAGCCTCAACCTATGAACAATGAGCATTTTGTGTATTTTGATTATCAAGTTAAACATTTTTGTTTTCTTCTTACTTCACAGTGTCTTAGAATACGTTTTGTGACCCTTGCAGCATTTTAGTTGGCCTTCTTTTGCCGTATGGCATGTCAGCCTGATATCATCATGCCATTTGTCGTGATTGCTTGTTAGACATACCATCTTGCCAGAGCTCCTCCCCATGAGCTCCTTGGTGATATCTGCCCAACTTTTTGTCGGACATTTCCGTCATAAATTGATTGAAAAAACATGCATATGCCACGAAATTCCTCATTGAAAAATCCGCTTTATTCTTTTAATTGGAAGCATTATAAACTTAACAGTAAATTTTCATGAACATGCACTTTTTGATTAATTTTGGTCGTGAAAGGTTTCAAATTGAAAGTAATTGAATATGCTTTCAATTTTATATTTATTTTTGAGACAGGACACTTTGTTCTTGAGGACATTGCGAAAATAGAGCATGAAACTTGATTTCGTCAAAGGGATGAAAAATGGCCGTAATTTCAAAATGCTCTATTTTTATAAAAAATTGACAAGTCTCAAAGTAATGGAAATTTCATAAACTTTAAGCAATAGGTACCTCTCAACAATTTTTGGTAAAGCGCTAATTTTTTTCAAGATATTTGCAAAAGACTTATTTCCCTCCCCTTCCAGATCCTCTAAAAGAAAAGTTATTGCCCATGATTTTGAGGTAAGGTAGACTCATTGGTCCCTAATTTTTCCATTAAATTTCCTATTTTTATAAAACTAAAAAGGATTTTTTAAAAATATTGCTCACTGAACATATATATATATATATATATATATATATATATATATATATATATATATATATATATATATATATATATATATATATATATATATATATATATCTTTGAGTAATATTCCACTCCATGCATGCAATGTATATATGTGATAATTAATTTATTTCATTTTCTTCTGCAGATTAAGTTGGTCTCTAATAAAGGAACGGCAGGCATAGGCTGCAGTGAGGAAGTCGTAGAACTGGTGGCATCGAGCGAGAAGCAAAATATTTGGAAAAAGGCGCAGGAAAGATTCCAAAAATTACCTGATAGCAACACCGCATTTGAAGAAGATTCCGAAGATTAAAATCATATGTGGTAGATGTGGAACTAGTATAAAGTTAGCAAAAATATTTTTATTACAGTTATAAGAATTGAAACCTCGTTGTATATAGAATCAAACGGTTTATTAATATTTTTTTTATGAGTGGGTAGTTGTAGCTTTTTTATGTGTATATATATTTATAAATACGTTTATTCGTTAGTTTTAATACGATTTGAACCTGACATGCTGACCTATAGAGCGTTATTCTCTTGTATACAGATTTTAATGTAAATAAAACTTGTTAATAAAATTTTTTCAGAAGTCCAATCATTTCATTTGCCGTCAAGCCATGTGAGTAGAATTCATCACACAAAAAAAGATAGTTATCTTATGCCATTTTCAAATGGCCGAATTGTGGTGTGGTCGTCGTTTATATGCTTGAAGTTACATTTTTACGAGAATCATTTATAATATTAAATGGTTTGAACTTTGAACTTAATAAGTGTCTACCTATCTTTACACAGTAGTGTAGTAAATAGGGATTCTAAAATTACTGATAGGGACAAAAATGGTATGAAGCTGATTTTTGGTATAAATGTTCCTGGGTCCATTAGGAACATTTATACCAAAGATCAGCTTTATACCATTTTTGTCCTCACAGTGGTGAGCTTTCGCCGCCTTCTTCAAAAAATGGGTGAAAATCGAGGATTTTGTACACTTATGATGATAACAGATAATATATATCTCATACTATGGGAGCCCACCCTAAGTGTCCGTGCACCCCACACCACCCCCCCCCCCGATCCTTGGGGACATTGTTTTTCATAAAGATTAAAGCCTAAGGAACAATTTTAGACATGTCCCAAAAAAAAAATATTTGCAAATATTGTTTTTGTCATTTAACGCAAAAAATAAAAAAGATGGAGAAAAACTTTCTGCACAAAAAACAAAGTGCATGAAATTTTCTACAATTTTGTTCCTATACAATATTTGGATAGGAATTACCTTTTTCCAGATAAATGATTCAGCTCTTAAAATAAAATATAAAATTCAATATAAAACATAATACAACGGGAGCCCACCCTAACTGTCCGTGCACCCTCCCGATCCTTAGGGACAATGTTTTTCATAAAGATTAAAGCCTAAGGAACAATTTAAGACATGTCCGCAAAAAAAAACTGGCTGTACTTTCAAAGTGGCGCCCGTTTAAAAAAAAATTGCAAATATTGTTTTTGTCATTTAATACAAAAACTAAAAAAGATGGAGAAAAACTTTCTTCACAACCAACAAAGTGCATAAAATTTTCTACAATTTTGTTCCTATACAATATTTGGATAGGAGTTACCATTTTCCAGATACCATTGTTACCGTTTTCTGCAAATTATGATATTATTATTATTATTATTAATTTTTTCAGTTTATTTTATTTTTGGTTATGTTAATAATATAAAGTTATATTTTACGCCTTACAATAATTGTCACATTTATTTCCTGTAAGTGATTTACCGATATATGAATTTCCATGTTTTCTTAATTTCGAACTCATTTATCTGGAAAACTATCAAAATATTGTATAGGAACAAAATTGTAGAAAATTTTATGCACGTTTTTTGTGAAAAAAGTTTGTGTCCAACCTTTTTAGTTTTTTTGTTAAATGACAAAAACAACATTAACAACAGTTTTTTTTTTAACATATGGCCGCCATTTTGAAAGTACAGCGAGTTTTTTTTTTAGAACATGTCTTAAATTGTTCCTTAGGCTTTAATCTTTATGAAAAACATTGTCCACAAGGATCGGGAGGGGGGTGCACGTACAGCTCCCCGACTATAAGTTAATATTAGAGATCAAAATTTTTGTTGCTTTATAAAATTGCGCGTTTTTTCTATAAATACAGGGTGTTATTAGTTTCATGTCATTAAAAAAACTGGTAATGGGGACCTACTAGGCAAACAAAAAACCTATATGACTCCTCTAGGGGCATTTTGAGAAAAACTGACCGAGGTCAAAAATTTCAATGTTAAAGTAGGAGACGTTTGAGAACCACTGCTTTTCTGGGTCAGTGAACATATAGTTCCAAATCAAAGGTTTCTTACTTTTGAAAAATCATAAAAAAGTGTAAAAAGGCAGAAGCCGGTAGGTAGGCTTCTGCCTCACCGCCGTGCGGTCTCAAAGCAAAAAGCGTTTTAATTGTATTTTCTTTTAGCTGTAATTTTGTTTGTATTTATCGCACATTTTAATACGTCATATGAGTAAATTCCTTATTAATAGTACTAATAAATGGAACCACGGTACCAATATGGTTCCATTTGAAAAAATTGAGTTTTGCCCCAAAAACCATTTTGATGAACTTTATTTGCTCATAAATCACATAATTTAATATTTTTGACAGGATTTCGATTTGTCTAGCATTAATAATAATAATAATAATACCATTTATTGTATAAAACTAACGATACAAAAGGATAAAAGACACAAACGGTGATTCTCACTCTACCCTAACACATTTTAAAATAATTCAGGTACCTACGATACTGTATCCAAAGTTCTAAAGTTAAAAATAATTACTTACTGACTAATAACACTACAACATGTGTAAGAACTAAATATGTTCTACATCATTACAACATTTTCTGTCAGAATAAAATAGCAGTGCATTAAAATCTTTGTACATTAATATTTTCCAAACAACCTGTAAGAAGACAATTTTTTAATTTTTGTTTAAAGCAAGACTCGTTTAACCGAAACATATCAGGAGTTAGGCGGTTGAATATATATGATACTATGTAAGTAAAGGATGCTTCCATGGCAGTGGAACTATGCGCTGGTATGGTAACTTCATTGTTGTTCCTTTTAGATCTCTGTTGTGGTTATTGTTTCTAAATTCAATTTTATTATAGGGATACTGTAGTGTCTGAGTGCTGATAATTTTCCGTATGAGGCAAGCATAATGTACAAATCTCCTCTCATTAGGTTTTAGCATATTTAACTCTCTCAAGTATAGTGAAATATGAGTGTGTCTAGGTGTCTTGCATATATATCTTACACAACAATTTTGAATTTTCTGGAGGCGATACTTTTCTTCCCCTGTGAGGTTGGGACCATAGATTGAGTCTCCGTAAGTGAATAATGATAATACTAAAGCTTCTACAAGAAGTAGTTTAGTTTTAATAGGAAATAGAACTGGTATAAATGCTTAAGTCTGAGAAATGACTGAAATGAGCTTTGACATAGTTTAGACACATGATCTGTAAAGGTTAAGTGCAGGTCGAAGATGATCCCCAAGTTTCGTGCAGATTCCACTATCTCTAATGTGAAGATCCTAGGCGTACTGTAGGGTTGAGATTTCTTATTAAGTTTACTTTGTATGGTGAACCAATTAGCATTAACTGTGATTTATTTGGATTAACTGAGAGTCCATTGTTTTGGGACCACTTCAGAATTGTTCCTAGATCATCTTCTAATTTATTTATTTTTTCGTCAATATCAGATGGGTGCACTGTTAAAAGTAACTGTATATAATCAGCATATAAATGCATGTTTGAGTTAAGTGGAATATATTGTAAGTCAGCAGTAAAAATATTGAAGAGCATTACACGGGTCATTTAGAATAAATCTGAACCGTCATGGCACACTTAAATGGAAACTAAAAATTATAAAAAATATTGACGTTTGAAATGTCACTTATTTGGTATCGTTGGATTCAGAAAATTGTTCAGAATTCAGAAATGCAATAATATACAGGATGTTCCATTTAAAAATTAAAAGTTAGTGTCACTTCCAGCGAAACCGGAAGTGAAAAAAAAATCACTTGTATGTCAAAAAGTCTCAATTACTATGTATATAGGATATCCCAAATTTCAGTCCATTATCTTTAAAACTAAAGGAGAAAAGGGGAGTGTACCATGATCCTGTTAGACCTGGTATAAATATTTGTCAGGAATACATTTTTGTTAGTATTAAAATTCAACATCTTTGAGTGTTTAATTCCATTTCATTAATCATTAGAAATTTAATATGTTTAATTATATAAAGGAAATTAATGGTTGGTATAATAATGTGTAATTACTGTTTCGGTATAAATATCCTTTCAAAATATCATAACGGTTTATTATTGTGAAAACATTATTGACTCCTTATTACAAAAACCTAATAACAGTAGCTTATTATCCCTCTATGTAGAGTCGTGGGGAGAGAGGGGATGTGACAATTGCGTTGCTATTGAATAATCGCCATAGCTAAAATCGGGAAAATTTGTTTATATCTACCAATGCATCTTGTGAATAAATATAATTTTAGTTAATTCCTGAAAACATAAAACATCCTGCCCTATAGTTTGGAAAAAAAGAAACTTGGTCCATATGGCTAAATCAAAAATTAGTAATTTGGGAGACAAGTTCTTTATTTATATACAGTGTTCGCCATAAAAGTTGGCTGTATATGGGAAAAAATTGTATTATTGGGATTTCTAAAAAACTCTATTGAGGGTTTATTTCTGCATGTCTGACAACCAAAATATACATTTTAACATGTCATGTGATCACCGGTTTGACGGGAATGTAAAAAAATAGTTGGCGGTGGTACCGAAAAATGGGTCAAATTGACAAGATATCGGAAAATTCTATTAAGAAAATGTACTTAGAATCCAACAAGGACCTCATAATATATCAGTTTTGAACTAGTTCTGAGAAAAAATTGAAAAAATACAAATTTTTGCCTGTACTATGAAAAATCATAAATTCTTTTTTCTTCAAACGACAGAGAAACATGACATTTTTAACTCATTTCACGACATAAAAGTTTGACATTTTAGATGGCTATGCGTTGTCATTAACAACGGAGGTAAAAGTGACACTGTGAGTGGCAGAAAAAGTAATCCATAGAAAGGCGATATTAACAATCCGTTTTTGGAGGTGAAATTCGAGATTTTTATCTATATTTTTTTTATGGCTAATCGACGTTTGAAGAGAAAATAGCAAGTTTTATTCGGAGTAAAAGCCACTTGTTGTGACTCGTCTGTAGTTGCCGGACTTACTTCGTTCGTCCGGCAAACCTACAGACTCGTTACAAAAGTATCACTTTTACTCTTAATAAAAAAATATGCTATTTTTACTTTATTCAACTATATTACATAAGTTTGAGTCAAAGCTAATCAAATATTTGTGAAATAGACACTGCTGGACATAAATATAAAAAAAACGGTGTGACCGTGTCGCTGTCTGTAGCCAACTTTATGGCAGAAACTATATATGTCTCTCTCTTTCTTTTTATATAATTTTTGTTTCTTGGCTAACATCCCCAGTTGAGATAATTTAGTAATTTTATGTCTCAACAACTACAAAACACAACAATATACGAAAAGTATGGAACTAATACAACTGTGTGTGAAATGAGTAAAGGTAAGTATTATTACATAATATAATTTTATATTTTGCTGTTGTATTGTATTTTACTGAATTATTTTAAGCACTATGACATGTTCTACACCCTATGGGTATTGTAATTTACACAGGGCTGGCTCTAGGGGGGGGGGGGGGGGGGCGAAGCGGGCGGCTGCCCGGGGCGGCAAAATTCTAGGGGCGGCAAATTCTTCAAATCCACAGTTACCAAAAAATATAAAAAAGCTAGGAAACAATTGTTTCACTAATATAGTAATAGTAATGTTAACTTTATATAAATAATTTGCTATTGTTCGTTTTTTTTGTATATAAAGTAGGTTACATACATGCATTCTGTTTCTTATATGTGAGATTTTATTTCTTGTCTAATTTCTGTGGTGTGGTATTTTTTGTAAGTTTCAATACGGTTAATTTTTTCAATTATTTTATTTTACCCTTTTAAATACAGTAATCATATTGCTGAAAATCCAAAAATTGCTGTAAACCTTATAACTAAAAAAACAAACCATCTAGAATGTTCAGTAGGTGACTCTTAAAATGTTATAAAAAATAACGGACTGAAAATATAAAGTCAGGCGGGGTAAAAATGAGACAGACAGGTAGCGGGGCAAATAAAAGACAAGGTGATATCCAATCCAGATAGAAATAAATTAAACTTAATTTTTTTTTCAAATTTGTTTTGTACATTCAGAACTGTTTTATGTTATCCAATCAGATCCTATGACTACTGTTAATGAGGGAAAAAATATTATTCAGTAAACTCTTTAATTCACTTTTAAAACATTTTTGAAGGCACCTTAATACTTTTTTGTGGATTTTTAGTTTCTCTATTTGCATTGTCCGTATTTGGCAGACGTCAACTAGAAGTGTCATACTTCACATTTTGTGATCAAGTTTATTAATCTGCTAGCTTTAAATCAAAAATTTTATTTTAACGAAAAAATTAAAATCGGGGTAAAAAAGAGACTAAAGAGACCAAATAGGCAGACTGAAGCAGGCACATTTCAGCTTCCTAATTTAGGAGAAGCTAGCCCTTCTGCAAGCCCCTTCTTGTTTAGTAAAAAATCTGATTAAATTACATATAAAAGAAAAAACCCTCCTCTGTCTTATTTTTGCACTTCCATTTGTACGTCAATAAGAATGAGAATAAATCACGTGTCTTTCATTTGCCCTCCATTGTCTTTTTTTTACCCCACTTGGAGGGTAAAAATGAGACACTGTTTATTTTCGTTTATCAGTTAACGATACTTTTTAGTAAAAAAAAACCGCTGCCCAAGGAATCACTACTTCCACATCCAGATTTTCTATCCAAGTCACTCACAACGAAAAAAATTTGTATGTGGAAATAATTGTTTATGGAATTTTAATAATATAATATTTGAAATCCTCTACCCCAAAAACCCATAAAACGATACCCCACATCGGTAGTGGGGGTGGGGGGTGGTGATATGGGGGTGGTAGTGGAGGTGGATGAAGTAAAAAAAATTTTGATTTTTCTGGTTTTTTTACACACACTAAATCAAAAATTTTTTTCATCCCCTTTAATAATGGGGTGGGGGTGGTAATGGGGGTGGCTAATGCCAAAAATTTTTTTGAAACCTTAGCTTCTCTTGTATATACTAAATACCAATTTTATGGACTCTTACCTGCTTGATTTACGTATTTACCCCAATTTACCCCCCTACCCTTCGACGGAACAAGATGAAAATATAATATAGTTCTAGATCTCGTTAAAGTACATATATGTACCAAATTTCAAGTCAATATCTTGAACGGTTCCAGAGTAAACGTGCGCACAAAAAAGTTACAGACAGACCGACAGACAGAATTTTTTTTCTCTCAAACTTAAAATCTCGACGTTTCGTGACATTCTAAACCTATTTGAACAATAAAAATTTTTAAACATTTTTTTTGTCGTTACTATACTTCCACTGGATGTGGAAGTAACACATAGAAATATAGTTTCTCCTGTCATTTTTACAAATGATACCAATCTTTCATTAAATATCACTCGATTCTAAGCAACCTAAAAATTGAAAGATGTCATTTTGTCTCATTTTTACCCCGCCTGACCAAGAGGGGGGCGGCAAAATGAAACTGTGCCCGGAGCGGCAAAATGAAACTGTGCCCGGAGCGGCAAAATACATGGAGCCAGCCCTGAATTTACAAGAACAAATACAGACTATTCTAATTCTAATAATATGTAATGTCTTTTCAGCAAGCCCCGAGACCGCATGTAAACAAACATATATATGTGCATTATCATGTGACCATGCCCCATAATGCCTCCTCAATGGTTGCACTTGACATCATATATTTGTTTTGACATGGTCTCAGAGCTTGGTGAACAGACATTAGTATCGATTCAATTTGATCTCTGCGTTAACAAGGCTAATAGTACAAGATCCGGCATAAGAAATTTCTACCCTCATCTGTTATTCATATAAGAAATAGTTTTTATGAAAGATAACATGTAGGCTAATAAATTGCGACTAGGTTGCCTAGCCATATCTTGACCCCATGACGTTTAATTTGAAAAAAATTAATTGACTTTTTCTTTTTGTTGTCAGGCGAAATCAAAATTTTGTCTTTAAATGTATATAGCAGCGAAACTATTAATCCTCTACAGGCAGAGGCGTAACTATGGCAGGGCAAAACGGGGCAGTGCCCCGGGAGAGCAAGGAGGCCCCAGCCGGCGACTGGTTTTCTTTTGCAAAAAAATTTTCTTCGGATTTCTCCCCCCTGCTCATTAAAAAAATGTTGGGATCAAAGGATTAGTATTAGGAATTTTTCAAGAAAGCAAATTCATCATTTTATAATCTTTCTAATAGATCCCTACCAGTTTTTTCCTAGAACCAAAGTTTATTCTCTACAAATTCGTTAGGTCATGGCAAAACGTTCCTCACATTATGTAGTTTCCTTTGGGAGATTTTATTTTTGAGCTATCTCTCACGGATTTCGAGTTACTGGGAAAACCATTTTCAGAGATGCGCCATCCAAAGAGAAAGCTCGACATCTAAATATACTCACTTTTCAAAAATAACGATACCGGGACGCCCGTACCATGTCGATACGAAAGAGGAAGACGTAGTTGATCCGCATCGTAAATCGCACGCCGAAATTCAGCCCGACACAAACGAATCAAAATTGAAATTTTTGGCATTTTTTGTTTGACGTATCTCGATCGCGATTTTGTGTTAGAAAAGTGTCTTTCGTTCATCTCTTTACATCGCAAAAAAAGAGATAGTCGACCTTTCCCTGCACAGACTTCCCCTGTTAATAACTAATCAACCATAAATAATACAACGAAAAATAACCTAACAGACGTAGAAATTAATTCTAAATCGACCTGCATCTTCCCAATCGCGTATTGGCATTGTCTCATATCATTGCTCCTATGGCACAACGCATTCCTAGAAAAATGTACATCGAAGCCCGGAAGACAATGTCCCACGATTTGCCATTATTACGCTGGACATTCTCTCCTGCGTTACGACAACTCTTGCTAAATATTTAAGCGTCTGAATGCATTAGATTATGTTCCTAGACTACGCCGCATTAGGAAGGACAATATATCCTGCTGTTTGGCGTTGGCATCATCGTGTCGATTGCCAGTTTAAAAAGTATTCAAGGGCAAGTGTTCTCCCAGGCGACGTGACCGTGTTGGTCACGTCATTTTGACGTTATTTTTTCGGCACCTTTATCACCAATGCGACGTTAAATATAACATGAAAATGAAGTGAAATTTGACGTGAAATTTGACGGCAAAATGTCACAGCCCATTGACGTCATTTAAGTGACTTCTGTTGACGTTACTTAAATGACGTCGATGAGCTTACATATGTAAGCTATTTTTGATTAATTAATAAATGTACGTATGAGAAATATAATAAATAAGCCAATTTGGTGCAATATGGCATATAAATCTTGAGGGCTCTAGGATTTTTCCATTTTCCGATGTATGATATGCATTACAGGATAAGCTGCCATGCACGATGTAGGTGAATGGACAATTCATAGGTGAAGCACTCACTGGCTTTTACGTCACCAAACGTCGCATCGACGTCTCAACATGACGCCATAATTTAGTCACAATGTGACGTTACTGAGACGTCATTTTTTCGTCACGTGACGTCGTCGACCAAAACCTGTTACAACAGTCGAGCTATCTTTTATTTTTTGCCCTACAACAAAAAATAGCGACGCTAGGAGCGATACAACTGGAAATTTAGATTTTCCAAGGAAACGTGTTTTTTTCTCATTTCTTGCGAATATCTAGATAAACGTTGGTTCTAGGAAAAAACTGGTAGGGATCTATTAAAAAGATTATAAAATGATGATGAATTTGCTTCCTTGAAAAATTCCTGTAGAATTAATGGTTTCGCTGCTATATACGATTTCGCCTGACAACAAAAAATTTAATTAACCCTTTTCAAATTAATAGTCCAGTCGAATTAGACATCATAGAAAAATTTGCGTAGTGCGGACTTTTTTTGTGGCAGTTGTTTAAGAGGGCATAATAAGCAAGCACAGAAAACTACACCCTGCTATACCATGTGCGTCCCCTATTTTTAGGGGTTGAAACTTTGAAATTTTACACGTCCATATCTGTTTCCCTATTGCCCATAGGGCTTTTTACCAAGTTACACTTTTTGAAGATTCATCCCTCCTCTACATAATATATATAATATATATATATATATATATATATATATATATATATATATATATATATATATATATATATATTGCACCTTTGCTGTAGGAAAAACGGTTTTGGCTGTACGAGGCCGGAAAGGTCGCGCTGTCCGAATTTGGGGGTCTTCTGTACGGGACAAACGTCTATTATTTCCAATCTACAATACTACACATACTAATGCCCTTAGGGATGATGATTTGTGAAAAAACTTTCATCGAATACCGCGCGGTTTCCATGGTACGGGATGTTGAAATTTTGAAAACCCATTTTTTTAAAAAAAAGTGAACCTACTTTTTTTCGCTCATTTTTCTTTCATGCATGTACGACCCTAATATAAGAAAATTTCCGTTGGTTTCATTTTAATATAATCGTTGGTTTAGGAGCTAGACAGCAAAATATGCCAAAAATGGCTATTTTGGTATTTTTGCATTAAAAAAACCAAAACCAGTATAATTCTGGTAAATGTTTTTGTTTATGCTAAAATTCCAATTCATTGCGCATAGAAAATGTGTTTTTGTATTTAAGTAGAATCAACACTTATTGTGTAATAACGATTTATGTCATGTGTTTTCCAGTCTCCTTTTTCACAATTTTCTTTTGCGGCCTTATGGTTCATAGTAGGGCAGAAAGCATTATACACGTGAACAGGTCACATAATAGGGTGTTAAAATGGGTCTCTTGTTAAAATGCGATAGGACGTACCGTTTTCGAGTAAAACGCACTTGTTTGGTTATGTTTGCTTTGAGTTTTCATTGTGTTCTGATAAATAAATTCTACATTTTGGTGTTTTCTTTCTCAGGAGTTTTTTTTTAAATCATTTTCCGATGAAATGGACATACAATAGCTGTTTCTCGAGGAAGGTAAAATTACTGTGGATTTTGTTATAGACACAAAACATGCTAAAAACGTACTCTTCGCCGGTTTACTAAACTTTTTATATAACTGTTACACATTCTATAGGATACTCTTCGCAGTTTTTTGTAAATAATGTTAGTTTTAGACATTTTTAATTTTATAGTACGAACTTAGTTGGTGAAAGACTCAGTGTAAAATAAAGTAAAAATTAAAAAAAATTATACCATACCACATGTGGGTTTCGAACCTGGGACCCTTGGATTCCGAGTCAAAAGCGTAAGAACTGCCTAACACGTAAAAAAATGTAAAAAATGTAAATTTTTACAAAAACATAAAAATCAAAAAAAAAAAAAAATTTCAAATTTAAATCATTAATAAAATTTTTATTTATTGATCGATTTTGTTCTTCCCCTAGCTAACACTAACTTACTGTCCAAATTTCAGTACAATCGGACTTTTCTTTTTTGAGTTATCGTGCTTACAAGAAACGTGACGGACGGACGGACAGACGGACAGACGGACAGACGGACGGACAGACGGACATTTTAAAAGTTGTTTAGAATTCTTTCACTAACACAATGATATGAAAATTTTTTCTCTACGAGCGATATTTACAATTTTAGAAAAGTGCCGATCAAATACAATATACTCTTCGTTTTTGAGAAGAGTATAATAAGTTGCAATGATGATTCGAGTGAACCTTCAAATAGGGGAGTGAGAACCCCCTATTCCGTCCGAGTCCCTTCATTTTTTCATTAGCAATGACAGTCATAAACAGAAAAAGCAAGAAGCGACACATAGTTTTATTTTTTCGTAGTCAGCGGTGAGTATTTACTAGTCAGTCGATGAAAAGTGTGATCTGAAATAATTTTTTGCAAGCAAGTGCGTTTTACTCGAAAACGGTACGTCCTATCGCATTTTAACAAGAGATCAATTTTAACACCCTAATATGTGCCCTGTTCAGATACACATTGCTTTCTGCCCTACTATGAACCATAAAGCCGCAAAAAAAATTGTGAGAAAGGAGACTGGAGAACACATGACATAAATCGTTATTACACAATAAGTGTTGATCCTATTTAAATACAAAAACACGTTTTCTATGCGCAATGAATTGGACTTTTAGGATAAACAAAAACACTTACCAGAATTATACTGGTTTTGGTTTTTTTAATGCAACAATACCAAAATAGCCATTTTTGGCATATTTTGCTGTCTAGCTCCTAAACCAACGAATGTATTAAAATGAAACCAACGTAAATTTTCTTATATTAGGGTCGTACATACATGAAAAAAAAAAAAATGAGCGAAAAAAGTAGGTTCACTTTTTTTTTAAAAAAGAGGTTTGCAAAATTTCAACATCACATATCATGGAAACCGCGCGGTATTCGATGAAAGTTTTTTCACATCTTCATCCCTCCTTAAGGGCATTAGTATGTGTAGTATTGTAGATTGGAAATAATAGCCGTTTGTCCTGTACAGAAGACCCCCAAATTCGGACAGCGCGACCTTTCCGGCCTCGTACAGCCAAAACCGTTTGTCCTACGGCAAATGTGTAATATATATATATATATATATATATATATATATATATATATATATATATATATATATATATATATATATATATATATATATATATATATATATATATATATATATATTATGTAGAGGAGAGATGAATCTTCAAAAAGTGTAACTTGGTAAAGAGCCCTACGGGCAATAGGGAAAAAGATATGGGCACATAAGTAAAATTTCAAAGTTTCAATCCCTAAAAATAGGGGACGCACATGGTGTAGCAGGGTGTAGTTTTCTGCGCTTGCTTATTATGCCCTCTTAAATAACTTCCACAAAAAAAGTCCGCAGTACGCAAAATTTTTTATTATGTCTAATTCGACTGGAGTAAAATGTCATGGGATCAAGATATGACTAGGCAACCTAGTCGCGATCTATTAGCCTACATGTCATCTTTCATAAAAACTATTTCTTATATGAATAACAGATGAGGGTATTAACTTTTTATGTCGGATCTTAGACTATAACACACACTTTTTAGTTAGTTAGAAATTATTCGAATAAGAGGAAGGAGGGGCGTAGCGAGCCAACTTTTTTGGGGGGTTATTTTTCAAATTTGTCAACTTCATAAGACTTAAAAAGCCTACTCTGTATATAATTAAATAATAATTCCACCAACAAAAATTGATGAGCGGGAGGGAGGAATTCTAAAAAAAAATTTTTCAATAAAAATTGGCAACTTGCATCTCGAATTTCCAACTTTTGCCAAATTCCGCCGAAATAAAAATTTAGGAGCGGGGGGAAGAAAATATAAAAAAAAATGTTCAATAAAAATATCCAACATTTACGCAACTTTTGCCAAGTTCCTCCGAAATAAAAGTTGATAAGGGGGGAAGAAATATTAAAAAAAAATTCAATAAAAGCGTCTCATATTTCCAACTTTTGCCAAGTCTGACAAAGTTGGGGGGGGGGTGACGTACCGCTCCCATACCCCCCTTCGCTACGCCCCTGAGAGGAAGTTTATTAACCTGGTTGATTTCTTACAATAAAAACAGAAAATTTACAGTGAAATATAATGAGACTGAATCCGACACACGCAATGTTATCTTAGGATCCCCCGAGGGTCAATCCAGGGACTTCTATTATTTACCATATATATTAATGAACTTCCTCATCATATAAATAAAGGTTTAACAGATATGCTTTCCATATCTACTACTACTAATGAAGCTATCAATAATGTTGATACTGTTTATTATTATTATTATAAACTAGTTCTTCATACGTTGAAGAATTACTTGTATTTATTAATATCAATGTGTTCTCTTCCTGTTTTTAAAATTCAATTCAACAAAGGAAAACTCATCTAAATAGTTCTGAGGATGTCAATAAATTTTGACGAAACGTCGACTATTTTAAAAAAGTTTTTTTTCCTAATACCTTTTGGTCTATACCCGTTAGCCGTTATCAGCATTATTATTACTTTTACAAGGGCGGATCTGGACCTTGAGCTTGGGGGGGGGGGGTAACGAACCCAAAATTTTTTGATGAGCGGGGGGGAGAAATCCGAAAAAAATTTTTTCATCTTAAAAAATTTAAAATGAAAATTTCTTGGGGGGGGGGTAATTACCCCATTAAAATTTTTTTTCTTCCCAAAATTAACAAAAATCATACCATTTTAAAACAAAAATTGATGATTTACAGAATCTTGGGGGGGTAATACCCCGTTACCCCCCCCATAAATCCGCGCCTGTACTTTTATCATGTCTGGGGGGATGTTAGGCCCTTCAGATTGGTCTCGCTGCTTACAAAAGGTCTTAAAATAGTACCCAAGTAACATATATAAAATTTAGGCTTGCTACTCTAACGTAGGTTGCCTAAGTTTTTTTCGAGCTTGATGGTGTCTGGCGGAAGTTAGGGCCCACGGAAAGTGTCTGGTAATAATGAATGTTGGTTTTTAACAGTATTCTGTAAAACATATATAAAAACCAGCTATCATACTTTAACATGGGTTAAACACCTGTTACCTGTTACCTGTAAAACGGCCCCGCTTTCAAGCTAGCAAGTAAGCATACGTTCTTAACTACATATTACACTATTTATTGTCAAAATATTAGCTTTGCTAAAATAACGTAGGTCTGGGGGCTCTGGGATCTGACTCTATTATAATTCATTATAGTATATTATCAAACTGTAAAATATATATGCATTCAGGCATATGATGAAACGTTTACGTTATTTAACATACACCTGTTATGTTGAGCGCTTACCAGAAAATATATGAGAGTGAGAGAGATAAGTGACGGTAACATGGGTGTTATGACTAACGTAAATGTTCCATCATAGGGCTGATTGTATGTATATATAATTGTAACAATAGGCCGAAGGAATAGGTCAATTGAATCAGTTTGTGATTCAATAAAGTTCATTTGTTATTATTATTCATCGCGTGAAATAATTTTTTCACAAAAAACTTGATCGAATTGGTAAAAAAACTTGATAGCATTTTTAAAATTTAAAGAAACTAACGTGTGCATGACAGATTGATATTTTATAACTTTAAATCAGATTTTGTGTAATGAATTAAAACTCTTGTGATTGAGTAATAAATTAAGTATTATCCACGACCGGGAATAATGAGGCTTATTACTTGTTCATAACGTATCTGTAACTAAATGAATTATTCAACAGTCGCAAAAAAATGTATTTTATGAGACACGACTTAACTGTAAAAAAAATTGATAAAGAAAGATCTGCTCTGAATAGCCCTGGGTTACACCATGTTAGACATAATGCAGCACGTTTTTTCCCAGGGTCACTTAAATATTAACTAAAAACATTTTTTTTCTTTATTTGACAGAAGGTACCAGAATTCATGAAAATGCTTTTATTGGAAAAAAAAACAACCAAGCAACTTTTTGTGGAAGCCCTGGACGATTCTCAGGGAAAAATACGAAAATTGAAATAAATTTTGTATAATTGGATAGCCACATCATCAGAGCTACACATTTTGAACCAGTATAAACAACAAAACAACCAGTAGTATAATAGATTACATAACCACTAACATCAGCAGCCAGTATCTATCTGTTGATAGTTTTGATTCAGGTCTATCAGATCACCACACGCAAACCCTTAATTTAAAATAGATCTTGAGAGCGACAATGAAGTAACTAGTCAAGAACCCGTCCAAGTAAGGAGTTTTTATGACTTTCGGAAATTTCGGAAAATTCTTAGCGAGTTCACTTTTCAGATGCATTTTGGCGATGTTAACGAGATGTTTACAGATTTTTTGTCTCATTTTGTATACTGTTTTAACGCTGCATTTCCTAAGATGGAGAAAGCCAAAGAACAAAATAAAAACTAATAAAATAAAAGTGAACCACTGAATAGAGAAACCAACAATCATATAAAGAGGGGAAAAAAATGCACAATTTTTCAAAACTTCAATTCCTCCAACCACAAAAAAAAATAGAAAACAGCACATTAACTAATACCAACGAAATTGCCACAGCCTTTGGTGGCCACTTCTCCAGCACGGTTCAAATGAAACTAAATGATCACTTCAAAAATGTACACCGGCTAATGAACGAGACATCGATAGAATTATTACGAACTTACCTAATAAAAAGTCTGCTAAGTTTGATCAAGTTCCTATAAGTTTAATTAAAAAATGTTCTGATCTTATTTTAAAGTAGAGAAAGTTAGTTAGTAGAAATAATAAATTTTGCTTTTACAACTGGTAAGTTCCCCGACATTTTAAAACTTGCCATTCTAGTATGCCATTCCCAAAAAGGGTATAGATAACTATAGACCATTTGCAATGTTAAATATCTTCTCTAAAATCATTGAAATTGCAATCTCCGAAAACTTAAATTCCTACTTCAACCAGCACAATTTGTTTACTAAATATCAGTTTGGCTTCAGAAAAAACCTATCAACCGAAATTATTACTACCGAATTTATTCAGTACATCTTATATTAGGTAAACTCGACGAATCCAAAAACGTAGTTGAGTTTTTCTTTGATCTGTCTAGAGCTTTCGATACCATAGATAGTAGAATATAGATATTTATTTCTGTGACTTCAGGGCCGTACCCAAGCCTACTACTTTGAGGGGGAGGGGGGGAGAAGATGAAAAAAAAACAATCTCATTTTTACATTGCATTATTTCAATAAAATAAAAACTTTATATGGGAAAAGCTACTAAAACTAAAAAATTGAAATCGAATTCAAATTCACTACGTACAATGTACGGGGTGCCCTAACCAAAGACGGAACAAGGCCATTTTTCTGACGGTAGAAACGTTTATAACAAAAACTAAAATTACCATTTGATGTATTTTTCCGACGAATCCAAAAATTATAATAAAAAATCGAATATAAAATATGCTATTTCATGGTTCAGACTTCACGTAGCTGAAAAAATTCCCTGACTTTTCCAGGTTTTCCATGACGAAAAAAATGTTTTTCGATGACAAATAATAACAATTATTGATATGTTAAAGGTGATTTTTACTTTAATTTTCAATTTTATAAAAAAAAATAATTTGTTTCATAAAATCGTCAGCGAATGAATAGAAGGTTGCAATTTAAAAATAATTTAAAATAACAGTAGGAACTCGGAAATAGTTTATTGTTTTTCATATTATGACTCAAAATTCCATGATTTTTGCGAAATATTTAAAATTCACTGAGATTTTCATGATTTTCTTAGGATTTTTAAAATTCCCTGAATTTCCACGCTCTTCAGGTTTTCCATATGAACCCGAACCCTGTATTTTTGTGTCATAAATCTTTTGTTTTCAATTTATTTGTTTTCGTTTATGATAATTTTTGGTTTCTGCGGAAAAAAATATATTGAATGGCTTTTTTGGTTTTCGACATTTGTATCGTTTGAAAAATGGCCTTGTTCAATCTTTGTTGGATAATCATGTACCGAAACCTAATACTTTACTACTTAAGAAATAAAAAAAACCCTTGGTTTAATAAAATAAAAAAATAAGAACTGTTAAACAAAAATAGGTCTTTGATCATATTAAAAATTTTAAAAAAATAGCCTAAATAAAGTAAAGAGAGAGAATAATAATGATAATAATAATAAACTTTATTGTTGAATAGACCATACAGTAACATGGTGTGGGACATGTCGAAAGGATTGACCAAAGTCGTCAATACAATAAAAAATCATTACAATAGGTGGAAACAGGAAAAAGTTCCGCAAATACCAAGTTAGACTTTGTTGTCTAATATCAAAACACTACCAAACAAAACTAATAGGTATGTATGCCTGATAATATTATATTAGATCAGCAGTAGAAACATAGATTCTATTTAAAAATCAATACTAGTTCTAGTATTTCTAGTAAATGAATTTATGTATAATAAATTAATATTAAAAATAGGGATTCCGTGTCGTGTAAGGGAAGCTTTGCTTTCCTAGCTTCAATGGAAAACACACTACTGATAAAATAAAATATTTACAGGGTTGCCAATCGCTTAGTAATAATTATTGTGTTAATTTCGCGATTGTGGGAGTTAGTGTAAAATTTAAATTATATATTTGTATGTGATGATTAGTTAGATTTTGCCAACGCCAACTACGTTTGGAACCAACTGCCCGAACTTTGGGGGGGGCTCCCCCCCTTGGGTCCGGCCCTGTGTGACTTGTTTACATGAGTATAGATATTGTCATGTGTTAATTCTAAAAACAAGATAACATATAAATATGGACAAATATAATTTAAACTACCTAACTAATTAATTTAATGCGTCAAAATTTCCAATAAAAACTTTACAAAAAAAACGTTACAACACATTTCAAGTAAAAATATATAAAAAGCAACTACTGTAATTTACAGTTCCAAAAACTTCCACAGAATACAAGCAACTATCCATTAGAAACGTTCTTAGTTTTTGTTTGAACTTTTTTATTGGCATGCGATTCTTTAAATCTGAGGGCAATTTATTGAATAAATAACTTACTGCACATAATGAGCACTTCTTATATAAATAAAGGTTATATATACCTATATATATCTCGTCCGTCTTTGTTTATTTTTATTTATTTATTTATTTATTTACATACACCATCCAACAGCCACAGCCAATTACTGGATGGGAAACTACAGAATTAGGAACAATTATCACATATTATGTATTAATAAATCATGCAGAATAGTATATATGTATAAAAATATATATATGGAAAAATATACACCATATAAGAGTACAAAACAAAATACAAAACAAAATATAATACAAAATACAATACAATAAACACAAATTGAAGAACTATCACACAGTGTTCAGAGTCTTAAGTTTATTTATGCTACAATTGAATATGTCAACGCTGTCTTGCAGGTTATTGTAATTTTCGCACATAAAGTGAAGCGGTGAATATTTTAACAAATTAGTCCTCGGTTTGGTAAGATAAAAGGTAATATTATTACGAGCCCCCGTTCTGGGCACATGAAAGCGCATTTGTTCCAACACCTGCGGACAGTCTATTTTGTTATTTAGTATTTTATACAGAAATATTAATGATTGTCTGATTCTGCGATCTTGCAAACTTGATAATGAGAATCTATCAAGTAGGAGGCTTTGTGATATCCCAATGGGTGGATATAGCCCATCTTCCTTATAGGATAAATACTTAAGAAAGCGCCTTTGCACTGCCTCTAAACTATGAATATACGTCAAATAGCAGGGATTCCATATTAGTGACGCATATTCAAGTTTTGATCTGACAAATGAATTAAAAAGCAGTGTTAACGTGTTCGCGTCAGTAAAGCCTGTCGAATTTCTTATTACAAAACCCAGATTTTTAAAAGAGGATTGCACTGTGTTATTGACATGTATACTAAACGTTAATTCACTGTCATAGGTGACTCCAAGATCTTTCATATGCTTAGGACGCTGTAACGTGTTGCTATTTAGTTGGTATTCTTTCAGTATTGGATTTTGTTTTCTGTAGTAAGACATGACATTGCATTTTTCGACATTTAGTGGAAGATTATTCAAAGAGCACCAGTCATTCACCTTCTTCAAATCATTTTGTAATTTTTCACAGTCTGCCTCAGAACTAACATTACAAAACAGCTTCATGTCATCCGCATAAAGTAAATAGCATACGTCTAAGTTGTCTACAATATCGTTTATAAATAGTATGAAAAGGAGAGGCCCCAGAACAGAGCCCTGGGGAACCCCAGATGTTACTGATATTTCAAATGATTTTACGCCACGACATTCAACATATTGTGTTCTTTGGCTAAGGTAGGAACTAAGCAAGTTTAACAGTAGCGTAGAAAGCCCCGCGATGTCTAGCTTATGTAACAGTATATTGTGATCAATTCTATCAAAGGCTTTGGAGAAGTCCGTGTAAATAACATCAACTTGGCCATTTAGATCCATGTACTGAGTAATATACTGCGTAACACAAAATAGATTTGAGACCGTGGATCTATTTTTAATAAAACCATGTTGATGCACGCTAATCAGCCCCTCTAAATGAGGATAGAGCACGTTATGTAGAGCTATTTCAAAAACCTTAGCGAAATTACAAATTATGGTAATTTGCCGATAGTTTTCTACATTATTTTTGTCTCCCTTTTTATAAACCGGGCAGATACGAGATTTTTTCCATATGTCTGGAAATATTCCTAAAGATTATACAGAGGCGCTCTACAAAAACATGCGCACAATCTCTGACTATAAAAGCTGGTACGTCATCAGGTCCTTTTGTGAATTTAGGTTTTAACTTTTTTAACGCAGATAAGATATCATTCGTAGTAAATGCATCAATATGTAAATTGTTATTATTTGTAATATACGATGTTTCAAGTGGATCATTATTTGATGTTCTGGGGTTAGTGAACGAGGTACTGAAAAATCTTGCAAATCCATCTACAATTTCTTGTGTATTATTTAATTGGACATCTCTATAAACTAAATTTTGAGGGATAGAGGATACACCTTTCTTGGAATTAATATAGCTCCAAAAGGATTTAACGTCATTTCTAATATTATTTTGAATATTGTTTAAATGTATTTTATAAGCATTATCTGTATCTTTCTTAATTTGAGTTCTTAATTTTTTAAATTTATTGTATACATTTTCTGCATGTGTTTGCTTATATAAATTCCAGAGCCTAGTTTTTTCTCTTTTAAATTCCTAATAATATTGCTATTGAACCATGGCGGATATTTCCTTGGTTTTAATGTATATTTAGGCATGCAAGAATCAAAGATTTCATACAACGCGGTGTAAAAATATTGACAGGCTGAATTTACATTTCTGAATGAATTTAGCATACTCCAGTCATAATTTCTAATACTATCGTATAACTTGTGATAATCTGCCTTTCGGAAGTTATAAGTTTCAATGTCATTATTTTCAGAGTTATTTTTTCGCGACTGATGTCTTATGGAAAATGATATAGTAATAGCAGGATGATGTGAATCCTCTTTTAGTAATATATCTTCAGATTTATCCACTGTACAAGCTTGGTTAGACATTACCAGATCTAGTATACGCCCGTTTGAATTTATTATTGTGTTGTATTGCTTAAGTTCAAAAAAGTTAAGGAATGAGCGCAGTTCTAACATATGACCAGTAAAATTAATGCTTTCAGAATATTGTTTATACTCTGGAACATTAAAGTCACCTAATAAATAAATTTCACAGGAGTGTAGGTATTCTAAAGTTTCGAACGCCTCAAAAAATTGACCATAGTAGGCAGCACCTAATGCCGGTGGAATGTATATTACAAATATACAAAAATAGGAGAAATTGCTCTCAATTTTCACTCCAACAACGTCTATCAGAGGAGTTATGCATTTTATGTCTTCTAAATCTAGTTTTGTAGTATGAAATTTTTTATTTACACCTAGAAGGACACCGCCTCCTCGTTTTAAATTTCTGTCACACCTAAATATATTGTACTGATCACACAATATTTCAGAGCTATTAACATGACTATGTATCCACGTTTCAGTTAAAGCGATGGCTTCATATTGGCAGGAATACGAGGCATTTAGGATATCAGTTGTTTTTGTATTTAATCCACGTACATTCTGATAGTAAACCAAGAAGGGTGAATCATTTTTGTTGTTAGTATTTAAGTAATTTCTACCAATGGTTTGATTGCTATCAATGATCGGATTGTTATCGGTTGTTAATGGCTATGCAACATATATTTTGGATTTAAACTCTATTATATTTTGTTTAAAGACCTGACATTTAGAATCCCAGGCTGCATGGTTTATCTCTATGTTAGCATCTTTATTTTTTTCTTTTATTTTAAGACAATTTATACAATTTAATTCACTATCAGAAACCTTGCAGTCTTTAACAAAATGTTCATGGGAACACCTAGGACAGGAAATTTTATCTCTGCAATTCTCGGAAACGTGATTGAATCCGTTGCATTTAAAGCACCTTCTTAGCATTACTTGATCGTACACCTCGCAATAGTCAAATCCAATAAATAACTTACCATTGCCGATTGACATTATATTGTTATACGAAAGAACATCTACCTGCAATACAGCTTGAAACACATTATTATTTCTTTTCGTTGGCCAGAATTTTACAACTTTTAACTCAGATTTTTCATAAAACACTCCTTTATTTTGATATAGCAGAAAGTCAGTTAATGAATTATCGTCAAGCTTCTCCGACATTCCTACTATTCTAATTCTTTGGCTTATGCCTCTTACATCCTTTATTTCATCACTCACTAAGTTTAGTATTCGCCAAAGTCTTCAATTTTGTGAGCTCAGCATCATTTCCACAACCTATCACCACTCCACCATGACTTATGTTTTTCACACTCATTATGTTTAGTGATTCTTCTTCTTTAGGATTTATTTCTTGCAATATATCCACTTTTGTTTGAAAATTTTTTTGATTATATTCTTTCGGCTTTATAATTACAGCGGATTTACCTTTTAATACTGTTGAGTACAGATTAGGGTTATTCGTACTACTACAAGAAGGTGCTATATCGGTATCTGGTTTATTTACAGCAAGTCGGTCGATTTCATTCCTTATGGTATTGAACACATCCTCCAATTTATTAGCAGCTATTTGGGTCTCATCTCATTTTTCAGTTGCAAGAAGGAATTTTCGGCACTTTTAATTAAACTATAAGTGCTTTCTTCAAAGATTTCTTTAATGGATTTGGGTTCACATTTTCCGGCAATAACACAGCAATCTTCACAGTACCATTTGAGACCAGACACATTGCCCGTAAATTTTAATAGGTCAGCTGGTATATTACAGCAAGTTATATGAAATTGTTTGTTGCAATAGCCATCGCAGGTAATGGACTGTGACCAGCTAGTAAACTTAGATTTACAGCTACCACAATTCATTGTTTAATTAATGGAAGAATAATATCATGTGTCCGTGTATATTTACTTTTGTTGACAGAAGACACTTAAACCGGCCCTGGAAGAATCTGCCTCTTGTTTGCACCACCAGTCACTTGTACTGTGCCAGATGTTTAATTGCACTAGTCTCTAACCTTTTCTAGTTTTAAGAAACTGGCCACATGGCATCGAGCTGATATTTATTTTATGAAATAGGTACACTTCCCAATTTTTATTAATAAAACGTTTTATATCGGATCAGATTTATTGAAATGACACTCAATTGACGCGGAATCAGTTACTCCTTGGATCACTTTAATTTTAGCTAATTATTCACTTGTTTAACCGGTTATTTTTTGTTAAGTTCTCGGAGCATCACTCTGAACGTCAGTCGGGTGATGAAAAGTTTCCGTTGCGAGTTTGATAACCGTGATTGTAAGTTTTTAATTTATTTTTATTCATATATACACTATGTGTAGTGGCGGGCTGGGCATAGGGAGTTAGAATTTCAACATCGCGTGTGCCAGCTGGCTGAAATGAAATAACTGAGAACGGGGATGCTTCAGTGGTCTAGCGCCGACTATTTAATCTATGCCGCCGAGGGGCGAATTTGCTGTTAACTGGGTTGTCATAACTCTCGCGCTACGTGGAAGTACATGCCTAGTCCGCAATTACAAGCACTGTATGTAAATTAACAACTTATAGAGATATATAGATGGCACAGCCAATATTTTCTCTGTTTTAAAAATATCTCTACATGATTCTATATAATCTAAATTAAATATTAATTTTATGATTCTTTTTTGCATTATAAATACTCTTTGCATGTCTGTACTGTTTCCATATGAAATTATGTTATAGGAAATTTGAGAGTATACTAGGGCATAATAGACATTTAGGAGCGATTTTGTATCCAAACTATTTTTTAAGATTGTCCCAATTTTTTACATAAATGTTTCACTTGACTTGTAAAGCTGAGATTCGCATCAGTTATAGTTCCCAGAAACTTTATTTCTTGTTGAAGCGATACAGAATGATTAAGTAAATGTATATTAAAATTGTACTCCGTTCTTTTTTGTTTTGTAGTAAAATGAATGCAAACTGTTTTACCGTAATTTATTATAAGCCTATTTCTAAAGCACCGATCGCTGAACAGATGTAAAAGATTGTTCACATTTTTCTCGTTGTTCAGGAGTTTTTGCCATAACTATAAAAGATGTGTCATCCGCATACATGTAAACATTTGCAGAGTTTATATAGTGTAGTAGATCATTTAGATATATCAGGAATATCAGAGGACCCTGCACACCGCCCCGGGGTGTTCCAATGTTTAGTTCATGTTCATATGAAAGAGAGCTTTCTATTTTGACTCTGATTTTCCTATCAGTGAGGTATGATACAATCCACTTATTTAGGTTGTCTGTAATACCTAGCATATTTAATTGGTGTGAAACAAAAAATAAATCTAAAGTGTCAAAAGCATTTGAGAGGTCAAATAGAACTCCCATTATATAATTTTTGGCATCTAGTTCTTCATATACATTTTTAATTAATTCATTTGTAGCAGTTTCTGTAGAAAATTTACTTCTAAAGCCATGTTGAGATGATAATAGATTCTTTTTATTTAGAAATGAAACAATTCTATTTGCGATTACTTTTTCAATTATTTCAGAAAAAAAAACACTTAAAAGTGAGATGGGTTTATAATTGTTAATTTTGTCTTCATTTCCTTTCTTAAACACAGATATAATTAATGCCGTTTTTAGCCTATTTGGAAATTTACCCTGATAAGGTTCCTTGCACTATTTTTTACCTAATGATGTAGGTAAAACAGTGCAAATTCGTATACACAGTCTTTTACTAATTTGACAGGAACCTCATCAATACCAGTTGATTTTTTATCAGACAATTGCAAAATAGCATCTCTTATCTCTTCTGTTTTTACTGAACTGAAAAGCATTTTAGTATCGTTCAACTCTGGGCTCGTGCACTCCTTCGACATTTTTGTAAAATGATTTGCCATATTTGAAAAATGAGCACCAAATAGATCGGCTATCTCCTTGCTGTTATCTATTATTTTATTGTTTTGATTTAAAGCTATTTTATTACAGGATGTTTTGGTATTGTTTAAATTTGAATTCATAATTTGCCATAACACTTTTGTTTTATTTTTATAATTTTCAATTTTCTTAATATTTTGTATTTGCCTCTCTTTGAATATTATTTCTTTTTTTATGTTATATTGTTTATTTATAATGTTATTATTCAGCGTTTTTCTTAAATTATTTAGTTCTCTAAGGTTTTCTGATTCCTTATGAAGCTCTGGAAAAAAATTAAATTGATTTTTGGTTTGCATTTGTTTTCTGGAGCTTTTTTGTTTATTTGGAAATGCGCTCTCAGAGGCATCCACAAACTCAGACCAGAACAATTCAAAATACTCATCTATGTCATTTATATTTGATTTTGACAGAATGTCTGCTACATTTCTAAAGAAGAATTTAAAGTTTTGTGTTGTGTGCTCGTTTATTGCTCTATAAGTGTACTTTGCATTTTCTACTGTTAATTCAGTGTTTGTTTTTCTAATTGGACAATACAGGATTTACGCTGAGTGGTCTGATATTCCTGGGTCATTTCATAGCTTACATTTACTACATTTGTTATAAGGTAGTCGATTGCCCCACTCTTGTGGGTTCTGATATTAGAGAATTTAGACCATAGCTAGATATAAGATCATGTAGGATATGATTTTCAATACTGTTTTTTAGTTTATCTATATTTAAGTCCCCACATATGTAGATATGTTCGTATTTTTTTGTTGAAATTTGTAACATTTTGTGAATTGTGATAAGATATTAAATATGCCTAGTTCTGATCGATATAATGTTACTATACAACTTTTTTTATTTAGACAAATTGCAGAACATTCAAATGATATTTTTACAGATAAGTTATTTAAACTTTTCAAGGGTTTACAGTTGTTAACCTTATCACATCTTACAAATATTGCAGTACCTCCATGTATATGAGTCTGCCTACTAAACGAGCTTACTATTTTATAATTTTGCAATTTTATATTTTCAGCTTGTATCTTTATATCTTATAATGTTCTATCTCGAAAATAGAAAACATATTATTAAATATGCCAATGTTTTTTCAGAGAGCTATCATACTGAACTTGGCACCCCAAAAGGTAGGTAGTGTCCTAGGTCCACTCATTTTTCTTGTATATGTCAACGACTTACCTGACCATCTAAGTGAGTGCAATATCTTCATGTACGCTGATGATACATCGTTAATTGTTAGTGATAAATGCGAATCGCAAATTATTCGTAAAGTGACTCTTGTAACGAAGTCTTTTAAAGAGTAAAGCGATAAAAGGAATTTAACCATCAATAAGACTAAGGCTGCTGCTTTAGAATTTTTATATTTTTAAGTCCTCGGAAAGAAAGCACAAATTTTATTTTTCCATCGACAATGATAATATTGAGATAGGTACTCAAAAATACTTGATTTCTTGGAACAATCGTTGACAACAATTTGATTTGGTCAGGCCACATTGAGCACCTAACAAATCATGCTTTCTCATTCTATCATTAAAGACAATCGATTGTCTAGTATCAGTCTACTACGGAATTTTTTATTCGCACTTAACCCACAATATTATACTATGCGGCTCATCACCTTTGGCAAATAGATTATGTTTAATTCAAAAGCGAGTAATTCGAATAATTTTTATCTTGAAATATTTAAATACGTCTTGGCAAATTTTTCGCTCCAGGAATATTCTTACGCTGACTAGTATTTATCTGTATAAAATATTAAGTAATTTATATCTCTAAAAAAAATGAACTAACTAATAGTACAAGATCCGGCATAAGAAGTTAATACCCTCATCTGTTATTCATATAAGAAATAGTTTTTATGAAAGATGGCATGTAGGCTAACAGATCGCGACTAGGTTGCCTAGCCATATCTTGACCCTATGACATTTAATTTGAAAAAAATTAATTAGTTTTTTCTTTTTTTTTGTCAGGTGAAATCGAAATTTTGTCATTAAACGTATATATCCTACAGGAATTTTTCAATAAAGCAAATTCATCATCATTTTATAATCTTTCTATAGATCCCTACCAGTTTTTTCCTAGAAACAACGTTTATCTAGATATTTCCAAGAGATGAGAAGAAAACACGTTTGTTTGGGAAATGTAAATTTATGGTTTTATCGCTCCAAGCGTCCTTATTTTTTGTCGAAGGGCAAAAAATAAAAAAGAGACTTGTGGCTTATTAAATTCTCTACAAATTCGTTAGGTCATAGTTTTTTTTAACGTAGGAGCCACCGTTTAGGAATTATGGACGTTTTAAGCAAAAAAGTGCAAGACACCGCTATTTTAAAAGGCCCGCCTGGCCCAAACGTCACAATAAAATTTGGAATGCGGCAAAACGTTTCGTACATTATGTAGTTTTCCTTTGGGAGTTTTTATTTTTGAGCTATCTCTGACGGATTCCGAGTTACGGGCGAAAAACCGTTTTCAGAGATGCGGAATCTGAAGGGAAATTTTCGTCGAAAACCCGACATCTAAATATACTCATAGTTTCAAAAATACGATACCACGACACCCGTACCATGTCGATACGGAAAGAGGAAGACTTGTAGTTGATCCGCATCGTAAATCGCACGCCGAAATTCGAAAATTCGGCCCGACACGAACGACTCAAAATTGACATTTTTGGCACTTTTTGTTTGACGTTTCTCGATCGCGATTTTGTGTTAGAAGAGTGTCTTTCGCCCATCTCTTTCCGTCGCAAAAAAGAGATAGTCGACCTTCCCCTGTTAATAACTAATCAACCATGAATAATTCAACAGGGAAAGATAACCTAACAGACGTAGAATTTAATTCTAAATCGACCTGCACCTATCCCGATCCCATCGTCAGATATGTTTAAAAAAAGCCTTTGTTAATGAAAATTCGCAAATAGTAAGGGGTACAGATGTGTAGAGTTTTACTTCAAAAAAATCCGTTACGGTCGAGCTATCTTTTATTTTTTGCCCTACGACAAAAAATAAGGACGGTAAGAGCGATACAACTGGAAATTTACATTTTCCAAGAAAACGTGTTTTTTTCTCATCTCTTGCGAATATCTAGTTAGAAAAAATATAAACTGATGATGAATTTGCTTCCTTGAAAAATTCCTGTAGGATTAATGATTTCGCTGCTTTATACGTTTAAAGACAAAATTTCGATTTCGCCTGACAACAATTTTCAAATTAAATGTCAAGATGTGGCTAGACAACCTAGTCGCGATCTATTAGCCTACATGTTATCTTTTATATAAACTATTTCTTATCTGAATATTCTTATGCCGGATCTTAGACTATAAATGTGAGTATAACACTTGGGGTAAATATAAACTCTACACAGAAAAACATTACCATTCATTCTATGAAAGATCACCGAGTTATTGCGGAATTACGTATTTCAACATACTTTCAAATGAGTTAAAATTAACAAGTTCTCTTAATTTATTCGATAGAATTCAACGAAATAAGATCAAAATTTAATCTAGTTCCAGATCTCGTTAAAATGCATACGTGTACCAAATTTCAAGTCAAGCCTATTTGAACAATAAAAATTTTCAAACATTTTTTTTGCGTTACTATACTTCCACTGGATGTGGAAGTAAAACTAAGAGCATTTCTGATAGGAGAGGTTTTCTATAGCGTTGAGGAATACATATCTTATTCCTGTGAAAACATACGTATCTAAAATCTTTTTGTACCCTCAGGGACGTCTTAAGGCATGGGCCGTGGCCGGGGGCCTCGGCTTCTGAGGGGCCTCGTCGTACATGCCCATTTAAAGGTTATTTCTATTTTAATTTAATTACGACACACAATCGAAAAAACAGAAACAAAATATACTTATTAAAATAATTCAAAATATAAATGCGAGGTGACAAATACATTTTTATAGAGAGCATCGAAAGATTGACCTACGCCCATGGCCTACATTGTGGAATGTCAACACTTCAAGGCATACGTTGGATTGGATATTGAAAAACTAAGGGAAAAGGAAAAAGAAATGAGGAAAAAAAGAAAAACGAGAAAAAAGAAAAATCTACTGTTGCATATGGAGATGAACTTATAGAAGAAAATTACTCAATTAGAAGCAATGTACTTTATACTTATATGTTCAACGAACAAATTTTCACAGTGTTTCCAAACACTGAAATTATAATGAGAATTTTTTTGTCTATGATGGTCTCCAATGCGAGCGGAGAACGTTCATTTTCAAAATTAAAATTAGTGAAAAGTGAAATAAAAAAACACATGACTCAATCACGCTTAAATAGTTTAAGTTTGATGAGTATTGAAAATGACATTTTACAGACTATTAACTTTGACGACATAATTCATGATTTCGCCACCTTGAAAAGTAGAAAACGACCTCTCTAGATTACTCCAGAATAAAATTATACAATGTAGTTTACAGTTAATAACATATTAGTGATATTATATAAGCTAATTTTTTGATTGCAAACAAAATTATAAAACGGAGGCCTACATTTGCATATGGGGCCAGGGCCTCAAGAATGCTTAAGACGTCCCTGGAAATTATGTTGTTCGTTTTCTAAATGTTTTTTTTATTGTGGCATCGTATTGTATTGACTGTTTTATGCTTTCATTTTATATTTATATATTATCTTTATTCTTGTATGTGATTTTTTACATAATTTATTTATGTCTAGTTTTTATATTTAATTTTGACTTGTGGATAAATTTCTTGTAAATGTCTTAACACCAATAAATATCTAATCTAATTTAATCTATGGTTGTTTTGATTGGAAATAACGTCCCCTATCGCCTTATTTCGTTTGATGTCCACCTTTGGAACACCCTGTATAATTATTAAAACTATCTTTTATAAATAAAAATACGTCCACAGCTAATTGAAAACATCAAATTTGTTCTGTGTATTTGGAATCAGGTAGCTGCAAGCCGGATTATTGAATAAAATAACAAAAGCAAAACTGTGCCTATGTCTGGAGACGACAGGACCAGAGTTGATTAAAAATACACTGTGCAACAATATCCCTTTATATAATAAAAATGCAGGCTCTCAAGTGCAACATAAAATCATTTACGAAAGTATATTGACAACTTTTAATGCACCTTTTATACGTATAATGACTCTAATATAGTTGCAGAGTATACAATAGCGTCGTGACGCTTACTTGATGTATGAAGTCTAGCTAAGTTTATTAACTAGTTGGAGCCAGACGCCATCAACAATGAATGCAGTATAACTTCCTTATTCTTTTTACGCAATCAATCTTCATATGCATAGGATCTTTTCTCAAATGGTGGCTGAGTAAGAGAAATCGTGCGGACTAGACACTGGAGACTGCAACGAAAGGTTTCTAAGACTACATATCCTTTGTCTAACGAGTCAAGCTCCCGTTTAGTATATAGCGCCGCTGACATTTTCAAGCTCGGTTTTATAGGTGTTGCATAGATTACGAAACTACTTAATACCGGGTTGTCGATATCAAGACTAGTTCTCGCCCTATCCACTATTTTATTGTCGCGTGGTTCAAAGTTGAAAATAAATAAAAATAGATAGAAACTTTTACCCTGGAGGGATGTTAACAGAAGCTAGAGGTCGTCCCAATCAGGATCACAATACAGAAAATAATTAATTAGACATTAATATTTTATACCGTAAAATAATTGGTAGTCCATATTCTATATATGGGTTTTACCCCAAAAATAAGTCACTAACTAAGTAGATTTTTTACATACAAAATTAGTATTATATTATGTAGATAATAGGATTAAAGTGTTTGGAGGGATCCGGCTTTGTCCTAAAGATTGCTAAATAATGAGGTAATTTATTTGACTGATTGATTGATTGATTGATTTACCAGCGTGCGGTAGGCATTGCTGCCACTCCCAGGTATACAGCTGGGCCTGCTACGTCCACGCTGGGTTGGACTAAAGTCATGCTTGTTGCCAGCAGCGAGAGCCACATGGCGCATGGTAAAGGAATGTGGGATGGGAGGTGTAGGTATTTGTGAGATGCGTTACCACATTGTGGCGTTACCGCATTGTGTCGTGAGGGAGCGTTTAAGCTCCCTTTTTTGTGTGTTTGGTTCTGGACTTCTGCCTATTCTGACTCTTCTTGTGAAATATGTTGTCATGTTATGTCGTAATATGGAGTGTTTTTGCTCCTCTTTTTGCATTTTTGCTTCTTCGAATCTTCTTTTTTCTGAGTCTTCTGATTCCTAGGTTTACGATTGTGGTACAGTATATATCCTTGCGATTTGTTAGTGGTTTTCATTTGTTGATCCTGATCCTTTCAATTGTCGTTCTCCACTATAGCATGGTCTCCCTATTTTTAGTTTGTTGCTGTGCGGTACTAGCGCTTTCTTCAGTAAATGTGTTGGGTTCCTTCCTTGGGTATATCCCCAATACTTCATTGCGTATATTTCTATAATGTTGATGTATTGTGTCACTGTTTTCGTCTTGTTGTTTTAGTTGGACGATGCCCTTTCTGCTCTTCTCAAAAACTTCTTCTGTTGGCTTTTGTTGTTTTTTCCCCGTTTTTGATTCCATATATCATCGTTGTTCATGTGACGACTATGTACATAAATTTGGTAAGGTCCATACCTCTGCTGAAGTGCTGTGCGAACTCAGCTCTGACGTAGTATATCAACAATACCTCATTGATTATTTCGTGTTTAATTTTAATTATTATCACTACCGTGATTTCTAGTATTTATTCCTTGGATGGTGGCTTATTGAAGTGTCTTCTTGTATTAATTTGATTCATTCATTTTTTGCTTTCTCTTCTTCCTCCAGTTTATCTCCACTGTTGCCGTGGTAAACCTCTTCTCGTGTATGTGTTATCATTTTTTCTGTATGCCCCCCTGCCGCCGCTTTACTGCCCCTGACTCCTTCCCCCGTTTCTTTGAGTTTGTGGTCCTACGTTCTGTATTCGATTCATCATTCTTGTGTATAGATACCATTTTCTGAGAAAAACTATGCATTTCCATTAAACTGCAAGAAATACAGCCCCCGGCGTATTAAGCCAATAGTACGCCACCGATCAGATTGTCCATTTATTACCCGAGTCAACGCTTGTTTATCTAAGAAACTCTGTTTTTCTTAAGGAATAACACCATTATTGCCTTGTTATAAATTTAGGGTGACAACGGTCGACGATGTATAATCACTTCTCATATTTTCGAAGAAAATCGTTTGATACAGCCCCTCACCAGTTTATTACAGCATTTATGATGCAGAATACATCACCACAAAAACACACTCTTTTTAATACAAATACAAATTATGTACGTAATTAATCACTAATTGCACTTCCCAAGATATGTATTATTCCTCAAACCTGTCGCTTACTTGACACCTTAAAAGTTTGCAAAAAATTGCGCAACACCACAAAATCACACTCTTTTTAAGACAAACACAAATTATATACGAAATTAATCACTAATCGCACGTCCCAGGTATGTATTATTCCCCAAACCTATCACTCACTTTTGACACCTTAAAAATTTGCATAAAAAATATACAACACCACAAAACACATTCTTCTTTTTGATACGAATATAAATTATCTACGAATATTATTCACTTGACACCTCAAAAGTTATATTTTTTACACTTTGTATTTAGCTAGGGGCTTGGACCTAAAAAGCATAGCAATGGTTTTATGCGATAGACACTTTTTGTTAATCATTAAGGCATAAGTAAACTTGGATAAATAAACTTGGGTGGTACTTTAAGAAACCGACGAATTTAAATAAATTAATAATTTAATGTTGTTTACGAATAAAAGATTCGAAGCATTTTTTCAGGTTTTTGAATTAAAAAAGTATTAAAAAAGCTTTTCGATTGCTTAAGTATTAAGACCTACAGACTGATTTGGAAAAAAGTCACTGTCATTTTCTCATCAGTCTGCAGGTCTTAATCCCTAAGCAATCGGCAAGTTTTGCAGGAGTGTTTTAAGCGTTTTATTAGTGGTAAGTTGTTTGCATGTTAACGTAAGAATTTGATTTTTAACGTGAGTTTATTTTGTAGGATAAACGGCCGTATTACAAGACCATAATGATTCATCATGTTGAGCATCGTTGGGACACAATTTAAAACCCAAATGTGAAACTGAGAGTACTCGTGGTAAGAAAATTAACGTATTATATTGGTTTGTCAGTATTTTTAATAACTATTTCTTGCTTAAATTTTAGTAGAGCTGTACCGAATTAGAAAAAAGTGGAATAACAGAAATTGTTTTAAACGAGGTACACTCCAAGAGGAAAATTTACGGGCTCCATAAAGATATTTGATAAAATACATAAGTTAAGAAGTACCTAAGTACCGTTGTCAACAAGTAATGTGGCAACTGGGCGTGCTATTTCAAAGCATATTGGGTGGTGTTTAAAAACTATGAAATTAAATATTTGAAAGTGGCTTCCCAAGTAACGATTTAAATGCCAACAAGTATTTATCGGGTTTTATCACAAATTTAGGAAGGTAAATAAACCGAAGTGGGTTTTATTATTTTTTTTTGTGCATACCACTTTATCTGCAGATAATATGTACTTAAAAAAAGCCTTCAAGTTACCTTTAAAGCAATTTATTAAACCACTTTGCACTTTAAGACCTATTGGTTTTATAGCCACTTAATTGCTGCATTATTCAAAACCACAATGAACTCATTAAGTTTTATAGTGGATTTTAAATATTTTAAGTTTTGTGGTAGACATTTATAAATCTATAGGTTTTATAGGAGTCTTAAAATATTATATTTAAGTACTAAAAGCAATAAAACTAATAACTCTTAAGTAGTCTTACCTTTAATATATGTTATCATAAATACTATTTACTTTTAACGATCATTGGTAAAGGTTCCCTAAAACCTAATAGTTCTTTGGTAGCTTTATTAAGCTACGTTAAAACTTTTTGGTTTTTATAAAGCACTTATAAATCCTTTGATTCCCCCACTTCCGCCTTTAAACTGAGAGAGGGGGCATATAACGCATAGTAAACGCCATTTTGTGATTGCTGATTCTAGTTTAAACAGTGCTGTGCAGAAATTATTAATCGCACACTCAAAAACACACGAAATAGATAATTTTTTTTTAGGTTATGTTAGCTAAGTACATTTGGATTAGAAATCGTCAGAGACAAATCTTAAAAGTTTTAAAGAAAAGTAGTAGGGCTGGGTAAAGTCTTTAAAATAGTAATAAAGTGGAGCAATTGGAATTTAACAAAACCTTTTGTTTTATAAAAATATTTCCTAAAGCCACAAACTCTTAATAGGGTATTAAATAGGCTATTAAAATAAACAGTTTTATTAATTTTTCAACCATGCTTTTTTTTGTTAATAGCAGACATGTTTGAACAAAGTTGGGGCAACAGTGTTTAGTTATATTTCTCTTATTCTTACTGTTTACATTTAGCCTGCAACTATCTAAAATGTATTAATATATCATATAAACCCCTAAAAAGCCCAAAATCATACCGAGTAAGATAAAACTAGGGTTACGATGTTTTTTTATTAATTGTAAATAATAATTAATAGGCTGACAAATGATATGCGCGTGATTTTTTTAAAAGTTTTTTTATATACTTTATCAATAAAGTGGTCTGCGTTAACAATTTTTTGATACTAGGTTGTTTATTAATATCATATTTTAAAACGTTAGCACATGCAGATATTTCAATCGAGGCAGACATATTTTATTACTTGGTGACATTTTCTGATTTAGACAGTTTAAGTGAAACAAGTTTTCGACAAAAAATTATTAAAGACACAATTATTTAAGATGTTTTCAAAGTAGGCTTAGATTGCAAGTACTGACGGTTTTAGGAAGATTTTATAAAAGGTTTTATGGTAAAACTTAAATTGTTACTTGGGTTATGGTCAGTAAACACATAAACAGTATCCGAACGGCCTATGAAAGTGTTGAATTCTAGCTATAAATACCCTTTGAGTTATATATGTCATAAACGTTACCTATTACTTGAATATATATTAATATAAAGAATATTATGTTATAATAATTAATTTTTGTTACAACAAACCTTTTTTTTTTTGTATTTCTTACAAACTTCTTGTCGATTCTTCTTTAGGAATAATAATAGACCTTGAATAGTAAATAATTTTTTAGTAGTTATTTTGTTTTACTTTCTGTTATATACATGCCCCTAAATACAAGTTCAACGTAATTGATTATTTCAATTTACTGCTAATGATAGCAGTAGCACTGATAAATAAAACTAAAACATAATAATGAAAAATTTCATAAAATACAAGGCATAGTTAACAACTGATCTACATGAAATAATAAAATACATGTTAGAAATATTATATAACAATATGACAACAAATAAAGTTGTTACGAATCTATAGATATCTTATAGACGAGGGGAAGAAGCTGGAAGAAATTGTGTATGTCTTATTACATACTTCAAATAATTTACAGTAAGTCAAGCCTACATTGTTTAATTTACACGGTGTCTTTTTCACAAAATTGCCATATTTATTGCTAAAAAACTAAAAGAGAAGATTTCCTATCACTGAGTGGTGAATATGTTTTGTCTAGACTAGCAACACAATCACAGTGAGTACTAAGGAACCATTTGAATCTGCAATAGTCCAGAGAGTAAATGATAAATGACTTTTGTTGATGTGTTCATAACCTGAAGAATGAATTTGAACGTTAGCAATTATTTATAAAGCAACATTTAATTAGGCAAGCATATATGAAAACATTGGTTGATCATTTGATAACCAATTTTTACCTTTGCAACAAGCTTTTATCCTGCAAATTTCTTGCAGAACACTGCTTTCATCTAACCACAAACAGCTTCAGGACTTTTGAATGCCTTGACTGTATCCTTCTGTCTAAGTAATTATCTCAAAAACTAAGTAATTCGCAATATCCCCATGTGTAATATTTGGAAATACATCAATATTTGTATTAAAGTATTTTTTTCTCAAACTATAAGGATTTAATTCGATGGCAGCAGTATACCGAACCTCTACATCATGAGACAATTCTGCTAAATATAAACTACCCGTCATTCCGACGAAGAAAATTGTTGATATAGTAGTATTAAGAACAGTTGTAGATGTTAAATAATCCAACATTAAGTTTATAAATGTCACAAACACAGCAAAATCCACTTTAAGAAAACACGTTTAATCGGCTGTTTGTTTTTCCTAAGGTCTCAAAATCTATGACGTCAGCGCACACGACCCACAGCCATAACTCAGTCAAGTTTTATCCCACAAGAATAAAAAGCAAGGAATTGTGTAGGAATTATAAGCTTTTAAAAAATGTAAACACAAATTTTTCGAAATATTTAAAAAAAAACTTTATTATTGCCCCTTCCCCATTCTTAAAAAAAGTTGCCCTACTTTTAGCTAGAGACTTATCAGTTTTCAAAAATGAATATTTTCCCAAATTTTTATTGATACTCCATTTTCTGCTTTTTGTGGGAAATTCACTGCTGAAATGCTAATTTCACTGCACTATAGAAGAACATGACAGATCTGCTGAAAGTGTAGGTCAAAAGACCTGATTGGTGTATTTATTATACCTCGTACTGTACATAAAACGTCATGATTGATCTCGGCGCCTTCGCCATAATATAGACTTCATGATTATTTTACAATTTCCAAGCTTGAAAAATAAATCCAGTAGAGAGCACTTTTCAATATTCACCGCTATATCCATATATTAGAACGAACCGGTTAGAAGACATTTATTTCCCGTAAATGTTAAGGCTGTCTACGTTTAAAAATTGTGAAACGTTTCGGTTGACTTGCCGGTTTTTTGGCAACTGTGATATTTTATTTTGTTTGTCGACAAAACTATTTAAAACCTACATTTTGTAGCACTACGTTATTTTCTTTTATCACGACTATTCCTTTTTTGTTTAATGCAAGTTTCCAGTACTCTATTTTAATAACTTTTAAACTTTTTATAAATAAATAAACTAACTACAATTAAAACAGGTTAATTTTGAAACAGCTCGGTGGGAGCCGGTTCAGATCGGAGTACTCACTGGTGAATTTTAAAAAGTACCCCCACATTGCAAAAACAATTGTTACAGTTTATTTAAGGCTGTGTTACCAAGGTCAAATATGCGTTCATTAATTCGTCATTTTGTAATTATTTCGGGGAAAGTATTCTTAAAAACGAATCAACAGAATTCAGATTTGATTTAATTATTGAAACTAGTTAACTTAAATCTGTTACGTACCATATCTTATATTTGAATACTAAATGAAATTAAGTTTCCAAAGTTTTCTCCTCTGAATTATTAAACGTGAACGTACCCGTCAATCGTCCGTAATTCATCTATAATGATTTTTTTTATTTTTTAATGGAACTCAAGTATTCAAATAAAATGTGATACGTAATAGAATAAATATATTTAGCGCAAAAAAAAGTTAAAAATCCACATAATATGTGCTACAATAAAAGATTACTTGCTTAGAAAAATTTGACGAAATATACCAATATTGTTTTACGTTTTGCTAGTAGATGCCGCGACAGAAGTGGTTCGAAGTGGTAACACTGCTATAATTATACTAGAAAGACAGTATGAGCAGGTCGGACTTATTTTTGATTTCTCCAGTGTTTGAAATAGATTTTAAAATAATTTTAATTTACTTACCGATTGAATTGTCCACATTATCTATTACTGTATAAGTACATATACTTACTACAATACAAGGAGAATTGCCAATGGCTATTTATGCACGGCTTTTTTTCTCAGGCCAGGGGCGGAGAAATCCAAAAAAATTTTTAATGAGCCGGGGGGAGAAATCCAAGAAAATTTTTTTTTGTCCGAAAACATTTTTGAAGAGCGGGGGGGGATGAAATCCAAAAAAAAAATTTTTTCTGCAGTAATTGTGCGCCCCCAGAAGCATGCGCCCGCGTGCGGAGCACTCATCGCACGCCCGTTAGGCGCGTCTCAGGCTGTACGTAAAAACAAAGTAGCCATTACGATTTTTTATGATTACAATTTTTTAATAATAAAATTGCTACACGAAGTTGTATTCTTTATATTAGAGCATATAACTTCAGCCTTACTGCACAAATCCAGAATTTTTTTACTTTCTATTATTTTTTCTGAAGTTCTACATTTCTTGTTTATTCTACATTTTCAATAACTTTTTGTTAGTAATTTTGCTAATAACTTATTAGTATATCTAATAAAATATCATGACTGTAAAAAGTGATTACAATTATATCAAAGAACTAAATTTACCTATTTTTAATTCCGACTGTGAAGAATCAATGTCACAAGGGATACAAAAGAATTATAATATTGTGGTATATGGACAAACTATCTCTGCACACACTCTTTTAGTGTATATAATCAATAATTATTTTGAAAGAGTAAAATGTCTCTTTTATTTCACGAAGGAGAGCTCAAATTGTCTCTGGGACTGACACTTTAGTATTTGAAAATGATAATTAAACTTGCAGTACAAAAATATTGTTTTTAAGAATTGAATGTTCAAAATTTTTTATTGCATTCTGGTGTGAATGTTTATGAGGGTGTAAAAAAATCTGCATTGTTCACTATAATTTTTTCTTTATTAAATAAATAACTGTAAATACTTGTACTTATATTACACACAAACCTAAACAAAATGTTCATTTCCTGGTGTTCAAAGTAATTTTATTGGTCAAACTAGTTAGATCAAAAAGTATAAGGGTATGAACATGCCGAAGATCAGTGGCAGCTGGTGAAATTTCAATATTTTTTTCTCGTCTGTGGCGCATGGGACCTAGACGAAATATGAGAAATACATCTAGAGAAGCACTTCTCTAATGACCTCTAAAAAATATTGAAAAAGCAGTTTGCGAAAAATTTTTTGAAAATTTGGTAGCCTCCCCGTTTTTTATTTTTTGTTTCTGTCATGCATTTGACTTTTCATAAAAATACAACAATACGTTTTGGAGTTTATGAAAATATTTTCATTATTAACTGAAATACTGAAATTTTGTAATTTACAATTTAACAAATTTCAATTCGTTGTACCTCAGTTAGTAATGAAAATATTTTCATAAACTCCAAAAAGTATTGTTGTATTTTTATGAAAAATCAAATGCATATGACAAAAACAAAAAATAATAAACAGGAGTCCCTAGACCCAGGGGAGGTTACTGATTTTTCAAAATTTTTTTAGCAAACTGCCTTTTCAATATTTTTTAGGGGTCATTAGAGAAGTGCTTCTCTAGAAAAAAATATTGAAATTTGACCAGCCCGTAATATAATAAAATGTTTTTTGTGTCACGAGAACACGTCAAATTTAATCCAACGATAATTGAATTTATTACTGTTAGATACCATGAATTGTTTAATTATTTACGAACATCAAATCCTATTTCAAAAGTTACAAAATATAAATAAACAAAAAACAATATATAAAAGCAAAATACATTGTACGAAATATACGATTATAATTATTATTATTTGTAGTAGCCCCCCCCCCCCCCTCAGCAATTTTTGGGATGCGTTCCTAGGTGCTGAATATTTTTTTAATTCACTTAATTCACTATTGTAAATCTAGTCGACTATTTTCGATACTGTCCGTACGGCAAAGATCTAAAACATCTTTGCCGTACGGCCCTGTAACACTTCTGTTGCCAACAACAAATAAGTAAATCTCAACTCATAACTAGAAAATTGCATGGTTCCTGTTTTACTGGCAGAACCATTAGTTCGCTATTTCTATATAAGAATTGACTGTGGCGTGCAAACGCAGTCTTAAATTTGACCTTTGAAATTACCATGTAGTACCAATGCAGCATATTGCGATATGAGGAATATAATTTCTCATACCTGATGTGATTTTAGCGTTGATCTTAATATTCTAGGAGGGTCGAAAAGTGAAAAATTTATCAAACCACTAACCGAAGTGGTTTGATGATATTATTCGTCCAAACAAGCAAACTTGTCTCTTGTGAATATGGGGCTTAAGGGCCGGCAATTTATATTGCGGGCCTGCGAAAAATTGAACGTATCTCATCGTAATAAAACCACTAGGTTCTTCGGTTTGACTCTAGTTGTAGGTGAAAGGATTGCATTGATACAGTCGGCGAGAGTTTTCTCATTGAGCGGTCGCGGTGTGCGCACTCAGAAAAAAAACCCGATTCGCATTGTAATAAACCGGCCAAAGTTTGTGGCAAATGTTTTCAATTGTCCAAAAAATGAAAGAAATACAATTGACGGGAATTTTGAAAGAGAGGGCGAAGAGCTATTGGGACAATTATGAGCATGAAATCCACGTTTACACTTTAAATGTCGTGAAACAAGGAATTCAAGCTAAAACTATAGCCTAAATTTTTACATACTCCAAACACCCTATAAAACATGATTATTATCATCGGCGAGAATTTTTATTAAAATCAACCCCCCCAAAACTACCCCATTGTGGGTGAATTGTAGTAACGTTAACTATATTGCCGTCTATTGCATTTTCGAGCATTTCTTTGAGCATAAATCTCTAGTGTCATTTTATTCTTGATTATTCAATGGTACTTACCCTCAAAAAACGCTGAAACCACAAGGGGTGAAAACGAGAATCTTCACTGCAAACTGATTGATTTTAATCAAAATAACATTTCGTCCTGTAGATTAGTTTATGATTACATGTTTTTAAAGACATGATGATGCAATGGTTATTCATCCCTTTCTTATACACAGGGGATAGAGGTGAGGGGTAAATTCGCCCCTTAAATTTTAATAAAAGTTAATTTCGGATAAAACCGAAAAATTTTTTCTACAGCGATGGAAACGAATATGTACAAAGAAGGATTTTGACTCCCTCGAAAGTACTCTTTTCATGCCCATTTTAGTGGGGGGTGGGGGGGAAGGGGGAGTACTATCAAAAAATGTTTATCCATTCCGATTTTTTTTTCATAAAATCGCCAATATCTCATAAAATATGCATGTTGATGTAACACATCAAATAGGTAAAAAGAAAAATCTAGAAAAGTCCTATCGAAATTTTCTAGTTTTATACTCATATTTTCCAACGGTACGCCCAGGAAAATGTATTAACCAATTTCTCCACGTATAAGAATTTATGTTAAAAAATTGTAATGACATGGTTTGTATCTAAATATTCGAACTACCAGTTTTCTTATGTACTCGAAGTCGGTTTTCTTATGTATACGAAGTTTGAAAATTGTATTATTTCACGATAAGCTATATTGATAAATCATGAAATAGAATTTTTCGTTTTTCATGACTAAAATTGGTAGTTATTTTATCAAGCAAATATTGATTGAGCCACAGGATAGTCTTGTCCGTATAAAAAGAAACTTTTTTTGTTTTAATATGTTTGTAAGTTACAAAAATGTTTTACAAAAATGATAAAAAATGTAATCAATAAAAAAAAGTAAACGCGTGTATGCTATCACGTTACATCACCTTAAAGAAAAAAATTGAATGGAAAATATGAGTATAGAACTAGAAAATTTCGATAGGAGTTTTCTCGATTTTTCTTTTTACCTATTTGATGTTTTACTTCAAAACGCATATTTTATGATATTGGCGATTTTATGAAAAAAAAAATCGGAATATATAAAATTTCTTAGATCGACTTTCATTCGTATAGTTGCTCACGGAAAATGGTTCCCCATTGGCAGCACAATTCTTACACTTGCGACACCAGGCCTCCACACCCTGGTGATTATTAACTCAGTAGAACCGTTCCCGTACTTTACTCAACGTCTTGTTTACCCCAAAGTGTCCGCCGGACGTTCTATTATGCGCTTCCTGGAGTACTTCTGGTACACGATACCTGGGAATCACTAGACGTATGGCAACTTGCTTTCCACCCGGGCTTTTCCAGCCCATCTACGACCGTAAGGGAATCCCATTGTGACCATAAAGCCTTCAGCCCTTCTCCTTTGTCTGAAACATCCTCCCACACTGGACTCCCTTTCTTTTGCTCTCAACATAGGTCCAATTTCTGTATCACTCAGTTGATCTTGTCTTAAAACTTCCTTTGTCCAATTCTGTGGAATCTCTTTCCGTTCGTTTACACAGCCTGGTGATGGTAGACTACTCGGGATTATTCGCAGCTTTATTTCTCTGGGAACATCGCTTTCTTTAGTCGGCACCACCCCAGTGGTTCCACTGTCGACAATCTCGTCTTACATGGTCTAATTTTCCGCAGTTATAACATAGAATACCCCCACTTGGCTTGCCACTGCTTGGTTGCTTAACTTGTTTTTCCAGAGAATCCAGTTTGGCCAGTAATTTACCGAACATGTCATGTAAGTCCATGGTGTCCAGGTTCTTTTTGTCTCGATACGATTCTTCGACAACTGCGTGATTTACCTCCTCGGGGCTTCGCTGTCGACAATTTCGCTTAATATGCCCTAATTTGCCGCACTGATAGCATCGGATGCTTCCGTTCAGTTTTGCTCCGCCTTCTTGTTTGTCCTGTTTCCCCAGAGAATCAACATTTCAAGCACGTCCTTAGTGTTCAGATTATTTTTATCTGAATGTGCCTCTTCAACTGTCGCAGCACGCACTTCTGACCGCGGGGTGACTTTAAAGGCAGCCTCCACTCCACCGAAGCCTCGCTAATACTTTGATGCCGCGATAATCTTAGAACTCGCCTGACCTCTTCGTCCCTTATGCCATCTAAAAAGGCCCCCACGGCTAATTGTTCCAGAAATTCTCTAGGTGCACTCGAATATGCCAGGTGTGCCAATCTCTCTATTGCAGCTTCGAATTCTTGTAAACTTTCCCCAGCTTTTTGCAGCCGGGATTTCAGCCGAGCCTGGTATACTTAGGCAAGGTGTTGGTCGCCGTATCTTAAGTCCAAAGCAGTTTCCAAAACTTTGAAGTCCCTTTGTTTTTCCTGGGATAGTCTGAAGTAACTCCGATGCTTGGCGCCTTAGTGCTAAAACTAATGCCATGGCCTTTTCCTCATTATCCCAGTTATTCGCAGACGCAGCTGCCTCGAATTGTCTTTTATAGGTCGTCCATGAGCTTTGGCCGTCGAAGGAGGGAGGTTTTAATCGAGGACACGATGATGTTACTAGCTGACTTCCTTTTCTCTCAATTGTCGTTTAAGTCTCTCCATTTCTCCTTCAAACTCACTCATCTTTTCTTCAAACTGATTTACTTTTCCTTTTACTTGACTGACTTCAGTCTTGACTTCACCTACTTTATCTTCGGCCTTGTATATCTCTTCTTTGACTTCACTCTTTAATTCTTCGTTGGCGGAAATAATAGCGTCCTGCTGTATTTTCGTTTGTTCATTCAGAATTTTCCTTAATTCTTCTTGGCGTCTTTCTTGTTCCTCTTTTTCCTCTTGACGTTTCTTTTCTTGTTCCTTTTTCTCCTCTTGACGTTGTCTTTCTTGTTCTTCTTTCTACTCTTGCTGTCGTATTTTCAGGTCTTCCATCATTTTCCTCAGTTCGGTTTTCTCTTCTTGGCGCCGCTCTTCTTGTTCTTCTTTTTCTTCGCGATACCTTCTTTCTTGTTCTTCTTTTTCTTCTTGGCGTCTTATTTCCTGTTCTTCCATTATTTTCTTCAATTCGTCTCTTTCTTCTTGACGCCTTTTTTCTTCCTCTTGGCGTTTTCTTTCTTGCTCTTCTTTTTCTTCTCGACATCGCTTTTCCTGCTCTTCTTTTTCCTCTTGACGTCTTTTCTCCTGCTCTTCTTTATCTTCGTGTTTCTACGCCATCATCCTCGTAAACTCTGCAAGCAGGTCCTGTATTTGTTTCTCTGCTGCCATGCTTCTTGTTGTTATAGGCATAAGATGACGTTAACCAAGTTTGTTGCACAAGAGAGTCAAGAAAATTCAGATATCTCGTCAATTTTTCCAATGGAACTTTCTAGAAAAATCTCGAAGTGGCACGAAAAAGTCTTATTTAGAGTCTAGGTCACTATCCAGTTGAAATAATTTCACTATGTCCAGTAATTTTCAAATAGAATGTTCTAGAAATTTTCTTAAACTAACACAAATAAGTCTTATTTAGTGTCTATATCACTTTTGAATTGAAAGAATTTAATTATCTCCACTAATTTACAAATAGAATGTTCTAGAAATTTTCTTAAACTAACACAAATAAGTCTTATTTAGTGTGTATATCAGTTTTGAGTTGAAAGAATTTAATTGTCTCCACTAATTTACAAATAGAATGTTCTAGAAATTTTCTTAAACTAACACAAGCAAATCTTATTTAGTATCTATATCACTTTCCAATTGAAAGAATTCGATTATCAGCACTAGATGCCGAATAGAATGTTCTAGAAATTTTCGCGAACTAACACAAATGAATTTTTTCACACAGTTTTCAGTTCAAAAATAGTCCTTAAACAATGTCCCTTGTCAGTTCTCCGTGTCATCACTAATCCCCGAGAAGAACACTGTAGAAACCTTCTCGAACAATCCAGAAATCTTCTGTTATAATTCCGCTTCTGACACCAACTGTTACGAGTTTACACCCTTTTTGTAAACACCCTGTATCGTGGGTTCGGAAATTATAACACCAGGGTAACACTAAACAAATTTATTAACTTACTAATAATAAAACTAATTACTACAATTAATTACTTTACAAATATTACACTGTGGACTCAATAATTCAGTCACTTTGTATACTTCTTAATGTTTCTCCAATCACTGTCTTTACTGAACTGCTCATTCAACTGACCTTAGACATTAGAACTGTACTAACTCAACTGTCTACTAAACTGAACTATTCATTCCTTTTCATACCCTAAGTTATGTGTTCTGGATCTTTCCACTACATTTCAGCACATTCTACAATGTTCCAGAGGATGTCTGTAATCTTCTAGATTTTTCTACATGTCTCTGAAGGGTTGAAACATAACAATATTACATAACCTCAAAAATAGGAAATCATCTGGTATGGACGGCCTTACTGCACACATAATAAAAAATATATCTGACAATATACTACCATCGCTTTTGTACCTCATAAATATGTCACTGGTTAACGGAGAATTTCCTGACTTTCTTAAAATCGCGTCTATAATCCCCATTTTTTAAAATAATGTTGAAAATTACCGGCAAATTTCTCTTTTAAGTGTATTCTCGAAAATATTGGAAAAAATTATTTACGACCGTATCATGTCATTTATAGAACAAAATAAAATACTGACCGAATATCAACATGGATTCAGGCCAAGAAAATCAGCTGAAACGGCATCGGCGTATTTATTTAAATATATTTATAAAGAATTAGATGAGGGCAAATATGTTGTGTCGCTGTTTTTCGATTTATCGAGAGCTTTCGATTCTGTGGACAGGCATCTACTGTCGAAAAAATTGGAAGCTATTGGTATACGAGGATGTCTTTTAAGTTGCATTAACTCCTACATGGAAAATCGTAAATTAGTAGTAAAGTGTAATGAATTTCAATCAAATATCCATGACGTAACCTTGGGGGTCCCCCAAGGCTCAATATTAGGCCCTCTATTATTTTTTATTTACATTACCGATCTGCCAAATTACATTCAACATGGCGTTACCACGATGTATGCAGATGATACGACTGTCTCGGTATCAGCTGTCAGGCAGGAAGAATTATATCATAAAATTTATGTCACACTAGACGATGTACACGCATGGTGCCAGAGAAATAAGCTAATTTTGAATGATGAAAAAACCGTTTTTATAAATTTTAATTTTAGAAGGGCATTAATCTCTAGTGGTGACATAAATTTTATTGATTCAACAAAATTCCTAGGCACCTACATAGACAGAGACATGGGAACTGCATATAGAGCACATGGGAACTGCATATAGAGCACATTTGTAAATTGCTTAATAAAGCCTACTTCGCTGTTCTACAGCTAAAGGATACAATTGGCCAGACGGGTCTGATAAGTGTGTATTATGCTTTAGCTTATTCACATTTATCATTGAATATATTATCCTGGGGCCGTTCAAGTCATATACGAGTATTTGTTTCCCAGAAGAGATTACTAAGACTAATTTTTAACCTAAGTAATAGATCCAGTTGTAAGGAATTATTTAAAAAATATAATATTTTTACAGTTCCTAGTATCTATATCTACAAATGTCTGGTATTTGCAAAAACAAATTTATACATCTTCTCCACTTCCGGAGATAATCATTTATATAATACAAGACATAAAGATCTGTTGGTGATCCCAGTGCATAAAACAGCGACATTTCAAAACTCACTGCACTATAATTGTATTATTTTATTTAACAGCGTTTCTAAAACTATGAGAGAATTGAACATATCTTTATTTAAAATAGAAATAAGAAAACTATTAATAGAAAATGCATTTTATAGTGTTGACGAATTTTTAAATAGATAAAATTTGTTATTATTATTTTTTAATCTATTGTGTTTCATTTGTATGGACAGAGTTTTTATAAGAGGTTTGTTTGTTTTTATACATATTTATAAGTTCTTTTATTAATGTGTATTTTTGTGTATTTGTGTATTTTATTTTAAGTTTTATTGCTGTAATGAGACAGACGAATTGTTTATTTCAATTTGTATCAATTATTGTAACTAAATATTGTTATTTAGACGTGCCAAATGTACATAATCTATGTATCAAAAAAATGGCAAAATAAATTCTATTCTATTCTATTCTATTCTATTATGGTACCAATGGTGCAATATTATGGAACTCAACAATAATATAATGGAACCTCTTCGAGATACGACGTCCAATATCTGTAGCTCCAAAACAAAGGGTTTTCGAGAGTTCTTGCCATTTGCACATTTGACTAGCATCAAATCAACTACCAAAATCCAAAGTTTCAAAAAAATTTTACCGAAAGCAAAAATCAATGTATTTTGTGCTGGGTCCTTTCAAGTCAATATCATAAAAGGCTGCAGAGTAATCGTGCGCACAAAAAAAGTACCAGACAGAGACCGACAGACAGGAATTTTTTTTCGTTCAAAAAAAATCTCGACGACTCATGATATTCTAAGCCTATTTGAAGAAAGAAAAAAAAATTATTTACGATTACTGTACTTCCAGTCCACTACTTTGTATAGATAGATGTTCATTTTTACTTCAGGAGAGAGGACATTTTTTTATCACAATGGAAGAAATGTGTTTTTTGCAAATATGTAAAAAAATAAGCGCTTTAGCGAAAAATATCAAAATGTATGAAACTACTGTTAATTTGAGATTTGCTACGTCCATTTTTTATAAAAATTGACCTAGATTCTCATTCATTTATGGTCCGATACAACTGAAATTCCATATCTGAGGGTCTTCATGGATGCGGATTACAATTTTTTTTATCAAAATTGAGAAATCAAAATGGTAGGCCAAGATGGAGGACTATTTTTTTCATTTATGATCCAGTACTACTGAAAATCGATTTTCGCGGACGCGGATTACGATTTTTTGATCAAAATAGAAAAATCGGAATGTTTTCAGGGACGCGGATTACGAACTTTTGGTCATTCAGTATTAATATAAAATAAAATAATTAAGACATAACTAAAAATTTAAAAATAAAATTAAAGGCAAAAATAACTTTTTAAAACAAGCTTTTATTATTATTTAGCTGTAATAAAATGAACAAAATAAAAAGAAATAAATTAATAATCTTAAGAGCTTGTCGCGTGAATAAAAAAAATACGACAAGCTTCTGTTTATTCATTCTCTTTCAATTTTATTTTAACACATTCGTGGACAGTACTGAAATTGCGGAGGAACTCAAAAACACACTTTTGAAGTAAGTACTGGTGCGATTTTTATGAAAATGTTTTCACACCATTTTGCACAAACATCTAGGAACGGTCCTGGCTAAATATAAATTGCATAAACTAATGTACAATATTTCAAGTTATTCAATACAGTTCTATTAGCATTACTTTACAAAAATTCCATAGTATCTCAACTACGTTAGCTTAGCAAATTTTAATAACTTTTAAGCATAAAATATCAAATGATTACAAACGAGGGGACACTACCCGCTACACTTGTATAAATCACAATGGCAATATTACTGCATATGCAGTAGCTGTCCTGCGAATACCCACATCGTTCGAAAATGACTTGTTACCAATGAGGCATTTACAAGACCTAAGAGGACAGTGCCCAAAATTGTATAATGCTGCTGTGGGACAGTAAATAGGCAACTTCACTTATTCTTACCTAAAAATGTACTGCTACAACAGTAGTGTGTTTTCTGGCCTCTCAAATATGCACTGCTATAGCAGTAGTGTCCCATAACATCATCTGAAATTTACTGCTATAGCAGTTACTGTCCGCGAATGTGCTAAATTGCGATTTTTTTAAATAATATTTATTTTTGTTCTGAAACTTTAATAAATACAAAAAAACTATAAAAGAACTTTTTGTAGCTGATGAAAAGGACTTTAATGTGAGCCCAAGCTAGTTGCTATATCTTAAAAATTAATTGATGTTATGTCTTTTTAAAATTTATACAAATTTCGATATTTTTTGGACTCTCGCAAGTCGCGCTCATTTTTCACTTATATTCTAAAACCGCTGCCCAAGGAATCACTACTTCCACATCCGGATTTACTATCCGAGTCACTCACAACGAAAAAAAAAATTATGTAGAAATAATTGTTTATAGAACTTTAATAATATAATATTTGAGATCCTCTACCCCAAAAACCCATAACGATACCCCACATCGGTAGTGGGGTGAGGGTGGTGATAGGGGGTGGTAATGGGGGTGGATAAAGTAAAAAAATATTTTGACGTTTCTGGTTCTTGTACACACACCAAATCACAATATTTTTTTCATCCCCTTTAATAATGGGGTGGGGGTGGTAATGGGGGATGGCTAATGCCAAAATTTTTTTTGATACCTTAGTTTCTCTTGTATATACTAAATACTAATTTTATGAACTCTTACCTGCTTGATTTACCTACTTACCCCAAATTTACCCCAATTTACCCCGCAACCCTTCGACGGAACAAGATGAAAATATAATCTAGTTCTAGATCTCGTTAAAGTACATATATGTACCAAATTTCAAGTCAATATCTCAAACGGTTCCAGAGTAAAACTCAAACTTAAAATCTCGACGTTTCATGACATTCTAAGCCTATTTGAACAATAAAAATTTTTTTAAATTTTTTTGTCGTTACTATACTTCCACTGGATGTGGAAGTAAAATTATAACATTTAGAGAAAAACTGCAAATATAACTTTTTAAATTACACTTGATTATCTTTCATCTGAGAACGTTTTATTATCTCTAAAATTAATGAAGTTGTGATGAATTGTTTATAAGAAAAGTCAGTTGCGCGAAAATCGGTAAACATTAAATATTTGGAATAGTCTTTGTCAATAAAATGATATATGTACAGGGTGTCTCGGCACTATGGGGCAATACTTCTGGAACGTATAGTTTGGGTCAAAATAACACTAAAAGTACATATAATTTTTTTTCTTAGGACGCCCCCCTACGGAGTTATTACCCTTTAAAGGTTACATATTCAAGAAAGTTTTTTGCCTATTACTTCCAAACCGTTCTGTCGATTTTAATAAAATTTGGACTGTGTACATATTAAATCAGTATCTTTATTCCAGAAATATAGCGCCCTTCGTATCTTGTCTAGGAAGCCAGGGGTGTTCCACCCCCAATGCTTTTTACCCCCAAATTTTGACATACATTAATTTTTGAAAATTAAGGTCACATTTTTAAATTCCTTAAACAATTTTCTAAAAAAAGGTATTGTTGTTTGACATCGATAAAGCGATCTGTTTTTGAGAAAAAATGATTTTACTGATAAGGAACCAAGGAATACTACTAATATAAACTACCGCATGATACCTGTGAGAAAACAATTGAATCCATTTAAACGTCAAATTTGAGTAGCAAGTAATAAGTAAGTTGTAAGTAGTTCTGTGATAGCAGTTTATTGACATGGCAAATTTTTCATCTGGTGAATATGCTGACATGCAACTTATGTACGGAGTTGCCGCCGGTAATGGTTCGGAAGCCAGACGGCTTTATGGGGAACACTTTCCTAACAGAGTTATTCCAAACAGGAAAACTTTTGAACGGGTAAACCGTCGAGTACGAGAAACAGGTAGATATCCATCTTAGCAATAAAAAAATAAAATATTAAAAATTAAAGAATAAATAACTCTTTAATAAAATAATGCTATTCATTTCTAGGGAGCGTGGAACTCAAACGAGAGGGTGAAGGTGGTCTTAGAACTGTTCGTACAGTTGTACTGGAAGAAGCTGTATTAGATGCTGTTGCCGAAGACTCATCAGTAAGCGTTAGGAAGCTCTCAACGCAATTTAACACTTCGAAGTCGGTGGTTCACAGAATTTTAAAAAAACAGCTTCTCCATCCTTTCCACATCCAGAAAGTTCGTGCAATGTCCCCGGACGACTACCCTGCTCGAGTTCAATACGCTAATTGGTTCCTGCAAAAGCAACAGGAAGACCGCAAATTTATTGGCAGTGTTTTGTTCACGGATGAAGCAGGATTTCGCAGGGATGGTGTAATAAATTCTCACAATCTACATAGTTGGAACGATGAAAATCCTCATGCAATTATTCAAACTCATCAACAACGACAATTTCAAATTAACGTCTGGGCAGGAATAATTGGAAATTATTTAATAGGGCCAATTGTTTTGGAAAATCGGTTAAATGGGGAAAATTACTTAAGGTTTCTACAAAAAAATCTAGATGGTTTACTGGAAGATGTGTCATTAGCAACTATAAGAAACATGACGTACATGCATGATGGAGCTCCTCCTTATTTCAGCATCACAGTCAGGGAATATTTAGATCAAAAATTTCCCCACCGATGGATTGGCCGTGGAGGTCCAGTACCGTGGCCTCCTCGTTCTCCTGATCTAAACCCATTAGATTTTTTCTTTTGGGTCGTCTCAAAAATTTAGTGTATAAAACACCGGTACTAACAAGGGAAGAGATGTTACAAAGAATCATTACCCAATGTGAAGTTATTCGGAACAACCCTGGAATGCTATTTCAGGTTCAGCGATCCAACTTATCTCGCTTACGAGAATGTATTCTTGTACAGGGTGCTCACATCGAACATTTATTTTAGTTATGTAGTTAATGTAGTTATGTGAGTATTTTAGTTGAAGTATGTAGTTATGTGTTGACGAAATGTCAGTCTTTGTCCCTTATCAGTAAAATTATTTTTTCTCAAAAACGGATCGCTTTATCGATGTCAAACAAGAATATCTTTTTTTAGAAAATTATTTAAGGATTTTAAAAATGTGACCTTAATTTTCAAAAATTAATTTATGTCAAATTTTAGGGGTAAAAAGCATTGGGGGTGGAACACCCCTGGCTTCCTAGACAAAATACGAAGGGCGCTATATTTCTGAAATAAAGATACTCATTTAATATGTACACAGTCCAAATTTTATTAAAATTGATAGAACGGTTTGGAAGTAATAGGCAAAAAACTTTCTTGAATATGTAACCTTTAAAGGGCAATATCTCCTTAGGGGGGCGCCGTAAGAAAAAAAATTATAGGTACTTTCAATGTTATTTTGACCCAAACTACACGTTCCAGAAGTATTGCCCCATAGTGCCGGGACACCCTGTATGTGACTTACTTCCACATCCAGTGGTAGTAACGACAAAAAAATTTTAAAAAAATTTTATTTTTCAGATGGGCTTAGAATGTCATGAAACGTTGAGATTTTAAGTTTGAGCGAATAAAAAAATTTTCTGTCTGTCGGTCTGTCTGTAACTTTTTTTGTGCGCACGCTTACTCTCGAACGGTTTGAGATATTGACTTGAAATTTGGTACACGTATGTACTTTAACGAGATCTAGAATTAGATTATATTTTCATCTTGTTCCATCGAAGGGTTGGTGTGTAAATTGGGGTAAATTTGGGGTAAACAGGTAAATCAAGCAGGTAAGAGTCCAGAAAATTGGTATTTAGTATATATAAGAGAAGCCAAGGTCTCAAAAAAAAATTGGCATTAGCCACCCCCATTACCACGCCCACCTCATTATTAAAGGGGATGAAAAAAATGTGATATAGTGTGTACAAGAACTAGAAACCTCAAAATATTTTTTTACTTCATCCACCCCCACTACCACCTCCTATCACCACCTCCACCCCACTACCGATGTGGGGTATCGTTTTATGGGTTTTTGGGGTAGACGTTTTCAAATATTATATTATTAACGTTCCATAAACAATTATTTCCGCAGATGAAATTTTTTCGTTGTGAGTGACTTGGATAGAAAGTCTGGATGTGGAAGTAGTGATTCCTTGGGCAGCGGTTTTTTACATTGCATTAAAACGTATTGTTAAAGGAGTAGAGGTCCTTAGCCGACATTGGGCCTCCCCCCACCACTTTATGTGACGTCATGACCTTGACCTTGGATGATGTAAGCGTCCTTGGGCTGTGCACGCTCTTGTATCATATCATTTGACCTTGAAAAGGTACGTTTGCCAAGCACACATTTTGTGCCTCTGTGGCCTTGACCTTGGACGGCGTAAGCGATCCTAATATGTAGACACTGCCCGATCTTGTGTTAGGCTTGCGACCTCGAAAAGCACGTTTGTCAAGGATAGAATGTGTTGTGACGTAGTAGCACTTGGCTATAAAAGAGTGAGAGGAGTTAACATGTAATCATTCTGAACGTTAGACTCCTGTAGTAACGTAGCAAAGATGTATACGTGTATTTGTGGTGCTAGTTTTACGCGAGGTGATAATATGCGACGCCATCAGAGGCAAGCATGTAAAAACTTAAATCAAGATGGCCCTTCAGCAAAACGGCCAAAAGTGGATTCAAACCCTTCAACGTCTACAAGCTTGCAAACGTGTAACAGCTGTAATGTGACTCTAACAGCTAATCAGATGCAATCTCATAAAAGAACATTGCAACATAGAACAAATTCATGTGTACCTTTGATGGATGGTGTAGAAATTGTTCGAAGTGCTTTCAAATATAGAATTATAACTTACCGAGTGCATAGTGAAAATGAGAAATTAGACTATATAATATTTTTCAACGAAATTAGACCTAAAATATTAAATTTATTAGAAGAAGTGCTGTTACTTCACAAAACAGTAAAAATAAACATGGAGACGTTTGCCAAATACATATTGCAAACTCAAGAAATATCAGAAATGAAATCATTTAATACCCCCAATAAGATTTTGGACCAGAGTATGGATTTAGGCAACTTTCTCGATACCTTTGTGGACATGATGGTGACACAAACTACAGAGTTCCAAGAACGTGATTCCGGTATGTAAATATCTATTGATGTGTAGAATAATGATTAATAACTGCATATTATTTTTTAGGATGGGCCCTCGTGCAAATAAAATTTATTGAAATAAATGTAAATAAGTACAGTCCACTGGGTGGTTCATCATACATCAAACTACCAAAGTTCATAGAAAATAAAAGGGCCATAGTGAATATAGAAAACCAGGATCAGTATTGTTTTGCTTGGGCTGTAACTTCAGCGCTGTACCCTGCAAATGGTCGAACATCTGACATGTCATCTTATCCACATTATTCAAGAGTTTTAAATTTGACAGGTATGGATTTTCCAGTTAAATTGCGGGATATTTCAAAATTTGAAGAATTGAATAATATATCGGTTAATGTATATGGTTTAGAAAAGAAATTTGAGAATAATAGAGTAAAGTATGATGTTGTCGGACCTTTGCGTTACTCTGAGAAGAAATTGCGTATGCATGTTAATTTGTTATTAATTTCCGCGGAATGTGATGAGGATCATCATTGTACGGTAGACTGTGCCAAAACTCACTATTGTTGGATAAAGAATTTATCTAGGTTAGTTTCACATCAAATTTCTGCTCACGAGCATAAAAAATATTTTTGTGATGGATGCTTGCAGTATTTTAGTAATGAGCGTCAGTTAATGCTTCATCAGAAAAATGATTGTAATCATATTTATACAACAACACCATCGAGACAATTTCGGATTGATAAATATGGGAAACAGGTACCGGAAAATATATTAAAATTTGAAAATTTTGAAAGGCAAATGCAAGTACCATTCGTAGTGTATGCTGATTTTGAATCTATTCTGAAACCAATAAACACATGTGAGCCAAACCCTGAATTCTCTTACACTAATAAAACTTTCATACATGAGCCCTATTCCTTTGCATATTTCATAAAATGTTCTTTTGATAATTCCATTTCCAAGTTTGAACTATACAGGGGATCCGATGCAGCTAAAGTTTTTGTATCGCGTATAGAGTCTGATTTAAGAGAAATTTATAATACATATTTGAAAGATATAGTTCCAATGACTCCTCTGACATCATCGGAGAGAGAAAATTTTAATAACGCAACTGTTTGCGGTATATGTGAGAAACCCTTCGAAGAAGGCGATGTAAAAGTGAAAGATCATTGCCACGTCACTGGTAAAATAAGATTCGGTGCTGCTCATTCTATCTGTAATTTAAATTATAAAATACCAAATTTTATTCCGGTTATATTTCACAATATGAGCGGATATGATATACACCTATTTGTGAAAGAGTTATGTTCTCATAAAGACAAAATTGATGTAATACCACAAAACAAGGAAAAATATATATCTTTCACAAAACATCTTTATATGCATGATTATGTTAACAGCAAAGGAGAAAAGAAAAATAAATTTTTAAAATTACGATTCATTGATAGTTTCAAATTTATGTCGGCATCACTACAAAATTTAGGAGAAAATTTAACCGATAACCAAATGGTTATGACTAGAAGCTTTTTTGCTGATAATGTAAAATTTAATTTAATGCGACGGAAAGGTGTGTTTCCATACAGTTTTGTGGATAGTTTAGAGAAGTTAAATAATAGAAATTTGCCTTCCAAGCAGGAATTCTATGACAACTTAAATGAAATACATATATCAGATGAAGATTATGAAAGAGCTAAAAATGTATGGAGGTTGTTTGAGTGTCAGAGTTTGGGCGATTATTCAGATGTCTATTTAAAATCAGATGTGCTTCTTTTATGTGACGTATTTGAAAATTTTCGCGAAATTTGTCTGAATAAATATAAATTGGATCCAGCTCAATATTATACAGCTCCAGGTTTATCTTGGGACGCTATGTTAAAATTGACAGGAGTGGAACTAGAACTATTAACAGACATTGATATGATTCACTTTTTTAAAAAGGGTATACGTGGCGGAATAAGCCAGTGTTCAGAAAGGAAGCATATTGCGAATAATAAGTTTCTTCCTAATTACAATCCCAATGAGCCGTCATCATTCATTACTTATCTAGACGCCACGAATTTATATGGACACAGTATGTCTCAGGTAATACCTACAGGTACATTTGAGTGGTTATCTGAAAGAGAAATTATCGATTTAGATGTTACCAATATTTCAGATCAAAGTGCATGCGGGTATATTTTTGAAGTGGATATACATTACCCTGAAGAGTTGCACGATTTACACTCAGACTTGCCATTCTTAGTGGAAAACGTTATACCGCCTGAATCAAAATCAAAATCATCGAAATTAATTCCAAATTTGAATGATAAAAAGAGATATGTTGTACACTACAGAAACTTGAAACAAGCCATTAGAAATGGTTTAATGGTATTAAAAACGCATAGAGTGCTTAAATTCAATCAGTCACCTTGGTTAAAAAAATATATCGATTTGAATACAGAAATGCGAAATAAAGCAACCAATAAATTTGAAAAAGATCAGTATAAGTTAATGAATAATGCGGTTTTTGGTAAGACAATGGAAAATGTCGATAACAGAAAAGATATTAAGTTAGTTACTCACTGGAGTAATCAAAGAAAAACTATAGGTGCAAATACACTAATAGCTCGTCCAAATTTTAAGTCATGCACAATTTTCTCCGAAGATTTTGTAGCAATTGAAATGGGTAAATTGAAAGTACTGTATAACAAACCAATTTACGTGGGCTTTTGTATACTTGAATTGTCGAAGACGGTTATGTATGACTTTTTTTATGATGTTATTAAAAGTAAATTCGGTCATGATTCTTCGTTGTTGTATATGGACACAGATTCGCTAATTATTAAAATTTTTACCGACAATTTTTACGACTTTATTGTACAAAATCCCGAAAAATTTGATACGTCTAATTATAATGAAGGAAATAAATTTAATATTCCAAAAAATCCATCAGTGCTCGGAAATATGAAAGATGAGTTCCCTGAGGATCCTATTATTAGCTTTTATGGTACGGGTGCAAAAGCTTATTACGTGCAATCAGTTCGTAATGAGCTAAAGAAAGCCAAAGGTGTAAAGAAGTCGGTGATTAAAAAAGAATTGACGGTAGACGACTACAAGAAAGTCGTTGAACAAGGGGGTTTAATATTTCGAAAAATGAACACATTTAGAAGTCATTTACATGATATTTTTACAGAGATGCAGAATAAAGTAGCTCTTTCTCATCATGACGACAAGCGTTTCATTATCCCAAATACTTCAAAGACGCTCCCCTGGGGACATTCTGATATAAGATTCTTTCAAAGTGAGCCAAAGCAAAACTTTGATTGGTTAATATCAGCCGTAAATAGTCTCGAACGAGGTGTTGAAAAAAACAATGATAATTTAGATGCTTTACTTGCAGCAATAGCAGAGTTAAGCCAGTCTAATCATGCTTTTAATACTTAAGGCAAAGATCGGCAAACATAATACAAAACTGGAAAATTCATCCCAATATTTTACTTAATCAGAAAGTAGTCAATAATTGTAACAAATGTATGTATTCTCTTATTATTCGTTAATAAAATTTGTATACAAATTGTTGTGTTTTTCTTAATATATGAGTTCTCTCAAAATAAATGGTAGTCAGATAATGTAAAGCTATTCACTATTTAGTTGTACTGCTACTGCATCTAGCCATTTGCTCCAGCAGTGGTTAATTTCAACCAATAAAAAATAAGAGTGGGGTGAAGAGTGGGATTAATTTACAACCAATGAGAATAAGGGTGAGGTGTGGAGTAGGGGGGTTGGTGGGGTGAATTCCTCACGTTAGCGTCACTGATGCCGAGGATGAAGTTCTTTTCATCTTCAACTTTTAAGTCGATCAGACGTGTTCGTGCTTTTAAAGCTCTAATTCTTTAAGTTTTGTATTCCTCTTTGGAAATTTATCTCTAAAAATTAGAAATGGAAGGTGCAAGAAGGTCTCCATCACCAATTGTGAATACCCTGACGGCGATGGCATTCGTAGCCAACTACCGACCATCGCAGGATGATATTGTGTTACCCACGCGCAATAATGGCGGCGGCTCACAACGGCTACCGATGGCTAGCAATGACTTTGGTGACATACAGGTAATTTCTTATTTTAATTAAAACAGAAAGTGTGTAAGTTGTGAAATGCTTAATATCTAAATAATATTTTCTTTTCAGACGGATATGTATCTTACCGAGGAAGACCTTAACAACATCGACCCAGCTTTTTTGCGTCTCCTGGATGAAGTTGAAAATACGCCTCAGTCTGTCAAGAAAGGTCAACCAGGGAGCAGCAATGTCGGCGTCGGTACGACTGCAGCGTGTCAGGGTGAGTTGAGTGTGCCGAAAAAAAATCTCGCTCGATCTTCGCCTACTGTTACGAAGAAGGTATTCATCGATGATGATGATGATGATTCTGATTTTGAACCTTGCTCGAAACCCAAGAAAATTAAATCAGCATCTTCGTCATCGAAGAATAAAGTTGACGATGCACAGTCAAGCCTTTCAAAGACTTCTCTACCTACGAAGGCTGGTTTAGTGGTCAAGGCGAAATCCTTGGCCTCTAAAAAATCCAGCAACAAAAGGACGCTGGTAGGGAAATCTAAGAAGGTCGATGATAATTCAATTCTACGCAACATTTTAAATGAGAATAAGTCTGTACCAGCCCTTCTAAGTCCTATTAAAGATAATCCTAAAAATGTAAAATTTGACATATCAAACAAAGGCAAAGGGCTGGTAAATAAAACTGCTCCAAAAAAGTCGGGTGTGAAAGAGATGACTGTGCCTCGTAAACTTACCGATAGCAACGGTTTAGAACAATCCACTTGTTCTAAACCGTTGAGACCGGAAATTCGTAAGAGTATTCCGGTTGTGAATCGGAATGATTCCGATTCAGAACCGGAGATTTTTTCTCAAGCCGACGATAGGAGTATCGTTAACAGTTTCGCTAATCTGTACGCGAAACTTAAAAGAGAGGCAGCGGAAACAATGGCGGCTCGACAAGGCGATGCGCGATTGATTACCTCTGCTCGAGATATGATAGAGCGGGGTAATACCATACTGAGAGAGGTAGAAAATCGCAGGATCGCCGACGAGCGAATTAAAAAGAGATTGAGGGAGATTGAGAAAATCTTGAATATCTGATGAGACTTTTGTTCATCAAATATTCAATTTTTTCCCCGCGTGTGAGTTTGTGTATGAAATCGGGTAGGATAATTTTAAGCATATTTTTAGTATTGTAATTTTAGGATAGTTTCTAAGTGAATTAAAAAAAAAAAAAAAAAAAAATAGTTTTAAGTCTTTGGTATTATTAGAGTAGTTATTTGTATGTATATTATAATTCTTTTTTTTCATTTTCTTTATAAAAATTTTATGTAATAAATAATTCTGCAATATCTGTTTTTTTGTTTTATTTAAATTAAATGTATAAAGTTAGGTTAAGAAACCTAGGCATATATACCTATATTTATACAGGTCATTAAAAAGACAAAATTTCCTCAAGGTTACGCAGGAGAATGCGTTATTTGACTAAAAATTACAAAATTTTCGCCGCTACGCGGCCTCGTGGCGCGAAAGTCAGCTATGCTGTCTTTCTGACTTACGCGCCTCTCGCCCGCTTGCGGCTAACATCAATAATTTTAAATATGCATTTTTAAATTTTTATAATAATACTTACAGTTTAAAGCTTTGTAATATTAGAACGGGTATATTTCTTATTGAATAAATATGAATAAAGTCAAATAATGAAATAGTTGATTTTAAGTCTTATAATACCACAATCAACATGATGTTAGCCGCAAGCGGGCGAGAGGCGCGTAAGTCAGAAAGACAGCATAGCTGACTTTCGCGCCACGAGGCCGCGTAGCGGCGAAAATTTTGTAATTTTTAGTCAAATAACGCATTCTCCTGCGTAACCTTGAGGAAATTTTGTCTTTTTAATGACCTGTATAAATATAGGTATATATGTGTAAGATATATTATTTACAGTATACTGAACTTCAACAATTTACTGAACTGTATGTATTATTATTTGTAAATAAAAAAAAATTCAAAATACTGATATTTTATTTCTTACATAACTAATATAAATAAAATATAAAAATATAAATAAACAATATAAAAATAAACTAAAAATATGTTAATCTGAGTCGCTGTCATCCATTGGCACTGTATCTACAGACCAAGCCGATGGCGAAGAGGGTCTGCTGGGCGGTTCTTCCTCGGAGTCGCTGCCACCCATTGGCAATGTATCGACAGACCAAGCCGATGGAGAAGCAGATCTGCTAGGCGGCTCGGCTTCCATGGACCAGCTACCACTATCTGGATCTTCTTGATGCCCCAGATCTTCGTGGTGGGACACTAACACCACCCAGCTGCTGCTATCAGGACCATTCCCATCGTAGGAGTGCGCAACTCTAACGTCGTACTCCCAGAAAGACAATGCTGTTTCAGTGGATTCGCTGGAACTCACAACATTTTCTTGGGAAGCCATTTCTCTTCCAGCTATGCAGTTTAACTGAGGACCAAACGGTGAGGAGTTTCTCATATAAGCACACCCCCACTCCACCACAACCAACATAAACAAGCCTTGTAGATAGACAGTTTAATCCGTTTCTGCATCGGATACAGACGGTGAACTTTCAGAGGATACTGCTTCTGAGGACGTTTCGCGGTATCCATTTGTAGTGCTGTCGGCCGGACCCGGTGGCTCCTCTGTAACCCACGATAAATATGAACACCACTCACCGGTTTCAGGATCTTGATATCTTACTACTTCGCACCATACCAATGGTACAACATTCGATAACATCAAATCACTGGTAGAGGATATGGTTGGATCTTGGTTTGTGTCCATATTAAATGCAGAAACTCAAATGAAGAAGACTATACTATTTCCTACTATTAAGTCGATTTACCCCCACTTTATTTTGCTCTTAAAATATAAAGTAAAAAACAAACATTTTCATAAAATAGACATTTATTTACAAAAAGAATAATATATATAAAATTATTTACAAACTGAACTTAAATTTACCTAAGGACTAATATATAAATTTACTTAAACTAAACTATTTACATATTTACAATTACAATACTAAACTATTTACAATTTCTGTTTCTTGTTATTATTGCAAATGTTGCAGATTTCCACTGGTCTCATTTGGTGCAGCGGATCTCTGCAACATTTGCAATAATCTCTCTCCGCGTCCGTCAGACGTGTTGTAGCGTGGTAATCGACATGCCGATGCCATGCTATGTCGACACGTCGCTGGTAGCCCATGTAACACTCGTAGCACATATTATATTCTGCACCACCTCTTGTATCGACAGCCACATACGTCATAGTGGTGCAGAATATCTCACCCCCGGGGTGTCCTCTTAGGAGATACTTGTCCTTGAACTCCACTTCATCCTCTTCATCTGAGGCATCTGCAATGATGCCATCGTCGTCAGAATCAGCAGGTCCCCCTTCAAGTACGATAACATCATCGTCTTCCTCGTCTCCTGCGAGAACACCCTCGTTGGCTCCAGCAACTTCCCCTTCGGCATCAACAGCGTCGACATCGACATCGCCTTCGACACCAGGCGCATCTGCATCACCCTCATCGTCGCTCCACATATTGTTGATGAGGTCCAGCTCTGCCAACCAATCCAAAAACTGCAGGTTGGCACATCCCCTGGGTGCATCAACCATAAAATTTGGTACAGCAGCCATTGTTAATTAAAAAGTGTAAGGGTAAACGTAAACGAATAAATCTGTTGAAGTGCTGAAAATCAACTGAATCATATCACGTCTCCTCCTCGCTTATATGTAGCCGGCGACCTTGGCCTTGAATGACGTCAGCACCCTCAACATCTATTAAATGCGAATGAATACGAAGAGGAGCACAGTTATTTTTCTGCTTTCGTACTGCATATACTATAAAGTATTAACAAGTGTTAAAATGCCTTTTCCAAAAGAGTGGGAATCCAAACCAACCATTGCCGCATACCCATATAGTACGTATAACCAAATTGTGTGTCATAATTGTTATGTGTCCTGGCCGAAGGAGTACATGAATTCATGTACGGGATTGTGTAGAAAATGTAGAGAGGCGAATCCTGTGCCAATTAAGAAAAGCCAAGGGGTTCAAGGAAGAGATGCAGGCGAACGCCAAGAAAATGAATGCCGCAAGTGTCTGCAGCTGTTAACTCGCACAAATTTCGGAGTAAGCAGAGATGTTTGTGATGTGTGCAAGGTGGACCATCCATTAAGGCAGCGGTGTCTCTCTTGTGATAGGTATAAAGACGATTGTTGGAACAATGTGTGTAGGATGTGTAGAGACGATAAAATATTGTGCGAGAATGTTGGTCATTTTTATGGGAGTTTTGTGCATCACGAAAGAAAATGTTGGTGTTTTAATCAAGAAATCCAGTTGTTAAGGCATGAGATTAATTCATGGAATTAAGGCATGGAATTTTATGAAGATGTAAAATTTCTTTCTTTATTGTATTTGGAATTAGAATAATTTATATTTTGGGAATAAAATATATTTAAATAAATTTGTTTTTTTTTTCTTCTATTAACTTACTGATATATAAAATGTAAATAATGTTACAGTGAAATAAAGAAAATAATGAATTTTAGACATTTAAATAAAACACATTAATGTCGTATACATATTTTATTACTATACTACTGATACACAAGTAAATATATAATTGATTATGCATATTTTACAATGTTTAATATTTAATAAACTACACAACGTCCATTTTGTCAATCCAAGAGTTGTGTTCTTTGGAAAGCCCCATCCATTTAACAAATATTCTGTTTCCTTTTTTCCTTAACACCTTCTCCACTAGATATACATCGGGATATTTAGTTTTTTGTAACTCCATTTCATAAAAACATCCTTTAATTGGTTGGCCATACATATCTTGAAGCTGATAAGTTGTTGGGTTAGTTATGTTTATTTTTACAATTTTAAAAAGTTCAGTTGAAAAATTGACTGTAAAACCTTTTTCAAATACACCTTTGTATGCACTTATTCGAACTACGTCACCAACATGAAACTTAGGTTTTAAAGCAATCCTAATATTATCATAAGCACTCAATTTTGTGGATGGTTTTACATCAGCAGGCTTCATACCAATCGTGCGATGTACTTTGTTATTGTACATATTTGTAACGTTGGCTAGAATGTCGAACCATTTGTATTTACCTCTAGCTGAGAATTCTTTATATAACCAATTTTTTAATGTCCGTATCACTCTCTCCACAACTGCTGCTTTCTTTGTACTATACGTCGAGTAATGATTAATGGAATGTTGTTTCATTAAAGTGGAAAAGTGTTTGTTGTAGAATTCGGTACCCTGGTCGCTTTGAATATTCTTAGGTGAGTAGTTTGATTTTTGCAAAATGCTCCTCATGCCCTTCGTAATTTCAATTGCCGTTTTATTTCTTAAAGGTCTTGTCCACACATATTTTGAGTAGCAGTCAATCACTACGAGAATATATCGATAACCTTTATTCTCATTAGCATATGGCTGCATTTCAGCCAAATCAATTTGCCATAAATCACCGTAACCCTTGATGATTGTTCTTCTTCTACGGAAATTTTTACGGGGTAATCTGTGCAGCTCCTCCACAATGCCCCTTTTTGTACTACTAATTTCCATGATAACTTCTTGATTCCAATGGGGAGGATACACCTAACTGGTAGATGTTTGCCAATAGACTAATCTCTAATAAGTTAATTCTTCTAATTTAACAAGTTTCTCAATTAAATTATTAATCTGTTTAGTGTTTAGAATAACAGCATTTTCAACTTCTTTATGTTTTTTGTCAGTATCTTTTTGTATTTGTTCATTAACATACTTTTTCATTGCTGCAATAACTTCTCCTTTTTTTCTTTGCATTTGATCATCAACATACTTTCTCACAGCACCACTAACTAAGCCAGCTTGATCATTAACTTTATGCATTTGCTCATTAACATACTTTTTCATAGCTCCACTACTTAAGTCAGCTTGACTATCGACATACTTTTTCATTGCTGCAATAATTAAGTCACTGATCTCATCCATAGCCTTGTGGATTTCTGCAAAGAATGTAGCAAAGCGATTTTCAACATAGTTACGTGTTACACCATCCTTACTATCTACTGGTTCTCCAATGTTCTTTAAACGTTTATTCTGGATATCAAAGTGATTATCTGTGGTGAGGTTAAAGCCAAGACCTGGTGGACCGCGTACGACTAATGATTTATTAGCGCCGCCTCTTCTACGTCCAAACTTGTCAATTGTGTTGTGAACAGGTAGCATTTCTGATTACATCTGATCTGATTTAAGTATTTCACAATATATTATACTTCCCAATTAGATATATTCACAGGGAAATTTAATAAAATCAATTTTTCTTTTTTTATTTAAATTATTTCTTCCTACGTTGGACACTCCTTATTGGAATTAAATTTTATTTCGCTAAAAGATTATTTTTTCTTCTCTCATTTCCTCCAACAAACTAACTATTTCATTGTTAACACCACTGTTACCTGCCAGTTTTGAACTATACAGCAGACGTAGACGATCTACCAACTCTTTCGGTTTATTCCAATAAACATAATCCACACCTCTACTATTGTATAATTTCTTAATAGGCATACCCGAACCTTTTCTAGATCTTGTCATTACTGTAGGAGATAACAGTGGTTTTATAATTTGATTGAATTTCTTCCATTTCTTTTCATTCAAACCCAGACTTATATCATAACGGTTATACGGTGCTTTTGTTTTATTTAATATTTGCCGATATATTTCACGCTCTTCATCTCCAGTAAAAGTCTCATCACTACGTAGAACTGATGGATGTTTCATAAATATTACATCATACAACTTAGAACTGCCAGGATACTTTCCCACTCGCTTATTACCATACCACAAGGTGATATTTCCATCAGAAAAGCGTATTTCGCTATTACCCATTAGTAGTTTATCTGTGTTGGGATCTAGACGCACACCGTATATAGTATCATATTTATGATTACCAGACTTTAAATTTTCTACATGTTGTTTGATCACATCACCCTTTTCTGCACTGCTAAGGATACTTTCTGAACCTGGGGTACTCATTAACGATGATCTTGGTGGCGTTTCCATAAAATATGCTTGACTTGCATTATTCTCATCATCATCACTAGTTTCAGATGTAGCTTTAAATACACTGGTACTAGCTCTTGCACCCCATGGTGTTTGTGTTGGCTTTTGCGTGTGCGTTGGCACATTGTTTTGTGATTTTACCTTTGAAGCGGATGATAAGACTTTTAAAGGTGTGGTTATAGGTTCATATATCTTCTCCAGCGTTAATTTATTCTCAGCATCTCTATTCTTGAGAGAATTGAATTTCTTACGTACGGAGTCGGTAGCCTCAACTAATTGACGTTTCAGACTTATTTCAGCTCCCACATCTCTATCCATATTAGCTTTCTGCTTAATTTCGTCGATGTAATACCGACGCTGTCTGCAGATCGATTGAAGTCCTAATTACAATTCCTTATGGATATATGAAACTATCAAGTCCTTTCCTGTATCTTCCCTCATTTACTTCTCTATCTTTGTCAATTACAAGAAACCCATATCTTTCTTTCCAACATTCTGCACACATTTCTTGAAATAACTTAAAAGATACGTCTGGTGAGACATGATCAGAGAAAATGTGATGTAAATTCATGTCATCCTGCTTGAACAATGCTATAAAATTTGCGTTATCCCTCACTAACTGCTTTGGCACGCGAGAATATGTTTGTGCCAGATAAAAACAATCTACATTTCTATGGCGACCCATTGAGAAAAACGCACGAATTACATCTTGTTTTTCACATATAACATCATCAAATATAAATATAGAATTAGGTTTAGCATCGGATGGCTCCACTATATCTGCATTATTACTGAAGGTGTAAAATCCCAGTCCCTTAATAGGTTCTAATATCTTGCGCAAATACTCGTACTTGGGTTGATATAGAGACTTTGAATATAGGTAAATGTTTGCAAAACGAAGTCCAAGGGGGTGAGTAAGCAGAGATATAAGTAAATTTGTCTTTCCACAGGCACTTGGGCCGATTAATAGTCCACGAATAGTTGTGGGAAGTAATGGTCCATGGCGCGATTCGACTTGTAACCCACCTCCAACTTTTTCGTCTAAATTGTCTACAGCAAACTTCTGTCTCTGCTTTACAATACGCATTGTAGCACGGTTGAAGACTATATAAATAGATGTATGCATTACAATTGTTATTTAAATGTTGTCAGTCAAACAGCACACAAGTAAAAACCGCCATTGTTTAAAGGCTGGTAGAGGGGTAGTAAATTCCTTAATAAATAAGCTTCCATTTGAACTGCATTTACCGGGAGGTTATCAGTACTGCGGCCCCGGTACTAAATTACAAAAAAGATTAGCGCGAGGTGATCCAGGTATAAATAAGTTGGATTCTGCGTGCAAGCAACACGATATTGCATACGATCAAAACACGAACGATTTAGCTGCCCGACACAAAGCAGACTATCAGCTTGAACAAGCTGCTTGGAAACGAGTTAAATCCAAAGACGCAGGTATAAAAGAAAAGGCTGCAGCGTGGTTAGTTACTACCATAATGAAGGGGAAACAACGGCTCGGTATGGGATGTAGGTCAACATCTCGTACTACAAAAAGAAAAAATATAATTAAAAAGAAGAATAAAAACAGGAAGAACGTTAAAAATGTAGCGTTCGGTGCTGGAATAGTGCGCAAGGTACGTGATGATCTACGTAAGGTCGGTGGCAAGCGGTCTATTGCTAATGATACAAAAAAAATTGCTCAAATGGCGCTTCAAGCAGCACGGCGTCACATGAGGGCGGCTGGTGGAAAACGCAATATTCGTACACCTCGCATAATACCGATTCCGAAAGTTGGTGGAATTCTACCTTTAATACCTATTTTTGCAGGATTATCAGCGTTAGGTAGTTTGGCTGGAAGTGCAGCTGGTATAGCTAAAGCTGTAAATGATGTTAAAACAAGTAGAGAGGAATTGGCCGAAAAAAATCGTCATAATAGACACATGGAAGCGATTGCTCTAGGAAAAAGTGGCAAAGGATTATATTTGAAACCGTATCGTAAAGGTCTGGGTCTTTATTTAAAACCACAAAGTTCAAAAAACTACTAGACACCCTACCTCGAAAACCTCTCACCGACATCGATCTTAAATATTATGCTGAGAAGATGAAGGTACCATATTTTCGAGGTATATTTATGCGTGACAATCTACCAAATTCTGGACCACATCATAATGAATCCTCCATTATAAATTTGGATAGTATAGATGGCCCTGGAACACACTGGGTGGCATATAAAAAACGTGGCAGTTTAGTCACATATTTCGATAGTTTTGGCGATTTACCCCCGCCAAGAGAACTAGTCCAGTACTTGCGCAACGGTTCAATGTCTACAAATAAAATCTACTATAATTATGAGCGCCAACAAAATTTTAACACAGTGTGGTGTGGTCATTTGTGCTTAAAGTTTCTTTCCTCAAAAAATTAAATAAAAACTTTTCAAATGGAATCTGTAACACCATCAATGGATCGAGAAGCAATTAAACGGATGGGCCACTCATTGATTGCTTTCTCTAGACTACGCAGCTTATTGAAGATGAGTAAACAGCAACTTTCAGATATGCCTAAAGAGGTAATGATTGCATGTGCCCCTAATGAAATTGCGTTAGTGTGGGATAAGTTACCCAGACATCTTCAGGATGATATTGACATTTTAAAATATCAGTACTGTCAAGAACATTATTCTAATGATGAAAATAATATCGATGTTAATGATGGCTCACCACCTCGAAAAATATTTTGCTGCTACTGTAAAGTGCACGAGGTGAACGTGGTGTCAAATAATGACATAAATGTATCTCCATCACCTCTCAAAAAAAGAAGATTAATCCACAACAATTGCTGTAAATCACAATAAATTCATGCAGCAATCTCCAAAAACATCAGTCATGTCACACACCTTCACTTTATCAAGCCGCTCAAGCGTGCTCAGTGCAGAATTTTATCCACCCATTGAACTAGATATGGGTAGTCGATATGGACTGGGATTAATTGGATTTTATTCATACAACTCTATATTTAATGTAGACGAGACAAACAATCGTTTTTGTTATAGAGAGCGTCCAAAACTACCCCTTGTATACAAGCATATACCATATGGAGCCTATGAAATTGATGAAATATATCGAGCAATACTGAAAGCTATACCAGCTGATACAGAGGAAGAAAAAGAGAAATTGTTCCGGCTACGAGCAAACAACAATACGCTGAAGTGTGAAATTTGGTCAAAATATGGAATTGACTTTTCACAAGCAAACTCGATTGGCAGTTTGTTGGGATTTGAACCAACATACTTACATCCAAACCAGAGCCATGAATCAACACTCCCTGTTGATATTATGAAAGTAAGAATGGTACGTGTGAATTGCAACATTATTTCCGGAGCGTATCTGAATGCCCTAAAATCCCACACACTCTTCGAGTTTGATATTGATGTTGAACCTGGATATAAACTTACCAAGGAGCCAGCTAACATCATATATTTACCTGTTAGACCTGAAGGACGTCAGTTTATCGACAACATTACTCTGCACATATTGGATGACAATGGAGATTTAATTAACTTTCGAGGTGAAAAGATTATTGTGAAGCTAGAATTGAAACAATTTTAATATTTCGAGCAAAAATGGGCTTTCGATATAATCAGAAACGATTGGCACATTGCCAATATAAAATGTTTAACGATAAAAAGAAGAGTGATTGTAGAAACCAATTCATTCAGCGTATACCTCTTAAACAGTTAAGACATAGGTTGTCGGCTAAGGACCGTGCATTTCTTCAATCTATTGGATTAAAACTGAGAGAAAATTAAATAACAATGGCAGCTTTTACATCTAGTGAAAAACTTGAAGTGTTCGACGAGCCCGTGTTTGATAAATCACTTGCCAGTTTACATGAGCATACGTATAAACCATACGGATCACCGTATTATAATAACTCGGATGAAATACGCATTCCTGTCAATTTTCAAGACCTTATACTCGACATTGCAGAGAGTTATATTTATATAGAAGGAAAATTTACTCCAAGTGATCTTACCAAGCGGTGTTATTTATCCAATAACACACTAGCTTTTCTCTTCGATGAAATCAGATATGAAATGGGTGGTGAACAAGTGGCTGTCGTTAGGAAGCCTGGTATCACTACCACAATGAAGACTATGGTATCATATGGACAAACACATCTCCGATCACTTTTAACTGCAGGTTGGGGTCTGACCGCAGAGAAGCAAGACATTTTAGATACTACCAGTCACGTATTCAGTGGTAGGCTGCCTCTTAAATACATCATGGGTTTTGCAGAAGATTACACAAAAGGTGTTATAAATGCAAAGCAGGAATTAATTTTAATCATAACTCGATCTTTTAAAGATAGTTACATTGGTGAAGTTGATGCAGATCTAGAAATTAGCAAAATTGAGTGGAAGATAAAACATATTGTGCCTGAAGATAAACAAAAGCTTAAACTATTAAATAGAATTAATAAGGGTGGTAATTATGCCATAGTGAAGGTGGCTTACCGCATGTGGGATCTATATGAGCTACCTACTTTGCGTGATACATCGTCTGACATATGGGCTGTTAAAACCACTAGCAGCCTTGAGAGACCTCGATATATCATTATCGGATTTCAAAACAATGGCAATTCCAATGATAGAACCAAGGACGTCACACAGTTTATATCTGCAGATATTAATAATATTCGACTATATCTGAACTCTGAAGTATTTCCATATGAGCGTTGGAATTTGGATTTCGATAAGAAACTCGACTCCGCAGCATACTATGCATACGAGAACTTTCAACGTAGTTACTATGATAGAGATATGGCTGAACCATTGATGGATCTGGGAGAATTCAGAAAATCCCCATTATTTGTCATAGATTGCTCCTGCCAACCGGATGCAATTAAATCATCCACTGTAGACATAAAAATAGAATTTGAAACACGAAAGACGAAGTTTCCTGCACAAACTCGTGTATATGCGCTTATACTTCACGATACATATTTAAGATATAGTGCACTGGATGGTTCAGTTCAGTCTGGAATTGCCGGCGCTAAATAAAACTTTCTTTTATGATGTCATCATTAAGCAACGAATTTCCTACTTTGATTATTGACTTACAAGGATTTCAATATAAAGAGAATGTGTTTACAGTAAAAGAATTGGCTGTGGTGTGCTGTAACACTAACCAGCAAGCACATTACTTTTTCAAGCCACCATATCCTTTTTCATCACTAACCCGAGGTGAACAGAATCAATATCGATGGCTACAGAACTACTATCATGGCGGTGTAAAATGGAGTGATGGATATATTCAACTGTCAGAATTTCCGATGATACTTCTACGGCTTTGTCAAAATACAGCTAATAATTATGGATGTAATGTATCACCACAGGATGTTATAATTTTATGCAAAGGCAGACTAAAGAAAAACATTCTACTGCATCATCTAAGATGGAATAAAATCATAGACCTAGATGACTGCTCCCCCTGCATACCTAGTCTCAAATCTTTGAGTGTACCAAGATGTATGGAGCATATTCAGCCCAACAATAGTCATTGTGCTCTTGCAAATGTTCACTATCTTAATAAATGTATTGTAGATTTAGATATAAAATTTGAATAAATATCTTTAAGTTTATTCATATTTAGTATTAATAACACATTTTTTTAGATATGTAGCCAAGAAATAGGGAAATAAAAAATATAATCTAGTAATGTGTTTCATTTATTTCATATTTATCCTCACAATAAAATATAGTTCAATATTGCATTTTAATGTACATCATCAATTACAATTTTACAATAGTTGTGTAATTCTAATTACTATATATATTCACCTCAAAATGAAAAAAAAAACAATAATTGATTAACTACTAATTGAGTTGTCTACAGCTTCTTCATCAGATTGGTTGAGTTGATATTTTTCAATAATTTTTTTAGGTAGATATTTTTCTATATCATATAGAAAACGTTTTAAATCTATTTGTACCATTTGCTCACAAAATTGTTCTAAATTTAAAATACCGCAGGAATATTTGCCACACAGGTTAGCACCAGTATTATACATTTCAGAATCCTCCTTAAGACGTTCAACTTGTTCAGCATCGAAGCAGAAATTTAGATCATAGTTTATAGCATGCAGAGAATCCATACTTAGATCACTCAGTTGACAAGACAGTTTTTCAATGGCCGAATCAATGTCTTCCGCCCTTGTCCACTTTTGTGCCGAATATTGCATCCACATATTTGTTGGTTGTGGTAAAGCTGGAAATTAAATAAATAAATTTATAAAAAATATAAAAGAGAAATTATAAAATTACTTACATGGGTACTACTGATGAAAAGTAAATAAATAGAAACTAAATACTTGTGGTACAAGTCTATGGTGACAAGAACCTACTACAACTATGCCTGATTCGATATGAGCTAATGAGTGATCTAAAATGAGATTATATTTTGTAATACTTCTACCGCAACCATTATTTCACTATACCCTATTTACTAACTAGATAATATTTTAAAACATTTACATATTTTCTGATATATTTAATCAATAAGTTTGAATTTTAATAGTGACCTCGATTTGGCACCGGCATATATGGGAGAACTCTGTCCTAAATACATCAACGCGTATTTACCGTTAGATGAATTTATTTCATCCATAAATGCACTTACAAGTTCTGCAATACGTTTAGGTAAAAATGATTTAAAAGTAGTATTTGTATCTTCGTCAAACAAATTTACTAAAATCGATTTACCAAACCGTGTATTAAGCATCATCATTTTCTTTATGATGTAAACTTTATTTAAGGTTAATGATGAAATAGGTTTTAATTCTAAAACCTCCGTGTCTTCAATGATACGTTCATTAAGAACTGATAAATTGATATTGGTATTCATATTTAAACAATTGTATACAGTGAAAGAATGCCAACTAATTATATTACAAAATTTTTCTTACTTGAAATACTTAAGATCACAACACTACTCACTTATTAACTGTAGCCGAATCAGACTAAATATGATTTTGTTCTTACAACCCACTCTCTTTTATGGCAACGTGCTGCTACGTCACAACACATGTTATCCTTGACAAACGTGCTTTTCGAGGTCAAGCGATGTGGTACAAGCCTAACACAAGATCGGGCGGTGTCTACATCTCAGGGTCGCTTACGCCATCCAAGGTCAAGGCCACGAAGGTACAAAACGTGTGCTTGGCAAACGTACCTTTTCAAGGTCAAATGATATGGTACAAGAGCGTGTGTAGCTCAAGGACGCTTACGTCACTCAAGGTCAAGGTCGTGACGTCACATAAAGTGGTGGGGGGAGGCCCAATGTCGGCTAAGGACCTCTACTTAAAGGTAAATAAGAAGGTTAAAAAATCTATCTCAAATTGGTCTTTTTGAACTAATACAGCTATTTTGGCAATTTTTGGTAATTTTTGGACGTTTTTGGCCATAATATTGTTTAAATAATGAAATATCAATATTTTTCAATTGGGAATGAAAACACATATGTACCTAATATTAGCTCTTCAAAATGCCGCCAGAAAGGATTATTTATCTTTAATTTTTATAGCCACTTAAACCCCTTAAACAAATAAAGATTTTTATGAAAATAGTATGGAAAATATGGTTATGTTAATTTCTGAGCTGTAAATTATTAATATTTTTTAAATTTCTATGTACGTTCAAATTATTTCAATTTTTTATAGCATGAAAAAAATTTACTTTAAAAAAACCGTACCTATTTAGTTTTTCAAATTTACTTAAAAAGAGTGCATCTTACCATAACATTTCATAGAACTTAAATTGAAGCTTTTGACAAAGGGTAGGTAAGATGTCAACATATACAAACAAATGGTTTCTTTACATTCAAATTAATAAATTAACAACAAATGGAACAATTTATGTTATTAATTTAGTATATCTATACCTACACACAATAATAATCATACAAAACATACAATAATAAATAGTCTTTCATTTGTATGCATGTATGCATATTTTAATAGGTATCCCGAATATTAAACACACTGTATTACTTTAAGCCCCAGCCACACGTCGACAGTCGACTTTGCGTTTGTTTTAATTTCTGGAATCAGTGACGGAACTAAGGCAATGGCAAGTGACCAACCAGTGCGGTACAAATCCCAACAATCAAGATAGTTCCGCGTTTCGCCGGTTTTCGCCCCACTCCTAGCCTAGGCCACTGGCCAGAAGAACGCCAAAATTACATGTGGTGTGTGCGTGTAGTGTGTGTATCGTTTTGTTGACAAAATTTAACAGAAACGCGGGGTCTAGATTAAAACGTTGACAATTATTTTTATTTAGTTTAAACAATTACGAATCGATTTGTGTTCGGAATTATTTGGGTTCAGAGTTTGGTACGTTTCAATTTGTTTTTTTAATGTCTAGTGTTGTGATATTAACTGTTCAAAGTTACTGTTTATTCATTGGGTGTAGGGCAGCACTGGTAATTACCCAAAAACTTATTAAATTATAGTGGATGATATAAGTAGTGTCGTAGAGTAACCCCAATCCTTACACACGATGCCAGTCTGCAAGTGGTGAGTACCTACATAATAATAAAGTTCGTTTAGCATAACATTGAGGAATTTTTATTAAGTGTATAAACAGAAAATTCGATATAATAATGTCCGTTGAAATTAAAATAACCCACACTTATAGGTATCTCAGAGACCCATCCATTGATACATTAGTTACCATTCTTAAATATTAAGGAAACACGTGTAGCCTACTTTTTGATCTCTTGATCGAGTACTTACATCTTTGTTCCATAATTTCAGGTGTTGTTTAACTATCGACTTTGTCACATATTCATAATATTTCTTTTGCAAATCCCTAAGGAATAAATCTAGAAAGCTGAATCATCAGACATTTATACCCCGTCAAAAAATCCTTATAAAAAATTTGTAAGTTTTTATAATTTTTGAAGTGTGTATTGGAAATGTGTTTTGATTGTAAATTCCCATATAATATCTATTAGTATTGGTGAGTTTTTATAGCATATGTATTTGAAACAAGTTTTTATTGTAAATTCCCCACATGATGCCTATTAGTTAGTATTGGAGAGTTTTTATGGTATAGTACTGTACTATAAAAACTCTTCAATAGGTACTAATAGACATCATGTGGGGAATTTGCAATAAAAACATGTTTCAAATACATATGCTATAAAAACTCACCAATACTAATAGATATCATATGAGAATTTATAATCAAAACACATTTCAAATACACACTTCAAAATTTATAAAAAACTTACAAACTTTTTATAAGGATTTTTTGACAGGGTTTATTTGTCACATTATTCAGAAAATGTACACCCAATGACAGAATTTCCATTAAAAATAAACACGAAAGTATAGTTGACTTCAGATTTATTCTGCATAAAAAAATGTGTTTGTTTGATGGTGCGATAAAGATAAATCTGAAGTCAACTTTCGGTACCTAGATAATAATTTACGAACAAGCTAATGCCTAAAATGTAAGCTTGTATAAGTATAAGTTGTTTTCAGATCTACTCTGCACTTAAAAAACGTCGGCAAATTTGATTTTTACCGCACCGCCAAAGACGCCCGCATTTTTTACACGCATTATAAGTCAACAAAAATGCCAATCAAAATGAGACTTGTGTTTATAGTTAATGTTGATTGTAATATTTGCACCATAATTTGATACATTGCTCCACATGGTGTTTCCGCGCTTCTGTTATAGTTGAAATATTCTTAATAGTGGGAGGGGTTGTGACGTTATGCGGGGCGAAATGAATGAATAGGGCGGCAAATAAATCTCCCGTCTTTACTCCACTTACCACAGTTTTTACATTAAGTGAGTGAGAAGATAACGGTTTTCTGACGCGGCGTGTAGGAAGGCGTAGACTCTGCGTTCTGTAGCCAATGTGTCTCAATGGCACGCCTAGATAGGCGGTACGTCGATCACTATTGCGAATGCTTGCACTATATAAACTTCAGAGAAGGGAGAGGGATTCCTGTCTTAAGCACAATAGAACAATATATCCTTAAATGTTTCGTTAATGAGATAGATACAGATGACATGATGCTGCCAGCCATGCCATACAGCAAAAACCAACTGGAATACTGCATGGGTGATAAAACTATCAAAGAAAAAGTGGCACATGAACATACATTTATCTCGTCGAAGTTTATGTAAATGACAAAAATTATATGATTTCTTTATGCAGAACCAATAATTGCGATAAAATCATTTTTAAATTATTGTAGTGTAGGTAGTTTTTCCAAAAGAATGTAGAAATCATTGATAAAATATGTATAACTCAGACAACTATTCATTAAATTCTAGTGATTATTTTAACTTTTACAAAAATCTTATTACAATAAGTATAAACATCTTTCTATTTTAAGAACTTCAATATGCACATTATGTACAATACAACTGTCACAATAATGTTTTATTTTTATTATTCTGTTCATGAAACCAAAGATAAATAAAACAAAAGCACTTTCCAAAATAGCAGTTACAACAAACTTTAAAACATTCGCATATGTACACCTGTTTCGACATCTATGTCTCGTCAGTGTGACTTCTTTTATAGCTTAGAATAAACTGAAAAATATCCTAGCAAATACAACTAAAATATTTATTAATGATTTATGTACCTAAACAGAATAATGGAAATTGGATTAGGAATATTTCCCATAAAGAGATAATTATAATAATAATTAAATGCAAATGCAAATTCCTTATGTCATAAAAGGAAAAATGTTTATACTTATCTGCGATAAGGTTTTTTGTAAAAGTTAAAATAATTATTTTCTGATAATGTACTTATTACCTATTCCATTTTACACAACTTTTATGACGTAAGGAATTTGCATTTGCATTTAATTATTATTATAATTATCACTGTATGGGAAATTTTCCTAATCCAATTTTCATAATTCTGTTCAGGTAAATCATGAATAAATATTGTAGGCGTATTTGCTAGGATATTTTTCAGTTTATTCTAAGCTTAAAAAGAAGTCACGCTGACGAGACATAGATGTCGAAACACGTGTATGTGAATATTTTAAAGTTTGTTATAACTGCTATTTTGGTAAGTGCTTTTATTTTATTTATTTTTGGTTTCATTGAACAGAATAGTTTAAATTAAATTAACTCTGACGACGCGATGTAAGGAATTTGCATTTGCATTTAATTATCATTAAATTGTCTTTACTAGACTAAATAAATGGGAATTATCAGTCATTATGATTTTTATGAGGCTTATAATTCTGCTTATTGTTTTGGTTTTCCAACACACAGTAAGTCACAATTAATTTTAATATACTTAATATTGCCTTTTCTTGTATACAGGATGTTCTTTAATGAGGTGCTAATACTTCAGGGTGTGATTCCTTAGGTCATTTTATGAAGAAAAGTTCATATGAACATATGTCTGCAACGGCTTAAATTTTTTGCTACAGATTGTTGATTATTTTTAAATCGTTATTTTTTAATATCTCAGAAAGTACTTTAGATTTTATTTTCAATTTTGGTATGTGTTAAATAGGATATAAAACCATATATTTTAGTTAAAAAAGTTATTTTATCGCTCCACCAGTTGCGTCCCTGCAAACATGGCCTCTGATATTTTTTACCAAAAAAGTGGTGCGGCACTGACATTTTTCCATGTGGATATTTTTTCTGAATAGCCTGGCTAATTCTACATGAAAACGGTCTCCAACGCTTTTCTCGTCAGACGCACAGTTCTTGATTAAAACAATTAAATTCAAATTGCTTCATTTAGCAGTACTTATTGACTAACAATTTTTGAACATATAAATCTGGAATAAATGACGTTTTTACATCATTTTTAAAACAATATTTGCTGCCAGAAGGTAAATTGTTGGTGTTCAAAACCATCTCATCAAATCAAATCAAATCAAATCAAATCAAATCAAATCAAATCAAATCAAATCAAATCAAATCAAATCAAATCAAATCAAATCAAATCAAATCAAATCAAATCAAATCAAAATATACTTTATTGCTCAGAAGAAAGAGTTTCTCATTAACAAAGTAAATAAACATAGGTACATAGCATATATAGTTTACACAGTGCACCTACATTACATAAACACAAAACGCAGATTACATATAAATTTTAATACAATAATAAAAATAGCTAATATAAAAAGTCAAAAAGGACGATAAAATAAGGTAGTTAATGTCTAATTACAATGTGTCATTATAGTACTCGTCTAAGTTATAATAAGGTTTAACAATTAACAGGCTTTTAACCGCCTTTCTGAAGTTTGTATTTGAGCTTATTTCTTTAATATTATTTGGTAGGTGATTGAACATCTTATAGCCATTGTAAATAATTGAGTCTTTGACTAGGGTGGATCTGGGAATTGGCAGAGCAACATTATTGACTTGCCGAGTTACATGTATGGAGGGAGTACTTATGATATTACTTCTATGCTTATGAACCAAACACACTGTTTCTAGAATGTAAATGGATATCACAGTGAGAATTCTATGTGTCAAGAACAGTGGCTTACATGATTCACGAATTCTAGTTTTGTACAGGTACCGAACAGCACGTTTTTGAATTACGAATATTGTTTGTATAAGATATTTACTGGATACTCCCCAGAAGGCAATGCCGTACCTTAGGTGTGATTCAATTAATGAAAAATAAGCAGTCTTAGCAGCTGCATAACCCAGTTCATTTGTGATCACTCTGATAGCGTAGGTTCCGGATGCTAGTTTGTTACTAAGTATTTTAATGTGCTCGTTGAATTTTAACTTGCAGTCAATGTTTAGTCCAAGAAATTTTGAGCAGGGTTTATTTTCTAGAAAATGGTTACCTAGGGGGATGTTTGTTAAATTGCAATGAAATGTAGTTATGTTTGTTTTGTTAATGTTGAAAGAAAGCAAATTGGAGTCACACCACTCTTTGACCTTATTTATATCGGCCGATACCATTTGCTGAAGGACATTAGCATCTTTATTGTGCCACAATATGGTGGTGTCGTCAGCAAATAAAGTAAATTTTTCTTTAATATTAATTTTTGTCAGGTCGTTAATATATAATAAAAAAAGAATTGGGCCAAGAACGGAACCTTGGGGCACCCCATACTTTATATTTAGTTTATTAGAATAATTTGGATTTCTAACTATTTGGCTACGGTTTGACAGGTATGACTGAAACCACTTTAAGGTGGTGCATCGAAAACCATAATGCTCGAGCTTTCGTAACAATATTTCGTGCTGGACACAGTCAAAGGCTTTCGATATATCGCAGAAAATTGCCGCCGCTGCCTCCCCATTATTGATTTCGGCATAAATCTGACTTAAAAATGAGAACATTGCATCATTTGTACTTTTTTCCTTTTGAAATCCAAATTGTTGATCACTTAGTAGGTTGCAGGAGGACAAAAATTCTACAACTCTTTTTTTAACTAATTTTTCGATAATTTTTGCTAATGTAGGGATTAGTGAGATGGGTCTGAAGTTAGATGGATTATCTACCTCTCCGCCCTTATAAAGTGGGATAACTACAGAAGTTTTTAAAAAAGATGGAAATATTCCGGATTCAAACGATTTGTTTATTAGAGATGCTAATATATAAAGAGCAGAGTCTGGTAGATTTTCGAATATATTTACAGAGATTTCATCGAGATCAGACGACTCTTTATTTTTAATGTCGCTTATAATTTCTTTAAGTTCATCGATGCTTGTGTTATATATAAGGTCTTCTGATTGTATGTTTCTCCAAGGTAGCTCAAGGGGTCATTTGTTGGAATTATGTTTTCCATTAGGATGCCTGCGATTGAGCAGTAATAGTTATTTATAATATTGGGGTTTAAAGACGATGTTGCACGCGGTTGGCTTTTACCTCTAAGTTCGTTTATAATTGCCCAGCTCTCTTTTGCCCCATTATTGGCTCACTCTATTCTGGATTTGTAATGATTTTCTTTAGCTTGTTTAATGACTTTTCTGTAGATATTACGGTATTTATTATAGTATTTAAAGAAAAATTCTTCGTTGGTGTATTTTCTTATATAGTGAAGAGATCTTAGATTTTTGGCAGATGTTTTTATACCCTTAGATATCCATGGTTTTTTATTTTTTAGTTTAATTTTTTGAACTAGAAAGGCTTCATTGAATGCATGTTTAAGATACCTGTAGAAGGCATCAAATGGCTCTGCCCTATTCAGCAGATCCTCCCAGTTATACCCAAGGCAGTTTTGATAAAACCTATTATAATTAGTCCTACTATATAATCGGCCATGTTTGAATTTTTGACAAATATTCCAAGAGGTCTGTAATGAACAATGTACTGCTTCATGGTCTGATAGAGCAGCTGGGATGACCAAGCAGGAGATATTTTCTTTACTGAGATTACTACAGAAATAGTCGATTGTTGTAGCTGAGTGCTGAGAAATTCTAGTAGGTGAATTGACATGCATACTAAGATTAAAGGAAGTTAGCAGGGTTTTTAGCAATTGAGTATCATTTGATTCCAAGTCACTAAAATTTATATTAAGATCGCCAGCTAATATAATCGACGATTTTGTAGGTAACCGATATAATAATGCTTCGAGTTTTTCTAAGAGTAACTTAACATTTGATAAAGGCGACCTATACATACATACAATATACATATCTATTTTACTACAATAGATTATGGAAAATTCAAACTGCTTTTCTTCTAAGGCGTCATCATATTTGTCAAAATTAACGAAGGGAAATTTCTCATGTAGAGCATTATTTATAAGTATTAATGTTCCACTGTGAGTGGAATTAATTCTACTATACTTTGATAAAACAGTGTAGTTAGGATTGTAAGCAGGTTCATTACTTTTTAGCCAGTGCTTTGTGATTAAAACTAAACTAGGATAATTATGATTTTCTAGAAAAATGTAGAAATCATCAATTTTATTACGAATACACTGAATATTTAATGAAATTAAAGTTATATTTTCACTTACTTGGGCACAATTTACCTCCTTATCTACACTAGTCTGTTCAGCGTCTACTGAGGTTTGATCACTTATAAAAAAGAGTCATTATTTGCGTTTGCAGATGTTGATACTTCATTAGTGATGCAGGGAGCTGGCAGTTGTAGGTTGTCTAATCGTATTATTTCTTCAATTTTTCGTGTTTCATTGAATTTATTTATTTAATGGCGACAATGCATTACGTATATGATGTCGCAGATGGTAATGCAACAAAAGCCAGAAGTATGTATCAGGAAATATATCCTAATAGTGTCTTGCCAGATAGCCGATTTTTTTCGACTATTCATCGCCGTCTTTGTGAAACTGGTAATTTCTAAAAAGGTACTTCGGAAATTGTTTGGGGAATTTTGGTTGAATTTTTTGTTGTATCTGTACCATATTCTAAGAGTACAGGCATAGTTCAACGAGCAGTCGACGGCAGTGGACCTACCTAGTAGAGCAGCAGTTGGAGACAGTGCGAAGCGAACTAGTCAAGTGGCAGCCCCACAGCGATTTCAAGAGGAGAAATATTAGTCGTCTTTTTTAAGACACTGATATGCAAAGATAAATAAAATCCCGCGCCTGGGGACAATTATGTTTTTACCTATCCCTATTCCTATTCCCTATTTTCTTTCAGGCGAGAAAATAAGCAGATAGAACGGCTTGCCGACATGAAGACGGACGACTCGTCCGGGGAGGATATCAACAAAATTAGGCTCAAGAAAAGCGCGAATACCATACCTACTCCCTGCCCGAAGAAAGGTTACTGAGTTTGGTTATCCGAGGCATATCTAGTGGCGTCAGCAGCGAAGAGGTTAAAGCGGACCTAGAAAACCACCTATCTCTGTCCAGAGGATGTCGTCCCGGAGGACGAAATAAGAAATACCGCTCATGCTAGTTCAGGTTCCCCTGGACCAGGAAAACATCCTGGCAGTAAACCGCTGCTGTTATTTGGTTGTCAAAACAGAAAAGCAGAGAGCCAAGCAGACCATATCACAGTGCCACAGACATCAGAGTTTCGATCCACTTTTCGCAAGTATGCCTATCTCATCACACAGTGACAACAACCGGAGGACCCTGCCGACGGAGAAGCCACCAGGAGAGCCATAACGACACCCAACTATCCTGCGAGTACCGGACAAAATACCGTCCAGTACCTGTAGCCACGAAGACGACTGGCCGATTGAAATTTACGAGCATGTGGAGGTCCCACCCTTCACGATAGAGGAAGTAAACGTGGCAGTCCGGAACCTTAAAAAAGGGAAAAGCCCTGGACCAGACGGGATACCAACCGAGGCGCTAGTCGAGGCCATGGAACTAGCCCCGCAAATGATACAGAGGATGACCAATGACCTACTGCAGGCAGGGAGCTTCCCGAAGGAATGGAAGGAGGCAACTCTAGTCCTCATTTGGAAAGGGAAAATGCCCATGGAGGCGGCCGGCTCCCAGCGGCCCATATGCCTCATTAGTGTCTTTGACAAGCTTTATGAGAGCTTGCTGCGGGCTAGGCTAGAAGTGGAACTGGAAGAGGGCATAGGTCTCTCCGAGCACCAATACGGCTTCCGAAAAGGCAAGTCAACGATACAGACAGCAACGTATATAAGAGACAAAGCCAAAAGGGAAACCAACAAATTATGTTGCCTAATAACTCTCGATATTAGAAACGCCTTCAATACAGCTGCGTGGAGTATGATTACAAGAGAACTGAAGAGAAGAGGTATCTCACCATACTTAGTTAGAGTAATCGAAGCATACTTTAATGACCGAAAAATCACCAAGCAGGAGGCAATCGAAATAACAACGAGTGTGCCACAGGGTTCGGTCCAGGGACCAACACTTTGGAATATATTATACGACGGGGTTTTGAGGGTACCTCTTCCAGTTGGAGCGTCGACCATCGCCTTCGCCGATGACCTAGCGGTTCTTGTAACAGCAAATGATCTGAAAGCACTAATGACCAGGACAAATTGCGGCCCTGCGAACGATAGACAATTGGATGGAGCAGCACTATCTGAATTTGGCTCCAGAAAAAACGGAGGCAATCATGCTCAAAGGACATCGCAACAAGCAGAAAATCACATTTAGAGTTAAAAACGAGGAAATAACCCCATCAAAATCGGTAAAATACTTAGGAGTAACCTTCGACGTACGAGGCACCTTCGGAGCCCACATCATTGCCACTTGTCAAAAGGCGGACAACCGCGCCACGGCACTTACTAGGCTGATGCTCAATATTGGAGGCCCAAGCAGTCCAAAGAGAAAAATTTTGTATAGCGTGGTACAATCCACATTATTATATGCTGCCCCTGTATGGCACAGGGTAATTGAAATCAAACGGTATAAAAACATGCTGGAGAAGACACAGCATAGAGTGATAATAAGAGTCGCAGGGGCGTATAAAACGGCCTCGACAAAGGCTCTCCAAGTGCTAACTGGAATTCCACCAATTGAACTCATGGTGGAAGAAAGGAATTATCTCGACGAAATGGGTGACGGCCACTTAATAGGACGGAGAAAAGCTGCCGGGAAATAACGGTAGCTAAATGGCAAAGCCTATGGGAAGAGGAAACGGTTGTTGCTCAATGGACGAAAAGATTCCTGCCCCGCCTGAAACCATGGCTGGACTGCCCCTTTCGGCAAATGAATTACCATATGACCCAATTCTTTACTGGGCACGGGTCTTTCCGCCAGTACACGGAAAGAATACAGAAAACTGATGACGACGAATGTATTTACTGCGGGGAAAGAGACACCGCCGAGCACACGCTGTTTCATTGTCCAAGATGGGCAATACGAAGAAGACAAGCAGAACTGCAAATCGAGACTGTACTGGACACGGAAAATTTAATCCCCCAGATGATAGAACACAAACAAAATTGGGTAGTAATACAGACTCTGATCGAAGACGTCATGAGGGATAAGGAGAGTGACGAGAGACTATATCAAGGAATTGATTAAGAAGGAAACTAGACAGGCCCTACACCCCGAAGAAGATGTCTTACGACGGTCCCAGGGTGACATAGAGTGAAGAATGGAGGGGTTTTAGGGTGGTTCAAGTCCCCCACTGCCCGCCGTGATAGATCCTAAGCGGCAGGCGTCATGAGATTTCCCCTCTCCTGAAAAAAAAAGTACCTGTAGCCACCTAGCTCCGTGCAGACCAAAAATGCTACCAAAGCAGTTAGGTCTGCACTTCCTCGAACTGCATAGCTCATCCTTACCTCTCCGACGACCCGGACGATAGGATGTCAATTGTCATTCTGTATTCCGCCAGTCAATCCCAACCAAAAAACCCGACAAGACCGACGACTACCCCCGGGCGAAGAAAGAACACGAAGACAGAAGAGCGCCAGAAGATAAAGGCCTTAGCCAGCAAGGTCCAATAAGCCAGGACCCAGGGAGGTGGGCCGAAATCATCTACACCGCTCACATTTGTGAGTGGGGTTGATGTAAAGTAAGCTCGCCCACCCTGCACGAGGCCGATCCAGGTCTACAGCGATGTACTGGGTAAAGGGCAATAGTCCTGCCCGGCCCCAGACATCCGAGACCGTCATCAAAGCCAAGGATGATAGCGAGTACAGGCATTACTTCCCAGGGATTTTCCACAGCGTGTGAACTTTTGTCAGTGGTATCTTCAGAATGTTACACTAAATCTGAATCACAAGTTATGTTCACAGACGAAACAAATTTTTCTATTAATGCTAATCAAAATGTCCATAATAATCATGTGTGGGCGGACGAAAACCCCCATGCCATAACCGAAACCCATTTCCAAGAGCAATTTTCGGTTAATGTATGGGTAGGAATTATTGGTAATAATCTTATAGGCCCTTGTTTTCTGCCAAGATACCTTAATAGACAATCTTACCTACATTTTCTCCAAGAAGACTTGAAGATGTACCAAACATGTGGTTTAAACTAATCGTTGGATAGGTCTCTGAAGACCTCAGTAATGGCCAGCAAGATCCTCCGATCTCAGTAGTTTGGATTTATTTTTGTGGGATCATCTTAAAACCCTGGTGTATAAAACTTCCATTAACACTTTAGAAATTTAAGAGAGCGAATAGTTGCCTCGTGTAAAACAATATGGAATACGCCAAGAACTATGCGTCTGACGAGAAAAACGCAAGAGACCGTTTTCATGTAGAATTGACCAGGCTAATAAAAAAATCCACATGGAAAAATGTCAGTGGCGTATCACTTTTTGGCAAAAAATATTAGAGGACATGTTTGCAGGGATGCGACTGGTGGAGCAATAAAATAACTTTTCTAACTAAAATATGTGGTTTGATATCCTGTTAACACATACCAAAATTGAAAATAAGTACTTTTTGAGGTATTAAAAAATAACAATTAAAATAAATAAATTCAACAGCCTGTAGCAAAAACTTTAAGCCGTTGCGGACATATATTATCGTATTAACTTTTCTTCATAAAATGACCTAAGGAATCACACCCTGATATATTAGCACGTCATTAAGGAACACCCTGTATAAACAATACATTTTCTGGAATTGCCGCTCTCATAATAAGTGCAACATAGGGAGAAAAAAAGACAAAATCATCATAAGCGTGAGTCTCGGTTGCATATTTTTGTTTATGAAGCCATTTTTTTATGAATATAGCGGGTCACGACACTGCAGAAATTTCAAAATGACGTGTAATGAAATTAGTACAATCATGTGCAGATTGACCTCTAGATTACAAAAATTTAAAAATAAAAAGTTGGAGTCACTTCCGGTGAAACCTGAAGCCGTAGAAAATTAACAGATGGATAAAAAATTGTTTTGGTAACATGTGACGTGCCTATTTTCAATTCGATACGTTAAAAAATAAAAAAATGGCGCCCGGAATGTGACCTCGTTGACAACCCGTATACTCTTCGTTTACTTATTTACGAAGAGTATAAAATTATGGGGTATCAAGTAAATTACTCAAAAGTAATTAAAATTTTGAAAATTTCACACGTCATGTCCTGTATACAAACACTTGATTTTTTTAACAATACTACAAATAAAATTTCTTATCTTATTGAAATTACCGTTACCTGGCGGATAAAAGCACCAAATTTGGTATGAAGGTACTTAGGAGCCCCTTAGGCTAGGAGCCCTCTGGCATTTCTAAAAATTTTCATGTACAGCACTAAAATCCAAAATGGTCGACAAATACGACAAAATATCACATGTAGGCCAGGAATTTTAGTTTTTGACCCTGAACGAGACCCTGAATTAATTATTGTGAAGCTGAAAATTTGCAGGGTTGTAGATTTAGTCCAGGAAAGCACGTGCCAAAAAGTCCCCTACTCCCCCTCCCGTCAACTTCCCTGGTCGACAAAAACGACAAAATATCACATGTAGGCCAGGAATTTTAGTTTCTGACTCGGAATTAATTATTGTAAAGCTGAAAATTGCAGGACTGTAGTTTTGCTCCAAGATAACATGTACCAAAAAGTCCCCTACTCCCCCCCCCCCCCCCCCGTCGACTTCCCTGTTTTTGCGGAGCAACAAGGGCCTAAGTCGCAGAAACTGCAGTGCTGGCTATAAAGTGCAGCAGAAATGTTGTTACTGATCCGATTTGGGTTGAAATGATCATAAAAGCTTCGGAGAAGCATATCCATTCGTATTTCAGATGTCTCCATGCATATTTTGTTCATAATTTTCTGTTCTAGTGCTGTCAAAATTTCAAGAATTAAGAAAATTCCAAAATGGCGCCATTACGGATAAATGAAGACTAGGAGTGGAAAACGTACCCGAATAAATATTTCTCTTCATACTTTGAGCTTTCCATTGGTATGTGTACTTTCTCTGTAGCGTCACCCGTTAAGGAGGTACACCACTCCGAGTCTCGCTGCGCGGCGGTCGCATCCGTCATGCACCCGTTGAAACTGCCCTGATTTATTGAATGAAATTTAACTTGTCAAACTCAGAAAATGAGTTTATTCGGCAAGACAATTGCCATTATTGACGAGACTGATTTTGGCAGCGAAATTAGCAGCGAAAAATACATTTTATTTTATTGCATTTTTGAATACATATATTCGTAGGTAATGATAATATCAACATTTTTACTTACAAAGTATGACCCAAGAGCTAATAGAAGACTATTAGCCTCAAATTCTCAAAATAATTTTGACGACCAACGCGTATTTTTCAGGTAAATCTCGTATTAAAAAAAAATAGTAACCTGGACCTTTTCGGACCGATTTTAATCGAAAGGTGGGCTCTTTAGCTTTAATTTAAAAACATATATTAAGTCCCTAGTACATATAACATAGAAGTTAGCCGCGAAACAGACGACAGCGTTGTCGCTGCTAGAGCGTAATTTCTCAAGTAGTGTGTTAACAAACAAAAATTGAATAGCCTGGCTGGCCCACTTCAGACTACTTTTACTCGAAAGGTGGGCTCTTTAGCTTTAATTAAAAAAAAAATAATAAGTCCCTGGTACATCTAACACAGAAGTTAATCGCGAAATAGTCGTTGACCTCGTTTCTGCTGCTAGCGCATTTTTTATGTTAAACTAAAGTAAAATAGGATCTATTAACCTGGCCCTTTTCGGACTGATTTTTATCAAAAGGTGGGCTCTTTACCTTTAATTAAAAGGAGAAATAAGTCCCTAGTACATCCAACATAGAAGTTGACCGCGAAACAGTCGTTGACAGCGTTTCCGCTGCTGGCGCATTTTTTATGTTAAACTAAAATAAAATAAGATACATTAACCTGGCCTTTTCGGACTGATTTTAATCGAAAGGTGGGCTCTTTACCTTTAATTAAAAAAAGAAAAGAAATAAGTCCCTAGTACTTCTAACGTAGAAGTTGACAGCGAAACAGTCGTTGACAAGGTTTCCGCTGCCAGCGCATTTTTTATCTTAAACTAAAATAAAATAAGATCTTTTAACCTGGCCCTTTTCGGACTGATTTTAATCGAAAGGTGGGCTCTTTACCTTTAATTAAAAAAAAGTTCCTAGTACATCTAACATAGAAGTTGACCGCGAAATAGTCGTTGACAGCGTTTCCGCTACTGGCGCATTTTTTATGTTAAACTAAAATAAAATAAGATATATTAACATTTTCGGACCCATTTTAAACGAATGGTGGGCTCTTTACCTTTAATTTAAAAAAAAAATAAAGTCCCTAGTACATCTAACATAGAAGTTAGCCGCGAAACAGACGACAGCCTTTTCGCTGCTAGACCGTAATTTCTCAACTAATATGTTAATGAAAAAAAAAAAAACGAATAGTCTGGCCCGTTTCAGACCACTTTTACTAAAAGGGTGGGTTCTTTAGCTTTAATTAAAAAAAAAATTAGTACGTCTAACATAGAAGTTAATCGGGTGGCTCAGCCGATAGGGACACTCTTATATCTTTTCAATGGGCTAATTGACTTTTTGTAGTGATATCGAATGAAATTTGCAATTATATGATATAAATGACTGACTTCCAGTTTCGATGTATTGACGAAAGCCAAATTTTTAAATGGGGACAACCTGCATTTTTTGCATATTTGGATCCTGCTGGCTAAAATGCATATGATCTGACCCTCAAATATTATTTTGATTTTCAAAAAATAGATTTTTAATTTTACTTCCACATCCAGTGGAAGTATAGTAACGACAAAAAATTGAAAAAAAAATTTATTGTTCAAATAGGCTTAGAAGGTCATGAAACGTCGAGATTTTAAGTTTGAGCGAGAAAAAATTCGGTCGGTCTGTCTGTCTGTCTGTCTGTCTGTCTAACTTTTTTGTGCGCACGTTTGCTCTGGAACCGTTTAAGATATTAACTTGAAATTTGGTACACATATGTACTTTTACGAGATCTGGAACTAGATTATATTTTCATCTTATTCCGTTGAAGGGATGGGGGGTAAATTTTGGTAAATTTGGGGTAAATAGGTAAACCAAGCAGTCCGAGTCCACAAAATTAGTATTTAGTATATATAAAAGAAGTCAAGGTCTCAAAATTTTTTGGAATTAGCCACCCCCATTACTACCCCCACCCCATTATTAAAGGGGGTGAAAAAAAAATTGTAATTTAGCGTGTATACAAGAACCTATGGTCTCAAATTTTTTTTTTATTTAATCCACGGCACAATGATTTTTTATATCTTTGTCATGCTATTTTCTGCGTATTACTTCTACATCCAGTTGAAGTATACTAACGCAAGAAAAATTTAAAAAAATTTTCATCTACGAATGGGCTTAGAATGTCATGAAACCTCAATATTTTAAGTTTGAATAAAATAAATTTTTCTGTCGCGTCGGTCCGTCTGTTAGTCTTGTATCTTTTTGGTGCTCACGATTACTCTGGAAGCGTTTAAGATATTGACTTAAAATATGGCACACGTATGAATTTTAAGGAGATCTGGAACTAGATTATATATCGATCTTATTCCGTTGCAGAGATAAATGAGGGCAAATAGGCAAATAGGTAAATCAAGCAATTAAGAGTGCATGAAATTGGTATTTAGTAAATATAAGAGGAGCTGAGGTCTCAAAAACATTTTTGGCAATAGCCATTTCCATTACCACCCCCATCCCATTATTAAAGGGTGTGAAAAAATATTGTGATTTAGTGTATATACAAGAACCAGTCATCAACAATTTTTTCACTTCATTCGCCCTCATCACCATCACCACCATTACTACTGATGGGGCATATCATTTTATAGGTTTTTGGGATACACGATTTCAAATATCATACTATTAAAGTTCCATAAACAATTATTTCCACTTGGTGGGGTGCAAATATAGTATTTTCGTTGTAAGAGACTTAGATAGGAAGTCTGGATGTGGAAGTAGTGATTCTTTAGGCAGCGGTTTTTAGTTTTAATAATAGAAGGCCGCGATTTTATCAAAATTGTTAAAAATTGATCTGTGAGCACCTTTAAAATATTATCTTATTATCTCTTCAGATACTAACATTAAACACGATTTACTGTTCATTAAGTTCAACGATATGGGTTTTTCAACGAAAACTATTTTTTTTTAATAGAACCTCCATTAGACAACCTGTTATTTAATTAGATCTTTAAATTACGAAGAGAATGATATGCATGTCTACTTTCTCTTTGTACTAAACTTATAATTAAAAGAAAAAAATGTTTTGATATATTTATTTTAATAATTTAAATTTGTGTTGCACATGAAAGTTTTTAGAAATTCCAGAGGCTAACATTTATTAGTATACCCTAAGATACCTTCATACCAAATTTGGTGCTTTTATCCGCCGAGTAACGGTAATCTTGAAATACAGCTCTAACCGACCCCACTATTAGGACATTTTGAATTTCAGAAATTTTGGTGTTTTTTTTTTATAAAAAAAAATGGCGCTTCATTTTACAGGATATTTTTTAGATTATTATACCTGATTTCAAACATGTTATATACTTACATATTCATTATTTTTGCCTCTAAAAATAAACTATATTCAATTTTACTAGATTGAGAAACATTCAAATGAATTAGAAACCAATACGTCCCATATAAACCTTTACAAGTTTTCAGTGATCTTAATGAATTAATTACCATGAAATTGTTCGACGTTCCCAATTTGATAAATTATTTCCACCCGACATTGACACCGCCTATTAAAGCTAACGTAAGTGTTGATAGATTTTTATTTCACACTATTAATTAAGTAACAGTATGGCTCTCTTTGACTAGCTATAAAGAACTGTTTAATCAAATATCATGATTGAATAATAAAATTGCCATCGTCACTGAAATTATCTTTACTTAACTTTAGGTTACTTATGTCTTACAAAATTGGACAGCCAAAAAATTTCCCGATATACCAAGCGGAAAATAAGACGAAATTCGAGGTGTATCTGGAAAAAAATAAAATACGGCTATTAACTACAGCTAACTGGATACGTATCACACTTAGTGTGATGTACCAGAATATGAGAATATTCTTGTTTTTATTAATAAAAAACCGCTGCCCAAGGAATCACTACTTCCACATCCAGATTTTCTGTCCAAGTCTCACAATGAGAAAAATTTGTTTATGGAACTTTAATAATATAATATTTGGAATCGTCTATCCCAAAAACCCATAAAACGATATGCCACATTGGTAGTGGAGTGGGGGTGGATGAAGTAAAAAAAAATTGAGGCTCTTGTATGCACACACTAAATCACAATTTTATTTTTAGTAATGGGGTGGAGGTGGCTAATACTAAAAATTTTTTTGAGACCTTAGCTTCTCTTATACATATACTAAATACTAATTTTATGGACGCTTGATTTACCTAATTACCCCCATTTACCCCCCAACCCTCCAACGGAATAATATCAAAATATAATCTAGTTCCAGATCTTGTTAAAATACATACGTGTATTAAATTTCGAGTCAATATCTTAAACGATTCCAGAGTAATCGTACGCAAAAAAAAGTTACAGACAGACCGACAGATAGACAGATTTTTTTTCTCAAACTTAAAATCTCGACGTTTTATGACATTCTAAGTCTATTTGAACAATAAACATTTTCATTTTTTTTGCGTTACTCTACTGTCACTGGATGTGGTCTACAGTATAAAAACCGCTGCCCAAGAAATCACTACTTCCACATCCAGATTTGCTACCTAAGTCTCTCACAATGAAAGAATTTTGTAAGTGGAAATAATTGTTTATGGAACTTTATTAATATAATATTTGAAATCGTCTACCCTAAAAATCCATAAAACGATATCTCACATCGGTAGAGAGATGAGGGTAGTAATAGGGGGATGGTAGTGAGTAGTGAGTGAGTGGTAAGTAAAAAAATATTTTGAGACCTTTGGTTCCTATACACACACTAAATCACATTTTTTTTGGAACTTTAATTCTGTTTGGGTAGTAATGGAGGTGGCTAATGCTAAACACTTTTTTGAGACATTAGCTTCTCTTGTATATACTAAATACCAATTTTATGGACTCTTACCGGCTTGATTTACTTCATTACCCCCCCAAACCTTCAACAGAATAAGATAAAAATAAAATCTAGTTCCAGGTCTCAATAAAATACATACGTGTATCAAATTTCAAGTCAATGTCCTAAACGGTTCCAGAGTAATCGTGCGCACAAAAAAAGTTACAGACAAACCGACAGACAGGCAGACCGACAGAACGACAGACAGAATTTTTTTTTGCTCAAACTTAAAATCTCGACGTTTCATGACATTTTAAACCTATTTGAACAATAAAAACTAAAAAAAAAATTTATCGTTACTATACTTCCACTGGATCTGGAAATAATATAAATAAATAATAAAACTCAAGTTCTTATATACCTTTGTTACCATATTCTCAATATGTTCTAAACAAATTACGTCTTCATTAATAACATCCCTAGATCTCTCTTTCACATTGTTTATCTTATAATATAATAACTATGATTATTATTGATTTCGCACCTTGAGAAGATATTGTTAATGGCTTCTTGCAATAATTGCGCATCCTTCTTTTCAGGCAGAACCTGAAAACCTGGAAAAGTCAGGGAATTCAAAAAGTGATCCTGGAAATCTTGAAAAGTCGGGGAATCCAAGGAATTTCATTAAAATCCTGAAATTTCAGTCATAATTTTTTTTTAATACACAAATTTTCTACTGTCCAAAAGCTATATAGGTTGAGTTTTATATTTTTCTTGGGGTTGAACCGAGGCGAGGGTCCGCTATTGAAAATAAATTCTTATAAATGTAATGAAAAAAAAAAAAAAAATTAATATTTATTTTTCCATGCTCATCTCTCAATATGCTCAATTTTGATAGAATAGAATATAATACGTTTATTAATCCAAGTGATATTATGACATAGGACGTCAATAAACACATTAGTAGATAATTAATATACGTTAAACTACGGACTATAGGCCTACAGTAATATTGACTTGTACACCGGTATTATTAGAACGTGACAAATATTAAAATATTGGTCCTCGTAAATTAAAATTTTGTTCCTAGGTAGTCAGAAAAAGTAAACTGAATTCAAAATTTCAATATTGGTGAGAATTCTGTCTTTTCATACAGTTTCATGTCATCTGTATGCATTAAACATTTAGAATATTTTAAATAATTAGGTATATCGTTGACAAAAGACACAAAAAGCAACGGCCTCAAGTCACTTCCTTGAAGCACACCATATTTGGTCAAATGGGGTGCCGATAAAGTAGCCATCTGTTTTATTTGTTGGTATCTAATGTCAAGTACAATTTAAAGAACAGTAACGTATTACTGATTACACAGCCCCACAAAAAAAAAAAAGTTCAAAGCAGCGAACCAGACCCATGTATTCCTATGTATTTTCGGTCGCTGGATCCGAATCCGGAGTCAAAAAAAATCGTACACCCCCAAAATCATTAGGTAGCGCCTGAAATGGGGTAAAAAGAATATTAAGCTACGAGAATAGTTGTTACATCTTAATCAATCGAATTATACAAATCAAGGTTAAACAGCAGCGTACAATACATTAGATATGAAACACACCCCTAGCTAGGGGCGAACACTAGCCCCCATATATAAAAAAATCGATCCAAAACAGCAATGACTGCTGAAAAAGCTCAAAATGTCTAAGTTTTGTTAAAGTGATAAGAAACTGCATCAGGTCCGACGTAATCTTCATAAACTGCCCCTATAGAGTTGAGAACAACCACCTATGATTGGCTAGTACTCTATTGCGTTGTTAAAATACAAGATAAGAAAAAACGTAAAATGCAACAGGATTTCTATTTTCATGGCTATGATTGGCTGAAATTGCGTAGTACTCTAAAATAGAATTAGAAACTTACGTACCATTAACATTCTACAGTGTCAACCCTCAGAGGGTGTGAAAACTACCCCCTATGTAAGGTTTGACTATAAAAAGTTACAGTGACTTCTATAAAAATTCGAAACACCTGCGTTGTGTGGAAGAGAGAAGAAACTAGACTATGTTCGACGCTGTGTTTGAAAACCACTCCCACGGGGTTGAGAGAAAAAAAACTATGAAAATGAAACGAATAAGCAACAGTATAGCTTTTTCGTTACATCTTGAATTACGGTAGTTTACATCACTTCTGGGGGTATTATTTAATAACATTTATAGGACATGAGTTTCAAACTCTAAGTATGCAACGCGATTTTTGCCAATCATAGCATCCATAAAAATGTAAATCCGGTTAGTTTCTCTCTGTTTTTCCAACATCCTACGGATATAGGTATAGGTGTAGTATAGTATCTCGCAACCCCGTGGGGGTGGTTTTCAAGCACATCGTCGAACATAGTCTAGTTTCTTCTCTCTTCCACACAACGCAGGTGTTTCGAATTTTTATAGAAGTCAATGTAACTTTTTATAGTTAAATCTTACATAGGGGGTAGTTTTCACACCTCTGAGGGTTAACAGTGTAGGATGTTTATGGTACGTAAGTTTCTGGTCCTATTTTAGAGTACTACGCAATTTCAGTCAATCATAGCATCCATGAAAATAGAAATCCTGTTGGATTTTACGTTTTTTCTTGTTTTTATCGTATCCTTTGAACTTAAAGGTGGTTGTTCTCAACCCTATAGAGCAGTTTAAGAAGATTACGTCGGACCTGATATGGTTTTTTAACACTTAACAAAACTTAAACATTTCGAGATTTTTCAGCAGTCATTACTGTTTTGGATCGATTTTTTAATATATGCCCCTCCCGGGGGGTGTGTTTCATATCTATTGTATGTACGGTGCTGTTTAACCTTAATTTGTATAATTCGATTGATTAAGAAATAACAACTATTATGGTAGCTTAATCTCCTTTTTATCCCATTTCAGGGGTGTTTTTTTGGCTCTAGCTAATGATTTTGGTGGTGTACGATTTTTTTTGACCCTGGATTCGGATTCATAGGGATACATGGATCTGGTGCTTTGCTGCTTTGAACTTTTTTTTTTTGGGGCTGTGTTATTTCTGTTACGTTTTTACACCTCTTTGTAAATACCCTGATCGTGGATCCGGAAATTATAACACCAAAGTAACATTAAACACCAATTTATTAACTTACGTACTAATTACAACAATTAATTACTTCACTAAAATTACACTGTGTACTATAATTCAATATTTCAGTCACTTTATCACTTTGTTTACTTACTGAGTGAACTGAACTGAACTTGTTATCAGAACTAAACTGTCTTCTGAACTATACTACTCTGCTAACTGAACTGTACTGTCCACTTCTCCATACCTTTATCTACCCAAAGATGAGAGGTCCAGAATATTCTCAAATAATCTGTAATTTTCTAGTTTATGACTCTGGCAGATCTTTGGGATGATTGCCAAACCAACTAACAAACTTAATTGTTTTCTGTTGCTTATACATGGAACTTAGAGGGAATTCCTACAGGTGTCTCTGGGGATAAAAACATGTAACATTGCAATCATAATTCCCATTATAACGTCCAGGATTGGTTGGAAAATCCACTTTCTTCAATCTATTGGAGTTTAAGTATGTTGTTCAGCACACTTAACTAATCCTGATTGAAAATTTTGAACTTCATATCTTCTTTTCGATGTTTTAATGTTATTTGATCTAATTATTGGGGTATAGGAGTTCGATTACTACTTACCTTTTTCTTGGGGTATGACACGGCAATATTGGGGTTTTAGGATTTTTCCCTTTATTGTGTCCTTTGTTCCAAATTTCAAGTTTCTTGGTATAGGTATAGCATTGTATTGTGTGCCGAATGCCAACTTATAATCAAGATGTAAAAACTGCCAATTTCCGCCGTTTTTTTAAATTAATTTGTCACATGCAAACAAAGTTAAAAATGCATAATTAGCATTTCTCCTTGAAACAACTAGACACCGTTAAAAATTGGTGTACTTAACGGAGCATAGATATTAGGTTATTTTTAGAAGCATGAGATTGTGGACAATCTAGAAACCATTTAAATTTAAAAGGGATCTCGAAACTGTTCTCTATTGTTCTTTGTTCTAATAACTTTTCATTGACATTTAAGTACTACAATTGTGCCACTGCATATACAGGGTGGATAATTTAAAAATCTTCACCCATCATCTTTGCTACTACATAAATTTTTGAGAAAAAAAGCTGGAACACAGCAAATAAGCTATTTCCAAGTATACAGGGGACGTGCAACAAAATTACAGAGAACATTGCAGGTATAGATAGACATCAATTTTCCAGTTAGGAATATTCCACCATTTTTCTAGAGGAATCTGAATCAGTCAGAGATCATTTTATAGTGAAACCTACAAAAACTTGCAAAATGAATATTTTTTTTTTTTTAATGAGTTCGTACAAGTGTATAGAATAATATCCTGAAAAGTTTACATTCTGCTCGGATGCAGAATGTAAGAAATAGTGAAAAAAAATTTTTTTTTCCATTTTTCAAACTTTTGAAATTAAGTCAGGGTAGAAAAAATATAAAGTACAAGGTGCAAAAGGTACAAAATATAAGGTACAGGTGGATAGACCACGTGTTTCTGAATAAAAAAATGTCCTAATGAAATTTATGGCTAATGCCACGGTATTCCTGGAAAAAATACTGAAGTAACTTTGTGACTGGGCGGCCAAGCGCACAGTTAAATGGAAAAAAATTCTTAGCAGTTCTAGCGAGTAAAATAAAGCTTTTTCCTCTTTCTGATTACACATTTATAACATTTTTCTTAGCGAATAGAAGGATAAATAGTGAGTATGAAGGGAAAATATATAATTATGAACGCGTACACAAACACCACACATAGCCGCTGAATCGCTCGCATGAATTTTTACATGTCTTTACGGAATTGTATTTATTACAGGTACACATATCCATATTTCAGCTGTATCCAATAGATTTCTTAGACATTTGTTAATGTATTGGAAAAGTTCCAGAATTTATATTCAAAACAATTAAAGATATTTTCATAGTTATAAGGATAAGACGCGAAAATCGCAATTTCTTATCATGTTCTGATTGATCATATTTTCGAAGAAATGCATACAAGTAAACGAATTTGTGTTTGATCATTCGGAAAGTATACATTTTTTCCGAAATAGTGATATCGTATTTTTTCCAATGGGTCAAGTTCTCGACGATATATATATATATATATATATATATATATATATATATATATATATATATATATATATATATATATATATATATATATTTATCAAGAAAATCATCAAGCAAGGAAATTAACATGATTTGAGGTGTACTTTTTTGTGAATACACGTTACTACAACTTAATAAATCATAATAATCATGAAATGTACATACTTTTTAACAATTCTCAATGAAGAAAGAATTTTTTTGAAGGACTTTTATTTTTTTCTATATTTTTTATTGCGATATTATATAAGTATATTTTTCCCATCCATCCTTTGCTTGTATTGTTTAAAACAAAAAAGCATCAGAAAGCTACAATTTTCATCTTTTAAATGAACCAACACTCATATAGATTGAACAAATTCTGACTTAGTGACGTGTAATTCAGTGTGTCGGTGTCACACTCATGCGTATTCAAGCGCGCGAACGCATGAATCTCGCTCCAAGTTATAAAGTTACACTTGACTATTTTATTTCGGGAAAACCGTGGCTTTAGCGATAAACTTTGTTAGGACATTTTTTGTTCATACATACGTGATCTATCCATCTGTATTTTTAATTCCTAACTTGACTTAATTTTAAAATTTTGAAAAAATGAATAAAAAACATTTTTTTTCACTTTTTTTTATGTTCTGCATCCGACCGAAATGTAAACTTTTCGATATTATTTTATACATTTTCACGAAATCATTAAAAAAAAATTATTCATTTTGCAAGTTTTTGTAGGTAAATACCTTCATCGACTGGGCTATTAATTCTGATGCCTTTAATAATAATAATAATAATAATAATAATAATATAGTTTATTTAGCAACAGTAATTATTACAATACGGTACAGTATAAAATATATTATAACATTAGAGTTTTGTACAGTGTTACAGTGTATAACATACAATGCGTAAATAAACAGTTACAATCACTGAAATAGTAGCAAAGTACTGTTTGTGCGTGACTGAAGGAAGATAGATAGGATATTATGATATAGGAATAGGATAACCATAGGTATGATTATATCGATTATGCTAGGCGACAAGAAGAAAATAATAAGATAATAATATTTTTAAGGAGAAATTTATTTTACTTACTTATTTCTTTGATTGATTATACATGAAATTGAATACGTTCATTATTTAGAAGCCATTTTTTCACTTTGGTTTTGAATATTTTGAATTTTTTAATATTTTTAATGTAGCTTGGCAAGGTTTCATATAGGCGCAATTGCAACTGCAATTATCTGGCACCCCGATAATTGCAGTTGCGTTGACCTATAGTCTTGTCACTTCGGGGCCTGTTATACTGGCTTTGTCTTTTTCTCGTGTGGTAATGATGGTTAATTGGTTCTATGTTCATTTTATTTCTTTTTATGTTTAGTATTATATTTAAGCAGAATAGTTGTTTAATATCAAGAGTGTTGGTTTCTTTAAATAAAGTGTCACTTGGATAAGTGCTCTTTTTATTATAAATTATTTTCAAAATCCATTTTTGCACAGTATTGTTTTTCGAGATGATTGTCATTTACTCCTCCCCATCCCACAATACCATAGGAGATCTGTGACTGGACTATCGAATAGTAAAGAATTTTTAGCTGTTTTTCCTGGAGGTATTCTTTGAGGTACTTAAATCTTGTTAGTAATCCTCTGACCTTTTTAGTTAAGTTTAGTATTTGTAGATCCCATCTAAGATGCCGGTCTATAGTTATACCTAGATACTTTATAGAATCGGCTTCAGGAATTTGTTGGTTTTGGTCAATATTTAACGAGCCAAAATTTGGCAGGTTATTAGCATAGGAGGTGAAGGGTAAGTATTTAGTTTTGTCGCAGTTTAGTGTGAGTTTATTGTATTGGAACCATTGTTGTATTCTTTTAAAATCTGATTTTGTTTTTAGATCTTCCCATGTTTTCTCTGTGTATAAAACAGCAGTATTATCTGCGACACTTAAGATTGTATATATATATATATATATATATATATATATATATATAGTGAATAGCAATGGCCCCGGTACCGTTCCTTGCGGAACCTCATAGGTAATTGTTCTAGAATTACTAAAGGTACCATCGATATCTACATACTGTTCTCGATTGGAGATATATATATATATATAGTGAATAGCAATGGCCCCGGTACCGTTCCTTGCGGAACCTCATAGGTAATTGTTCTAGAATTACTAAAGGTACCATCGATATCTACATACTGTTCTCGATTGGAGCTTTTTAAGATATTGTACACTTTTCCCCGGAGGCCGTAACATTTTATTTTTTCTAATAGTCTTCAGTGAAAAACTGTGTCGAATGCTTTAGAAAGATCAACGAATATGCATAAGGCAGGTGTTTTTGAGTCTAAAGCTCTATACAGGTGAGATATCAATTTAAGTATTATTTTCAGTTGTTGAATACATGTGCTTTATTCTATTTGGTGTAAAAATTTATTAAACTCTACAAGAGGAAAAACTTTTTTATTTCTAATTCTACAACAAAAAATATTGTTGATGGAACACCTGATTAGTTGAAAAACACTACTGAAATTGTCCAAAGTAATATATGAGGCACTCTAAAAGTGACTAAATATTGAAAAGTTGAAAAGAAAAGTATTCTTATTTTTAAAATATCGACAGAAAAGCTGGTTAAAATTACAAATTTGTTACCTGCTTAAATAATAAATGAAACATAAATAAATAAAAAATTACATTGACCAAAAAATAATATTTACGCTACATGCGTCATAAAGATTACAATATATGATTTAGATATTCTTTGTAAGAATAAAAGCAATTTATCAAAATTAGGTTCTTTACTTCATTTTTAAATGATTCAGTAGACAGCAAGTTAAATCTTAAATCAACAGGTAACTTATTCAAAATAAATTATGCTGAGGTATATAAAAATTATAAAATATAATTATAAAAAGGGTTAATTTTCCGAATAGTCGACTTGTGCTATAATTTGGCTGCTAGTTTTTGCATAAGAAATATCCCCAGTGCATGACATCCTTCTTAAAGGAGGATTGAGTAGGACATGATACCTACTGTGGAATAAGTCAAAATACACCATTTTTAGATAAATTGTGGATACCGTGTTATTACCTGTTTCAAAACATAAATTGGTGTGGTTGACTTACCCGCCAAGAAATCTACGTGAGCCACCTAGTCTAATGAATTATGTAAATGTACACCTACTACTTTAACTTACGAAACCTTATTAGAAGCCATGCTAGATGTATATAAATTTATTATTTGAGTATTATCAATATTTAGGCTTAAATAATCATTTCTAAACAGGTTAGTTAATTTTAATTTTTTCATTAATATTTCAGATACAATAGCGTCTTTTGACTTGATTCTGACAGAGATATCATATAGGATGTATATCTTTTTAAGCATAGTGGCAGACAATTTACGTAGATTATGAAGAGGAGGGGTCCTAACACCGAGCCATGAGGTACTTCTTAGGAAGCTGAATGTAATCGGGAGGTATCAGCATTTTATTTATTTGATTCTTCTTATCTAAATATAACAAGCTCATGACCATAACGGTCAATTTTAGCAGCAGTGAATCATGTTTAACTTATCAAGTGCCTTTGACAAGTCATTTAACTTGCCGATATATTTTCCTCTCTCCTCAAATGCACAGTATACAAATTCACATATATAATTTAGAATCTTTATTTTTGATCTTCCAGTTTTTTTTTAAATCTTTTTATTTAACGTAAAGTTATATTTAGTAAAATAAGACAGAAGTCTTCGTTTTAAGAATCTTAAAAATTTTTACTAATTATAGGAAGGCAATCATTATAATCCCAACTACCAATTTGGTATTTTATAAAAGCTGCAGAAATGTTTCCGATACAAATTTTATAAAACAACATTAGTCTCAGAAATACTTTAAAAACGTTATTACGACAGCTCTAAATGTAAAATTGGCATCATCTTATAAAATAGTTTAGTCATTGTTGATATTTTGTAAAAGCTATTGCAACCATTACAAAATAATTGTATCAACAATTCTGCAGGCTCTAAGAAAATTCGATACTGCCACTATAAAACAGTTTTATTGTAGCTTCATTTAATTGCGTTATAAAGCATATAATTCACTGTTTGATATTATTGCTATAAAACACCAATAAAATAAAACAATTCCTTAAATGTATTCGAAAAGTCGCATACATATTCTTAACAAATATGAATTATGCCATGTGTTTTTGATGAATTTTCAGTGACCCTTATGTTTATTGAAGGTTTCTAATAATTTCTGAAATTTTATAAAAATCGATTTAAAATTTAAAAATTTTTTTATGAAATTTAATGCCAATTTGTTTTAATCATCATAATTTTATAATTAGCACATCTTAATTGCCATAAATACTAATAAAAATGTGATTTTTAAACCTTTTATGTCTTGTCATATTTACGACCTCGAACGCTGGTCTCATAAAATGGCCTCCTTCTATAAAATACTTTTGTGTTAAATACAAGCATTTTAAGATAATTAAACTGGATTTTTACAAAACATACATAAAATAATATGTCTTAAATGAAAAATATAACAATTTTTTTTATTTTTGTTATAACTTATAAGCAAAGAGAAATAACTGTGAAAATAACCGGAACAAACATTTTGATAAAGACGTTAAATTGCGTATTAAGTTTTCATTTTAGATTGGAAGTAATCTAGGTGTGAATGTAGAAAGTGGTTTAATGACATATTGCATCCTAATTTCTGGTAGCAAGAAAGAAGATTCCCAACAAGGTCTCTATAGTTTTCTGCTCTTTTGTTACCGAGAAAGTGTGTTGCTACCATTTTAAAGGAATTCCAAGCAGCTTTTTCATTACCTTTTAGAATGTTGTCAAATTCAGCATCTTTGAAAAGGTTCTTGATTTGAGGACCCACAAAAATTCCCTCTTTAATTTTCGCATTACTAAGTCTGAGAAATTTTTGTTTTAAATAACTGAAAGCACGTCCTTCTTTGTCCATAGCCTTTACCAAGTTTTTCATAAGCCACAGTTTTATGTGGAGTGATGGCAGTATTAAATTTTGTGAATCAACTAATGGAATGTTAGCAACATTTTTTTCTCCTGGTTCAAAACCCAGTCTTGGCGGCCAAATTTTTCTTTTGTAATGTTCTAATCGCGCTCGACTGTCCCACTCACAAAGAAACAGCAATATTTGGTATACCCTTGGTGCATACCAAGTAAGATAGCTATCACTTTTAAGTCTGCACAAATCTGCCACTTGTACTTCTTATATTCTATAGTTTGTAGCAATACATTCATGTTACTGTAATTTTCCTTCATGTGGACAGCATGGGCGATTGGAATTGATGGCAATTTATTTCCATTGTGGAGTAACACAGCTTTTAGACTAAGTATCGAGGCGTCAATAAAAAGTCTCCAGTCACTAGGATCATGGGGAATGTGTAAAGCACTCATTAAACCGTCAATGTCCTTGCAGGCAACCAAGTCATTTTCCATTTTGAAAAAAGGTATAAGATCTTTTTGACGACTTCGATACATGGAAACTTTAACATTTTCTTGTAGTAAATTCCATTGTTGTAATCGAGATGCCAAAAGCTCCGCTTTTGCCTTGGACAGATCAAGGTCTCTTATAAGATCACTTAATTCGCGTTGATTAATTTTGTGTGGTTCACCACCGGACACTTCGGCAGAAAAATCGGGATCTTGTGATGTTGATGGCTGGACTAAGTCGTCATCTACATTATCATCTGATTCTTGGTCAGAATCAAGGCTGCATTCTTGAGGTGGATTAGGAATAGGTAGCTCATCACTATGGAGAACCGGGCGAATGGCAGATGGTAAATTGGTATTATATTACCATCCTTTTTTTCTTGCTAATACCCTGTCTAATAGGAGGTATCACGCAAAAATAACAATCGGTAACATGATCTGTAGGTTCTCGCCAGATCATGGGCACAGCAAAAGCCATTGAACGTCCTCTTCCACTTAGCCAACTGCAAAGATTGTTCGCACAATTGCTGCAACATATATGAGGTGCCCATTTTTTGTCTTCATCTCCAATTGTACAACCAAAATACAACTGGTGCGCCTTCTTAATTTTGGGAGTAAAATTACGTTTTTGATGCGCAAAAGTCACTTCACCACAAATATAACAAAAGTTGTTAGGTATATTTACACAATCTCGTGACATATTTTCAAAATAGCACTATTTACTTTCGAAAATGAACGCTTATCATGCACAAGGTACAAATACGACTACCTAAGAATGAATATTAGTTTTAGTGACAAATAAAGAGGTAGGTAGTTAGTATGTCTATTTTTCGTAGAATTCTAATTCTACCTGTTATTTTGCCCATAAACTAGCGTTTATAAGGGGTCTACACATGATCCAGCGGCAGGGAGCCAACCTTGTCGGCATGCTTTGAACTCATTCGTAAAAGTGAACTAGTCCGCTGGAATTCCAATTATCTTCAAAGCGTACCGACAATGTCGGGTCCCAGCAGCTGGATCGTCTGTAGACCTCTATACCTGCGTTACACTTTATAACCTGTATTGGGAAAACCAGAGCCAACTTGAACTTTTGCTTTTCATATTGTTATTTAGCATCACGAAGTTACTAAGAATTTGCTATTTTTACTTCCAATACATATAGGCTGTAGAATAGTGAAAATATTTCACTAAGTTACCTTTAGTAGTAGAAAAATATTCTGCAAGACGTTCTGCCTCACTCTGCCTTTGCGTTATCCTTTGCTAGTTTCTTATATCTCTGAAATAAACTATACCTACGTCAATTAAAAAAGCTATTCCTACCAATACAACTTTCACAAGTATACTTATGTAATGCATAAAGTCAGCCCAAAATATCTTATTCTCTAAACGCAGCAACCTTCAAGATATCTACCTCGAAATCTTGGAGACAACAACACCTGATTCATCCGATGACAATATTAATTATTATAACGATTTTTATATTAAATTTATCGTCTCAATTATATTTTTAACTGCCCAAAATGCAGCAGGCAAGCAAGTAGTATTTTTTTATTAAATCGTTTCAGTACAGTTAATTGGCTCATTAAGCTATAAATTACGTCTTTGATTGGGTATATAAATTAATTGTATTTATGTTACTTTAACTACCTTAACTTTTATTTTATTGACTTACCGTTACTTGCTAGTTTAATCGTAATTCCATTTCATGTTATCGCTAAAATTGAGCAAGTATGTTCTACAACGTTCAGTAACCTTAATAGTCCAAGATCCCAGAGCTGCCAGACCTACGTCATTTTAGCAAAGCTAATATTTTGACAACAGTGTAATATCTAATTAAGAACGTATGCGTATTTGCTAGTTTGAAAGCGGGGCACTTTTGTAGAAAACAGGTACAAAAGGTACATACAAATTTTACTCAGTACGTTAAAGTATGATAGCCGGTTTATTTTCCACGTGACACTCTAACGACGTGGTGTAAGCGTCAACCTTCGAATCTTAAGGTCCGAGGTTCGAGCTTGAGCGTTCCCAGCTTTTTTTTTTCAACAAATATTAACTTAAAGTGGCGATTACCAAGAAAGAGACAACCGATAGGGAAATATTTATTATTTTTGGCCACAACTTTTTTTTTAGTACGTATGTTTATTTGAAAAAAAAAACTGAGAACGCTCAGGGATCCAACCTCGGATCTTAAGTTCCGGAGGTTGATGCTTACACCATGTAGTTAGCGTGCCACTTGTAAAATAATCCAGCCATCATACTTTAACGTACTGAGTAAAATTTTTATGTACCTTTTATACCTGTTTTCTGCAAAAGGGCCCCGCTTTCATACCAGCAAATACGCATACGTTCTTAACTAGATATTACACTATTTGTTGTCAAAATATTAGTTTTGCTAAAATGACGTAGGTCTGGCCGCTATGGGATCTAACTATAATAAACGGCTCGATACAACTGAAATTAACCATATGTAAGTAAGGCTATATACAATGCAGTATGCAGTGAAGCTTATTATTAATTTTTATCCCCTCCCCGGAAGATGATCTTACCAAGCAGCCCTTACAGGAACCAGGATTAAATGCCAAGAAAGCATTTGAGAACTGGACTTGTTCCCAGTTTGTTAACTTCAAGGGCTACTGGCCAGAGCTTCGGCAAACGAAGTTCCTTATTTCAGGGCCCTTGCAGAAGTTATAAGGTCTTTTGACTGCAGATGTTTCTTTCAGGAGACATCTCCACACAATCGGGCTCACCACCATCTAACACGAAAACAGGTCGTTGTTAATGCACTAATACACAGAGCAAAGCAAATTTGCGAAATGTATGGATAGTTTTGGAGAAAGAACATCAAAGTAATATATAATGCGAAACAGAAGGTGACACAACATTTTTCCAAATACCCAGATTCAGAAGAACTCGAAATACAAGGAGTTTAAAGCATTACATGTTCCTGCGAACAAATTTATATCGGAGAGACCAAACGACATATAAACACCAGACTCGGAAAACACATTAGCCATACATAGTAGAAGTGAAATTTACAAAATCAGTAGTTGACGAACACTCAGAAGAAACTGGCCATTTGATAAATTCAACAAAACAAAGAAATTAGTCAACACCAAGAATTATTGGCCAAGAAGATGCAGATAAGCCATTATAAATAAATAAACACCAGAATAACTATAATCGTGACACCGGACTGCAATTAACAATACCGTGAAAGTCAACGTTCCGCATGAGCAATGATCTACAACACTCCTCCTGGTAACCTGTATAAATAGAAGAAGAAGACCAAAACAAGATGGTTGAAACATCAAGCACTAAATAACGCCAACGCGGAAGAAAACCCGGAAATCAGCAGCCAGAGTCCCGACTACACGTTTTGTGGGAAAGTGGACAAAGCTTCCATCCACGTCCTAACTTCCTTCCCCGGTCTTATGACCCCGAGGCACAAACACTTCGGTATTGGTTTTCATGTGCTGGAGGAAATAAAGAATGCCCTCGCTGGAAAAATTCTGGCCTTTGGGTTATAACCTGGCCTGAATGTATATATTTCCTGATTTTGCAAGAGCACAATGTGCCACGGCCTGAGTGCAGCGATGTCTTGTCGCAAAACTAAGAAGAAGTAGATGTAGCCCCTTCCATCATTTCCTAGGAGGAACTGGTCATTATATCTTACACTGATACTAAGGGGGTATTCCGTATGTTAAATTTATTCAAAATTGTTATTCCGGCCGTTTTAGACAGAATTATTCAACTTCACAGCCCCCCTCACTGAATTTTTGAAAAGCCACTAGTCATGAAATTTCATACTGATACCAAAGAAATATATAGATACTTCTTAAAACATGTCTTAACATTATTCAAAATTGCTAAAAAATTGAACAGGATTCTGGATTTCTAAAGAAATAACTCGGGTATAGAGGTGTCATGTGATCGAAAAATTTCCCTAAGGATTAACGTCAAGCCAACGATAGTGAATTTACTTGTAATATACATTTACAACTGCTGCTGAAGAGAAGGAGTTGGGAACGTTCTAGGAAGATCTGAACGCATTACTCCACACATTCCAAACATCGTTATGGGTAATTTCAACTCCAAACCCAGTAAACACGACGTGTCATTGATTGATAAATCGTGTTACGTTAGAAATTCGACGGTTTGTTTTTGGTGTATAAAAACACTGTTTTATTTTAACGTTATAAATACGTACTTTTGTGATCAAAATTTGAATAACCAATATTCTCACGTTAAAATAACGTTATTTATATATCATATAGGTACTAATATCATCAACGTTTTTGTAACATGCCTTCTAACCAATTTAGCAACTTAATATAAAACGTCCTATAACGTTTGGAAATTACGTTATTAAAATGTTCCTTTAGATGGTTTCAACAACGTTTTGGGCTATAAACATTTGTACCTAGTTAAGTACTTTAGTTGCACATATAAATGTATGCAGTTTAAAACGTCTTTTAAATATCTCTTGACTATGTTCAGCGCCGAGTCAAACGGTTCTTATTTGACTCATAGAAAAATATTAGTAGGAAATATTATTACCAGGGTATTAATTCACTGTCGCAAACTTTACCTGTATAATACATACGCTGAAATATGTAATTTGACACATTTACACATTTTTATTTTTTATTTTTCTAAACATTTAAATAAATGTTTTGCCGTTGTTTCTGAATCCGTTGGAATTCAAAAGGCAAAAAACGTTATTTACACGTTCAAGCAAACGTGTAATTAATCGACTTTAATGAACCAATGAACGAAGCATTCTGATTTGTAAAGGAAGGATCACGTGATGGTGTGTTGATGATTATTACTTCTCTGCTAGAACTTCGTTACAATAGTTGCAAACGGTCCAACTACGTTTTTGTGCTGTTATTTGTGACTCTCTGTGATTTTCTTATGTTTGCTGTTGTTTTGGGTAAGTACAAGCTGTATGGTCTTAAATTAAAAGTAATAGACATGTCGAGGTACATTTCTAGACAGTGATATGTTACCTAGGGTTTTTAAAACGGATGCCCACTTTACAGCTTATCCTTGACGGACTCAATGACTCAAATTTAATTGGTTATCGTATTGAAAATATCGTTATGCAAAAACTCTCTATTATCATCGCATATGATTGTGTAGATGTCAGTAACATATATGTACTTCTCGTGCATGGTGTACCAGAACACCATGGCTTCTTCGTTACCAAGTTATAAAAGGACTTACCTTTGTCGCTAGATGCAACCTTGAAACTTGTTTACATGTAGGCCACGTTTATGGGGCATTCTGAATTTTCAGACAAGTGTTTTCTACTATCCAAAATTTAATTCAGGGGCGTGTCAAACAGGAGGTGCCGGGGGTAAATATGCCAATAACATTTTAGTATGGTATTTTTTTTCTAGATACTATGTATTAAAATGAAAACGACTACGCGGCAACAGTTTTTCTCAAATTTTGCTGCAATAAAGGTTTTTTTCCGAACCGGATGCAGATTCTAGGATGGCTGGTGATGACGTGGCGCCCTATCGAACGGGGCTTTGCTTAGACCATTTTTCGTTCCCTTCCGTCTCTTCATTTTTTCGAATTTCGTTCGTAATTAAGAATTATATAAATTGGAGTCGTGTAAACGTTGATTTCGGCGTGGCGTGTGTCCGATCTACATAGAATTCTGACAAATTACGCATTTCTTAGATTGAGAATTTTGTTTCAGAGGCAGCGAAGTTGAACTTTCCAGCCAATGAAAAAAAAACGATATACAGGTTGCCTGGGCTATAAAGAAATGGCTAAAGCATTCACACCGCAACTTAATCAAGCCAATAGAATAAATAAATAATTTCTTTTTTATATTATCTATAAATTTTATAAAGTAGAATATTTTATTGTTGTTTTTAACCGATGTTTTTCTAAATAATATATATAATATATTTTATCATTTGTTTATATGTTACTACAGAATATAAATACTTCGTATTTTAGTTTTTTGAATAAATTTAGGTACGAATAAAACTGTATTATCATTAGAATTTATAGAGTCCGAGCGTATTTACACCTGTTCATTTTTCATGCAGCATATTTGAAGCACAATTTTTACAATGCTAAATACATAAATACATATTTTTGTTAGCATGTGAAATGCAAGAAGGTGGTAATAGTCAACTGATTTACTATCTCCTTGCATTTTACATCATCGCAAAAGTGATTTGCTATATTTACCACTGTAAAAATTGTTTAAAAAATACTGTATGAAAAATGCACAAGTGTGAATACGCCCTAATGTTAAAAAAAAAACATTTGAATTTACCAATAAATGTAATAATAATTATTAGGGTACTTCATACGTTAAAGCAACGTTAATAAACACGTTTTTTAAACGAACATTTTTACCTCTTCATTTACATTGAAAACACATGTATATAAAACGCTACACAGTATTGTTTAAATTACAAGATCTTAACACTTATAATATTCGTGTTTTATATGCTAAATCAAACGTTTATGTATTCGTACTTTGCAACGTGTAAAACTGCGACATTTAAAAGTTGATTCTACGTAATGGAGACTCGTATTTTTCTAATGGTGTTTATAATATAAAAAACGTTTTATACACGTATGTGTGTTTGCTGGGAAGTCAGTTTCACAATGGAAGTTGATCATTGTCGAGCTGTTACTAGTAAACTTGGTATCGGAGAATGGAATGAAAGGGAAAAAGACTAATTCAGTTTTGCCTAGACAATTTATACCTACATGATAGATGCATTCCAATGAACTCCACGACGCCTTTACACCTGGCGGTAGGTTTCAAAATCAGATTGGTTATATTATGATACTAATTCGATGTAGATCATCAATAAAGCCCCACAAGACACAAGACTTTACCTGTCGTTGATGTGGGTCCCATCATCAGTTGCGCATGTGCATGTTTTCAGTAAAGCTGACTATGTCAAAGGCAAATACAAAAAACATCTGCCCATTATAACTGATAATACAGCTTTCCAAAATAAATTAGGTGAAATCAATCTACTAAATGACGAAGATCCAAATGTTTTGTGGGATTCTCTAAAGGAGAACATCATACGAGCACCAACCGGAACACAAAGCGAGATACGTAGAAATGTGAAACAAACTCGGATAACTGCTGAAACTCTGACAAAATACAAGCTAGGAAAAATCTGAAGTCTCAAGGTGTCAATACTGTCTTGGAATCTGAAGAATATAATAAACTGACATGAATAATTCAAATTTTTTGTCGAAGAGATAAACATTCTTATCTACAGGAAATGTAATTAACAGCAAGGAAGTTTTCCGAAGAGTAAGGTTGACTATACATATAGTACAGGTTTTATCTTCAGAATAATGTCATATTAAACGAGTTTCGTTCATTTTTGGCAGTATAATAGTATATTCTTCACAAAAAAGTTCTATATTGTGCGGGGGCTTGCTAATTTATGGGGGGGTGGCACTTAAAAAAAAATATGTATTTATTGGAATTGAAAAAGAATCAAATTTTAAGAAGAAAAGGTTCTATGCAATTTTTCACATGAATTGATAGTTTTTAAATTATAACGACTTCAACATTGCAATTTTAGCTTAAAAAAAAGCTAAAATCGCAAAAAAAAAGGTATTTCCAAATGGCTTTCGTCAAGTATCTCGAAAAGTATTACTTTATCAAAAAAAAAATGTTACAGAACAATTACAGAAGGTACAAACTGGGAATTAATTATATTTTTTGTTTATTGATATAGGATAAATAATTTCGGAGATATTTAAGTTTATATTTGGGATCCAAGTGTTCATAAGATAATTGTTTAGAGTGAGAGTTAAATATCTCAGAAACTGTGACACCTACGTCAAAAATGCTAATAAGTAGAATAATAGGCTATTAAGTAAACTTTCAACTGTTTTTTTATTTGTTTTTGTAGCATAAAAAACCGCTGCCCAAGGAATCACTACTTCCACATCCAGATTTTCTATCCAAGTCACACAACGAAAAAATTTTGTATCTGGAAATAATTGTTTATGGAACTTTAATAATATAATATTTGAAATCCTCTACCCCAAAAACCCATAAAACGATATCCCACATCGGTAGTGGGGTGGGGGTGATGACAGGGGGTGGGAGTGGGGGTGGATAAAATAAAAAAATATTTTGAGGTTTCTGGTTCTTGTACACACACTAAATCACATTTTTTTTCATCCTCTTTAATAATGGAGTGGGGGTGGTAATGGGGGTGGCTAATGCCAAAATTTTTTTTGAGACCTTAGCTTCTCTTGTCTATACTAAATATCAATTTTATGAACTCTTACCTGCTTGATTTACCTATTTACTAATATAATCTAGTTCTAAATTTCTTTAAAGTACATATGTATACCAAATTTCAAGTCAATATCTCAAAGGGTTCCAGAGTAAACGTGCGCACAAAAAAGTTACAGACCGACAGACAGAAATTTTTTTTTCGCTCAAACTTGAAATCTCGACGTTTCATGACATTCTAAGCAAATTTGAACAATAAAAATTTAAAAAAAATTTTTTTGTCGTTACTATACTTCCACTGGATGTGGAAGTAAAATAAAGAAATGATGACCGAAGCAATGTGCGTCTTCACATTTTTTTAATAACAACGTCTCCATTTTGTTACTGTAATTAGCCAATAATTAAAAAAAAAAAGGAATTTCAAACACTATTTCTCAATAACATATAGCATGACGTAGATGCTAAAATTTTTTCATTTGTATAGAGCACTTGCTTTAGAAAAAATTAAAGTTTAAACTATAAAGGTATTTTCGATAAAACGTAATTTCTTTTTTCCTATTCCAAATATCTCAATAAATATTAGTTTTAGTGAAAAATGGATAGAGACCAAAAATAAAGCTGATAAACTGATAATGAATTTCGCTTTTTTATTTATTTACATAGATTTAATAGTTTCGGAGATCTGAAAGTTTACCAATGGCATCAGAACGTTTATAAGACGAAAAATTTAGTTTAAATGTTAAATATCTCAGAAATTGTGACACCTACGTCAAGCATGCTAAGAAATTAAATTAAAGACAATTAATTGCGCTTTCAAATTATTTTTTACTCGTTTCTGCAGCATAAGAACTAAAGAAGTTATGACGGAAAAATGTGGGTGTTTATATTTTTTTATACAAAAAGGTCGCCATTTTGTCACTCTAATTAGCCAGTAATTTAAACAAATTATCTCAAATACAGTTTTTTGTTAAAATAATAAGTAGAGAATAAGATAAAACAAAACTATAAAACTTAAAAAAATGATAATAAAAAATCCAACTGCACAAGTCTTTGTTAAGTTACATTTACTTCTCAAATTATCATAATTTACTATGTTGCAGAAAATTTAAATTTTTAAAATATGACTTCAAATTCGTAATCAACGACACCAGAAACCTACATGCATAAATTAAAACGCGAAATCAAGTAATTTGTTACATTTGACCCGTTTCCCTCCGTCATAGCATATGCTATTTTCAATTTTCTAATTTTTACTTCATATTCATAATTAGCGATCCCCAAAACCTATATACATAAATTAAAACGGGAAATTAAGCAATTTGTTACATTTACCCCGTTTCCCTCCGCCATATCGAATCAGCTATTTTCAATTTTTAAATTTTGACTTCAGACTCATAATTAGCGACCCCAAAAACCTATATGCATAAATTGAAACGCGAAATCAAGCAATTTATCACATTTACTCCGTTTCTCACCGCCATATTGGATCCACCATTTTCAATTCTTTAATTTTGACTTCATATTCATAATTAGCGATCCCAAAAACTTATAAGCATAAATTAGGATGAGAAATCAAGCAATTTTTTACATTTTGCCTCATTTACGCCCGCCATATTGAAGCCGCCATTTTGAATTTGTTTATTTTGACTTCAGATTCGTAATCAGCATACTACATTTCAAAAATTAATAATCAATACTTTTCCATATATTAATTCTTTTGATTTAGGAGTGAAAAATCAAATCAAAGGTAAGAGCAAGCGCCGGGACCATATAGAAACTGAAGATGATACATTTTACTACAAGAATCACCCATAAAAAAAATTATCATTCAATATGAAATTATTCCGCATATTTTTTCCTCTAGGTACTGTACTAGTAAAGGACATATACCAAATGAAAATTCATTTCATTAAAAAGCATAAGATAAGTTCTGTAGCACCAATCTTCGATAACCATTTCTGCATGCTCTAGAGATCTCGAGAAGATAAAAATCTTCTCATACGAAAAGTAAGGTATGAACTTGTCCCGCAAGAAAACTTTTCAATGTTTCTTTACCAAACTTGGTCTCTGGGACCTCTTTGAGTTTTTCGTTTGGAATTTCAACTCCAAAAAGTGACATTCAGAATGGCGTACGAATCAAGTGATTGATTCAATTTACTCTGAATAACGTTCGTTATATTGGATCTGTGATTCAGAATAACGTTTTCTGGACAAGGGTCTCAGAGACTGAGTTTTAACGGCAGGAGGGAAAATTCTATATATGTTGGAGCCAAGTCCTTCAACTTAAAACATTGTCAAATATTGATGAAATGTACACTCTGTGGGAAATTTCATGATGGAATTGTGGGAGTAAGTATAATACATTCCTTATACCCTCCATAACCATACCTTATCAGGTACTTTGCTTGAATTTGTGGTAGGCGGCCTATATGGCGTCATATATTCAAGATGGCGGCCACCCCAGACATCACCAGAAGTTCTCGATTATAACTGTTGATAGGCCCACCCTAGCAATATTTTGTGCTGAATATTTTTTGTTCTAAATAAAATTTTAAACAAAAAAAAGTTATAACAGTTTTTGTGGTATAACCTACCGGTTATCAGTTATAGCCAATTAAAAAGTGTATTAACCAATTTCTTATTTTTGGTTTTAAAGGATTTTTAGATTTTTAGGTTGAAAAATAACAACTAGTTAAGAAATTAATATTTATTTCAATATTTTTAATGAATTAATTGTAGTGTAAAGTGTTTTCAGCTTAATACTCTTCATCTGAAAGGTCATCGATATCAAAATGTTGGTCATGATTCTCGCATGTCTTCATCGCCTCCACACATATAAAGCTCAGTGCATAAAATGTTTTGGGATTTACATTTACAGGATACACCACATTTCCCTTTTACATATGAACACCGAATTAATTTTAAAATGGTTTCAGGCGCACAAGGAAGTGTTGGTAGATTAGGGTGCTGCTGGTCAGCAAGATGCCATTCCATAACCTGGTAATGTGCTCTACGAAAAAAAGGAAATAGGAGGCAGATTTTCACTTTGCGTCTTGTGCTTGGAGAACATCAACCAACGAAGCTCCCCAATGTCTGAAATCTTCATCCTTGGTGTATATTATACCTTACGAATAAATTTTTCCATGATAGTTTCAAGTTTCAGCTTCATCCCCGAATTCTTCAATGGATCTAAGTTTCCCAAAAATGTCATATAAACCTTCCAAAACGATTTTCCCTTCTTTGCAAGTGAACCTGTGACTTCATATCCTGACAGAGCATAGCAAATTCCACCAACGTCAATCATTCTTCGATTATTTCCTATCCCAGTGACAAACATGCTTAGACATGTAAAAGATTTTGATATATGAATCGCAGTAGCTCCTTTTCGAGAGGCAAAAAGGCAGGGCAGTATTATTTTAACGTCAGCTTCTTCATGACTACTTTGAAGTTCACTTACGTCATTTCCGAAAGACAATTTGGTTTCAGTCCTCCAGCTTACGATTAGGCTTCTCTCAATATTGCGTGCGTACAACAAAGCTTTTTCTGCAAGATGCGCTGTTAGCTGTCCTTTGTTTTTATATGAGAAAGGAGGGATTTCATTTGTATATTTACATTGTTTGTGGAGTCGGCTATTTTGTACTCAGTGGGTGTTACTAGAGATGCCCTTTTATGTCACATTGCAGATTTAAGAGAATTTTCTAGATATGTGTGAAACACCAAGTGAATTTCATCATATTTTAAAAGAGTTCCCTTGATTTTATAGTTAAACTCCAAAGCTAGATCATTGCATGTTTTAACCTGCACTGACATTTTCAACGACTGCAGCTTTGCCATTCCATCAAGAACAGCATTCAGATGCTCTGTTACATTTGAGTCCACCAAAGGTATAGACAAAGAAGTTTGTACAGTATTATCAATTTTTGCAGGGTGTTGCTCTTCTAAGATCTTCATTAGTTTAGATTTATTTGTAGACAACTTCATTGTTCCATTCAGATTAAATATGGAGAACAGAACTGCCGAGAATTCATAATTACTTAATGATGTTTTTAGTTCAATATCAGTACAGCTTCTCGATATAACTAGCAAGCGTGTGAATAATGATTGGTCGAATTGTACTACAGTGTCAGCTAACTTGTTGCTTTGAGTGTAGCTTTACATTAATCCTTTCTACATTGGATCCCAGAAATTCATACTGTCAGTTTCAATTCGGTTTTTTTTAAACCGCTGTACATTTTTCTAAAATGCTTAATGTATCCCTTTGTATGGTTTCATGAAATACACACTTTGTTGTTGATCACTGCCTTTATATGTTATAAGGTTGGTCGATGTTCTGATAGTGTTATAGATACATTGCACATCTTCATGTTGTCGCTTTCCTCTAGATCGTGTCAAATGGTGGTGTTTTGTTTTTACTTCTTCTGCAATTCCAATCATTGCTTTGGTTTCTGTAGAATGTCTTGCCAGCTCAGGAGAGGTAAAAAAGAATCGTGTTGAAGTGTTTTTCTTCTGTATTATGTTAATTTGAAATGATACGAGTGAGAACAAAATTAAAAACGTTTTTATACAAAACACCTAAATGATAAAAGATATCGATAAATTCCTAAGGACTTCTTTGTAGAGAATTTCTTTGTAAATAATAAAGACTCAGTACAAAATATTGATAAGATGGCTTTATCAAAGAGTTTTAATCGAGAACTTCCGATGTTGTTTGGGGAGGACGCCATCTTGGATATATGACGTCATATAGGCCGTCTGTCACGAAATCAAGCAAAGCACCTGGTAAGGCATGATTATAGAGGGCATAAGGAATGTATTGACGTTGGTCCCACAATTTCATCATCAAATTTTCCACGGGATTTGTTACGCCCCCCGACTAATAAGGATTCACTGGTATTCACAGAAGAATTCACAGAGTATTGAAGTTTAGCGTCAATACTACAAAAAGCTTTTTGAAATTGACTATGCTGAGGCAGAAGATGACTAGAAGTAGACTATGACCACGAACCTTCAATACCCAAATCGGATCACAAGAACTAAAAACTGACAAAGCAGCTGAAGTCGACAATATCACAGCCGACGCGACGTGCTTAAAGTAGTTGATGAAGATACAGTGAGAATCCTGTACAGAACACGCCAGAAAATAAGGGAGGCCAGAATCTGATCCCATGACTCAAAAATCTCAATCATGGCACTGTTGTCTGTATACCTTTGTTTCGTAGACCACCGATAGCTGTTGTCAATGTGGAATGGGACAAACTGTGGCTGTATTATTGGAGATGTAGCAGTTTGATATTTTACCTGACAGACATTAATAAATATGTTAATTGTTATTATTTTCAATAATCTCGCTGCTTTCAGTTTGCAGGACTTTCATTATTTCTCATTCAAAACGGTTAAACAATTTGCTAATTAGCATTTTTCAACATGTTCCATGCCTCTCGGAGATGCTGTAAAATAAGATCTGTTAGCTGCATTACTTAACCTGACAGTTAAAGATGTTTGAAGACTTTTGAGATTATTGTTACATCGATTTCTAATGACTTTTTCACTGAGCTAACAATGAAAGCCTTAATAACGTGTCAAAGATGATTATTGCACATGTACTGTTAGGGACGCTACTTACAGAACAAAAGGATTAATTTTTTCTACTGAGATGAAAGTAAAATACGCCTGTAATAGGATACTTGCAACAATCATCATTAATGTTAGATTTTCTTTATTATTTTTATAATAAAAGTACTCATTAAATTGTTTTAGTGCCTTTGTTTTAGAAGTTCTACTTTCGCCTGATTCTAAGAAACATTTTTTCTCGCTTAGTAAAAACCTCGCTGTAACGTTTGCATGCTGACGTTACAAAGTAGCAGTTGAAGAATAATCCTATATAAAAAAGGTTACATTAAAAATGTTATCACAAATCTAAGTAAAACGTTAAAAATTTTCGGCAGTTATAAAGATTAAAATGGTACGTTTTTTAAATTCAAATTTTGTACAGCATTTATCGATACAAGGTTCCTTCCGACAGATTTGGATTGCAATACCGAGTTCATCTAAAGCTCTTTTTCTCTTACAAATTCAAAACTTTTAACTACAGTAGCTAATAACTCCAATATTACATATCAAGATAAATAGAATGAAATATGTAGGAGGAATGGGGCTATTAGAAATCCCCTTGCATTGTGCCTAAATAAACTTTGCAATTAGTATTTACTCGAGGGATGTCTGACAACTTCAGTTATTGCCATTAATATCACACGTCAATAAAGCAATGCTTCATATTCTTCAATTCAGGCTTCTTCGTAAATACTTCTAAATAAACAGATATATAAACGTGCTCGAAATGGCTATGAAATCTACCCATTATTCTCAGAATATTTTCAAAGTGTTTATGAGCCATACGAACAAATTATAGTAGATTTCAAAATCTGCGATAATAATAAGGTTAGTTATGTCAGAACTAACCAAGAAGAAGTCCTAAATATTCTAATTCATTTGGATGAAAACAAGGGGGCTGGTCCAGATGGAATTCCTTCTTATTTTGTAAAAAGATGCACACAGAGTCTTTGTGAACCACTCACCTTGATATTTAATAAATCACTTACTAAAGGCGAGTTTCCAAACTTGTGGAAAATTGCAAATGTTGTTCCTATTCACAAAAATGCCGACAAAAACTTAATTGTTAACTATAGGCCGATTTGTAAACTAGATATTTTTAGTAAAGTTTTTGAATGCTTTGGTCATAATTACTTATTTAACTCTGTTAATACCTCAATAATTACAGAGCAACATGGTTTTTTCCCTAAGAGATCAATTGAATCGAATTTGGTATTATATTCTGAATATATTTTAAATGCTATGGATTACCAAATCCAGGTCGATTCCGTGTACACCGACTTCAGTAAAGCATTCGATAAAATAAATCACAATATATTAATCAATAAATTGGCTTAAGTTGGCGTGCATGGGGATTTCCTGAGATGGTTCACATCTTATGTGTATAACAGGTCACAAATAGTAACGGTTAAGGGATATAAGTCATCTCCATATGTAGTCACCTCAGAAGTACCCCAGAGCTCGAACCTCGGACCGTTGCTATTTCTGATCTACATAAACGATATCCATACCTGTTTTAAATTTTGCCAATTTTTATTTTACGCATACGACCTGAAAATATATTCCCAAATAAATAATATAGCTACCTGCACCTTATTCCAAGAAGATTTAGACTCTTTTTATAAATATTGCATAAAGAACAAACTATTTTTAAATTGAAAAGTGTCACCATATCTGTTTTACATGCAATTTAAACATATTTAAGTATGACTACAATTTCAACAACATGACGCTAAAACAAATACAGCAAATAAAAGATCTTGGAATAATCTTCGATTCAAAAATGACCTTCTCTCCGCATATAGATTACGTAATATCAAAGAGTAGTAGAATGCTGGGTTTTATAATCAGAATATGCAAAAAATTTAAATCATTAATTGCAATAAAAACAATTTATTTTTCACTCGTACACAGTAAGTTAAATTTTGCTTCAACAATCTGGAATCCAAAATATTTACTTTACAAATCTCGGTTAGAATCTGTGCAAAATAGATTCGTGAGATATTTGAATTTTAAGGCGACCGGAGAATACGACTTCCAGAGCAGCATTGCTTTGTTAAGGCGTAATCATCATATTGCATCACTAGAAAACAGAAGGTCACTTGCTGACGTATTATTTTTGTACAAATTGATCAATGCTTATTAATTGATTCCCCTGACTTATTAGCTATGGTAAACTTTCATGTTCCCCCTCGTAATCTAAGAAATAATATTATGTTTCATGAATATTATTATAGTCAAAATTCTCCTTTAAATAGAATGTTTAGGACTTACAATTCAAATTTTTCTGATTTTTTATCATTAAGAAATTTTAAAACTGCTATAAAAAATACTATTTTAACCTAAATGTTTTTTCTTTCTCTGTGATTACTCTGTGGTGTATTGTATACTCTAATTTTAGTTTATAGTTTAGTTTAGTAGTTAAATTAGATCTAGTGAACATTTTTTTGGGCTGTTTAGCCTGTATGTGTCTCTTTCTCTGTAATAAATAAATAAATAAATAAATATAATCTTGTTTGCTACCAGAGTTTATTTCATATAATCCACGAGCAATAAAGACTAGATACCTATCTCCAATAATACAGCTCACAGTTCGTGTTATTCCACATTATTAAAAGCTTCTTAAGAAGAAGAGGACTAAACAAAGGTATCTATACTTTCTGTATATTGCTCTAATCTGGGCACGCTAATATACTAGTTAGGTAAATACTTTAAAACACTTATTGCAGAATCACTCAAAACAACTACATTCTGACTAATACTGACGAAGTATTGAATTACATGAAAGGAAGCCTAACATTTTAAGGCAAAAAAATATATTGAAAATACTTAAATCATTTATTGAAATTCAGTCATTTACAATTATTGAACCTTACATTCTATGTCAACTCTAGGAAAGTTATACAAGTTTTTTCGAACTCGTTAGTTCTCATCAGTAGAGTATAGAAACATTCATTCCTTATTTATAAGCGTATTCTTGATTTATTTTTACAATTAATTATGTTTTATTTATTTGCTTTCTTTATGATTAGAGAATATTATTTAGGTATTAATCAAATCACAACATGCACACTGTGTTAATTATTATGAAATTACCTACTTTCTGTATATTGTTGCCCTAACCTGGGCACGCATATATATTAGTTAGGTAAATACTTTAAAACAATCATTATTGCAGAACCAGTCAAAACAACTACTCTTCTAGCTAATACTGATGAGAACTAACGAGTTCGAAAAAACTTGTACAACATTTTTAGAGTTGAAATAGAATGTAAGGTTCAATAATAATTGTTGTGAATGACTGAATTTCAATAAATGATTTAAGTATTTTCAATATGCAGGGTGTAATCATTTTCATGTCATTAAAAAAAACTGGTGGTGGGCAACGACTAAACGAACAAAAAAATCTTATATAACATGGAGTCTAAAACCCATAGTTTTAGAAAAAAAATAAACAAAAATTTCGGAAATTTTCAGTAAAATTGTTTGAGAACTGCTGGAATGTTGGGATAGGCTTTTATTTTCGCATGTCGGCGCGTCTGACCATCAAATACGCTAATACGGCTTTTTCAAAGTATCGCCCTCCTTTGTTAGAGACCTCGCGTCGGCCGAGGATACAAGTTGATAATCACACTTTTTAAAAATAGGTAAGGTAAAGGGATCTACACACGATCCAGCGGCAGAGAGCAGACCAACCGACCTTCTCGGTATACTTTGAAGATTGCCATGCGAACTCGTAAAAGTGAGCTGGTCTACTGGATTGACCTGGTCTGCTCGATTGTCGGTACGCTTTGAGGACCTGGAATTCCAGCAGACCAATTCACTTTTATGAGAGTTGTTATGGCAATTTTCAAAGTGTACCGAGAAGGACGGTTGGCTGGTTGGCTGGGTCCTCTGTAGACCCCTTGAGGTCTTTAGCGTTGCGGTAAAAGTGAAAGACGTCGGCGTTTTCTGAGTCCTTAGTAGATCTGAATAAAACCATACTCCCTCTTGTGCAATATTTTAGTTTCTGTGGACACTTTGTTAAGTACACACGTCGAACCCGTTCGTTGTTTTCGTTCTTTTTGAATTTTAGGTCACGTATTTACAGTTAAGATTTATTTTATTAACTTACCGTTTAAGTCGTTAAGTTCTTGATTACATACAGACACAGTTCTTTTTGTGTTACTTTTTGGATTTTGTGTTACTTTTTATTTTCTTTATTGATAACGTTAGTTGATAGTTTAGTGTGGTATTTTAAAACGCGGATTTTGAACGCTATGGGAGATTACACTTACCCAGAGCTCGCGGATATGCACTTGATGTATGAGAATGTCGTGGAAATGCAGCAGCTGCGGAACAGCTTTATCGTTTAAGATTCCCTAATCGACGTCATCTTTGTGCACGTACATTTGTAAGGATTGCTCAGCGTCTTCGGGAAACAGGTCGTCTCGATGGACATGGAGGAGAAAGAGGTCCACAACGCGAAGACAGCGAATTGAAGCGGAGGTTCAAGTTTTGGAACTCGTAGAAGAGGATCCAACTTTAAGCACCTGTGATATCGCGAACCGTGTGGGAGTATACCATTTTATGGTGTGGAGGACTTTAAGAGATATGAGCTTACACCTCTATCACTATCAACGTGTGCAAGCTCTAGAACCTTAAGATTATGCAGGGCGAATGGAATTTTGTAGGTGGATTTTGAGAAAACACCCGGCAAATGAGGATTTTTAAACTTTCTCTGTTTCTCCGTTGACTCGTGTTTTACCAAGAGTGGAGTGTTTAATTTTAAAAATATGCACTATTGGGCAGACGAAAACCCACATGTAATAAGAAGGGCGCATTTTCAACGACGGTTCAGCGTTAATTTGTGGGCAGGAATTTGCGGTAATGAAATAATTGGACCTATAGAATTACCTGCCAGATTAAATGGTGATGTATACTTAAACTTTTTACAACAAACATTGCCAAATTTGCCAAATTTGTTGGAAGATGTACCTTTGGCAAGGTAGAAGAATGTAGTATATGCATGATGGCGCGCCAGTTCATTTTAGTCCGGGTGTTCGAAATATTTTAAACACGGAGTTTCCTCAACGATGGATTGGGCATGGCGGACCAGTACCATGGCCTGCTTCCGACTTAAATCCGATGGATTTTTATTTTTGGGGCCATCTTAAATCTCTGGTTTACCGTAATCCAATTGACACTTTGGAACAATTGCAGCAACGTATTTTAATGTGCATAGAAACCATAAAAAAATGATCTTAATTTACCAAATGTGTTGAACGGAGTGCGCATGTCCTTAGTTCGACGTGCCGAAAAGTGTATTGATGCAGACGGAGGCCATTTCGAACAATTTATGTAAATCAAAAATAATTTATTGGTAAATTCTAGATTTATTGAATATTCTAGTTTTCGATACCTGATTGGCAATTCGTTAAATAAAGCAGATTTTTTCTTATAAAATACACATAATTATTTTCTGTTATCGTATCTCAGACGTCTAACTCTTTATTTCCCAATGTCATGAAATAATTACTCGTTTTTTAAGCTTAACTCAGAACACTCACTTAGGTTACAAATGTTAATAAACCACATTTAAATCTGATAAATTATAAACAACAATAAAAGCTCCAATATTTTGTTCTAAATTAAAAAAACACACATGTAAACAAATGCTGTGTTTAAACCCCTTCTACGCCTATAAATTGCTTGCAGTTCTGCAAAAAGAGATAACGAATTATTTACATTTTTATAATTGGTTCGGTTGAGGCGCTCATCAAAGGTACCGCCATTCTTTGCTTTGAACCGCCGGCCGGCGACAAGTCGGTCGGTAATCTTTGCACTTTTTTATGACAATTTAAAAGTTGTAGAATTATACCTAGTACACGTCCATTGACCCACAAAGGCAGTGGTTCTCAAATGTTTCCTACCCTAATATTTAAATTGTTGACCTAGGTCAGTTTTTTTCCAAAGTGCCCCTGGGGGAAAAAGTCAAAGGTTTTTTGTTTGTCTAATCGGTCCCCATTACCAGTTTTTTTAATGACATGAGACTGATTACACCCTGTATTTTTTTTGCCTTAAAATGCGCAATTATGAGCGTTTTATAGTATTTACCTAATTAGGATATTAGCGTGCCCAGATTAGGGCAACAATATACAGAAAGCAGGTAATTTCATAATAAATAAAAAAGTGTGCATGTTGTGATTTGCTTAATAACTAAATAATATTCTCTATTCGATTTCTTTGTCAAAATAAATTATTTAAGTATTTTTGTTAATTTAATTATTTTTCAATAAATTTTCCAAACAGTAAACTGTCAGTTTCTATGGCATAAGCATAAAGATGCCAAATGTTATTATGATTTGACAGCCTATTGCCTCATTAAATTTAGTTATACCATATTGTAAAAGCAATGTGGAAAGAATTTCTGTTCAGTACGAGTGATATAGTTTGAAATTCAAGTATTTTGCTTAAACGTCTTATGGCATGTCGAAAGACATTAAATGCCCAGAGCGTCGGCCAGTTGAGTAAAAAGTTATTTTATATAACAACCGACCATAGATCAACCGACAAGGAAAATATTAAGAAACGAGTCCGGTGCGAAATCATTCAAATGTGGTACTTTTCATCACCAAAAGTGAAAAAGTCGTCATAGAATAACGAGTAAGTTGGTCAGGAGATAGCTGACTACGAATGACTATTTGATTAACATTTTGCTCGAATACTGTTCATTACAAGGTGGCACTGAGATTAAATACACACAGTATTATTTTTACTTTTATTGTTCAAATAGATGTTCGCAACGCTCGACCGCAACTTTCACTTTTTTAACTTACACTGTTCATTTTATATGTTACGTTACATTTATGTTTTGTGTTCCATATTATTAAACAAAATTCTTTGCTCAAACTTAAAATTTCGACGTGTCATGACATTCTAAGCCTATTTGAACAATTCCAATTTTCAAAAAAAAAAAAAATTGCGTTACTACACTTAAACTGGATGTGGAAGTAAAAGATTTGAAATCATTTGGAAAAGCCATACGAGGAAATTTTCAAGAGAATTACAAAATGAAGATTTGCTTTACTTGTTTCTAATTTCATCAGGTACCTCAATTCATTAATTAGGAAATTATCGAGTAAAACAAAACAAAGATTTAGTCCTCTTGTTTTGGAATTGATGGTTCCCGGTACTTAACGAATAAGAAAGAGATAACCTCCATTAGTCTCACACCTAAGATGTGTTGAGAATGTAAAATTAGGTTACCTGAAAGGGATCATCAAATTAAATAGAATCAAATATAAACGTCAACAGCAATTATTCAATAATTTAAGCTACAATAGAAATATTAAAAATAAAAGAAATAAGTACATACAAAACTCTCTATGTTCAAATACACGGCTCAGTGTCGCTCTTAGGATCTCAGCGAGCAGCGTTTTGGGCCTATCTGCGGTCCTTGAGATACTTTCATGCCCAGACCACTCTTTTGGTGTCCGGGTGGACATTGCCCGTCCTCATTTACTTTAACCAGAGTAACTTCCTTTGACCTTTCCTATACTATTGTAAGTAGTCTTTTGGAATAAACTATCTATCTCTCTACTTTTACTTCCACATCCAGTGGAAGTATAGTAACGACAAAAAAATTTAAAAAAATTTTTTTTGTTCAAATAGGTTTAGAATGTCACGAAACGTCGAGATTTTAAGTTTGAGAGAAAAAAAAATTCTGTCTGTCGGTCTGTCTGTCTGTCTGTCGGTCTGTCTGTGTGTCGGTCTGTCTGTCGGTCTGTCTGTCTGTAACTTTTTTTGTGCGCACGTTTACTCTGGAACCGTTTGATATATTGACTTGAAATTTGGTACACGTATGTACTTTAACGAGATCTAGAACTAGATTATATTTTCATCTTGTTCCGTCGAAGGGTTGGGGGGTAAATTTGGGGAAAATAGGTAAATCAAGCAGGTAAGAGTCCATAAAATTGGTATTTAGTATATACAAGAGAAGCTGAGGTCTCAAAAAAAATTTTGGCATTAGCCACCCCCATTACCACCCCCACCCCATTATTAAAGGGGATGAAAAAAAATTGTGAATTAGGGTGTGTACAAGAACCAGAAACCTCAAAATGTTTTTTACTTCATTCACCCCCACTACCACCCCCTATCACCACCCCCACCCCGCTACCGATGTGGGGTATCATTTTATGGGTTTTTGGGGTAGAGGATTTCAAATATTATATTATTAATGTTCCATAAACAATTATTTCCACATACAAAATTTTTTCGTTGTGAGTGACTTAGATAAAAAATCTGGATGTGGAAGTAGTGATTCCTTGGGCAGCGGTTTTTTGTTTAAGTTCCTGAGATCAGAGACACCTCAGCACTTTGTAAATGCTAAACGTATGTTTATGAAAAAATATAGTAGTATTATTGATCCAAAATAGTAATTTCTAGTGATTCAACTAAATCTAAAAATTATGCTCTTTACTTCGCTAGTTGATTGCAGTTTCTATATAATTGTTGAATATTCCATATAGGATGCTCTTAGCAGTTTTTAAAAATATAGTCAAGTTTTTAGGTATTGCGATTAAATATAAAGAGAGTATATTGACAGTTTATTATCTGATTAAATGACAATAAAAAAAAACAAAATATAGGTATGTTCAGGGGCTGGGGGGCAGGGAGGCAAAGTCCCACCGGGCTTCAGATGATCTCGGGCCCTTTAAAGCCTACCGGGCCCGGGCTCGAGTCTGGGGGACCGGAATGTTTTTTTCGGATTTCACATATTTCGGACAAATAAAAGTTTTTCTTGGATTCTCCCCCCCGCTCTTCAAAAATTTTTAAAAAGTAATAGCAAGTGGGAGGGGGGCGCAAAATTTAAAACCGGCACCGGCCGGGCCTCCGACACCTGAAGTCCCACCGGGCCTTTCACTTGCCAATCCGTCCGTGGGTATGTTAATGCATAGACTAATCCAAAACTGCTGAGAAGTCTTCACTGTAAAGAGTTCCCGTTCACGCTTCGACCAATCACATTACGAATAAAAACGGAGATCCAGTCTCACACCTTTACTTTCTAAGGTTGCGAGATTAGAAATAGAAATTAAATATTGTACTAGTACCGCCATCTAGTAACGACACATTAGAAACATCGGCCTAACTATGTATTTCAATGAATTTTTCAAGAATACAATATTTAATGTTTATTGATATATACTTATCTATTTAATCCTCATTTTTAATTTAAAAAGTTTGTTAATTAAATTAAGGTTTGCTCGATTAAGCAAAGTACAACGAATTATAATGTATAGTGTGCATAGTTTTGATTTTGATTTTGCATGTGAGCACATTTTTAGTTTATTTGTTTCTAGAGCAAGTGTGTAACTTGTACACATGTAAACAATTGATTTACTTTCTTGGTAAGCATCCCCATTTAATTTTAGTTGCCGTTATGATAATTATTTTGTAACTACTTTATTATAAACCATTGAAAGTTGTGTTCTACTTGTCCCTAGCCTATATATTCCAGACTCTGGAATTGATGTGATGTGTTTATGTTATGTTTATATTATTATATTACTACATATATAATACAATACTAGAATTTACAAGTTACGTTAACAATAAGCGATAAGCTGGAGACAAAATTTATATATAAAATTTAAAGCAAATGGTGCTTACCATTTGCTTAAAATATTTATCGAAACAAAACAAGCGTAATAAATCTGTCGATGCGCCGATAGAGAAAATTACAGCGAAAATGTTTTACTCAAATAACAATCCCATTAAATTCGCCCATTTATTATCACGTGTGCGGAAACAACTAATCAAAACAATATGACACTGATAGTGTTCCTAGGGCTATTTTCACTTATGTCATCCAGTTTGACAGTTCAATAATTTATTTTTTGACAACGTCACAACTACGATTTGGCACTACAAATAACGACTTGATGAATATAATAATTAGACCAAGCAACGAATGATTATAGAGGCAAATTTTAGGGACAGAAAATTTGACTTCGGAACTTTGTTTGGACTAGTCTGGAGATGAACATATCAAAAGTCCCCACACCTAGGTGGTGAGCGGGGGGGGGGGGGGGCGCGGGGGAGCGCGGGGGAGGGGAGCACTTTAAAGGTCCCATTTTTTGGTTTTTCGCTTATATCTCGGAAACTATGCGTCGTATGGAAAAAGGTAATCTATGCAAAATTAAATATAATTAAATTTCCTACAAGAATATCTATATTCATTTTCTTCCTGTGTGTTATAGTTTGCGAGATATTTGCCAGCCAAAATAGATAATTAAAAAAAGTATTAGGTACCTTGAATATTTCTATCAAAGCGGTTTACCGTGGTCTGCTAATAAATTACAGTCACAAAATAATATTTATTTTACAACACTCGACGTATTTACTAACGTAATATTTTGCCGAAATCCATGTATTTCCTTAAATGTACAGTGCGACTCACTTAAAATGAAGACGCCCTTATAACTTTTTATTTTGTTTCCGATTTGAATCAAATTTTACTCAAGTATAGAACAAATTAGGATCTACTTAAGACCAGAAAAACATTCGCCTGCTATAAAGGCAAAGCCACCTGTGGTACCAAAATATGCTGAAAAATATTAAAAATCATATTAATTGGTCTTCGAATTCCACGTATCCACCACAAATTGAAGAAACTGAGGACCCACTTTGCCAGATGAGCTTATGTATAAAAAATCCCCCATCCATAACCAAATCAAATTTTGGTGTATTTACGGTTGTGGCGCCGATCCGATGCATTTTTTAGAATTTTTAACATTCAAAATGTTTTTATTTTTTCAGCATATTTTGGTACCACAGAAGGCTATGCCTTTGTAGCAGGCGAATGTTTTTCTGGTTATAAGTAGATCCTAATTTGTTCTATACTTCAGTAAAATTTGATTCAAATCGGAAACAAAATAAAAAAGTTATAAGGGCGTCTTCATTTTAAGTGAGCCACACTGTATATTTAAGGAAATGCATAGATTTCGACAAAATATTACGTTAGTAAATACGTCGAGTGTTGTAAAATAAAGATTGTTTTGTGACTGTGATTTATTAACAGACCACGGTAAACCGCTTTGATAGAAATATTCAAGGTACCTAACACTTTTTTTTAAATTATCTATTTTGGCTGGCGAATATCTCGTAAACTATAGCACATAGGAAGAAAATGAATATAAACATTCTTGTAGGAAATTTAATTATATTTAATTTCGCATAGATTACCTTTTTCCATACGAGATATAAGCGAAAAAACAAAAAATGGGACCTTTAAAGTGCCCCCCTCTCCCACCCGCTCACCACCTAGGAGTGGGGACTTTTGATATGTTCATCTCCAGACTAGTCCAAACAAAGTTCCGAAGTCAATTTTCTGTCCCTAAAATTTCCATCTACACCTTTTTTTGAGCATTCGTTGCCTGACCTAAATAGAGGAAAACACGTCATATAATTAAAATTAAAAGTAAAAATTACATCTGGAATACATTCATGGACTTTTGCGGCACTAGAAATTATGAATTAGATAAAAATTAATAAAATAAATTGCAAAGAATTTTCTATCCGAATGCCCCTCGAACGTTGATAAATAGCTCATAATTCTATCACAACTTCCTCAAGCACGTTGCCTACGGCGTCTAGATATTACCAAGCAACGTGCTTTCGGAAACTGTGATAAAATTATTTCATATTATCAACGTCCTTGGGACAGCTGAATTTTTTTTTGTGTTGGTACTACCAAAAGTTGATCTAGGCTAGTTTATCACTAGTGATTATATTTGATTAGTGCAATGTTGTCTAAAGTGACCATTCGTCCCCCGTTAAATATAATGTGGTTTTTTCGCCCCCCCCCCCCCTCGCTGATCAAATATTAAATCTGGAATTTTTTTCCATTATATCATTAGCAAGATTCAAATATGGTCACTTTAATGTTGTCAAAAAACGAGCTTTCACGTTAATGAGTGAAATAATTAAAGAACTTATTTTTTTCACTCCCTGAAAACACTCCTTTTACGGTTTTTGAATTGAACAGTATTTCGAGTTACTGGTCCCACTGCATTACCTCGTATAAAAATCCAATATGCAGTTCAAATGCGTTGAACGTCTAAAATCGTCGGCTTTTTCCAGCGTACCGCCTCAATTGAAGCGTGGTATATATTTACATCATTATATCGAAAATTTGCAGATTGCTGGTAAGCATAGCGATGGGTGAAGAAGATAAGTGATTGTAACGCAGGATGAGAGCGTAGTAAAATCTCGAGTTTTCCCTCTAAAACCGTTTCCACATATAAATTCAACAAGTCCGAGAGGAGCCCATCCGAGTCCGACATCCGGTGTGCGGGCAGGGTCCGCTGCAGCAGGAGTGCAATATGATGGAGCTGCCACGATAAGACGTTCGGTGCACCAGCGACCGACCGCACCAACGTGCAGGTGCACTCACCTGTCGGATCGAGGCAGCGCTCGCTGCTTCACATATGCATTCCCCGCCAGAAGTTTTTTTGGACCACAGTTGCAAAGGACGCGGACGCACCTCAGTCGAATGGTGGCCTCTTACATGCTCGGTCTGCATACAACGTGCCCCAACCATGTACCACATGGCTCTCTGCGCGTAAAAACTGACGTGTGTTCACCGAATCTAACACCCAAGACTTCTTCGTCTATCCTCTAGACCTGCACCGGTGATGTAACGCTGCTACGTACGGCTGCCGTGCGTAATTTCTAGTGACCCCCAGTGACGTACCTCCTGCTGCATTTTTATTGTGTTGTTGTTTTCGGTAAGTTGCAATTCTCTGAACCTTATTGCTTATCTCCACCAGACAACGAACATGCTGCGGTTGCTTTTTTCATAACAAACACCGGCCCTACTCGGACGGATACCATTTCTTTATGGGATTATAATTGCACTCGGACTGTGTTTTTTCTTGTTTTTCTTGTTCGGCTGCTCGATTCGTGTCTGTCTATGCTAGATACTCTACAGAGCGTTCCGAAGAAATGGCACAGGGTACCCATTGACCTGGAAAAGTCAAGGCATTTTAAAGAAATAATTAGGAAATTTTCTCACAAAACTTGAAAAAATTTGCAATCTGTGTTGGTTCATTGCTATTTGTGCAACAAGTTAAAAAAGTGATTTTTTTTCCATATTAAGCGTAGGGTTTTTGATCGAGGCAATAGCCAAGGTAAAATATACGCTAGGTATATATAGAAGAAACAGTTTTCCTACGTATTGCATACGTGATTTTTTGTTGAGAAAGATGATTAAACAAATATTTTTAATTTTTATATTTGACATTTTATACACGGTATTCCATAATTCTCTCGCTATTTCTGTGAATGATAGTAAATCCAAAAATAAAGGTACTCTTATATAAAATTATTTCCCAAAATGGATAGTAAGGGAGCAATCCCTCTTTAAAAGGAGATAATAAATATCAATTCTCCTGCAATATCTTCTAACCGCCTTAAAATATAAAATTCGTGTTTTAAATTTAGATATAGTCCACTTGGACTCCAGTTTACATAGTGTCAGTATCCCTTTCTTCTGCTTAAGGGATAGTTTTGGGAGGTGGCTGTCAGTATTTTACTAACTTTTTTATTTTTATATATTTCTAAAAATTCTTTAAAAAAAATAATTTTCAGGCCATTAGAAATAAAAAGGTATTCTTATTGCATTTCGATAAACTGAGCGGTTCTCAACTAGGTAATTTATGTTTACAAGTCAATGTGCATTTACTTCATTTTATTAAAAAAATCTTTTTACTTTGAAATATTAAATATATAAAATAATTAAATTAAATATAGTCAACATAGTTATCAGTTATAAAAATTGTTCTAAATATCTTCCCATTTTCCTAATGACTGTGCTTTTTTAATTCCTGTATCATTATGTATCATCGAAAACTCGCGATCGATTTTTTTCTTTCAACTGTTCAAGGGTGTCAATTTAAGTATTATAAACTATTGATTTTAAATAACTCCACACAGTGAAATCAAAAGGAGTAAGGTCAGGTGACCGAGCAGGCCGCTTAATCTGTGCATCTATACCCCACCCCAACTATCTATCTATTAGGATAGTAGTTGTTGAACCATTTTCTACATATTCCCCTTTACATATTTTCCCTTTTTTCAAAAAATCACAGCACATATCCCAATTTTTCGTAGAAAAAATATAATATCCAACAAACTGATTGCCGAGAGTTGCTGCCCATACATTTATTTTTGACAATATGTTTGTACTTTTGCATTGGGATTTTCCACAGCCCAGAAATGCATATTCCGAGAATGAATCGTGCCTTATCGTGTATTGTACATTCGTTCAAGCAAAAATTCACAAAAAGCAGATCTTATTGGCATGTCTTCAGATAATAATTCCTGAATTTTTCGATAATGGAACGGGTGCAACTTTTGATCATGTAGTAGGTACTCTTAAAGTTCTTTGGTGAGATATATTCATTCCTAAACCTAATCTTCTAGTACTTATCGAAGGATCTTCCATCACGGTATCTAATATTTCTTCTTCAACTTCAACAGATTTTGCGCTTCTTGGACGGCCAGCAACTGTTTTTCACTTAGAGACTTCCTGTTCCTCTACGTAGCGCGTCGTCTGTGTATTTAAAAAAGTATTGACATTAGGAATGCTTCTATTTGGAAATTTGATCTCTCGTGTCACACTGCTTAAGCATTACAAAACATTGTTCCAATGGCCAAATTACCTCTGCTAAAGAGAACGTGTAGTCGACCATGATTAGATACAACAATTATAATGAATCATTGCAAAAAAGCAACAAACAAGGCCTAATATTTGACAGAGCGAAAACTGAGGTAAAAATACGACGTATATGGAACAAACACTTTTCCTAGATGTTATACACATGATTTTTTCTACCGGTGTTTGAAAAGGTGATTGATATTTTTAATTTTCGTATTTGACATTTTTATACATAGATATTGGTGTTTTTGTACACTTACAAGGCATTTGTATAAGTCAGTAACAGGTAAAATATAAATATAAAAACAGTTTAAATAACACTTAACGTATATAAATAAATAAAAGGTATTTACCCAAGTCGCCTTATAAATTAAAAAAAAAACGTAGGGCAATTAAAAGTTGCAAGTGTCAAAAACAATTATAAATTTCACAAATAAATAGCAACTAATACATAAGTGTTCAAAGTCTTATTTATATTTGAAATTAAAATATTCATCATACGAATGAAAAGCATTATTTTTTAAAAAGTCTTTGACTTTTGTTTTAAATTGTTTCGGTGGTAATTAATAACTTATAATTGGAAGGAAATCGTAGAATTTAACTGAAATATAATTGACTTTTTTGGCACTCGGTTAGTTTACATGGTCTTGGTAGTAAATTGGTATAATTTCTTGTTTCATAATAGTGTTTGTCACAGTACTTGTTAAACTTTGAGCTATTATTTTTGACATACAGAAGACATTCTAAGATGAGTAATCAAGGAAAAGACAGCCTCTAGAGTTTACATTAGATCTAATTCGTACTGTTTTTCTTTGTAAACTAAAGGTTCTAGACCAACATGCTGAATATCCCCAGACTAACAACTATATGTCATAATAGATTGATAGTGAGCATAATATGCAATTTTTAATACTGATGGACGGAACAGATTCACTAAGTAAACGTAGGAGATATATATTGCTGCTTAGCTTATTTGTCTCTTTTGAGTCATGTTTGTCCCATTATTTGAAATTTCCTTCAATGAAAAAATCATTCTTTAAGATTTGTTTACATTTAAGTTTAAAACGTTACCGAGAACGTTACTCTGGAACCAAAGTTCAATACCGAGTTGGCTATTTGACTTGCATTAATACGATTTTGAAAAAAAAATGTCACATGGAGGTATCATCAGCAAAAAATATGAAATCAGTTATATCTACGTCTGTGGCAAGATCATTGGTGTATATTAAAAAGGGTAAAGGTCCTAGAACCGATGTTTGAAGGAATATTTATAATTCTTTCTTCCGAAAATGTATTATTTGATTTAACTATCTGTGTCCAATTCTATAAATGAGACGTTATTAAATTTAGCCTGTTTTTGTTGGTATTTGTTAGTTACTTTGCATTTGGTGTTTAAACTTGTTTTTGGTGCTTATAATAAACACAAACATTTTTTTATAGCATTGATTATTTACTGTCCAAACTATGTCGAAAACAATAATTATTTTAATCGACAATAAAGCACATGGGTGGGTATGTGTCAAATTTCATGCTTAAAAACATCCCTCTTACTTACTTACGCAATTTCAGAGATACGGGTACCCTTTAGACCATCTACCAAGCCCGTTTTCACTCCTTCAAAAAGTGAAAATCGAAATTTCGCTTTACACGTATCTAATAGATTTCAGGATTATTTCTGCCAAATTTCAAGCTTCTAGGACTAACCTTTTCCGAAAAGCTTAAAAACCTCCCCCTCTCCGTTCACCCTCCACCGTCGAATACGTGTCTTATTTCCTCAGAAGAGTCCATCGCTCGAATAATCACATTTCTGACTTACACGATTTCAAATACGGGTGCGTTTTGAACCATCTTACCACCCCCGTTTTCACTCTTTCAAAAAGTAAAAATCGAAATTTCGTCTTACACGTATCTAGTAGAGTTCAACAAAAAATATTTCTGTCAAATTTCACGCATCCTGATGTAACCGTTTCCGAAAAAACCTAAAATTTCAACCCCCCTTTTCACCCATGGAATACTGACCTGTTTCATGGGTAGCTACTTTGTGTATTTTTTTCACTTATGGCTTATTGCATAAGAAACAGGATTTTTTTTCTGTTTGCTCTTAATACTTAACAGTAAATTTATTCTTAAAAGTTTCAACGCATCTGAAATACCTGCATATTTATTTTTAAAACGTTCTAATTTGTTATTAAGAACTGCATTACCGTAACATGTCGAATGGAAGCTCCTTATATCAGAACCCCTGAAGAAACAAGCATGGCAGATCCTGCAACTAAGCAGAAACATGCCAGAATCGTAGCAACTCTTTTGACTTGATACGGTTTCTTCAGAAAACATCTGCATATTATTGGAATGGTTGATAACCCCGACTGCAGCTTTTGCGGAATGGGAAAGAAACTGCCATCCACATCCTAACTTCCTGCCCTAGTCTTATGAACTTGAGGCACAGACACTTCGGCATTGATTTTCCGGTACTGGAGGAAATGAGGGATGCCCCCATAGTAAGGATTTTAGCCTTTGAGTTAGAATCTCACCTAAATGGGGAAATTTTCTAAATTTGCAGCGGAAGCACAATGGGCTTCAGCAAACTATAGTTTGAGTGCGGTGATCTTTCCTCACCTCGCTAAGAGAAGAAGAATCATGTCAAATGCCATATTGTACTATTTGTGTACTATATGAAATTTTGAAAATTTTAAAACGAAAAATGTTGCGCACCTGTTTATATGAACTTTTCTGCATAAAATTATCTAAGGAATAACACCCTGTTGATGTACGTAAAATACACCCTGCATTTATAATTAATTAATTACTATGCAACATTTTCACCTTGGAACTAGTTACCTATTGGTAATTGCATCTAATTAAATAAATAGTATTTACGATAAAATTATTCACACTCACGGCCAAATTTTATCAAATTTTCTCGGGCCATTAGCCAGCTAGACTAAATAAAGAGTTACTGCATTTGCCATCCATGATATTTAGCATAGTCATTTTAGTCTAGACGAATTAATTGTGTCACCGGAAATTTCCTACAATTTTTTTTCAATCACCGATTAGTTTGATTAAATGTGGTTAATGCGCAACCAGAAGCTCAAAGTGCCCGACATTGTATGCAAAAAATACCAAACAACATATAACAATGCAAATTACTTGAATGGCAAACTGAACATGTAAATATTTGTATTAGCTTAATATTGTAATCAATTTTTTGCTATTTGTCGTTTGTTCAGTGGAATGTTATTAATAAAATATACAAGGTTACGTAAAAGTTCTGCATAAATTTTATATTTTCTTACTCCGTTATTTTTTAATAAATCGCACATATTACATACATAATTTGTTTTCCTAAGAGCGTGTGGAAAATGGCTTTTCCACACTTATTTTGTATGAGAAAAGTCGCCATTTCCCGAGCAAGTAGAGGAAATATTCTTCAAATGGTGCGGAAAATATTTTCAAATATTTATTTATTTATTTATTTATTTTTAATGATTTTCTTTATATTAATGTCCTACAAGTCTGTTATTTTACAATAACCACCCTATTTTGAGATATATTAAATGAAAAATAACGCCCTAGGGCGTTATGAATATCTATAACGCCCTAGGGCATTATAAAATTATAACATAACCCAAAACAAGTAAATTATTGTTAAACAATATGCGTTGCTATGCACCGGTGGCGTTTACAAACAATTTTGATTTTTACTCTCTTTTAAACCAAATCGTTCTGAACATAATAGGTGTCAAATTAATAAATCGTAAATGTCAAAAAAAAATTCGAATTAAATAACAGACTTGTAAGACATTAAACGTTGAAGGCACCACGGGTGTTATAGGATAATGACGCCCTCGGTCGACGTACATTCCCTCGGGCCGAAGGCCCTCGGGAAGCACACTGCTGACCTCGGTGTGTTATTATCCTTATAAAACCCTTGATACCTTAATAACTATAACGTCCTGACGGAGTTTAACTGTAGCTGTTCCACTACTCAACTAGGACACGCACCCATAGACCACAACAACCATTCCCTGCGACATTGTCATCTGACGCAGCTGAGTCTCAAACTCAGGACATGAGAGTGACTAAAGTCTGTTCACTGATAGAATCCCGGTCGTATAGTGTAAGGAATATCGTCCGGAGCTCTATCCTTCCTTGTCTTTATTGAAATATTGTTTCATTTGGTCCAAGTATGTAAATTACACAAATAAATTGATTTTAGAGAGGTTCATACTGAAAAAGTTATGCCACTCATTATAAGTGTTAATAATGAAAGTGACGATGATGACTTGCAAGAATTGGACATTGACGAAGAAAACTAAATTCATTTATTTATCTTACATTAGGTATTTTTTATTTTACTGCCATGTTTGTTTTATATAGGGTTCGGCATAATTAGTATTAAGTATATATTTTTATTTTAAGATTACATATACTTATTTGCTCTATCATATTTTTTACTTAAAACCAAAACAATTAAATATTTTAATTCATTTATTTAACTTTAATTGCTATAAATTTACAATAGATGTATTATATACGCTTATAATTCAATTTCATTTAAATAAATCTAATTAAATACATCAAGTAAAATATAAAACAAAGCGACGCCACTGTGCATTATAAAACACCAACGAGTCTACGGCATCTTAATTCAGACGTACGTGATGTCACACCGGGACTTTATCAGCGAAAAGACTTTAGCTACGTTGTCTCACACAACTGCGGTCTTGCCCACTGTTACTGTCTCGGCAACACGTGAAAACGCCACTAAACATCCATACCCTAGCCAGGACTTGAACCCATGACACCGTAAAACACTGCGCCACTGAGCCGGCCAATATTCAGAGCTGGGCAAATATATACTTACAAATACCTCATTTAAATACTAGAAAGTATTTAAATACCGAGTATTTAAATACTTCTTGCAGCAAGTATTTGTATTTATACTTGCAAATACTTTATCTGAAATATTTACTACTTAGTATTTGTGAAATGATCATAAAGGTATTTATAAATACTTAAACTATTTAAATAACTGGGAAGTATTTAAATACTTCTAAACCTACGCTTTGTGTAATAAGTAAGCAACTAAAAAACAGATATCTAAGTCAGAGAATCTTTACAATCTATCCCTTATCCTACCAGTATTGACATACGGATCAGAAACGTGGACCATCACCAAAGCAGATGGAAACATCCTATTTATCTTCGAATGAAAGATCCTGAGAACAATACTTGGTACTGTCTACGAAAATGGCATATGAAGGAGGAGATACAATCATAAAATTATAACAACTATAAGCAAATAGCCAATGGTAGAGATGTTGTATCCCTCATAAAGATAGGAAGATTGTCAGGACACTGCTGAGGACACGCGAAAACAATACTCCAAGGCAAACCCTTATAACACAGCCTGCGGGAAGTAAGTGTAGAGGTACGCCAAAATTACGATGGAAGGATAGTGTAGATGGGAATGCCGGAAAGATCAACGCATCAAACTGGCAGCGGTTGTCAACAGACAGAGCTGACTGGAGAAAAAGGCTAAGGAAGGTACAGGCTCAACTAGAGATGTAGTACCATTGTTGATGATGAGATGTACCTTATACTTAGACTTCAATATCAGGAATTCTCACTATCAAAAACTGATTTGTATCTTCAATGTGATTAGTCATCATATTTGTGAGTTCAGTTCTTTAACAAGCACCTGCTGCACCAAAAATAACAGCAACCTAAAACAAATCGTAAAGTTATTTTCGAAGAAAAAATATAAGTAGATACTAATATGTGTTATTTTCTCCATAAAAAATGTCTCAAATTTAAAACAACGCGAATAAACTAGTTAATACTTTTTGGCTTATAATTATTATGCTGGTGCTTCATGAAAGTTGTGTTATGATATCTGCTGATATCGATGTCCGTCTTAAGCATTAGCGAGATTTTGACTTCAATATTGTACCCAAAGAGTAAATAACTTAAGTATCTTATCTTTCTTCCGAAAATATGCAAGAACTACCATTTCTGAAACTTTTTTCAAGTTTTTCCTTTCGCACCATTCACAAAATTAACTGTTCATATCTCAGCTTGGACTTTTCTGGTAATAAACCTTTCATCTCATCAGCAATGTTCCGAATTTCAGCACAGATAAATTCGTCCATCAGTTCGTCACAAATTATATTTGTATAACCAAAATACGGGAACATACTGAATTTGATACAAAATTCAATAATAATCACAAATAATAATTGCAATAATTGAGATAACGCTTAAGTCATTTCGTTGACATAGCAATACTACCGCCACCCGCTATGCGATGTTTGTGACGCTGCCATATTTTACATATTTGCAAAATAAATGAAACGACAAAAATTCAGATTTATTTATATTTATTTTTTTAAATTTTGTTTGTAGGAAGAAATCGTATTCGTAACACGGTTGAGAAAAGTCTCTCCCAAATTCGTGTAATTTACAGTACTCAATCTGGAAGCACCTATTTCCCGACCTTATTATGAAAATGCTAATTTATGCAGCCATCCTGCGTCACTAGATAATTACTTCCACATCCAGAGGAAGTATAGTAACGACAAAAAAATTTTTAAAAATTCTTATTGTTCAAATAGGCTTAGAATGACATGAAACGTCGAAATTTTAAGTTTGAGTGAAAAAAAAATTCTGTCGGTCTGTCTGTAACTTTTTTTCTGCGCACGTTTACTCTGGAACCGTTTAAGATATTGACTTGAAATTTGGTACACATATGTACTTTAACGAGATCTGGAACTAGATTATATTTTCATCTCGTTCCGTGGAAGGGTTGGGGGCTAAATTGGGGTAAATTTGAAGTAAATAGCTGAATCAAGCAGGTAAAAGTCCAGAAAATTGGTATTTAGTAGAAGAGAAGCTAAGGTTATCAATCAAATTTTCGGCATTAGCCACCCCCATTACCACCCCCACCATTATTAAAGGGGATGAAAAAAAAATTGTGATTTAGTGTGTGTACAAGAACCAGAAACCTCAAAATATTGTTTTACTTCATCAACCCCCCACTACCACCCCCCTATCACCCACCCCCACCCCACTACCGATGTGGGGTATCGTTTTATAGGTTTTTGGGGTAGAGGATTTCAAATATTATATAATTAAAGTTCCATAAGCAATTATTTCCACATACAAAATTTTTTCGTTGTGAGTGACTTGGATAGAAAATCTGGATGTGGAAGTCGTGATTCCTTGGGCAGCGGTTTTTTTTCGTCTGGAAAGTACGTCTTTACAGGACTATTCCGGAAAATTTCTCTTCACAGGGCTAACCCAAATAATAAAATTATGGATTATTTATTAGGATTTATTTGCACAATTAATTATGTGTTGTTAAAAAAGATGTAGAAACAGTAGGGGTAAGATTAAGAAAATTTTATTTTCTCTCTAAAATGATACATTTATCAGTGTCCTCCGTGAACTTGTATATTTTTTCGTGATACTCATTTTATTCTTAACCCATATTTCTATATACCCATCATTAGGTTGACTCTTATTAGGGAGATAAATAACATTAATCCTGTAAATCCGGCGCGGTAGCTCAATCGGTTAAGGCGTATTGAGTGGCGAATATGTTGATCGACTGCCTACCGCGCTCTGGGTTCGACCCCCAGCCCCGGTATTGACAACACCGGTGGGTGTGGATGTATGTCTGCGTTTTTCCAAATGTGTAACCCTCTTCCGCACAGCCTTCGCTATGGATTTGGGGGTTGTCTACTATCTGTGTGTGTGTTTTTTTTATTTAAAATCGACCTCCTTCATTTGGCTCCAATATAAAAATTAGCACCTCCTGAGAGAATCAGAATTACTTTAAAAGGTCTTTAAATGTCGACAAAACTTTCATGGTTTTTTCAGTTTTTTTTTTTCTAGAAGAAAATATAACGTTATCATATTATGAAGAGTGGCTGATATTCGTCATTCGTGCATTCTATTACTATTAGACAGTAGCAAACAACAAAATGAACGAATGGTAGATTCAATGTATTCAGTCTTTTTGGTAGTCAACGGCGGATCTATCGGATCCTCTTAAAATGAACTAATTTATCCATTATTCACCGTGTTTGTCAATTGAAAGTATACAAGCTCATCGAGTGTGCAGGAACCAATACAGTATTATAGAGTTAAGTCTACTGAAAGCTACTAGCCTCCACAAGAAAAAATCGAACAGCAGATTTGGTATTAGTTGCTCCAAAAATGCTTAACTACTAATTTTAATGAAAATTCTATGAAAGAGTCTAGCCGGATAAGTAGGTCAATGGCCCCCAGAAACATTTGGACCTAATTCGGTGTCAGTAGATTGATAATAATAGGAAAAGAAATGTATACATTATTGATTATTGGTGTAATAGACGTGACCACCACAAATATTTATTCGATAACACACAAAAAAAACAAAGTTCGGACCAGCGAACCAGACCCATGTATCCCTATGTATTTTCGATCGCTGAATCCGAATCCGAGGTCAAAAAAATTCATACACCTCCAAAATCTTTAGCTAGAGCCAAAAAACACCCCTGGACTGGGGTAAAAAGAATATTAAGCTACGAGAATAGTTGTTACATCCTAATCGATCGAATCATACAAATTAAGGTTAAACAGCAGCGTACATACAATAAATATGAAACACACCCCCAGTGAGGGGCGAAAACTAGCCCCTATTTTTAAAAAAATCGATCCAAAACAGTAATGACTGCTGAAAAAGCTCGAAATGTCTAAGTCTTGTTAAAGTGATAAGAAACTGCATCAGATCCGACGTAATCTTCATAAACTGCCCCTATAGGGTTGAGAACAACCACCCCCAAGTAAAGGACACAAAACAAGAGAAAATGTAAAATCCAACAGGATTTCTATTTTGCGTAGTACTCTAAAATAGAACTAGAAACTTACGTACCATCAACGTCCTCAGATGGTGTGAAAACTACCTCCCCATGTAAGATTTATCTATAAAAAGTTACAGTGACTTCTATAAAAATTCGAAACACCTGCGTTGTGTGGAAGTGAGAAGAAACTAGACTATGTTCCACGCTGTGCTTGAAAACCACCCCCATGGAGTTGCGAGATGCTACCCCTATATCCGTAGGAGGCTGGAAGTGTGCATCACGATTTTTGCTAATCATAGCATCCATAAAAATGTAAATCCGGTTAGTTTCTCTCTGTTTTTCCAGCATCCTACGGATATAGGGATGACATCTCGCATCTCCGTGGGGGTGGTCTTCAAACACAGCGTCGAACATAGTCTAGTTTCTTCTCACTTCCACACAGCGCAGGTGTTTCGAATTTTTATAGAAGTAACTGTAACTTTTTATGGATAAATCTTACATAAGGGGTAGTTTTCACACCATCTGAAGACGTTGATGGTACGTAAATTTCTAGTTCTATTTTAGAGTACTACGCAAAATAGAAATCCTGTTGGATTTTACGTTTTCTCTTGTTTTGTGTTCTTTAAACTTGAGGGTGGTTGTTCTCAACTCTATAGGGGCAGTTTATGCAGATTACGTCGGACCTGATGCAGTTTTTTATCACTTTAACAAAATTTAGACATTTTGAGCTTTTTCAGCAGTCATTACTGTTTTGGATCGATTTTTATAAATGGGGGCTAGTTTTCGCCCCTCACTGGGGGTGTGTTTCATATCTGTTGTATGTACGCTGCTGTTTAACCTTAATTTGTATAATTCGATCGGTTAGAATATAACAACTATTCTCGTAGCTTAATATTCTTTTTACCCCAGTCCAGAGGTGTTTTTTGGCTCTAGCTAAAGAGTTTGGGGGTGTACGAATTTTTTCGACATTGGATTTGGATTCAGCGAAAATACATAGGGATACATGGGTCTGGTTCGCTGGTCTGAACTTTTTTTTTTTTTCTGGGGCTGTGTAATTAACAAAAGTAAAACTAACAAAATTGTATTTATATATTTATTGAAGATTTTTTTTAATTGTTTTAATTTCTTTATTTATTTACTTTTTTCGTTTTTTTTTAATTTTTTTTTTAGCTTTTCTAAAACTTTTTAATTATTTTTAGTTATGGATTTAAGCAAAGACTTGGGTTGTCAGACCGGAAGTTTCAGAATTATTGGATATTTTCTGGCTTTACTGTTGAAATTTTCGAGTTCATTGTGTTTCGTCCATTTTTTGAGGTTATGTTCAATATTCGCCAAATCTTGGCAGTACTCTGTTAACACACTGTTAATGTATGATACCTCGCGGGTATTAAAAAAAAAATATACTCGAATCCGTTAAGATTTGTTGGGTAGACAGATTTTTGTCTCAAAAAGGCCCAAAAAATAACTCTGTGCGTTGTTGTCTTTTACATCCTGATTAGATAACAACAGGTATGTTTACGTCAGAAGTACTGATACGTTACTGTTTCGCGCCCTGATTAAAAAAAGCAATCGTCTTTCGTCAGAAGTGCCGACGCGTTTCAGTGTTTTACACCTCGATTCGACAAGAATAGTTGGCTTTTGTTAGAACTACTGACACGTTGCTATGTTTTGCAACAGTAGTTGTCACAATTGCCCACGAGGAAAGACTGTAGATTGAGTCATTCATGGCCTAACCTTGACACGAGTCACAGCTTAACTTGTTATAAATAGCGTATTTCAATATACAGGGTAATTTACCACAACATGAGGAAAATGAAATGGTATAATAGTCTTCTATGTGGGAAAGTCCCTGTAAAATTTTAGAGTGATCCGAGGTAATTTAGTAATTTTTGTTGCATTAAAAGTTGCAAAGATACGCTACTGTTATTTGTCTGTGGTCAGTGATCAGTGACCTTACTTGGGAAAGAACATATCGGAAATGTTTACATTTCCTTAATTGGCATAAAAAGTTAAACTGGCGCGCGCGGTCAAAGTGCCGCTTTTTTTGCTTTTGGTCGAACAATAAGGACACCAGCAGGTATAAAATATCGCCGAAGTTTGGTGTTTTTGTGTTATCGACGGGTTTAAGTAAATATCTCTTATATCTACTTGTTGTTGTAGAGTTCACTAGAATAGGGTCAATGTCTTTCCGACTTATTTTGCTATTTTTGTAGTATGATTAAATTAATTTCTTATTTTTTTTAATTCGGATGGTCCAATTTTTCTAAAGTGTATTTGACTGGCATCTATATTTTCAATTTTTTCATAGCAATTAACTTACAGCATGCAGAGGAAAAAAATCAAGACGATTGCACCTTTATTAGGGTGTAAGGGTTATCTTTCTTATCCGGCTAGACCCTTTGAATTTATCACTGGCCATTCGCCAAATTTGCGATTAAATAAAATTGTTATTTAAGAGTACGTTAAACTAATAATAAGGCAGTTGTTTAAGTTATTTTTAAGCATTTAATTATCTAAAATTCGCGAGAAAGAGTTGTGTGAAATGAATCGTTGAGTATTACGGCAAGTTCTCTATTAATGTAAAAAAATAAAATTCACTCAAGCAAAATTCAAAGTTGCATGGATCCAATTACCAGCATTTATCAAAGAGATTGGGATAAACAAATATGTTTATCCCAATCTCTCTGCAACATACTGACTCAAAATTAAGACCTAAAAGGAAAAGCACGTTTGCTTGCAGTTCAACAAAAAGAATCTGGTACCTGGCTGAACACTTTACCATCGCCTTCATTATTAACTCTCTTAGACGATTCATTTTTTCGTATCGCCGTTGCTTTACGAACTGGTCAACCCCTTTGCGAACTCCACAATTGTACTTGCGGTGAACCCGTAGATATTTTTGGTCATCATGGCCTATCATGCAAAAGTATAAGGAGGTGATCTCGTCATGGAATTATCAACGACATCATCAAGAGCGCTCTGGTTTCGACAGAAATTCCAATACTTGAACCAGTAGAGTGTTGCAGAAACGACGGAAAAAGGGCGGATGGAATGTCCCTTGTACCGTGGGAAGGGGGAATGGCCCTTCTATGGAACGCTACATGTTGTGATACACTGGCATTGTCCTATATTAAATACACATTCCAAAAATCTGGAGAAGCTGCCCGCATCGAAGATAATAAAAGAAATAAATCCAAAGAACTGGAATCCCGCTTCTTCTTTTTGCTGTTCTCTGTTAAAACCTTGGGTCTAGGGAGGGATGAGGCTAAAAAGTTTGTTAATTGCATAGGTAAGAATATTTGTGGCGTTTCAAACGGAAAGAAAATTACTTGCTTCCTAATGCAGAGAATCAGTTTGGCGATTCAGAAAGCGAATGCCTCGTCATCCTGGGCACCGCCTTCTGCCAACTTGGGAGAGATTTTATATATCGTAAATTAATTTATTTTAGTTAAATTGACTTCTATTATATAATGTTATTTCCAGTGCTACTTAAATAATAATCATATTTCTACAAAATTCGAATTAAAATTAAGTAAAGTATGTGGGTGAAGCTGTATGCATGACATTTGATCGTAAGTGTGTTTTCCCGGGCATTAAACGAAAAACGATTACCGACAAGTGATGTTTTAGATAGTCTCGTCAATGTAGTTTTCAAAATCATCATTAAATCTTCTGTACTGTTTTCCCAAGGTAGTCCTTGACAGATGCCACATTCTTTTATATAGGAAGAAACTAGAATCCATACTAAATATGGATTAATGAGGAAATTTTAGAAAACTCGAAGGAAAGGGATTTAAGGTATAATAAAGCAGCGTCACAGATAAAAATGAAGACTGGCACGTATATCGACAAAAAATGTAGTTGGTAAAATGACGATAACATATAAAAAAATGTTATATGTAATTACCTTCAGCTGTCATAACGATCTAAAACTATGGAAAACAATTTAAAACAAATAAAAATTCTGCCGCTAGTAACAATATACAAGAAATAAATGAAGGTGATAGGTTGAATACATTCTTCCTCACAAGTATCGATGAAATTACTTTCAATATTAACTTTAGTAATAATTTTATCAATAAATTCTTTAAAATATTTATCAGAAAGGAAGCTTTCACTCATTTCAACTTATAACCATGGCAAAATTACGACAAATAATTATTAATTTAAAGGATACCATAGATTGTGATATGTTAACAATCAAAATGGTTCAAGATGCTTTCAAAGTAATAAGAAATCAGTTTTTTGATGTAATAATTATTACAATATGGTGAATTTGCAGAGGTGCGGAATATTTCATGCGTCATACCAATGCCAAAAGTTATAAATTTAATATTGTGTGAAGAACATAGACCATAGACGATTCTGGCTTAAAAGAAAATTTTGGAAATTGAGGTTAAAGATCGACTGATGAAATTATGTGATGAAAATTGTGTTTTAGTGTCCACCCAGTCAAGATTTCGAAAATTTTATTCTTGTCAGTCCGTCATTTTAAATATATGTAATGGGTAGTACAAGTCTTTAGAAAACAGTCATGTAATATTAGCAGTGTTTCTAGATTTCCGACGAGCATTTGAAAATATAAACAGAGAATTGCTACTGTGTAAATTGGAAAAAATTAGTCTTACGGGTGATGTATTAATTTAGTTTAAAATATATCTTAATTCTAGAATACAGAATGCGAAATTTAAAAATAGTTATCAGATAAATTGCAAACCAAGTATGGCGTCCTACAAGGTACAGTTCTTAGACCAATTCTCTCTAATTTTTAAATTAATGATCTTGCGAAATATGTGAAATATTGTAAAATATCTATATGTTTGCGGACAATGCAATGATATATATTGCGAGTGAAGACTGATGATACATCATCAATATAAAATTGTATAATTCAAAGAATTATGACAGTCTATTTGTAATATGTAAACTTCTATGCGATAATAGTTTAAGTTTAAACGTAGATAAGTCTAGAGCTGTGGTAATAGTTCGCAAATTTGAATTATGTACATGTAATCTCTCATATATCCTAATTTAACTATTGAAACTATGGGAGATAAACTAGATGAAATAAATGAAATCAAATATTTAGAAATTGGTGATAGTCTTAATTTCCAAAATCATTTCAATTATATAATGAATTTAATGCAATTTAAGTTTGCATTAGAAATATTTTGAATTAATTCATATTCTTTTGGAGAAATTCGTTTCATTTAATACTCTAATTAAATCATGTGAATGTGTGTCAATACGGCATTTAGATGTAAATTTATCTTATCAAGTCTTTATAATTTATACAATCTGGATTAATTCTTTATAGTTCTTATTTTCCTTTTCCCAGGGGTATTTTTTGATCTTTCAAAATCATGTGTTTTATTCGCATATTACTTAGTTGTAGACAATTGTAAACTTCCCCTTAAATAACCAGCAGAATGTCAGGGTCGAAAATATATTTAGTACAGTGTTGAAGGCAATCTCAGAAGTTATTACTTAAAAATAGAATTTCCTCAACGTAAATAACCATAACTGAATATCCGGCCAAATATAATATCACTTTTCAACGAACAACTTTTATTTTTAGCCAAAGAAAATACGGAGTTTATTGAAATAGGTCTGTGATAATAAACCGCTTATAAAATACCAACAATAATTAACAGTAGTGATAAGAGAAAATGTTTTAGATATGAATGAATGAAATTATATTTATTTTGTCCTTTTTATAGTAAGGAGAACAATACGTTAGTAAAAACATATCCAACACATAGCCTGATTAATTGGATCATTAATTCAGCGTTCTATATTCCCTGATAACCGATAAGTGTATTTTATTTTGGTGTAGAACTTACCAAAAAATATCTATAATATAAAATTCCTTTGTGATTCTGTCGTTAGCAAATGCCCAGGCCTTTTTTTGCTTCTCGATCGCCTAAAATTCTCTACAGACTTTCTCCTTGGATGAGAAAGGCCCTAAATTCTGAATATTCAATATGGCGGATCCAATATGGCGGCATTAAGGAAAGCACTTCTCATGTTTTGGCCCCTTTCAAAAGAGGTAAAATATTAGTTTGGTGGTTTATTTGTAGTGCAAATCTATATATTTAAAATACAAGGCGTTTGTCTTCCCCGATTCTTTTTTTAAAATAAATCTCTCTTACCACATATCATCACTAATTTTTATTTTCCTATGTAAAAACGAAATACAACTTCAAATAAATAAATCCATAACTGCGCTCAAACTATAAGCGTTTCGTGTTTCCGGCGCCCCCACATCAAACTCCACATGGCCGGGAGAAACTAGATATTAAGGGCAGAGTTTAGATTAACAGTTAAGTGAGGAGACCCAGGTAAGTAGAAGCAGCATGCGCTCGGGCCATCGTGCGTTATCACGCATTGCAGTTGAAAACATAAAACTAATTTACGTTTTTTTATTCTTTTCTCAAATAAAGTATTTTTGTTTATTTTTTGGAGAATACTTCTTTTCATCATGGCACGACATGTTATTCCCAATTGTTGCAATTGTTACAATGGTAATATTGTGAATGTTTTGTTGTTAGTGACCCATCTTATATACAGCCCATTAATATATTTTTCTACTCCTATACTTTAATTCGTTTATAAGGCATTCCCTACCTGTACTTTAATGAGATTCATTAAGATACAAATTTTCCATTGAGATACAAGTTTATAACCAATAGAAACGCGACACACAGCAATATTCTGTCAACATCAACCATTGCCTTCAACATCTGACAGATCTAAAATTTATCAATTTTGACAAGTCGTACTTACTGTTTACCTAGCAAATTTTCAAACTTTAGCTTCTTGCAATTAAAATCAGTGAACATGTGTGATAGTGAAAGTGAAATTGAAATAATAATCCATAATATATCCTAAATTTATCTTTCATAATATTTCCTAAATTGTAATGTATAATTAATAAATTTCAGAAATATAGTGTTAATTTTCTATTTTATTATGATTGGTCGTAGAAAAAATAGTGACTGCAACTCATATTTAATGGCTATTAAGACACGAGCATGAGAATTATGATATGAGTGGATAAAGTAAAAAAATATTTTGCGGTTTCTGGTTCTTGTACACACACTAAATCACATTTTTTTTTCATCCTCTTTAATAATGGGGTGGGGGTGGTAATAGGGGTGGCAAATGCCAAAATTTTTTTTGAGACCTTAGTTTCTCTTGTCTATACTAAATATCAATTTTATGAACTCTTACCTGTTTGATTTACCTACATACTCCGAATTTACCCCAATTTACCCCCCAACCCTTCGACGGAACAAGATGAAAATATAATCTAGTTCTAGATCTCGTTAAAGTACATATGTGTACCAAATTTCAAGTCAATATCTCAAACGGTTCCAGAGTAAACGTGCGCACAAAAAAAGTAACAGACCGACAGACAGAAATTTTTTTTTCGCCCAAACTTGAAATCTCGACGTTTCATGACATTCTAAGCCTATCTGAACAATAAAAATTTTAAAAAATTTTTTTGTCGTTACTATACTTCCACTGGATGTGGAAGTAATAAAGCGACAGGAAAATAATATCTGGAATGTGGTTGACAAGGATGAAAATCTGATGCAATTTTGGTAAAAAAAATATATACAAAGTGAAATGAATAAAATAATTAATGAATGGAAGGTGTCAAATAGAGAGGGGAGATTTTTGCAAATAATTTTACAAATTCCTCACTTTCCGGAAAGAAGTAGTTATTGTAATCGTGAAAAAAATTACAATTTCAGATTACTTTTCACATTTCAGATTATCTAGATTATGTAAATTTAGGTCTTTCAATTCAGTCATTCAATCCGTCTGTCGGTCGGTCTCTTGGCTCTTTATCTAAACAACTATTTCACTGAGAAAATAATATTTGGCAGGTAATTGAGTTATTGCCAAGGAAAAAATCTGGTATATGTTGATCGAAATAATATGGTCTTAAAAATGTAGAGTATAAACCAGACTGAAAAACGTCAGAACAAGTCTAGTTGCGCCATCTATGGTACGCTAAATCATCTAGAATCATATAGAAGCTGAACAAAATAATTAACGAAAGAATGTTATGGAGAACAATAATGTTTGGCTGTCGTTAACACAATTTCCAAGTTAAGAAACCTGTTTTAGTTTTAGTGAAAAAATATACAGGGTGGCCATTGTCAGAATAAAATAATTAACTAGACTAAACCCGTAAACATATGACGGAGAATGTATAGTAGGTACTCCTTTGTTTTTAGGAACTTGTCTAGGAAAAGGTGAGACTTTTACATTGAAACAGTGCACAAATTGTTGGTAGTAAGTTTAAAGATGTGCCTCTAAAGAATAATTTCTAGGATACATTTTTAAATACCCCCACTCCGTCGCCTCTCGATGGAGTATTTCTAGTTAAATTATTTTATTACATCTTGCGATTATGTAGCATACACAATAAAATGAACTGACGAATGTATCGTCAAAATACAAATATAGGGGAATTCCGGTTTGTAAATCTCGTTTCAGTACCAGGTTCCATGAAATGTGAGACATGAGACGTCCGATATGCAGCAAAGATGAAGTGCGCTGTGTTCCGAGAAAAGAGACGTGTGATATATGCATTATTCTAGCTGGTTTGCATTTGCTGTGTTGCACGTCTGACACACCAGTGTCCTTTTGCACAGTATTTTTTGCAAATTTTGGACAAATTTGAATTTAAACTATTTAGGGCAAGATGTACCAACACGCGGTTAGTCCTAACCCCATGTTAAAAGAGGGATGGGAACAATGCCCCAATACCAATGTACCAATACGCTAACCTTGAATTTTGAGGTTATGAGGCGCATTTAACCCCATAAAACTTAAACTAGATCGTAGGGTGGTTTAAGGCTTTGAGTATACAGTGTACATTGTAATTACTTACTAATAGTTTTATCAGCCCCTATTTCTTCCACCAACTCAAAATTGTCCATTTTCTTTATACGACACATAAGCTTCCCGCCCAAATTACATTGACGCATTCTTCTTGTAGGTATTTCTGTCAGTTCATTTATTGAAAAATATAGTTGAATCGTTAGATAGTATGTCACGGAATGTTAGGTTAAAACAATAAATGTATTAACGGAAACACCTACAAAAAGATGGTGAAGGTCACGAAAATTTATCAGGAAACATCAACAGCGGTGCGGTGAATGTCGTTTCTGGTAGTTCTTTATTCTGTGCTTATACTTAGTTATTTCTGTGTTTGTCAACACCAGGGTTAATTCAGATGATAAAACTCGCCAAATTTTTAAACCAGTGTTAAATTTTTATACGGGATTAGCTTAACACTAGGGTAGTTTGGTACAACTCGCCCTTAGGGCCATATTCCAACTTTCAGCATTTTGGGTCTACAGAACGGTTTTTAAGTGACTTTCTGTTCTTTATAATGCACTACACCAAGTAATTTGAAAAAAAAGATCCAGGAGATAATTTTATATTTGCACCGAATGACATGAAAGGCAAACAATTTTTATATTGACGAATACTGTCTCTATAATTTCTTAATATGTCATTATTCTATGTGAATAATTCTTTCGTTTCATCAGTAATACGAAATTCAGGCAATTTGATTTTTTTTATTACAACATAGACCAAAATGATCGTCTGTATTGATATTGAATTAAGAAAGGTTTTTGTTTTTTGTATTGTATGTTTTCGTATTCGTTCATCTCTTTACCCTACAACCAGTTAATATCTGTTTGATTGTTTTTTTTTGTTTAACATTGATGAGAAATCTTGCACAGCAATGAAGGCCCGAATCTTGCCTAAAATTATACAGGGTGTCCCACTTAAAACTCTTGGCGCCATTTTCTCGATAACCAAAAACTATATTTGAATTCTGTAAAAGGTATCTACTAGAATATATAAATGACTTCAGTTTTGAGTAAAAATGGTTATTTTACACATTGAGGTATAGATGGCGCTGCGATGCAAAGAAATTTTTCGGTCCTAGGAACGATGAAATGAGTTGCATATGGAGAATAATATTCTAAGCAACTTTTTTAATATGAACAATTTTCGAAAAATCACTGGTTTTCGAGATATTTGAACTTCAATGTAATTTTTCAAGTAACAAAAATCCCATTTTTTTTCATATGTCTACAATTTATAGTGTAAAATTTAGTAGAACATACAACATAAACATGACGCAAAAATTAGACAATACACAATAAACAAAAATGTCAAAATCTTTAATTTCCAAATAGCAGTTGCAACCCCCCCAAAAAAAAAAAATTGTGTTTTGAAATAAATGTTTCATTACCATCTAAATGAGCCTGATTCACTATGAAAAATGTCCCAAAGGACTTATTGTCTAAAATGTATTTTAAAAAAGTTATGACGATTTTTATATTCAAAAAAATTATATTGAAGTTCAAATATCTCGAGAACCAGTGATTTTTCGAAAATTGTTCGTATTATAGAAGTTGCTCAGAATATAATTCTCCATATCATGCAACTCATTTGATCGTTCCTAGGATCGCAAAATGTCTTTGCATCGCAACGCCATCTATACCTCAATGTGTAAAATAACCATTTTTACTCAAAACTGAAGTCATTTATATATTCTAGTAGATACCTTTTACAGAATTCACATATCGCTTTAGGTTATCGAGAAAATGGCGCCGGGAGTTTTAATTGGGACATCCTGTATTGGATACAATTTTGAAAGACTATAATGCCTTGCATCACCATTGCCAGAAAAAGCAATTTATTCACAAATAATAATATAGGCAGTCTATAAGATGGGTGACCAACAACAAAACTTTCGTAATTTCCTATTCATTTTAAATTTCTTCGACTAATCGAATATTCACCATTATTAAATAAAGAATGGATGCCCGGATGGTGGCGTGGAAGGCAACAAAGAAGCAGACCGTTTGGCGGGCGAAGGAGCAAAAACTTCTTTCCCTGGCCCGGAGCCAGCTTTCGGTATGCCAAGAAGCCGGATTCATTTAGAGCTGCAAAACTGGGCTGTGGCACAGTTTAACAACTATTGGGCTCAGGGCCCCAGAGGGTACAGTCGGGGGCTTCTATAAAAGGACCTTCGGCCGACTCTACCATAAAGTGGCTGCTTGGGCTCAATAGAACGATTGAAAAGGATAGTAGGCGTGATAACAGGACACTGTCCACTGATCAAGCACCTGCATATGATGCAGTTGAAAGATGAGGATGAAACCATCACTCATATTCTGTGCCATTGTGCACCAATAGGAGCGTAGGAATCTCGGAAGGAACTACCCTGAAAAGGGCTACTCTCCTTCGTGGAGAGCACTGGTCTTTTCTAGGGGATCGTAAATGTCGTGAATGTACATGTACAATGGGCCGATAGGCCTGAATACGACTGATCTTTAGATCTGCTCACGTTTCTAATAATAAACAGTAAAAAACAGCGTGAGAATACCTAAAATGAAAATAATATATCGTCTCATGATGAAAAGAGATATTCTCGAGAAAATAACAAGTGTCTTAGAAATTTATAAAACAAAATAGAAAAAACGTAAATTTCTTTGATGTTCTCGACTGCAATGTGTGTTACGCACGTTAGCTGCTTCTACTTCCTACTTATATATGCCCTGGTCTCCATCAAGTATTAGACTATGCCCACAAAAATTAGTTACAAGCAAAAGTGCGGAGTTTTAAGTAGGTGGTGCTAACAATTTAAAAAAGTAAAAATTAGTGATGACACACGCGCATGTGTGGATGTGAGAGAGAGCTTTAATTTAAAAAATAGTCATTAAAATGGGCCTAGCGGAAGCCCCTGGTGAATTAGAACAAGAAGCACGCCTTGTGTGTATATTTCTTGAAATTTTTCTCTAAAACACTTAGTCCAACCAACGGGGTTTCACCTCTAATTTGACTGCTAATGAATGGAATTTGTAATGACGTTAATAAAGAAGTTGGTTGAAAAAAAGATTAGAGTAGGAAATGATCGGGTTCCGTAACTTGTAGAATTAGGTCAAAAATGAAAAAAAAACAAAACAATATATTTATCTTTTTTGGCCCAAAATAAGAAGTTTTTACTCTTTTAAATTTTTTCGATTTAAAAATTATATTGAACCTTTAAATTGGTAGAACTATATAGGTTTCATATTTTTTTTATAATAATATAAATCACGCTCATTTTTCGAATATTCATGTATTTTTTAATGTGCAAAAAATGTACATTATTTGTCGTGAAAAACTCCCTGTAACTCGGATAATTAGCAAGTTACAAAAAAAATCCAAGTGATAAGAAATGTTTAGAAGGCCTCAATACACACGTCTGATTTTTTTTATTACATACTTAAAGCGTTACAATTTCAAACGGGCAGTTTTTCATGTTTTTTCGGAAAAACTCGGTGAAAACGCACTTTACAGAAAAGTTGCAAATAAAAAAGTCTTATATTTCGATAATACATTCACCTGAATTTTTTCAGATATTTTTCAACTTTTACATTTCGCCTCCCTCACTTTTAGGAATTTTAGAGTGGTCATATCTCGAAAAATATGCATTTTTTGAAAAAAATCACAAGAGTAAAAACATCTTATTTTGGATCAAAAAAGGTAAATATCTTTTTCATTTTTGACCTAATTCTACAAGTTACAGAACCTATGATAAATTAGAGATTTTGGTCATTTTAGGGCTCCGTTAACTGAACTAACTTATTTTTGAGATATTTGCAAAAAAGAAATTCCTTTGATCTTTTGGTAACTCATGGGTTGCTGAAGCAGAAAGTAAAAATAAACATCGCATCTAAGTTTCATTGACCTCCTTATTTTTCCTTTATATTGCAAATTCAAGATTATTGTACTAGCAAAGATAAAATTGTGTATATTTATTCTATAGTATCGTTATCGAAACCTACCGCTAACTATGCCATCGGTAATTGTTGTTCGTTCATTCATTCACGAGATTATTATTCACAGTGCATCATAACATTTATGTAAATAAATCAATATGGGTATTTATTTTGCTTTAGATTTAAAGCGAATTAACTGATCCTCTTAGAGTTCATGTTGAACTTTATCTTATTATTATAATTTGTTTGTTTACAACAAGTCAGTTATGCGTAAATGGAAATGTGCTGAACAATAATATAGCCATTAAATTCTACATGTAACACGATAAAGAGTGGCTTTAAACGTAAACAGGGTGGACTCTAAATAAATATTTTATTACTAATTTACATATACAGGGTGAATCAAAACGACGCTGCAAAAATGATACTGCCGACAAACATTGAAAATAAAGAGGCCCGTATTTTTTGGTTTTGTTGTAATCTAATTTTTAGAGGGTCAAATGGGGCTGTAAAGAGGTCGTATAAATACCATTTTTCTCAATTACTCAAAAAGTACTTAATCGATTTAGATGAAATTTTACGCGCTGCATCAAACTAACGAGTAAAATATTTCAGCCATCAGTTTCGCCATTTTCGAACCCAACTAACTCTGACCGTAATTTTTTTTATAGTGAATGATAATACTTTTTTTATTACTATTCTGGTTCATAACTCATTTTTACATAAAAAAGCTCATTTAATTGGATGTTTTCCAGAAAAATGCAATAAACCGTCATTTATGTAGCTTTGATTAAATTATTTGATAAATCATATAGTTTCAATTCAAAAAGGCTATTGACTTTCATTTTGTTCTCAATAGCAGTTCTTTGACCCAGGTAGAGGCAGATGAATATAGTTTTAGAGAATAAGCCGACATGCATCTTGTTTACGGACAGTGTTATGCAAATTCAAGAGCAGCTGAAAGAAGATGTAGAAATTTTTTTTCCAAGAAGAAAAGCGCCTTCTAGAGGTATATTTGTTTCAATCGATATTCATTTAGAAGAGACCGATGCATTAAAAGTACAAACTCGTGCGGGACGAAATCGTACCACTCGAAATCCAGTTGAGTTGCCGAAGAAAGAATTCTGGAGAGAATAGGCCTCTTGCATGTGCCGTATATTTTAAATTAATTTATATACAGTGTGTCCTAGGATAGATGTAACAAGAGGTGTAATCGAACAATACTTTGGAATTTTGAAATGGTATTTGGGGATTGAGTCCTGCTTGTTGTAAAACTAAACTATACCAAAAATGACTTGATTTGGTTTTATAAGCAAAGTAGTAAAAATCACCACTAATAAAGTTTTTTCAAAATATGAAAAAATTCCACTAAGAAAAGTTAGTTAGAATGCAATTTTATAGCTTTATACCAAATTTCAGGAATATAAAATTATTTTTTTGAAACTTCCCATTTTTTGCGAATTAAGAGTTGAATTCATATTTAGAGTTGTGTAGGAGCAAATGTTAATCATCCACTGCTTTTCTACTTTTAGCTTCTACACAACTTTAAATATTAATTCACCAAAAATAATTTCTATGCAGTTTTAATTGAATGGTTCAAAATAAAATACTAATTTATTGAAAAAATGGGAAATTTCAAAAAAATAATTTTATATTCCTGAAATTTGGTATAGAGGTATAAAATTTCATTCTAAATAACTTTTCTTAGTGGAATTTTTTCATATTTTGAAAAATAAAGGTGCTTTATTAGTGGTGATTTTTACAACTTTGCTTTTAAACACCCTGTAGAACACCAAATCAAGTCATTTTTGGTATACTTTAGTTTTACAACAAGCAGGACTCAATCCCCAAATACTATTCCAAAATTCCAAAATTTTTGGTCCATTACATCTCTTGTTACGTCTATCCTGGGACACACTGTATATTAATATAATGTTACTAAACATCAGCACTTATCAAATCTGTTTTCATAATTTCTAACTGGAAAGTATTTAAATAACCGACTAATATCCGGGAGAAGGGGCATCTCTGAAAACACTCATATTGAAGTTGACGTCATCTGACGTTAGGTAAAGTTGACTACACAATTGGCTCATTTAGCACTTTTTTTTTATTTGATTATCTGAAAGATCTTATTATTTTAAGACCCTGTGCAAAAAACTTGAATTTTGTGAGACCTATAAATCGTCTAAAAGAAATCATAAAAATGGACCGCACCCACGGTCGAGTATCGGCCGTGACGTCACTTGATAGGAACCCGCTAGCCGAAGCGGCTAGCTGCAGCGCGTTATTATAGTATCACATTATTACAAATCGTTAACTTAAGCAGTGTGTTTTGAAACGTATGCGTGTTTGTGGAGAATTTCAGTTTATCGACTATTTTCACCGATTTATATTACTATCCTCTGACGTCACGATGTTGGTCGCACCGTGCTCTTTAAAAGTCGTATATTTCGAAAACCACATATCGGATTCATCTGAAATTTTCAATATCGTCTAATTTTAAGTAATACTTTATCCACAAGAAGTAACAACTACTAAATGACGTTGTGGTAAAGATCAACGACGCCGGCATTTTTAATAGGTATGTCCAACACGCTGTCACTTTGCTTTGTTTGTACTACAGCAGCCATCTTTTGTTGGTAAGTTGTCAGGCCTAAAGGGCACCATACACGTTCAGCAATAATGTCATTCCAGCAGATCATTACAGAAACATCATTACTAAAAATTTCCCCGTCATTCCCTGTCATTATTTTTCACACCTTACATGTCCATTATTTAAGAAAAAAGCATATCTAGCTATAATTATTGAATTAAGTATGATTGAAAAAAAGGCGAAAATTCAGGTAATGAGATTACTGAACGTAGGCCTGTCGAAACCAACAAAAGATGGCTGCTGTAGTACAAACAAAGCAAAGTGACAGCGTGTTGGACAGGCCTATTTAAAATGTATGCTAGCGCTGTGCGTCTCCTGTCACATGACGTCACACGTTGTTTGCAGGCCTAACAGATTTATTCAAACTTTAATGTTGAATACCGTCTGTAAAAGAAAGAATAAAAAAAAATCCTTTACACACTATGTTTTGTATTAAGTAAAGATTCTAAAAATGCTAAAATTATATTTTTTGCAAGAAGCCTATTGAAGAAGACCCTACTATCAGTACTAGGCGTATTAGTTAGTGCATTAGAAAATATTTGACAGACAAGTGTTTGTCGGGTATTACATGAGCAGCAACTCCATCCTTTCCACTTAACAAAAGTACATACATACAAGGGGTTATTACCTGGAAATTATACAGGGTGTTTCATTAATAATTGGTCATACGTTAACTGACGAATCCTTAGCCCAAAATATGAAGATTTAACCGAAAACAGTTTAATAAAATGCGCCTCCTTACTGAGATACAGGATGTTGAAGTTAAAAATTAAAAAAATATTTTCACATATTATTTTAAAATTACTTAATATTTCTTTACCATACGGTAGGTAGTGTTTGTGGTTCAAGAGGCGTAATATCAGCGAAAGAACTGGTTCCTCACTATTTCCAAGGGTTTACGGTAAGGGGGGTCTTTTATTTTTTTTCAATATTTTTTTACGTAAAAAAGATACTCTATATGGGCGAGCGTAGATGCGTCCTCACTGTGGAAGTATCTCGATACTCCGAGTGAAGCAACGTGCAACGCGGTTAGTACTTAGATGGGTGACCCGTCTAGGGAAACACAGCGATCTCGTCCCACCTTCTAGCGGCTTGTATATCAGTGTATACGCGGAAGCTATATAATTTCAGGCGAGGATTCGTAGTGGATATACCATCCTTCCGAGGGGATGTAAAGCAGGCGGTCCCTTGTCTATTAAATGTTAGGCAAGTAAAAGATCCCTACTCTTCTCAAGCGAAGAGGTTCGACAACATTTTCAGGTTTGGGGGTAGCTCGTCTCCTGGCGTCAGTGATAGGCCCCGGTAGCGGAAATAGGCAGACGTTAAATAAGTAGTTAAAAAAAAAGTACCCTTAATACATTGCTCTAGAGTGCCTATTTATTGAGATATTTCAATTCTAAAAAGCTTCCAAAATAAAACAATACGTTTTGCAGGTAGTAATAATTTATTTTAATAAATATTCAAATTGGGCTCGATACATTTTCTTAAACTCGTGCTAAAAGATCTCCTTACTTTAAAAAATATGTTGGGCTGGTTTCTGGCAAAGTTGGCAGCATTCTGTACTTATTGTCATAAGTCCTGGCGACTGATGACCACTTGCGCATGAACTAATGATTTCATATGCCCCCAAAAGTAGAAATCTAAAGGGTTTCAAATTTCAACCGAGGTGGCCATTGAAATTCGCTTATTCTGCCAATCCTTCGATGGGGAAATTCTTCATTTAAGTAATTGCGGACTGTAATAGAATAATGAGGCGAGGCCCCATCTTACATGCAGCAGATATTACTTCTTAAATTTAATGGCAAAGTTTCCAGCTCATGGAAAAGATCAGTTTGAAGAAATTCTAAATATGAATTACCATTGAAATTTGTTGCTAGTTCACATGGACCTAACAGACGATTTAACATTTAACAAATAATTGGTCAGTGGCACACGAATTGAGGAGGGGAAATTTCTTCTTATCTCCCCCCCCGCCTACCGTGGACTCCTGGCAATAGTGAGGAACCAGGTCTTTCGCTCGCCCCTATAGAATACCTTTTTTGCGTAAAAAATTATTGAAAAAAAAAATAAGAGACACCCGCCCCCCCTTACCGTGGACCCTTGGAAATAGTGAGGAACCAGTTCTTTCGCTGATATTATGCGTCTTGTACCACTAACACTATCTACCAAATATGGTAAAGAAATATTAGTACCTTATTTTAAAATAATATGTGAAAATAACACAAGCCCACAAAAAAAAAGTTGTCTGCGCAGGGGTACTGACCACACCTATCCCTTGTATTTTGAGCCGCTGAATACGAATTGACCTTAGTTTTTCCCTAACATGTCCAGTTTTTTTTTAACAGCAGAAAAGTTTGTTGAATCGTAATATTTATATATTTATTTGCTATTAAAACCTACGTGCTGAGGAAAAACTAAGGTCAGATTCGTGTTCAAAGGCTTAAAATACAAGGGATAGGTACGGTCAGTACCACGGCGCAGGCACTTTTTTTGTGGGCCTGTGTAATTACTTCCACGTCCAGTGGAAGTATAGTAACGACAAAAAAAATTTTTAAAATTTTTATTGTCCAAATAGGCTTAAAATGTCATGAAACGTCGAGATTTTAAGTTTGAGCGAAAAAAAATTTCTGTCTGTCGGTCGGTCTGTCGGTCTGTCTGTCTGTCGGTCTGTCGGTCTGTCTGTAACTTTTTTTTGTGCGCACGTTTACTCTGGAACCGTTTAAGATATTGACTTGAAATTTGGTACACATATGTACTTTAACGAGATCTAGAACTAGATTATATTTTCATCTTGTTCCGTCGAAGGGTTGGGGGGTAAATTGGGGTAAATTTGGGGTAAATAGGTCAATCAAGCAGGTAAGAGTCCATAAAATTGGTATTTAGTATATACAAGAGAAGCTAAGGTCTCAAAAAAATTTTTGGCATTAGCCACCCCCATTACCACCCCCACCCCCTTATTAAAGGGGATGAAAAAAAATGTGATTTAGTGTATGTACAGGAACCAGAAACCTCAAAATATTTTTTTACTTCATCCACCCCCCCTCTATCACCACCCCCCACCCCACTACCGATGTGGAGTATCGTTTTATGGGTTTTTGGGGTAGAGGATTTCAAATATTATATTATTAAAGTTTCATAAACAATTATTTTCACATACAAAGTTTTTTCGTTGTGAGTGACTTGGATAGAGAATCTGGATGTGGAAGTAGTAATTCCTTGGGCAGCGGTTTTTTAAAATATTTTAAACTTCAACAAAGAAGCACATTTTATTGAGTTGTTTTTGGTTAAATCTTCTTCATATTTTGGACTAAAAATTCTTCAGTTAGTGTATGACCAATTATTAATGAAACACCCTGTATAAAACATAAAATTTTTGCAATTGGGTAATTTAACAAATCATCAAGATCCTTTTTTCATAAAACGTATCCTCTTCACAGATGAATCTTGTTTTATTAAAAGTGGTATTTTTAATTTGAGAAACAGTCATTACTGAGTAGACGAAAACCCCATAAGAAAGATAGTGAGGCATCCCCAGTTTAAAATTAAAATTAATTACTGGGTCAGATTATTAAGAAACAATATTTTGGTACCATTTGAACTACCTAATAACCTCAACGGAGAAAACTGTTTAGAATTTTTAAGAAATGATTTATTTTTTTGATACATTAGTATTTTATTTAAGAATATTGTAACGTTTTTAAAATTACTATTCATTATGTTAGAAGTCTCTGAAAGTTGGGTCTATGCATTTTTAAATAGTAAATAATTTTTTGACGTGCAAACTATTATGTTTCTATATTCCAATGGTAGATGATTATAAAATTTTCTATTATAATAATCAATAAATCTTTTTGTTGTAATGTGAAAATAATATCAGTTATTATATTATTTTTTGTATTATAGTTGTATTCTCTATTTAATATGTTTTTATGTTTGTGAGAGAATATAAGCGTATATTTTAAATACAGCAGAGTTATACTTAAAACATCAACTTCGGTAAATATTAGGTCCTGAAATATCTTCTGTTCTTTTCTAGAATTGTTTTAGCTAGGATTTCTCATTTAAGTATAGATTAGGGGGAACCATATTTCTAAGGTGGTAGAATTTTCATGTTTTCCAACTTTGTTGTTCAGTGTTTATGTGTCCTGACTATTTTAAATTACCATTAATGACAATGCCTAGATATTTAATATTTGTAGTAAAGTTTGGTTTAGATATATATTTAAAATTCAATTCATTGTTCATTGTTCAGTAAACATTCGTAGGTATCTAGTTTTTGTATGTTACTATTAGGGGCGTATCTATCATAAAAGTTGAAATACTTACATTTAATTGTTTCAATATTAATCGATAAAAACGTTCTGAAAATCACTGTTGAATTTTTTACAACTCGTACACTGCTTTTTGCAACACATCTCACAAGTCACTTTCAACCAATAAAACATTATCGTTAGCATATGCTACTATTTTACCCGCAGTGTCTAAAATTAGAAATTCGTTCATGTAAATATTAAACAAAGTAAGTCCAAGAATTATTCCTTGTGGTATATCACAATTAATTTTACTCAATTTGCTTTTTGGTTGGTAAAATTTTAACACATTGATCTCTGCACATATTTTAATAATTACGAAACGATAAACGGAGCTAAAAATTGCCTAGGAGACTAAAGTACATTGCAAATTATGACTCTTAATTTTTCTTGAGGTGTAAGTTGAGTTGACCAAATGGTATTTTTTTTTACTTATTTAATTCTCAGTGTAGTGCACTTAGACCAAAAAAGTAAGTTATTACGAAATCGATTGGACTTGACTAAATGCTGCGGCTTTACCACGTTATTCCACTTTTTCCGAGGAATAATGCATTTGCAGAAGTCAAGATTAAAATCTGCAAAAAACGTATTTTCCTAGATTTGACTACTTTAAATGTTAGTCAAGACTATGTACTGATTTCCAGGCCTGTCAGGCTGGATCCCAATTCTACAGGATGTTCTCTACTGTGATTTAAATTTTTACACTTTTTTATAGATAATCCTTATAGTTGGAGATCTACGGTCTCGAAATCGACAAGACATTCTTTCTAGTATCTGCAGCTCTACCTAGAGGATAATCCATCATATACAAGCATTTGTTACATTTTAAAGCCAAGAACTTCTAAAAAGCCCAAAGAAAATTTGCACTCACCGCATGCATGTCTTAAATAAAATATTTCCTTCTATTTTTGACTGATTAAAATATTCTAAAAATTGATCAACTTTTTCATTCTCTTTAGAAATCATCAGGAGTTGTAGATATTCCGTTGAATGCAATTTTATACCCATTTTCTTTGTTCTTTTTAGTAATTCTTGGCTTTGAAATGTAACAAATATTTGTTTATGATGGAGTATCCTCTAAGTAGGAGATACTATAATTTACCAACAGATTATCAACATTTTATGAAGGTTTTCATTATTCTCACTGGGAGAAAGTATTTCATGCCTCGCACTGGCGGTCCTAAGAGGGGGGCAGAGCTCTGATCATGATAAAAACTGATCAATACAAATATTAAAAATTCCAATTCCTTTTATTAAATTATAGAGAAACGCAATTAAATAAATAATTTTTTGTTACAAAAGTTAAATAAAAACACATTTTTAGGATTTAGGAAAAAGTAGAGAAAATTATTGATGACTAATCAAAATGAAAATCTCTTATTAAAATATCAATTTCTAATCTTCGAATTTTTCTGATAACCTACATTCTGATTATACAAGAAAATAAATAGCACATAATGTAATTATTTACAAAACACCTACCTAAAAATATTTGAAATACAAAAGACACGTACCTTGAAGTCAGTCTCTATCAATCAAAAGTGAAAATCAATATCTAATCTTTGTTCTAACATAATAGATGACACTGGTTATGCAAAGCACCAAAAAGTTCTAAAATGAATTTATTTCCATAAAATACTCAACCCGAAATTTTTCTGACGTATAAAAATCACTCACTTTTTCCACTCGGATATACCTTGAAACGTTTCTCGCCGCTGTTTATTTTTTGTACATAAATTTATTTTAAGCTCTTTGACCGCCTCAGAACGCCAGACTTCTGGAGCTCCACATTAGTAGCTCAACTTTTTACTTAATTTCATAAAATAAATAGTAAGAAAATGAAAATGTGAATTGCAAAAAATCTTAGAGTGTTCAGAGCAAAACTACCTACAGATTTGAACCAAGCGCCTTCAATTTAGTTAAGAACGAGTGCTGTAATAAATGTAACAAAATATTTGTTCTCCTGTGTTACCAATAGTTACAATATTTCAAGAAAGAGAAAGAAAAAAAACGGATGACTCGCACGTGTTTTGGTCATTAAAATATAAAATTTTATTCCATAAATCAGATTGGCTTCTGTGGCTCTATGCAGTTTATTTTGTTAAACTTATTAAAGTTTATGTTTACTGCTCTGTGTAAATATTCAGTTGAATACTTATATACTTTTAAAAAGGATATGACTATTATGATTACATTTTCAAAAATTAAAAAGATAAAATAAAAGTTATATAGTTTTATAATATTATACTTAACTTTACTACTAGTCTATTGTCCATGTACTGTAGAAAGGAACTAAAACGTTAAAGGGTTTTTATTGTTTCTTATGTTCAATTGACCCCACGATATGAAAAAACCGCGGAGTTCTACCATTTAAAGTGGTGCGTTTTTGAGATCGAAGTAAAAAGGTTCACTTTTCATATTTTTTTTGCTCGAAAACTATGAATTTTTTCTATAAACACGTCAATAGAAAAGTATGTAGAGATTTAAATTTCCAATCGAAATGGCACCTTCAGAAGTCAAAAATTTTTTTTTTTACAAAAATACGTCCAAAAAACAAAACAAAAAAAACGAAAAAATGCAATTTTTTATTTTTTTTTATTTTAGCCTGTAACTATTTTTCGGGTACATTTAGACATAGACATTGCTGCATAACAAAAAAAGCTGGCGTTTTACCCGTTAAAATGAGATTTTGTAAACAGTTTTACGATTAATAGTGACCGAGATATAGCGTTTCAAAGTTTGCAACTTTTAACTTTTTTTGCTAATTTTTACTATTTTTTTTCAAATTTCGTCCTGTAACTTTTTTCTGAGTGAATTTAGGTGTAGACATTATTATACTAAAGTGAAAGCTAACTTTACGCCCGTTGAAATGGTGGCTGGTAAAGGTCTCTACGACAAATAGAAACCTAGATACAGCGTTTCGAGAGTTACTTTTATTAACTTTCTTCCAATTTTTACGTTCTTTTTTAAATTTCGGTCTATAACTTATTTGTCAAATACAGATATTGCTACATGGAATGTACTCGCAGCATTCTTGTTTAAATGGTCTGCAATAGAAGTTTATGTGATCAATAGTAACCAAGATACAGTTTAGATATAGTAGATTATTTTACTTAAAAAATAACTTTTTACATTTTTCCACTTCTGTTTTTTTTGTTCAAATAACTTAGATTAATAACTTACATTATGAAATTATTCAAATGCTGGATTTAACATATTGTCAAAATCAAAGTCGATTTCTTCATCGGCATCTATGTAAACATCGTCTTCCGTTATTTGAGGTACATCAGCGTTTTCACAGTTCATTCCCATACATTCTTTGCAAAAATGGAGCAATTCATTCCCAATTTCCTGCAACCACAATTTCCTCTGCATCCTTTGGTGCATTTACAGGCTATTTTTTCCAGCAAAACTTGTGGTGCGGGAGGTTTATTTGTCAAAATTGGTACTAGTCCATTTTCTGAAGTTTTCCAACCCCAGATGAGAGGATTTACAATATTTCCTTTCCAATGTTGCATTTGCAAGTAAGTTCTTAAACCATGATGTTTAGCAGCATCAGTTGTTGGAGGCAATCGGCAATGAGAATTTCGCACCTGTTGAGTACTGAAATAACTTATAGCAACAGGTGCTTTGGCCATCAATTTTTGATATCGTATAGTAATGTTACAATACATTCAGAAGCAGAACCGATGGCTGCTGGACTTGCATTTTCACACAAAAATTCATTTAAATACTTTTTCAAAAGCAAAATATTCTTATTAATGAAACTCAAGAATGTCTTTTTACCAATACCAAAAAAGGAAGAGGTTGTATCACAGCCACTGAATGCATGGACGAAGCCAAGGTATTTTTGTAGATGATTAAATTTGAAACTATTATGGTTATATAATAAGGCAGTTACATTTCCTATACTAGGTTTAAAATAGTATATTATATTACTAGGAGTAGAACGCACTCTTTTTTTGTGTTGAGTCCAGGATTTGCGGCTGAGGCGAAGCCGAAGCCGCAAACTGGGCGAAACACAAAAAAAGGCGTTCTACTCCGTGTAATATATACTATTTTTTCTTCAAGCGTATTAAAATGCAAAAATTCATTTATTTATCATAAATGTACAAATATTCAAACTACAGTCTTACATGTGGACACAATATGACAAGTAGCTAGTGGATAGTGCGCCACCGGTGGCTTTCGGTATTTACATTATGTTACTAGTAAAACAATACCCACTGCGGTGGCGCTTTCGGACCTAACATTATGTTACTAGTAAAACAATGTCCACTACGGTGGCGTTCGGTACTAACATTTTGTTACTAGTAAAACAATGTCCTACTTCTACTTCTGTTTTTGGTGACATAATTTAAACATTTTAATACGCTTGAAGAAAATGGTATATTATATTACTAGGAGTAGAACGCACTCTTTTTTTGTGTTGAGCCCAGGATTTGCGGCTGAGGCGAAGCCGAGGCCGCAAACTGGGCGAAACACAAAAAAAGGCGTTCTACTCCGTGTAATATATACTATTTTTTCTTCAAGCGTATTAAAATGCAAAAATTCATTTATTTATCATAAATGTACAAATATTCAAACTACAGTCTTACATGTTGACACAATATGACAAGTGGCTAGTGCGCCACCGGTGGTTTTCGGTATTAACATTATGTTACTAGTAAAACAATACCCACTGCGGTGGCGCTTTCGGAACTAACATTATGTTACTAGTAAAACAATGTCCACTACGGTGGCGTTCGGTACTAACATTTTGTTACTAGTAAAACAATGTCCTACTTCTACTTCTGTTTTTGGTGACATAATTTAAACATTTTAATACGCTTGAAGAAAAAAATATATATTCTCATTTTCTTCTGGTAATAATGATAGGATAATAAGAAGATCGACATCTTGACCAACTATAACAACATTTTCTGATTGGGATGCCTTATCTTTTGCAGTATTTACAATTAGTACGTCTGCATCCTCTTGGAAGAAAGTTAATAAAAGTAACACTCTTAGAAACGCTGTATCTAGGTTTCTACTTGTCGTAGAGACTTTTACCAGCCACTATTTCAACGGGCGTAAAGTCAGCTTTCACTTTAATATAATAATGTCTACACCTAAATTCACACAAAAGTTACAGGACGAAATTTGAAAAAAAAAATAGTAAAAATTAGCAAAAAAAGTTAAAAGTTGCAAACTTTGAAACGCTATATCCCGGTCACTATTAATCCTAAAACTGTTTACAAAATCTCATTTTAACGGGTAAAACGCTAGCTTTCTTTGTTATGCAGCAATGTCTATGCCTAAATGTACCCGAAAAATAGTTACAGACTAAAATAAAAAAAAAAATTTAAAATTGCATTTTTTCGTTTTTTTTGTTTTGTTTTTTGGACGTATTTTTGTAAAAAAAAAATTTTTTGACTTCTGAAGGTGCCATTTCGATTGGAAATTTAATTCTCTACACACATTTCTATTGACGTGTTTATAGAAAAAATTCATAGTCTTCGAGCAAAAAAAAATATGAAAAGTGGACCTTTTTACTTCGATCTCAAAAACGCACAACTTTAAATGGTAGCACTCCGCGGTTTTTTCATATCTTGGGGTCAATTGAACATAATAAACAATAAAAACCCTTTAACGTTTTAGTTCCTTTCAACCCTCTTTCTTTGTACATAGACAATAGCCTATACACTTCATATTACATTAGGAATTTTCACAACAAAAACCATACCTCTCAATTTTCAAGGGGCAATCCTGTCGAGAGGGAGGTGGTGCGGGGGTGATTTCCCCCGGGCTTGTGTGGGGGCCCGGTTTTGTATTATAATTTAAACAATTTTTGAATTTTCCCCTCGCCCATCAAAAATTTATTTTTCGTATTTCTCCTTCCCGCTCATCATTTTTTCGGATTTCTCCCCCCACTCATTAAAAAAAAAAATGTTTGGATTTCTCCCTCCGCTCATCAAAAAAAAAAAAAATCCTGTGAAAGGGTTAAAAAAATTTGGTACATATTTTAATAAGGATGACCCCCCTAGAAACAAGGCGTAGGACCGCTCTTGATACCTCGTAACCTACCTTATATGGTTAATTTCATATATTACGATTGAGTATTGAGGTGACCGACAGGCTTTAGTAGATAAATTACCCACATTTATGTAAATCCACCGTTTTGGGCAACAATTTTGATACATTGTTTCACATTTAATTTAAATATCCTAAAAGAGTGTCGCAAAAGATCTTCACTAAAGCAAATAAGACGTCTGGAAGGCAGTATTTACTGTTGTTAGGTAATGACCTTGTGGAATGCAGTGTACACGTTCCAATTGCTTAATAAAATATGTCTTCGAGTGCAATCACGGTGCAATATTATCTGTAGGTGTGTAGGAGTTGGCAGTTCAATCTACAGAGTGAGGCGAGAAATTAATTTTTCTTTTCAGCTTTCGACTCTTTCAAGCTACTAAGTGCACTATTTATATGATTTAGTTCTTCAGGAATACTATGCTAGGCGTGTGTGTCTCGGTGTGAGCGAATATAAGTATAGTACACTAAACAGTAATTGACAATAAAGAATATTGTAAAAAAACTATAATGCATCACAAAGACATGCCGATACAATTGTTACTAAGTTTTCATGTGTAAGGCAGGGGTTTTTGGATAAAAAGTAATTTTTCATAAAAACTTCTGCTTATTCTGAAAAGTCCTTAGCTATTCTAATGACTACGATTTACTATACAGGGTGTTGGGAAATGAAAAAAAATATAAAAATTTAAAATATGTTGCTTATGTATGCCTATTAAATAAATTGTGTAAGTTATTAATTACACAGCTCCACAGAAAAAAAAGTTTTGTGCATAACATGAAAACACGCTATTCCCATGTATTTTGAGCCGTAGAATACGAGTATGACATTAGAATTATTCTAGCAAATCACAATTTTTTTTGTAACCTCAAAAAATGGCTTAAAATCATTAAAAATCTCAACTGTAAAAATGGTAAGGTAACTAACATTTAAAAAATATCTGAAATAAGGTAACCCTATGTACTTTGAGCCGTATAGACTGGCAGTACATGACCATGACCAGGTCAGGTGCAACGTTTTTAAAATGCATGCCAATTATATATATGAATGAAATTATCATGAATATGCCAGAAACGCAAATTTTAGGCAGTCGTCGCATGCAGTAGGGTGTGCAAATAGATTTTTTTTGTGTTTTTTTTAAATGGATGTCAATAATGCCAAATGAAAAGCCGTTAAAAAGAATCCAGCGGAAATTCATTGGTATGCAGTTTCCGCACGCAAAACAACTGTTGATGTGCTCTATAAATCGTAAAATTTTTTGGTGTTCTTGATTTTGGATGATTTTGATTTTGGATTTTTTTTTCAAGGCTTTTCGTTTGGCACTATTGGCATCCATTTTAAAATAAAAAAACACTAAAAAAAAACAAAAAAAATCGATTTGCACACCCTTCTGCACGCGACGACTGCCTAAAATTTGCGTTTCTGGCATATTCATGGTAATTTCATTCATATATATGATTGGCATGCATTTTAAAAACGTTGCACCTGACTGGTCATGTACCGCCAGTCTAGTAGACTAACGAATATGACATCAGAATTGTTCTACTACCTCACATTTTTTTCTAACCTCAAAAATTTGCTCAAAATCATAGAAAATCTCAACTATATAAATGACAACGTTATGTATATTGTTACGGGTTTACACCCCTTTTGTGCATCGTGGATCCGGAAATTATAAAACCAGAGTAACACTAAACACTAATTTATTACGTACTAATTACAACAAAATAATTACTTCACTAACTTCACTGAGCAATATAATTCAGTCACTTGATCACTTTACTTAGTTCTTTGATCTTTCTGAACTTACCATCTGAACTGAACTGTCCTAACTCGGCTTCTCTATTCCTTTGTATACCTAATGATGAGAGTTCTAGAATATTCTCCCTCATTCTGTAATTTTCTAGTAGGCTTTCGGCAACTTCCAGATTCTGACACCGCGCGCCATCTCTGGGCCGATTGTCAAACTAACTAACTAACTTAATTGTTTCCTCTTACTTATACATGGAACTTTGAGGGAATTCCTACAGATGTATCTGGGAGAAAAAATATGTAATAATGTTATAAATCGTATCTACAATACGATATTCCTAAGTTTTTGGATTCATTGAAACTTCAATAGCTGAAGTAAGGCTCCATGTATCATTATTTTGAAAGAATCTAAGAGAAAACAGTAAGGGATGGAAAATCGAATTCTTCTTCTTATTTCTGTTTATTATAACGAACCCTTTTACTATGAGATGTTCTATGTAGTGGAGTCTTTTTGAAGTTAGAAAAAAAATGTGATTTGTTATAACAATTTTGATGCCATATTCGTATTCTACGGCTCAAAATACAAGGGAATATCATGTTCTCATGTTTTGCACAGAACATTTTTTTGTGGAGCTGTGTTATTGACTGTGGATGAAACTTTGTATTCAGACTGCACTAGTAATCCAGTCAGTAGGGACAAAAAATGGCTTTTGCCTTACAAAAGGTGGAGTAGTAATGATTTTGATATATGTTGATTAAGTTGAGGTCCGGATCAAAAATACAAGTTTTCGACTTGGGAGGGGGGCACCATCTTGATTGAAAGGTGCAAAAAATTGTTTTTCAGAATAATTCGGCAACGCTCGACCCTACGAGAAAAAGGTTCGAGTCAAGTTCGAGTCAAAGTTGAAAAGGACAAAGTTTTCTTAATTCATTGTAAGTCTAATGTGTAACGAGATACAGGATACAGCAGTAGAAAAATAAAGTTTAACGATTTTGTTTTTTTCAAAAAAATCACCACACTCCATTTTTGTTTGTAAATTATCTATGAACAAAATTGCATTTTATTTCCATTTATATATATATTTTTTAAATATTCATTCAATTTAATTTCAATATATTCTACTTTACTTTTCACATATTATAACATTACATTGTATCATCCGCAAATAATTTAAGGTTACATTTCTTATAACAGTTACAAATGTACACGCTGTATAGTACATTTTCCAAAAATAAAATCCATCAAAACCTTAATTAATTATTAAGAAAATTATTTTTTTTTACAACTATATTATTTATAGCACGTAATGAAATTGCATAAAGTACCAGTTTCGAATCGTCATAATAATGGGGTAATATAGACCAAAAATATGTAAAAAATATCTTATGTATTTGGGAGAGAGGGGATTTTTAAAGAATCATTAAAAAAAATCATAAAATTGTAAATGTCTTATATTTGTAAATTGTAATAAAAAATAGTTTAAATGATACAATATTAAACATTACCAATCGTATCCTTCATCATTAAATCATCGACGATTAAGTAAATAGTTTTTAAAAAAGTACAAATTTTTCTTAAGCTTTACGTTTTTTTTAACATAAACACACCACATATAGTAGACAAATCCAAAACCAAGGCTGTCCGGAAGGGGGTTACACATTTGGAAAAACGCGGGCATACAGCCATACCCACCAACATTATCAGTGCCGGGGCTGGGACCCGAACCCAGAACGCGATAGACAGTCGAGCAGCATATTCGCCACACAATTCGCCTTAACCGACGGATCTACCGTGCCGGCATTATCGAACTATTTTAATGTATATACCATTTATTTAGTTTGACAATGGTGTTATTCATCTGGTAGATGATTTATTGTGAATTTGAGGTAAGGAGCGTTTTGTTTATATATAGATGTATTGTACATATTTTTGTAAAGATTGATAATAACTCAAAAGCTACATGAATTTCTTATTAAAATAATAACATAACTTTCAACACATATACAATGCACGGTTTATATCCAATTGATTTTCAAGCACTAACGTGTTGCGCACACTTAATTATGTACGGAGTAACCTATATACTTTTGAACACAATTATTTAAATCCAAATAAAGTTAGATCAACTGAAAGATTGTGATTCGAAGAAACACAACAGCTGATGTTTTTGTACACGCACACAAACAAGAAATTAACACGTACATGAAGCGCGCAGAGTTCTACAAATAGCATGATCGGAGCAGGTAAATGAGAGGCGCTCGCCCTAGCATGTTTGCTCCTATCAAAACCAATTTCTTAAATATTGAAAAAATTAGGTACAAAGCGCTTATTACACGGTATGTCTCTGGATTAAGCATAAACCAGGGATTTTCTTTAGTTTTAATTTTACAGAAAATTGACAAAACAATACAAATTTTTGCTAGATTTAAAACGGACAAATTTGTAATTAAAATTTCAATATTAATATGGTGTGTTCCTAAAATAATATACAAACTAATTCAATAATATGTCAAACTATTTGATTAATCCACCACTCTTGGTGCTAAGGATTTCGCGGAGCTAGTGATCTATCTGCCGTGTTCCGGGTCTTCTTCCGCGTTGACTTTGTCCAGTGCTTGATGTTTCAACTACCTTATCGAGGTCTTCTGAAGCGAAGTGAGCTCTGCGCTCTGCTGGACTGAGCTCCTCTATTTATACACCAGGAATTATTGGCCAGAAGCCATTGAAATAAATAAACATCCGAATAACTATAATCGTGGCACCACCAATAACGTAAATGGTCAATGTTCCGAGTGAGTTATGATCCAGAGCATATCTCCTGTTGACCTATATAAACACAGGAGTTCAGTCCAGCAGAGCTCACAAGCTGTACACCCTTGCCGAGGAGCATGGGAATCCGTTGGTCAGGAAGGCATCTGACTATTATCCAGCAGACGCTTCGAGGCACAAGAGGTCGAAGATGCAGGTCATGGACAATGGGTGAGTATACGACCCATACCACCACCGATGAAGAAACCCACAGAAGAGACATGACGATCACCCAACTACCTACCCACTACCCTGCGGGTACCGGACAAGTGCCGTCTAGTATCTATAGTCACCTCCGTGCACGCCGAAAGTGCTACCAAAAGCACTTAGGCCCGCACTTTCTCGAGCTACACAGCTTATCCCTACCTCACGGACGATCCGGACGGAAGGATGTCATTTGACATTCTGCGTACCAGCAGTCAAACCCAGCCAAAAATACCCCAAAGTTTCCGAACAGACAGATGACTACCCCCGGGGGTGGCAAGCTGGCAAATAAAGATCAAGATAGAAGAACGCCAGCAAGGTCCAACAGTCAGGACCAAGGGAGGCGGGCGGAAATCTTCAACACTGCTCACGTTTGTGAGCAAAGTAAAACTCTTTACGCACCAGGGTGTAAAGTAGATTGTTGTTTAATTACAGATTTATCCGTTTTAAATCAGGCAAAAACTTGAGATTCTTCAACAGCAGAAGGGAATATTTTATAAAGATATGTGGTAAGCGAGATTTTATATTATTTACATTTTTACTTTTTAATAATTCTTGACTTTGAAGTGTAACAAATGATGTATCTTGTTCTCAGTTTTACCACACAATGAAGTATCCTCTACGAAGGGCTCGAGATACTACTAATTTTTTTTGAGATCGATAGTGACTTTCGTAGGGGGAATCATTTCCAGACAATGATATATTATTCTATTTTCATAGTGATGTCATTAATTAGCCTTGTTAGTATACTTGCGTGGTCAGAATTAAATCAACAGTATATGCATGTATATGAAGAATAGACAGTTTCTTTCTTATATCAAATATTAGGCACTGAGTATATGAAAGTTATCTACTAAATATCTAATATAATATTTTTCGGTAATTATGAAACCTATAAAAATAATATTTTAAAGTATATTATTTCCTACACTGCCATTTCTATAAGAATTAATATTATTTGTTTAATACAAGAAATTTCGAGCGTCTATTGTGTATTTTTGGAAATGATCTACGAAAACAACAATTGTAAATATTGCCCCAGCATATTGGCACCTCACACGCATTCACTTCCACGGGCCACCGTCATCTATTATTTGCTTCCGTGTAGATTTATCACAGAAATTGTTGGACTGCGCCAAAAATTATCTTGGCACACAGCGATTACCCCGATTAACCCCGCTAATGATATACATGTGTTTACAAAAAATTGCAACAGATGCATTTCAGTCCATGGATGTCGAAAATTAGTGGTTCGATGTTAATGTAGAGGGTGCTATCAATATAAGTTTCGGGTACTGATACTTGAAGAAATTATATTAATGACATAGATAGTGTTTTATCAACTATCACTTCCATTGTTGATGAGATTTTTTGTTTAGGGGATTTTAATTTTTTTTTTTTTCATTTGCCTAATACAGTTGATACCTGTTTACAAACATATAATTTAACTCAAATATTGAATGAGCCTTCCAGTTCACTAATTGACCCAATTTATATTTCGAATACAGAACTTGTTAACCAGTGTGGTACCCTTTGTACGGATGATATTTCTGATCATAAATTAGTGTTTTGTGATTTGAAGATTAATACTTATAAAATGAAACCTAACCTATTAACTTTCAGATGTTTTAGAAATTCTAATTATGATAATTTTTCAAACGATCATACCAAGAATTAAATATGTCAATTTTTCTATCAATATCACTTTCCTATGTAATGAAGTTGAAAAATTGACATTATACATTTAATTCTTCCCTGTTAGACGTTTTTAATAAACATGCACCACTAAAAACTTTTAGAGTTACTAAACCCAAAGCTCCCTTGTTTACCCCTAATCTTAAGGCTCTGATGAAAGGGAGAGATAAAACAAAGCAAAAACAAACAAACAAACTAAAAACAATGCAGATTGAAATAAGTACAAAGAATTACGTAACTTCACACTGACTGTAATCAGGGATGAAAGAAAAGTTATTTATACTCGATATGTGCCGAAAAAGATTTGCGAAAAACTTGATCTACTTTAAAAAATCTTAATATTCACAAAAGTAATATTCATAATATACCAGATAACTCTCCGACCCAAATTTGATCAAGGCATATTTTGCCTAATTTGTTCAAAACGTCGTGATGATAAAATAATTTTTATAATAATAACTTAATAGCAAATAACCATTCCTTCAGTTTTACTACGGCTTGAGGAAGTCAATAAATTTCTTAATAATATAAAGTCTAATGCGTACGGTACTGATCATATATCTATCTCAATGATCAAATATTGCAGTCCTTTTATTGATAAATGTCTAGTATCAACTGATGTTGCATAGAGATATATTATTTTCCAAATGATTGGAAAATCGCAATTGGTAAACCTTTCCCAAAAAATTGTAACTTTAAGTCATTTTCGGAATTAAGAATAATAAGTGTTTTACCTTTTATCTCGAAAATTTTTGAAAAAATTTTACATCGTCAGATTTATGAATACTTTTCTGAAAAAAAACTTTTACCTGAGAATCAGTGTGGTTTTAGAAACGGGTTTAGTACAGCAACAGCTTTAATCAATGTAATGTTGATCTTTTTACTGCACATGACCAGTTAGTGTGTTTGTATTGCTCGATTTCTCTAAGGCATTCGATACAATAAATCATAATCTGTAATGTGCTAAACTTAAATAGTTTGGTTTTAATGCTGCCTGTCTACAATTAATTTCCTCTTACTTGAGTGACATATCTCAGAACATTTGCCACAATAATACCTTCTCATCTAATCTAAATATACTTTCTGGAGTACCTCAAGGGTCCATTATAGGTCCGTTGTTTTTATCATATATACGTCAGATATCTTCTACTGTAAACTGTAAAGTCCAAGCTTATCCTGATGATACACAATTATTCTTAAATTTCAATGTAAATGATGTACAGCAGGCATGTGTCACTTATATTTAATAATGAGTTACATAATATTAAAATTTTTTCGGAGGAACACAACTTGTATTTAAACTCTAGTAAATCTAACTTGATGTTATTTGGAAACAAAAATAAATTAGATATAGTAAAAAATTCACGAAATATTAATATTGAGGGATTCCCCTGCCTGTTGTTAAAATTGCAAAAATCTTGGAGTCATAATCGGTAGTGTTTTTAGATTTAGAGAACGTGAAAAAACTAATGCAAAAAGCATATTTCTCTTTGAAGTTGCCAAATTCTAATCGTCATATACTAAATTATAATTTAAAAAAAATGCTTCGTGAATCATTAGTTTTGTCACACTTTAATTATCGTGACTTTATATATGGCCACTGCTTAGATCTCAATGATAATCGCATTCAAAAGGTATAAAATTCATGTTTAAGATTAATTTTTAGTTTAAGAAAATTCGAACATATTTCTCATAAATTGGGTGAGGTTCACCCATCACCATCTACATCACCACCTACTTCGAAAGATTAGGTTGGTTGAAGGCCTAGGCGAGTGTCTGCCTAGAGGGAGGATGTACAAGGGGTCCAATGGGGCCTAAGTGCTGTGGTTTTTGACCACCCTCCTGCTAATTCCATACTCCATATGGATAATCGAAGAAAAGTAGATTTAGGTTATGTACACAAGATTCTGAATTCGTCAGATGTCTGCGTCTCGCTGAAAAATAAATTTGTAATACGGTCTTCTTTACATTCAAAAATATAAGATATGGAAGCAAGTTCAATATCCCTCGTCATCGTTCGGCCATGTTCAAAAGCTGTTTTCTTTATGATGCTATTCAACTATATAACTCCTTGCCTGACGATCTTAAAAATTTTATTATGAATAAATTCGAGTGTAAATTTAAAAATTTACTATTAAGCAATCTATAATATAATGTTTAACCTAGTTATTCTCTGAGCATCACATATGTCTATTAGTAAATTATGTAGGATGTTTTAGTAAAGTTTATTATGTATGGGTGTTAAAAAAACACTTTATGCCATGTCTTAGAAATTTGATATATGTTTTTTTTGGGCCTTTTAGTGGTTAAATATGAATAGCTAAAGCTAGACTTCGCCATTAGACAGCCATTCCTGTATATGACTTCCACATCCAGTGGAAGTATAGTAACGACAAAAAAATTTTTATAAATTTTTATTGTTCAAATGGGCTTAGAATGTCATGGAACGTCGAGATTTTAAGTTTGAGCGAAAAAAATTTTCTGTCGGTCTGTCTGTAACCTTTTTTGTGCGCACGTTTACTCTGGAACCGTTTGAGATATTGACTTGAAATTTGGTACACATATGTACTTTAACGACATCTAGTACTAGATTATATTTTCATCTTGTTCCGTCGAAAGGTTGGGGGGTAAATTTAGGGTAAATAGGTAAATCAAGCAGGTAAGAGTCCATAAAGTTGATATTTAGTATATACAAGAAAAGCTAAGGTCTCGAAAAAAAAATTTGGCATTAGCCACCCCCACTCCATTATTAAAGGGGATGAAAAAAAATGTGATTTAGTGTGTGTACAAGAACCAGAAACCTCAAAATATTTTTTTACTTCACCCACCCCCACTACCACTCCCTATCACCACCCCCACCCCACTACCGATGTGGGGTATCGTTTTATGGGTTTTTGGGGTAGAGGATTTCAAATACTATATTATTAAAGTTCCATAAACAATTATTTCCACGTACAAAATTTTTTCGTAGTGATTCCTTGGGCAGCGGTTTTTTTTCTTATTTTTATGATCTGTAACAATCCAATGATACAATAAAGTCGATTATTATTACTATTTTAAATTCACGTCACTAAAATTCACTGATACTATCTTATTACAAATTGTGATACTGGTTCGATAAAAGTAAGAAATTTAAAGGAAGACGCAGGGCAATTTTTTTTTAGAGGGACAGGTAGGGGATTAATGCATTTTTACAGTTAGCTAAAGAAATAAGTGTTTTCACGAAAAATTTCTATAGCTTATGAAATTTTTGTTGCCGTGTTCGTTTTTCGTAAAAATTGAGAGGTGCAGATACGTTTTGAAGTTATGAACTTTTTTTGCCCCTTTAAAGAAATTAAATTTATTATTTATTTTCGTAATTTACTCAAAAACAACAACAATGCATCTCGCGTCTAAAGTTTTCAGTTATTTTAATATGGAACATATCACATCTTTTTACGACAGACATTAGTCAAGTCAAGATGTGGCCAAAAGTTCACAAAAAATGGAAAAGTGCATGTTCATGAAAAATCAGTCAAAAAGTAAATCGAATCAAAGCAAATTTGAAATGAAATTTGTTGGGTTTCAATTATAAAGGAATAGTTACAAAACATATGAGAAATCATTAATAACAATGCATTGTATATATCATTATTCCCCCATTTATATAGTAACCATTTAAAATTTACCTATATGATGACCGCAATGCTGGTATTTATATGAAGCTAAATGACAATATTCTGTTAATTATACGTAACATTTTTTTCCTTTTTTTATTTATTACATATGATGTTTTTCAAATATATTAACCACCTACCAATAATCTCATAAAATTATGGACCTATTAAAAGTAATATATCTTATTTTGCGGACGGCTGCGAATTGTTTCACCATTTTACGAGAGAACTAGCAAAAGTACTGCAAACTGCGACGCATTACATTTGCAGCCAATTGGAAAATCGGACATTGAAAATTATTGACAATTAACGTATTTATTAATAACTGTGAGGTGAAACCTCTGGTAAGACTATCAAAAGTTCCGCAAACTTGTAGAATGCTCTTACAAATTTCCCTGGATAGGTGTGTAAATTTGCAGCGGTCTACATCGCACGCAACATACATTAATTTAAATAAGTAGTGTCAAATTTTTTTATTTGCTTGTATCTCAGAGAAAAAAATCTCAAAAGTTTCGAAATTATGATGCAAAATTCCGGCCCTTCTTTCGCTTCACTACGTATTGTTTAATATGCAACTACTTACAATGCCTGCAATGGTTTTTAATTACCAAAAAAGAAATTTCACTCTGTATGCACTCTTCAACTAAGTTTTGCAAAATTAACAGAACGCTTTGAACACCTTCGTTATTGCGAATATGCATTTGCAACCTCATCAAATTGATGCAAATTCAAAGCCAAGGCTGTCCGAAAGGAGGTTACATATTTATAAAAATGCAATTGTGATAATTGTCTAAATGTTATGCAAAAGTATTTCAAAAGTCTTCGAAATTGAGGGGCCAAAGAATGCCACTTATTGATGTTCAAAGCCTAAATACAGCCCTTTTCAAGCTACGTAAGACTGTGCAGTTCTGTGCAGCGGACCAAATTATATGGATTTGGTGTTTTTTTTGCGATGCTGAATCCGAATCCGTAGTCCAAGAAAGGATATATCGTGTCCGTTTTGTTTTTTAGTCAAAAACATCCCTTAAAGTGGTGTAAAATCATAGAAATAGTGTAATAACTCTTAATGAAGTGTGAAAAATGGTAGATGTTTTGTAGTCGAGAGTAGAGAATATAAATTCGAGCCACAGTAAGCTATTTCTGTAAATTAAACCGAAATCTGCTCTTATGGGGAGTGAAAACTACCGCTAAAACTCAAAAGACGCAGGTGAGTGTGAATAACATGTACAAAGGCCAAATTTTTGTGCAAAATATTTGACTCTGGTGCGACAACCAGCCATTACTCTCTCTCAAAGGGTAGAGACTCAACCCCATGTAGAGTTGAAACTCGTTTCAAAACGGGAAAAAAATTGAGGCTTTTGTAGTTTTAGGCAGGGTGAACAAATATGGAGTGAATTCGTTTCAACCACCGACACGTGACTAGAGTCTACCCTTAGTAAGAGCTACTCCCATGCTCAAATGATGCATATAGGTGCTATGGAAATTCAGAAAAGGTCAAATACTTGTTGCTCATCGTGCCAAATATACAAATCTGACACGACAACCACCCAATCTTAATAAGGTTGAAAATACCTCTATTGGGAGGGGGATAAAAACTACCCCCACAGACGGACGGATTTCATTACTTCTAATATCTTGGAATAAAAATTTAGGCATTTGTAATTTTAGGCAGGGTAGACAAATATGGAGTAAATTCATACATTGAGCATTAATCGGTTGTGTTTTATTTATTATAACATATAACTGTTTATCTTAACATTTATCAACTTATCTATCTTTTAATCTGTATAAAGCTATTCTTTTTCACATTTATATCATACTTTCGACCATCAATCCAAATACTTTCTTTTCTTATGATTTTTCTCTCTTATTTTCAAAATATCTTTTCTGTGGTTTTCTTTTCCTTTTTTTAGTCATAGATATAGGATATATCTCTTCAGTGACCATTTTTTTCTATCTATGTAAGCTGCACAGTAAAAAATGATGTAAATTTACCATCGTTGCGTGTAAAATCCCCATGTAATTTTACTCGCAGAGACAGGAAAATTTTCATTTACCATATAAGGTAAATAAAAATTTTCCACTCTCTTTGCGGGTAAAATTCCATTACTATTGGGGATAAATTTACTATGGAAGAAAAATCCTGTCTGGATAAGGGTCAATTTTATTACACGTAATAATAATAATAATATTTATTTATTTCTTCCATTTAAAAGTACAAGTACAATAACAGAAGAAAGGGTCAAAAATAAAACAGATGAGTGTAAACGTAATCAACATGAACATATACACACATACATATACACGCACATACACATGTATAGTCACAAACAGACGTGTAAGTCAGAAAATTAAACATGGAGGTGTAAGTATAACAAATGTGTATAACAAACAACAAGAAAGAAAAATAAACAAAAATATATAGGAACACGTACCCGTGTATAAGTCAATATGCACATATAAATAAAATTCAAGTAGAAATAGAAGGTGGTAAGAAGAATTCTTGTAGTGTGTAACAGTTTTTTTGTAGTAGTAATTCTTTCAGCCTATTTTTAAAGACATAAACATTGGGGGAACCTTTAATTTCTGCATTCAATACATTGTAAAGTTTACAGCCAATATAGTGAAAACTCTTTTGGTAAAAAGTTGTTCGAAAATTATTTGGTGCCAACAGCCCTCTCCATCTCGTATTATGATCGTGGTTCAGTTGGTTGGCCGAGAACGTGGTGAGGTTTTTGTAAACATAAGTACAAACCCCCAGTATGTATATTCCAGCAACGGTTAGTATCCTTAGATTTTGAAATGTATTACGACATGACTGACGATATTCGAGTGCTGCAATAATTCGGAGAGCGTACTTCTGTATTAGAAATACTCTACTTATTTGTGTACTCGTTATCCAGTTAATTATTCCATATCTTAAATGAGAATGAAAGTTGGCGTAGTACAATGTTAATAGTACCTTAGAACTGCAATGTTTAGCCATATAATTTAAAGCATAGCAACTCCTGCGTAGTTTAATACATAGTGCATCGATATGTGAGACCCAATTTAGTTTGTAGTCACATACGATACCCAATATTTTTGTCGAGTCGGTGGAAGTCACCTGAAACTCAGTGTTTTCAAAAAGGCAAAATTCTTGTAGCTGTCCCCGCATTCTAAATAGTATCGATTTTGTTTTATTTTTATTTACATTCAAAAAGTTCTTTTCTGACCATTTAATTATATTTTCATATACATGCTCGGCTGCAATTTTAAGAGATACCAGATCTTTTTCGACTATTATAATATTAGTATCGTCAGTATAACAAATAGTGTGAATTGATGGAGAACTGTTATTGAAGAAATTTATTATGTCATTTGCAAAAATTAAAAATAATAGAGGTCCATGTATTGACCCTTGAGGTACGCCTTGTTTTATGTCAATACTGGTACTTGTTACATTATTATTTAACTTAACTACCTGAGTTCTATTACTTCCACGTCCAGTGGAAGTATAGTAACGACAAAAAAAATTTAAAAAATTTTTATTGTCCAAATAGGCTTAAAATGTCATGAAACGTCGAGATTTTAAGTTTGAGCGAAAAAAAAATTTCTGTCTGTCTGTCGGTCTGTCTGTCTGTAACTTTTTTTTTGTGCGCACGTTTACTCTGAAACCGTTTAAGATATTGACTTGAAATTTGGTACACATATGTACTTTAACGAGATCTAGAACTGGATTGTATTTTCATCTTGTTCCGTCGAAGGGTTGGGGGGTAAATTGGGGTAAATTTGGGGTAAATGGGTAAATCAAGCAGGTAGGAGTCCATGAAATTGGTATTTGGTATATACAAGAGAAGCTGAGGTCTCAAAAAAATTTTTGGCATTAGCCACCTCTATTACCACCCCCACCTCCTTATTAAAGGGGATGAAAAAAATGTGATTTAGTGCATGTACAGGAATCAGAAATCTCAAAATATTTTTTTACTTCATCCACCCCCCCACTACCACCCCCCTATCACCACCCCCACCCCACTACCGATGTGGGGTATCGTTTTATGGGTTTTTGGGGTAGAGGATTTCAAATATTATATTATTAAAGTTCCATAAACAATTATTTTCACATACAAAGTTTTTTCGTTGTGAGTGACTTGGATAGAGAATCTGGATGTGGAAGTAGTGATTCCTTGGGCAGCGGTTTTAAATAGGAGGTCAGGAGATTCAACGGAGTTCCTCTCACGCCATACCTTGACAATTTTGTTAACAATAGGTAATGGTCAACGCAGCCGAAAGCGCGTGAAAAGTCTATAAACAAACCGAATACTTGTTTTTTATTATCTAAGGCATTTACAATTTAATAATTTCCATCTATCTATTGTCGTCCGTAAGTGGGGGTAGTTTTTACTCCCCCCTCCATAGGGGTGATTTTCAACCTTATTAAAAAGATTGGGTAGTTGTCGTACCAGATTTATATATTTGGCACAATAAGCTACAAGTATTTGACCCTTTTAGAATTTTAATAGCACCCATATGCAACATTTGAGCATGGGGTAGCTCTTACCACCCTTTAAGAGTAGTCTCTAGACATGTATTGGTTATTGGAACGAATTTACTCCATATTTGTTCACCCTGCCTAAAACTACAAAAACCTGAATTTTTTTCTCGTTTTGAAACCTAGGGGTGGGGGTAGTTTTAACCCTCCATGGGGTTGAGTCTCTACCCTTTGAGGGTAATGGCTGGTTGTCGCACAAGAGTCATATATTTTGCACTAAGAGATACAAAAATTTGGCATTTGTATATGTTATTTTCACTCACCTGCGTCTTTTAGAGTTTTAGCGGTAGTTTTCACCTCCCATTAGGGCGGATTTCGGTTTAATTTATAGAAATAGCTTACTATGGTTCGAATTTATATTCTCTATTGTCGACTATAAAACGTCTACCATTTTTCACACTTCGTTAAGACTTATTACATTATTTCTATGATTTTACACCATTTTAAAGGATGTTTTTGACTAAAAAAACAAAACTGACACGATAGATCCTTTTTTGGACTACGGATTTGGATTCAGCGTCGAAAAATACACCAAATCCACATAATTTGGTCCGCTGCACAGAACTTTCTTTTTTGTGCGGCTGTGTAATGAGATGGTTTTATATGGTCACGGCACTTGCTCTGAAAACCCTAATTAAATATTGATTTATTTATTCTTGAAATTTTTGGGGCCGCTGATTACGAATTTGTTTACTGGATTAAAATTAATAAACTCCCAATGGCAGCTCCAATGTTGGGGGTGGAATTTTTTCTAAAGCAGGTGCTTTAAACGGGATGTAAATAGCAGATGTCAATAGGGCAGATATTAACCAAAAATATTTTTTATAAATTATTTTTTTAATTATTGGCTAAATACAGTAACAAAATGGCAAAATTTGTATGTGAAAAATGTGAAGATGCGTATTGCTTCTGTCGTAACTTTTACTTCCACATCCAATGGAAGTATAGTAACGACAAAAAAAAATTTAAAAATTTTTATTGTTCAAATAGGCGAATGTCATGAAACGTCGAGATTTTAAGTTTGAGCAAAAAAAAATTTCTGTCTGTCTGTCGGTCTGTCTGTAACTTTGTTTTGTTCGCACGTTTACTCTGAAACCGTTCAAGATATTGACTTGAAATTTGGTATACATATGTACTTTAACGAGATCTGGAACTAGATTATATTTTTATCTTCTTCCGTCGAAGGGTTGGGGGGTAAATTGGGGTAAATTTGGGGTAAATAGCTAAATCAAGCAGGTGTGTGTACAAGAACCAGAAACCTCAAAATATTTTTTTACTTCATCCACCCCCACTACCACCCCCACCCCACTACCGATGTGGGGTATCGTTTTATAGGTGTTTGGGGTAGAGGATTTCAAATATTATATTATTAAAGTTCCATAAGCAATTATTTCCACATACAAAATTTTTTCGTTGTGAGTGACTTGGATAGAAAATCTGGATGTGGAAGTAGTGATTCCTTGGGCAGCGGTTTTTTGAATTGGTACTTCGAATAGACTTTCAATTTTATACAGTGTTTTTAACGTAGGATACATTGTTTTTGGTAGAGTAAATTGCGAAAGGAGAATATTTTTTTCAGAGGCAAATAATGTAATAACTTACATCTTCGTCAATTTTTATCGAATATCAAGGTGACGACTCTTATATTTACAATTCTATGCAATGAGCAAACAAGAAAAGCAAAGCTCAATTAAATCCACCTGAAAAATAGGGTAGGGTTAAGTAGAGTAGCTTCGGCTAGACTTCGCCCTAGGTATTGTATTAATGTATAATACTGAAATAAAGGCAATTTATTATTATTATTATTATTAAATACGGAAATAGAAACATCGAAGGACACCTAATTATTATAAATATTTGGGAATGCAAAAAATGTTTGCAGAATATATAAAAAGAATCAAAGAAATTCTTTAATTTCTTAAAAGACTGTTTGTATCATATCCCGTTACTATTATTAGCAGCGCTATTAGATAAACAAAGAATTGTTTCAATCGCAATTTGTGTACCGACGTTTCAGGACAAAATAACTTTTAAGCCACGATTTATTAACCACATTCTAATTGTCTTCTGCAGTTGGCGTAGCACCCATTCTATACGTCCATTTGTAGATGTGGCCTGTTTTAATAGTAAGGTAAATTTTTATTCTAGTTCCTTTCATATTAATTTGGGTCAGGTTGGCCTCTTCTGAACGCAGCTGTAAGTAGTGAAAAAAATGCAATAATTAGTAGGCTATTAAATCGGAAAAATAATGTGTGGCAACTATTTAAAGTGAAAGGATTTATAGTTCGCTGCGAGCGATTGCACGTTTTTCAGCCTCACTCTGTAGAGTTAACGGGCACTATTAAAATGGAGAATTGATGTTTTTATAGCCGACCAACGGACATACTTGACAATTACGTCTTTGGAAATTCACTTACAATAACAGCTTTTGCACGAATATTATTTTAAGAGTTACGGATATGGTGATTGTGGCAGCTGCTGAAATGCCAAATCTGATAATGGCAGTCGTCGATAAAAATATACTTCGAATTCTCCTGAATGCTTGCATACCAAGAGCTGGTGCATTTTTTCGGATTTATCTGATAACTCTCTTGCACTATGATACCTGTTAAAGACCAGCACAGTGGGCCTAATCTGGATTCCGAAATCAGAAGCAAAATTGCTTAGGGCTCATTTTTAAAATTGAACTTTTGATCTGATAAGTGTGCACCAAGAAAGAATTACGATTTACAGCCGCCAGAGAAGTGAAAATTTGTGCTTCATTGCAATTTTTTTCATTTATCTCTGTCCACGTTATTATTTTTATCGTAGATCCTACAATTTCCTAAAACTTTTGTGTGAACAATTTTTTTCCTCAATCAATTGTTTAAAAATTACAGCAGATCGAAATTTTCATCATTTTCCAAACTTCGTGTTACAAATTTGTAGATCATAAAAAATGCAGGAAAGTAGTCCAGTCAACGAATAGCTCAAAGGGTGGCGTAGAGTGCGTGAGCAGGGACCTAAGCGATTCCTTTAGAAAGTTGTTCAGGATACTTAGGAACATGCTAAAAGTCCTGACGCCTAGGAGGTGAGCCGGAGGGGGGGGGAAGAATGTCCCACTTTTGGTTTTTTCGCTTATATCTCGTGAATGGTGCGTCGTAGGGAACAATATTACTTATACCAAATGAAAGCTCATGAAATTCTCTACAACTTTCATTTTATATACTTTTTTCGAATTCGCAACAGTTTTCGAGCTACACGCTCCGGAAAAGTAAAAATTTTCGAAAAACAGATTTTACCTCAAATTTATGCCACAGCTAGGGTAAATGCACCGGTTGTGGCCACTATCGTAGTTATTTTGCTCATCCTCCCTTCCCACAAACCAGTGACATTATGTCAATTGGAAATGGGAGAAGCCACAATAAATTGCTACGATTCTGTTCGAGTTGGTAAAGAGGCAATGAATAAGATAGTGGACTTGCCATTCTCAGACATCAAGTTGTCCCGCAAAGATCGTGCATTCACTCTTTCCTCTGTCAGCTCATCGATAAAAATTCACGATGAAAAGGTTGCAGTTGACCCAACATGTGGTGGTGGAAAGATGTAGGAGACATCCTGGTGCCAATTACAACAGAAGATCCACCAGCACCTGAGGTCCTACTGAAAACGATATTTTGCCGCTGCACCAAGGATTGTGGTAGTGGAAAATGTGGATGACGGAAAGCAATGCTGAACTCTTCTGCGGCGTGCCTCCACTGCCAAGGGAAATGCCTCAACGGCATGCCTATTTACGACGAGGACGACGATGAAGACGACGTAGATTCCCTTCAGCAAGAACCACCCACCACTGAGGATGAGGATGCCATAGACGAGGAACCCTTGTCAGGAGCCTCACGGCCAAAGAGCATGAAAACGTGAAGGAAAGGAATATATAACAATAGGAAAAAACAAAGGAATGGATATCTAACCTATTCTAAATATCGATTTTAATGTCTTTGAGCAATTCGAGTATTACGTCATAGATATTTTTTTATTTAGAGCTAATAAATGACAGATATTATTAGGAACGTAAATATTCAGACTACTTTATTTTTTATGGAATACATCGCTTTCTACTTAAGCAGTCAAGAAATATATGCTCCAAATCTGCAGTGACATTGCAAGTATCGCACAAGTCTGTATCCACAACTCCTATTATAGTCTGTTTATTGTAGTTACTTCTCTTCTTGAGTATTTTAAATCTTTATGCCAATAACAAGTTGGAATATCTGGCTGAATGGTTGTGTAGCGAGTAGGATTTGTTATGCTATATTCTTTCCATAAGGTTGACCACGCATTCTTACTTTTTTTTTTTTCAACATACTCATACACTCTTGGACGTGTAGTCCACTGTTCAAAATTTCTCCATCGTTAATACTTTTTTTGTTATGATGTCTACTTCTTCATTATGTTCTAAGCCTGTATCAGCTTTAACTCACACAAATTTGATTAACCTTTCTCTTTCTTTTAATTTATTTGCTAACATTTTAATTTCAGCAATACGTATGAATAGTGTAGTTAATGTCTTGACTGTTAGCAATACTTTGAAGAACAGACAGTGAATTCGATAAAATAGTGCAATGTTCATGTTCATTTCTGACGACGTATTCTAAGGCTTTGAGGATAGCCAGAGCCTCGGCACTATAAATAGAGGTGTCTTCGTTAAGTTTATATGATCAGTGTATAAAATTAAATTAATAAAATTACTTACCTTATATGTGACTTTTTTATCATCTTTAAAATACAATTTTCTATTTTTCAGGCAAAAATCTGTTTTTCGAAAATTTTTACTTTTCCGGAGCGTGTAGCTCGAAAACGGTTGCGAATTCGAAAAATAGTATATAAAATGAAAGTTGTCGAGAATTTTATGAGCTTTCATTCGGTATCAGAAAATTTTTCCCTACGACACTCATTTTCGAGATATAAGCGAAAAAACCGAAAGTGGGACATTCTTTCCCCCCCCCCCCCACCCCTCCGGCTCACCTCCTAGACGTCAGGACTTTTAGTATGTTTACTCCCTAAGAACCCTGAACTACTTTCTGAAGGAATCGCTTAGGTCCCTGCTCACGCACTCTACAACCTCCTTTATTGACTGAGCTAAAGGAAAGGAAATTATATCAACCATAGGAGTGATACAAGGAAGAAGAAAGTGAAATGTTTTTTTAAATATTTAAACTTTATAATTTAAGAAAGATTATATTCAGTAGCGTTCATTTATTTTTTTTCTGGGGTTTCAACAGTAGAAGGGAAACTTTAATAAAGAGTGAGAAATATAAGCTTTGGTAAAGTGCTCTTGTCCGAAATAAAATGCTGATGTGGATGGCATGGCACATTTAATGAAATATTTGGACTTTTTCAACATGAGCATAATCGCATGCAATCTTCCCCGAACTTCCAAAACATTCTTTTGCATGAGGCAACTTAGTCCAAATACGATGTATGGATAGTTCCCGAAGTGTGCTTGATTGAGAGTAACATGTCAGTGATTTACAACCACTTTTTTCTGGACTGGGCAAGATTGGGTGGTTTTTCCATATGGAACTTTAATAGTGGGCACGTAAAATGTGATAGTGAAGCGATTCTGACATTGGAGGTAATTGTTCCATTTTTGGCTCGCCAAATAAAATATTCTTTGCTCCGCACACACTAGAGTTTTACCACAAGTTTTACCAGTTTTTCAATAAATTCTTCTTCGATAATTGTAATCCCTCCCAATCCAAAAAGAAGTTCGTCATGTTTTAAATAAATATGCCACGATGCTTTTCTATATTCTCGAACTATAATGGTTAACATTAACCTGACAAAAAACGCATGGCAAACTATCTGTTTATCCTACATTCAGTCTTGTTGTTTTTGGGGAACAGGTTTCGGATGCTTTTTCTATTCCTTTTGATAACCGAGAAAGTTTTAGTTGACTCCCTCAATTTAGTTTACTCGCTCAATCTTGTAGTCTCGATATTACAGAAATATTAGCAACATCTCCAACCGATTTCGCTCTTCAATAGCAGGACATCTGGTCTTACATTTGTACACGTACTTACTTTTTCACCCTTCACGAATTTTGAATAAATAACACATAACAAGGTATCGATGCTTCGCTGTTTGTTGTCTATTGCATTCACGATTATTTACACCCCAAAATGTGTATATAACAGTGCGAAAAACAGCACTTTACCCACGATTGTGGAGACACCTTCATGCTTTAAATATATCAAATTAATTAATATCTAATCTTACTGCGCCCTCCCTTGAGTAGTTAGTTTAGTTTACGTTTAATTGAACCATTTGTTATACAGGATGTGGCAGAGTAACGTGCGATTATAAAAATGCAATAACTCATTGAAATGCTTTATTTAAGAAATAATAAGTTTATCACCTTAAGGAACAGACAAAAGCATTTTATTTTTGAAAACGACATCTTGAAGGTGACCTCCACTTCTGCGCAGACACTTCTCTAATCTTGAGCGGCGAAGAAACGGGCATTTATAAAAATCAGCTTTCCCGCCATTTCAACGTCAAACGTAATATATTCCAGTACCGTCTAGTATCGTCGGTAGTCTAGTAAGATATGGATTAAGAGCTTTGAAGAAATCAGTTCTGCACAGAAAAAGAATCCCCCGGGTAGAGAAAGAAGTGTACCTGTGTCAGAAAACATAGCGACTGTCTGGACCTCCGTCGAACATAGTCCACGGTGATCTACACGTCATCATGCAGTTTCGTTAAACATTTTGCATAAAAACTTGAAGAACTGAAAAATCGCGATCACGCTATCCGCCCAAATTTTCATCGTCAACTCTTGGTTCTTTTAGGCGAGAATTCACAATCTGATTACGGGTGACGAAAGACAGTTTCATATTTCCGGGTTTACAATAAACAAAATTTTCGGTATTGGTCGACCGAAAATCCCCACTAACTGCAGGAGTAAACTTTACACAGTACGAAGGTTGCATTGTGGTGTACAATGTCGATTTTCGGCATAAATGGTCTTTACTTCTTTGAGGATGAAAACGAAAATGCGACAACAGTTACATCAGCCCGCTATGTCGACATGATTAAGATATTTTTCACGCAAGAATTAACCAGGTTTCCTCTTGATAATGAAGACACATAGTGTCAGCAATATGAATGATAATTTGTTGCTCATTCATGTCATGTCCAGGAATGGCACGGCACGTTCCTTTGTCGGTAAGATTACCTAATTTGACGGCATGCGATTTTTTTTTGTGGGACTATTTGAAGAACAAGGTCTACGCTGACCTCCCCTCAAACCATTATTGCCGAGCTCAAACTCAGAAATCAAGAAGAAAAAAACAGAATTTGAGTGAAAGTATTACGCCATGTAATGAGTAACGGATGTCACCTTCAATATGCTTTTTTTCATACTTTAATATAGTATATTTATAAGTTCTTAAATAAAGCATTTTAATGAGTTACTGAGCTTTTATAATAACTCGCTTATCTGCCGCATATTGTATAAGATATGGAAAATCAGTTCTCTGACTTTATATTTCCTCGGTTCGTTCCTGGGTTTGCAATGTTTCACAAAATTCCACAAACTTGCTAAAATAAAATAAAGACGCCGTTGATTACAACTCATTTTTTAAAAATAATCCGAGTCCGATAGTAAAACTTTTTAAAAAGTGCAAAAATCTTTTATGAGAGAAAGTGGAAATTTATCTCAAAAAAATTTCACATATTCTCCTTTGCAACACGCCTATAAGTGGTACAATTTTTTGGGTTAATATACTTTACGAAACATTTTTTTATGCTTACAAATTTGATCTATTGTATGTATATTTCTCTAGTTACGAATATTTTTTGAAAATATCACCAAAATTAACCGCCATCTTAACTATCAAGCTTCCGAAGCAAAATTTATTGTGACATCCGTGATATTCACAGTTTGACGAATCAAAATTGAGAAAAAAGAACAGATATAGTCCAATGTAATTAGGTTTATATCTCGGAACCCAGCTATAATTAATGGACTTGAATGATTTTTTTTGTTGGATTTCTAATGCCATAAACTAAAAAGTTTACCCATTGAAAATTACCGCAATTTCGAAAATCCGTAAATGTAAATAAAAAAACCGCTGCCCAAGGAATCACTACTTCCACATCCACTTCCACAACGGAAAAATTTTTTACGTGAAAATAATTGTTTATGGAACTTTAATAACATAATATTTGAAATCCTCTACCCCAAAAACCCATTCAGCGATACCCCACATCGGTAGTGGGGTGGGGGTTGTGAAGGGGGTGGTAGTGGGGGTGGATGAAGTAAAAGAATATTTTGAGGTTTCTGGTTCTTGTACACACACTAAATCACATTTTTTTTTTCATCCCCTTTAATAATAGGGTGGGGGTGGTAATGGGGGTGGCTAATGCCAATTTTTTTTTGAGACCTTAGGTTCTCTTATATATGCTAAATAACCAATTTGATGGACTCTTACCTGCTTGATCTACCTATTTACCCCAATATACCCCCCAACCCTTCAACGGAACAAGATGAAAATATAATCTAGTTCTAGATCTCGTTAAAGTACATATGTGTACCAAATTTCAAGTCAATATCTCAAACGGTTCCAGAGTAAACGTGCGCACAAAAAAAAGTTACAGACAGACAGACCGACAGACAGACAGACCGACAGACAGAAATTTTTTTTTTCGCTCAAATTTAAAATCTCGACGTTTCATGACATTCTAAGCCTATTTGAACAATAAAAATTTTTAAAAATTGGATGTGGATGTGGAAGTAATAAACATTTTTAGAAATCTCAACAAAAAATACAATTATCGGAATTTTTAAATTTTTCTTTTAAAAAAATAATGATTGTTATAGTTTTCGAGGTTGTTTATAAAGAATTTGTAAAAAAAATGATACTTTTAAAATTAATTTGAAGATGGCAAAAGCTCCAAAAAGCTAAATAAATGAAAGAAACGTTAAATAATACACATACATAAATTTTTTATGGAAAATAATTTATTAACGATTTATGCTAAATAATAATTATTTTAAATTTTAATGACATAAATAATTATTATTATTATTTTTATTACAAAGATAATGATGTAAATTAATTGTCTACGACGTTTTCGCTTTCGATGTCATTATACTCTTCGCAAAAACGAAGAGTATATTGTATTTGATCGGCACATTTCTAAAATCGTAAATATCGCTCGCAGACAAAAAATTTTCATATCATTGTGTTAGTGAACGAATTCTGAACAACTTTCAAAATGTCCGCCTGTCCGTCCGTCCGTCACGTTTCTTGTAAGCACGATAACTTAGGAAAGAAAAATCCGATTGTATTGAAATTTAGAAAGTAAGTTAGTGTTAGCCAGAGGAAGAACCCTATTGTTTTTGAAGAAAATCGATCAGTAAATAAAAAAGTTATTAATTATTTAATTTTAAAAAAATATACTCTTAATTTTTGTCGCTTGTACTAAAATGGAAATCTTGCGAGATATTATTTCCATAATATATTTTTTTTTTGTTTATGAATTTTACTAATAGATATTTCATAAAATGAAATGTGTATGAATGCCGAAAGATATATATCACAGACAATCAATTTTTCAGCAATAGGTGGTGGCGCAGCGGCTAAAGCTTTGGGTTGCAACCCCTTTCTATTCTCTCTATTCGTCTCATTTTTGTTAATTATGTTAATTTTTGTTCTTTTGTCCTTTTTGTCTCTTTTCTAAATCCCCTCTCGACCAATAACTTCTTGCAAACCAAAACCGTTTAAATCATAACTTCCCTTCCACCCTACCTTTCCAAATCAATCAAATCAAATAAAATTTATTTTAAATTAGTAGTTACAATTATGCGCCTGAATCAGGTCCCGGTCCAGAGCCGACCACACAACCACAGCGTGCAGCGTCGTGGTAAGTGTGCGGTCGTATGAAGCAGGTCTGAATTCGGCTAAAACGACAGATATTGGGAGGGGGTTAGAACTCCTGCTTAACGTGAAAAGCTTAAATCTAACAATTTGTGAACATAACTAATGGGGAAGTTTTAAAATACTTAAAGCTACGTTTGGTGGTTTTTATTTAATGCGCGCACATCGCGCACTGTTTTTAGAGAGTTCTGGTTGTTCATACGAGAAAAAGCTCAACGAAAAAACCCGTTCGAACTAGTGACGTCCTTCGTCCGGTGGTCAGCCTGCCTCTGGAAAGGTAGGGCGAGAAGGAAGTTGTGGTTTAAAAGGTTTTAATTTTCAAGAGGTTATTGGTCGAGACCCTACCTTTCCGAAGGCAGACAGACCATCGGATGAATGTCGTCATTGGTTCGAACGGGTTTTTTCGTTGAGTTTTTCCCCGTATCAGCAATCCGATCTTTTTAAAAAAACAGTACGCGTGTGCGCGCCCTAATAAGAACTCAGTTTTAACTTTAAGCAGTCTTAAGTATTTTAAAACTTTTTCATGGTTATATTTACAAATTGTTAGGTTTAAGTTTTTATATTTTAAACAGGAGCCCCAACTTCCATTTGATCCATTATCATAGCCGAGACCAGACCCGCTTCATCCGACCGCATATTCACCACGACGCTACGCGACGTGGTTGTGCGGTTGGCTCTGAACCGAGATCTGACTCAAGCACATTATTGTAATCCCTAATAATAATAAATTTATTTTGATTGATTTGATTGATTGATTGATTGGGTTGCAATCCAAAGGTTCCGTGTTCGAATCCCACACAGGTCGGACATTTTTTTTCATTTTTTGTTTCATATAATTTTTTTCACAACAATTTAGGATGTCCAAAAACTAATATTATTTACAAGAAAACTGCGAAGAGTATCCTATAGAATGTGTAACAATTATATATAAAAAGCTCAGTAAATTGGCGAAGAGTACGTTTTTAGCTTGTTCATTAATATCATTGGTGGAGCATTTAAGCAACTAACTCCTTCACATAGTAAACATGCTATAGAACAATTTAAGCCACTTTTTCTACATCCACAAGCAGAGCCACACCCAGTTTTACATGAACAAAAAATCATTTTCAATAAATTTTCAGGTGGCTGGCTCATTGTAACTGGTATAAGAGAATTATCTTTTTAATTTTTGATGAAGATGTGCGTTTAAAAATTCGCCAAACAGCAATAACAAAAGCAGATTCATCGAAACGTTGAGAAAGAAACTAGCTGATAACAATATTTTCTCGTGTCAAGCAGAAGGTGATGCTGATAGATTAATCATACATACGGCAATTAATATTGAATCAGAAAATGTTGTTGCTGAAGATATTGATGTGTTAGTTTTATTAACAGCTTTAACACCTCCTCATAGAGAAATATATTTTCTCAAACCAGCAAAAGGCACGGTATCCGCAAACATTGATTCTAATAAAAACCTTGAACAAACATTACCAATGTGTAAGAGGCATACTTTGTTTTCGCATGCATTAACTGGATGTGATACAACTTAAGTGTTTTACAATAAGGGTAAATATAAATTTGCTAAATTATTTGAAAATTGTGCAGATTTACAAGAAGCTGCTATTATCTTTACTGATGAAAATGCTAACATCACTAATATATTGCATTGGTGTTCCTAAAAATCAAGAAAATATAAATAATTTTCGATACCAATCTTTTCTTAAAGCTACAAGTAAAAATACCTGTGTCAACTTGTCTTCATTGATACCTAAACTCGATGCTACTTCAAAACATATAAAGTCAAAACTTATGAGACGAAAATATCAAGGGTCGAAATCACCCTTAAATACTGAAAAATTAATAATTCTTCTAAAGTTACAAATAAATTCACGAAAATCCATATACTTATGATTTTTAGGTCGCTGAATATGATTATGAGGTCTAAATTTATTTTAAAAAATGGTGGATTAAAAATAGTCACAAAGGAGTATAGTAATATATCTAATTTTATTAAAAATACAGATCGTTATAAATAAATCAAATTAATTCAATAACATTTTTAATCTGCACTCTAAACATGCTAAAGTGCAATGCAACCCGCTTTTTCTGCGTATTCTTCGAAAAATAGACGGGCTATTGCTCGTTACTACTATAGACATTTAAAATGCGCGTACAAATTGAAAAGTTTCAATATTATTTCAAACTGTCATATCTCTGGGATAGTTTGTCGTAGGAAAAAAAAAATGAAAACCCAAACTCTTCATTTTTTTATAACTTTCATTTCATTCTTATGTCATGTTTTTATCAGTCTTATAGTTTTTGAGATATATCAATTTTAAATACATAATTTTCTTTCGTATGCCATCTTTAAACCTTTTTATCTCTGGAGCAGTTTGTTGTAGCAAAATGAAAACAAAAACAAAGTATTCGTTTTTTATAAGCTTCATTTTTGTACTATTGCCATTTTTTTATAAAAAAAATGTTTTATGGGCAATTTACAAAAACGATTTTTTTAAAAAAATTATGAAAATTTTAATTATTGAAAATGGGTACAGAATGAAAAATAATTATTTTAAAAATTTTAAAATAATTTGAGCATGTTAGTAATAATATGCATTAGCAGTATCTAGAAGGATTTTGATAAAATTTGAATTAATAAGAAATTAGAGCAATAAGACTAAAAAAATGGCTCCTAAATTTTTAAATGCGCTACTTTTTTGTTTGTAACTTTTTAGTTTTCATTATGAAAGGTCGAAATACGTTTCAATTGAAAGAAAATTTTAATACCTTTAATTTTTACAAGAATAAAAATGTTTGTCATAGTTGTAGATTTTGAGTAATTTTAGATTTTAACGTCGTATATCTTTTCTGATCATTTCGACGCCATTTTAATAATGCCATATTTTGAAAACTGAACATCGGAGAAAAGAAAAGTAAAAACTATTCGATTTGTTTTCGTAAAAGCTTTAATTTCGTACCCTTGCATTTTTTTCAAAGTCCATATTTTTTGAGTAGTTTAAAAAAGAACGTCTAGGAATACTGATTTTAGGGTGAAAATTGCAATTTTCAGTTCGCAATATCTCGAAAAATATGCGTTTTAGCAAAAAAGTGTATATAAGACCTTCCTTTCTTATAATCTGATTGTCTATCAGATTATGTGTATTTTTTGTTTTTTTTGCGATAACCACCCCCGAGACCACCCCCAACCAAAAAAGCAGGAAAAATGACAATATAGATTCTTATGTACATATTTATGAAGCATGTTGAAGGAAAAGAATTGGAAATTTATTCCATCGTTTTCGGGCTGGGACTTAGAAGCTTCACTTACTGTACTATTCATTTGTTTCGGTTTTTGGATCTTCTGCCATCTTCAAATTAATTTTAATAATTTAAATTTTTTTACAAATAACCTCGAAAACTATAACAATCATTATTTTCTTAAAAGAAATATTAAAAAATTTCGTTAATTGTATTTTTTCGGTGAGATTTCTAAAAAATTTTTGTAAAGACCCCGTTCAGATTTCCATGGGCCCAACTCGATCCTATAACTAGTTTCGGAAATACAGCTCAAGAAATGTTCAAGAATGACCTCTTGTACAATAAAAAAATTTTCGAATTCATGATTTTTTTCACACATTTTATATTGCGATACGTTCTAATAGCTTTTTATAATATTTTGCACTAAAAATATTTGTTGTTTTAATAAAAATAACGTAGAAAAAAATTAAAGTTTGAAAAATGTTGGCGAAGGAAATCTATATAAAAATAACAAGTGAAAAAGATATTCGGTCAAATTGGCTAAAACATTTTTTACATACAGTATGCGTCTTCCTGATCAAAAAATTTTAATTGAAAAACTTTCGGAAATTGCTCCTTTGACCTCTAATACCTTCATCAATAAATTAAAAGTTCAACAAGATACAGAATTTTAGAAGAATTTATAGTTGTATCTCGGAAACTAGTCATAGGATCGAGTTGGGCCCATGAGAGCTTTTGATCAGAAAGTCGAAATCTACAACATATTAAAAATTCAGCCAATTTCACCGGGAGCCACTTCCCATAAGATCTGCGGTAATTTTCAATGGGTAAACTTTTAGTTTACAGCATTAGAAATCCAACAAAAAAAATCATTCAAATCCATTCATTTTAGCTGGGTTCCGTAATTTTTCATTTATAATAACTAATTGCACTGGACTAATACTGAATTGTTACATTTCTTGCTCCTAGAATGCCCGACATTGTCTATTATTGGAAGTTAATAACTAAAACACAGATTCCCATTTGTTTTTTAGCTCGTGTTAGATTGCAAACATTAATTAATCAAATATTAATGACAAGCTCCGTTGCTCTGATGCAATTTTAAGCGATTGTAAATTGATTCTCGGTAGATGTCTTTCCAATTGCACTCGTTCTGTGAAATCATTTGTCCTTCTGGAAATCCTACATGCTGTTTAAATTCCTTGAATGAATTTAGACATTTTTGGTAGACAACTGATTTCATTCTAGGAACTGAAGAACGCTGTTGCAACTGTCTGATTTTATTATTTGTGTTGTCTATACTCCCAGCAAATATGTAACCACAATTGTGTAATACCACCTGAAACGAAAATTACCTTTTTTTTTTCTGGAAATGTTTGTTAGAAATAGTGTATTGGTTAATGTGGAATCTGTAATTTTAGTAAATATCTACGAGATCCGCCACACAATATTCTCCGATCCTTAGAAATTATTATTATACATACATTTTTTATTTAGTCAAATAAGTATATTATACTCGGGCAAAAATGTTTAATAACACAGGTAACAAAAAAAAAAGTTTTGATCTGGGAATCATTTCCTACGTATTTTGACACGCTGAATCCGAATCCATCGAAAAGAATTTTCTACTGCGTACGTTTCGAGTAAATCTCGGTTTTTATTGTCAAAAAACCGTATTTTGACGATAAAAACCGAGATTTACTCGAAATCTACGCAGTAAAAAAATTTTAAATTGTAAATTCGGATTCAGCACACAAAAATACATAAGGAATAATAGGTTTAGTCCTTGGAACAGATTTTTTTTTTGTAGACCTGTACACAAAGTGCACCTGTGCACATCTACAAAAAAAAAATCTGTTCCAAGGACTAAACCTATCATTCCTTATGTATTTTTGTGTGCTGAATCCGAATTTTCAATTTAAAAAATGTTTTACCTTGTAAACCCCGGTTTTTATCGTATGTAATATCACTAGTGCTTGAAATTTTATCGGTAAAATTTTTTCGAAAGCGTTGTTGCCTGGTAATATAAAGAGTGCAAATTGACAGTTTATTATCTGATTAAATCCCGACCGCTTTAGCGGAAGGGATTTAATATTTGATAATAAACTGTCAATTTGCACGAGTTATATTAACCTTATGGCAACTTAGCTTGAGAAAAAATTTATAGATAAAATTTGGAAGCACGAGTGGTATTTGTGGAGAATATTTCACGAATAAATAATTCATTAAGTACATCTTCAATATTATGTTCAGTAATTAATTGCCTTCAGACGTTTCCTTGTTACTTTTTAGAAATTACTTACCTTTATGTTCAATTTCATCATTTACGTCACATAAAAATGCATTTCCAAAGCGACTCATCTAATAAAAAACAAAGTAGGTTTAAATTATGACAATCAAGAAAAACAATATACGTTAAACCATAGGTACTGTATCTTATAAAACTAGTCATCCCAACAAAGCACGCTTCGACTAATCACATTACGGGATAAACGACAGAAATTGCATATTACCAATCTATCGCTTTTACGTTCTAAGACTGCCGACTCAGATGGTATGGTACCGCCATCTAGTAACGCTAGCTTAACTTAACTGCTGGCCTAAACAGTGAATTGAATTGTTTATTAATATATATTTATGTATTTAATCCTTGTTTCTAATTTGAGAAGTTTAATAGTTAAGTTAAGGTTTGCTTGTTTAAGTAGAGAGACTTTAAGTACAACGAATTATAATATATATAGTGATACTGCAGGGTTTTGATTTTCCGAATAAGTGTTAGCTGCTTTGTGATGATAATCATCACAAAGCAGCTAACACATCAATCATTGATGAATTACCATACGTGAGTACCTACATTTGTGTATTTATCATGAAATAACTGATTTGTCTGCTTCGTGGACATTTATATTTAATTTTAGTTGTGAAAATTATTTTGTAAAATTATTTTGTAATTACGTTAGCCATTGAAAGCTGTGTATAACTTGTCCCCAACCTATATAAGTTCCACAGAGCATTGGCTTTTTAGGTTATTAATACAATACTACAATTTACAATTTACGTTAACAATTAGTAATAAGCTAGAGGAGATATTTATAGATAACATTTAAAAGCACGATTTGTCCTATTTGCCGAAAACATTTGACGACACAAAACGTCAAAAAATTTTCGCAATATTTGCCGCTGCAGCGACCTAAAAAATTAGAGCGATAAATTTTGCATGTTGGTACTGTCAAAAGCCGATCTAGCTTGAATTATCACTAATAATGACGTTTGATTGGTGCAATGTTGTGGAAAAACGGGCTCTCATTGGCTATAGCGTTAATGAGTGAAATAATCGTCAAAATGCGTTTTTTTTTGACAATTTTTGACGTTTACTCGAAATTTACGCGGTAGAAAATTTTTTTAATTGAAAATTCGGATTCAGCACACAAAAATACTTAAGGCGTGATAGGTCCCATTCCCAGATCAAAACTTTTTTTTTTGTAAACCTGTGTAATCATGGTAGAAATACATTTTTGTACAGAAATCTGTTTCATAACTTGCTGATCACAAATCTATATATATATATATATATATATATATATATATATATATATATATATATATATATATGACTGACTGACGAACTCACCTTTTTTGAAAATTTCAACCGCCTTTTTCATCCTCTTGAGGGTCGAATTTCGAAAAATCCCTTCTTAGTGGTTGCCTACGTCATTCGAGGAACCTATATGCTAAATTTGAAGTTTATAAGACCCAGCGGTTTGACCTGTGCGTTGATATAGGGGATTTTTCGAAATTCGACCCTCAAGCGGATGAAAAAGGCGGTTGAAATTTTAGTCTTTTTCGGAAACGGTGAGATCTAGATGCGTGAAATTTGGCAGAAATATGTTTTGTTGAAATCTGTTAAATACGTGTAAGACGATATTTCGATTTTCACTTTTGAATGGGTGAAAACGGGGATGGTAGATGGTTTAAAGCGCACCCGTATTTTTGAAATCGTTTAAGTCAGAAACGTAATTATTCGAGCGGGACTCTTCTGAGGAAATACGAAGATACGTATTCGACAATTTTCAAAAAGGGACCTCTGAAAGGGTGAACGGGGCGGGGAAGGTTTTTAAGCATTTCGGAGACTGTTAGGCCTAGAACCGTGAAATTTGGCAGAAATACTCAAATGAAATAATTTACTTATAGTAAATTTCATTTCAAATCAACATTATTTACAAGCCTAAAAAAATCATTGAAAGTTGAAAAAAATGTGTATTTTATGAAAAATATACAAATGTACAGTGGAGCAATAGTCAGTTTGAAACGAAAATTACTAAAAATTATTTCAAATGAAACAGTTTATAGTTATTTTTATTTCAAATCAGAAATTATTTACCGATCTGAAAATTTTATTGAAAATTGAATCAATTATGGTTTTTAAAAATGATAGGTAAATAATCTATGAACAACAGTTATAAATATGAACAGCCAACACGCTAAAATTCATTAAAATTGAAATATTTATATAATTTTGTTTTTTTGAGAATCGCCAAATGTGCCTAGCCTATATGACGTAATCTAGCCGGAGCCCCGGCCCCCCTGCAGGTGCCCTGGCCCCGGGGATTTATCCCCCCTGCCTTCTCCTGTCGGCGGCCCTGTATATAGATTAACTGGATACATATCTACTTTAATAAAGTCTACCGAATTTATCTGACTTTTAGGTCAGCGAGTCAAAATTACGGCAATAACGCTGTTGGTTATGTGCAAACAAAAGGTATTTTATAATATATATATAAGTTTCCATGTCCTCTTATTATGGTACAATTTTTAATAGGAAGGAATTAATAGGGTAAAAAAAAATAGTGAGGAAAATAACGCCTTATACCCCAAAAAGGAAACACGAAGCAGCTACGGACACGTGTTTCTGAATTATTGTTCCTCATCAGGTAGCGTAGCAACAAAAAGGATCTGGAAAGGACAGATAGGAACAATAATTGAAGGTTGAAAGCACAGTACACAGTACTCTTATTTGTGCATTCATATCTAGATCGGTCTATTTAAGACCTTTACCGATAGTCGGCACATAGAGTCCTATGTGGACTGCCCTCTTTCAACCTGTCGAGTCAAATAAAATAGGAAGGAATTAATAGGGTCAAAAAAAATAGTGAGGAAAATAACGCCTTATACCCCAAAAAGGAAACACACGAATCAGCTACGGACACGTGTTTCGGAATTATTGTTCCTCATCAGCATCAAATTTGCTCATTTAAAGCACTAGCTTTAGAAAAAAATGCATTTTAAACTTTACTTGGATACCAAATATAAACTTAAATATCTGGCGAAATTGGCAATAAACAAAAAATATAATAAATTCCCAGTTTGTACTTTCTGTAATTGGTCTGTAACATTTTTTCGATAAAGTAATACTTTTCGAGATACTTGACGAAAGCCGTTTAAAAACTATCAATTTATGTGAAAAATTGCATAGAACCTTTTCTTCTTAAAATATGATTATTTTTCAGCTGCAATAAATATATATAATTTTTAAGTACCACTCCCTGAGAAGGGATGGCATCCACCCCCTATAAATTAACAAACCCCCGTACAATATAGAAACTTTTCTGTGAAGTATTTACTATAATACTGCCAAAAATGAACGAAATCCGTTCAATATGACATTATTCCGAAGTTAAAACCGTTACTGTACCAATAGAAGGCGCTGCCAAAATGGTGAAAAATATGGATCTTCCAGTACCTGACATTGCCAGTGCTGGGAATCGAACCCAGTAGACAATAGACAGCGTGACCAAGCGTACTTGTCACTGACATGCTTTAGCCCGTTGCGCTACCGTGACGATATTTTGTTGGTACAGTTATGCAGTAAGAGTTCTAGAGCTTCACAAAAGTTGCATATTATTGGAATTGGATGAAAGATCGGTATATCAAGTTTGTCACATTTTAAATAAATAGGAAACGAATTATTACTCTCAGAAATTCAGCATATGCTTATGTGTGTGTCCACTCTGTAACATGCTGGTTTCAATAGCGGAAATCGATTCCAGTGGCTTGTTTACCACGTTCCTTAATGCGATTTTTAACAGCCGATATCATTAATAACGATTTTCTAAAATAAACGTGTAAAAGTAGGTACGCAAAAATATTCGAACATTCATCAATTACGTAAACAACGCCAACTCCATATTATACAAACAAAATTCATCAAAAGTGGGCTAGGTTAGTGCCTGAGTAGATTGTGAATCACGTAGTTTTACTGAATGATTTTATTGCATTCTTTAGCAGATATAAAACCTAATTATAGGTGATATTAGTCAGTGTTTAGGCTTATAACCTATTCGTGTTCTATTTTGAATCGGCAATTATCAAAACAAAGTTAACTTTTATTTGCTAACACGATAAATGCATATTTTATTCAATATATTTCTAAGGCATATGTCAAATTGCCGATAATGGTCGCGAATGCTCAAGAGCGAATTTAAAATTAGGCAATTTGACATGCAAGAATGCGTGCAAAAATCTTTTACTGATAGTCCAGATGACAGAGATCTTTTTATAGTGAAACCCACAAAAAGTTGCAAACTGAATAGTTTTTTTTTTTTAACGAGTTCGTGAAAGTGTATAGAATAATATCCTGAAAAGTTTACATTCCGCTCGGATGTAGAACATAAAAAAAAGTGAAAAAAAAAATTTTTTTATCAATTTTTTTCAAAATTTTTAAATTAAGTCATGCTAGCAAAAAACAAAAAATACAGACCACGTGTTTCTGATTGATTGATTTACCAGCGTGCGGTAGGCATTTCTGCCACTCCCAAGGATTATACAGCTGGGCCTGCTACGTCCACGCTGGATTGGACTAAGGTCATGCTTGTTGCCGGCAGCGACTGCCACATGGCGCATGGTAAAGGAATGTGGGATGGGAGGTGTAGGTATTTGTGACATGCGTTACCGCATTGTGTCGTGAGGGAGCGTTTAAGCTCCCTTTTTTTTTGTATTTTTGGTTCTGGACTTCTGCCTCTTCTGGGTCTTCTTGTGATATATGTTGCCGTGTCGCTGCTGTTTGTGCTCCTATTTTTGTTTTTCTGCTTCTATAAATCTTCTTCTTCTTCTTCTGAATCTTCTGTTTCCTCCGTTTCTGATTCTGGTACATCAATTTGTTCATTGTTCTTAGGGAGTATTCATCTATTTTGTGTTCCACTCCGCTGGTCCAACTCTCTTTTGTTGACGGCTCTCACTTCATTATTGGGATTTTCTTGAAGTTTGTTTTCAGTCCAGATGTGTCCTGCGCAGGCGCGTACGCAGGAATGTGTTCTGGGTGGGGGGGCAACCAGGGGTGAACCAAATAAACACATAACACAGCACAGTGGAACTTAAAACCTCACTTTTCTTTTTGGCGTATGCGTAAAAACGAATTTAAACTAATATTTGGTATGTAAAAACACATATGAAATGATTGCCACTATCCCAAAAATTCTCAACCGCGCCGCGCCTGGGGGGAGGGCAACCAGGGGGAACCAAATAAACACATAATACAGCACAGTGGAACTTAAAACCTCACTTTTTTTGGCATATGTTTAAAAGCTAAGTTAAACTAATATTTGGTATGCAAAAACAGATATGAAATAATTGTCACTATCCCAAACTTCTTAAACCATGCGCCGCGCCGGTAGTTGCCCCCCCTGCGTACGCACCTGCGGCAATTAGAAGATCATCGGCATATGTGTATGTTTTCTTAGAAAATACCATTTTTCTGAAAGAAGCCGCACCACGCATACCTCCGTTGAAGTGCTTTGAGGATCTGAGAATTCAATTTTGACTCCGTATTTTATGTTCCACTCCGCTGGTCCAACTCTCTTTTGTTGACGGCTCTTACTCTATTATTAGGCTTTTCTTGAAGTTTGTTTTCAGTCCAGATGTGTCCTGCGCAGGCGCGTAAGCAGGAATGTGTTCTGAGGGGGGACCAAATAAACACATAACGCAGCACAGTGGAACTTAAAAACCTCACTTTTTGTGGCATATATTTAAAAACAAAGTTAAACTAATATTTGGTATGCAAAAACAGATATGAAATAATTGTCACTATCCCAAACTTCCTAAACCACGCCGGGCCTGGGGGTAGTTGCCCCCCTTGCCCCCCTGCTTACGCACCTGGTCTTGCGGTGGTTAGGAGATCATCGGCGAATGTGTATGTTTTCTTAGAAAATACAATTTTTCTGAAAGAAGCCTGCACCACGCATACCTCCGTTGAAGTGCTGTGAGAATCTGAGAATTCAATTTTGACGTCGTATATCAACAATGTCTCATTGATTATTTCGGGTTTAATCCAAATTAAATTAGTTTGAGTACTTTTAATAATTATAAAAACCTCACTTGAAAATTTACGTAAGAAATTGTTCTGTCCCTACTTTAATATAAATTAAACCCGCAATAATCAAATGCATTACTTTTAAATTCGTTTGAGTATTTTTTATAACTATGAAAAAAAGAATTATTTGAGAGAAAGAAATATAATAATAATAATAATAATAATAATAATAATAATAATAATAATAATAATATCTTTATTTACCATAAAAAAATATATATATATAATTGGTAAATATGTACCATTTCACCTAGATGGTGCTCTTCCAATGGCCCTAACAAGAAGGAGGTAATCTACAACTTAAAACTAAGTACATACAATAATAGAATAAAAATGAATAAGAATGTGCTACGATGTGGCGCCACTGGTGCAGGGGAGGGAGATCAATCAGAACAATTTAAAGTTGAAATTTCGTTATTAAAATGGTGCATGCGCTGATTTTAGGTGGCAACATTTTGATCGGCAAGCAGCATACTTTTTATTTTACAATTAAATGTTTTTGTAGATAACTTTTTAATATTTGGATCCAGCCTGTTCCACATATGGATTGCATTATATGTGAATGACTTTTGGTAAGCGGAGGATTTATGTTTGGGTATTCTTAAATCTTGCATATGCCTTGTATTTTGATCATGATTATGGACCAAGAACTTGTTTCGTAGGTAGTGGGGCTCACCAGTAGTCATCACTTTATAAATGAGTCCGTACATGTGTGATATACGTCTATTTTTCATATTTAGGATAGAATTTTGATTTAGGTAAGGAGTAATGTGACTTCTAAAGGGAATATTGTATGCATAGCGCATGCAAGCATTTTGAACTGTTTGTATCAGACGACATGTAGCGGCACTAATGAAATTGTTATATACTATATCGCCATAATCAAGGATTGAGAGTACAAGACTGTTGCATAAGCGATATTTAGCAGTAGGTGACATGCACGTTTTATATGGGTACAAACTTTTCAATCGACTAAATGCCAATCTTACTTTATTAGAAATATGCGATTGAAAACTAAGCGCATCATCTATGACTACACCTAAATTTTTTGCTTCACTTAATTTAGGTATCTCATCATTACCAATCTTAACAACAAAATCAGGCAGTTTATCCCTGGAAGATTTTGAGCCTGCTATCAATAAAACAGATTTCGATGCATTAATTTTTAAGTTATGATCCAGGGAAAATGTTTTAATTTTTTCTAAATCTGTTGAAATATTTTCTTGTGCAACTACTTTATTACTTTATTACTTGGGCAAACACCGAGGGTTAACTGAGAATCATCTGCAATATATGACCATATTTTACGATACGTTATTGATTATTTCGGATATAATTTAAATTAAATCATTTGAATATTTTTATAATGATTGAAAACAATTTATTTGGCCATATTTTTACTGCTCTCATAAATTTTTCAACAGATGTCGATTCTTCGATTCTTCAAGGGTCTGGACCTAAACAATTCAATGGTTTTACGGGCAGACACTTGTAGTCATTAAGACACAAAAAAACTAAGATGTACTTATCTCTTATACGCCTGAGTTTGGGTCGTGTTTATATATTCGTTTCTTTAAGCTCATTTCTTTATGCACCACACTAATTGCCGCTAAACTCTGTATTAGTTATTTCAAAATATTAATTATATTTCAACTTTGTTCTTTTGTTATAACACATCAATTTAATCCGGATTTCTTAAGTTACAATTCACCTAAGCTTCCTCAAATTTAACACAGTTTTACCGGGTTTTTTAACGTTTTTAAGTGGGAGGGTTTCAGACGCACAACCGATCATTCCGACCTATCCCACTGGGATCTGGTGGGTAGACTACGTATTTCTGAACAAAAAATGTTCTAATAAAATTTATCGCTAAAGCCACGGTTTTCCCGGAAAAAAATAGTGAAGTAACTTTGTCATTCTGCTTTAAGTAGTGCTTCTATACATTATTCGGTTGCTGTACGTAGGGGCCTTAATGAAAATGTTTCAAACAAATAAATTGGACGGAATAGCTTTTCTTTTTTCTTCCTTATTTAATGACTAATCAGATGCTAAATGAGGAAGAAAAAAAAAGCTATTCCGTCCAATCCATTTGTTTGAAAAATTTTCATTAAGGCACCTACGTATAGCAACCGAATAATGTACAGAAGCACTATTTATTTAAAGAATAACTTTTCTTTTTTCTCCTCATTTAGTATTTGATGTTCCTTAAGTCGAATGACTACTTTACCTTTTTAGTAAACCGACTTTTATACAGGCCCAGTCGAAAAGTGAGTAATTTTAAATTTGGCTATTGAATAACAAACACACTATCGGAGGTGTCGAGCTAAAATTGTGTATTGAGACAACTGCAAATGGAATACGCTATCTAATTTGCCGATAAAAAATAGCGTAATAGTCGATCTCGAAATTTCAACCCATTTAGAGGAGTTTAGTAGGCCTTGAAAATATGAAAATTACAATTTTTTTTCAAAACAGTCAAATAAAGCTCATCCAGCACTATATCTCAAACAAACAAAAAATCCAAACGGAGTGTTGCGGTATTAAATAGCACACACTCTCTGTTAGACGACCACCCTAGCTATTTTTTTACTAAACGTATTTTATAAACAATTTTTTCCCTGGCAATAGTGACAACTATATTCTAAATACAACTTTCCTACTTCGTTTCTTTTTCGACTACTATTTTTTTAGTATGACCACCCTGTATATTTTTTACCAAATTTATATCGGGTTTCTTTCTCGATTATAATGCCATTCTAAATATTATTTCATCCATAGTTTCTTAATTATTTTGTGAGTAACCACACTGTATATTTTTTCACTGAAACTGTAGCAGGTTTCTTCATTAATAATTGTGTTAACCGCATGCGAAATATTATTGTCACATTTTTGCATTAATCATTTTTTCAAGCGTATCCAACTCGTATCAGATTTTCATCCTTGTCAACCACATTCCAGATATAATTTTCCTGTTGTTTTATTTTTTAGGGTATACAAACTGTATATTTTTAATTAAACGTTGTCAAGTGTTTTTCTTGGCAATGGCGTGAACTACGTGCCAAATATTATTTTTATTCATCAAATAGGTTTTTAAATATGACGCCAACAGACAGACACACGACTGATTAAATACTAACGGAATAATTTTCGTAATCTGCATAATTTGTAGAGTGTATTAATACGCTTATTGTGACTTCCGTGGGGGTTTCGTTGTTACAATCTGAATTTGATATAAAATTAATGATGACATACTGATGTTTCAAAATCTCAAAGCCGTCAAAAATGTCTTACTCAAAAGGTCAATAATAATAAATTGTTTTAAATAAATTCATTATGCACATGTGCATCTCTCTCTTTGTACGCCACTGACGGCTTTATATAAACAAATAACATATACAAATAATATACCAATCGATAGAAAAAATAATGGTCTTTATTTTTTATATCTTGTAGAATTTTGATTTATTGGGCCGTTTTAGAGGTATAGTCAAACATGTGTCGTTGTTGGAAGGCTCCTCATCCTTTTTTTTGCTGTGGGGCCTTAAAAAAAGAAAATAGCAAAAAGCATATGGAAGGTCTTATGCAAAATTTTATACTCTATCGAATGGCGCCAAGATCATTCCTCTAGCTCCTACCGTTTTTGAGGAAAAAAAATATATATAGGCAGTTACAAGCAGCCCCTTTGAGGGGGGTAGGGGGAGCAGGCATGATTTCTCGAGGTGGGTCTGTTCGAAAATCTACTTATTTTGACTAGTTCTATTCATGGTTAAAAGGATTTGCTATTACTCAAAAGTAGAAATATCGAAACACCTAATTTACTAAGAAATAACTCGTTTTTTGATTATAATGACCTTTTGAGTAGGACATTTTTTGACGGCTTTAAGATTTTGAAACATCAGTATATCATCATTAATTTTATATCAAATTCAGCTTGTAACAACGAAACCCCCACAGAACTTATTTTTAAGCGTATATCTGAGCACGGAGCACTCTACTAAATCTGAAACATGATGATACAAAGACATTTCGGAAACATTTTCGGAAACAACAGACATTTCATTGTTATACTTCATGCATCCTAAATAAATTAGGAAATAATTGACTAATGCAACATCAATTTTCATATTCAGTTAAATTGTTAATTTCACCCAGAGAGTAAAAGCAGTGACTACATAGAAACATTATTTTGATTTGCCAGGGGCGGACTGGCCCACCGGGACGAATCCCGGTGGCCCGCTCCAATAGTGCGCCGCTGGCGCCCGCTGCTTAGCAAGATGACCGACGCCTGCTGGTGGCTACACTGGAACGGTGATAAAATTCAGCGCCGCTAAACTGTTGTCAGTCCGCCCCTGTGATTTGCATTGATTTATATTGCTGACCAGAGATAGGCATTTTTTAGTCGACTAATCAATTATGACTAACGATTAATTGATAATATATTAGTTGTGGCTAATGACTGAATGGTTAGTCATTAGCCACAACTAATATATTATTAATTAGTCGTTTGTCATGATTGATTAGTGACTAAAAAATTCCCACCTAATTGGTTAGTCCTTATCCACAACTAATATATTATTAATTAGTAGTTTAGTCACGATTGATTAGTCGACTAAAGAATGCCAATCTCTGTTGCTGACTAATTTAACATCGGCTGGTAGTTTGGTATATAAATAACTACCAGCATATATGGGAGATTTTTTGAGATAATTATTAATATGATATATCATACATATATACATATTATGCGATTTCTTGTATTGTTCTTGTGTCTGTCACTATAAGTTGATAATTTATTTTTAAGTTATAGATGTATATAAACAGTTTCTATAAATAAATGCATGCCAGTTTATTAATTTTAAAGATACAACATGAATCTCGATATGTCATGTTAAGAATTATTATTCTCAACACTTTTTTTAGCAAAAGAAATAGTTTATGTAGATGGATGTTCTGACCCCCAGACAATAATATAGGATATTTTTAAATAAAACTGAATGTTTGAAAAAATCAAATTACGTTAGAATATAACATTAGAAATATAGTATCGAATGACGCTCTTAAAATTTCAGTGTGTGTACTCGAAGATATAGTTCTGACAAAATTCGAACACTATCTGCAATGACCTTGCGGAGCAAAATGGAGGGCGCCATTCTGGTGGCGATTGCAAAAAAGAGTAAAACGTTCTTTTCCGAAATTTTTTTTAATACTGAAAGTTAATTCATTTTTTGTTCCCACCGCATTTACAAGCTTATTTTACTTCCACATCCAGTGGAAGTATAATAACGACAAAAAATTTTTTAGAAATTTTTATTGTTCAAATAGGCTTAGAATGTCATGAAACGTCGAGATTTTAAGTTCGAGCAAAAAAAAATTTCTATCTGTCTGTCGGTCTGTCTGTAACTTTTTTTGTGCGCACGTTTACTCTGGAACCGTTTAAGATATTGACTTGAAATTTGGTACACATATGTACTTTAACGAGATCTAGAACTAGATTATATTTTCATCTTGTTCCGTTGAAGGGTTGGGGGGTAAATTGGGGTAAATTTGGGATAAATAGGTAAATCAAGCAGGTAAGAGTCCATAAAATTGGCATTTAGTATATACAAGAGAAGCTAAGGTCTCAAAAAAAATTTTGGCATTAGCCCCACCCCATTATTAAAGGGGATGAAAAAAAATGTAATTTAGTGTGTGTACAAGAACCAGAAACCTCAAAATATTTTTTTTACTTCATCCACCCCAACTACCACCCCCTATCACCCCCTATTAATAATATAATATTTGAAATCCTCTACCGATGTGGGGTAACGTTTTATGGGTTTTTGGGGTAGAGGATTTCAAATATTATATTATTAAAGTTCCATAAACAATTATTTTCATATACAAAATTTTTTCGTTGTGAGTGACTTGGATAGAAAATCTGGATGTGGAAGTGGTGATTCCTTGGGCAGCGGTTTTTTAATACGCCTTAATGATTTGAAACCAATGGAAAGCTTTTTCTTTTTAGATTCAGGTGCTGCCCTATTATTTTCTAAACTGTTGTTAAGAAGTGCTACAGAAATTGTTTAAACAAAATGTACCAAAATACCGCAGTATAAATTTCAGCATCGAGACATTTTTAAAACTATTGCAGATAAATGCATATTTCTATGATATGAAATCTGTAGGCAAGAATAGAGCAATTTGTATTGAAAGAATTATCTGCATTGCTTTATCCTTGTAGTCGGGGAACCCTCACTAGCTGTACGTGCACCCCCCGCCCGATCCTTGGGGACAATGTCTTTCATGAATATTAAAGCCTAAGGAACAATTTAAGACATGCCCTAAAAAAAACCTGACTGTACTTTCAAAATGGAGGCCATATGTTAAAAAAAACTGTTACCAATGTTGTTTTTGTCATTTAACACAAAAACTAAAAAAGATGGACAAAAACTTTTTTCACAATAAACATCGTGCATAAAATTTTCTACAATTTTGTTCCTATACAATATTTTGATACGAGTTACCATTTTCCTGATAAATGAGTCCGAAATTAAGAAAACATGGAAATTCATATATCGGTAAATCGCTTAGAGGAAATAACTGTGACAATTATTGTAAGGCATATAATACAACTTTATATTATTAACATAACAAAAAATAAAATAAATTGAAAACATTAATAACAATAATAATAATATTATAATTTGCAGGCATTTATCTCGAAAACGGTAACAATGGTATCTGGAAAATGGTAACTCCTATCCAAATATTGTATAGGAACAAAATTGTAGAAAATTTTATGCACTTTGCTTTTTGTGCAGAAAGTTTTTCTCCATCTTTCTTAGTTTTTGTGTTTAATGATAAAAACAATATTTGCATTTTTTTAAACGGGCGCCATTTTGAAAGTACAGTCAGTTTTTTTTGGGGACATGTCTTAAATTGTTCCTTAGGCTTTAATCTTTGTGAAAAACATTGTCCCCAAGGATCGGGGGGGGGGGGGGGGTGCACGAACAGTTAGGGTGGGCTCCCGTAGTATTACGTTTTATATTGAATTTTAAGAGCCGAATCGTTTATCTGGAAAACGGTAACTCCTATCCAAATATTGTATAGGAACAAAATTGTATAAAATTTTATGCAGAAAGTTTTCTCCATCTTTTTTAGTTTTTGTGTCAAATGACAAAAACAATATTTGCAATTTTTTTTTAAACGGACGCCATTTTGAAAGTGCAGCCAATTTTTTTGGGGACATGTCTAAAATTGTTCCTTAGGATTTAATCTTCATGAAAAACAATGTCCCCAAGGATTGCACAACATTTATAAAATGATATTATGCTTATTGCTTATACGTAAATAGTATCATTTGTTATTGCGAAAAAGAAAAACAGAAAAATTTATAAAGTATTTTACTTGCGAACAAAAATTATTACGTTATAAATTATAACTTAAAATATTCATGATATATGTAAAACAACGTGCAACTAAATAAACTTAAATTTACTTATTATGCATGAAAAATAACCATCGAAGTTATATATTTACATTCTGCTTACTTAAGGTGGGCGGTGCGGTGCGGTGCCGTGAACATAATTCGACAATTTCTACTAAATCCCTGAACCAATTGAAAAAAAAAAAAATTGATAGGCTATTAGAGACAACTTTATAGACTAGTACTAGGCTATTGAAAACTACAGAAAACTTTTTTTGACTTTTCAGTAGTCTAGTACGATTCTATAACGTTGTCTCTAAAAGCCTATCAAAAATTTTTTGCCGAATTACGAAATCGTCTTCTTAGGCAGGCCCCCCCCACCCTTAAACTAAATGGGCTAGTAGACAATAATAGGCGTGCAGATCACCCCTAATAAGTGCTCTAGAAACTGAGTAACCGATTTGGGCGAGGTAACCACTTCTAACTTGATTTTTCTTAAAGTTGACATCGAAGAGTACTTACAGTAAAAAATTAGCCAAAGTTAGTTGATCGGAACATGTAAATAATTGCAAAAAACTATAATTTTTTTATATCACGAATTTTGTCGAATTTCATCTTCAACTCACGATATCTCGGCAAATAATGAATATTTGTAGATGAAATTTCAGCCCGACATTGATCAAGTTATTCTTTAAGGTACTGAATTGGTCCGAAGGCTTATTTATTTCACAGATGAAAATAGTGATTTTTCAAAAAATTTCTTTTGTCAAGCCTAATTTTTTTTTCAGACACAAAAGCTGTGTGACGAACTTTTAATACGATAATTTTTGACAAACTTATATTAAAGTACAAATATTCAAAGAAGTTTTCTGTAAAGTTTCACGTATTCATATTGTATATATAAAAAGTTATCGCACTTTGAAGTAGCGTCTCCGCGCGCAACAGACATGTTTCATTGTGCTGGTTGCCGTAGTTCAAGCATTTACTATCATATCAAAGCAATGTTTTGTTACATATTCCCTTTTTACAAGTTACTGTAAAGTGGAAATAAGTAAAACTAAATTAATTGTTGATAAATTAAAAAATACACAATACATTGGGTTGCTTTTAATATTTTTAATCTAAATCAACATCTATGAGCTGCAACGAGCAATTTGATGTAGAGTTACAAATGAGACAGCATTTTATACCAGCAGCGTAGCACGAACAAAATTCATTATCACAAGATGTTTTTTTTGATCTGCAGTTACAAATATACTTTTGAAGCAGCTCCAGACTTGTTGGTCCTTCAAAATATATTGTCAAAAGTTCATCATTTTCAAATTTCCAGCCAAAATCAATCGGATTAAGTGCTTCAGAAATGGGTATGTGAGCATTATACCATACGTGCACTTGCCAAAAATAGCGTTTCATGTGTTGAAGGAGAGCTGGGTATGATGGAGGTAATTTTTCAACGGATGAGAAGATTAACTCACACGTCGTTAATATTGTCTTGTTTACTTTTGAAGTCATAAATTCCAATCACACATTTTGTCCAAGCATTAACAGTTTCAGGTGTTAATTTATTCTCAATTTGAGACATCTGGATTAAATGTTCTGTGCTCATTTTTTGTGCTGCGTTGAGAGCTTTTTTCTTACCAATTCTGTAGAAAGCGGAAGTCATATCGCATCCGGTTAATGCATGAACTATTGGTAATGCTAAACAAATACTACTTCCTAGTTCTTGGCATATAATATGTATTGGTATAAAGCGCCGCAAATCCTTTTTGATACTATTTTTTCCAGTTTGAAATTATACTTGAATCTTTGTATTTATTTTAAAATAATGTGCGATTAAAAGAATAAACACATCTGTATCTGGGGACTTAACGGTCACTATCATGTCCTGAGTATCTAAGTATTGTTTAGAAATGTAGATCAGATGACAAATTATTCGAGAGTCAGCTTCAGCATAATTCAAAAATAAATCTGTAACCTCACGTTTAAGTGAATCAGTGATTTCTTTAGTTACAAGATGATTTTTGTATCCACCAGCTAAATATAATTTTTTATTAATAATTTTATCAGAAGTCTGAGGGATTTCAATATTTTTTTCGATGTAGTCGCATAAAAATAGTTTCAAAGCATTTTTATTTGCATTTGTAGACATAACTTTAATCCCAATCTGGTATAAGTCCACTAGCATTAATATCGTAAGTATTAGAATTTAGTTTATACCTTTTTGACCTCTCTTGCGTTAGAAAATGACGTGAATCTCAGAAAAAATTTCAAATAGTTTCCGAAAATACTTCAAAAAATATTGTCCAACATCTTCGAAACATTTCATATATTTCGTATTTAAACACTGCTATTTCAAAGTGCAATAACTTTTTATATATACAATATGAATACGAGAAACTTTACAGAAAACTTCTTTAAATATTTTACTTTAATATAAGTTTGTCAAAAATTAACGTATTAAAAGTTCGTCACACAACTTTTGTGTTTGAAAAAAAAAATTAGGCTTGACAAAAGAAATTTTTTGAAAAATCACTATTTTCATCTGTGAAATAAATAAGGGTTCAGACCAATTCAATATCTTAAAGAATAACTTGAGCAATGTCGTGCTGAAATTTCATCTAAAAATATTCATTATTTGCCGAGATATCGCGAGATGAAGATGAAATTAGACAAAATTCGTGATATAAAAAAATTATAGTTTTTTGCATTTATTTATACGTTCCGATCAACTAACTTTGGCTAATTTTTTACTGTAAGTACTCTTCGATGTCAACTTGAAGAAAAACCAGGCTAGAAGTGGTTACCTCAACCTAACCGGTTATTTGATTAAAACGGGGGTGATCTGCACGCTTATAACGAAAACGACAATATCAATAACATAGTGTTATAGTATGACTCTCCAAAATGTTATAAATATAATTTTAAGGTAATTTTACCGACTATTAAGTATTGGTTTTATTGTAAAATGAATATGCTTAAAATTAGAGTGGATTTAAAATAAGGTAGTTTTTCGGATATCTCGTGACATAATAGCGTAATAACCTTTAAAACAGAACAGGGGCATTTTACATTTGACAGTAACTAGCTACGTTGCCACATTTCTAAAAAAGAATGTGCACTACTGTACTGTCTGAAATAAATTTTAATACTAATTTTTAACACTGTGTCAAATACCCAGCAAGTAAATATATTATATATTTTTAAGGCTGATTGAAAACTTGCTAATACAGAATTGTAATATTACGGAGGATTCCGTATAGCAGTGCAGAATATCTTACATTATTTATCGAAATATGGGAACGTAGCACTCGTTTCTCTGTTCAAGTACAAATTAGAATCTGGTGATTACGCTATTACGTCATAGCCAATAGAATAGTCCGAAAATTAGCGGCATTATTTAAAAAATAAAATAAAAAATACGGGTCAACTATTTTTGTGTGTAGATTATTAAGATTATTAAAAAAAAAAAATGTATTCTTGCCCATTAACGCCTAATAATTTACTCTCACAATATCAACAAAAAACATTTTCTTGTATCAGACTTTCAGGTGTGAAATAACTTTGCGCATAATTTATTCAAATTCCCTGTAAATGATGGCCGACCATACCAAATTCTCTCAAAATACCGAGCAAAGTTTTAAAAGGAATTAAATCATTCATGTCCTATTGGCGGTAATTTAGTAATGTTGTAGTTTTTTATCTCCTGTATGCGTTACACATTTTACTATGTTGGATTTTCATTTTTTTAAATAGAGACCTATCACAGCTAGTCAAAGGACAAGTAGACAAAATTGTATATCGCAAATTCATTTGAGCACTTGTTTTCATAGTTAATTTTCGCATAACATGATGAAACGTTATAAGAAGGCATTCAACAAATGGACTACTTGTGAATTTGTGACTATTTGTGTGTAGTAAAGAAAGTTCCCGTATTTTCAACTACAATCTAATTCAGTGTAATGTTTATGAAGTTCTAAATACTTTGTCCTAATAAAATAGGACTCTTTTTGTAGGTTGGAAATCTAACCTATAATTAGCAGTCTATTTTTATTAATCAACGATATTGAAAAATTATTTACGTGAATTTTTAAATATTTGTTTGGAGCCAGTACGGCTTCAAGCTAAAAATGCGTATACAAACATTAACATTACAAAGAATAAAGTTGAAAAACTTAAAATTTAAGGCTATGTCGGTTACATGATGTAGATGCCCTATTGCAGTGCTGTAGGTGGCACCATCTATTAAAAAGCACTGTACTAAAAATCTTGACTAGGAAAAAGCAGATTTTAGCCAAATGGCTGGCGTTATTAAGCTGAAAAAAATATATTCTTGTAAGTAAATGAATACGACACTTCTACTGAAGAACATGTTTTAGCTAAAACTTGTTTATTAGGAAGATATCTCTTCACATTGGCTAATAAACAAGTTTTAACTAAAAATGTTCTTCAATAAAAGTGTAGTATTGATTTACTTACAAGAATATCTTTTGATCAGTTTAATAACATGAGCCAGTTCGCTAAAAATTGCTTTTTGCTGGAAATTTTATTTTTAGTACAATGCTGTTTTAGTAGATGGAGTCACTTCGATGTAATTAAAAGTGATTGCAAAAATAATTACATTTATAACCGATGCGCACTGATTTCGTGTATTTGAATCTTGGTATCGACGTGTTCTTGACTTTTCGGGTATGATTGTAAGTAGGTAGAGCAATAGTAAAGAAAGTACGAACGCCAAAACTAGACAACCAACACAACAGTTCTCTGTACTTTATTGGCTCATTTCCGCCCACTCCCCTCTGATTTGATCGCGTTGCTCCCTCTTAAGTATACATAATGTAAATATATAACTTCATATTATTATCTTTCATCCACAAGAAGTTTTAAGTGTATTTAGTTGCACGTTATTTTCTGTAGCTCATGAATATTTTAAGTGATAGTGTAATAATTTATATTCGCGAGTAAATTACTCTTTAATTTTTTGTTTGTTTTTTTTCATGATAAGAGATTTGAGAATGATTTATAAACTCAAAACGGTAGCGAAGACAACGGGGCTCTGTACGAAAATAATCATGTCTTTTACAACAATAAAGCAATGCAGACAATTTTTTGACTAAAAACAAACAATTCTTTTCTGCAGATTTTCATCGAGATGGATGTATCTATCTACAACAGTTTTAAAAATGCCTCGATGCTGAAATTTACACTACACTATTTTGGTACGCTTTGTTTAAACAATTTCTGTAGCATTTGTTAACAACAATTTCCCGAATAATTAGGCAGCACCTGAATCTATAAAGAATAAGCTTTCTATTGATTTGGAAACCATTAAGAAATGTTAAATAACAAGCCCGTAAATACGGTGGGAACATAAAATTAACCAATTTTCAGTACTTAAGACAAAATTTTTCGAAAAAAATTGTTTACGTCTTTTTGCAATCGCAGCCAAAATGGCGCTTTCCACATCTAAATCCTTAAGGTCATTCCAGAAAATGTACGTATACTGTCAACATTGTATCTTCGGTGCACACTCTGATCGAATTTGGCAAGCCGGATTCTCGACTAATACGTGAGTCACTGTGTATATGCAGTGTTCCAGAATAAAGTAAGTATTAATTTGAAAAAAAAATCTAAGCTGCAGGAAAAACCGCGTTGTTGTGCATGTCACTGATATAATGATACAGTTACAGTAGTTCAACTGAATGTAGCATTAAAAAAGTGTTCCCCATGCAATATATAAAACAAGATATCATTAAATAATTATAGCCAAATTATACATCAAAACGAGAATTCCTTACATTCGAAATTTCTAATTTATAGTTATGAGGCTCTCTATAAACTGTCATGAAAAAATATCATCTAAAGCTGACAAGTGTAAGATTGACCTGACGTGTGTTAAGCCACACAAAAAATATTTTTCCTTATTTCTAGAGAAGCCAAAAACGAACTTACAGAATAATGTTGTGCAATAGCAATCTATTCCAAGGCACTTTGTTTATACAGGATGGCCCATATTGAAGTGTCCCCTTTGGGTGTGATAAAAACACAAAAAATTAAGTAAAAAAATAAATCAGCACTTATGCAAGAGCATTTAATCATTGTACCAAGTTAAAATTAATGCTATTCAGTATTTTATGCAACTTCCTTAAGTTTTTAACAGTGCGTCATTATTGAATTTTATTCCGGCGCCAGAGACGGTTCTCATATAGACATAATATTATATTGCAAACACCTACTAAAACATTCAGAAAAACAACGAAACGGTGAAATGTTCATCATTGCCAGCTACAATGTATTTTTGGTAATACATTTAACCTAAAAACGGTAATGGTTCTTAAAAAACATGTAATGCATATCTAGCAAATGCCTGCTCTTCGTAATTCCCTGAAAAAAAGGTAAGACATATTGTGCCATACTTGCATAAAAATCTTCCCGCACTGACCTAGAGCTAACCCTGATTTTGACGTCACAGAAATAAAATTCCCGAATTCTGGTCATTGCCCTCTCTTAATTCTTCCATAGTATTGACAGATGCAGCTTAAACTTTATCTTTAAAATAACTCCAAATAGAGAAATCCAATGGAGTTAGGTCGGGCGAGAGTGGTGGCTAATTAATTGGGGGAGTTTGCAACTTAGCCTATCCATTTATTTCGTTAATGAGTACGTAGCCACTGTCTAAATTGCAAACCAAAATGTACTTGCGATCCATACATAAACCACATATCCGATTTTTGCAAATAATGTAAAGAAGGAGAATTCTTTAATTTGCTTTTTTAAATTTTTCTGCGATAAAAATTAACTGAGGTAGATTTTTTTTGCAAATGTGCATTTGTATCCCAAAAAGAAATGTGATGTAGTTAAATATTTCCTAAAGTATTGATTGTTTAAAAAAATGTTGCTTATAATTTTTTAAAGCTTTTCTAATTTTCCTTTTTTCCTTTTCCTCCGTTTTAAATTTTGTTAAATCGGTTAAAAATATTATCTAATATATAAAAATCTCGTGTCACAGTGTTTGTTATCGAACTCCTCCGAAACCGATTTTTATGAAATTTTTGGTGTATATTTGAGGTCTGAGAATAGGTCGTAGGCTATTTTTTATACCCCTAGGTGATAAGGGTGGTCCTATACAGAAATTTTATTTTTATTTTTTGGACAAAAATTTATAATTTATATGGCAAAACAACGTTTGCTGGGTCAGCTAGTACTTTTATAAATTTTTAAACAATATTATTTAATACGTGTTTTAGATATAAAATCGACAGTAGACAGCTGTCAATATTGATAAAAACTGTCAAAATAAACATGAAAAATGTTAGAAAATACCTATACCGGGTGGTCACGAGTCAATGTACGCCCCCAATTTTTTTATTCTTGTTTAATTTAAAAAATTCGTTTTTGGTAAACATACATTAGACAAAAGTGGGCTACTTTAAGACTAAGACTAAAAAACAGGAACGAAAATAACACTTCCGTGCTAAGGCTTTCGCGGAGCTGGTGATCTGGCTGCGGCAATCTTTTACCGTTTTAGAACGTATCTCTACTGCATCCAGACCTTTAAAAGCTGCTTCGCTGCAATTGATGATACGGATTCTTTTGTCAGTATTTAACCTCCGTATCATTTCTTGTGCATAGATTTCTATAGCCCTCTGCTCTGAACACCGTTGCGGTACTGCCCAGATTCAGACTAATGTCTGTCTCTGGTTAGTGTCCCGTAGCATCTGCTCCAGTACTTCTTGACATTTTTGATCCACAGTTTACCATATTGTCTCATTTGGTTGTCTTCGCAGTTGCCTTGTTCCTTCCTCTTCCCTATCGGGTATGTATACCCTGAAGGTTTTTGTGAAGTTGTGGCTTGTGCTGATTCTCTCTGACTGCATGTCTATGGTCAATTTTTTCCTATTTGTTGAAGATTTCTTTATTCTTGGAATGCTCCCGTGTCCGTTTGTTTTCAGCCTGTACCCTGCTAGCAATACCTCACTCTCCACGACTAACTCTAGTGAAGGTAGGCAAAGTAGTGCTTCCAGTGCTGCGGTAGGCGTTGTTCACATTGATCCCGTTATGCCTAGATAGGCCAGTCTTTGTACCTTTCTTAGTTTTCTCATCACCTCCCCTTTTCCGGCTTTGTACCACCAGATCAGGGAGGCATAGGTTATTATTGGTACCACAATCTTTTAGAACAGCCAGAGCACTACTCTTGGTTGTACTCCCAGTTTTTGTGTACCATTCTTCTTCTGGCCCACAAGGCCCGCGAGCTTGGTAGTCACTCTAGCTAGATGTGCATTGAAGTTTAATTTGATGTCTAGAATCAGCCCCAATCATTTGACTTCGTTGCTCACCTGCAGTTCATTCCCCCGGAGATATAATTTTCCCAGGTTGAGTTTCCTCCTTTTTTGTGAAGGCAACAACAGTGGTCTTCCCTGGGCTCACGGAAGGAAACACCATCTGTCTACCATAACGAGAGCTGGCTGCATCTTTTCCAATGCAGCGCCCTTTATTTTCCTCTTTAATAAGAGGAAAGGAAGAAGATATTGCCATCCTAATGAATGGCAATATCTTCTGCATAACCTTGCGGATATATTCTCTACTGCAGGAATCAAGATAAGAGCTCGTCCGCAACCAGGCACCACAGAAGAGGAGATAAGACCCCCACTCTTCAGTGCTTAAAAGAAACCTGACGGATAGACGAATTGACGGAAGGATATTTTTTCCTCTACGATCAATATTACGATTTTGTCTTCTCTCTCGATGATGCCGGCTGTGGTGGCGAAACGCATGTCAGTGCTTTGTACAAATATAAATACAAATACATTTATTGGTCTCATAAGCTACAAAATTTGTAGATAAGACAAGTCAATAGAGGTAGTTTAAAACAGTAATTACGTATATATAGAAATATAAAAATTGTAAAAATTGGACATTACGATAAATTAATTAAGATGTTTAAAAGTAAACGTCAATAATTTACTTACAGAAAATCATACGTTTATATAAAAACATAAAAATTGGACATTACGATAATCAATTAAAATGTTTAAAAGTAAACATCAATAATTTACTTACAGAAAATCCTGTAGACTGTACGGTTCAAGTTTGCATATATAATCAAATGTATAGTTTTTAAACTTTTTAAAATTTGTACACTCTTTAATGTGTTGGGGAAGCGCATTATAAAATTTCAGACACTGATAACGCGGACAATTTTCAAGAAGTGTTAGACTGTGGATGGGTAAGGCATAGTCGCCCTTGCATCTGGTATTATAGGGGTGATGTTGTTCGTGCTCTTGAAACTGGTTACTGTGTTTTTTTACATATAAAATGTATTCATAAATAAATAAACCCGGTATGGTTAGTAAGTTGTTACTTTTGAAAACTCCCCTGCAGGAAGCTAAAGAGCCCATTTTATATATGATTCTAATTGCTCTTTTTTGTATAGTAAAAATTTCCCCAAGATTAGAGGAACCACCCCAAATAGTTATTCCATATTTAGTTTTGCCGTAAAAGTTTGAATAATATATGGTTTTAAGCACCGATGTATCAAAAGACCTTGAAAGTACTCTTAATGCATAGCAAACGGAATTTAACTGTTGACTTAAATTTTTTATATGGTCGTTGCACTTTAAGTTCGAATCCAAAGGTATTCCAAGGAGTTTTATGCTATCTTTGACAGGTATTTGTGAGTGCCCTAGTAATAAATCAGAAGGAATGTTCAAATTCGTTCTATAAAACATACCATTGGATTTGGATTCGTTGAGTATCGGTCTCCCAAATTTTGCCTAATATCCCCGGCAAACTGTTCTATGTCAGAGATATTCTTACCTCTAATGAGGATATTGGTGTCATCGGCGTAATTCACGAGTCTGAAGTTGTTGTTGTTTGGGCATACGTTGGATAGATCATTTAGATAAACGACAAAGAGAAGGGGCCCAAGCACATTACCTTGTGGCACTCCTGTGTTATTAGTAACAGAATCAGAAACGTATTTTTGCCCATGAATCAGAACTGATTTTTGTTGAGTACGATTTTTTAAGTAGGAAGAAAACCATTTGTGTGCTGTGCCTCTGACACCAAGTTTGTTCAACTTATCAAGTAAACATACATGGTTTAAAGTATCAAACGCCTTAGATAAGTCAAGAAATAGTCCGCAGGCAATTTCCCGATCATCCAAGGCGCTGTAAAAACTACGCAGTTTTTTTTTAATAAATTGAATTATTAATACACTGGCACTTATCAAACATTATTTATAACAATTTTTTTCCCGTCAAATTGTCGAATTGTTTTGGATTAAGAAATCTAATACTAAATAGCTATTTGTATATTAAGAACGCAAAGTGACGCATTGTCGCTCGATAGTCTTAAGTTGACGCGCGACTTAAGAGCGACAATGACACTTTGCGTTCGAATTACAATCATTTTGAAATATCAAAATAAAAGGAATAATTATGTTGAATTTTGGCCGGTAACGGCGATTCATCAACATATTATGAGTATGCCTTGCATATGTGATCAAAATAAACAGACGGACAAAACACAATCGCTGTTTTATTAACTATTATAAAGTTCGTAGTCATTGTATAAATAAATTAGGTTATTAATTGTTACTCTTACATCAACTCTCATTATATTATCAACAGTTTTGGGACATTATTATTTCATAAAAATACATTGTCAATGTTCCAACAAAACTTGTGTAGGGACAGGTGCACTCGAGCAAGAGTAAAAGTACTTTTTCGCTCGTTGTTAACTTTGCGCTTTGAAAATTTGAGCAAAAAAGCCTACTTTGTCGATTGTAGATATTTATCTACAGCTAGTGACGTCACGGCGGCGACTAAAGTAAGGGAATTTATTCGTAAGAGCATATCATCTCTCTTTCATAATATCATAACTTCACTTGAAGACCAATTTCGGACAAATGCTTATATACAAAATTCTACTTTCTGTGTTCTATCACACAACCGAAGAACGTCATTTAATTATGGGACACACTGTACATATGTAATTTGGATCCAACTACTACTCCTGCGTGGCATACTATGGCCCCTACAATACAATATATTCTAGTACTTGAGCTATTGTTTAACTCGTGACAGATCCGAAATATCCGAATAATAATTTTAATTGTTAAATTTATGTAATTTTCGATCCTGTTTTAACACAAAAACATTTATGGAAAGTCGTCGACGTAAAGCGAGAATTGGCTTTCTGATTTTGTAGCATCCATTAATAATAAGCCTGTTTTACTGCTGAATTCATGTATACTTCAACTGAAATAAATTACATAAATTGGCGCCAAGCACGGGGACAGTGCCAATGTGGAATGTAAGTACCAATAAAATAATGAAATTATCTTAGCCGTACCCATACGTTTCTGGTTCATAACTCAACTGTGTCGCGATATTGTTTATTTTTTTCGCATTTTATATGGACAGGCAAGAAAGTTATTTCGTATAAATGGAAGTGGTGGTAAAGAACCCATTTGTATGTAGGTTTGGTATACGTATACGAGGGCAGCGCGACTCTTGTTGTTTATGGATAAGAGAGGAGTGCAGCTGAATTGAATCATAATTGCAGACATTTAATTTAGATTGACTCGTAAAAATAATATCTTATTTCATAATGCGAGGTATGAACAAAAACAAACAAAAAATAAGAAACTAAATCTTCTGAGCAAATATAGAATTTTAGAAGTCCTTTGAATAAGATCTCTCAATAAGGAGTATCTATAATGAATTTCAGTCCCCTCATACAAATAATGTGACTAGTGTTTGCAAATGCTTCCCTTTCTGTACCGGACATGAAATGGCGATGCATGTTACTAGGACCGGGGTTTTTTGCATGCTACCAGGACCCCTGCCGAATATATGCGCCAGGTATAAAAAAAAGAACATATGCAGAAAATTCATTTATTTATAATAATATTTTATTATATTAAAGTATTTGTAATATATTATGTTAAAAAGTATATATTTAAAAGGTTTGTTTTGTATGGTACACTTCAAAACAAGGCTGTACACACAAACCAACATTACACTTTGCACACATGAACCTAGACTTTCTTCTTTTGTTTGCCTGAAGCTTGCTTTCGCTACAAACAGTACATTGCCGAACCTTATTATTTGGTACCATCAGAACGGGAAAATGTCGTCCTATAAGCCTCGCAGGATTTTTGGTCATAGGTTTTATTCGGCTTTGGTTAGACTGTAGTGTTTTGTACCTGAAATTAGACAAAGAAATCGATAGGCAAAAGGTATTTTCTCACTAACTAAAACTTACCGCTCAATAAGTTATCTTATGATTTTCAACTGAAAATCTGCTAAAGGTTCTCTTCCTGCATTTTGTGTTTGGTACAGTGCATGTGCGTTGAGCATGGCTAGGTTCACCATATGAAAAAATAGCTTTCTGTTCCATTTTATAGTTTTTCTAATGCATTCTGTAGAGCTTATTTCAATCAGAATAACGAAATTCATGATGTCGAGTAAATTTGCCGTATTTATACGGCAGTGAGCCAGATGGTCCTGTCTTAGGTACCGTATTTCTTCGGCATTGGGCCAACGGACACAACACGAAGCGACACAATTATGTGGCTGTCCTACTAAAGGGTACAAACATAATATCATCAGATATATATACGACAGCGGTCTAAATATGCCATATAACCCTGAACACATATATACGGCAGTGGTCCTGAGGGACCATTTAGGTATTGACTAAAATATACGGCGATGGTACGGAAAGGGTTAAAGTCCCCATCATAGATGCTTTCTTCGGGTTGTTTAGAGTCGTCCGATGAAGCTAACTGTAGGCTTGTTTTGGTTTTCAGAAAGAGCAGTCAGAGACAGTCCTCGGATGTCAGGCACATGCGCAGTTAGCAAAAAGTGATCACCTTTTAATAACTGCGCATGCGCCTGACATCCGAGGACTGTTTCTGACTGCTATTTCTCAAAACTAAAACAAACCTTTTATATTTTTGAGGCTGATATATTTGGAGGTTGTGTGATTGGTATTGTTATTTAGTGATAGGTTGTTGAAGTATGGGAGGGAAGATAGTATTTTTAATATATGTACAGGTACGCGTTTGTTTGCTGTTGATGCTATATAGTGATGTTAGCAATTGTTTGTTTGTTTCGGTTTGTGTGATGATAGCTCGCAGCTTTTGATGTTAATTTTTGATCTTCATTACGATTGGATGATGTTAGCAATTCTATAGTTTATATTATTTTTGTTTTGTTTTTTAAATTCTAAAGCATCTTTGTGAGTTTTTAAGATTTTTTGTGTTTTTGTTTAATATATTTATTGGTGAATTTAATTTTATGGGAACTTATTTTGGGGTGCATATATAGGGTATGTGGAATCATTATTATACTCTTCGCAAAAACGAAGAGTATATTGTATTTGATCGGCACATTTCTAAATCAGTAAATATCGCTCGTAGAGAAAAAATTTTTATATCGTTATGTTAGTGAACGAATTCTGAACAACTTTCAAAATGTCCGTCTGTCCGTCCGTCCGTCCGTCCGTCCGTCCATCTGTCCGTCCGTCACGTTTCTTGTAAGCACGATAACTCAAGAAAGAAAAATCCGATTGTATTGAAATTTGGAGAGTAAGTTAGTGTTAGCTAGAGGAAGAACCCTATTGTTTTTTAACAAAATAGATTGGTAAATAAAAAGTTATTAGTAATTTAAAATTTAAAAAAATATTTTTTACATTTTTTTATGGTTTGTAATAAATAGAAATCTGGCGAAATGTTATTTCCTATCACTATTTTTTTTATACATTTTACTAATGTGTGTTTCCTAATAATCACAATAAATTTACTAATAGTATGTATTACACTTATTAACTATTTTAATAATAAGAAATGGTGGTGTAGCGGCAAGAGTTTCGTCAATCATATAACTTTTAACCTACTCTACCTTCCTCGACGGCGGTCAGACCACGAGGTCGTCATTTGTTCGAATGGGTTTTTTCGTTAACTCTGTTTTCCCGTATCAACAATCAAAATTTTCCAAAAGTGCGTTTGCCTAGTGAGTTTTTAGTTATTTATAGTGTATTTTAATTAGTTTTAGGCCCATGTGGGCACATGTTTTTTCATTTTTAATTAGTTCTTAAGTCTGCCTGCGGCAGACAGGAGTTTCTAACAACCCAATTTAATTACCGTTAAGCCGAACCGGAGCCGCCCCCGCCCAGCCCCACATTTACCACGACGCTGCACGCCGTGATTGTTGGGCTGGCTCCGGGCCGGGATCCGGCGAGGCGCATTTATGTTCGTTAAACACCTAATAAATTTATTTTGTTGTTGTTGTTGTAGCAATCCAAGGATCCCGGCTTCGATCCCCCCCACATCGTGATTTTTTTTTTTTCATATATTTCGGTTCGATTTCGGTTAGGGTTACCTAACGTACACTATTTTCGGTTTTCGGTTACGGTTTCGGTTTTCAGAGCAGTGTTAATTTGGTTTTCGGTTTTTAAAGCAGCGCTAATCCGGTTTTCGGTTGCGGTTTCGTTGTTCCAAAATCTCTTATTTCGGTGTTCGGTTTCGGTTAGAAAAAAATCGTAATTACGGTGCGGTTTTCGGTTACGGTTTCAGTTCGGTTACGGTCCCTACTACATTGACACTTTTCACAGCTGTATATGTCGTAGTCTTTTGATAAAATACGTCATTTCGTGAAAAACTTAGGCAGTACATGAACTACCGGCAATTCATGTAAATTCTTGAGGCATTTCGTGAAACGCCATGGTCGTCTCGGCACATGATGTTTAAAGTCGTTCTACACAATTTGCCACAAATTAGATGAAGGAATTCTGAACAACTTTCAAAATGCCCGTCTGTCCGTCCGTCCGTCACGTTTCATGTAAGCACGATAACTCAAGAAAGCAAATCCGATTGTATTGAAATTTGGAGAGTAAGTTAGTGTTAGCTAGAGGAAGAACCCTATTGTTTTTAAACAAAATAGATTGGTAAATAAAAAAGTTATTAGTAATTTAAAATTTAAAAAAATATTTTTTACATTTTTTTATGGTTTGTAATAAATAGAAATCTTGCGAAATGTTATTTCCTATCACTATTTTTTTTTATATATTTTACTAATGTGCGTTTCCTAATACTCACAATAAATTTACTAATAGTATATATTACACTCATTAACAATTTTAGTAATAAGAAATGGTGGTGTAGCGGCAAGAGTTTCGTCTCAAGGGTCCCCTCACATCATGATTTTTTTTTTCACAACAAAGTTGGTATCACAAAATTTAGAATGTCCAAAAACTAACATTATTTACAAGAAAAATGCGAAGAGTATCCTATAGAATGTGTAACAATTATATAAAAAGCTCAGTAAATCGGCGAAGAGTATAATGCTTCCACTAGTTTTTTGCTATTATTATCATTACAAAAATATAATTGTAAATTCCATTAACAATTAAAATGGACAAACAACTCAAAAACCTGAGGAAATAGTAGGTATTTTTAACAAAACTTATGTAGGAATGGGCCGCAATTTAGCAAATAAAACGAAACAAAATTACAGCTACTATACACACTAATTTGAATTCAATGTTTTTAGAGCCTACAAATCCTACAGAAAGAAAAAACATAATGAAATAATTAAAATATAAGAAAGCTGGTATAGATGGTATAAAATCTGAGGTAATCAAGTCAATCTCAAGGTACAGAGTTATTCATTAGATGTTGACCCCCTACTGAGGGAACTTATTGTAATCGTGAAAAAATTACTATCCGAGATTTCTTAGAATTTTTACGTTTCAAACTATGCAGATTACGAAAATTAAAATATTTCAATTCCGTCTGTCTGTTGGCGCTATATCTGGCGCTATATCTATATGACGCAGAGAAATAATATTTGGTAGGTAATTGATGCAATTGCCAACGAAGAAAAATATACATTAATGGACACATTTCAGAAAATAATTAACGAAAAAATTGAAAGACAATAATATTTGATATATAGCGAGGGGTATTTCGCATGGAAATTTTGGCATACAAGTTCCAGGAACTAGTAGGGAATTATTCTGGAATTAGGGGGAATTAGTGAAAACTTAGAAGGAATTGTTAGGAAATTAGTGGGGAATTAGTGAGAAATTAGTAGGCAATTAGCAAAAAGCTAATAAACCGCCAGGGCCGGTTTTCTGACTAGGCTTCATAGGCCCGGCCCTATGAAGCCTAGCCTTGCCTTTCATTTTAGTGGTCAACGCCCATAAACTGATAGCAAACATAGAGATTATAATACAAGACATTTAACTTGCTCCTATTCCGGGGGAGGAGGGGGGGGTCAAAATTGACCTGGGCCTAGGGGAAATTTATATCTAAAACCGGCATTGCAAACGGCGGCGTGCGCAGCTCGAGAAGTGACATTAGCCTAATAACATGCGCCGAGATATGCGCGCTCTTTAGCTCTATCATAAATAAACAAAACAATTTTATAAACAAGTGACAAAAAATGGTGACTATAGTGAGCAGTAATTTATAAAATCAAATCACGAGAAGTTAATGAGATGATTTATTTACCTATCTCGCGATTTAGCCATGAGAAAAACCCATTCTAGCAATTCAAAAATTATAGACAATCATAATACTTGCCATCACTTAATAGAATGAAATCAGGAACTATTTGTGGATTGCAAATTGCAATTAAATTTTTTGTAAAAAATCTTCAATCACTAAAATTCTTAGTGTCTATTTTCTTATTGTACTCTTCGCAGATACGCAAAAGAATTGCAGAGTAATTGCATTTGATCGGCACATTTCTAAAACCGAAAATATTGTTCGTAGAGAACAATATTTCATATCTCTGTGCTATTGATCGAATTCTCAACAACTTTCAAAATGTCCGTCCGAATGTCTGTCCGTCACGTTTCTTGTAAGCATGATAACTTAAAAACTGAAAGTCCCGACTGTGTTGTTTAGACGGTAATGGACGAGGAGCCCGCGGCCACGAATTGGGTGTCATAGGTTTACTCCCAAAATGTATGAATTTTTGTTAATTTGGGACAGTAGAGCACAGAAATGACTATGCCAGCCCTTTTTTGGGGGGACAGGGGCATACGGCAGGCACCCAAGGTGTAAGAAATATGACTTGTAGAAGTAAAAAAGTCACAAATAAGTCATAGGTTTACGCATGGGGGTTGGAGGGATTTCTTAATTTACCCCCAAAATTATGAATCCAGATTCCCATTCATTTTGGGCGGTAAGTCAGATAAAAAAAAATTATAAGTTTATGAATTTTAATCAGGAACCTGGTAAATATGAACCTCCTGAGTGCAAAAATATATTCGCCATCTTTGAAAAGTGGTGCGAAGGTCTTGCCTTTCACGATAATTGACGCCGTATCGTAGCTTCCTACCGTATGTACTGGTTATCCGTGTAATTCAATAGGAAACTTGTGTGCGCGCGTGCGTGTTTGTGTGTCACATGTACGAGAGGGTAATTAAAGAGAGAATAATTAAAACTAGAAGAGAAACTAATCAGACAAAAAAACAAACTTGATTAGAATGAAAATAAATAATTATAGTGAAAACAGACGCTTAGACGTTTCAACCTCCTTTAGCTGGCCCTTGTACCACTTGTCAAAGATGGCGCACGTATTTTCGCAATGAAGAGGTTCATACTTACCAAGTATCTGATTGTCAGTCGTAAATTTATAATATTCATCGAATTACACCAATATATGCGGTAGGAAGCTCCAATAATACTCCATCAATTATCGTGAAAGACAAGACCTTCGCGCCACTTTTTAAAGATGGCGAATGCATTTTTCGCTCTCAGGAGGTTCATTACCAGTTTCTGATAGCCAGTCGTAAATTTATGATACTCATCGAATTACAAGGGTAATTTGTACATGCGGTCGAAAGAGCTGATACGCCGTCAATTCACGTGAAAGGCAAGACCTTCGCACCACTTTTCAAAGATGGCGAATATATTTTCGCACTCGGGGGTATCATACTTACCAAGTTTATGATTTCCGGTCATAAATTTGTGATACTCATCGAATCAGAAGGGTAACTAGTACATGCGGTAGGAACAGCCATGACCGGCTTTAATGTGAACAGGCCGGAGTGTACGATGTGGCAACGCTGCAATCTTAAACTCTGTCAGTCCTACTAATATTGTGTGAATAGACAAGACCGGGTTCATATTACTGAAGAATGAACTGAATAATTGTGTTTCCCTTATAGAGTAACACTTAGAAGACTGAATAAAAATCATAAATGACCATATAATGATTTCAATTGAATATTTTCGTTGTTTTGTAAACATTAAATTAAACTGTTCCATTAAAAATTCTAAACGTTTTTAAATAAACTGTCACCCTGTTCAAGAATAATATTTTTTAGGCTCACAAAATACAGGGAATATTTTCACAATATAATTTATAAAAGACAACGTCATTAGGTTCCAAACACTGTCATATTCTTTACTATTAATGTCTTTTCGGAATGTCTGAAAGTCTTTTATAAGGTCATTTTTTAACCACTGCTCTGTTTTAGCTTGCTCAATTTGAAACTGTGTCTGCCCTCTTTCCTCAGGATCCCGACGTTTACGTTCTTCTTTGTGTTTTAAATATGCTGGCAAATTGGGAAATATTTGGGGCACTGCACCAGACACTAACATAAACTTTTTCCATTTCTCTCTCCTCCTCACACCGTAAAAGCATCTTTGTATCTTTCAAATTTGGATCTTGCACTGCCACAAAAATGTTTTATGCACACCACGGAATGATTTGTAGGCTGCCAATTTTTCCTAGGAATTTTCTTTAGCCACTGTTTCCTTAGTTCTGGTTCTTTGGGAAATCTAAAGATTCGGACATAACCTTCAGATGAAGAACTGTAATTGCCTGTACAGCCGGGTACACAACATTTATCCAGCATGTTGTTATTGTTTTCAGACCTCAGACCTAGAATTAATTAAAATAATTTTATTTATTTCGGTAGTTAAAAGTGAATTGAATTAAAAAATATAGTATGCATAAAAAGTACGGTTATAACGTAATTTGACGCACAAAAAGTGATTTTAGGTGCGAACGGTGCGATAGATACCCATATAATTAATTAAAATAATAACTACTTACTTTATAAAACACAATTTGTGAAATTACGCCAACAGAGGGACACTTTTTATGTATTAAAATTCCAATTTATTCGTGACGAAATACTACATAACTGTTTTCTTTTGTGGCAAAAACGGACTGAACTACACGTTGCCACATTTCGATATACCGGCCTGTTCACATTAAAGCTGGTCGTGGAACAGCTGATAAGCCGTCAATTATCGTGAAAGGCAAGACGTTCGCAACACTTTTCAAAGATGATGAATGTCTTTTCGCACTCAGGAGGTTCATACTTACCAGGTTCCTGATTACCATTCATAAACTTATCATTTTTTTATCTGATTTTTTAAAATTTGGGCTTTTGGATTCATGATTTTTGGTGGTAAATTAATAAATCCTTTGAACCCCCATGCAAGTAATATTTCTTATACCTTTGGGGGCCTGCCGTACGCCCCTGCCCCCAAAAAAAAGGGCTAGCATGGTCATTTCTGTGCTCTACTGCCCCAAATTAACAACATTTTGGGAGTAAACCTATGACACCCAATTAGTGGTCGGCGGGCTCCTGGTGTATAATAAGATAATGTTAGCTGGAGTAAGAATCCTTTTGTTTTTGAACAAAATTGATGAGTTACTAATCTTCGAAATATGATTTTCACCTAAACACATTATGTTATAGACATTAAAAATTTTGGAAGTAAGTAATGGTGGTGCAGCGGTTACTTGTTGATCTGGTCCCTTTTCGCCCAGCATTTCTATTTTCTATTGCCGTGATGTGCAGATGGTTTTGGATTGGGTACCAATTATATAATAATAATAGTCTTTATTTCTCCATTGCAATAACATTATATACAAATACAAGTACACAATAAAATTAATGTAGAAAACGTCACAAGAAAAATTAACAAACAGTTAACAGAAAAAAACAATACAATAAAATATATAAAACAGATGAACATACAAGACATCTTGTAGTTGATCATATAAAACAAATATACTTAATTACAAAAATTCATTTACCGTGTAGCAATTTTTGTCTAGTAATATTTTTTTTAATTTATTTTTGAAAATGTGTATGCTACCCGAAGACCTAACATCCTCATCTAATGAATTATAAAGCTTACAATCTTAGTAAAAAAAACTTTTCTGGTACATAGCAGTTCTATGAGAATCAGGCAGAAGAAAATTCTTTGCTCTAGTGTCACGTAAATGACTCACTTGATGTCTTAAAAATATTGATTTATGTTTATGAACATATGAGCACACCTCAAGAATGTATAGACCAGCTACTGTAAAAATTTTAAAATTTTTAAAAGCATCACGGCAACTCTCTCTGTAATTTAAATTTAATAAAATACGAATTGCATATTTCTGTAATAAAAATAACCATGCCACATAACAACTATTGTCCCAGTTTAAAATTCCGTACCTAAGATGCGAATGAAAATTAGCATAATAGAATATTTTAAAAAATTTCCTGGCTACAATGTTTAGACATAAATTTTAGAGCATAACAACTTGTTCTCAGCTTTATACATCATTTTTCGATATGTTGAGTCCATTGTAAGTGTTTGTCAAAAGTAACACCTAAGAGTATACTGTCAACACAAGTTTTTATTTCCCAGTCAGTACCATTAAAAAGTGTTAGGCTCTCGGAATTATTATTCAATGAAAATTATACTGAAACTATCTTTGTTATATTTAGAATTAGGTTATTATTTTGAGACCAGTGTATGATTTCTTGATAAACTCTTTCAGTGGTTTCTTTTGCTTCAATAAGGTTGTTGCCGGTAACAAGAATATTTGTATCATCAGCATAACAGATCACGAACATTTGGTATTTTAACTAAACACATCGTTAGCAAATATTATATATAAAAGTGGTCCCAGAATTGACCCTTGTGAAACTCCTTGTTTAATATCACATATACTGTAATTGCTAATAAAAGTAAATTTATTTTGCTTGCTTGCAAGCAGAAGTTTTGTGTAAATTGCTCTACAATTTTTTTCTAAAAAAAGTTATGAAATTATACAGAGTGTCAATGAATCGATGTTACAAATTTCGTGTGCTGATTCCTGACAATAAATGCTCCAAAGTCACACCTTGGGGTGGTAAATAATTGACTCTATGTTTATTATCTCCGGAATGCTCTATCACAATACAATAATATTTGGTAATTGGATGTATGTAAGTGAGAACCATCATATGGTGATTATGAAATTATTACCACCCGTTAGCTCTGTTTTAATATCGATATAAGATAATGCGGTTCAACTAGTTCGGATTCCACTATAAACTGTGTTCACATAAATTTAGATATCCTAGACTCAAGAGGGTTATTGAAGGTGGCTAAGTGAAATTTAATTTCATAATTTTTAGTGACTTTTTTTAAGGTGAAAACTTTTAAGAAACCTCTCAATGAACATATCGAATGCACGGGATGTCCGAAAATAAAAATATTTCAAAAATAAATTTAATTTCTTCAATTATGCTTAAGTTCTGCTTCGAGAGCATCAGCAAGGCGATATGAATCACGGCATACAAGAATGCGAGGTGCAAAATAGAATACAGGAATATAAGGAATCCAAAACCGCTCCGTAAACGTCTCACCGAATTAAGACAATGTTGCATGATAGCGCCCATAGCGTTGATATTCTTTTGAGTTAAGCTTTGCAATTTGTCCGCTGTCGGAGCGTATTTAATTTTATTAAAAGATAATAAGCATAAACTTGATAGATGAGGTGTGTGAAGTAGGTTGAACTTAAAAATGCTGTCGCCACTATAAATCAGCCAAAATACATAATATATTCAGCGGTTACATTGTATGCGATTTTAATTGAATAAATGTGCCAAAAGCGCACTGTTTTGTAACCGGGCTACATGGTTTTCATTTACATTACCGCTCTATTATTATACGCCGGTTATTTATTTGTAAATAACACCAAATACATATTTCAGTCTGTCAATCTTTTGGCGCCTGGAGATTGTTCTAAATATATCATGTTCACTCTAGAATTCAATTCATATGAACGTTTCAAATAATGAATGGTGCCCGTCCAAGATTCTAGCTCACATTTACTAGTGAGCAAATAGATATTAGAAGAAATAAGTACAGGATATAATACGGTATATAGATTCAAACACCCGCGCCATCCTTGATTAACGTTTAGGATAAGACTGTTCACTTTTGATTGCGTTTTACGTTAAATATAAAATACATTCGAATCTCGAATTATCAATTTTATCAGTCACTAGGAAATGAAGAGTGCATTGAAAGTTGCAAACAAGTAACTAAGTAAACAAGTACTATTATTTCATTCATTACGTAAAGTATCAAATCCTGTAAGTCACGTCATAGACAGTAATACGTATTTTCGTATTATGTAATAACTGATTAAATCATTAAACGAAGTAAATTGGAATGTTTTTAAAAACACTGATTTGACTAATAGCCCAGGAATTTTAGTTTTTGACCCGGAATTAATTATTGTAGAGCAGGATTGTAGTTTTGGTCCAGGACAACACGTACCAAAAAGTCCCATACCCCCCCCCCCCCCCGTAGGCTTCCCTGTTTTTTCGGAACAAGGGCCTAAGTCGCAAAAATTGCAGAGCTGGCTATAAAGTGCAACAGGAAGGTCATTACTGGTCCGATTTGGGTCGAAATGATCATAAAAGATTAGGAGGAGCATATCCGTTCATATTTCAGATGTTTCATGCATATTTTTGTTCATAATTTTCCGTTCTAGGTCTGTCAACATTTCAAGAAATTTTAAAAGAATTTAAAAAAAGTCCGAAATGGCGCCATTGCGGATAAATGAAGACTCGGAGGGGAAAACGTACCCCAATAAACATTTCTCTTCATACTTTGGGCTTTCCATTGGTATGTCTACCTTCTCTGTAGCGTCCCCGTTACGGAATTACGCCATTCTGAGTATCGCAGCGGCGACACTCGGACATTTAAGTGCGTTCATTGTTGCGTCTATCACGTCTAGTCTAAACAATCAAGAAGGCGCAAGACGAGCTATACTCTTAGTTCATTGATTTTGACAGTTCTCTAAGTGTATGCATTGGTTCATTGGTGGGGCAAAATTGAGTGATCTTAGTTAAGCCATGTAGCACAGGAATTTTAGTTTTTGACTTTGAATTAATTATTGTAAACTGAAAATTTGCATGATTGTAGTTTTGGTCCAGTACAACACGTGCCAAAAAGTCCCCTACTCCCCCCCCCGTCGCGCGTCGGCTTCCCTGTATTTCACAGAAATTGCAGAGCTGGCTATAAAATGCAGCAAAAAGGTTGTTGCTGGTCTGATTTGGGTCGAAATGATCATAAAAGCTTCGGAGAAGCATAACCGTTCGTATTTCACATGTTTCATGCATATTTCGTTCATAATTTTCCGTTCTAGTGCTGTCAATACTTCAAAAATTAAAAATATTTCCAAATGGCTCCATTGCGGATAAATGAAGACACGGAGGGAAAAACGTACCCGATTAAACATTTCTCTTCATACTTTGGGCTTTCCATTTCCTTCTCTGTAGTGTCACCCGTTACGGAGCTACGCCACTTTGAGTGCCACCGCGCGGCGGCCGCACCCATCATGTGCCCGGTGGAACTGCCCTGGCTGCGCTGATACGACCAGTTGCGAATTCCTGTTTATATATTATTTTTGTTTTATAAGATTTATTGAATGAAATTTAACTTATCAGACTCAGAAATTGACTTTACTCGGCTAGACAATTGACATTATTGATCTACTGGGAAGTAGGGTCGTCCAGATCATCATCCATATCCACGACTGGCTGTTTGTTTGTACAGCCGGATCCTATACAGCTTCGGCACATGATGCTGCAGTTCAGACCACAGTTCCTGCACTCGCACCGGGCACCGCAGTCCGCCTTGCAGGCACAGGAAATTAGCCGTAGCTGGCTGCCTTGTGGTAAGAACAGGAATCGGAACCAGGCCCTGGAGTCCTAATTTCCACCTCCAGCCCTCCAGGTGAGGAGAGGAGAGGAGTTATGGAGAATATTGTGAGGATTTAATCTCTCAAAAAGCTTGCAGCACTTGACTAATGTGCAAGGCAGCTCATGATAGCCAGCTACGGCTAATTTCCTGTGCCTGCAAAGCGGACTGCGGTGCCCGGTGCGAGTGCAGGAACTCTGGTCTGAACTGCAGCATCATGTGCCGAAGCTATAAAGGATCCAGCTGCACAAACAGCCAGTCGTGGATATGGATGATAATCCGGGCGACCCTACTTCCCAGTAGATCAACAATGTTAATTGTTTAGCCGAATAAAGTCATTTTCTGAATCTGACAAGTTGAATTTCATTCAATAAATCTTATACAACATCAATAATATATAAACAGGGATTCACAATTGGTCTCATCAGCGCAGCCAGGGCAGTTCCACCGGGCACATGATGGACGCGGCCGCCGCACGGTGACACTCAAAGTGGCGTAACTCCTTAACGCGTGATAGTTCAGAGAAGGTAGACACACCAATGGAAAGTCCAAAGTAATAAGAGAAATGTTTATTCGGGTACGTTTTCCCCTCCGAGTCTTCATTTATCCGCAATGGAGCCATTTCGAAATTTTTTCAATTTTTGAAGTTTTGACAGCACTAGAACGGAAAATTATGAACGAAATATGCATGAAACATATGAAATACGAACGGATATGCTTCTCCGAAGCTTTTATGATAATTTCGAGAAAAAATAGACCAGTAACAACCTTTTTGCTGCACTTTATAGCCAGCTCTGCAATTTCTACGACTTAGGCCCTTGTTGCTCAGCAAAAACAGGGAAGCCGACGGAGGAGAGTAGGGAACTTTTTGGTACTTGTTGTATTGGACCAAAACTACAATCCTGCAAATTTTCAGCTTTACAATAATTAATTCAAAGTCAAAAACTAAAATTCCTGTGCTACATGGCTTAACTAAGATCACTCAATTTTGCCGCACTAATGAACCAATGCATACACTTAGAGAACTGTCAAAGTTAATGTCACTGTCAATGTTAATGTCTTGCACCTTCTTGATTGTTTAGACTAGATGTGATAGATGCAACAATGAACGCACTTCAATGTCCGAGTGTCGCCGCTGCGACACTCATAATAGCGTAACTCCTTAACTGGTGACGCTACAAAGAAGGTAGACATACCAATGGAAAGCCCAAAATATGAAGAAAAATGTTTATTGGGGTACGTTTTCCCCTCCGAGTCTTCATTTATTCGCAATGGCGCCATTTAGGAATTTTTTTTAATTTTTAAAAAATTTCTTAAATTTTTGAAATGTTGACAGAACTAGAACGGAAAATTATGAACGAAAATATGCATGGAACATCTGAAATATGAACGGATATGCTTCTCCTAATCTTTTATGATCATTTCTACCCCAATCGGATCAGTAATGACCTTTCTGTTGCACTTTATAGCCAGCTTTGCAATTTTTGCGGCTTAGGCCCTTGTTGCTCCTTTAAGTAGGAATAAGTCTTTCGGCTGGTGTCTATTAAAATCGAAACTTTAGCGTTTTGTGGCAATACAGGGTTATTGCACTTAACGCGGCCAGGCTTGTAATTCGTAATTCAGCGCTGGGCGGGGCATTAGTCCGGAGAATAGCTGTTGGTTGCAGTCTGGTATTTATTCCTTATATATTTAAGGAAACGTATAGAGGAGTTCGACAAAAATATTTCACTAGTAAGTTGACCATATTTGTAAATTACTAAATAAATCGTATTATGCACTGTTACAAATGAAGGACGCTTTCAATGAATCTGGGTTATTAAATATATACTATGCAATGGCCTTCTCGCATATATCTTTTAATATAATGGTATAGGGTAAATATTATAAAAGAGTTTTTATTATTCAAAAACGAATTCTGTTTATTGTTCAATATGAATTATAGAAAGAGCTGTCGAGATATTTTCATTGACAAAGAAATTGTCACTATACACTATTATATTTGACAATGTTAAATTGTATATGCATGTATTCTGACCTACCAAATGTACACTAATCTGTATGTTATATTGGTAAATAAATATCTATCTTATCTAAACAGTTATCTTTATAATAGGACACAGTATGTCTCTTTAAATGATCAAACTTCAAATACTCTCCTAGTCAGACATTGTGTACCCTAAGGCTCTGTCCTGGAGCCTCTCCTCTTTGTTATTTACATCAACGATATATTCACATACCTTTTTCCTGACTCTTGTGTACTATTCGCGGATGATGCAACCTTAATTTGTAGCGACAGAGATTTAAACAACTTAAACTCTTTAACATTGAACAGCGAAACTGAAGCGGAGAAATGGTTCTCTGCAAATTTCTTAAATTTAAATACTATCAGACAGTATGGTTATGGTTTAAGTGTAAATTACAACAAAACGAAAATTATCATCGTAGACCGAGAAAATGTTAACTACCCAAATATCTTAAAGATAGATCACCGGGAGGTAGTAAACAAATTTACTTCTATCGTGATTTGTATGTACATTTTATTAACTTTAATTTTCTATAGAACTATTTCTGTCGTACTTTGAAGAGATTTTTTGTACATTTTCCACACCACAGCGGTTGACGCGAAACTCATAGAAAGAGAGAAACTTGGCATCTCATTAATATCACCGAGGATTGAAGTATTTACAGCTAGAAGATTTTGACATTAAATCACATCACGCTTTTGGATGATATTTTCGGATTGGTACTCAAGCTATAAATATCTATATCTATTTAAGTTTATTCTAACGAAAAATTCTTAAAGAACAATCTCATTATCTATTAATAAGCAACTTCAGTATATATTTTGTTCAAATTCAAGTATTCGGAAACGCCTAGCTTAATGTCCCAAGTTTAGTTCCAAATATAGCATTAATAACACACCACAAAAAGATTGTTTATAAATAATAAAAGGCCGGGCATCATGTAACTCCGCAACATTCCAAATTATAAATATAAGAATTATGATGTACAACTAGCTGCCATATATCAAACACTCGAAATCTATTAATTTTAGTTCAACCTCGCCCACGGTTTCTAGCTAAATTTCCGATGGTGCTATTTTTAAAAATTGCATTATATTTTCGTGGGAACTGGTATTTTATTTAAGTGATCCTCGATTTTATTACTTGTTCGGGCGTGATGTGATGGGCCACACGTCGTAATAACATTGTTGTATACATATACAATGCTCACATTCCGATACACTTTATCAAAAAATGTATTTAAACATGATTTAACCGTTTAATACAACGTAATATGTGTGATAATGCGAAAGATTACTGAGAGCATATTTATATTTAGAAAATGCATCGAAATGTGTAGTGCGACTTAAGATATTTAAGTTTTTACCATAATTTGTAGATATCCTCAATGTTCTAAAACCTTTCTTTGCCAATATAATTCACTCGTATTAGGAATTATTTTATGCATCATGACAAATTAATATGATTTCTTTCTAACGCCAAAGAAATAGTGAAGGTAAATGTGTAGAGTCTGCTAGTGTCCACTTACTTGATATAATTTATACTAATATTGTTAAAGGCAAATGCCTTGCCAATTGATCTAACCAAGGAATTTGATACTTTGGATATTGATTATATATTATCGAAGCTGTTTAACCTCGATATGCGTGGTAAGACTCTGGAATGGATTTACTCTTACCATTTAAATAGTAAAATAATCGTTAGGATTGTTACCGACTTCTCAAATGAAAATAATGTTCTTCTGTGGCACCGCAGGGGTCAGTATTAGGGCCCTTATTATTAGCATCCAAGCGAGTAAGAATTCAGTAGTCTTCGCACTTGATTTTTTTTTGTGTGCCTGTGAATTAATAAATAACGGTGCCAAATAGAGGGGGATGTTTTATTTAAATACCATGATAGATTTTTTTCTTCGCACTTCAATTTTTTTTGTGTGCCTGTGAATTAATAAATAACGGTGCCAAATAGAGAGGGATATTCTATGTAAATACCTTGATAGAATTTTTGTATAAACATTTTTCTTAATTTTTCTGGGTTAAGTGTAAAAATAGCTGAAATATATTAGCTAAATGTCATTTGCATGAGTTGCTGTATATTAAACATTGTTTTCCAATATCTTTGAAATGGACAATATATGTCTACTATTTTGAATTGTTTAAACATGTATTTTTTGCTTCAGGTTTGTAGCTTTTCAACGAAGTAGCATGTGATTTGCTGTGCCGAGAAGGGCTTCGGCCCATCGCATGTTCATAAGCCTGTCCCATCGAAATGAATGCTGCACTTGCCATCAAACTTCGATTGCTGCTCGTATTCCATCTGATATCCTTATTACATTTTACTTTAGGTGAGTACTTAAAATCAAGTATTTTTTTTAAGTAAATTTGTGTTCATGTTCAGAGACAAAGTATCCTGCAACATCTGGTGGAGTAATTAGTAAATCATAATATTCACTTTGATCATTGCTTTAGTAAATGTTTGAGCAGTTAATATATTTTTTGTCGAGTTTAGAAATAGAGAACTTCATAAGTAGTAATTAAAATCGTCGTTTATTTGTTTATTGAGATTATAGCCGTTTGAATGATAGCGCAGTATACAAACAAGTTTCGACATTTAACTTAAATTAAAAAATATATATTGCTTACACTACCGTAAAGTACATCTTAAAGTTTTTTACTCTTTATTTCCTGAAATAGACATTAGTGAAACATTTCAACAATTTCCTAGGAATACTAGTAATTTTTTCTTGTTTATCAGTATCTCCGAAATTACACTTCTAACAGAAAAATGCCAAACGAGAAATTAATACTGATTATTTCACTTATCGTATGTAATATCACTAATGCTTAGAATTTTATCGGTTAATTATCTCGAAAGCTTCGTTGCCTAGCAATATAATGAGTGTAAATTGACAGTTTCTTATCTGATTAAATCCCAAGCGCTTTTTTTTTAACATAAACACACCACATATTAGTCCACTCAAATTAGGAAAAAAAAAACGCCGTTTTGGAGAAAAACTTTGAACAGCAGTTTCTCTGCACAGAAAGTAAGTACTTAACTTTTAGAACAATTTTTTGCTTATGCACAGAAAAAAAAGACATGATTTTTGGGATATATACATATAGACAATGTGTGCTATTTAAGACCGCACCGTTATTTTGAAACGCGTTGACCGATTTAAAATTTTTTTTTTTTTGGGATATAGTGCTCGATGAGCTTTATTTGACTGTTTTGAAAAATTTATAATTTTCATATTTTCAAGGCCTACTTACTAAGCTGCTCTAAATAGGTCGAAATTTCGAGATAGACTATTAGGCAAATACCTTGATGCCTCATATAGGGTGTTTATTATTCAATAGCCAAATTTAAAATTTCTCACTTTTCGACTGGCCCTATATAAAAGTTGGTTAGGTTTACTAAAAAGGTAAAGTAGTCATTCGATTTAAGGAACATCAGACACCAAATGAGGAAGAAAAAAGAAAAGTTATTCTTTAAATAAATAGTGCTTCTATGCATTATTCGGTTGTTGTACGTAGGTGCCTTAATGAAAATGTTTCAAACAAATGGATTGGATGGACACAGGTGTCAGGAAGGTCAAGAGAGTTCCGGTACGATAACGACGCAAGGGGAACATGAAGAATGGTGGATCTGATGGCCAGAAACCTGAAAATTTTTGTCCCCAAATCATAGCTGTTCGTCGAAATAAATGGTTCATGAATCTTGAGACAATAGGTTCCTTCAACTTTATAGGGTAATTTGGATCTTCCATGTTGTTCATTTTCCGTCGATTCCAAAACATCAGAAACTCATGATGTATTGATTCCCCAGCTTGCTCGGACCACAAACCAAAACCTTCCTCTTCGTCCAGAAATTCAAGTGATTCTTGGATATGACTCAATATAATGTGGTTACATCGATAGCAAGAAGAGCTTTCCTTAAATCACTTATATGCTTATCTACATCCGACTGAATCCTCTTTACTGCAAAACAGGAATATACTATTTTATCCATGGCTATCCATGCTGCGACGAATGGTAGAAGAATGACTGTCCCCCCCCTACGTGCTATTGCTTTGGCCTCACGGTTTGAACTTGGTCTCAAAAAATTATCACGGGGAGGCGTTTGAAGGAAATGCGTGTAGAAAATTAATTAAATTGTTAGATAAATTACTAGATCATGAAATCTGCCAGCACGTAGGGGGGCAGTCACTCTTCTACCAATCGTCGCAGCATTCATTCCGGAAAAGCTTCTTGAAGAATATACATGTTTGCTATTGCTTTTTTTTTGTCATTTGGACGTATTTATCTCGGAAAAAAAAGGAAAAATCGGAAAAGTGTATAGAACCATTTTTGTAGGAAATCACATTCTGAATAAGTTTACTAATGTTCATTTGGCCTTAAAAACGCGTATTTGCATTCAAAATAAAAAGAACATGAAAAACACGCATATACAGTACAGTGTGTTTCACTTCTCGTGAAGACACCCTTGTATCTTTTTTATTTGTGGCCGAATTAATTTCAAATTTTTATCAGCCATATAACTCCATAAGGTGACTTTATTCAACACATAAATGCCGTCTAAATCTAAAACGCCTGCCTACTGCGATAAAAAGAAAATGTTAATTTTCGAGAAATCATAGTAGGCTTAGAGATAGACAAAAATTTTGTTAATGAAAGTTCTTCAAAAAAAGAGAACACATAAAGAGAACTTTTTCCAACAAATGAAAGTTGTGAACAAAAATCAGCATTCAATAAAACACTAAAAGGGCTTTTTATTTTTACATATCAAGTTGAATGTAATATCTTTTCTTTTTTTCTTTTTATTATCTCTGTTCTGGAGGAATAACTCTCCATCATATCCTCCCTCCTTATCGGCTCACAAATTTAGGAACATGGACGGTTTTATTGTTTTAAATGTTAAGAGTGCCGTGAAATTAACTGTCAATATGTATTGTTTTATTTATTTCGTCATTGCTTTCATGACAGAAGTGATTGTTGCTATTTTCTGTGGAGTTTGTTAGTTTTTCTTGTTTTAATAATTTAATTCATACTAAAGTTTCCTTATTTCATATCTTTGCTCATAATGGTTAGAGTACTTTTAACTACTGATGAAAAAATTGAAATAATAAAGATAGTCGGTGAAAATGTACGGTCTTCAAGAGAAGCAGCAGAAGAATTTAATTTAAGACATCCTCTAAGGCAACCAATACACCATGGTACCGTAGCAAGAATCTGTTACTTGTTCAATACAACTGGCAATGTGCTTAAACCGAGAGTACATCTTAATCGAAATCACGGAGATGATAATGTTATATTAGCGGCGTTTAACGCCAATCCCACTACCAGTCTTCGAAATATGGCTCGTGACCTTAATTTGTCGGCATCAAAAATTTGGAGATGTTTAAAACGCCATAAGCTACAACCGTTTAAACCAAAATTTTTACATACCTTGGAGGAAGGTGATGAAGAGAGAAGACTAGAATATTGTTTATGGATCCAAGGTAATTATTTAAACAATAGAGACTTCTTGAAGAAAGTTATTTTCACGGATGAGGCAACTTTCTCCACCAACGGGGTAGTGCCATCACAAAACTCTAGGTTCTGGGCAGTAGAAAATCCTGATTGGATAATAAATTGTAAAAGGCAATATTCCCAGAAGGTAAATGTGTGGTGCGGAATTTTTAACGAAACAATAATAGGGCCGTTTTTCTTTTTTCAAAATATAAATGCGTTCAATTTGCTAGAATTTTTAAATAATGCAATAGTTGATTTTCCTTTGGAACAATTGTATTTTCAACTCGACGGAGCATCTATCCACAATTCCGTAGTAGTGAGAGCATGGATGAATGAACATTTTCCCCAAAGATGGATAGGACGAAATAGCCCTCTAATACTTTGGCCACCCAGATCACCTGATCTCACTCCAATGGATTTTTATTTTTGGGGTCACATTAAAAACAAAGTTTATATGACCAGACCTCAAAATGTAGAGCAGCTTTGTGAGAGGATAAGGCAAGCGTGTTTAGAAGTTACAGCTCAAGAACTGCGAAGAGTTGTAATAAATAACAGAAAACGGATTGAGAAGTGGATTACACTTGAGAGTGGGTTAGTGGAAAGGGGCCCAATATAATAAATAAGTAAAAAAAAAACATTAATTTCTCTTATTTTTGAACTTTTCTAACACTGCGGCTTTTGCTTTATCTGTATTTTTTTTCCGACAATATTATCATTCATTATTAGTAGTCTTCTCTGTAAAATCAACGGCCCTTTTCAGGGCCACTAATTTAATTAAAAAAGAATTCGTTATATGACAGCATCCTACCAACCTACATATTCTTGACAGATGTTAAAACTCATTAAAGTAATTAGATTTTAATTTTAATTATTCTAAGGCCGGCGTTTTAAATTTAGACGACATGGGGCATATGAAGTGATCCTGAACAACTTTCATTAACAAAATTTTTGAATAGAGTCACTTTATGGAGTTGTATGGCTGATAAAAATTTGAAATTAATTCGGCCACAAATAAAAAAGATAAGTAACATTTTCTTTTTATCGCAGTAGGCCGGCGTTTTAGATTTAGACGGCATTTATGTATTGAATAAAGTCACCTTATGGAGTTGTATGGCTGATAAAAATTTGAAATTAATTCGGTCTCAAATAAAAAAGATACAGGAGTGTCTTTACAAGAAGTGAAACATACTGTATATATTTTTCAAGTCGCTTTTTCGGAAAAGCCAATGGGATAATCGTAAGAATGTATAGAATCTTTTTTGTAGAAAATCGTATTCTGAACACGTTTACCTATGTCCGGTTAGCCTTAAAAACGCGTACTTTTACTATACGTCCAAATGAAGAAAAACACGAAAAACGTATATACAGGGTGTAACGCAACTTATCCGAAAAATTTTAAACATACCTTTAAATAAGAAGTTGACTTCTTAAAAAAAATTTAATAAAACAGTCCTTCAATTAAGTAGAGTTCAATAAATTACCATTTTCATCAATTTGTAACTTTAACAATGAGTATCTTTTTCTGTGTTGGGCTTTTATTAATTTTTTATTAAGAAGTCGATTTCTTATTTAAAAGTGCATGTATGATTAACATTTTTCGGGTAAGTTGCGTTATACCCTGTATATATATGTATATATCTCAAAAATCATGTCTTTCTTTTCTGCGCATAAGCAAAACATTGTTCTAAAAGTTGAATACTTACTTCCTATGCAGAGAAACTGCTGTTCAAAATTCTTCTCCGCTTTTTTCCTAATTTGAGTGGACTATACTGCCGTCCTAAGCCAAAAAGACGTATCTCAAGTTTTGGCCGAAATGCATATTTTTATACCTTAGGATAGCTGGAACTATTTTCTATATATTTCCATAGCGAAATAAACGTATTTCAATCGTTAAGTATTTTTAAAGTGCTAACAAAGTTTGACGTATCTAAAAAAATAGGCCAATTAGACGTATCTCATTGTAAAAAAAAAACTAGTAACCTAATTAATATAAATTCATAACTACACCACTATTAACCTCTACATTAGTACAACTATAAAAAAAAATATTAGTAAATATTTGAAAATATTGACGCGATTTCGAAAATTCAAAACATGCCTATATCTCAAAACAGTGAAACCTTGAAATACGTCTTTTTGGCTTAGGAGGGCAGTATACAGTATGTCTCACTTTTCATAACTCCCATATCACTGCTCCCTTATTAACGATGCGATTTTTTTAAATTTGGGTCGAAGGTACTTACCCATCAGGAGATAGTGTCACCGTAAAACATTCAAAAATCCACCAGTGGCGTTCGTCGTTGTGAAGAAAAATGAATCTAATTTTTCAAAAAAAGATATTAGGATTTTTCTTACAAAAATACTAACGCAATATTATTAATCAGCATGCTTCAGAACCCCTAAACCCAAAGTTTAACAATATTTTGGTTATGGTTTTCGAATTACGGCCCCCTTAAAACTGCATTTTTAAACATTAAATAATCAATAACTTGGAAACGAATTGCTTTTCGAAAAAAGTTGTTTATCATTTTCTTTTTAAATTTACTTTCTCTATACTTTCAAATTCGATAATTTTTATTGCCCGAATAATTAACAGGGCTGCTAGCCCAAAATTTTTGTTAATCTATCGATGAAAATTCTTAGCCTACAAAATTTGAAAGTATCAGTGACATTGTGCTAGAAACAATTAATTTAAAGAGACAATGAGGAATGACTTTTTTTCGAAAAACAATTCATTTCAAAGTTATTGGTTACTTATTTGATGTTTAAAAAACGCAATTTTAAGGGGGCCGTATTTTGAAAACAATATATCAAAATTTTGTTAAATTTTGGATACAGGAGTTCTGAAGCATGCTGATCAATAATATTGCGTTAGTATTTTTGTAAAAAAATGCCTAATATCTTTTTTGGAAAATTAGGTTCATTTTTCTTCATAACGACGAACGCCAGTGGTGGATTTTTAAATGTTTTACGGTAACACAATCTCCTGATGAGTGATCACCTTCCACCCAAATTTAAAAGAAATCGCACTGTTAATAAGGGAGCTGTGATATGGAAGTCATGAAAAGTGAGACATACTTTATAGTAGACAACCTCCAAATCCAAAGCCAAGTCTGTCCGGAAGGCGGTTACACATTTGGAAAAATGCAGACATACATCTATGCCCACCGGTGTTGTCAGCACCGGGGCTGGGGCTCGAACCCAGAACGCGATAGACAGTCGGTCAGCATATTCGGAACTCAATATGCATTTTTTTTGCATTTTGAAATCTTTTATTGGGTTTTCTCACATTCTATAATAAATTTAAATGTTAAGCCTAATATGTTATATATTATATTTTATATACATATATAAAACTACGGGCGTTACATCCACGGGTAAACGCGGGTCATACGTGCCCTTAACTGACTGAGCTACCGTGCCGGTTTAGCGCAAGGGATTTAATCTTTGATAATAAACTGCCAATTTGCACGAATTATATTACCTTTTGGAAACTTAACTTGAGCAAAAATTTATACATATAATTTAAAAGCACCAGTGGTATTTGGGGAGAATATTTCACGAATAAATAATTCATTAAGTACATCTTTAATATTATGTTTTGTAATCATTTGCCATCAGACGTTTTGTTGTCATTTTTTAGGGTTTATTGACCTTTATTTTCAATTTCATCATTTACGTCACATAAAATTGCATTTCCAAAGCGACTCATCTTGTAAAAAACAAAGCATTTATCAAATGCAGCTGCAGAAACTTAAAGTCCGCGGAATTTGCCAAATTTTAAATGTAATGGCAATCAAGAAAAACAATATAACTTACACCATAGGTATTGTAATGCATAGACTGGTCTTCGGTGTAAAGAGTTCTCGGGCATGCTTCGATCAATCACATTACGAATAAAGACATAGTACACTACCACACCTTACCAATCTCCCGACTTTACATTCTAAGTTGCCGATATCAAATAATAAAATATAGTACCACCATCTAGTAACGCTATATTAGAACCATGTGGCAAACTACGTACTCTGAATTATTGAAGAATTATTATATTAAAGTGTTCATTGATATTTATATTTACCTATTTAATACTTATTTTAATTTAAGAAGGTTAATGATTCGGTTAAGATTTGCTTGTTTAAGTAGAAAGAATATTAAGTACAAATAATTACGTTGTATAGTGAATAGTTTTGATTTTCTTAACTTACTTTGTGATGAGTTACCGTGAAGTAAATTTTTAGTTTATGTGTTTCCAGAGCGAGTGTGTTTAACATGTAATAATTCGTTTGCATACTTGGTATTTATTTCTGTTAATTCTGTTCTGTTTTGTTATTTGTTAATTATTTTGTAATTACGTTTTTATAAGCCATTGAAAGCTGTGTTTGACTTATCCCTAGCCTATATATTCTAGACAGCCTCGGCTTTGAAATAAGAAGTTGTCACTTACCACTAATAATGACATTGCAATATTGTCAAAAAACGGAATTTCATTGTAATTTCATTGTCTATCACGTTGAGTGAAATAATCGTATGTAATATCACTAGTGCTTAAAATTGTATCGAAAATTTTTTCGAAAGCGTGTTGCCTGGTAATATAAAGAGTGCAAATTGACAGTTTATTATCTGATTAAATCCCGACCGCTTTAGCGGGAGGGATTTAATCTTTGATAATAAACTGCCAATTTGCACGAGTTATATTAACTAGGGGCAACTTAGCTTGAGAAAAAATTTTTAGATAAAATTTAAAGCACGAGTGGTATTTGTGGAGAATATTTCACGAATAAATATTCATTAAGTATATCTTCAATATTATGTTCAGTAATTAATTGCCTTCAGATGTTTCCTTGTTGCTTTTTAGAGATTACTCACCTTTATCTTCAATTTCATCATTTGCGTCACATAAAAACGCATTTCTAAAGCGACTCATCTAATAAAAAACAAAGTAGATTTAAATTATGACAATCAAGAAAAACAATATACGTTAAACCATAGGTACTGTAACTTATAAGACTAGTCATCACAACAAAGCACGCTTCGACCAATCACATTACGGGTGAAATCACACAAATTGCATATTACCAATCTATCCCTTTTACGTTCTAAGGCTGCCGGCTCAGATGGTATGGTACCGCCATCTAGTAACGCTAGCTTAACTTAGTTACTAGCCTAAACAGTGAATTGAATTATTATATTAAAGTGTTTATTAATATATATTTATGTATTTAATCCTTGTTTCTAATTTGAGAAGTTTGATAGTTAAGTTAAGGTTTACTTGTTTAAGCAGAGAGACTTTAAGTACAACGAATTATAATGTATATAGTGATACTGCAGAGTTTTGATTTTTCAAATAAGTGTTAGCTGCTTTGTAATGATTGATGAATTACCATAAGTAAGTACCTACATTTGTATATTTATCATGAAATAACTGATTTGTCTATTTCGTAGATATTCATATTTAATTTTAGTTGGGAAAATTATTTTGTAATTATATTAGGTATTACGCCATTGAATGCTGTGTACCTATAACTTGTCCCGAACCTATATAAGTTCCACACAGCATTGGCTTTTTAGGTTATTAATACAGTACTACAATTTACAATTTACGTTAACAATTAGTAATAAGTTAGAGAAGATATTTATAGATAACATTTAAAAGTACGATTTGTCCTATTTGCCGAAAACATGTCACGATACAAAACATCAAAAAATTTTCACAATATTTGCCGCTGCAGCGACCTAAAAAATTAGAGCGATAAATTTTGCATGTTGGTCCTGTCAAAAGCAGATCTAGCTTGAATTACCACTAATAATGACGTTTGATTGGTGCAATGTTGTGAAAAAACTGGCTCTCATTGTCTATAGCGTTAATGAGTGAAATAATCCCCTGTAAAACCCTATATGCAGTTTTATCATCATGAAACGCATTACAGCCATTTTTCCCAAATACCTCTCGAGCTTGTACATTTTATCTATAAAAGTAATGTAATTCGTGTAAATTGACAGTTTATTGTCAAAGATTAAATTCCCGCCCTAAAGTGATTAGACAATAAAATGTAAGTTTTCAAAAATTAAATTATTTTTAGCAGCAACGCTCTCGAATACCGATACAATTCAAAACACTAGCAATATTACATAATTTTTTAAATTTGCCTTTATTTTCAACTAAATTAAAAGAAATTGCTCGGGGAAACATTTTTTAGCAGTTTTTCAAAACGAGGTACTTTAAACATACACTAAAATCACCAATACAGAGTATTGTAATTTTCTGAGACTGATGTTCCTGGTTTCTTTACCCAACTATATAGCTATAAAATGATTATCATCATCGCCAAAGATTAGCGTTAGTTACCCTGGTTTGCACCTGATAGAACATGAAATAGCAAAGAATTACCCAGGTGTTCTACAGGCTCATTTGATGTATGCGTTTTTAATAAACCATTTTATTACAGTGATTCGAACCCGCGTTGCTCCAAACTCACATAATCACGGGTTAATGGTATTGGTGGTTCTAATGGTAATAAGCACTAACGTCCTTTCTATAAGTACCCATTATTAGTACCTGGTCAGGCCGTAAAGCGTATTAGAGCGATTACGACTTTCACCGAGCGATTTTTACCGCGGAGCCCTTATATCAATCACTTGGTTGTCTAAATTGTTATGTGCGAACAAAGTAATCGCCGGATTAAATGGATAATGTGGGAAAGGATATCGATCATTTGTACGGTTTCGAGAAAGAATCGAGAATGTGTGCAACACATTTACATTCCTTAATTGTATAATCGTGATCGCTATACCCACTAACAGTACCTTTACTGTAGATGGTTGCGTTAACTACGGATTTGTCTAGCTAATATTATGGATTTCATGGGAGGTGTTTTCTATTTAGGTCAGAGACTGGCGGTATCGCAATATTGAATACAACTAAAAGAAACAAAATTAAATAAATAACTACTTATGTTCTTTGTTGGAACGATCTACTAAAATTCTTCCGCTAATAAAAAAAAAGTGGGTAAACCCGTTGGAATCAGGATCTTGTTGATGCTCCACTTTAGTGAACTAAATCAAATACAAATTGGAATATAACGCCAAAAAACTTTTAATAGGTAATTAGTTTATAATATTCTCTATTGAGATAACAGCAACTTCTGGAGAACTTCAGGGTTCCGTTTTAGAACCACTATTTTTTTGCATATTTGTTATCGACATTATTATCATAGCTCTGCTCACGATATATATTTATATAGATAGCATACTTATCATCTCGTGCAACTGACTGGATGGTTATATCTGATGAGTATAATTTAAATGGATTTAAAATAGTTGAGTAGAATGAGACTTAAGTAAAAGTTTAAATAAATTCTTTAGTTAGAAAGCAATTTAAAAAAATAAATTTGCATTATAATTTTTACGAGAACGTATTTTTATAACGTAATTTCTTTCTCATCGGGTCGTACTAAGAAACAAATTGTAATGAATTGAATTACCTTTCAACTTTGCAGTGAACATTTTTTTTTTGTTTTTGAGTTATCACGGAAAACGCGCGTTGACACTTGACTTATAAAAAAAGGTCAGGAGAGACCAAACGTCACTGGAGCAGGAGTTACAGGGATCAACCATACACGGACCGAAGAATCCATATTATTACTGACAGCCAAGCAGCTCTCAAAGCTCTGGATGTAGTTGGAATATGTCCCAAAGTAGTAAAAGGCTGCCTTAATTCCCTGACGACACTGGCGGAACACAAGACTGTACAACTGGAGTGAACGCGAGGATACCAGGGTAATGAAGGTAGTGAAAAAGCTGATAAGCTGACCAGAGAAGACACAAAATCAGCCTCGATCATATAATACCACAGTATAGTAGGAGAGCTGACAAACATTATGGTGAACGATAATATTCAAAATTTTCACTAATGGCAGTCCATTCTTTGGTCTTTGGGTATGTCAAAACCGATCGTCTGCCGTTTCAAAATGGAAGCATTAACTTGGGGGGTGTATTCAAAAAGGGGTGATTTTAGGTTTTAGTGAACCATATTGTTCAAGAAAAATTTTTGCAGGGTGACTAATATAGTTAGTCCAGACGGCATTTCTACCTAGGTAGACGATTTTTCTAGTAGCATTATCATAGCAGACGCAACTCAAAATGGCAAAAAATCACATTTCGGTGAACTATGTTGTTCAAAAATAATTTTCGCGTCCTTCGATTTGTCTACTTATGGTTTAATAAATAATGAATCGGCAGACGAAAAAATCGGTAGCATCGTCCTAGCAGACGCTGTCAAAGTGACAGATCCGGTTTTGATGAACGACATTTATCAAGAAAAATTATGTAAGGAATGATAAATACAACAACGCAAGATTACATTCTCACCCGGGCAGACGATTTTTTTCGTAGCTATGTGTATGGCCGACGCCTGTCAAAGAGGCAAAAATCACGTTTCGGTGAACTATAGTGATCAAAAATAATTTTTGCATCTTTCAATTCGTCTACACTTACAATAAATAACGAATCGGCAGATGAAAAAATCGGTACATATTTCAGTTATGGTGTAACAGACACGGGTTCTCTGCCAACCCTGCCAAAGCCGAGCTAATGCTGTTTACAAAAGGAGAAACATAAGAAATTGTCAGCTTCCTTCTCTTATGTTCACACATCTGTGTCTTTCCTATATAGTGAAGTACCTAGACTTCAAACTATTGTGTAAATATTACGTGGAAGCTCACGCGAGGAAATCCTGCTCATCTCTATGGATGTGCAAACGTATCTTAATTCATAAGTGGGGAATAAGTCCAAAGACTAATCTCTGAACGTACACCGTCATGATGAAACTCCTCATGACATATGCAGCACTCGTATGGTGGCGCTCTTAGAAGCGCTCCACAACTAGAGCTCGTCTATGTCAAGTTTAAAGGCTAGCTTGCCTAGGAACAACAAGAGAAATCAGGACCATTTCAGCGGCTGCAATGAAGACCATTTGGACTCCATGGCATATCGAAGTGGAGCTGGAAGCTAGAAAAGCAGCATAGACTGTTTAAAAGAAGAATGTAGAATGCGACGGGACATGGGCTGGCTCTACCTATAACGGACTAGGGACTAGGTCATCATTCAGTCAGAGGATGACAGGTGCCTCCCCGTTTATAGGTTCACTATTCCATATATACAAGTTATGTTCGCTAGTCGAGATGACTGGGAACGTGATAAAATGCCTCTTCTGAGTTCCGGATGTCTGGAATGTGTCACAGACAGATCAAAGACTCAGGAAGGAATCGGTGTTGGCATACATAGATGCAAACAAGAGCTCGTATATCGACTTGGTAAGTAGGTACCCTAGTGTATTCTGGGCCGAGGTATATGCCATTTTGCTGTGTGCAGAGCTTTTGCATCAAGCGAGGTGACCTCCCAGCTGGTGCTAAACTGTCAGAATATTCTGACTGGGCTATGCGAGCACAACTGAGTCAAACTCACACGCCGAGCACAATGGCGTGGAGGCCAACGAAGAAGCAGACTATTTGGCGGGAAAGGAGCAAAAAGTCTTTTCCCTGGCCCGAAGCCAACCATCGATCTGCTAAGAAGTCTGATTCAATTAGGGCTGTGAGACTGGGCCATGGCACAGTTTAACAACTATTGGGCTCAGGCTTCCGGAATGAGCCAGTCGAAACTTCAACTGACTTTACCGTAAGGTGGCTGCTTGGGCTCGATAGAGAACGATTGAAATGGATGGTAGGCCTGATAACAGGACAATGTCCTCTGAATGAGCATCTACGCACAATGAGGTTAAAATATGATCCTACTTACAGATGTGTGGAATGGAGAATATAACCATCTAAATTTTATGCAATTGTGCACCGCTAGGAGCGTCAAGATATGGGTATCTCGGAAGGCAGTTTCTACAGCCGGAGAAACTACGGAACCTACCCTAGAAAGGACTGCTCTCCTTCGTGGAGAGTCTAATAATAATGAAATTTTGAGTAAAAAAACGTCTGACTGCAACTTTTACTCGATATGCGGATAATTATGCTTTCCCCTCATCACTATACAATATTACTAGACACCCTGTATGCAGATAAATAATGGTTGTCTTCACAGTATATTACGTTTCTAATAAACATTAGCTTGCCATTATTATTGATAGACTATAAATATCCTCCGAGCTTACTTTGTGTGCACTAAGTGCAGCGTATTTCTAAGGTATTATAAGTGTTTTTACTTGTTTATCGTAGGCGATGAGCTTTGATTAATACGAAGACGGAAACAAGATTTTTTAACTTGTCTCCTTTAATCTTCAAACTCAAACGAATTATAGTTGGCGTAACGTTATGCAACTCCGTAATGCAAATTAATAAAGTGTGCGTGAATTCCTGGTAACCTTCCAAAAGTAAATTGAGCATAAATCTTAAATTAACCGAAAAGGAGAACGCAACATGTTGCATTCTTCTTGCAATTAAAGTCACGCATTCTTATCATCGGTGAATTTATGTGCTTCATGTGTACTACGTGCGTTTTATTCCGCTATTGTCTGTCAGTGTGAGTGAAGTATTTTATACGGTAATATTAATGTTTTGACATTTTTATGGAAACAGGATATAGTAGAGTACTCACGCTGAGAAAAGTCGCTTTGGACAGGGAGCTGGCGACTGAAAATTTACGTCATAAGGTACAAAATTTTTGACCCTCCAAGTTTGGTGTGCGTAGACAAGGTATTTAAGATTTTCTTTGTCTTATGCGTCAGACCGGGGGCGTTTAGTCAGTAGAGGCTCTCAAATTTTCAAGAAAGGGCCAAATTTTACGTGATAAGGTACATGAAAAAAACCAACGAGGCTTTGTGTGGAAGGCCTTGCCTAACTCAAAACAAGATCTTAAGACAAAATGTTTGGGGGCTTTTTTGCCATAAGACAAGTTTGATTTTTATAAAAAGGGCCAAAATTTACGTCATAAGGTACATGAATTTTTTTTTTAGCCAAATTATTCGTTTCCATGTTCTATTCAGGAAATTCTAACGTAAGACATAATTTTTGTGGGCTTAACCGCTTTAAGACAACATTTTTTGATAAAAGGGCCGAAATTTACGTCATATGGTACATGAAAAAAATCAACGAAGTATTGTGCGGAAACCCCCTCTTAGCCGAGAACCGAACACTAAAGTTTGATATTTATAAGAAGAAGGGCCAAAATTTACGTCATAAGGTACATAAACATTTTTTTCATGTACCATTTGACGTAAATTTCGGCCCTCTTAACAAACAATTTTGTCTTAAAGCGGTTAAGCCCACAAAAATTATGTCTTACGATGGAATTTAATAATAATAATAATAATAATAGTAAATGGACTTTACTTTATAAATAATTACATAAAGTTATAAATGAATTTGAAAGGGCGAAGTTCAGGAATTGGTCCTGTTCTACCACTTAACCCTAAAAAAAGAGTTCTAATTAACCTAACCTTAATTAACCTAACCTCCGTTTAGCCTAAGAATTAAAATAATAACAAAAAAAACAAACAAACAAACAACAACAAAAAAAAAATGCCTACATACAAAATTAGAAATTTAGAATGGTACCTATACCCCATCATATTTTTAATTTGAATAATGAAATTAATTTTCGTTTACTGACTACACAATATAATTTTTCGCATCTCATACTTAAATTTCTCAATTTTTGTAATACACTTTATATTAGCAAGTATTTTATTATACAATTTACAGATAGTATAAGAATAGGACCGTTCAAATAAAGCAGATCTATGAAAAGGTGGAGTGATTAAAGATTTTCTACGTACATTAATATTATGAATATCTGTACGAAAACGAATTTTATTATATAGATAAGGCGGCGATTTGGTAGTCACAATCTTCCAAAAGCAGACATAGGAGTGTAATAACCTTCTATTTGCCATATTTAGCCAATTTATTTCTTTAATTTTATGAGAGATGTGCTCTCTTCTGTTTATATTACAAATTAGACGAACACAAGAGTTTTGAATTCTCTGAATTCTATTTGAAGTGACAATATCCAAACAGGGACCATACACAACATCACAATAATTAAAATGTGACAACACTAAGTTATTGCAGAGCAACTTTAGAGTATTTTTGTCTAACAAATCTCTACTAGCATAGATGTTCCTAAAACTACTGAAAGCTTTCCTAATACAGTTCCTTATATGGTTTTTAAATCTTAGATCCGAGTCGATAGTAAGTCCCAAGTTTTTTGCCTCATTTACACAAGTTATAGAGATATCATTGACTTTTAATTTTAAATCCTCAGGATACCTATTTCGCTGAGTCGTCCTACCAAATAACATTATCTTTGATTTACTAGGGTTTATACATAAATTATGATTAGCAGAAGCCGTTATTAATTCAGCAATATCATTATTGATTACATTGTTAGCATCGTCAATGCATTCCGTATTAAAGGAATAATACAATTGTGTATCGTCAGCGTAACAGTGTACCTTGCAAAATTTAAGTACTCTGTGCAGTTGACTTGTATAAACAGAAAATAGCAAAGGTCCTAAAATTGACCCCTGTGGTACTTCCCGATCCAAATCACTCTCTAGAGATAAATTATTATTTAATTTTATAATTTGCCTCCTATGTTGTAAGTACTTCGAAATAAACTGAACTGCCTTATTTTCAAAACCTACAAAATGCAATATACTTAATAAAATTTCATGATTTATGCAGTCAAAGGCTTTAGAATAGTCTAATAATAGTAAGGCCGTTAATTTATTTTCATCTGCTGCGCTCAATATATCGTCAATAATATGAGTTAATGCAGTGGAGCAGCTGTGATTAGATCGAAAACCAGATTGAAATTGTGGTAAAATTTCGTAAATCTCTAAATGTTCTTTAATTTGATCCGGAACTCCCTCTCAAGTAACTTGGATAAAGGAAACAAAATACTGATTGGTCTTAAATCCTTATATTCTGTAGGCATGTCAACTTTGGGTAGGGGAGTTACTAAAGCAATTTTCCATATATCTGGAAATGTATTGGTCAGTAAACAGCAGTTTATTAGATGTGTAATGAAAGGAACAATAAAAGGACAGCAGTATTTTAGTATTGTTAAATTTATTTTATCGTAACCCAAAGCATCACTTGACATTGACTGTATTATTTTCAAAACGTTTTCATTATTTGTTAATTTAAGTTCAAATTTATGATCAAAATTGGTTTTTAAATTATTTGAGTAATATAATTTAGTTTCCAGTATATTTCCTGTGTTTAAAACTTTAGCAGAATTTATAAAAAAGTTGTTAATTTCATTCACGTTGGATAAATTTGGGGGTATTTCTTTATTTCATTTTTTTGAATAGATATTTAATTCGTCCAAATCTCTCCACAATGTTTTAGTTTTGCTAGTTCTAATTCTAAAATTTATATACGCTTTTTTCTCATTCTTTACCGCTGCATTTGTGAGATTTCGTAGGTTCTTGTAATAATTATAATGTTCGGGGTTACTGGTCTGTTTAAATCTTGCCAATGCCTTTTCTCTTAATTTTATCATTGCTTTGATATTATCAGTTAGCCATGGTGCTTTGGGATTAGTGCACCTTATCGCTTTTAAAGGAGCGTGCTTATCAAACAAGGATATTAATAAATTATTAAAATTTGTAACTTTTTCGTTAATATCATCAATATATAAAATATTTTCAAAAGGGATTGATTCTAAATCACGATTAAATAAATCTAAATTAAAATTTTTGTAATCTCTAAAAGTTTTAAATATATCAGGATTTTTAACAGTAGGTTTGGTCAAATTACAATAAATCAATTCATGATCAGTTCTTAAATTACCTATACTATGTACCCCACTGGATTGCACATATTATCACATCAAGAAGTGACATTTTATTAATAGAAATTCTTGTAGGTTCTTCAATTAGCTGTGACAATTCATAAACATCTAAAAGTGCAAAAAATTTTCCAGTGATGGTATTTTCCAAATCCATAAGATCAATATTTATATCCCCTGTACATATTAAATTATCACAGCTAGGCACCAAATTTGAAAAATTTTCCTCCAAGATATCCAGAAACTCGTCTACATTTGTATGTGGAGGGCGATATATTGCACTAATGCAAAATTTTTTTTTAGCTATTGTTATATAACCCCATATCTGTTCACAATTTAAATTATGGCTTACCTGTATTCTTTCGAATAAAATTGGGCTCTTTATATAAATACATACACCGCCTCCTCTTACATTACCACCCCTGTCCGCTCTAAAAAGATTGTAACCACGAAGATCAACCGCTCCATCATCCACTCGATTATCCAACCACGTTTCAGTAACCATAAATATATCATAGTTATTGGATATTATGTTTTCTTTAAATTAATTAAAACCTGCTAAAATCGAACGAGCATTAATATGTGCAATTTTACACAAATTCATTATTTACTATTTACTTTATTTAAATATCATAATACCAGTAAAAGAAAAAAACATTAATACAATAATTTAAAATTTCATAGTTATATTTGCTTAATAATTATTTGATTGAACAAAGACTTCTAATAAAAATTAGATGGAAAAATTTTTTTTTTTTTTACAGAAAAAATGTAACAAAATTTTATATAAATAGTAGGCAAAAATGTAATGACTTAACTAGCAAATAACAAAATAAATACACAAAACAGAGAAAAAGAATCAGGAAGATATATGTATATATCCAAATAAAATAAGGGCATACATTTGCATGTCGCCAGAACACAAATTAAATATATATATATATATATATATATTATCTTGTATGGTATATATTGGAATGATGTGATAAATATTTAAATATAAATCGTATAACAAAAACAATAGTAAACAAAAATATTTTCGCTGTAATATTTATAAATCGATGTTTACATTTTTCTGAGATCATTTTGGCACTTGATCGCTTTAATTGCACCATTATTTTTCACACACACTGTACCATTCTTCACCCAGCTGTCATTTCCAAACAAAGTACGGGCCTGCTTAAGTAAAACCAAAACATTTGCCGGTAGCCATTCACACATAAACAAACCCGATCCTTTTAAAATTTTCTTAATTGAATAAATATTATCTCTCTTCCAGCGTTGTAAAAACCCAATTAACACAGGTCTTATCTTTTCACCTTTTTTACCAAGTCGATAGGTAAAGTTGATATCAGATTTAGATAACTTTGTTTTAAATTTACCATTGAGAATTTCCAAAATTTTATTAAGTAATACAACATTATCGTTTTCCTCCTCTGGTATGCCATGAATGATAATATTGTTTTTATTATTCAGATACTGATTGAATTGAACTTTTTTCTTAATAGCTTCTTGTGACATAGATAATGATTCGATGTCATTTTTTATTACTGATATATTCTCCTGTATTGTGTTTTCAAATTCACTTATTTTACGAAGAAAATCTTCGTTACTGGTTGCCACTTTATTAGATTTCATATTATCAGCAACCAGAGCCTTTAACTCACTTAGTTGCGTTTGAAAATCATTTTGTAACTTGTCCATGCGTACACCAAGTTATTTTACAGTTGTCATTGTCACTAAATATGCGGTTTTTTTTAACTAAACTCTCGACTAGTCTTTAGAACTTACACAAATGGTTAAATTTTTATACAGTTTGCAATTATTTAATCACTATATACCACAAAAATTATCATGTGTTTTAAGACGACATGTTAAGCACACCTTACTCGGTCGGCGACATTTGAATTTAATGAATAGTGAATGGGCCTAAGCCTTATCAGCGGGTGCGCCTAAATAATGAATTGAGTGAACTGTATTTTATAGGTGCGAGATTTCCAAACAAAAGAAAAATAACTTAAGAATGTCGAAAACTTACCTACTTTCAGGATGTCTCGTGGTTTCACTGTTGATGTCGGTAAGGTGGAAAGGATAGGAAATTAGGATGTAAAATTTCCGACACTTTAAATTATTATTGATTAAACTAATAACTAATAAATAAAAAAAGTATATTATAATTCACTTTTCTAGTTGATAACTATATGCGTTCGATAACTATATGCGTGAAGCCGCGTGCTATGCTATCTACTCTCTATTAATCACAATGTCTCGCACCCGGTGCTATCTTTCTTTACGCACCCTTTTTTGCTGGTGCTAAGACCTTGAAATTTTTATTAAGACTACCAAATATATAGAAAAATTAAAAATATTTAATTATACTACAATTAATATTAAGGCGCGTAACCATTCCCCCGGCCTTGAAAAATTATTTTTAAATATACCCTAAAGAAAAAAGTAAAATCTATTAAAAAAAAAGAACTAAGAAATTCTAAGAGAAAAAAAAATTACGTTTTACTGATTAGGCAAAGGGCACAACTTGACAATGGGTCTTTTGTAAGTCGTGTTTTTTGCTTTGACAAGGGCTACACGAACTACTCCATCTTTGCCTGGAAATACCTCTTCGATAACCCCTAACGGCCACTGAAGAGGGGGTATGTTTTCTTGCTGAATAAGAACCAGTGTCCCTTTAGTAACAGGACAAGCTGGACTGTTCCATTTTTGGCGACTTTGCAAACTGCTCAAGTATTCCAGACGCCACCGTTTCCAAAATGATTGTACTACCTGGTCAAGTAGTTGTTTACGCGAAAGCAAATTTTGTTTTGTTTCCGAGAAATCTAACGCTGGAAGTGATTTCAATGGAGTCAATGTAAGAAAATGTGCGGGGGTTAACGGCTCTGGTTCAGAGGGGTCACTACTCAACCAACACAATGGTCTAGAATTTAAGAGAGATTCAATCTGTGTTAATATGGTTGTAAATTCCTCAAAAGTAAAAATTTGATTGCCTACAACTTTATGCAAATGTGTTTTCATTGACTTAATATTTGCCTCCCAAATACCCCCAAAATGGGGTGTGGATGGAGGGTTGAACTTCCACTCTATCTTGTGCAAACTTAATTCTGCGCCTATAGTGCGAATATATTCACTGGATTGAATTAAGTTGTAAATTTGATCAAGTTCAGCTTTTGCCCCAATAAAATTTGAACCGCAGTCCGAGTGAATAGAACATACGGGTCCGCGGCGCGCTATGAAACGTTTAAAACATCCTAAAAATGTAGCGGTTGACATATCAGAGGCTAATTCTAAGTGCACCGCTTTCGTTGCCAGACAAACGAACAGACATATGTACGCTTTTTGGCTTTTAATACCTCTGCGACGTCCTAAAGTAATATAAACCGGGCCGGCGTAGTCCACGCCACTGTTTAAGAAACATTTTACCTCCGTCACTCTAGCAACGGGTAGATCAGCCATTTGCGGATATGTAGCTTTAGGTTTAAATTTAAAACAATAATTACACAATTTAATGCGACTACGAACAACATTTCTAGCAGCTAATATCCAAAATCGTTGTCGAAGGAGCGATAATAATAAATGTGGCCCAGTATGTAAGTATAAGCGATGAAAGTGGTCAATTAAAATATTAACTAAGTGATCCTTTTTTGGTAGTAATAGTGGATGTTTTGTATAATAACTAATTTGTGCGTTTTCTAACCTACCTCCTACTCGAATACATCCCTTATCTAAAAAAGGATTTAAATGACGCAATGATTTGGAACACGACTGTTCATTCTGCAACAGTACAAATTCTTTAGCAAAATGTAATTTTTGAACAATTCGTATTAGCACTAATTCGGCTTTATCTAAATCTAATACAGAAATCATTTTTCTAACTGGTAATAATTTCAGAAACCTAAGTACGTATATTGTAATTCTGCAAAGTTTCGACCAAGAAGACATCCTCAGTATAAGATTACGTAACGGATTATATTCATCAAGTACAGTAGGCAGGACTACAGTTACTTTTTCTTCAATTATAGGTGAGTTATTTTCTACAATAGGTTGAATAGGCCATTTATTCAATTCTAATTTAAGCCAATGTGGACCGGAGAGCCAGGTAGAGTGTTGAATTAAAAGTGCCGGCGTTAGTCCGCGTGAAAGACAGTCAGCTATATTGTTTTCACTTTCTACATGAAACCATTTAGCGGAGGGAACCGACTCCTGAATTTTAGCAACTCTATTCGAAACAAAAGTTTTCCACCTATGTGGAGAACTATTAATCCAGTGCAAAACTACTGTCGAGTCGGAAAGTGCGAAAACCTTATCTATTTTAATGCGAGCTGAACACGTATCTATAATTGATTTAATTAATTTTGCCAAAAGAACCGCGGCACAAAGTTCAAGTCTAGGTATTGTGCAAACTTTCAAAGGGGCTACTTTTGCTTTTGCACACATTAAGTTAATTTTAATATCATTATTAGGTGCAATTAATTTTATATAAACCATGGCTCCGTATCCTTTCAGTGAACTATCTGCGAATCCTATTAATGTTGCGTAAGAATTATTGTCAAATGCCCCGATATAACGCGGTACTTTAAATTGCGATATGAGAGGAAGCTCCTCATAAAATTCTAACCATTGTTTTTGAATGTTTTTTGGCGGTTCCGCATCCCAATCAACTTTAGAAATCCACAACTCTTTTATCAGAAGTTTTGCGACGATTGTAATAGCTGATAAAAACCCTAGTGGATCCCAAATGCGTGCTAAAGTTGACAAAATACTTCTTTTTGTACAAATTTTGTTTGGAATATTTACCGAAAATGAAAAGAAGTCGGTTGAAGGGTCCCATTGTAACCCCAAAACTTTGAGTGCACAATTAATTTCAGGCGTCTCACTAAATTCTATTGTTGATGATAAACGAATATTTTTAGGAATTTCTTTTAACAATTTTTGCGAATTTGAGCTCCACTTAACTAATTCGAAACCCCCGGTAGAAAATAACCCTACCATTTGACGATAAAGCTCTATTGCTTGTGGTGTCGTCGGGACACTAACTACTAGGTCGTCTATATACAGATCGGTCTCGACCACTTTGGACGCGAGAGGAAACGCATCTGCTTCATCGTCGGCAAGTTGTTTAATCGTCCTTAAAGCCGAGAAAGGGGACGATTTTAAACCAAACACAACTGTGGTTAGTTCATAAGTCGCTAAAGGTTCTTCGGGGAAGAATCTCCACAAAATTCTTTGAAATTTGCGATGCTCGGGGCACACCCGAATATTTCGATACATCTGTCGTATGTCTGAAATTATAGCAACTTGAAAAAGTCTAAAGTTAAGTAAGATTTTAAAAATGTCAGTTTGTAATTTTGGACCGGAATATAAAACATCATTTAGTGAGCGTGAATTAGATGTTTTTGCGGAGGCATCAAACACGATACGAACAGGCGTGCTAACACTATCTTTCAATACTGCAAAATGCGGAATGTAATATGCGCTATTATCAAGTTGACCATTCGAATCTGGGGATACCAGAGTCATGTGACCTTGACTTATATAATCCCTAATAACCTCACTATAATTGTTTTTAAGAAGAGGGTCATTTTTAAATTTATTTTCGAGGTAGTAAAATCGTTTGCAAGCTATAGCAAACGAATTTCCTAACACAGGCGGATATTCCTTAAACGGAAGTGCTACTGTAAATCGACCAGTGTGGTCGCGAGTGGTAGTGGTTCTAAAAATGTTTTCACATTCAGCATCCTCCTGATTAAGCACGGGAGGTGCAGGTATCTCCTCTACTTCCCAAAATTTATGTAAAATTTGTTCTAAAGATGGTTCTATAATTGAGCAAAATGTTTGCGAATTTTCAACCTCAACTGGTGTAGTGGTGGGTATATTTCCCATCACAATGTAACCTAAACTAGTTTGTACTGCCATAGGTAAATTAGGTGGGCCAACTATCTTACTAGTGCCTAAAATATGTAGAAATAAACTGGCTCCAATAATTCCGTCAATTTTTGAGGGTTCGTAAAAATGATCATCTGCTAATTGCACATGATTTAAATAATTAAGCGATTTGACTGGTATATTAGTTGTTGGAAGTCGGTCAGTTATTTTATCTATTACCAAAGCATATATCTGATACTGAATATTTGAATCAAATCGTGAACTTAAACCAAAATTTAAGTGCCCTAAAACTGTTTGAGGACCACCGATTCCATTAACAGAGGAGTGATATTTTTGAAAAGGTAATTTGAGCCGCTGACAACATTTTCTAGTGATAAAATGTGCTTGGCTTCCGTTATCTATCAAAAAACGCGCGGGTTTATATTCGCCCGAAACAGACATTATGTGGACCACTGCTGTAGAGAGTAAAGTTGTATAATTATCTTGCGATATTTCACTGCTTGAAGTTGAACAAAAATTGTGCGTGGATAAATTTTCTTTCTCATGTTCATTTGAGAGAGATTGACTACTAGATGCTACGTTTTCGTGGTCATTATTGTTATAAGCGGAATTTAATTTATCGAAATGTAATAGCGAATGATGTCGAAAACGACAAATATTGCAAACGTTTGTCGATTTACAATCGGCAATTTTATGAACTGAACTTAAACAATTTAAGCATAATTTTTTCTCTCTAGCTAAACTATATCTTTCGTGAGGCGTAAGTTTTAGAAATTCAGAACACTGAAAAACTGAATGTAATTGTTTACAAATGGAGCAATTGCCTGCTAAACTTTTATAAGGTTTTTTATTTGCCCCACCACTACTATTTGTAACAAATGATTGCGGAACCTGTTTAGGCTTATAAGCACTACTACTACTAACACTGAGCTTTGCGGAATTAGCATGACTGTTTTTTGAAAGGCTACTAAGAGCTTTTCTTTGGTTTTTAACAAAGTCTACGATTTCTTTATAAGTTGGGATTTCAGAGTGTTTTGACATTTCAAATAATTTACGTGTTTGAATATCTAACTTTGACAGAGCTAAAGAAGCTATGAAAAAATCTGTCAAATCGGGAATATTTAATTGTTTAATGGCGTTAACAGAAGTGTCAAATTTTTCTAAAAAATTATTAAGACAGGCTGCAGATTCCTGCTGGGCCGTTTTAAACTCCAACATTTGATTAAAATAGGTATCAGCTAACAAACGCTTATCTTGATATTTACCTACCAAAGTGCCCCAAAGAATACTGTAATTTGCGGCCGTCGGCATAACACCCGCACAAACGTCCAAAGCTTTGCCCTTTAAAGCGCCTAACAAGTAATGTATTTTACTTGTGTTATCTAAATTTGCATTATTATGAACAAGGCTTTTAAAAGTTTCAAAAAATATTGGCCATTTTTTGGGATCACCGGAAAATTCCGGTATTTCTATTTTTTGTAACCTAGCGACAGCTGGCTGATCAGCTGTTTGTCTATTTTGTGTGACCTGCTGGTCTTCTATAATTTTAGCTGCCTCTTTTATATGACAATATAGCGAATCTACCATTTCTAACGGTTGATAATTTAATACATAATCAGGGTTTATTTCTGAACTTACATCATTAATACTATCTATCATTAGTTTAAACAACTTTGTTGTTTCATCCAAAGTATGCATTTGAATTTTGAATTTTGATAAATTCTCAGGATTTTTTAAATCTCTCGACAAATCAAAGAGCATTTGTATTTTGTTGAAATAAGTTTCTTTTTTAGCTATAAATTTACTAAGTTTTGTCTCTAAGTTTTGATCAATTTTTGGTGGCATTGTGAAACACTTGAACAGTTTAATGTCACCCAAACTATACACTAAAAATATCCAAATTATGTAAAAAATTAAAATGTTGAACGCAAGAAACACCCAAGTTGTTAATCAGTGATATTAATTAATTGTTGATTAATCAAAATGCCAGAGCAAATAACTCGTACTGGTAAATAATGCAAATAATTCTTCAAGGCAAGTATTAAATAAAATCTACTAAAATATATGAAAATAAACTACTCAAGCATATGTATGTACGTGTTTAAGAAAACAAGTGAATTACAATATCGCGATAAATTAGAGCAAAAACTACTATAAAAATCTGCCGCCGGCTATAATCCGGACGAAGTGGCCATATGAATGGGCCTAAGCCTTATCAGCGGGTGCGCCTAAATAATGAATTGAGTGAACTGTATTTTATAGGTGCGAGATTTCCAAACAAAAGAAAAATAACTTAAGAATGTCGAAAACTTACCTACTTTCAGGATGTCTCGTGGTTTCACTGTTGATGTCGGTAAGGTGGAAAGGATAGGAAATTAGGATGTAAAATTTCCGACACTTTAAATTATTATTGATTAAACTAATAACTAATAAATAAAAAAAGTATATTAGAATTCACTTTTCTAGTTGATAACTATATGCGTTCGATAACTATATGCGTGAAGCCGCGTGCTATGCTATCTACTCTCTATTAATCACAATGTCTCGCACCCGGTGCTATCTTTCTTTACGCACCCTTTTTTGCTGGTGCTAAGACCTTGAAATTTTTATTAAGACTACCAAATATATAGAAAAATTAAAAATATTTAATTATACTACAATTAATATTAAGGCGCGTAACCAAATAGAACATGGAAACGGACAATTTGGCGAAAAAAATGTTCATGTACCTTATGACGTAAATTTTGGCCTTTCTTTTTATAAATATCAAACTTGTCTTACGGCCCAAAAGCCCCAGAATATTTTGTCTTACTGTTCGGTTCTCGGCTAAGAGGGGGTTTCCGCACAATACCTCGACTAACCGTAACCGTAACCGAAAACCGGATAGGGGCTGCTTTGAAAACCGAAAACCGAAAATGGTGTACGTTAGATAACCGTAACAGAAACCGAGCCGAAATAAATTTCGTTTTCGGTCCCTGCAAGCATTAATTTAATTTTAACCGAAACCCTATCTGAAAACCGCAGAGTAATAACGAATTTTTCCTAACCGTAACCAAAACCGAAAACCGGAATGAGAGTGTCTGGTAAACCGAATCGGTCCCTGTTTACCACATGACGTCGGCCCTCTTAACAAAAAATGTTGTCTTAAAGCGGTTAAGCCCACAAAAATTATGTCTCACGTTAGAATTTCCTGAATAGAACATGGAAACGAATAATTTGGCGAAAAAAATTTTCATGTACCTTATGACGTAAATTTTGGCTCTTTTTATAAAAATCAAATTTGTCTTACGGCAAAAAAGCCCCCGAATATTTTGTCTTACGATCTTGTTTTGAGTTAGGGAGGGCTTTCCACACAAAGCCTCGTTGGTTTTTTTCATGTACCTTACCACGTAAAATTTGGCCCTTTCTTGAAAATTTGAGGGCCTCTGCTGACTAAACGCCGCCGGTCCGATGCGTAAGACAAAGAGAATTTTAAATACCAAACTTGGTGGTCAAAAATTTTGTACCTTATGACCTAAGTTTTCAGTCGCCAGCTCCCTGTCCGCTTAGTTTTGATCTTGTGGGTGATCTTTATTTACGAATCCTCTTGTCAAAACGTCGTCCCGTTTCTAGGGCACATATCAAAATTTTCTAGCTAACTCCACCATGTGACAGAACTAATCACAAATTTGTATTATTTTTTTTTTCATAAATTCGAAAAATTAACCCAATTTTGCGACGCTCTAGTGCTAAAACCGCTCGTTCCACAAAAAGAAACCTATGAAACCAAATTGGTATCAATTTGTTTATCTTTGATTTAATAATGAATTATTTTTTTCAAAAAGTGCACTAGAACGGAGACATTTGCGAAAACAATTTTTTTACGTTTCTTGAGGATTTTTTCGAAGTTCCTGCAAAAGAAATTTAGTCGCAAAATGTGACCCCGGGAATAGTTCCCAAGACATCTTAAACCCACCAATTTCCAAAACTCCCACAAAACTTTCTTTCGAAAACTACTTATTTGTTGAGCTATTATTGTTCGGAAAAGATCCTTGATTATTATTGTAATTAGCATGTAATGAAATTTGTTTCTATATGGGATCAAAAACCTTCATTTTTGCAGTGTCACGGGTTCCGAAATATCTATTTAGGAAAAATGAGTTTTCAATACGTTGAACAATACGCCGTACATGAAAGACACACTTTCCCCACGTGTTGCACACATGACTTTCTGTACTAGTGTTTGAAGAAATGATTAAATAAGGATATTTTTAATTTTTATATTTGACAGTTAGCAGAGTGTGCCCAATAAGATCGCAGCGCCCCACTAATTTTGCCACGTTGCAGAGAATATAGACGATTTTTTGGCAAATGGTAGATTGGCTGAGTGTCACTTATTTTGAGCAGTAACAACTTTCTGATAAATTTCCAAGGCCTAATATGACTGGATATGTAATACCAAAAGTGAAGAAGTCTTATTAGGCATTTTTTTATCGAAAATTTTTATAATAGAATCGCTTAAAACCTCCAAATCATCAAAATCTGAGAAAATTTAAATTTCCGTGCAAATTACCAAAAATTGGTTTTTACAAGTTCTGTCAAGTCGCCTTTGGATACTTGTTTATTTGCCAATAAAAAAAAGTCACAGGTGACATTTTCCACATTCTTAACTGTGGTGTTTTGAAAATATCGTCAAGTGTTATTCATTATTAGTGACAAGGGATGAAAATCTCTTACGATTGCAGAAAAAGTAGTAATAGTGAGATTAGTAGATGAAAAAGTGAAGCAGCCGAAGAATTTAATAGAAGGTATCCAGATCGTGTCTCAATATCTAACACAACTTAAAATAAATCTACAGGAGGAGTGAATAAAAAAGTAACAAACCGAAACCGAAATCATGTTGATGAAAACGTCTTAAATTTTTTGAGAAATAATGAAAATAATGCAATGATGAGTCTTAGGCAAATATCTCGAATTTTAGGTATTTCTATTCATAAAATTCGTGACTGTTTCAAAAGAAATTAAATAAAGCCATTTAAACCAAAGTTTCTCCATATCTTAGTGGAGGGATATATGGTGAGGAGGTTGGAATTTTATGTATGGCTTCAAGGAGAAATCTTAAATGATCGTAGATTTTTGAAAAAAATTATATGGACTGATGAAGCAACTTCCACTACTAATGGCACCGTGTCTGCTCAAAATAGTAGATATTGGTCATTTTACAATCCCCTGTGACACCCAGTTAACCTACCATTTGCCATAAAATTGTCTACATTCTCTGCAACTTGGCAAAATTAGTGGGGTGCTGTGATCTTATTGAGCACACTCTGTATATTACTTTTTTGACAATTACCTACGTTAAAGCATCCAAAATATTTGGTCAAAAGGAAGATACGAGGTTAACATAAATATTAACATAACATTACAACAATTAACATAAATAGTCCACATAAATTGGAATTTTTAAGAAAAATAATTTATAAAGAGTTTGTATTTTGGATATCTACTATCAATTGAGGCAGGAATAAAGATCCGAAGAGTTCCCACCTGAGCGGTGGATGAAACATCCCTTATTTTGCGAATCACCCCGAACGGTGACTTCATGCTGATTTTTCTCATTTCTCTTACTAGTCGCCGCTCGAACGAAAGAAGAGTATAGGGAAGAAAGTATTTGTCATTAAATTCAACACTTAAAACCTTTTATTGACCTTTCAAAAAAATCGTTAATAGTGAAATTACGGAGCGGAATCTCCTCTATAACGTGCGTGTATCGCAAAAATTTTTACAATCAATTTTTATTAGTTTTTCCTGTTTCTTTTATGCAACTTGTTATTTCTGTTTGTTTCCACATCACTTATAAGGTAGAACTCTTGGGGCGTTCTAAAATGGTTTTCCCCGTGGGTCTATTCCACTAATATCCTGTCTGGTTTTTTTATGGGGTTAATTTTTCTTCAGCTACTCACTTTCCCATGGTAGTTGGAGCACATAGTTAAGCAATGCAATCCAAATGGAAGAAAGTGTGAAAAATAATTGTTTTTTTAATCTGGTCAAAAGTGCGTGAATGTATATTTGCAGGCTGGAGCCCACAAGTAATCGTTTCATTTGCGAAAAGGCGTTGCTTCGTTTTCTCTCTAATTTTTATGAACGGGACAACGACGAAGAAATCGTCTTTGTATAACATATTCAGGTCAGGTCCAAAATAACCCTTGGATTTTAGTGATGATGAATTAATAATTTATTGCTGACGAAGCAAACCTAATTCATCATGTGGTATAGCCGAAACAGGATACATTTAACAACATTTACACCGAGTGGACTCATTTGTAAACGTATCTTAAAACGCATTTCGCTGAAATCATTTTCGACGAGAATACGTCTGCATGAGGATGATCCTTAAAAAATCTATTAGAGAATCTAGCCTGGTGGAAAGATATTAATACGAGGGGATGAAAACGACTATTGTTGGTGATAATGTGAACGCGCCTGATCATTCAGACTGCCATTAACGAATCTCATCTGAATAAGACAGTGGTCATCACTGGGTAGGTTATCGGTTTTCTCACGCTCATTGATCTTGCTTTTGAAGATAAACGTCCGATTTTTAAGAGATCCTCAAGGAAATATAAAGGAGAACGTGTAGTTGTTGCGATTTGCAGTCTTCAAAAGTTTTGGAAAACTGAAATGAAACCGTACTGTTTACCCATGCGTTTAATGCGTTTAATGGTTACAATTCCACTTCTATTTGTTTTTTCGACAATGGAAAAACACAAAAGATAAATGCGTACGTACATATAAAAATCCCTTATCAATGATTGCTGGAGAACGATTTATCTTGCATTACACAAAACCCCACAATCAAAGATTTACTTCATTCAATAGGTTGATTAGTCGACCAATTCAGTCATTCCATGATTTTATCAAGACTGTCGCTAACATTTGATGATTTATAGCAACATTCCTATCAAGTACTTCATCAAATTCAATCTAGATGAGGTACCAGCTCCGATTTCCTGAATTTAACTTTCTTGTAAAAAGGGTCCAAGTTTCGATTTCGCTGATCAACTATGTGCCCCAACTGCCATATGAGTAAAGGTGCTTAAATTCAACCAAAGATGAGACCATCAAAGAATAAAATCAGACGGAGTTTTAATGGAATAAATTCACAGAAAAAAATCACTTAAGAGCTCTACCTCATGAGTGGGATGGAAACAAACTCAAATAACAAAATGCATATTTGCAAGAAACAGGAAGACCTAATAAAATTGTTGTAATACACGCTCTATAATTTCGTTATTAACGATTTTTTTCTGTAAAACTAGCCGTTATGAAGATATTCGCTGTGAAAAATTGAGTTTGACTGTTTTTTGGTTGCGCGCTCCAAACTACCCTTAACTTTGAACTTCAGGGGTGGTTTTTCGAAAAATAAGGGATGTTTCATCCACTGGGCAGGTAGGAAATCTTCGTGTCTTCATTCCTACCCTTACTGAGAGTTCATATCCGAAATATAAACACTTTATAAATTATTTCTTTTATTTGTCATTTTTTAGTCCAACTTGCACGTATTAAAATCGCTAAACAACATTAACTTACAACTTTTTACATGCCCACATATTATTTTTCTAGGACTGCCATGAAACGTATTTTAAATCGCACTGCTAAATATGTTTGAAAATTATTCATTTCACATAGTCTACTATACACAGGGGGCACTAAAGGGGGGGGAGGGCTTTAGGGGCTTAAGCCCCGGGCCTCGGATACTGAATGGGCCCCCGAACGCTGAAAACGGACTTAAAAACTAAATACGATATGCTTATGACTATGCTCTGTACTGGTGATCTTGTTGTAGAACTCTCCAAAATCGTCCTAAGTTGAAGACAGAATCAAAATTCGACTTAGGCAAAAATTTCGTTTAAAGACATTTTTAAGAGTCTGCAGAGGCCCTGACCAACCCATAAGGACCGTTTTGGGTTCTATAAGGCGTTAGAAATGACCAGGTAAAAATTCGAAGAAACACCGGATTTTCACTTAGGAAAATATGTTTTTGGTTCAGGATATGAGAGCGAAAGTATATAATGGCAAGGATTTTTGAATAATATACTTTTTTTCAGAGGTGCAACAATATTCTTAAAAGTGCGTCGAAATTTGGCTCGATAATCGATTCATCAAAAGTACGCCAAAATTTCACTTGCAGATTAATTTTTCAAAACTGCGTTGAAATTTGGCTTGAAAATCGATTTATCAAAAGTACACCAAAGTCTTACTTGCAGATTAATTTTTCAAAACTGCGTCGAAATTTGGCATAAAAATTAATTTTTCAAAAGTACGCTAAAGTTGGACTAAAGATTAGTTTTTCAAAAGTACCACGAAGCCAGTTTAAAAAGTACCACGAAAATATACTTTGAGATATTTTTCATTTCTATTCCTCCACCTTTGAGGTACGGTCATTGAATGCCCCGTTCTAAAGTATGAGCATAAAATTTTAGCGATGCATTGCATCTAAAAGGCAAAATAGACGATTTTGACAAAGCCGGCGTAGTGCCGATAAGCAAAAAAATGATGAAAATCAATGCACATGCACAAGGCCGGTTGCTCGCATAGAAAGAGTTTGGATTAACTCAGCGGCTCGCAATTTGGTCGAGCGCGTTGAGTGGTCCCGACAAATTGATGGTAGGAAAGCCAATAGCGGGGCTTTCCAAATGACAAAGTTATAGAGGAAAACGCTTTGTGCATAAAAAACCAAAAATTCAATTTTGCCTAAAAGTCGCTCGAAGGTGGGTTGCTGCATATCGATAATATGGAACAACTGCATAGGGGCAAGTAATTTGTGGACTGATCGAACGCCATCAAACTTATGCAGTCATAAGTCCTCACGAATGTGTTTCAGTACGCGAACCGCCACGATACAAGAACGATAAAGCTAAGTAGTCTCTAGCGAAACTAAATTCATTTAGTAAAACTTTTTTAAGTTAAAATCAGTCAGTCGTAATTATGAAATTACAAATAGTCGCAGACTTCTCTAAAAAGCTCGCATTTTGATTCTGAGAAGGTATGCATGAATCTTTTCTACCTAATCGATCGTTAGCGTAAGCGCTCTCGCTTGGATGGTCTGAAAGCCATTACCTTGATTGGGGAAGGCACGATTCTTATCTTGAGAATTTTGTGTAACCATTTCTGTTAAATAAACGGAATCTTTGAACTATTGTTTCTTAATTGATCTTGAGGCCTGTTGACGGTCTATAGTCCCTGGAACTTTCGTATCGAAAACCGGATGTGTCGAGTTAACTCACATTACACTTGACCTTCTGGTTCCCTTACGGAGGTTCGATAGGGATTTTTTTATGCGTTTTTTGAGAAATCCCTAAGGTGTAGAGTCCGTTATTAACAGCCAAAAACGTGGATACCAGGTATAAAATTAATCCCTCTGCAGAGAAATTCTTCGGTTGGGATTTTTTTATGTAAATATCCAGAATTTTAAAAGGTACCTAAACCCCTAACGAGGGAATTCATGTCCAGAGAGAGCGTCGTTACCGATCTGTGGTAGTGCAGCCTTGGTCCATTATTCGGCTATCGAAGTGCATCTTATCTCGAACCTGTCTGGGAAAAGAAGAACGGGGTAGCACGCGACTGGCGCCCCCTGAGAAATAAATTGGTGTCGCGTCATTTTGACGCCCGGTAGAGCGTTCTTCTACAATCTCACTAGAGTGAGATCAGGTCGGACACGGCAAGGATCGATCCCACCGCCGACCGTCGATCTCGACAGCGAATAGAGCTAGTGCGGCGATCGTGGCGAACCGCGACCGTCTAGTAAAGTCACATTGTTTTGAGACTTTCGACTCTCGGAACTCCAAGAGATATCGTTGCCACCTTCGACTAGAAAGGATACGGACTTAGAGGCGTTCATGGTAGCTTCGCACCACCGCCCGCTCGAGCGAGTGCATGTATCAAATGTCCGAACCTTCGGTTCCTCTCGTACTAAGCAGGATTATTCTCACAACGACTAGTCATCAGTAGGGTAAAACTAACCTGTCTCACGACGGTCTAAACCCAGCTCATGTTCCCCACAGTCTCGGCGCCACTGTATGCATCTGAATTTGACCAGTCTATTATTGAAAAGATATATGAAAAATGGACAAGATAAAAATAATAGAAATTATTGAAGGATATAGGTATGACCTATAAGCACTCGGAGAATAATAATAATTTACCGAATTATAAATTATAATCCATAAAGTACACTCTGGAAAATAGAATTTCAAGATAAAAGATTGTAATAGGTCTCTGTATTTTCATGCAGTCTGTCCACATGTGTTCGGCATGTTATCGTATCATATCTTTCGTTTAAAAGTGTAATAAAAGTTTCAAATAATTATCTTAAAGCACAATATTTACTTACTTATTTTTTATTTTCATCCACAATTGCTAGTTGGTTTTAAAATTATTAACTAAGTAGGCACATTATTTGTCGTCATTCTTAAATTCAATTTAATCAGGTTTATTGATAGATTTGACACATTTTCTCTCCAAGCTGATTTCAGTATTCAATTCTTGAGCCAAATTAATATTTTATTTTATAGGTTTCTCAGTGATTGTAAAATACGAAAATGTGTATAAATTCTCATTTTTTCTTAGCTTCCTTTGGAAATCTGAAAATATAAAAAATCGTATTAATTTAATATTCAACCATAATCAGATAAATTTTTCATACCATGAAGTTTAATAGGTTATATTATATTTTTATACATTTGTACTCACTTTTTGTACTCTGGAATGAAGACACTCAAATAAAGCTGACTAAATAGATAAAACACAAAGATACAACTTTAAAATATTTCATACAGCCACTAACAATAATTATTATTTACATATTTGAGAAAATAAAAACTAATAAAGCATGGTTGCTGTGTGTTTAGGGTATTTTCTAGTTGCTTTGGCCTGGCCAGTTTGGCCGGACGGAAATCAAAGTGGCGCTTTATTTAAATATATTAGAGACCTAATATTAGGGTACATTTTAAGGATCTCCGTTCTTAATCCCGATATTAGTCGACATAGTTAATGCCAAAATGGAACCGATTCAGGATAGCCCATTGACATCCATAAACGGATATCCTGGGACGTACTAAAATTGGCTGTCTTGAGGACGTCCTAAAATAGGATATCCTAAAAAGGTACATCCGTTTCTCTATTTATTTTACGTACTGGGATATCTAGGTATGTCAATTTGTCATCTCATATCCCGATTGTGCTATGTGGGATGAGATGGGAGGGCCCCAAAGCATTAATAGCCCAAGGCCCCGCACCCGGTTAGTACACCTCTGTCTATACATTGAAAATACTTTCAAAAGACTGATCTGGGGAGATGTAAGATGAGTATTAGGATACATTAAGATTGTTTTCGGAATTTTTTGTCTGTTTGTCTGTTTGAACGCGCATAACGCAGAAATCACTCAACCAATTTGGACAGGGTTTTCACAGGTAATGTTTATCTAACATTTAGTTTTTATTTCATCGAAGTCGGCCTACTCTAATCCAAGTTTTATGAAAATCGGTTTAGTAGAACCGGAGATACAGCTTGATCTCTGCAATAAGCGTATTTACACGGCATAAACTTTCATGATTCAAATTCTATAATATTCCAGAAAATTCTATAGTATTCTGGAACATTACAGAAGAATTGTGAGCCTTCTGAAATATTTCAGAATGGTGATTCTACCTCAGTTGTCATTTAAAAAGAAGTTTTTTAGTTAATTTCAACATTCCACGCGAACGTAGTCGCGAGCACAGACTAGTATTTAATAAATTCTTAATGGACGCTAACAGCGTGTAAATTTTTTCCATTTTTATCTTTTCAGTAATTTGGCCGAAACTAATATATTTTGACCTGCTAAATATCGAGGTAATGTTAGTTTTTTTCCACGATGCATAGTTTTAGAGAAAAAATATGTTTTTACGCGAGGAGCAAACCGCGAAAGAAATCTGGTGTGCACTCAGAAGGAAATCTGAGGAAATCTTTTTTTTTTCGGATTTCTCTCCCCCCTCGCTCATCAAATTTTTTTTTATCGAAAGGAAATCTGAGGGACATCCAAGGAAATCTTTTTTTTTTGCGGATTTCTAACCCCGCTCATCAAAAACTTTTTTTATCAAATAGGAAATCCGAGAAAATCTATGTAATCTTCGTTAAAGAGGAAATTTGGTATACAAGGTTGACCCCTCATGTTTACGTGAAAATATTATCAACAGATTTCGAATTTATATTTTAATTTTCTCGATAACTAAGACGCATTCAACTACGTAGTTTTCACTGTTAGATTCTTCATATGTCTTTATTCCAGAAAATTTAATTAAAAAAGAAGAAATCCTGATATTAATATTGAAAATTGTCCCAATATTACAATAAATTATAATTTTAATGAATAAAATATTCTTTAATCTTGTTAAGAAAATGTTATTAAATGAAACCAAATTAATGCTATTATATATTAGCTTTTCCTGTATTGAGGCGTGTTCTCAAAAAAGTAATGCTGCCAGTTTCTTTGATATTCTTACATTTTTGATTTTCTGAACCAAATTTCTTGATATTCTCGCACCCTATATATTATAATCTGAATCAAATATGTCCAAAATGGGTTTGGCATGAAGCGCTAACCTTTGTTGCAATAAAATGTTCTCATAAATCAATAATAATAAAAATCTCATTTGTTGCATACTCTTCTGGACGCATTGTATATTTGATGCAGTCGTAGAAAAAGTATAATGTACAACACTTCTGAGAATTACTTTTTCCACGGTACTTTGAAAAGTGGTTGCTAATTACGCTTGAAAATTTTTGATTTTTCATAGCGTGTGATAAATATACATATAGTCGGAGAACGAGCAATGTCTAAGATGCACCCTCTATAACACTCGCGAACAACCACCTAAAAAAATTGATTCTTATGTAAATCGACCTGGCGGATCCGATTTTGGAGTTCGCCAGACAATCCGGAATTGCGAAACTGGTCAAAATCTGCAATTTCCGAAAAATCTCAAATTTTATGGAAATTTTTTAATTTTTACTTATCACCCTAGATCTCCCTTAGTTTAAGTCCGATTAAATTGAAATTTTTAGGAGAGCCGATATAAATCTTTGTTATCATGACGGATCTGACGGAAATGCAAAAAAATTTACGTGTCACCAGTAAAAATTTTTTAACCGTTGGTGACACGAAATTTGTTAAAAATGCAGCAACAAATACTCGATCGAGAAAACTTTTTTGTTTTTAAATATATATGTATATAGTAAACTACAAAGTTGTAGCCAAAGAACCAAAGAAACTTTTTTATTTCCGTGATTTTTTTGATAACTGGCTTGGTTTTTAACATAACGGTGCCGCAATATAGAAAAGAACTATGCCGGCCGCGGCCGATCACGTACTGCACAAGCGATAACGCCATGCGTATCTTGAGAGCACCAGGATTTTATTTGTATTGTACTAATAATAACCTATTTAATAATCGTTTATTCAGTAAATTTTAGTTTTCAAAAAGGAGCAAAATATAAAAAATAAAGTTTTAAATTTTGATAAAGGCAATTTAGACATTTTATTTCCACATTTAACTTCTACTCGTATAATTAAGCAGCAATGTTTAAGAGATAGTTAACACATCTGTATTTTTTTTTATCGCAAATTATACAACGTTTTGGGCTTTCAACGGTCTTCCCTTTTTTATAACCAGTATTAGCCACATCTGTACTTTCTGCTTTTTGACAAAAATAAATCCCTATTTTTGGTGTAATATTTCGACTTTATAGAAACTGCTTTAAATGCTTAGTCCAGTGCTTCTTCTGTAACACCCTGCACAGTTTCTTCACTATTTTGTTGACAAAATATGCATTTCATAAAGTTTAACTCTGGGTTTAACTGGGAAGTCACTGTTAAAAAAAAGTTGAAAACGCGCACAAAACTGCTGACGTTAAAAAAATTGCTTAAAAGTTGTTCTTTGTTCAAATTAAATAATAAAACTAGCTTTAAATGCCTGGAAAAGAAATTCCGTTACTTTAATATGCACTTTACCCTCTATAGCACTTTCCTAACGCAATAATAATTATTATTATAGCTGCAACTCATCAATTTTCAATAAGAATAAGACAGACGACAACTAGTCCTGTCCATCGGTTAAAAACAACTAACAGAACTGAACGTTTTATAATAGCTATTTATGTAACCAGTTACGAAAGACGTTATTTTCTGTAACGAGTGAAATTTGCGGGACGAGCGAAGCGAGATCCCGCAAAATAACACGAGTTACACAAAATTGTCTTTCGAAACGTGTTACATACATGATTTTTTCTAATTTCAAAAGTCTAAAAACCCTTTAAACATAAATGAAATAAGTGTATTTAAAGATCTTAAAAATTAAGTAATCTTTTTCATAGTTATCTTTGCTGCTATCACACATTATAATTTTAATGTCAAAATTGACAGACGTTATTTAGCCAAGTAACAATATTATTTGAAATCCTAATTTGATAACATAAGGTAAATTATATTAATGAAAACGTTTTGTTAGCATATCTTGAAGTAAAGAGGAATTTAGAAGCTCCACTTTATGGACTCAGTATTCCATTTTGTGTTCAATACATTATTTCTTTTTCTTTATGAGAGTTGTTTATCTTTCCTAATTGATGACATAACGAACTTTTCGCCACCAGTTACGTAAAATTTTACTTTTCATAACTGGTTACATAATGTAGGACGTTTTGACACTTAAGTCAGTTTTGAAAAGTGTCATATTATGGGTCAAAATTAGAAAAACCAATAAGCATTTTTTCGCGAGCTTACCACAACTAACTGTAGTAAGGTGTAAAAGAGATGGCTATACATACATAACCAATCCACATCTTAATTATATATAACATAACATAAACATAAACACACCACAGATAGTAGACAACCCCCAAATCCAAAGCCAAGGCTGTCCGGAAGGGGGTTACACATTCGGAAAAACGCAGACATACATCCACACCCACCGGTGTTGTCAATACCCGGGCTGGGGGTCGAACCCAGAGCGCGGTAGCGAGTCGATCAGCGTATTCGCCACTCAATACGCCTTAACCGATTGAGCTACCGTGCCGGCAACAATATAGCCATCTTTTTTACACCTTAACACAGTTAGTTGTGGTAAGCTCGCGAAAATATGCCTAATATTCACAACTATGCATTATTTTATTCACAATGGGCGGGGCATCCTGAAAGACGAGAAACAAAGCCGCGGTATAAGCCAACCCAATCTTTTATCTTGCGACGCGACCCGGCGCGGCGGTCAAATACTGCAGCACCGTTTTCTTGAAAAGTTATCAAAAAAAATCACCTAAATAAAAAAGTTTCTTTAGTTCTTTGACTACAACTTTGTAGCTTACTATATACATCTATCTTTAAAAACAAAAAAGTTTTCTCGATCGAGTATTTGTTGCTGCATTTTTAACAAATTTCGTGTCACCAACTTTTAAAAAATATATTACTGTCATGTGAGTCATGATAACAAAGGTCTAAATTGGCTCTCCTAAAAATTTCAATTTAATCGGACTTAAACTAAAAGAGATATAGGGTGATAAGTAAAAATTAAAAAATTTCCATAAAATTTGAAATTTTTCGGAAATTGCCGATTTTGACCAGTTTCGCAATTCCGGATTGTCTGGCGAACTCCAAAATCGAATCCGCCAAGTCGATTTACATAAGAATCAATTTTTTTTAGGAGGTTGTTCGCGAGTGTTATAGAGGGTCCTTAAAATGCATCGTAGAGATCCCTCGTTCTCCGACTAATAACGCATAGAATTTTTCCGTAAAATTAACAGAATAACCAGTTTACCTACAATGATTTTATTTCTTTTTAGATTAACTCCCCGAGTTAGATCCCATTTTAATTGAAATTTGGTAAAAATCCATTTTACGTCAAGCAGACCGAGACTGCTGAAAATGAAAGCCGTACTAATTTTTTTTTTTTTTTTGTATATTTTGGTATATTACACCTATCGCTCAATCCGGGGACACACTGTATAATACGCTATTTCGCCCTTGTTAGGAAAAATTTAACTTTTCCTAACTCTAATAGTATTTAAATGTAGAACTTTTCCAAACACTAGTAGAAAAAGACTATTCTCAATGACAGCCGAAGAGAAAAGAGTTGTTTACATTAATTTTACTGAAAATAAGTTAAAAGAGTATTTCAGGTTCAACATTAAAATAAACAGCAGTTCCAAAAAAAAAAGGTAAACCTCAGCCTAACCGCCTCTCACGTATAGATTTGTTACGTAACGCAGAATAGAATGGACAAGATATAAATACTCGATACAATGTTAGCACTAATAACAATAATTACTCTCAAAACACTGTAATGGCATACAGTCTGCCTGCGGCTTGACACGCACACTGCCGTCCTGTCATATTTAATGCCAAGTTGCATGATGTACGTAAGGAAATGGAATCAAAGTAGTTTTAAGTTTCTAATTTCTGCATGTACTTAGCAAGTGCTATAAATCATCACGTTTACACCGCCTGGCCAAGCAAATTACCTATTGCGTTATAAATCAAGATATAAGGCAATAGTCCGTCCCAAAGCTAGTACAGATTTGTGCTTTAAAAATTCTGCCATAAATTTAAATATTATTATGTATTTATTTATAGTTAAACAGGCCAACATGCTTAAATAGCCACAGAGTCCGTTGCGAACGTAAAATGTAATAACTAGAGTCCGGAAATACATAATTTTTATTCTTATTTAGATTATTTGTCAAGAAACATCCTCTAATTAGTTCTTTTACATGAATGGTATGATACTAGGAATATACTATAGTCTGATAAACCAGGCATTTTTAAAAACATTTTTTTTTTAACTATTCAACGTCGGCCTATTTCCGCTACCAGGACCTATCACCGACGCCAGGAGACGAGCTGGAACGAACCTGGAAATTTTGCCGAACCTCTTCCCTGCCTAACATTTAATAGACAAGGGACCGCCTGCTTTACATCCCCTCCGAAGGATGGTATATCCACTACGTAATCTTCGTCTGAAATTACGTTGCTTCCGCGTATACACTGATATACAAGCCGCTAGAAGGTGGGACGAGAACGCTGATGGATCACCCCCATCCAAGTACTAACCGCGCTCGACGTTGCTTCAACGGAATATCGACTGATAGTCACATTGAAGTCGCCTCTACGCTCGCCCCTTAACAACATTCTTCAACCAAATGTAGGGTATATGGGGGCAGATTAGAGATGCTTAAATCCAAAAAATGCAGGGGTCGTAGGGGTTGGGGGTGTACCGCCATCTTGATTTTTGTGGTGAATGTTTTATCTGCGAATACCTCGCTTTTTGACCTAAGTTATTTATTTATTTTCTTAACTGTGTGGAATATTATTCTCTTCAACTTTCACTCGATAATTTTCTATTTTAAATCGATAGTTTTTTTGATATTTCTTTTTTTTTGAAAAATTGTAAAAAAAAACTTTCTGAACTATTTTCACCGTTAAAAAATTAATATAGAAAAAATTCAATACAAGTTTTTAGTAAAGCTCTCAATTATGCTCGGCAAAGATATTGTCCTTGAAAATGATCTCGACAACGAGTTTCTGTCAGTATTTAACCTCTCAATTAATGAACATGCAACGGAAGAATCATTTGTTTAAACAAAAGAATGTTGAAAATTGTGTTATTTCGCAGTTTTCCTTAAATATCTCTGGTTGTATAGCTCGTATCGTAATGAATAAAAAAACAGATTGTTCATAATACAATTCCGAAGAACACTAAATTTATCCGAACCTTTTTTGGTTCATTTGTTAAATTGCATTAAATAAGAACAATAAAGAGCAGCCATTTTTAAACAATTAATGATAACCGAGATGATAACTTAAACATTGATGTAACTATTTTGATGAAATCAAGTCGCACAGCAAAAATTTCGTTTTCAGATTGTAGCTTCTTTTATCTTCTTTTCAGTGATATCAACAAAACAATTTTTTTTTATTTTTGAATCATTCTCAATTTGTTTAATTTTTTTTTTAAACAAATTCACTTTTCTCATCAATATTTTAACCAAAAATAAAAAATATTAGCATGTGTTAAAAGCACATAAAGAATGAAACAATTTAAAATAAAAAGGTTTTTCCTACGCCAATTGGAAGCCGAGATATGACATCCTTTTTGGGCAAAATATTTATGAAAAAAGTGAATTCTAAAGTATACCAAAAATGACTTGATTTGGTGTTCTACAGGGTGTTTTATAAGCAAAGTTGTAAAAATCACCAATAATAAAGTACCTTTATTTTTCAGAATATGAAAAAATTCCACTAAGAAAAGTTATTTAGAATGCAATTTTATACCTCCATACCAAATTTCAGAAATATGAAATTATTTTTTTGAAACTTCCCATTTTTTGCGAATTAAGAGTTGAATTCATATTTAAAGTTGTGTAGGAGCAAATGTTAATCATCTCAAAAAGTAGGCTATTGGTAAATAAAAAATTAAATATACGAGATGTAAGAAGGTATAATGTTAATCGAACTAATTGTAAAACAAGAAACAATTACTAACAGAAGATTAATGAGGTTTAAAAATTATAACAAGTAATAAATGTCAAAAACATAACCGATTCACAAACAAATTAATTATTGACCAATACAAAACAATGTTTACCATTTTTTTATTATTCGACGTAGCTACTACCCATAGCCACACACATTTCGATCCTTCGCCTGAAGTCCTTAAAAATGTTTCGAATATGATCTAACGGTATGGAGTTTACGGCATTTGTAATTCTCTGCTTCAATACTGCTACATCGTTAGGAAGTGGTTCAGCGTAAACCAACTGCTTGAGGCGACCCCATAAAAAGAAATCCAATATTGATAGGTCTGGGGATCTCGCCGGCCACTTGATCGGTCCATTCCTGGCAATCCAATTTTCTCCAAAATTTAAATTCAACCACCTATTAACCATTTCTGTGGAGTGGCCAGGGCAACCATCATGTTGAAAATGAACTAAAGACATATCTCTTAAAATATTTAAATGTTCTTCAGAAAATCTTTCAAGAAGCTGTAAATAAGTGTGCTGGTTTAACCTTCCCTCAATGAAATAAGGTCTAATAACTCCAACGTGATAAGAAACGGCACACCACACATTCACTTTTTTATAATATTGTCTACAATGAATTCTAAAATGTGGATTTTCAGAAGCGCAAAACCGACAATTATGAGATGAAACAACACCATTGGTTGTGAATGTGGATTCATCTGAGAAAATTATGAAATGATGAAAAATCTCTCTTCCATGATTTTTTCTCCAATGGTCAAACAAAAATCCAACCTACGGCATCATCTCCCTCTTCAAGCGTATGTTTATAATTTGCTTTATATGCCCTAATTTTCTTTGCCTTGTAAATTCTTTGGAGTTCATACTTACTAATATTAATAAGAGCTGGTCTCTCTCTTAGTGGCATCCTAGGATTTTCTACAGAGCTATAATAGCCCCAACATTGTCTTCATCATATGCTTTTATTTTTCTTTTCATGTTAAGAACACTACCAGTCGCCAGAAACTTTTTAATTATACTCATAGCCTGAGTACGTGACAAACAGTGTTTGGAAATTTCAAATTAAATTGGCTTACCACTTCTCTTGGCGAGTTTTCACCGCCAATTCCGTAGCATTGCACAATATAAATTTTTTCACGCACTGTGAGTACCATTTTCACTTAATTTTTTATGCTTGGTTCGTTAATTTGAAACAGAAATTAAGGATAATATTGACTACGTTTGACAGATATGTCAATAATAAATGATAAATGTGTATCCACTGCTTTTCTCATAGCCTACTTTTAGCTTCTACATAACTTTAAATATTAATTCACAAAAAATAATGCAGTTTTAATTGAATGGTTCAAAATAAAATACTAATTTATTGAAAAAATGGGAAGTTTCAAAAAAATTATTTTATATTCCTGAAATTTGGTATAGAGGTATAAAATTGCATTCTAAATAACTTTTCTTAATGGAATTTTTTCATATTTTGATAAATAAAGGTACTTTATTAGTGGTGATTTTTACAACTTTGCTTATAAAACACCCTGTAGAACACCAAATCAAGTCATTTTTGGTATACTTTAGTTTTACAACAAGCAGGACTCAATCCCCAAATACCATTCCAAAATTCCAAAATTTTTGGTCCATTACACCTCGTTACATCTATCCTGGGGCACACTGTATATGTGGCAGAACATCCCAATAAGAAACAGAGATAAAAAAAAGTGAATTTGTTAAAAATTAAACAAATTCAAAAAAAAAATGTTTTTAAAATAAAAAATGTTACTATCGCTGAAAAAAGATAAAAAAAAGAAGCTACAATCTGAAAAAAAAATTTTTGTGCCACTTGATGCACTTAAAACAATCGACGATTGAATTTTCGACTTTGCTTTTGTTTGTTAGGCGTTGTTGTCAACATGCCAATTTGAAATTTGGTATGACGATTTAGCTCCACTAGAAGTATCGTTTCCTAAATTTTGTTAAAATATTTACATCATTGTTTAAGTTGTCATCAATTGTTTAAAAGCGCTAGGACATTTAACTGAAGCATTTATTTTATTAGCTAGAGTTCCTCTCTGAACCACCTGGAAGACTGCCTAAAATATCCAGAAAGCAACTTTATTCTTATTTTGCAGATCTAAAGTTTTAGAAAGATATTTAATAGCCATTGTGCACTCATCTTATACGATTAATTTACACTCTTGTAGAATTCTTGCCGAGGTTCTTTTTTTGATGCTACAGACAGGACTTTCGAAGTTTACTAAACTAAATGGGAAATTAAGAGTTGAACTGTTGCAGCTATTCCTGAGGATAAAACAGCTACAGCAATTTTACCAGAAGATCTAACTTTTGCGAGATGTAAAATTGAATAGAAAAGTTTTTCCTGTGCCACAGAGGCATTAAGGAAAAATATTTTTCCGAGATTACGCTCTCTAAAATAACTATATAATCTATTCTTTAGTTAGATTAGATTTAGATTTCAAAAAGGAATTCGCTGATTGGCTAATTGGCCTTGGCTTTAGTTAACTTCAAGATACATGTTTGCAACTTCCAGTAGTTTATCGTCTATGAGGATAAGACCTTCATTGCAAATAATATTACCCTAATCTATATTCTGATCTAGTAATTGAACTTGACGTAAATGATCTCCCTAAGTCTGTCTATATGACTTCCATATGGTTAGGTTAGGTTGATATATGTGTGGGCTAATATACAGACCTTCACTGTGACCATCTGGTCTAATGTGGCTTCCTCCTAATTATATTTCACCCAAAACGTTCAGCTTTTTAATAAAGCCGACTACCTTATTAGATGAGAGATTGTCCAGGTCCTCTGGCAGTAGTTGCCATTTGCCAAAAACCTGGTCTTTCTGCAGCAGGAAACATAGGTACATAGAACGTGCGCTGCAGTTTCGTCCTCCTCCAAAAGCAGTCGGCATTCAGCGTTGTCTATTATTCCGAGTCTGTGTAGGTGGTGGTTAAGTCTGCAGTGCCCAGTGTATAGGCCAACTAGAGTTCTTAGGTGTAATCTATTTAACTCTAATAGTTTTTTAGTTCTTGATTTCAAAAGATATATGATAAACTCCTTTGAATGAACTAATCCTGGTAGTTCTTGCCAGTATTGGAGGATTTTCCTCTCAGTCCAGGCCAAGATGGTTGTTTTCGCAGTGCTCGCACCTTCCCTGGTTAAGGAATCGGCTGTTTTATTGCCTTCCATTCCATAGACCAGAGTGGCCCGGTATCCAGACCAGAGTTAACTTATTGTATCTGCCCAATCGGGTTAGAGCCTTTTGGCAGTTCCAGACCAATTTAGAATTGCAGCGATATGAGCCAAGAGCTTTAAGAGATGTATAAAACTAAACCTTATAAATGCACGTTGATTTGTAAACATGAATTACTTGAGAACGGTTCGGTTTATCGAAATGTTATAAGAATATACTTTTTTTATATCTAGTGATCTGAAAATTATCTTCCAAAAGAATTTTTGAAATATATAAGGAATGAATCTTAAGCAGAAGAGGGGGTTTGACTGATATTTATTATCCCCCTTTAAAGACACATAATTCCTTTATTTCGGAAAAAATTTCATATAAAAGAGTACCTGTGTTTTTAAATGTACTATCAGCCATAGATATATGTACAGCGTGATTTACCATGATATGCGGAAAATAACATTTACTAGTCCTCAATGTGGGAAAGCCCCTGCAAAATTTTAGAATGTTCCGAGGTAATTTAGTATATTAAAACTTACGAAGATACGTTACTGTTACGTGTCTGTGGTCAGTAATAGGGCGATGAACTTACTTGTGAAAGAACATATCGGAGATGTTTACATTTCCTTAATTGGCATAAAAAGTTAAGCCAGCGGTTGCGGTGAAAGTGCCGCGTTTTTTGCTTTTGATCGAACAATCAGGACACAGGGAGGTACAAAGCACTGCCGAAGATATGTTATTGACGGGTTTAAGTAAATATCTCTTTATCTACTTGGGGTAAAGTTCACTAGCACAGGGTCAATGTCTTTTCGATTTATTTCGCTATTTTTGTAGTGTGATTTGATTAAAACTAAAAAGTCACTTCTACCTTCTCCAGCTTTGATGTCAATAGTGTCAATTCCAAGTCTGATAAAGTAATATGGTTGTACCGCGTAACGTCAGATTGGTTAAAATCATTGGCCGCGCATTGCTACAAAAAATAAGGTAATTTTTTTGGTCCTTTCGGTGGGGACAACCTACTGATAAATTTTCCGCACATCATGGTAGATCCCCTGAATAGGGAGACAATTTTGGACCACCGTGTGTAGTATAGATAGGATACAAATGAGACAGAGAATCCCAAACAAAAGAATTGATCATCATCTTCTAAAACAGGATATCACAAGCTAACAAGTAAAGTTCAGTTTTTCAAAATTAAAAATTGTAAGGAAATATGTATATTAATGTAAAATTCGTTTATATACAATTTGCAGCAGGTATCTCGATTGCCTTCTTGATACCGATTTTTTCCAGTTTTACCCTCGGCACACTTTGTTATCCGAGTTGATAGAGAAATAGACTACACCTTCGCAAGCACGTGGATGCTTATTTCTGTAAACTTTATTATGTTAAATTCTCGGCTTAAACATATGGTTTTCATATATTTTAGTAGATTTGCGTATTATATCTGGTATTTAATAAAACTGTCAGTTGTATAAAAATAACTCTTTAAATTGGGGTTTCGAGATCTAGAAAATGGGGCATAAATCCTAAATCACCTAGGAAATATTTATTTTTTAGAAAAATTAGATATAATTTGAGAGTCGGTGCTTTGAACTTTAGTACGTGCGAAATTTTTAAGATCTGAGAAATCGCTTACTAATGTTTAGCAAATTAAAACTGCCAAACCAGTGGGTTTGCTAAAACATCCTTATTTATCTTTTGACAGAAATACTTCTTCATTTTCGTCATAATCTGTTAATATCATTTTTATATGTGGTGCTTCCTAAGCATGCATCATTAATTCAGGAGGCGGCTTGCCTCTCATTTTTTTATGCAAAATAATTCACTGATTATGTGTCCGAAAATACATTATCGCCGAGGTATGGGGTTTGGAATATGACTCCATGAGGTAACATTTTGGGAATATTGATTTTTCATATGATGATACTGACCGGGTATCGATAAGGCCCAATATTCGCCTCTTCTCGATTTTTCTTTTTATTACTGAATTAATTTTATATTGAAGAAAATAACAAGATAATAATGCTATTTTACCAGAACATTCTCATTTAACCTGTATTCGAAAGTCAACTTTGTTATTTTAGGAAGGTGCTCTCAAAAGTCAAAATTTGTAATTACTTTTTTCTACACCAATTTAATTATATGACCAATATCGGCATTTTTTTGGTGAAAAATCGTACTTATAATTCACTGTAGTGAATTATCGATTCATAATTCACTGCATCCGGCCAATCACAAATACAAATTCAAAAATCACTGTATCGCTCATTTAATGATATTTTAAATCGACCGCGATCAACTCTCGCTGCTGAGGTTGACAATCAACTCGCGTGAAAGTGACAAGTGTACCGCCATATTGTTTGTTTAAGTTTTCGACTTCTTACGAAGAATGTTATCAAATTTCAGTCCAATTTATTTGTTTACCTACGATCACTACTGTAAATAGTAAAAAACACACTACCTGCCATCTATGTAAGTTGAATTTTACATATTGTAAACAAAATGCACTGTAAACAAATCGCACGGCAAACAAAACGCACGGGACACGCAATTATAGGCGGCTAATATCGCTGACGCGGGGTTTAAAAAAACAAATGCGCCTACGTAATTTTCAAACGCTGTCAAAACTGACATAATATTTGTTGAATAATATTGTTGACTAGTAAACTAAATCCAGATTTTACCAAATATATAAATAAATATGATTGTAGGAAAAGTATAGTACATAATTCGAGTTGTAAAGCAATTACGCACTCATGGAAATACGCACTCGCCACTACGCGGCATCGAGCGTAACTTTTCCATTCGTGCGTAATACGCTTCTTACAACACTCATTACGTAATATACTATTAATAGGTATAGAAAAAGCATAGTATTACATTCGCGATTATGACCATTATTCACTCAGATGATTTGCGCCACTCGCCTACGGCTCGTAGGCTCAAACATCATCTTCGTGAATAATGGCTATCATAATCGCTCATATAATAATATACTATAATTTACTTCAAATTCACTAATTATTTCAGGACTTTAGTGCTATACACTCTCTATCTATTCGTCATTCCCATCACTCCAACCTTCTTTAGTAGCTGCATCCGATAAGTAATTGTTGTAATCGCACGTGACCCTTCGGTTTTTGTGATGTGATGTCTGTCGTAATATTACAGAAACAATATGTGAACAGCAGCCGATCAGTCTTGCTCTAATAGGTGGAATTATATTGTATCCAAAGAATATATATTTTGGAAGAAGTGTGTCTTGACTGTATTTCTATTCACAAAATATCCTTTGAATCTTTACGATTAAATATACTATATTAATACGAATGTTTTTTATATATACAGTGTGTCCCAGGATAGATGTAACAAGAGGTGTAATGGACCAAAAATGTTGGTATTTTGGAATGGTATTTTGGGATTGAGTCCTTCTTGTTGTAAAACTAAAGTATACCAAAAATGACTTGATTTGGTGTTTACAGGGTGTTTTATAAGCAAAGTTGTAAAAATCACCGCTAATAAAGTACCTTTATTTTTTTAAATATGAAAAAATTCCACTAAGAAAAATTATTTAGAATGCAATTTTATACCTCTATACCAAATTTCAGGAATATAAAATTATTTTTTGAAACTTCCCATTTTTTCAATAAATTAGTAGATATTTTATTTTGAACCATTCAATTAAAACTGCATATAAATTATTTTTTGTGAATTAATATTTAAAGTTATGTAGAAGCTAAAAGTAGGCTATGAGAAAAGCAGTGGAAGTTTCAAAAAAATATTTTTATATTTCTGAAATTTGGTATAGAGGTATAAAATTGCATTCTAAATAACTTTTCTTACTGGAATTTTTTCATATTTTGAAAAATAAAGGTACTTTATTAGTTTTGATTTTTACAACTTTGCTTATAAAACACCCTGTAGAACACCAAATCAAGTCATTTTTGATATACTTTAGTTTTACAACAAGCAGGACTCAATCCCCAAATAACATTCCAAAACTCCAAAATTTTTGGTCCATTACACCTCTTGTTACATCTATCCTGGGACACACTGTATATTCTACAAGTAGACTAACTACCTGCCAAAAAAATAATCCCGTAAGAAAAAAAGTCGTAATGAATATTATTTATAGGATGCGAAATGCGAAACTTTGATTCGTACGAGTTATTCTTTGAAATAATGCATTTTTCATTAACTTATCGTTTTTTATACACAGTGTGTCCCACTTAAGGACTAGCCACCCCCTAAAATTTTTATTTATGAACCGATTTTTATGTTTTTTTTTTTAAATATGTAAATCTCGCAAAAAGACAGAAACATATTCCGTTAATTCCGGAACTCAAAACCAGAGCCAACTACGACTATTGTTTAAGTGCGAAATATTGAGAAGTACTATTAGGGATTTTTTTTTCAAAATATTGGAACGGATTCTTATTCAGGACCACCTATATACCTATTGTACCAATTTTTGTCGTGATAGTAATACAGGTGGCCCAAAACATTAAAAATAAGTTTTCAAAGTAACGAAATTTAAATTAAAAAAACATTACTTTTGTATTATTTAAATTATTTATTGATGAAATTATTATTATTATTTAAATTTTCATTTATTTTAAAATTTTATAAACAATATCTACATATTAAGAAAAACAAAAATCGGTTCATAAATAAAAATTTTACGGGGGTGGCTAGTCCTTAAGTGGGACACACTGTATATGGAGCACATGGTGCTCATAGTTAGATAGTAACTGAAAGATTTTCATAGTTAAAGATCGATTACAACAATTACTTATTGGATGCAGCTACTGAAGGAGGTTGGGGTGATGGGAATGACAAATAGATATAATAGAGAGTGTATAGCAGTAAAGTACTGAAATAATTAGTGAATTTGAAATAAATTAAATGAATTACAAATTTTGACGTTTGATAGCACCTTCCTAAAATAACAAAGTTGACTACCGAATATAGGTTAAATGAGAATGTTCTGGTAAAATAGCCTTATTATCTTGTTATTTTCTTCAATATAAAGCTAATTCAGCAATAAAAAGAAAAATCGAGAAAGGGCGAATATTGGGCCTTATCGATACCTCTCCTTTGCCATTCTAGTCCAGACGATAAACAGTTTTTACATAGGAATCTAATTTTATTGAATGGATCTAAATAACACCTTTAGTATCATCTTTGTATTTGCTCAAATGAAAATTAAAAAGTTAAAGTGTGCACTTTTTTAATTGTTAGGCAAAAAGGAGGAGGGCCTATAAGGACGGTTTTCGGCCCTTTTTATTTTTGGTCAAAAAATTTCGAATTTTTCTTTTATCATATATATTCAACATCTAATCTATTCCACCCCAAATGGAACTTCCCCCAACCCTCCCCTCTCCATGTAACCCCATTAAATTATTAGAGAACCAGTTTACATTAGCACACTTGCTTAGATGTTTTTGAACTTGAAAATCATATTTCCTTTGAATAAACTGCACCCTAAGCTCCCCCTACTACTATACAATACCCCCAACCCCCAATGACAAGCACCCTCTCCTTCCACAGCATAAACTTTTATACTGCTACCAGAAATAAAATAGATTTGAAAAGACTTTTTATTTACATTATTAATACAATGCCAATTCTTCTTCTTCTTCTCCCTCCCAACACCCTTTCTCCCGAACTATTTTGCTGTGTAGAGAGGTTTAGGTTAGAATTTTTATTGTTTTTTTGCCTGCTGATTTAGAACTTATAGTAAATGTACTTTTGTCTGATTTTTCAGAACTTAGAGCTTAAATCTTTTTTCGTATTTTTGTTGATTTGAACGTAGGGGAGGAAGTAAAACGGGCACAAGGTTATATCTTTCTGCCGATAAAAAAAAGTATAAGAACAGTTTTTGCCATACCATTTTCAAGTTTATAGCAGTATGATGATGGCGGGAATGGGATAAGAAGAATTGACATTTTATTAATAATGTGTAATTTTAAAACTATTTTATACCTGGTAAGAGTATAAAGGGTTATGTTAGTGGCTTGTTATTGGGAGGTTGTATAGTAGTAGGGGGAGCTTAGGGTGCAGTTTGTTCAAGTGAAATATGATTTTTAAGTTCAAAAACATCAAAACATGTGTACTAATGTAAACTGGTTCTTTAATAATATAATGGGGATACATGGAGGGTTGGAGGAAGTTCCGTTTGGGATGGATTAGATTAGATATTGAATATATCTGATAAAAAAAATTTCGAAATTTTTGGACCAAAAATAAAAAGGGCCGAAAACCGGCCTTATAGGCCCCCTCCTCCTTTATGCAAATTTCGGCATTTTTTGGACGCGCACAAGTATAACTGAAGGGTATAACAGACTAACGCGAAGAATTCAGATTCTTTTGTCGAAGAAATAAAAATTCCTATTTGCAAGATTGAAGCCACATACTGACCACAATAGCAAAGATCTTTTCTGAACAGTCAGAGTGATTACACGTAAGTTTAAACATAAAACGTGGTCAATTAAAGACTCCACCGGTACTCTAAGAACTGATACGGATCAGATCATTGAAGTTTGGCGCCAATACTGCGATATGCTCTTCGAAAGTGACCACCCCGAGGTAGAAGATGACTGGTAACAGAGCTACGAACATATGAACCTTCAATACTTAAGTCAGAAGTAGAAGCAGTTACTATAAACTGGCAAAGCAGCTGGGCTCGAAAACTTCACTGCCGAGGCGCTTAGGTTAGTTGGTGAAGGTGGTGTGAGAATCCCTTGCAAACTATGCTATGAAATATGGGAAACAGAAGTCTGGTCCGATGATTGGAGAACCTCAATTTTCGTACTACTACATAAAAAAGGACCGACAGTTATCTGTGATAGCTATAGATTGCTGGCACTAATATCACACTACAGTAAAATAAGTCTGTGTATTCTTTAGTTCAGACTTCAGAATTATCTGTCTTGGCAAATACCTCCTGACCAAGCACGCTTTGTTACAGATATCGCTACCAGAGAGCAAATACTGGATTTTCGACAACTTATTGAGACGGTAAGAGAATATCGTGCATATGTACCTTTGTTTCGTAGACTACCGTAAGGCTTCTGATTATGTGGAATGGGACAAACTGTGGATTGTATTATCGGTGATGGGGACATCCAAACATTTAATATTCGTAGACTATATGAAAAAAACTCTGCTTTTGTGGAAGTAGACAACATTAACCCCGACAAACGTAAAGTCATACACCTGTTGGTCAGGCTCCAGACAATAAGCTTTGTTATGGACTAAGTGTAAACTACAACGAAATGAAAATTATGATTGTAGACCGAACAAATAATAACCACCCAAACACATTAAGGATAGATAACTGTGGGATAGTAAATAAAATGGAAACGAGAAGCACAAAGATCAAACTTGCTAACGCCCTAGTTCTCCCCTTTACGCCTCTGACATACGGACTGTTAGGGAAGCAGACAGACATATTGATACTCTCTGAAGACGTTTGTCACGAATTCCCTGGACAGCCCATCGCACTAATACCTCGATTCTCCAAGAAATATGTCCCCAAAACCGACTCTGCAGTATCATATTCTCTCGAATTCTTACATTTTTTGGCCACATCAACCGGAGTGAGGACAATAAACACTAAAAATATAAAAAAAATACAACCAAACTAATAGTTGAAAACGAGTTTTTTTATTAGCTGATTAATTTACATTTTGATGAATTTTATTCTTTGGAGAATGTGTATAAGAGAATTTTAAAGGCTTTTGCAAAATATATGGAGCATTTACTGCTTACCGTTTACTATTTACTGTCATAAATTTACTACAAAGATGACGATAAGGGTGCTGCAAATGCTCCTTTATATTGCAAAAGATTTACATTTTTCATAGATTTTCTATAACTCCTAAATAAATCTATTAAAAAAAAGTCGGGTCATTCACCGGTTGCTGGATCTTAATAATGTTTTCCTTGCTCACTGATATACCTAGAAAAACATTGGCCCTTAGACGGAATTAGTTTTAATATTTGAAGTCCATAAATTAAGATAGTTGATCCGAGTTGAAGTCATATGACACAATTGTTGGCGTCAGCTTATGTTGGATATTTTCTCTTGACCCGTTTGGCTATCAGCCTAGGTTAACGTTTGTTCTCTAGGTCATGTCTAATGTTAAAAATAAAAAACTATGTCGCCGTATATCATCAGGAATTTGATCGCAAACCTTCCGTGAAAATTATTAAACTCAGGAAAGAAGCTATTTTGAACCACGGTTCATTTTAAAATATTCGATGTTCTAATTTTATAATTTATTTGATAAAATCAGATACAAAGTATTTGGGGAAACATATCTCATAGTAGATTAACTTATGTTTTCAAAATCCTTTCTATACACCATTACAAGGATCCATCAATGTCATAATTATGTATCTTATATGTTTTATCTGAACTTACTCACTCAGCAAACTTTGGACATTTCACCACATTAATTAATCAGATTTTTTCATCTTTCTGAGCTGTGCCTCCTTAAGGTTGGGCTGATATCACCAAAGAGCTGATGGGAAAAAGTTTTGGCGAAGCTGTGGTAACCACAACGGATGGCTGGATATTGCCAGATTGGCCATTCAGCAAAGATAGGCCAGTTAGAATAATTCGTTGATCACAAAACGTTTGACAAACCGTTGTGAATAATAGTCCATACTAACGTTGCAAAAAAAGTGCAACGGTAGCGACCAAACGTGGCTACCCCCACCCCTCCACGTTTTCGAGGGCGGCCAACACGATGGTGATAGTTTTGCGGTCCCTACCCCCCTCGAACTACCCCGAACGTAAAAAACCACCCCATTTTCTCATTTTTCGTTGTCAGGCATGCGAGGACTTCTTGGATCGTTTTTTTTTTTTTTGAGGAAACTCAATAAATCCTGTAAAACTTCGCGACCAGTCATCCTAACGACCCGCGGGGGTTGAAACCACACCCTCAATATCTCAACATGCAAAGAACATCCAAACGTGCTGAAAATTGTTTTCTATACATTTTCGAGGGCAAGGAACACGATGCTGATATTATTATTTACTGAATGTGGAAATTTATGGACTCCAAGGCTGTGACTAATGAATTATTCAATGTAGGCTTGAATTAATTCATAAACTGTACTTGAAAAAATATCCCATCTTACAAGATTTCATTAAAGTTCGATTCGATTACATGTTGAAGCATGACAAAAACCTAGACACATTTTTCAAACAATATAACTTTTGTTGTAAGACCGGGTGCAACACGGAGGTGTAGCTGCATAAAATTAGATGTAAAATGTAGTTCGCTCTGTAAACATTGTAGACGTAATGATTGCACTAATAGCGAGCGTGCTGAAAATCCAGATCTATCAGAAGATGATGATGATACTATTGATGATATTCGAAAGCTGATCCCGGAAATTTTAATACAGAATGAAAATGTTAGTGACGATGAGGATGAATGTACCCAGATGGAAGATAGTATCATTGAAGAGTGTAATGCCCATTCCGATTAGCCATAACAATGTGATCTAATTTGTAAATTCCGAAGAATGAATTAATACTTAATAATAATCATATATGACGGATACCTAGCATAAGAATAAAAATCATATACATAATATGAAAATAAATATATAATTAAAAAGTCGACTATGCACATACACGCCTATATATACATGCGCAAAACCCGTCCTATCAAACTCCTTTTAAGATGCAATAAAAAAATTCTCTCCCTAGAAAACCTGGTCCAATGAGCGCTTATGATCTCACTATAAGAAAAAACGATGGTTTTGAGCATACAAGGGTAGTTTTTGAGGACTAGGAGCGAAATTGATGCCTCGATCGTGTTCTCCACCCTTGAAAACGGGGATACCTTCTTTAAAACCTTCTCTTTGAGGGACATTTCAGGATTGATGGAGGGGGTGGTTTTAACCCCCGGGGATCATTGGGATGTCTGATTGCTAAATTTTACAGGATATATTGAGTTTCCTCAAAAAAAGCCCGATCCAACAAGTCCTCGCATGCCTAATAACGAAAAATGGGGAAAAGTGTGCATTTAGGGGTAGTTGGTTAGGAGTGAGAGGCTAAATAATATCAGCATCGTGTTCCCTGTCCTTGAAAACGTGTCCGAAATAATTTTCAGCACGTTTGGGTGGATGTTTTTTTGCATGTTTCGGTATTGAGGGAGGCGGTGGTTTCAACCCCCGAGGGTTGTTAGTACGTCTGGTTGCAAAATTTTACAGGACAAATATGTCCTGTAAAATTTTTTGAGGAAACTCAATAGAGTTTTCTCAAAAAAATACCGATCCAAGTCCTCGCATGCCTGACAACGAAAAATGGGAAAGATGAAAGATTTTTGCGTTTAGAGGTAGTTCAAAGGGGGTAAGGACCACACGACTATCACCGTTGGCCGTTTTCGAAAATGGGGATAGATATGTTTCGTCGCTACCCTTGCACTTTTGGGGTTTTGCAACTTTGGTATGGACTATAAGAAGATATAACTATAACTCTCGTCCTTTAGGACTTGACTCAACATACAAAAATTACAAGAAAAGATCCTATAAATGTGTTCAGAAGTTATTCCTAAAGGATCTACAGCATTGCGCTGAAGGAGTGTAAATAGAGAATTTTACTGATTAAAAACGAAAAAAGAAAATAAATTAATCACCAAAGTTTTTCTTTTGTATTGTATATTTGAGGCTATTACCAATTTACGTATAGAAAATGTATAGAAAATGTCAGTAACTGCATACTTTTATGTTTGTACAACTGGTTTCGAGTCTCAGTTGTGATATATTTCATACGGCTAGAGTTAAAACCATAAATTTGTTCAAATTAGTTGCAGCTAATTAGAACCAGAAACTAGTTAGTTTATTAATGACCCGTTCAGCCCACATGCTTTTTATAGACTGCGATATGCATGTCAGATACAATCCGAATACCGTGTCCGGTTTTTTTTTTGGCGTAACCCAGAAGATGTCAAACGGCTTTGTAAATTTGATAATCATAGTTTTAAAATATTTCACGAATTGTTGTTATACATTTTTTTTACAACCGCCATCTAGTTCATTAATCACAGCCTTTTTATCCGTCCATTTATGAAACGTAGTTAATAATTGAAATTCTGAGCAACGCTGGGGGGACTTTTTAGGGCGTTTTGAGAAACCATGGCCAAAATGAAAATGAAAGTTTTATTTTATTTTAAAGTCTTACATTAAGTTTTTGCTTACAATATTAGGAGAAAGGTTTGAAAAAAATTGAATAATATACAGTGTGTTCTTCCGATTGAGTTCAAAAGAGGTGAAGATCACTAAAATTTGATTTATTATTTTATATTTAAGGTTTATCCCTGCTTAGCTGAAAAATAATTTTAAGACTTTCGTCTTTTTAACTACGTAAACTTTGATAGTTAATTCAAAACTTATCATATAGTGCATTAAAGTTCCATCCCCCGATTGGATTTTTTAAATTTTGATTCGTTATTCGTTCGTTATCAGCTCAAAAACATTAATACACTATGTTTAAAAAATAAATTAGCAATACTTTTTCATATATTAAATTTTTCGATTCTGGGGTGGTTTTCATCCCTTAAAGGCAAGAGTAAATGTCGAGACCATATAGAAACTAAAGATGGTGCATTTTACTATAAAAATCACGACTATACTTCCTTGTTTTGCATTTTTTTTACCTCTAGGTGCTGTACTAATAAGTAAATTCGAAACATATTTTGTTAAAAAAACTACTTTTTCGACTATTTGCTTTCTTGTAGTTCAATGCTCATCGTAGAAAATAATCAGAAAAGTAGTTGTTTGAAAAGGAATATGGCGGGTTTTTTGTAAAAGTGGAAAAATAATATATACTATTTGCAACCACAACTTAATGATAGTAAGTTTTTTTTAAGTACGGGGCAATATGTTCTCGTGATTTCAAACAACTTATTAATATAACAACGATACTATAAACTTGACTGGGCACGAACTGGGACTTTACTAAAACACTGACTAAAAGTGGTATACTATTTGAACATTAGTATTACAATTTAAAAATATTTCAACCAGATATCAGTAATCTTCTTCTTCTCTTCTTCTTATCAATTACGTGTTGCCTGACGTTTAGTGATTCATGCATTATTCTAGTTAGCTTTCGTTTGATATATAGCACGGCTGACAGCATCACGCCATTTGTCGCGGTTGCTTGTTACGCGCACGGCCTCATTAAAACTCGTTCCTATCAGGTCCATGGTGACGTCAGCCTTACATCGTGGATGGCGTTCACTTCATCTCTTTCCGTCTGGTTTTCTCTGAACTATCAACCGTTTTATTTTGTCCTCTGTTCGATTGATGTGGCCAAAATGTGAGAGGATTCGGAAAAATACTATGCTGAACAGTCGCTTTTGTGGACGCATTTTTTTGAGATATTGATGCGATGGGTTGAAGCAAACGTCTTCAGATCCACATCTTGCTTGCTGCAGCTAAGGTGGTATAATCTGCAAATCTCAAGTTAGAAATCTTGGTTCCGCCTGTGGCTACCTCACCCTGCTGTCCTCCAGCACACGACGCATCATGTATTCACTATAGATGTTATAGAGGATTGGTGACAGAACACAGCTCTGTCTGACGCCTCTGCCAACTTTACGTTTGTCACAGTTAGTGTTGTCTACTTTCACCAAAGTAGAGTTTTGTTCGTACAGTCATCGAATAATACATACCTAAATGTCCAATATAATAATAATATAATAATACATCCCAAAGTTTGTCTCATTCCATCCTCATTTTAGAGCATTTTAGACCTAGAGGTCAAAAATATGTAAAATTAGAAATAATCTCATATGTAATGATATTTTTCTGTATGGGTTATTATTGTAGTAAAAGGTTCCGACAGTTGCTTTTACTACTAAGGGGTGGAAACAACCCCAGAATATATATATTTAATATTTGAAAAAGTATTGCTGATTTATTTTTGAGTCATAGGATATATATGTTTTTGGGATTGCCGATTACGAATCTGAAGTTAAAATTTAAAAAAAATTAAATGGCGCTCCAATATGGCGGATAGTAATATTTCATAAAGCAACGAACAAAAAAAAATTGAGCATTTAGATGATGATATATCTTAGCGGAAAACAGTACTTTTGAAAACAAAAAAGTATTGGACAGTTACAATAACAAAATGGCGACATTTTGTTAAACAAATTGTAAAGATGTACATTGTTTCGACCATAACTTCTTTATTATTTCTCATGATACAGAAACAAACAATAAATCACTTTAAAGATGGACTAATTATCCTTAATTCTGTTCCTAAGAATTTTTGACGAAAGCGTCATATTTTTTGAGATATTCAACGTTTGAACTAAATACTTCATCCTATAAACGTTCGATTGAATATCTCCGAAACTACTAATCCTACATAAATATTAAGTTTAAACAAATTAATTCCTAACTTATAAGCTTTATTGCTGATATCCAGAATGTTTTCGCTAAAACTAATATTTATTGACATTTTTACAAAGAATCAACAATTTTACGTTTTATCGAAAATTCATTTATTCGTTTATGGTTTAAATGCAGTTTTTTTTTTCTAAAGCAAGTAATGTAAACCGGCGAAAAAAATTGAGCGTCTAGGCCAGAACGAAAAATAGTATACGAGAATATATATATATTTTTTTATTATAGTAGAGTAAAATCTGGAAGTAAAGTCGCTTAGTTTTCGAGGAAAAAAAATCGGCCAGACTTAGTGGGATTCTTTAGTAAGATAATCGTGTACACGAAATCATTTTTTACGACATTTTTTGGTGGTCGAGAACTTTTTTATTTCGGAAAAACTCAAAAAAATAGATTTTTAATGAAATATGTTTTTTAACGTCTCCACCGCTATATCTCTGAAAATATTTGTGCTATTTTTTTTTTAGATTAAAGTAGACACAATAGTGCTTCGAACAACGTCCCACGTGAACCCGATTTATTTTTTTTTTAAGTTGGAAAAATACTCAAACTTGTTATTTTCAGTAGCATAATTTTAGATAATTCAGAAAAAAATGTATTTATGAAAATTTGTATATACATGTTGCGTACAAATTGAAGCCAATAGTTGAAAAAAGATTTTAGGATAAAAATTTTTCATGTCCCGTTCATAGTATTGAGTCAGCGATTTTTTTTAAAGGGCCAAAGTCATATTCTTGCACGCTCGGCTGTAGCAAGCCTGCCGACTGCAACGATCTGACGGTCCCGGTCGGGGTGTGTGTAGTACTTTAACTTATATCAACAGATACAAAACCAGTAGTGATCAAAGCATCTAGGGGGTCAATATTATTGTTCATTATTTCATATATTGTACAGTAGTATTAATCATATGTTGTTAATATTTAGAAATTGTACAATAAATACAAAATAGTCTCCTTTTAATAATAAAAAGACAGGTAGGTAGATATAAATACCTAATCTATAAATATCAATCAGTGTTACTAATTACCCACCTAATTAGTAAGTTTATTAGACATTTTTAAATGAATAAAATGAGTTTTATTGTTGAAATAAATTTTCTATTTGGATAGATAAATATGTAGTATGTAGTTTATGTAGGCCCTACATTAATAGCATTCTATTTCGTTCATATCTGCCTCGAAATCTTTAATAATGTTGTTACAGGAACGACATTTGCACTCGTTGCAACATTTTAGGCCTTCCTTAAAACAAGCACATTTTCGATTGTCACAATTTTTATTCGAACAATGAATACTTAATGATTTTCGACAACCGCCACTTCTACGCCAACTAATCTGACCAACCCTGCATGCGAGGTGTATTAATTGCGTTCCAATGTCGCATTTAGCGCTCGCTGATAAAAAAAATCGCTGTTGCCACACGGTACATTTTAGGAAAAAATATATTGTTTCAAAAACTTTTGTGATTATTAGGCTTTATTTTCTTCGCTGCATGTATGTAAATATTTTCAAAAATAAAAAAGTTTATCGATTGGTGAAGATTTCAATACATAAAATATATATTTTTAGTTTATCTGATTTTTAGCGAAATGAAAGTGCGAATTGTGCCCAAACCGTTTATATTGGTAAAAGCGCTACAGTGTGTGCTTTAATTTGACACAAAACAAATTTCGGTACCTTTAATAGTTTTAAAGATATGGCGGTGTAAACAAAAAAAAACAATTTTATTTAAAAATACATTTTTTTCACTTTTTATTGATTTAAAAAGTTCGATACCACAAAAAAATGTCGTAAAATATGATTTCATATGCCCGGTGACATACTCAAAGGAACCTAACATGTTTGACTTGGTTCTACGCCAAAAAAAAAACGACACGGTAGACGTACGAAATCGTTGCTCTATTACTGATTACTTACATTAACAAATTGGCGATGCTTCTATCAAGAAAATATGAAAAAGCACGTTGTTTCTGTCATAACTTCTTTGCTTTTTATGCTATGGAAATAGTCAAAACATCATTTGAAAGCCCAGTTAATAGCCTTTCACTTTGGTTGTTAGCAGTATTGGCGTAAGTTCCATAGTTTCTGAGATACTTAACATATAAACTAAATACCTCGTCTTATAAACATTCAGGCGCCATCTTTATACCTCCAGATCTCCGAAACAATTAATTCTACAGAAATTACGAAAAAACGAAATTCATCTTCAATTTAGTAGCTTTCTTATTTGTGTCTTGAATGTTTTCGCTCAATATAATAATTTTCGTGTTATTTGACGAAAATCGTTTTGAAATACCTTTTGTTCAAACTAAATTTCCGAGTCGTTATAATAACTTAGACCAGGGATTCCCAACAAGATATTTTCAAGGACCCCCTCATCGGTCGCTATACTGACAAGGGCCCTTTAAAAGCTTAAATTCTTCTTAAAATGAAGATTATGTAGAATCTACCACTGCAAGTCAAGTAAAATATAAAACAATTGAATATCTCAGTGACATTTCGCGGACCCCCAAGACATCGTCCGCGGACCACCTGTTGGGAATCTCTGACTTAGAGTATCCATTAAATGAAAAGTTACATAGAACCTTTTCTTCTTAAAATTTGATTCTCTTTCAGCTCCAAAGTTTTTGTCTTTTTTTTATATATATAGGTGCCTATATAAATTATATAAATTAACAAGCCCCCGCATAATATACAAACTTTTTGATTCTATTAAATTGCCATGAACTTAATCTAGTTCATATGACAGTATTCCGAAGTTAAAACCTCTTTTTACTGTACTATTACTTTATAGCTGTAAACTTTCCAGACTATATCATGTGTGTATATTTTTGTGTGCGTACCTTTGTCTCCTTGTGGTGTACTTTATAGAATCTTTATACTCATTGTAAAGGCCTGTTTGCACGCATCCAGTAATTTAGTCAAGTAGAGAGACGGTCGAGTAATTTAGTAATTGCTTTCCACTAAATTACTCGACTAAAACACGCTGTCCGCATTGGTCGAGTACTAAACGACTCGACTAAATTACTGGATGCGTGCAAAGAGGCCTTAATATTGTTAAATTTCGACGTTCTCTGTATTTAGTGTACCTGCATATAATTGTTGTACACTGAAATAGAGAAATACAAATTATTATTACTGTAACCATACGTGTTATTGTTAATAATTTGTTAGCTGACACTAATTATTCATTTATATTTTTCCATTTTTAACCTGTTATGTACTTGCGTAATAATAATAAAAAAATAAGTGCACCTTGCGAAAAGTAGATTGTCTCTGTTTTCATTTTTAAATTACATAATGTCTCACAATGTTGCAATAAGTGAGAAAATAGCATGCTAGATTTCTTTGACATGTTTTCCACGGTAATTTGGAACGAAAACGATTTGTATTAAAACTAAATATAAATTGAATTATGCTTATCCTATAATTACTTTTCTTTACCTGATGTTCAAAACACACTCAACTTCCTTGGTATTAATTCAGATTTATGTCATTTTTAACGGCCGTAATAAATCTAGAGTACGACCTTTCAGAATTAGTATTTATATACAAGCGGGAGCGTCAATATTTTCAGCTAGCTGCATTTCTATTTTGGTCCTCAATCACTTTTGAAGAAAATTTTGTATATAGTAGTTAGCTATTAATTTTATACAGGATATGTTTTATATCAGGTATCAAGAGAGATTGTTAATGTCAAAACTCGTTCTACTAATTTCATTAGTTGTAGCGGTAGGTCAGTACCAGGCCGTGTTGAATAGATGGGCACATCTTCATCCAGTTTAGGAGGCGCATAGTGTTCAATGTTCCAATACAAAACTCTGTACAAGTCAAAATTAATATGCATATCCGTAGTTCGATAATTTGACTTCATGAACCAAAAAAATTGTCTGTTTAAAGTGTTGACTTTTAGTACGTCAGGTAGGTACATGGCTAGAAAAGCCAGAAAGCTGCACTTTTTGATTGGAATGTGCCACTTCTGTGGTCATAGTTGATGGCAAAAGGTGACTTTTTAGAAAGAAAGAAAGAAAGTTTATTTAACCAAGTTACAAAAAGTTTTTGGCAAGACAAAAATTATAACAAAAAAACATAGAAATATAAATATACAATTACAATAACTAATAAAATCATCATATAACACTAACCAAATAACAATATACAAATACTTAGGCACTAACAAAGAAAAAAAAACATTATACATTAAAAGAGCAACAGAACATAAAAATAGGATAGCAGACATTTTATAAAGTGGGAAATTCAGTGTTAAAATACTCTTCCACAGAGTAAAAACAGAAATTCAAGAAATGCATTTTTAACTTGCGTTTGAATATATTATAATGAAGGATTTTTATGGAATTTGGCAAATGGTTATATAGTTGAAGCTTTAACGAGTTTCTTGAAGATTTAACAAGTCTATGTCGAGGTTGTCTAAGCTGTGGGGCGGATCTGGTTGGATAATTATGAAAATCAGAATTGGTAAAAAAATTGCCCTTATTTTTGTGAATTTCCAATAACGAAATGTAGCATGGCTTGAGCCACCCCAGAGGAGTACTGCATAGGTAATGTGAGAGTGAAATAAGGAGAAATAGCAAGACTTTAAAGTGTTGGAACACAGAACATTTTTTAGTCTGCGTAGTAAAAAAATTATACTGGATAATTTGCTTGAAAGTACCTCCACGTGTTTACACCAGCTTAGTTTGTTGTCCACAAAAACTCCAAGTATCTTGACACTGTCACCGTTTACCAGTGCATTTCTAGTGGAAAATAAAAGTTTTTGAGTTTTGTCTTCATTTAGCATTAAATTGTTAGCAGAAAACCAAACCTTAGCTTGCTGAATAGACGCAGCGGAGGTGATGTTTACATTGTTAATGTCATAATCAAAATTTAGCATGGAAGTGTCATCGGCATAGGCAATGCATTTAACAGGAGACAAATAGTGAAAAAGATCATTTACATATAAGATAAAAAGTAGAGGCCCCAGTACAGAACCCTGGGGCACCCCGTATTTAACTGGCAGAAACTCCGAATTAACATTGTTAATAGAGACACATTGTTGTCTGTTGTTCAGATAAGACGAAAACAGATTCAAAGGTAAACCTCTAACACCGTAAAAACTCAATTTTTCCACAAGTATATCATGCGAGACGCAGTCGAAAGCCTTGGATAAGTCACATAAGCTGATAACTACATGCTTACCGTCTTCAATGCCTTCCACAATGTCAGATACTATTTTAAAAACAGCATCGGTGGTAGAGCATTTGTTACGAAAGCCAAATTGGCAACAATTTAAAATATTATTAGTGTCTAGATACTTGACTAACCTTCTTTTAAGAATAATTTCAATAATTTTACCAAATATGGGGATGATAGATATGGGACGATAGTTATCAATTACATTAATGTCTCCTTTCTTGAAGAGTGGTAAAACTTTAGCAACCTTAAGCACATCAGGGAAGTTACCTTCACTAAAACATTTATTAATAAGAAGTGTAAGCGGTTCTAAGATTATGTCAATGGTTTCTTTGATAATACGACTATTTATTCCATATATATCGGCACAATTGGAATTACTTAGACTATGAACCACCTCTGAAACTTCATACATAGTAACTGGCTCAAGAAAGAAAGAAGAACTAAAGCTAGGTAAATTTTTTAAAAAATCTGTTGCCTGGACATTAGATGTGGGTATAACAAATTTCTTGGCCACAGTGGAGAAAAATGCATTAAATGAATCTAAAGGAATATCATGTTCAGGTGAAGTGGATTTAGGTTTATTTCTTTCAAAATTAATTAAATTCCAGCTATCACGTGCTATGTTATCAGAATTGCTGATAAAGGAATCATAAGCTACTTTTTTAGCTTCAACTATTTTTGATTTATAGTCTTTTTTCATAATGTTATAAAATGTGAAATCGTTAGTACAGTTGGCAATAGTTTTAACACAGGATAGAGTCTCCCTCATTTCTCTGAAAGAGTCGTCAAACCACCTAACCGGAGGAGAATTACTAATTTTACATTTTCTTAATGGAAAATGATCGTTAATATTTGATGAATAAGTTTTAATTAAAAACTCAGACAAAAAGTTTGCATTATAATTAAAGTTTTCAAATAAACGCCAGTCAAAGTTTTTTAAGGATGTTCTTAACTTATCGATGCCGTTGGCATTCATATTTCTTCTCCAAATATTTTTTGTAGGAAGTTTGAGGGATTTTTTAATGACAATAAATTGACCTAAGTGATCAGATAGGCAGGGGTCGATAACGCCAGTCTCGTAGCTACCATCTACCAAATTCGTAAGGACATTATCAATGCAAGTCTTTGTATGTGGGGTAATTCTGGTAAAATCGGAGATCGTGACTACAAGGCCAAAAGATGAAATTAAATTCACCAACTCTGATAGGGAGGGGGAGGTTCCTCTAAAATTAATGTTGAAATCACCGGTTAATATAATGTTACTAAACTTTGTTGAGCAGTGTATTAAGAGATTTTCTAATAGATTAAGAAAAACTTCAATGTCTCCATTGGGTGACCTATACACATTGATAAGTATACAATTTAAGCACGATATTTCAATAGCGCAGAATTCAGCATTAAATTGACTATTAAATTCGCTAGTTTGAAAAGGTTTATATTTAATTGAGTTTTTTACAAAAATAGACACTCCGCCGTGTTTGTTATTTTCTCTACAAAAGTGAGCTGCCAGTTTAAAATTTAACGCAGATTTATCTAGCCAATGTTCTGAGAAACAAATTATATCAAAAGCGTTTTTATCCAAAAAAAGTGAAATCTCCTCCAACTTATTTGAAATGCACTGAATGTTGACATGAAACACACTTGTGACATCTTTTAAACAATTTGGAGAAGTTAACTTGGAATCACACACTTTATCATTAACACATAGTGCTAATTCGTCAACTTTATTACTAATACCCTCTAAATTTATGTATAGTGAAGAAAAATCAGGGGCATTTAATCCTAAATTAACAGTTTTAGTATGAGCTTTTACAGATGTTTTGTTTATTATGCTAGTGGTAACTGGGACAAACGTGGGTATAAAAAAGAGTTATTGTTTTCATTGGTCCTAGTTACGTCAGCATTCATATTGGGTGTATTAATTGCCGCTGAAGTACCAGAAGACATAAGATCGATCACCTCTAAAACCTCTTCTGCACTGGATCCATCCACATTTAAAGATTCTTCATTGCAAGTAGCACTTAACAAATAGTCTTTATTTTGAATATGATTATTAACCATATTTGTGGAGACAAAAATGAGTGATTTTCACAAAAAACTAATGTTGTCAATTATATTCAAAAGGTCATTTGCATATGTAATTTTATTGATTTTGCAAGTTGCTTTATTTATTTCATAGTAAATAACATTGCCTTGCGCCACTTTATTTAATTTCACTATAAAATCGTATAGTTTGCAATTTTATTTAAAAATACGATTATTAATAAAGACATCTTTTGTATAAGGAATAGATGAAAATATAACGTTTGTATGGCTACAAGTTTTAAGATTTTCGCAGATCCTCTTGAAAGAAGGAAAAGATCTGTTTAGAAAATCATTTCTACCAGCCATTATAATAATAACGTCTTTTTTTGATAGATGATTCGACATACTACCAATATTTTCCATTACTGCGGAGAGTGAAGCACCTGGCTTAATGACTGAATTAACTGTAGAGTTCTGTGAGGTCCTACTAAAAATATGGTTCAAACCTTTACCCAGCTCATCGGCGATAAGCAGAATTTCTCTCGTATAATTTCCTGGTACACTCGGACGAGGTTTACTATTGCCAGTGTATAATTTGTGATTAGTCGTCTTAGAACTTTTTGATTTTACGTATTTGTCTGTTTGCTTGTCCACTTTGTATAAAGGTGTTTTATCGACAGTACTGTTTTTTTGGGTACATTGACTACTTAAAACATTTACATTCTCCATTATTAACTCGGTAGAAGTAGCTGAATTTCTTGTACTAGAAAAAGTCTGCGTACTAATATTATTTGTAGTTTTTTTTGTTTTTTCAACTTGTTCTTTAAACACTTGTATCTGACTATTTAATTCCTCAATAATTTTTTGTTGATTACTTATCAGTTCATTCAATTCTTCCTCAGATTTCAATGCTTGTTCCATAAATAATTTATTTTCATGTTTTAACTTTAGCATATACCTATTTTTTATTTCCCCATCTTCCTGGAGCTCGTTGATTGTTTTCTCTAAAGAATTTATTTCTTCCGCTTCCTGAATTAGGATGCTATCGTCGTCATTGCAGCACACAATTTTATTGCCCTTAATAAAGCGAATTTGATTTTTGTATTTAGGTAAACAGCATTTATGTATTATACTAAAACATTTTACGCACATGTAGTGAATAAATTGTTTAGTTTTACAGCACTTGAAACTAATTTCACTAGAGCTCTGAGAGCCACAACAATTACTTCCACCCGCCATTCAAACTCCTGAAGATAGAGAACCACTTGAAAATCCGTGCAGAACACCAAAATGGCGGCCATTAAAGATGGCCACTATTAGCCACACTAAATTTGTTTGTATCTCAGCTCCTAATGGTCCGATTTCGATTTTCTTTTTTTTATTTGAAAGCTCTTCTGAAGAGGACATTTTTTTGTCCCTATAGATTTATCACTCCACCTTAAGGGTTCTGCGTAATTTTCAATTTTCCATAAATAATTTATTTTCATGTTTTAACTTTAGCATATACCTATTTTTTATTTCCCCATCTTCCTGGAGCTCGTTGATTGTTTTCTCTAAAGAATTTATTTCTTCCGCTTCCTGAATTAGGATGCTATCGTCGTCATTGCAGCACACAATTTTATTGCCCTTAATAAAGCGAATTTGATTTTTGTATTTAGGTAAACAGCATTTATGTATTATACTAAAACATTTTACGCACATGTAGTGAATAAATTGTTTAGTTTTACAGCACTTGAAACTAATTTCACTAGAGCTCTGAGAGCCACAACAATTACTTCCACCCGCCATTCAAACTCCTGAAGATAGAGAACCACTTGAAAATCCGTGCAGAACACCAAAATGGCGGCCATTAAAGATGGCCACTATTAGCCACACTAAATTTGTTTGTATCTCAGCTCCTAATGGTCCGATTTCGATTTTCTTTTTTTTATTTGAAAGTTCTTCTGAAGAGGACATTTTTTTGTTCCTATAGATTTATCACTCCACCTTAAGGGTTCTGCGTAATTTTCAAAAATCTGCAAATTTCACTTTTCCCACGAATTTTATTGATAAGTAAGTTTTTAATTGTGCTCAATATCCCTTTCTTCCCCTACAAAAAAGGGTTTATGTTTATGGAGTTTCGAGTATGTGTCAAAAAAGACTTATTTTCATACATAACAGTGATTTTAATTATTTTGAAAACATTTATTACATTAAGGAAACTTTCACAAATAAAAAACGACTAAATACTAAGAAATACTCTTGTAAATGAACTGCTTCTATACAGCTCTTCTAGACTCTAGATCACGCAATCATCTTCTTCATCTTCCAATTCATCCCTGGAATAAAATAATTATATATTATTATTATATTAAGGCATATCATCAACAAAGCAATATTATGATCTTGAAACTGTGAAACGAATTTAAAAATAATCATTTTCGCATACCTTCTATTGTATTTATTGCTGCATTATCGCCCCCCCCCCCAATGCACTTCGTGCAAAGAAGTAGCGTGCATGGAATCTTGATCTTTGAACAGAAGCATCGTGTACGGCATCCGAAGCAACTACATTTAACCAACTCTCTGCAGGCTGCCTTAATAGGAGGAAGAGAAGACCAGACCGGCGTCCACTCCCCAGCAACCATGGTCCATCCCCATCCTTATGGCCCTGGAATGTTGTCCATCACTGAGCACGCAAGACCCCAAACTTGTCATACCTGGTATGCTGATCGAAGACAATGGTGCCTTAGTGCCTCTTTTGTGGGGGGCAGATTTTGTAGACTGCAACTTTTTGAAGTAAAGAGAAGCTTTCTAAGAAGATTTACTGAGAAGTCTTCTGCGTCTTTGTAGAAAGGCAAAACAGTAAACTTCTCCAGAACTTGAAAAGTCTCATCAGCAATAGACTGTTGTAGTAGAGAGATAGCTTGGGAGGCTACAATAGCTTCAGGAAATGATTTCCACACTTTCCAGGCAGTCTGTTTCCTTTTCATTGCAAATGATGACATTACATATGATTCAGTGAATACATGGAATCCTCTCAATCCAACAGCTTTCAAACATGGCATTAATGCTCATGTATCTGTGACCCTTCTCAGCACCAAAGAGAATCCACATCTACTGAAATACCGCAATTTTGATAATGTGAAAGAAAGAGATTGCCAAAACAACTACATCAGTATCTACTGTGCAAATAATTTCTTTTTTGCTCCATCTTCAACACTGTCTTTAACCTTCTTCCTGTTGCCTGCATTGTACTCCATCAATTGAAGTTTCATCCGGCCGAGATGAATGAATTATGCCATCAAACTCAGTACTGATGTGAGCCCAATAAAACTTCAAAAAAGCATGTTCTCCAAGTAACTTGAAGAGTTCTGTCTTAGTCTGATTGCAGCAGAGGTAGTCATTCCAATTTTTTGGTAGCATATTTTCTTGTGCTACTTGGCCACGAAAACCAACGCCTCTCGTATCTCTAGCAGGTTTTTGAGTAAGTATTCCAAGAAATGTGTATTCTGTTTGCATGGAACCTCTCAGCATCATTAAAAATTCTGTTTTTGAATTCCATATCACAGTATTCTCCAAAAGTCCGTGAAAATTATAAATTATTTGTTTTTCTGAAAATTGCGCAGAACCCTTAAGGTGTTGTGATAAATTTATAGGGACAAAAAAGTGCCCTCTTCACAAGAGCTTAAAAAAAAAAAGAAAATCGAAATCGGACCATTAGGAGTTAAGATACAAAAAAAATTTAGTGTGGCTAATGGCGGCCATCTTTAATGGCCGCCATTTTGGTGTTCTGCACGGATTTTCAAGTGGCTTCCTATCTCAAAAGTTGCCTTTTGCCATCAACTATGACCACAGAAACTGGCACATTCCAATCAAAAAGTGCAGCTTTCTTTGATGTACCCGACGTACTATTTCGGCATTCAGTTTATCACTGGTATCCGTTTAGTCAAATCTAAGGTGACCATTCGTCCCCCATTAGGGGCGACAGTCTCCCTTTTGATGGAGCTGTCCCCCAAAATGTCCCCCATTCGCGTGGTTTCACCTCCCCCCCCCCCCCCCCACTCATCAGTTATGAGACCTGAACAAAAAATGTCCATTCTATCCAATTATTAAACCTGGAATTTTTTTTTCCATTATGTCCCCCATTAGCAAGATTCAAATATGGTTACTTTAGACAAATCATTTCTTTTGCACAATCTTGTAATATCGTATTTCTTGACTGTTAGTAGGTGTCTTTAACTATATAAAAAATATTCCATGGTACGTATACTACTGCGCAGAATTACACAACGAATTCATTTTGTTTAAGTGTGCGCTTGTACATTTATATTTAAGTTGTAAAACAAGTTTCACAGTAATTTTTGTCATGTGTAGCAGTTTAGTGCCTGTTATCAAACTTTACATGTTATACATACCATTTTTAGAAAATATCCCGCCTCATTTCTGAAATTCGAAAATGGTTATTTCTGTAAAAAGGCTTCAACTGCTTGCATTTTTGCAAAATGAGAGGTTACTGTCTAGTGGAGCATCAATAAGGAGTAATAAGGACTATTTACAAAGTAGTTAAACATATAAAATATTAAGAAGTGAAATGAAGAAATAGCTAAAGAGAAATAGTGAATATCCAGCAGGATTCTTTTTGCTTGAACTCGTCGAAAAAAAGTAGTCACTATGAGATATCAGCATGTAGGTAATTAATTGCCGAAACATTTTGAATCAAAATATGCAGAGTGTTCCATTTGAAAAGAAATGAATTAGGTGTTTTCACTGTATGCAAATTTGCTTTTTTGATATTATTAAATTGAAGTACTCCATACATTAAAGCACTTACCAATATTTAAACCCTATTCTTTCATCTATCAATTTAAAATTTCAACAAATAAATGACAAAACAGAATAACTGAACGGGTATTATATAAAACGGCATGACATTATCGTTTGCATTAATATAACCATAACCAACATAACCTCAACTTTTAGGTTTTTTAAATTTATTGTCATTTTTAATGATTGTATCCGTACTTCTCATTTAAAGCCAAGCAAACATTTAAAAATTGACGCAAATGATGTCTCAATATTGTTGATTACTAAAAATGGACTGCTAATTATAGGTTGGATTTTCAACCTACAAAAATCGCCTTATTTAAAACTTTATGAACATTACATTGAAAAAGATTTTAGTTGACAGTACGGGAACCAAGCGGAAATTTTCATAATAGTGACATATTACTCGGAAATTTTTTAAAAGATTATTTTTGAGTTTAAGTATTTACCAACAATATGACCGATGACGTCAACAATATGGCTTAGTGTTTTGGGCGGTAAAATTTTAATTCAAATTTAAAAATACTTTTTTTTGGATATTACTCAACTGGTTGTGGAAATTCAAATGTTTTTAGTTATAATTAAGTATACCTTCACAGTCAATGAGATTTTAAAATTTGTGAAAACATCGAGGTTTGAATGCAAACTTTCATTTGCCCACACCTTATTTTCTTACATCATGATTGCAATTTTTTTGGATGGCAGGTTAAAAAATTGTAAAAATGTGTTGAGGGCCGTCTGAATGTCTAGTTTTATGCAACATGTATGAAACATTCTTGATTGGGTAACTAGCTAAAGTGAACATAAAACGAAAACATAAACTTTGTGTAATATTTAAAATAAATAAACTTCTTGTTCGTTTAACATTTGCATATGCACCGACAACAACCTAATTATGTTTGTTTAATTTATGCAATAATTTGATAGATAAAAATAAATAGTGACGTGAGCGATAAATATTATGAATGTATAAGATCCCTCGTCCGCTATTAGCGTCGCTTCGTTGTTTATTCGCGGAAACGATTCTGAAATCTCATAAAAGACCCTCTTTGGTTTATCCCGTATAAATTTATACGTCCTTAGTTAGGTTAGGATAACATGATAAGGATGTCTTACAAAAAATTAATTTCTTATTTATGGGAGTTCAAAATAAACTGACAATATGCAGGGTCGGCATTTGCCCAAACAGTAAAGACAAGTTATAATAAAGTTCAGTCGTTTTGAACTGGACAACAAAATATGAGCAAGACAGGAAATATCTCCTTTTAATTTGAGCTCATAGCATCAGCCGTCGAATACTCCCCTATTGATAAATCAGGAGCGTGGTTCAAGTGAATTGTTTTCTCTTGTAAGTAGAAGCAGGTAGAAAGATGTATCGTGTCCTACCCTGTTTTATTGCCCAATTTACCATCCAAAAACGACTCAGCTTTACTAATATACGTATGTAAATGTGATTATCTAAAAAACGGAGGTGAGGAAGAATTGAATTGATAATATTATTATTCATTGTATCTCCATTGTAAACCACTCACTAAAATAACTTGGGTTGAACAATTTTCAAGAAGTTATATTGTAAAATGTAATGCGAAGAGTATAATAAAGCATAACGCTTTATTATACTCTTCGCAAATACGAAAACGAAGAGCATATTGCATTTGATCGGCACATTTCTAAAACCGGAAATATCGCTCGTAGACAAAAAAATTTTCATATCATTGTGTTAGTGAACGAATTCTGAACAACTTTCAAAATGTCCGCCCGTCCGTCCGTCACGTTTCTTGTAAGCACGATAACTCAAGAAAGAAAAAGCCGATTGTACTAAAATTTGGACAGTAAGTTAATGTTAGCTAGAGGAAGAACCCTATTATTTTTTAACAAAATCGATCGGTAAATAAAAATGTTATTAATGATTTAAATTTGATTTTTTTTTTGTTTATGTTTTTGTAATTGAAGAGAAATCCGGTGGAATGATATTTCATTTAAATATCTAAATATTTATATATTTTACAAACATCCATTTCATAATGTGTAAAATACGATTTTAGCTCGTGTCTTATAATGTAAAAATGTACATTTTTTTATGTGTAAGGTGGTGGTGTAGTTCTTACGCTTTTGACTCGGAATCCAAGGATTCCGAGTTCGAAACCCAAATGGGGTTTGTTATGTTTTTTTTTATTCTTACCTTATTTTGCACTGAGTCTTTTACCAACTAAGTTCGTACTATAAAATTAAAAATGTCTAAAACTGACATTATTTACAAAAAACTGCGAAGAGTATCCTATAGAATGTGTAACAATTATATAAAAAGTTCAGTGGTGAACAGGCGAAGAGTACGTTTTTAGTTGTTTCGACATATTACAATGTATAGGAATCGTCATAAAGTCACTTAGAAACTGTGATAAATATTTGCACAGAAATTATTACAATAAAGACATAACAATGGGGAACTTGTCCATTTTTTTATTACATTAAAGTGTGCTCTTAAATCGTAGTACTTACTTTGCAATAAATAATTAAAGTTGAAATCCTCGCGAAAAGCACTGTGACGTCATTGGGTGAAAACTAGTCACGGTATCCCACAGATGGCGTACTTTAGCCGAGCGGTTACGTCTTCGCCCTTCACCTCCTAACCTAACTTTAATGTTTACGTTTGCTTGTGTGAAAACGTTTGTGTATTCACGCGTGCTGCTATTCGGCGTATTTTGAAGATTTTATTTAGTTTATGATTCTGTTTTGTGTTGAGATATGGAAAATACTTATAAACACTGTATAGTGTCACTGTGTAATAATACAACTATTAAATCAGCAAATAAAATTTTTATTCGCGTGCCTAAAGATAAAAATCGCCGATCAAAATGGATAATAGCATGCAGAGAAATAATATAGGGGATATTTCTGTAAATAACATTTATGTATGTGAAGATCATTTTAATGTAATTATATTAAGTATAGCCGAAATACCAAGAATTTAATTTTAAATAAGATATAATACAGGTTACAGGTCAGTGTTAAAGCTTATATTATTTTACCATTGAACAGAGTGTCATAAACTTTAATTTCTTTAAATACTAGGTATGTTTAATTCTAAAGATATGCATATTACTTTTCCAATGAAAATGTTTTTCAGATTTCACATACAAGAGTACAAACAGGACACAACATAATATACGTATAAATTACGCAAAATTGACTCCTTTAAAAAGACCAGAAAGAAGAGTTATAAACAAATATAAATGCCTATCGCATGCTGGTAAATCAAAAATTCTTAATACCAAAAATTATAAACATAAATAGAGTATTTTTTAAATACTTCATCTATATACAAAATATACACCTAAAATTCCCGGGACCATTTTCTCGATAATTAAAAGAAATATTTGAATTCTGTAAAAGGTTTCCACCAGAATACATAGGTTCAGTTTTCAGTTGTTTCAATTTGAATAAATTTTACAAATTGAGATATAGATGGCGTTGCGATGCAAATAAATTATTCGATCCCAGGAACCTTTAAAAAAGGTGCATGTGATGGGGCATGGCATTTTAAGAAACTTTTATAATACAAACAATTTTCGAAAAATCACTCATTATCGAGATATTACTAAGATTAGCAAATGCTGGCAATGCCTCTTTCACGATATAATTTTAATATTTCTCCTCGAGTGCATTAGGTCTCCACTCCTACCCAGCTTGAATAAAGTCAATCAAATTTTAATACTAAATTAGTACAAATTTAGCTAGTGAAGAATTACCCGATTCTTCAAAAAACTACTATAAGTCAGCAATTATTGAGATTATAGGACTAATATTCTGTAAAGGTACTCTCTATTGTGAGTACTTCAACATATTCAAAGAACATCATCAAGTTCCACTAAGTGAGGAATATACTCTATTCGAACTATTAGAATTGATGAGTTGGTGAGCATCGCCTAGCAACTAAGCTAGATGAGGGATTCAACATTTCGAGAAATTGCCAAATTTGATTTCAATTTGTCGTTAGTAATAAGCACCATCTACACAAAGATACAGGCGTTTGACTTGTACCGCGCATATTAAAAACTGCATTATTCTGAACAACTAAGTCAATTTTTTTCTGTAAAGATGTCTATAATCTTGTAGAAGATCTCACCACAGTAACCTTAAAGGACACGACATCAATTTGTTTGATGAGAATGTTCAACATCCCAACATCCTACGATTTATTTCTACTCTCAGGGGGTTATTATAACTCCTGAGAGACGACCTATGATGGAAGTTCTGTAACAGACGAAAGAAAAATATATTCTTACTTACCTAGATTGCTTAACTGTTCTCTCCAATGTCTCTGCCTTCGATAAGATGCACGTTATCTGATATCAGTCTTTCTTCTAATCACTTTTATAGAATTCTGTCGTTAGTTTCTGTAATGTGATTGATGCTCTAAGAACAGACTTGAGAAACCTTATGAAGGTCCTATAAATTCAGTTCTTGATCCAACACACAGAATCGTCCGAGAGATTAAACTTAAAGCTAATCATTCAATCAGGAAAAAGGCAAGGATGCAAATAATACAATTTATTGTATAAATGTTCAAAGACTATACATGTAAATATTGATAAAATCTATCTAATTACACAATAAGATTATTACATCTGCATACCAAACATGGCAAGGGTGGACACATTCTGTAAAATATGTTTAATCACAACTGCCTGCAATGGAAAAGTATCAATCGACTGCATAAAAAGATTCCTTAAAATATATGGTTTACAACTTTGACTTTGAGTTGAAAGGTTTAGTGGCTGACAGTAATAATATATTCGCAATAATTTTGATTCGCTTGTGGCTGGATTTATAAGGTCTTAAGGGTGATTTTATCATTCACCGGAACTGATCAATTTTTAAACGGGGCTTTCCAATTTTTTTTAAAACGTACCGGTGGCATATAACTCAATACGAGTAATGTAACTTAGCTTCGCTTTCGAGCCACCCTTATGAGAATATCCGTGAACTGATTTAATTGGACTTATTTCTATTCAATAATTTTGTTAAAAATAAACAATAGGCCAACAGGCATGAAATAATCTTTTCCTAATTGCCATCCGGTGCTCTTAATTATTTTTTTTGTATTTGGTCCCTAGAATAGCTATTTTATGGACTCATTTGAGTCCGTAAAATGAGTCTTTCTCGGACTCAATCGCAAAAAGTTGCCATGGCAACTTTTGAGGATTATTTAGGTAAATAAGGCAAAATGGTTCATACAACAATTAAACAACTTTATTTAATCTAATATGACTTAATTATTAGTTAAAGTTAGATTAATATTATTAAATGATTATGGCCCAAAATGAAAATTAAATGAACAACTTTGAGCACCTTCAAAATTTTTGCCCCCCAACGAAATACCCGAACCCGAGGGTATCATGTTAATTTCTTTTGATGTTGTGGTAGTAGCTTCGGTAGTAACCGATATTATGTTACTCGATGGTTCGATTTTCTTCTCCCCCATTAACATTCTGCACATTTTTTTCTTCTTCTTAATTGATTCTTCTATATATGACTCTGCCACTAAAGACGACCTGGAATTAGTTATTATTTAGAATAAAAGACAATAATATTGTGAAAAAACTTGCTTCCATCTTCCTAGCCGTTTCAACGAGATTAAATCGACGTCAACATCTGCCGCAAGAGACGCAAAACTTCGCCGGGAGCAATACCCTGTATACTCTGTCAGGTTCGGTAGTTTAAGAAATTCAGCAACGATAGAGGCCTAAAAGAATGGATTCCTACCCTCTTAATGTTGGTCTTCGTATCGGGAATTGTTATAAGAAGACATAGTGTGTCCTTTTGGACAATATCTTGTATTTTTAGTGAATGCAGCTCTTCGCGCCTGCTTGCACCACACACGATGAGAAGAACAACCTGCAAATTTAAATATGAAACTGATGCATGCATTAAATTATGATTTTAAACTTACTTTGATTAATAAATACTTCTCATCGTCTGCATTTATCGAAAATATATTAATTTCTTGGCGCGTCAAAACTTTTGACTTTGTGGGCTCGTAGCCTACTGAATTTCGCTTCAAAAAAGCTATGACTCTGACGAATTTGTTTATTTCTATATTTTTTGACAGACAAAACACCTTTTATCATAGAATATTTTGACCAGAGAGTAGATGGTTTTATTTCTTGCAACTGTAATAGGAAAATACGAAAATAGTCATAAATTTACATATGTTATTAATATTGAATGCAAATAATAGCGGCACTTACCTTTTCATGTAAATAGTTCAACTTTGCATCTTCGTCTACAATTACAATGTTGTTCATTTCTTTCCATCGAATGAATGCTTCATATTCCTTTTCATAAATTTGACGAGATTTTACTGGAAGTAAATATAACACAATTTCCTTCGCTTTTTCAGATATAATTTGTGGACTGCATTTTATACCGTATAAAAGAACGCGTCAAAATTTTTTGTTTACATTAAACAATCTGGTTACTATGGTCGCATGATAATCAAAATTCGAAGCTCACTATTTTCGAAAATCTAAAACCAGTTTTTTGGGACTAATCGGCTATTCCGGAAAAAGCTACGATTCGTCCCAAAAAACATGACTTTAGTTAGGTACTTGTTACAAAAATAACTATTAAAAATCGCCCTTAGTAATAGTAGTATTTTTTTTATAAAAATCAGTTTTCAGGGTACTTTCTGTTTTTAGATCAGTTTCAGATAAAGATTTTCAAGTCAAACGGGACACTTTCCAAATTTTTTGTTATCTAGCTGTTATGTCGGGCGACATAAGAAATATTTTCATGTCCTTTAGTGCAGTTTCGAAAAATGTTATTTCATCGGTTGATATACCGTATTATGAGATTGAAATTTTTTTAGAGTAGTTTGAAAAATTATAATTTCTTATCGTTTTAATCAATTTTGCTGAATTCTACATCAATCTCTCCGTTGCACTTTGTACCTCCAATAATACTGGCGTTTAACGGAGATATTAGCGATTTTAGACCGCTCGTAAAATATCAATTATCAATTTACCAAAGGATTTGATGAATTATTTAACATCAGTCGTCACTTCTGGATCCAACCTTTTTAACAATTCAAGTCGACGTCTGACCATACCCACCCAGGCCACATCCTACAGAATCGACTTCTAATTTATTAATAGACTGCATTTGCTAAACAACCGGAATAAATGACGACTAAAGCAAACATCCGCCTGCCTATTTTATGCATTTAGAACGTCCAACAGGTTACAGGTACTAATAATAGTTTCGCTTCAGCGGATTCTTGTCGACATCAACAGTTAAATATTTGTTTTTTCAACGTACTATCAATCAAAGGCAGGAACGATTTGTTTGTACGAGGTCCTTCATGGACGTACGAGTTTTTAAAATGTAGACATATATAGTTAGTAAAATTAATATTTGATCTAAAACAAATTTGGGACAAACTGATTTTGGGTGAATTGCAATCCTAATAGGATACTTTTTAGCTGGATAAAAGTACCAAATAATCCAAGTGGTTTAACTACCCCAAAACCACCCCCTAAAGTACAATTTTGCGGTTTTTTGACATTTTCTCAAAAACCACGGCAAATGCACTAAAGACTATTTTTATAGAGCATAATTTCCAATCTATCGATAACCATACAGTTTTTATTCAAGGAAGAGTTAATGCTATTACAGGCCTAGAAGAATATGATGTTTTATATTAGTGGAAAATTCCGATCAACGCCGAGAAGTCCAAGTCGATTCTCTTCACGTGCCGATTCACCGAAAATCGGAGTTTAACGCCACTTTCGATCGGGGGTACACAAATTCCTATTAAACGGTGCGTGAAATATTTCGAGGTTAACTTAGACAAACGACTGATGTTTAATAAGACTATACGAAAGGTCTACTCCATGTCTAGGAGTCTGTACCCGCTGCTGGCAAGGGGTAGCAAACTTGACAGAAATAACAAAAAGATATTGTACACGATGGTAATCAGGCCGGCAATCGCATACGCGGCGCAGGTGTGGTGCAGTATACCGGCCACGACAATGAAAAAACTAAAAGTTTTAGAACATACATTTATACTCCTCATCACTGATTCCGGCAGGTACACCTCCCTCAGAGATCTATACGCTCGTTGACATGACATAACCCCACTAGCGGACTACGTCCAAGAAATCTCACAAAAATTCTATGAGTTCAAACTGGATAGTCTGCTAACCCGCAACATAACGCGAATCAGACGGCATAATGCCATACTTTTCGACATCAGAAACCCCCTACCATACCAGGCGTTGTCTATTTTCTGGCAACTCACTTAACCACTCTTTTCTCTACCGTAACTTACTATCCTAAACTTTATCTTTCGTCAAGTTTACATCTTCAATCCTTCCTATCCTCTCTCTTTTTCTCAATTTGATCTTGTTTATACTTTTTGGATCTACGTCAATTGGACGCGCGACAATTGAACGCGTGCGACAATTAGACGTGAGCGACAATTGGACGCTGTAAAATAGGACGTGTAACATTGGACGCTTTTTAAAAAAAAATCATGTATACACACTCTAACCTAACCTAACCCAACCTAAATAATAACAAGCTAAAAACGTACTCTTCGCCAGTTTACTAAACTTTTTATATAACTGTTACACATTCTATAGGATACTCTTCGCAGTTTTTTGTATATAATGTTAGTTTTAGACATTTTTAATTTTATAGTATGAACTGAGTTGGTAAGACTGAGTGTAAAATAAAGTAAAAATTAAAAAAAACTATACCATACCACATGTGGGGGGGGTTTCGAACCTGGGACCCTTGGATCCCGAGTCAAAAGCGTAAGAACTACCTAACACGTAAAAAAAATGTAAAAAATGTAAATTTTTACAAAAATCATAAAAATCAAAAAGAAAATTTTCAAATTTAAATCATTAATAACATTTTTATTTACTGATCGATTTTGTTCAAAAAGGGTTCTTCTTCTAGTTAACACTAACTTACTGTCCAAATTTCAGTACAATCGGATTTTTCTTTTTTGAGTTATCGTGCTTACAAGAAACGTGACGGACGGATGGACGGACGGACGGACGGACGGACGGACGGACGGACAGACGGACATTTTGAAAGTTGTTTAGAATTCGTTCACTAATTCGTTCAATGGTATGAAAATTTTTTCTCTACGAGCGATATTTACGATTTTAGAAATGTGCCCATCGAATACAATATACGCTTCGTTTTTGCGAAGAGTATAATAATAATTACAAATACAACATATGATCAGACTCACCATGAAAAATAGGTTACACCAAAAATATGAAAATAATCATCCAAAAACATAATAACATAGAAATTATAAAATATAATTTATTTACACTTGCAGTTGGGCAATTCCTCGCAAGTAGTCCAAAATGCTTCTGTTCGCATAATCAGCAACCACTGTTTGTAATCATGACAAGGCTATGCAATATGATTATTTTTAATAAACGCGTCCTATTAATTGCGTCCAATTGACGGGACACCACGCTTTTTGTTCTTTTGTTCTTTTTGTCTCTAAATTCCCTCTAGACCAAAAATTCCAAAAATTAAAACATTTTAAATCTTAATTTTTCATTCCGACCACACTTTTCTGGAGGCAGGGAGACCACCAGGGGGACAGTTCTCGAACGTTTGTTTTAGTTTCTCTCGAGCCAACAACCAGAATTTATTCAGTGCGCGTGTGCTACGCTAATTTGTACTGTAATTTTTAATTATTTTTAAGTATTTCTGTATATTATTCCCAAACCAAATTGTTAATTTTAAGTCTTTTACCTTAGGAATATTAACTTTTTTTTCCTCAATTGTTATTTTAACGGAACCGGAAAAATGTCTAATTGTTTTTCTTGTGATCTTTATGTTAGTCACAAACTTCATAATTTATGTAGTAAACTAATCGCAAGCCGTTATCACCCATATTATTATAATTATGTTGTAAGCTTGAGAATATCTCGCCGGTAAAAATTTACAAAAATATTAAATTTAACGGTTTTAAAAAATAAATAGATATTATTAAATTGTGACAAATAAAACGAAAATGGTGACATATTACATGGATCTGAAAGTAAACATCGTATAATAAAAAAATAACAAGGACGCATTGCTTCAGTTGTGCGAGGAAAAGTTGTTAGTTCAAAATTGTGAAATCTATTTTCGCGTACAATTAGTTGAGTGTACCTAAAATACCGAACTTTATTTCAATTTTGGCGACTTCCATACTACTTTAACATAAAATTTTCTCCCGCTCTGCTAGAATAGGTAGGTTTGGAAAATCACTTTTAATATTAGAAGTTCTTTAGAGCGCTTTATTACTCTGCAAAACTGTTCACGCTGTGTTTTTGCCCTTATTTAAAAAATGTTGACGTCGTGCCACAACCAGGAAGGGCGTGAACAAACAGTAGATTTTGAACCCCCGATTCATCTAATGTATGGTGTACTTCATGTATATTTGTTAATTTGTCTGATTTTCCAGAGTTACCAGGTTTCAGCATATGCACATTCTATGTTGTACAATGTTCCTTTTCCTATTAATTGTATTTTGTCCTACAACAATATCCATTATTAGTTTCTGTAGCGCAGTTTGCATCAAAATTTGCGCATTTTATGGAAATACCAGCATTAATAAAATGTATCTCTAGGAATCGATAAGCTTAATTTTGTTCACAGATATTGATAAAAAAATTACTATGGTTTATACTTATACCAGTTTCAGGAATAAAGCTAACTATCTGTTCACCTGCGTTTTTGCTCTTCGCTCTTCTATGAATTTGGTACTTACCCGTTTATAGTGAGAAATACACTTCATATTTTGGATTTTTTTTCTATTATTGCATGTCAGATATGTCATTATTTCAAATTTAAAGTTTTACAAATTAGATACTTTCGTTTTTGTTTTTTGTTTCATTAAAGATATTATTGGATATAGTCCAGTCAACGAATAGTTCAAAGGGTGGTGTAGAGTGCGTGAGCAGGGACCTAAGCGATTCCTTTAGAAAGTTGTTCAGGGTACTTAGGGAGTGAACATACTAAAAGTCCTGACGCCTAGGTGGTGAGCCGGAGGAGTAGGAGGTGAAAGAATGTCCCACTTTTCGTTTTTTCGCTTATATCTCGAAAATGGTGCGTCGTAGGGAAAAATTTTACTTACACCAAATGAAAGCTCATGAAATTCTCTACAACTTCCATTGTACATACTTTTTCGAATTCGCCACCGTTTTCGAGCTACACGCTCCGGAAAGGTAAAATTTTTCGAAAAACAGATTTTTACCTCGAATTTACGCCACAACTAGGGTAAGTACACCGGATGTGGCCACTATCGTAGTTATTTTGCTCATCCTCCCTTCCCACAAACCAGTGACATTATGTCAATTGCGAATGGGGTGGTGGGAGAAGCCACAATAAATTGCTACGATGCTGTTCGAGTTGGTAAAGAGGCAATGAATAAGATAGTGGACTTGCCATTCTCAGACATCAAGTTGTCCCGCAAAGATCGTGCATTCACTCTTTCCTCTGTCAGCTCATCGATAAAAATTGACGATGAAAAGGTTGCAGTTGTCCCAACATGTGGGGGTGGAAACATGTAGGAGACACCCTGGTGCCAATTACAACAGAAGATCCACCAGCACCGGAGGTCCTACTGAAAACGATACTTTGCCGCTGCACCAAGGATTGTGGTAGTGGCAAATGTGAATGCCGGAAAGCAATGCTGAACTGTTCTACGGCGTGCCTCCACTGCCAAGGGAAATGCCTCAACGGCGTGCCTGTTTACGACGAGGACGACGATGAAGACGACGTAGAGCCCCTTCAGCAAGAACCACCCACCACTGAGGATGAGGATGCCATGGACGAGGAACCCTCGTCAGGAGCCTCACGGCCAAAGAGGATGAAAACGTGAAGGAAAGGAATATATAACAATAGGAAAAAACAAAGGAATGGATATGTAGCCTATTCTAAATGTCGATTTTAATGTCTTTGAGCAATTCGAGTATTACGTCATAGATGTTTTTTTATTTAGGGCTAATAAATGACAGATATTATTAGGAAGGTAAATATTCAGACTACTTTATTTTTTATGGAACACATCGCTTTCTACTTAAGCAGTCAAAAAATATATGATCCAAATCTGCAGTGACATTGCAAATATCGCACAAGTCTGTGTTTACAACTCCTATCTTCTTGAGGTGCACCGGGTAGCACCCGTGACCAAATTATAGTCTGTTTATTGTAGTTACTTCTCTTCTTGAGTATTTTAAATCTTTATGCCAATAACAAGTAGGAATATCTGGCTGAATGGTTGTGTAGCGAGTAGAATTTGTTATACTATATTCTTTCCATAAGGTTGACCACGCATTTTTACTTTTTTTTTCAATATACTTATACACTCTTGGACGTGTAGTTCACTGTTCAAAATTTCTCCATCGTTAATACTTTTTTGTTATGATGTCTACTTCTTCATTATGTTCTAAGCCTGTATGAACTTTAACCCATACAAATTTGATCAACCTTCCTCTTTCTTTTAATTTATTTACTAACATTTTAATTTCAGCAATACGCGTATGAATAGTGTAGTTAATGTCTTGATTGTTAGCAATACTTTGAAGAACAGACAGTGAATCCGATAAAATAGTGCAATGTTCATGTTCATTTCTGACGACGTATTCTAAGGCTTTGAGGATAGCCATAGCCTCAGCACTATAAATAGAGGTATCTTCGTTAAGCTTATATGATCTATGTATAAAATTAAATTAATAAAATTACTTACCTTATATGTGACTTTTTTTATCATCTTTAAAATACAATTTTCTATTTTTCAGGTAAAAATCTGTTTTTTGAACATTTTTGCTATTCCGGAGCGTGTAGCTCGAAAACGGTTGCGAATTCGAAAAAAATATATTAAATGAAAGTTGTCGAGAATTTCATGAGCTTTCATTCGGTATAAGAATTTTTCCCTACGACGCACCATTTTCGAGATATAAGCGAAAAAACCAAAAGTGGGACATTCTTTCCCTCCGGCTCACCTCCTAGACGTCAGGACTTTTAGTATGTTTACTCCCTAAGAACCCTGAACAACTTTCTGAAGGAATCGCTTAGGTCCCTGCTCACGCACTCTACACCTTCTTTATTGACTGAGCTAATATTATACTTCTGATTTTACATTATTTTTCGAGGTCTGTATTATGGTGCGGGAGCTACGTGGCTTTTTCGGAAACTCATCGTTACAAGCATTTTCTATGCGTTGATTAATTCTATCGAACTTAAATAACGAGAAAATGGACTTCTGGCATATGTCAGCCCGTCGAGTTGGCTATGGTTCAAGATATAAAAATCAGTGAAATTATGCCATCGTTACAAGGCTCATTTTTTTATGTGTACGCATTTTATGTTTAAAATGAATAAAATATGATCGCCAGAAAGTGTGGGCCGTCAGGAGGCGCAGCCAGAAAGGTCAAAAGTTGTAAAAAAAAACGGAGTTATATCAAGTGATCGTTACAAGGTTTTTTTAGGCTGAGCATGTTTATTTAAATATTTTGAATACAGAAAAAAAATCCCAGAAAGAAACGTCTGTCAGTGAGGCTAGCCAGAAAGAAAATGTTTAGAATTTTTGAAGAAAATTGGATTTTTTTTTCGCATATTTCACCTCAGAATTCTAACAAGTTACAAGTTCTGGCTCCTTTTTAAAACGTAAATATAAGCTTCTTTAATAATAAAATAGCCTCCCCAGAAAGTTCTAAGTGTCAACAAAAGTACCATAGTCTCTTAAATACACAGAAATTTAACACTTTCGGCTAACTTGACTTCCTACCGTGCCTCAGATGTATTGTATCATTATTACAAGGTCATTTTTATATTTAACAAGTAATTATAAGTCTCTTGAATAAGAAAGTATGCATCTGAAGACCAAATTCCCGTCAGAAAAATTTCTACGCATATTTAGAAATGGACGATTTTGCACGAAATTAACGTTACCGTCGCGTCTCGGAAGTTATAAGTCATTGTTAAAAGTTTTGTCGTTTTCTTGGTACTTTAATGCAAGTCTCATTAACAAAAAAATATGCTCTACAGAACAAAATGACCGTCAAACAGGTTTTTACGCTAAGATATAAGGACCGCATCCTGCTCATTTCAGTCAATTTCCAGCTTCCGTTATATCTCGGGGTTTAGATGTCACTGATAGATGTTCTGTCACTAACTTGTCATGTTGACAAAACTCCCCTTAACAAATAAATATGCTCCCCAGAACAAGGTGACCGTCAAACAATTTTTCACGGGCATATAAAAGGTACTGTCCCATTTCACCCAAATGAATGCGATCTCCAGCTTCCGTAGTATCTCAGACTTTGGATATCATTGTTATACGTTCTTTCTCTCTTTTGTTATGTTAATAAAAGTCCCTTTAACAAAAAAATATACTCCCCAGAACAACATTCATTTTCTCGTCAGTGTATTAATAATTTATTTCAGATATAAATATACCAATAAAAAGAAATTTGTATATATATATTTAAATAATAAACTAACAACAACGAAATCGTTTTGATTTTTGAATCAAACAATACAGAACTAAAAAAATGCATATCGTAAAGTGAACATTTTCTTCAAATACTAAGCAAAAATATAGTAATGAGGAAAACTCTTAAATAATTTTAACTAATTCTGTTGTAGTTGCTTTATTTTATATATACATTGACCTTACAACTTACTTTGTACGTGTTATCGATATGTTATCGTTTCTTCCATAAATTTTTCCCGTTGCGAACCTCATTCGTTTTTTTTCTTTAAATCGTTCTTAAATAGATTTATATTTTTATATATATTTTTGCTTAGTAGTTTGCTCTTATATGTATGTGAAAATTTGCTTAACAATCGCGTCATTCAGGCGAATATTTTTGTTTGTTAAAAGAAGATACAGAACATTTAATAATGATATCTGAACTCCGATATACAAGAGAAGCTCGAAATAACATTATTTCGGCTGATTTGAACGAAATGCGTTACCTTTTACCTGCGGTTAAAAAATTGTTTGACGGACATCTCGTTCTGGGGAGTATATTTTTTTGTTAAAAGGACTTTTAACAACATAACGAAAGAGAGACAAAACGTTTAACAATGATATCCGAACTCCGAACCACGGAAGCTGGAAATCGTATTAATTTGGGTGAAAGGAGAAGGATATAGTGACATGTATGCGCACGTGAAAATTTGCTTAACTATCACATCGTTCTGGCGAGTATTTCCGTTTATTAAAAGGAGTTTTATCAAGGTAACAAAGAAGAGCCAGAACATTTAATAATGATATCTGGACTCTAACATACAAGAGAAGCTCGAAATACCATTTGGCTGATTTGAATGGGATGCGTTACTTTTACCTGCGGGTAAAAATTTGTTTGACGGATACCTCATTCTGGGGAGTATATTTGTTTGTTAAAGGGACTTTTATTAACAAAACGAAAGAGAGACAGGACGTTTAACAATGATATCCGAAGTCTGAGATACTACGGAAGCTGGAGATCGCATTAATTTGGGTGAAATGGGAAGGATACAGTGCCTTTTATATGCTCGTGAAAAATTGTTTGACGGTCACCTTGTTCTGGGGAGCACACTTAGTTGTTAAGGGGAGTTTTGTCAACATGACAAGTGAGTGACAGAACATCTATCAGTGATATCTAAACCCTAGATATAACGGAAGCTGGAAATTGACCGAAATGAGCAGGATGCGGTCCTTATATTTTAGCGTAAAAACTTGTTTGCCGGTCATTTTATTCTGTAGAACATATTTGTTGTTAATGAGACTTGCATTAAGGTACCAAGAAAATGACAAAACTTTTAACAATGACTTATAACCTCCGGGACGCGATGGTAACGTTAATTTCGCGCAAAATCGTCCATTTCCTCGTTTTTAAATACGTGTAGAAATTTTTCTGACGGAAATTTGGTCTTAAGATGCATACTTTCTTATTCAAGAGACTTATAATTACTTCTTAAATATAAAAATGACCTTGTAATAATGATACAATACATCTGAGGCACGGTAGGAAGTCAAGTTGCCGAAAGTGTTAAATTCCCGTTTATTTAAGAGACTATGGTACTTTTGTTGACCCTTAGAACTTTCTGGAGAGGCTATTTTATTGTTAAAGGAGCTTATATTTATGTTTTAAAAAGGAGCCAGAACTTGTAAGATGGGTTTAGAGGTGAAATATGCGAAGAAAATCCAATTTTCTTCAAAAATTCTAAACATTTTCTTTCTGGCTAGCCTCACTGACAGGAGTTTCTTTCTGGGATTTTTTTTCTGTATTCAAAACATTTAAATAAACATGCTCAGTCAAAAAAAAGCTTGTAACGATCACTTGATATAACTCCGTTTTTTTTACAACGTTAACCTTTCTGGCTGCGCCTCCTGCCGGCCCACACTTTCTGGCGATCTTATTTTATTCATTTTATACATAAAATGTGTACACACAAAAAATGAGCCTTGTAACGATTGCATAATTTCATTGATTTCTAGACAGTGTTCGTGACGTACCTGACAAGAGGTGCCCCCTCAGACGTCGATTTTATGAATCGTTATCATGCATTAAACCATTAAAATATCTCAAAGTTCATAAAACGACGACGTGCCGACAAAGCCACCTAGCTCCCAGTCTACTAGCTTTAACTCTTTCTTGAATACGAGCTATTCGCGGAACAATCTCCTGTAAATTTCATGCGCTATAGAAAAGGTTTTTAGCGAATTTCCCGAGAAGTCCAAGGTTTTTGAGAAAATATCAAGAATATTAAAAATTGGTGGGGTAGTTAGGTATTTAGGACTATATGAGACCCTTAGTCAGCGAAAATGGAACCATTTATTAATACAATCCTGCTAAAATCAACTTGCCCCAAATTAGTTTTACGTCAAGACAAAATTCACTTAATTTTATTAGCCTAATAGTGAAATTGTTGCTATTACGCATATATTGTAATTATATAATAACAATAATTAAATGCAAATGCAAATTCCTTACTTTGTAAAAGTGCCATAAAATAGAATAAGCAAATGTATAACCAGAAAATACTAGTAATAAAATAGTAACATACATTTACTTATTCTAATATATTTACTTATTCTAGTTTATAGAACTTCTACAACATAAGGAATTTGCATTTGCATTTAATTATTATTATAATTATCTTTTTATTAGAAATCTTTTTTTTTTTTTAATTTTTTTAACTGTTTAACGTCGGCCTATTTCCGCTACCAGGGCCTATCACCGACGCCCGGAGACGAGCTACCTCCAACCTGGAAATTTTGCCGAACCTCTTCCCTTAAGAAGAGTAGGGATCTTTTACTTTCCTAACATTTAATAGACAAGGGACCGCCTGCTTTACATCCCCTCCGAAGGATGGTATATCCACTACGTAATCCTCGTCTGAAATTACGTAACTTCCGAGTATACACTGATATACAAGCCTCTAGAAGGTGGGGCGAGAACGCTGTATTTCCCAAGATAGGTGGGTCGCCCATCCAAGTACTAACCGCGCTCGACGTTGCTTCAACGGAATATCGACTGATATTCATATTGAAGTCGCCTCTACGCTCGCCCCTTAGAAATCTTTCTAATCCATTTTTTATTATCCTGTTCTGGTAAATCATTTATACAAACCGCTGCCCAAGTAATCACTACTTCAACATCCAGATTTTTTATCCAAATCACTCACAACGAAAAAATTTCGTATGTGGAAATAATTGTTTATGGAACTTTAATAATATAATATTCGAAATCCTCTATCCCAAAAACCCATAAAACGATACCCCACATCGGTAGCGGGGTGAGGATGGTAGTGGGGGTGGATGACGTAAAAAACATTTTGAGGTTTCTGGTTCTTGTACACACACTAAATCACAATTTTTTTTCATCCCCTTTAATACTGGGGTGGGGGTGGTAATGGGGGTGGCTAATGCCAAATTTTGTTTGAGACCTTACTTTCTCTTGTTTATTCTAAATACCAATTTTATGAACTCTTACCTGCTTGATTTACCTATTTTCCCCAAATTTACTCCAATTTACCCCCCAACCTTTCGACGAAACAAGATGAAAATATAATTTAGTTCTAGATCTCGTTAAAGTACATATGTGTACCAAATTTCAAGTCAATATCTCAAACGGTTCCAGAGTAAACGTGCGCACAAAAAAAAGTTACAGACAAACCGACAAACAAATTTTTTTGCTCAAACTTAAAATCTCGAGGTTTCGTGACATTCTAAGCCTATTTGAACAATACATTTTTTTTTAAATCTTTTTGTCGTTACTATACTTCCACTGGATGTGGAAGTAATATTGCAGGGGTATTTGCTAGAATATTTTTCGGTTTATTTTAAGCTTTAAAAGTAGTCACACTGACGAGATATAGTCGTCGAAATACATATATGTAAATGTTTTAAAGTTTGATTTAACTGCTATTTTGGTAAGTGCTTTTGTTTTTTTTTTATTTCATTGAACAGAATACTTTAAATTTAAAAAATATTAAAGTGTACAAAGTTGTATACAATGATTTCCTTAAAATATAGACATTTCAATTTTTTTAAAGCTTTTCCAAGTAATTGATATCGACCGTATAATATGGTGACCAAACTAGACTTAAGGGCCAGTATTATAATGTTAGATTAAACTGTGCAGTTTAAACTTAGAACTTCGAACACCTTCTATTACATTAATATAATTTCTTCGTCGTCATTAGACAGTAAATAATAATAAATAAATAATAATTAATCAAATATTTCGATTATATCCATCATATTACATATAAAAACAAAATTAACGACATTCTAAAACAGACATTTTCTCAAGGCCGTAGTTTAATCCGCACTCCGCGGTTTAATCCGATATTGCAAAACTGGCCCTAAACAGTCATAGACTAAGAGCTCGCGTGAAAAGATACCAAAGGTTTAACTCTAGAAATAAATAGTGTATAGTTGGTAAGTGCGTAGCCGCTCGTCTGCCATTCGCAGTTGGTCACCCAAATTAGCAATAATTAAATACATTTTGGAAAAAGTAGTATACAATCTCGTTATTTATACCAGACTAAATTCGTGATTAAAATGTGCATAAATATCATTGTTCCAAGTAACCAACAAGGCAGACGCGCTAGATGGTAGCTCTTTTGAGGCAGACGCCATTGAAAATGCCGAAAAATCAGTCACAGCCACGTGATCGCATACCAGTATAAATTTTGGTTCAAAATGTAGATAAAATTATGCTCATTAAACATATGAAACGAAAATTTGAGCAGACGGTCCCATTTCACCGGCAGACGCTGTCATAGATTGTCTTTTCACCTTTCTTTTTGCGCCTAAGCGGCGTTATGATAGGAGGTGACTGTTGTAAACAAATAGTAACATAATATTTCTATCTAGAAAAATCGTTCTTATACTGTTTCACTCAAAACTCAAATCATGATATTTTTTAAATAATATAAAGTATAAATACACAAAAGAAGACATTATTTTGATAAGAAAACTAAATATTTTTTTTTAAACGTGAAAAACCTGTAAATGTAAAATAACATTATTACAAGTTATGCTTATCAATCTAATATATCTTCTTCATCGTTTGAATTTTGATATATTGCTTCTTCGTCATCATCTGTGTTAGGTAAGCTTGGCCTATATGACACGCCCATTTTCATTATAGAACTTATAACAGGTGTCGTTACAATTTATACGTATAATTTTGTTCCCCAAAATAGTAGATACACTGTCAAAAGTCCAATATTGAACAAAAAATTGCACTAATGCAGATTTAAAATTATCATTATTACTATCAAAACTTTACAAAAAATTTGCAGACTGGTAGGTGACCGAATTGATATTATTTTTGATAAAATCTCGATTAAAGATAGTGAGAGGGAGAAAAGGGCTGCAGAAATAAATAGATCAAATGCATTTGTTATCACAGGAGGCGACCAAAGAAGACTGATTTTATAAAGGCACTGAGGAATGATAATTTTAAATCTGCATTAGTACAATTTTTTGTTCAATATTGGACTTCTGACAGTGTATTATTTTGGGGAACAAATTTATACGTATAAATTGTAATAAGATCTATAATGAGAATGGGCGTGTCATAAAGGAGGTGGATGAAACTCTTTTTTGTACACATGAGGAAGCAGATAGTAGGATAATTTTTCATGTCCATAAATTGCCTGAAAATTGCAAGGTTCTAAAAAAAGCTAGCGATACAGATATTTTTAATATTGCATTGGGTAATATGCATCATTTTTCAGAAAAGCTTTCAATATGGTTTGAACTGGGATTGGCAACTAAAAACACTATTCGATACGTCCATTAAATATGGTGTACAGTTTATCTGGGGAAGGACCTTGCAAATGCGTTGCCAGTATTTCACGCGCTAACCGGAAGTGATTATACTGCTGCATTTGCGCAAGAAAAGGAAAAATAAAACCATTTTCATTGTTGGATACTACTGTTTCCCAAATTAATTTCATTATTACTAATTTGGGTGACCAATTGCGAATGGCAGACGAGCGGCTACGCATTTAACGAACTACAGACTATTTATTTCTAGAGTTATACCTTTGGTAACTTATCACGCGGTCTATCATAGATTGCTTTGATGGCCCTAAATAGTCGGAGAGCAGCCAATCTGTAGGAAGCATTTTAAAAGTAGTCTATACAACTCGCGAACACCCACCTAAAAAACAGATGATATTATGTAAAATGGCCTTCTAGATTTGATTTTTGAGTTCGCCCGTTAATTTGAGATTGCCAAATCGGTCAATTCGCAAATTTTTTGAAAAATTTTAAAATTATGTGTTAATTTTTGTTTTGCACATAACACATCATATCTTTTTTATTTTAATTCCGATTTAGACCAATATTTTACACATTATCCCTCCAATATTCTTGGATAGGCTAAAGGCAAAGAATATAGTGTAACTAATAATATAGTGCCTAAAAAATTGTCGCGGTTTTTTAAAATTTGCATTGAAAAATACCCGATCGAGGTAACTTTTTTATTTTTAAAGAGAGAGTTATAGTATAAACGAGAAAAATGTTCCATATACTGTAAACAAACTTTTTTATAAAGAGATTTTTTTGAAATTCGGCTCATGTAACGAGATGACGCTGTTGAATGCGGCCGCGCAACTCGTCCGCATTAATTTAAAGCATAACTTCTGTTAACGTCGCCCATCTGTGGGGTCGTTTAAGCGATCATGTGATAGAGGTGGGTAGTACTCGTATGATTCGTATCATTGGTACGAATCCTTGCAGTGGTACGAATGGTACGAATCCCACAAAAATAAAAGATTCGTACATTTCGTATCGCCGATACGATTGATCCATTTCGTATCACCGATACGATTGGTACGAATATGGAATTTCGGTACCGGTATTGCGATGCGATACTGGGCCAGCTGTATAAGGTTAAACTTCAAACGGTGGATAGGGACCGCGCGTTTAAACTAGAGATTTCAGATTTTAAAATACTCATAATCTCATAATTGAACAAATTCCCTGTATATAACATTATAATACTCTGGCCCTAACTAACACCCATATAATATTGCATAATCTATGCTGAACACTGTGGAGTGGAAGTGTGGGTACGAATGGTACGAATAATGGTACGAATCAGTACATGATACGGTTTCGTATCATGGAATCAGTGGTACGAAACATACGAATAGTACGAATGGTACGAATCAGTACATGATTCTGTTTAGTATCATAGAATCAGTGATACGAAGTGGTACGAATCGTACGAATCTCTCGATACGAATCTTTTGTTGATACGGATTCATTTGGTACGAATCCTTAAAAAGAGTCGAATCGCCCAACTCTATCAAGTGAGTCTACGGATTATTTAGTTTCTATTTGCAATTAAATGTTATAAAACTATGTAGATAATCTCGAAACATACACATTAAAAAATACGTTTTCATTAATTATAACAGCAAGTGGGTACTAAAGAATGCATTTTCCTTCGCATAAACAACTTATGTTACATTGCACGTTTGCTTTGCTACACTTGCAGCTTGTAGTAGGTACAGTTATATCATTTACATTTACAAAATGGAGTTAACTCCATAAAATTCTGTTTTGGGCTCATCTTTGGGAATAAGATTTCCTCCTTTAGGTATGTACCATCCAAAATCTAAAACATTTGGAATTCTGGACTTAATTTGGTAGGCAGCCTTGTAAATAGCACATTGCAGAAATGTCCTTTTTACTTGTATTCTCTGTATTAGGATTTACAATTTCTAATTTTCTTTTATAAGCAGTTCGGGTATACGATCTTCTACATTGTGCATGGTAAACTGGATTTAGTGATAAAAATAAATCGTTGTTCTAAATATTGTTTTAGAGCCACAGAAATATCATCGGATTTTGCATTTGATCGGTACATTTCTAAAACCGTAAATATCGCTCGCAGACAAAAAATTTTCATACCATTGTGTTAGTGAACGAATTCTGAACAACTTTCAAAATGTCCGTCTGTCCGTCTGTCTGTCCGTCCGTCACATTTCTTGTAAGCACGATAACTCAAGAAAGAAAATTCCGATTGTACTGAAATTTGGACAGTAAATTAGTGTTAGCTAGAGGAAAAACCCTATTTGAACAAAATCGATCGGTAAATAAAAATGTTATTAATGATTTAAATTTGAAAAAATATTTTTTAATTTTTATGTTTTTGTAATTGAATAGAAATCTAGTGAAATGATATTTCATTTTAATATCTAAATATTTATATATTTTACAAATATACATTTCATAATGTAATATACAACCGTGAAAATATGATTTTAGCTCGTGTCTTATAATGTAACAATTTACATTCTTTTACGTGTAAGGTGGTGGTGTAGTTCTTTTGACTCGGAATCCAAGGGTCTCGGGTTCGAAACCCAAATGGGGTTTGGTATAGTGTTTCTACCAAGTCTTTTACCAACTAAGATCGTACTATAAAATTAAAAATGTCTAAAAGTAACATTATTTACAGAAAACCGAAAAGTATCCTATTGAATGTATAACAATTATATAAAAATCCAGTGAACAGGCGAAGAGTACGTTCTTAGCTTGTTTCCTTTGATTTCGTATCCGAGTAATTATAATTTATTATGCCAAACTATGTGTTTATAACGCACCAAATATAAGGACTGAGACAAAAAGCACTTTCAACTTAACATAAATGGACACTGGAAAATAATAATCACCCGGCACGTGCCTGCGTTTAGCTCTAGATGCGATTGCGGCCGATTCATAGTAGCGCGCATTCGTTCGGACGCTGAAACAATCAATGAATATTTCGATAAGGGAGCAAAATTTCAAAAAAAACTTCTTATAAAAGATTTTATTTAGTTCATTCGGAACATTTTCTTCGATTATAGGAGGCACCTAACTTTAAAAATAAAAAAGATACCTCGATCGGACATTTTACTCTGCAAATTTTAAAGATTTTGCGTCAAAGAAAAGTTGTTATTTTTTTTGCCAACTAATTATTTTTTAGGTAAAGTTTTTTACTTTCAACATATCAAAGAATAGTTAGAGAATATTATGTAAAAAAATTTAAAAAATTCTGAAGTAAAATAAGAAATATATGACGTGTTATATGAAAAACAAAAAATAACACATAATTTTTATTTTTTTAGAAAATTGCCAATTTGGTCATTTTGGCAATCTCAAATCAATGGGCGAATTCAAAAATCAAATTTAGCAGGTTATTTTACATCAGATTACCTATTTTTTAGGTGGGTGTTTGCGAGTTGTATAGAGGGTGTCGAATTCAGAGGGTCTGGTCTTCCACTAAAATGTCTACAAACTCTTGAGTATTTCTGACCAAGAAAACACTTTTTTTGTTATTAATTCAATGTGGTAGGTAAACGACAATTGGTAGTCAATATATACTGTCATTGATACTATCCATCCTAGGTAGAGGTTCACCATACATCTGGTAATTAAAAAGCACTAGTTTTCCAATGGAATACAATCATGAAACGACTTACGTTCTAGAAAAAAATTTAGGTCATCAGCGAAAAGCAGTTTTTTTGTTAAATAATTAGTAGGTCCCTGACAAATAGTAAAATAAAGCAGAGGTCTTTGAACCTCTGCTTTATTGTACTATTTGATCCCTGCAGTACTCCAGAAGTTGGTGTAAAAGAATTTGAGAATCATTTATTTCACGATCATTTTCATATTTGAAGAAATTAATAGATTTACTATAGTGTCACTGACGTCAAAATGTTTAATTTGGTGAAGAGGTTCCGGCCACTTTCAGTAGCTGCTCATTTTTTCTTATAAAAATATATTTATTTAGAAAAGTTCGATTTTATGTATTTTCGACCAATCGACGACGATGGTATTTCTAAATGGATTAGATCAGAACTCGGATCATTATTGCAGCGACGGCTTTTATGCAGGTATAATACAATATAGTAAACATAATGAAACATTCCCAAACAATAGGGAAAAAACGAAATTGTGAAATATTCAATGTTACTAGCTAAAATGCGGATGTTACAGAAACGTAATGGATATGTAACAATAAATAACAAAATAACTTTGAACAGAGAAAATAGTTTCCTATTCTCTAGATGTGGCCTTATGTTCTTATTTTCAAATGTTTGGAGTGAAAATTCGCAAAATAATCTGTCAATCACTTTTCGCAGCTGATTTATTACATAATACACCGCAATTTTCGTATACGTTATATCGATTGGGGATCTACAGTTATGTGATGTGTAATATTCTTTTGTTTGAGATTGCCACTATTTCTTGTAATTAACAAGCTATGATCAAATGAGTTTCTGGGTAAATTAAATCTTAAAACTATTTTTTTTTATTGCTTAATATTGACCTCTTTCGTATAAGCCAGGTATTACTAGCTTCCTGAAATTGTAAAGTTGACTTTATTAACAAGAGAATTCACATTTCTTTCACTCACAAGAATAGTGGTATCATCAGCATATATTAGTCTGGGGTCCAACAGTACGAAATCGCTCTAAATTCCAAGTAACCTGTTCCGACATGACGTACATTTTTCAACTTCAGATTTGCAAAAGGGGTTATCTAAGACACCAGAAATGACTTGTCGGATTCTTATCAGCTCTTGCATAACGTCTTAAATGATAAGAAAAGAGACGAAATGATAATTCCTAAAAAGATGTTTGTTTTTTAATACATAACACGTCCTGTAAAATAAACTATGAATGCTATCCATCTAATTTTTTTATGGTATACACTAAAGACATAAGAGCTTGGATGAGGCTCGATGGCACTGTTTAAATATGTTTAGTTTTTTGGGAAAAAAATATGAAATCTGTAACTATAAAATATTGTAGTAAGAATTTCAACATACGAGCAAGTACTTCAATTTTAAATTTTTTGTGTATAAACTATGCTAACAAACATACCCAATATATTGAAAATGATTTTAAGACAAAAAATAAATTGATATTGCATATAGTATTCGAGTTGTGAATTTTTAAAATGGGTGCATGATGCGGCGCATGTAATAAAGGCGACAGCTCTCCTAAAATTCATAAAGCGCATGAAAACAATTTACAGTGGAATTAGCTGGTATGTTTATGTTTACTAGGCATATGTACTGATGTGTATAGTGTAAAGTTATTTGTCTTAACATTTTAACATTATAAAAACTATTTGTGTTTGATTGTTTAAATCGATTGATTATTGTTTGCGGTTCATATTTATTATTTACTAGCTATGCCCGCGGTACGTTCGCGTGGAATTTTGAAATTGACTAAAAAGCTTCTTTATAAACGACGTTTGAGGTAGAATCACCATTCTGGAATATTTCAGAAAACTCACAAATTTTCTGGAATATTCCAGACTACTCTCGAATTTTCTGGAATATTACAGAAGTTTAATCTTAAAAGTTTATGCCGTGCAAATACGCTTATTGTAGAGATCAAGCTGTATATCCTGTTCTACTAGACCGATTTTCATAAAATTTAGCTTAGTCTAGGCCGATTTCGATGAGATAAGAACTAAATGTTACAGATGAACCTCATTGGTTCAGTAGTTTCTGCGTGATGCGCGTTCAAACTGACAAGCAGACAAACAGAGAAAAATTCCAAAATCTGTCTTAATGTATTCCGTTACTCATCTTACATTCCCCACATCAGTTTTTTGCAAATATTTTCAATGTACATACACGTCAACTTTACAAATGTATTATATGTATACGTTTGAAGATTATTAAAAGGTAAAATAATTTAATAAAAGTGATTTACGCTCCCTCCCACCGACGGAAGACGCTTTTCAACAACATGTTGCAAATATTACTTTATTTTGAACAGTGTTGTGAACCGTCATTCAAATTACCTCTTCCACAAAATTTTGGATGCAGAATTGGAAATCAGGAGCTGGTTACCGAAAATGTCGACAAAAAAAAAGTTTATCTGAACTTAAATTAAAAAGTGCAACTGTAAAATAAAATGCGACACAAAATGTTCTTGTGAGTGGTATTCAGTTGCGTGCTCGTGTGCTGCTTTTCCTGAAAATTGTTTTAGGGGAAAAAGCAATATGCATCATTTTATAATGATAGTGATTCTTACTAAAATGTTAGAATAGTTATACACAAAAATTACATAATATACAACATTAATGTTTTATTTAAAATATCTCCCTTTTCTGCTTTCTATTAAATATGCTAAATACCTAAAATAATATTTCTCACTAATGTTTTATTTCTTAAACAATATAAAAACGAGTAGAAGTTGTACTCGGGCATGGCCAATTGCGAATACCTATTTGATTAACATTTTGCTCGAACACACAATTCACTTTGTATCGATTATTATTATTTTGTTAAATGAGTGGCCGCAATCGGCAACGCCCGACTACTACTTTCATTCGTTTTGTTGTATTATTAACATAAAGTAATTTAAATTTGCAATTATATTGAACAATATAGTGCTTTTTATTGTTACACTGTACCAATTATCGTGTAGACTATTTTTATTTTAATGCTGCATAATTACGCGCCTCATAAAAAAAATATAAACAAAAAACTGACTTTTCAATATATGCCCTACCTTGCAGCAATTGTATATAAGAATTTCATAAATTTAACATAGTTGTCCGCATATCGAAATTTTTAAAACGTAAATATCAACCTTTTGATTTTAATTATTTTTTTCCAAAAAAAATATTCTTTTCAAAAATACCAATAACTTAGTTAGAATCACGTATATCTTTTGAGTATACATACCAAAAATCAGATCGGTAGGTTACATAGTTTTTATTTTAACGGAGAATAACCAATGTAAAACATAATTTTGTAATTATCAATCCGCCATCTTTTTTGCGATTTCTGAAGTTGCGCAAGAGCAAAAATTAATCCGACAAGTGTTTTCTAGTGCCCCAGGTAATGCTCTCTTCATTACTTATATCAACATTTGTACGTCATGTCGGAACAGGTCATCTTGATTTTGGAGTGCTTGGACCCCGGACTATATAATTGAATTTTGAAAATGAAAATCATTTATATAAATAATATATAAAAGCTGACCTAAAATGGATCCCTGTGGTACTCCAATAAAGATGGTAACAATTTAGATTTATGTCTGTTAATTTCAACATATCGCATCTTATTTTGGGTGTCCTGTCAATTGGACGCGGTAAAATAGGACGTGTTACATTGGACGCGTTTATTAAAAATAATCATGTTGCATAGCCTTGTCATGATTACAAACAGCGGTTGCTGATTATGCGAACAGAGGCATTTTGGACTACTTGCGAAGAATTACCCAACTGCAAGTGTAAATAAATTATATTTTATAATTGCTATGTCATTATATTTTGATAATTTTTTTTTGGTGATTATTTTCTTATGTTAACCATATTTTTAGTGTAACCTATTTTTCATGGTGAGTCTATTTCTATGTTGTATTTGTAATTATTATTATTATTATTTAGGTTGGACTAGGTTAGGTTAGGTTAGGTTAGAGTGAGTATACATGATTTTCTTTAAAAACGCGTCCAATGTTACACGTCCAATTGTCGAACGCGTCTAATTGTCGCACTAATCCAATTGTCGCGCGTCCAATTGACGTAGATCCCTCATTTCGAAGATAACTAGTAAACCACATTTGGGGTAGTCCTTGTATATCATATTTTTGAAGAGTATTTGAGAGTATTTTATGCTTTACTTAAGTCGACGAAGATACCTACTGCCTCTTTCTTCTCATCCAGATTTTCATCTAACGTTTTCCGGCCAATTTTTAGACTGATGTCCAAATTGGTTTTCATATTACTACAAACAAAAATTAAATTATTTTAAATTTAACGCCCTTCTGTTTGTTACCAATCAGCAGTATTTTCCTAATTCATATTTAACATAGATCTTCATATGAGCTGTAGAATACACAGCCGAAGTATGTACCGTTACTTGAACATGAACATCCGGTACATATATTTTTGTGTAATTCGGTAAGAATTCCTATCGACATGTATAAAAGTATACGGGATGTTCGCTTCAGTGAAACATAGACAGACACCAAATTCTAAGCTTCAAATAAACGTGAAACCTACTTGAAACGTAATGGACGTCCACACTGTACTAGTACTGGATAATCATCTACACGAATTCCTTCATCATCATGTCTAATGAAGATTGCCATGTTTCCTATTTGACTTCCATCAAATACGTATTAAGACAGCTCGAGTCGATTATTCCACGAGAATCCCGAGCGAAAATGCGCCGTTGTTTGTTGTTGTCTGCGTTTATAATGCAGTGCCAGTGACACGGACAAATAAGAAAAAGAATATTCTCGTCATCGGTGGTCAGTTACGTGCCAAGAAAACATTTCAATTACAATATTCTGCTAAAAGAACACGGTTCTCACCTATAATCGAGTAAAATTAAGTTTTATCCGACACAATTCATAAAGTTTTGAAACTCTGCAGATATGTTAGGAAATGTACCAGACTCACAATAGAGGAAAGTTCCCACCCCTACCGTGGTTGCATCATCCCTTAAAATTGTAAGAACCTCCCCTGTATTCGATTTAGCTCGTTTAATTGTTAAACTGCTCACATTTTAACCAAAATAATTCTACACGGATTTTTAATAAAAAAAATGTTCGTCCATTTTTTCCGTGGACAAGGAATTTCGCAAATACAGCGCGAAGATAAAGGTAAGTTGAAGCTATCGCAGGTTTTGACTGCAAATCTGTAGAATGGGAAATGGAGTAAAGGGTAAATATATTGTCACGTCTACAACGCGCTAAAACCGTAAATTATAAATATCTGAAAACGGCAAATTAAATCCAACCAATTCTAACAAAACAATATTTATTTAATAAAATAACAAAATAAAACAATCCTTGACTTATACTAGAAAAATTATTACAAAAATTTTTATTTTGCAGGTTTTTAAAAAAAAATGGTGTACTCAAATGGGTACAACGGGATAATGTATATGAAAATAGTTCGAAATTTTAAAAATCATAAAAAGTTTTTATTTGTTGTAGAAATGCATACAGATGAATATTATTTAATTCTTTGAATGAAATGCTATGAAACAATCACGCTCAATACATAAAATGACGTCACACTTTAGACAATTCCATCTTGTTTGAAGGTGCGATTGATGGCACCTTAGTTGTTTTTCGATTTTTTTTTTTTTTTTTTTTTTTTCGGAAAATGACCCTCACCGTCTTCCGCGATACTTCTTGGACGAGAAGTAGGTCGCCTTCTCTAAAAAGTAGCCTTCCCAAAAGACTTCAGGTAATGAGAGCAACATCTCTAACAAAACCAAGTAAATTCATTTTATCATTATGAGCTACTAGGTGCAGTCTCCATGCATTTACGATTTTAATGTTTAACGAATGAATACCACCACCATTTCTTTCCGTGAATATATATTCTATAGTTATTTACTGCTTGGTCGAGCAGGTCAACCCCACTGATGAAAATTAGTATTTAGCAAGTTCATCAGTAGGCGTAGCTTATGCATTTTATCAGACTTATCAAGTTTAGTATTGTTAGCAATTTTGATTTCCTGGAATTTATTTCTAGACATATTGGAAGCTACGAAGGGTACAGAAACATCTTCGTCAACGTACCAATACATGGATTCACGGAGTAATTTATAGCAGCCAGAAAGTAATAAAATTCCTAGAAATATTTTAATTTCTGCCTGCCCCACCGCAAAACCATGGTTATTTTTTATGATGCATAAAGATTTGATTGCTCAACGATCAGTTTTATAAACTTATCGTCAAACAATCTTTCAAACATTTGAACTGCATTGTCATTTTTCACATCTTCTATCATTGTCCTTAGTCTTTCTTCGTAGCCCATAGTGTTATCCTTCATACTAATATCTTCATAATTCTTTGTCCACTTAGGCTCCTCCTTTTCACTATTACTATTTGAACTTCCAATTCTCTTAGTAAATGAAACCGATAACGGCACGTCGTCACCGCTATCGTAATCGCTTTCTGCAGGTTCCCAATTTCTAGCAGCTACTTTAGATAAGGTAATTTCGTCGTCTGAGGAATAGTAAAGTTCTACTTCTCCAGGAATATCGCTGGGAAAGTTGAAAATACCCATCTGTTTGCAGATCTACCTCAGGCGGGATAATAACTATTTCTGGGTCGTACTTCGCAGAAGAAACTTCTTCCGTTGCTTCTCCCATTGTTTTGAAACGTTTGCCGTAAAAACTTTTGGAAGCGATTGGCTGGAACTCAGAATCCATGTCGAAGCAATTTCTGAAAAGATATTTCGAATTTACGAATATCTTCCCATTGTACTCAAATGGGTGCACTGCCATTTTTCTCACTTTTTTTAAATAATTCAAAATGGTGTGACCCGATATTATAAACAACTCAAATACATACGTTAAAACCTCACTTACCACCTCAGATGGAATATTTTAACTTTCACGTTATAAAAACTAATTCTTGAAAGCACAACTTGTTTACTCAATTTCTTAAGTTGTCATTTACTTCAAATACCCCATCCATAAAAAAAACCTTGAAACTACGCGCTTCCTACATATTGCAGAGTCCTACCAAGACATAAGTTTGTAGAAATATTTTAATACATGTCGCTGGGAGGCAAAAATTCACGGTGTACTCAAATAAGTACAGTGGGGGGTAATGGGTTAAATACTCAGATAAATGATGCATCAGCTTTTACTAAATTCAACGTTGATTTTGTTTATAAATACATATGTATTGAAATAGTATTGAACCAGATAATAATTAAAATGATAAATTATATAAAACTTTACTATGGGAGTTAGATATGAATTGTTTCTATTCTTACCTTAGTATATGAAATACATGAGGAATTAGGTTTGATAATATGGTAAAATTTGAGAGCAAAATAATCGGAGTCATTGTTGCTGTAGATGATGCCGCCCTGTTAATTGTATAAACTGGTATAGAGAAATGTTATCACTGCGAAACGGCTGTCAATGTTGGACAAGGTATCGCTCTGTTAGCTCTTCGCATCTCGCTTTCTCCTTATGACAAAGACATTACATTTAAAAAAAAACAGGGGAACAACAATAAAAGAATTTGCATTTATCGCGATTTGCAGTCTCAACATTTTTGAGAAACTGCAAAGAAGTGATGTTATTTGCCTACGTCACTTGCGACACTACGTTGGCACTTTTTCCCAAAAGAATGGACAAACAAATCAATTTGCTTAACAAAAGAAGAGATTTGCAAGATATCGTGCTAATCTTTGATAATCAAGCCATGAGGCCATTACAAGCGCAGGAGAGCGATTTATTCTCGCTTTATAACAGCCTCCCCCAACACAAAAGATTCTTGGGCTTCAATAAACTTGTTGGTAAAGTAGACAGTACTGTGTTGTTGTCAAAACTACCGCCGGTCTCTGCTGCTGCACGTCAGCTTTCCTATCATTTCTTTTACCAAATTTCGGACATGATAATAATTCATTAGATGCTAGAGAGTGGAAACCGAAAAAAACCGCTAACATCTTAGCACTGATTACTACTACGAAAGCACCTGCCCCACAATCTATTCTAACTCTAATTTCATGAAGCTGTCATATAGGATGCGGAACCAGATGAGGGTGCGCAAAAGCTGACATTATTCAACAATGTGCTATCACTGCCATGACAAGGTCTGCCTGTGTGTAGATAATACCGAATACGATGATGACGTCGACGCTGGCGACATATCTTGATTTTCAGTACACCGGACTTCAGTCGATTGGATCTGCAGGAGAAACCACTTAAAAAAAAACTCTACCTCAAGGGTGGTGTGGAAATGAGTTCACGGTTTTCTTAAAAGTATTATAAATCTAGCTAAACATATAAGGTAGAAAGAAAATATAAGAGTCTTATCTTCGCGCCGCATTTGCGAGAGTGCTATTCATTCAACAGACAAAATGAATAGAATATTTTTTATACAAAATTGTACGTGGAATATTTTTGTTAGAGGTATTTTTGCCAAAAAGTTCATCAGATAAATGAGCTAAATCGAGTGTGGAGGCGGTTTTCGTAATTTTAATGAATGAGGCAGCAAGGGTAGGGATGGAAACTTTTCTCTATTCTGATTCTGGTGCATTTCTTAACTTTCCTGTCAAGTTTCAAAACTTTACGAATTTTGTCGGATATAATGACGATTTTAAGCTTAATTTTACCGGATTACTACTTTGTCCTGACAAGTAAATTTTATGCCACTAAAAATAACGCTGTTTCTGTTTTGCATCAAAGTGCAACGGCAGCCAACTGACTAAAATTTTCCGAATATTTGTATTTTCTATTAAAATATCCGAGGTATATTAATATTGGGCTAAAAATAATGTGGAAAGCTAATCTCTATTTATAAGCTCACCTAATATTGAAGATGTCTTCAATTTCGCATGTGGGTTTCGTATTTTACGATAATGCAAGTACGTAATTTTCTATTTGCGATTGTTTGAAATGTAAAAAATCTGGATAGCCAATTCATATTACGCACACAAACATGAATTTTTGTTATATTTTAATCCTGAGAAGTACCTTCAAACCACAGTTGCCATCTTCAGACGTCTTCCGATTAATCCGGTACTTTGATAGCTTGGATTCAGCCTGTTTATCAATAATTATCTAAAATTGTTACTGCTCTTTTTTCAAATTTAAGGGTAGTGCGTCTACTGTAAAATGACAAAAGCCTTACTGATAGATTTCAAGTCACTGCTGTAACAACTTTTAAAAATGGAGTATAATTTTTTTTCAGTTGCAATTCATGCATTACGAGGAGTGCCTCAATAATCTCTACTTGGGCCACTGTTATTTATTTTGCACACTAACGACTTAGAAGATCGTTAATATATCGACGATAACCTCTGTGACAATTAAAGAATTCATAGTCCAAGTAAACTTACCATAATATCCTCAAATATGACTAAGTACTGAGCCTCAGATGGCTTACTAAATGAAATCAAAATTGCTTTTGTTATGTTTTCTGCAACTACTAACCTTGATTATTCTTTGTACGTCCAATTAAAAAGTTCTTTAATTACACAAGTGGCAAATGTAAAATCTGTTGGCATGGCGCTAGATAATAGGTTAAACCTCCGATTAAAGAATTTATATCTAGAGACATAATGGCATGAATTTTATGATCCCGAAAGACTCCCATTCTAAGGCACTTCTTCCCATAAGTTGATGATTGGCCCATCGGCGTATTCGCGGCCGCTCGTGCACGATCGGCTTCAGTTCGATTATCATAATCACAGTTGACAGTTCGGCCATTAATGTCAATAAATGTCTTTCGTGTTCTCCGACCAAAAACTGGTGAAAAAGTAATTTTATTTTAAGTTGTGATTTGCTTAATACCTAAATAATATTCTCTATTCATATTTACACAGTTTAGTGACAATATATTTTGTGCAAATAAATAGTGAGGTGCTCTGCCGTTTGCAGAAAGCAGCTTAGAAAAGAAGAAAATCGATCGTTCCATAGTCGTAACATGATGAAGTTCAGTTTACAGTTACAAAGTAAATAGCAATTAAATTTTAATATCCTTTCAATACATATTTATCTTACTGTTTTATCTTACTGTAATATCGTATGCCTACATCACGTTATATAAAGAGCCGGTAATGCAGGAATTGCAATAATTCATTTTAATGAAAATATTTACCATTCTACACATTTTCTACACACACAACGCCACTGTTGCCTATGGGATGTGATGTTCATCTATCCATTTTAATGGACATATAATGTGACTATGTTAGGAGCAAACAAGGTATATAGTGAAAAGATAGCCTGTTATGTATCTAGATATAAGTTCTTTAATCGGAGGGTTAAACTCTCCGACGGGTATTTGACTCCTTTTCCTTCAAATGACCTTGACAATGTAGCTAGAGGTCAAAATCAAGGTCATCACAAGATAGCTTACCCATATTCCTACAACTTTTGTTTTGGTTAATTCCTTCGAAATCTCAACACTGAGTTAGTATAGCATTCGGAAAATTGAAAACGTTCGTCATTTGACCTTCAAGCGTCCGTAACTTGAAATCTATGGATTTTTGGACCTGGGGTACATAAGAACTTTTATTCGGAATGGTCCAACGAATACATTTCAGCTGGTTTTAGCTCAAATGACTGTGTAATTTTTTCTGTGTATTTTGATCATTATTTGACCTTCAAGCGTCCGTAACTTGAAATCTATGGATTTTTTGAACCTGGTGTACATAAGAACTTTTATTCGGAATGGTCTAACGAATACATTTCAGCTGGTTTTAGCTCAAATGACTGTGTAATTTTTTCTGTGTATTTTGTGCGGGGTCCTTTGGATTTTAAAATGTTAAAGGAGTCAGACAGTCAGATTTTTTGTTCTAATGGAAATCCCGAGTTTATGCTTTCCTTGGCCAAAGAGTCGGAAATTTCATTATTTTTTTATTCCGATGTGTGCTTACCCATACAAAATGAACCTCTTTTCCCATAATTAAAACGTTGTGTAACGGCTTCTTTATTTTAGTATATAAGGGTTGGTTTTGATGTTGAAGGAGATACTGTTTTCTAATAAAGCGTTGGAGAATTCTGACAAAATTATACAGGTATCTGCATTAGATGAATAATTTAAAATCCAAAGGGGCTCGTATATAGCTATTGCTTCTGCTGTAAACATTTGCTTTTTTAATTTGGCCTAACTAACATTAACTGGAGACAGATAACAGATATACATTACACCATAGTAGAAATATGGTTTATCAGTTTCAAGAGTACCACACTATAAACTCTCTTCACTCGATGATATGTATATTTTGATAATTTCAAAATCTTATATTTGAATAACTTTCAACATGACGTCGATGCTGAACAAATAAAGCTAAGGATAGCTGAATCCTGTATAAGTTATGTTTAGATATAACAACACCACCTGTGTACATTTTGCAATCGCTTCTAAAACGTAAAGCATATTTTTTATTCGCAAGGAAAAATATTGTAATTCTAGGAATGATGGAGATGCCAGATTGTAAATAATGACCAGAACGCCACCAAGTCTAAGAACGTTGTCTAGGCAAGTCTACCAAGCAGTTTTTCTTTAGTGTCCACCGGTTATACCATAGGCAGCTCGTTACGCACCACGGACATCAAGACGGTAATAAATTATGCAATTCGACATGCCCTTATCTGAGAAACGTGTAGGGTCAGATACAGGGTGTTCATAAAAACGACGAACTAGTTTTGGTGAGCAAAAAAGTGAGGTGATGAGGATTGTTTAAGGATCCAAACATTGTGGGGCGTTGAAAATAAATGAGAGCAGCAATATCTGATTTAACCTTTCGCGATGTAATCACAACCTCTAAAATGTTGTCATTATAGGCCGAATGATACCTCATTTGAAGGGGTTTCCTCCCCTGAATACCACACAACAAAAATTTTCAAATTCTATCAATTCATTTTCAAGATATTCAAAATTCAAGTTGCCTAGGTGTTCTTTGTTTATTCAGATAAGAATATGCAGATAATTTTTTACCTAACATTTCTGATGGATTGCTAGAAGAATATATTGAAAACAAAAAAATGTTTATGAAAGATAAATTTCTGCAGTTATATTAAAATTATTTTTGATAACAGCGATAATTCAGTCTTGAGTTAGGCCAAAATCACAGGGTCCGCTAGTTCAGAATTCTGTTTAGCAATTTAATTCTCAATACAATTGCGGAATAGGTCAAAATAATCACCATGATTTTTACAAAATAATGCGTTCGGTAACCGTACAGAAACATTATTCAATCTGGATAAGAAAGTGAATAGAAAATACGTTTTAGAGTTTGCGAAAGAGTTCCAAGAAATTGGATCAGATGCTAAAAAGAAGAACGTGCTTCCGGTAAGGAATGAAGCTGTTAAGGTTGCAGTTTTAGAAGAAATTGCTGCAGACCCAACTTTAAGCACAAGGAAACAGGCTATTGTTCTCTTTAACATTATTATTTTTCTTAAACTTAATTGTAAATCATCAGTACTGTCGCTATTCGTCGAATGCTAATCCAAAAGTATTCCACGAATAACCAAACTCTAAAAATATTGGCCAAGACATTCAATTTTTGAGAAGTTAATATTCAAACTTCTCAATAATTGAATGTCCGAGCCGGTGTTTTTTGAGATTGGTTATATTCATTTTTCTTGACGGTAATCTGACAGGTGCAACAACGGAAGATCTTGTCCGTCCATTATTCGTTTATATTATTGAAAATAATTCCGATGACCTGCGTCTTCCAACAAGACGGAGACTCCATATTATGGAGTTTTTGGACAGGATGTTTCCTGGACTATGGATTGAACAGAGAGGTGCTCTGGAATGGCCTAGCAGATCTCCAGGTTTAACTCCGCCCTACTTTTTCTGTGAGGCCATTTGAAGAGCAAAATATATTCAACGGAACCGGAATCTCTTGAAGAGTTGTGCCATCGTATTGTTGAAGAATGCTGTCGGATAATCGCACAAATGCTTCAAAATGTAAAAACCCGCTTCGAGCAAAACTTGTGTTATTGTATGGAACAAAGTTTGAACATCTAATTGACTGATAAATTATCGTTTGACAGTTGTACCGAACTTTTTTTATCCGCGTACATAAAAAGCGCTTTTGATGCCGACTTGAATTTTGAATATCTTGAAAACTAATCGACTGTAATGTCCCAGGGTCGTTGATAATACGAAATAAATTTATCACAGTTTCCAAAAGCACGTTGCTTGGTAATATCTCAACGCCGCACAGTGGGAGATTTTGCTATACTTTTTTTTTAATTTTGTAAGTCGCTCAATTTTGAACGGATTTTGATGCGGTTGGGCTTAAAATGCTTGAAAAGTTTTACTCTTTGACGTGCAAGTGCCACTTTCTCATAAACTATCACGTGCAACTCCTAGAAAATGTAATATCAATCCCTAAAATAGGGAAAATTTTTTTTAAAATTTCAAAATTATTTTAAAAGTTAATGCATTTTAGAAAAAAAGGTCACTGGGCATTTCCATTACATCCAAAATTCACCCCCTGAATACACCCCCCAAAAAGGGTGTGTGTATAATTAATTTGCATATATATGATTATTTTACTTCCAGTGCCCAGTGACTTTTTCTTAAATGCATTATTGTTAAAATGATTTCGAAATTTAAAAAAAAAAAGTCCCTGTTTTAGGGGTTGATATTACATTTTCATTTTCTAGGGGTTGTACGTGATAGTTTATGAGAAAGTGGCAATTGCCGTCAAAGAGTGAAACTTTTCAAACATTTTAAGCCCAACCGCATCAAAATCCGTTTAAAATTGAACGACTTACAAAATTTTGAAAAAAAGTATAGCAAAATCCCCCACTCTGCGCCGTAGGCGGAGGAATATTACCTAAACGCAACGCGCTTGAGTAAATTGTGATAAAATTATGAGCTATTTATCAACGTTCGAGGGGCGCTCACATAGAAACTTTTTACGATTTCCATCTAATTCATTTCTGGTGACGCAAAAATTCGTAAATGTATTCCAGATGTACTTTTTACTTTTAATTGTATTATTTGGCGTGTTTCACTTTATCATTATATTTATCAAGTCTTCTTTTTGCAGTGCCAAATCGTAATCGCACACGTGATTAGAAATATGGAATTTAATAGGATTTCTATTAGTCGGGGAGCCCTACCTAGCTGTACGTGCGCCCCCCGCCCGATACTTGGGAACAGTGTTTTTCATAAAGATTAAAGCCTAAGGAACAATTTAAGACATATCCTAAAAAAAAACTGGCTGTACTTTCAAAATGGCGGCCATATGTTAAAAAACTGTTACCAATGTTGTTTTTGTCATTTAACACAAAAACTAAAAAAGATGTACAAAAACTTTTTTCACAAAAAACAACGTGCATAGAATTTTCTACAATTTTGTACCTATACAATATTTTGATAGGAGTTACCATTTTCCAGATAAATGAGTCCAAAATTAAGAAAACATGGAAATTCATACATCGGTAAATCACTTAGAGGAAATAACTGTGACAATTATTGTAAGGCGTAACTTTATATTATTAACATATAAATTAAATAAAATAAACTGAAAAAAATTAATAATAATAATAATATTATAATTTGCAGACATTTATCTCGAAAACGGTAACAGTGGTATCTGGAAAACGGTAACTCCTATCCAAATATTGTATAGGAACAAAATTGTAGAAAATTTTTCTCCATCTTTTTTAGTTTTTATGTTAAATGACAAAAACAATATTTGCATTTTTTTTAAACGGACGCTATTTTGAAAGTACAGCTAGTTTTTTTTAGGACATGTCTTAAATTATTCCTTAGGCTTTAATATTTATGAAAAACATTGTCCCCAAGGATCGGACAGTTAGGGTGGGCTTCCGTAGTGTTACGTTTTATATTGAATTTTATATTTTATTTTAAGAGATGAATCATTTATCTGGAAAACTCCTATGCAAATATTGTATAGGAACAAAATTGTAGAAAATTTTATGAACTTTGTTTTTTGTGCAGAAAGTTTTTCTCCATCTTTTTAGTTTTTGTATTAAATGACAAAAACCATATTTGCCAATTTTTTTTTAAACGCCATTTTGAAAGTGCAACCAATTTTTTTTTGACATGTCTTAAATTGTTTCTTAGGCTTTAATCTCTATGAAAAACATTGTCCTAAAAGATCGGGGGGGGGGGGGGGGGTGCACGAACACTTAGGGTGGGCTCCCGTAGTATATTTAAGCAAAAAAATTTCGATAGAATTTGAAAAATGTTACATAGTGCAAATTGCAAGTAGCGCTTGCTTCCATCGATGCTAGCAGTATTGTTTCACGATTTAAATGCAACTTTTTTTTTTAAGATCAGCTTGAGGCAACAGGGGTAGTCGCTGTTATTTCTTCTGAGGTCGAACCTCAGCTGCCATAGATGAAAATGTCGCAGGAAATGGTTGTTGTGCTGTGGTCTGTGTGTGCGTGTATCCTGGTCGAGTAGTAGAATGCTCTAGGTTAAACTCTAATAGAATATTAATATAGATAAAACCATTAAAGAATATCTTGTAATATACAGTTTACAAAATTAAATTTGAATAAACAACTACAGACAAAAAGAAACACAAAAATGTAAAAAATAAACATATTTGTCCTATATGCTCTAAACTTCTTCCTTTAAAAAAATTTCTGATTTATATAATTAAACTTTGAATAGGTTAGATAGGAAAAATCTCAAAAAAAAGAATATGCGACATATGACCAATTAAATATTCACCAGTTTTTTCTTCCTTGCTGTTTATTCCCGGTGTCTTAACCTGTTTGTTCATGATTCTCTCAATTGTTATGATTCACATGTACATCATCTCTCCATTTTTAGTTTGTTGCTGTTCAATATTAGCGCTTTTTTCAGTGTATGTGTTGAGTCCCTTCTTTTGACATGTCCCATGTACTTCATTGCGTATGTTACTATCCTTTTTATCATTGTTTTACCTCGTACTTAGGACGTTTTCTGTCATTAATCTGGTTCTATTTTTTCACGAGTAATTGGACAATTTCCCTTTCAGCTATTCTGAGACTTATCTTTTGTCGTTGCCGCCTTCTTAACCCCATATGTCATCGTTGGCGATATGATGGTTATGTATAACTTTTTTTTATATTTCTCGATGAAATGTAGAGTTGCTCTTACACACTGTATGCCTTGAGCTTGTTCATCGTTCTTATGATGTTGTCGTCTATTTTGAATTCTTCTCCGCTGACCGGTCTCCCTTTTGTTGACGCATAATTATTAAACCCTTTGTGAAGTTTTTTTTTCAGTCCAGATATGTTGAGATGTGGTTTCATGTTGTCTAAGAAGTTGAGAATGTCCTGCCCTTCCGTAACAATTTGAATGTCATCGGCGTATACTCGTATGATCGAGATCCTCAATGTTTTTGTGTCCTTGTTAAAATTTGGCGCGTCTTTTATTGTGTTTTGTATCACTTGATATAGATCCGTGTATATAGTAAGATGGTAGATCTCTTCCTTACTTGTCTCGTATATTCTTCTGATTATATTCCATCGTCTGTTCAAACCATTTAATTGTAGTGCCATTCATTAACACTCAAATTAAAGGTGACACCTTCCGTTGAGTGGACTATAGGAGCCAATGATTTGCCTCTTGTATTAATTATGTTCGTCCTTCCTTTGCCTTCCTTCGTCCTCCAGTTTCTTGGCCCAATATTGCCGTGGTATGGATCTTCTCGTGTGCGATTTGTTGTTGCTTCTATATTGTTTTAGATATATAAAAGTTTGAATTAGTCGTTATCCTATCCTGCTGGGATTTTCTCCAGCTCTCTTTATTCTTTCTATGCTTCCTTTAGTTTTTCGTTTAATTTCATTTATCTAGAAATAAAATTAGAATTCTACAGATATTCCATGATTTGTTGGGAAAATATTCTCCAACAATCCAATCCAGGTCACACATTCTAGCCTACCGTAAGGAAATCTGAAGTCCGGCTCAAAAAAGATCGATTTATTCCGCAATGTATTAGCGTACTACCTAGTTATGAGGGCTAATGAAATTATCTTGGCACAAAAGTTATATTGAAAAGCACAAATAAAATAAGGCAAACAAATTATAAACATATTATTTTATGGTAAGATATGCTATGTTGATAATGATCTACGATACCTACATATCAAGAATATCAGCAGAGAATTATTGGTTATTTTTTTGATCGCCGTGATACAATGTCACTACATAACTAATTTAAAAGCATTGAATACATCCTATTAAAGATGAATAAAACATTTCCCTCGACGCACTGTAGAATTTCAACTAGTACATAAAATCGTTTACATTTCTGAAGTAGCTGAACCTAGTAATACGAACATTTAAGTATAAATATCCACGTTTAATTATGAGGAAAAAAACAGAAGAAGACGTGTATAATATGGAGGATGATATTTCTTCAAGCGCTTCAACCGTGCAGAAAAATTGGGTATCTAGTTAATGCTATGTATAAACGAAAAACAGTATTTTAGATTTTTTTTATTATTATTACCTACTGTCTAATTATAGTAACAAAATGGCGATATTTTGTTAAAAATTAATTAATAACCTTTAATTTTGATTCTAAACTATTTTAATGCAAGAAATTTAACATTTAAACTAAATAATTAGTCGTATGAAAGTTCGGACGCCATATTTTCAAAACTATTAATCCTAGACAAATGAAGAAAATAAACAAATGCAGCCTCAATTTTTACGCGTTAGAATTGAAATGTATATTTTTTAATGTACATACAACATAAAATGTACAGTGTGTTTCACTTCTCCTGAAGACACCTCTGTATCTTTTTTATTTGTGGCCGAATTAATTTCAAATTTTTATCAGCCATACAACCCCATAAGGTGACTTTATTCAACACATAAATGCCGTCTAAATCTAAAACGCCGGCCTACTGCGATAAAAAGAAAATGTCAATTTTCGAGAAATCATAGTAGGCTTAGAGATAGACAAAAATTTTGTTAATGAAAGTTGTTCAGGATCACTTCATATGCCCCTCTGTAATTTTGTGAAAATCGTATCGTCGTATCCATATCCGTGCGATTTTGAATCTCTGCTTTTGTCACGATGTTATCATATAATGTTAGTTTACTGATGTACTGTATTTATGGAGAAACTATCAATATGCCACAAATGAATAATTATATACAGTGTGGCCCATTTCAAGTGGAAACACCTTCGTAACTCAGTTATTGATCATCCAATTTCAACCAAATTTGGATCGGTATCAAAGATCTTTAATATTTATTTTTTGAGTAAAACAAAACTTATTTCAGTCAGTGGCGTGCATTTTTATTAAGAAAAAAAGGGTAGATTTTTCGGGAAATCATATTAGGCATTTTTTTGTTGAAAAACTAATGCAATATTATTGATCAGCATGTTGTAGAACCGCTATATCCAGAATTTAACAACATTTGGATATTTGGTTTTCCAATTACGGTCCCCTTAAAATTACCTATTTTAAACATTAAATAATCAATAAATTGGTAACAAAATTTTTTTCGAAAAAAGTCATTCTCCATTTTCTCTTTAAATTCACTTTTTCTACTATCCCATATCATCTAAACTTTCAAATTTCGAAGGCCAGGAATTTTCAATGAAAAATTTTGAGTCAGTCTTGTAAATTATTCGGACATTAAGGATTACTGAATTTGAAAGTATCGATGATATGGGGTGGTAGAAAAATGAATTTGATTGATTGATTGATTGATTTACCAGCGTGCGGTAGGCATTGCTGCCACTCCCAGGTATACAGCTGGGCCTGCTACGTCCACGCTGGGTTGGACTAAGGTCATGCTTGTTGCCAGCAGCGAGTGCCACATGGTGCATGGTAAAGGAATATAGGATGGGACGTGTAGGTATTTGTGAGATGCGTTACCGCATTGTGTCGCGAGGGAGCGTTTAAGCTCCCTTTTTTGTGCTTTTAGTTCTGGGTATCTGCCTCTTCTGAATATTTGTGTGAAATATATGTTGTGTCTTATTATGGAGTGTTTATTACTGTTTATGCTCCTCTTTTTTTGTTTCTGCTTCTTCGAATCTTCTTTTTCTGAGTCTTCTGATTCCTCGATTTCCGATGCTGGGTTGGATTTGAGTCATGCTTGTTGTCAGCAGCGAGAGCCACATGAGGCATGGTTTTTTTCATTTTTCCCCTCGCTTTTCTTTCCCAGTTTATTTATGATCCTCTCGATTGTTGTTTTCCACATGTAACATGGTCTCCCTATTTTTAGTTTGGTGCTGTTCAGTGTTAGCGTTTTCTTCAGTAGGTTTTCTACTATCCTTTTTGCTTTAACCTTCTTGATCCTTTCCCTTATCTCTCTGCTTACCAGAATATGGTCTATTTGTGTGACTGAGCTTCCATTACTTCCATGTATTTCTTATTGTTAAGTCAAACATGTGTGCTAGGTTTTTCAGCGCGTTTCCATTTTCGTTAGACCATGTGCGGAGTATATGTGCATTAAAGTCTCCAGGTACACGATTTCACTGCACTATGTATATACTATGATTTACTGCGTTAGAGGGAAGCACTGCGGAAAGTTTTGGTTTCTGTACCTAATTAAACACTAACTAATATTTCTTATCAAGCTGAAAATATTCCGAGGTATAAATTATTTTACACATTCACTTATACAAACTTAAATATAACTTCTATACGTTGTCACTGTATATAACTTTTTCAAGCTTTTATGAGTATCCATTGGTGACAGAACACTATAAGCCATCTCCCTGCCTACCAGAATATGATCTATTTATTGAGTTGAGTTTCCGCTGCTCTAGGTATCAAGATTGCTCTTTTCTGTGCGTATTTTCTTGGAAACCATTTTCCTGAGAGAAACCTGTATCACGTATACATACATTGAGGTGCCATAAGAATTCATTCTGGACGCTACACACCGACAGTGCCTCATTGATTATTTCTGATCTAATCCAAATTAAACTCGTTTGAATATTTACTAACCAAAAATCAAAATGTTGTTAAACTCTGAATATAGGTTCTACAGCATGCTGATCAATAATATTGCATTAGTTTTTCAACAAAAAAATGCCTAATATGATTTCTCGAAAAATCATCCCTTTGTTTCTTAATAAAAATAGTTATACTCTCATACAAAATTTCTATTTTGGCACATCTAATAAAAAATTACCACCTGAGTTGTGTATTTGCGACTTATAACTAAAGAAATTTCTAAATACCATATTTATTTGAAGAAATGTAAAAACCTTCCTAGACATTCTTAAGGTTCGGCCATTTCATAAGCGATGCAGGAGTCGGTAGGTAGCCCATTAAAATAATTTAAAGAAAAATATTAACTGTTACCGACAAGGCGTGTGCAATGAGGTGTAAACATAATAATGTGCATGTTGTTTTGAAATAAATCTTGCGTAATGCGGTTTTTACAATTTCAAAAAGTGAATATTACAGTAGACTGAAAATATCTCAGGTGGGTATGTATGAGCATTAGAAATAATTACTAAATTTGTCGTCCATAAGCTTCTGTTTCGAAAAATATAACAACTTCTAGAGAACATGGTACATCAAAAAATTAATCAGGTCTGTTAATAAGCGTATTTCCTAATAAGTACAATTTTCCAGAAGTGGTTATTTCTATTTTCTTAACGTATTTTTTTTATTATAAAATCATAACTAAAACAGATCGTATTCACCCTGAACCACTGATACGATAAATATTTTGTTCAAAGAGTCTACATTAAATATAAATGTTTGGTAATTTATTTAATAGGTAAACCAGCAAAAGGCAAAAAGCCCAAAATTTCTGCGACCGGACCGCAGGATATTTCCCCCTACGTTTTCGAGGGCGGTTAACACGAGATGGTGACAATATTTTCCGACCTACCCTCCAACCACTACCCCTAAACCGAAAAAACCACTCCTTTTTCCGATGCTAGACATTTTTTATCGGAAATTGAAATTAAATCCAAGCTGTCAGGTAGTTGTTAAGTAATTAGTAGTCTTTTTTATATTTTAAAAATTTTTTTACTTTGATAAACATTGGGGATAGGGTTTTTGGACAATTCTGAACAACTTTCATTAATAAAATTTTCTGATAAAAAATGCCTAGCCCCGGAAAATCGGAAAAAGGTGTTTTTTTTCGGTGTAGAAGGTTGGAGTGGTTGGAGGGTAGGTCGGAAAATATTATCACCATCGTGTTCCCCGCCCTCGAAAACGGGGAGGTACATGTCTTTCGGTCCAGTCGCAGAACTTTTCGGGTAAAAGCTTTACCTCAAGAGACTATAAGGGCTTAAACGCCCGAATAGAAACCTAAAAATTTGGAAATTGCCTTAAAAAGTGTTCTGTTTTCGATTTCTAAATCAAGGCTGGTTTAAGAATTGGCGCGCCCCTAGGCTAATGATATATTCGCGTGCTCTTATTCACAGGCAAGGCTACGGGGTTGCAAAATGCGCCGCAAGCGAAAATTTTGAAATTTTCAAGGTCAAACAGCCTCAAATTTAAAGTTAGAAATTTGATTTAAAATTATATAGTCTTCGAAAAGGTTTCGTGGCGCAAGACAAAAATATAAAATAAAAATAAAAATTATTTTATTATAAAAAAAATTGCAATAGTTGACTAAACATAATCATATAATATAACAAGCTAAAAACGTACTCTTCGGCAATTTATTGAGCTTTTTATATAATTGTTACACATTCTATAGGATACTCTTCGCAGTTTTCTTGTAAATAATGTTAGTTTTTGGACATCCTAATTTTATGATACCATCTTTGTTGTGAAAAAAATTATATGAAAAAAAAAATCCAACCTGTGTGTGGGATTCGAACACACGATCTTTGGATTGCAAGGCAAAAGTTTATGGAGATAACATTTCGCAAGATTTCTATTTAAGCACAAGCGACAAAAATTATGAGAATATTTTTTTTATATTAAATAATTAGTAACTTTTTTATTTACTGATCGATTTTCTTCAAAATCAATTGGGTTCTTCCTCTATCTAACACTAACTTACTTTCCAAATTTCAATACAATCGGACTTTTCTTTCTTAAGTTATCGTGCTTACAAGAAACGTGACGGACGGACAGACGGACAGAAAGACATTTTGAAAGTTGTTCAGAATTCGTTCACTAACACAATGATATGAAAATTTTTTCTCTACGACGATTTTAGAAATGTGCCGATCAAATACAATATACTTTTCATTTTTGCGAAGAGTATAATAATACTAGATTGAAAAATAAAAATTATATCTTTTTTCGTGACTTCTTGCTTACGAACTGGGCTCGCGGCACCTCTGATGCCCTGGCGGTTGTGTACATCGTACATGGGCAACACGCTCTTAAGTACAGAGATAATAAATTTGATAATTCTATTAAAATAAAATATTCAAATAACAAATAAATAATTTCTTTGTACATTTTTTTAAGTTAAGTTTTCCGTACCTTCTTTATAGTTATTTTTCTGAAATCGATCGGCAGATCGAAAAATGCACAATTCCAATATTTTAGTCCGTTGCTAAGAAACTATCAGAAAACAGACCGGAAAAGATCCGTTGCCAAGCAACGATCAACAAAACCGTACGGGAATGTTACTTTCCCGGCCTAGGAATACAAACCCGAGGGCCTCTGGCCCGAGAGTTTGTAAGTCGCTCGAAGGCATAAACATCTATTAATTCCCGAGGTCCATATACACTTTTATGTCATAATAGTTCGTTATTGCATCCACAATACTATTTTAAAAAATCCGAAAATTCAGTTTGATTATAACATTTTCATTTTATCAGCTCGTTGCTAGGGAAATGCTTTATTTATTTGTTCAATAAACAAATTTTGCTAGCTGTCAAACTTAAAAAGTCAAAATGCAGGAACGTTTTGAAATTCCTGACGAAATTGCAAAAAAAACAGAAAAAGCAACACAAAACTTGCTGCCGAATAAATCGAGAGACGCCTACAACAGAGAATATGACAAATTACTAAACTGGATAGCAGAAAACTGTGTAGAACATATTGACGAAACTGTGCTGCTTGCATACTTCGGCGATCTCGCTGAAACATTTTCTTCGACTTCCTTATGGTCTAAATATTCAATGGTAAAGAAGACTTTAATAGTAAATAAGAATATTAACATCGCTAATTATCATAAGTTAAGCGAATATTTGAAGCAATAGTCAAAAGGATACCAGCCAAAAAAGTTCTGTCTAGAGAAGATGTTTTAAAATTTATTCATGAGGCATCGAATGAGATGTTTTTAATGAACAAAATTGCATTAATATTTGGTGTATTTGGTGGATGTCGACGACAAGAACTTGTGAATATGCTAGTTACTCACGCCGTCAGAGAAAAAACATTGTAAAATTAAAACAATCACTAATGATTGAAAATAAATCAAATATATTTTTTCCTCATTAGTGTGTAATTCAAAAAGACAACATATGGTTTTGTGAAGCGTTTTCAAAACAAAAGTGCCTAATGATGATTTAAATATTTGACCCGTTTAAAATAACTGCATAATGTTCAATTGAATTTATCAGAAAAAATAATATAACTTTGTTTCAACTGTGCTGTTCTTTAAAAATGTTAACTATCGTATACACAAAACCAATGAGTTTCTTTAAAATGTAAATGTTCAACTTTTGTTTATATGAATGAGTTATTAATATAGTCAGGCATGTAAAACAGTCATTTTGAATATTAAAGGAAAGGAAATTCCCTATATTTTGAAGGGTCTATAGCAATAATTTGTTCAATAATCGATTTAAAGTAAAAATATACAAACTTGATATGTTGAGTTTTGACGACTTGAATTCAGTACATCAATATATTTATATTCAAGTGATTTCTTGTGCTTTTTAAAACGCCAAATTTCTCTGAGATAGAAAATCAGTTTTCGTGGTAAATGTATCAGAGAAAAAAACCGATAAAAAGCGCGTTTTTACCATTGTTGACGAAGACGAAATGAACAGTTTGAAGCTGATAACAGACTACATGTCTTTACGACCACATGGTTGTTCAGAAAAAAAACTTTTTCTGACCTATAGACAAGGTCGCTGTACTGTACAGCCAGTTGGAAAAGACACATTTGGAAAAATCCCGTTATCATTGCGAAATATCTGGGTTTGAGCGATCCTGATAAGTATACACTGGACACTGTCTGCGTCGACCATCGGCAACTCTTCTGGCAGAGGCTGGAGCCAGTATGACCATGAAGCGCCATGGAAGAGTACGTCGGTTGCTGTAAGATATTTAGAGGACAGTATATCTTCAAAAAATGCGGTTTCAAGGATGCTGGCAGGCATACCTTCTGGATCTGGCTTTTCCTTACAGAAACTTGATACCCAGACAATGAAACATGAATCAACATTTGCTGGAGGCAATCTAACTATCACCGGATCCTTCCAGAATTGCCAGTTTAATGTGAATTCGACTAAATAAAGTTAAGCAGATTATTTACATAGAACTTTAATTTCATATTTTGTAGTTAATAAAGTTTATTAATAAGTTAATCAAAAAATGTTTTTTGTCTTTATACCCGCGCGGGCCGTAAAATACACTTTATGCCCGCAAGGGTATAAAGTAAACTATTATATAGTTGGTAACTAAGCAATAAAAACACAATAATAAAATAGTATGACATAAATTAAATTATTTATATGTGGGGTATTATATAAGGGAATGAGAAATATATAATTGTCGGTATTTTTGTTTGGTGACACAAAATTTACTACTTTTGTCACGGAGAGTTTCTCTCAGAAGTAGTAAAACCCCCACGAAAACCTTATTGGCATCCTGCTCGATGAGCATTGTTTACTAATTTTAAAAGGCGCCAGCAATTTGTGATATGGCAATTGCCAAACGTAAATTCACGCACGAACGCGGTGTTTCGTACGCCCACTATGGGCACAATGAGTAGGTATCTACGCGTGTAAAACAAAAAGTCATCTCAACAATTATAGAAAACTACTTATCTATTAATAACCGATACGCATAAAATGTGGGAGAACAATTTAGCCTACACGCGTGTGACATTCTCTACCCATTTACTTAAATCGTACTTTAAAGGAAGATTTGCAAATAACACTACTTAGTCGTAGCAAATGAAGATAAGCTCATGCACCTGCTGGAAGGTCTTCAAACAATATGCTCTGAGTATGGTTTAGGTAAAAATTATAAAATTACAAACAAAACGAAAATTATGATTTTCGAGCACTTTAAAAATAAGTGAGTATGAGCAGCACTGGTTTCAGGCGACGTGGACTTGGCCTCCTCCCCTTCGGCTGCTCCACGAAAAAACAGTATGTGTAATATTAGAAAATGTTCAGGAAGAGCAATTTACTTTAGTTTATTGCCACTAGGAGACTTAAACCAGTTACTAATATAAATAAGTACTATTTTTGTCACAGTACCAAAAATTACTTTATCTACAATCGGCATATAAAGTAGACTTTTTTGCTCACATTCTGAAAGCGCAAAGTTGACGTTTGCCGAGGAGCTGTGAATAATGTCACTTTGCCGCTTGTCTTTCATGATAACGAGCAGTAAAGTACTTTTACGCTCGGTCAAGTGCATCTGCCTTACACAAGTTTGGTCGGAAGGTTGACAATGTATTTTTATCAAATATTAATGCCAAAACAGTTGTTAATATAATGAGAGTTGATGTAAGAGTAATAATTAATCACCTAATTTATTTATACGAAGAATACGAACTTTATAATAATTAATAAAACAAAGAAATCGACAGGCGATTGTGTTTTGTCTATTTATTTTGATCACATATGTAAGGCGTACTCATAATATGATGATGAATCGCCGTTTTCAGCCAAAACTTAACTCAGTTATTCCTTTTATTTTGTTATTTTTAAATGATTGTAGATAAAATCATGTGTATAATTCGAGCGTAAAGTGTCATTGTCGCTCTCAAGTGTTTGACACCCGACAATGTGGTACTTTGCGCTCTTAATACACAAATAGCTATATTATTCAATGTTTATATTTTAGGCAATTACTGTGTTTGAAAATGAGTTTCCATAAAATATTTATTATTCTTTTTAACACAATTAAAAGAATGTTTACATAGATTATCACTAAATTCCCGTATAGAGAAATAACAATTAAATTTTAACATAATATATTAACGAGAAAATAATTAATTTATTGAAAAACGCAGTACGTGTGCAGAACTGTGTTTTATGGGATATGTTCTCATTTTCTTTCACAATTTCACTCAAAATTGCAGCATACTATCGTAACATACTGTACTTCTACGCATGCCTCTGTGCATGCAGAGAGGTAAGAATACGCATGCATAAGTTGCATGCTTGTGCTTGTGTGCATGCAGTTTGCGTCTTGCGTGTACCTTGTTTCCATTTTTGCGCACTTCTTGCTGCGATTCAATCATGGAATGTAGTGTGAGAGGCGAGGTCTGTGTTGCAATTGCTGCAGCCATTGTAATTATTGCTGAAGATGACCAACGAGCCGAAAAGATTCGAAAACAACCTTCGTGTTGGTCAAACACTTACCTCCAAAAAGAACAGACTACAGACAAGAATATGATAAAAAGTTTCTGTACTCTTCTAAAAATTCAAATGACTTGTCATTTGACCATTCCATCGATGCATCAATGAACAAAAAAGTGACACAAAACTAGAAGAAAATATGGACTGACCACCGTGCACCAGCTATTATAACATTGTCGTCAAGCCGAACCGGACCCGTCCCACTTAATCACACATTCACCACGACGATGTGCACCGTGGTTGTCTGGTTGACACCGGGTCGGGCTCCGGCTAGGCGCATATTTATATCATAAATGAAAATAAATACTTTTTGAATTGAATTGAAATTGGTTCTAAATTGGAATAGAGGCAGACGCCGCGTATGTCTCTCGGTCCTAAATCGGGAGACCTGCGCATATTTGCACAGGCCACTTGCACACTTATTTTAAGTATGCATCTCTTCCTCCGCATGCTGGCCTCTATCATGCAACCGATGTATGCAGACATTATGCATGCTCAGTTGCACAAATGGAAACGCCGCTTTACAAATACTACATTAAACCTTTGCTTTACATGATTTTAGTACAGCAAATAATGTTGTAATTGCCAAACTACGATAAATACAGCATTGAGTATAGCGGCGCTTCCATTTGTGCAACTTTGTGCGCATGCATCGGTTGCATGGTAGAGGCAAGTAGGCGGGGGAAGAGATACATGCTTAAAATAAGTGCGCAAGTGGCCTGCGCAAATATGCGCAGGTCTCCCGATCTAGAACCAGAAGATATATGCTGCTGTGTGCCTCTATTCCAATTTAGAACCGATGCGATGGTCAATCCATATTTTCTTTTAGTTTGGTGTGACTTTTTTTGTTCATTTATACATCGATGGAATGGTCAAATGACAAGTTAATTGAATTTGTAGAAGAGTACAGAAACTTTCTAACATATTCAACGTTTTTGTTTTTTTTTAAGGTACCTAAGTGTTTACCCAATACGAAGGCTTTTTTCGAATATTTTTGGCTCGTTGGTGATCTTCAGCAATATTTACAATGACTGCAGCAATTGCAACACATACCTCGTCTCTCATACTACATTCCATGATTGAATCGCACCAAGAAGTACGCAGAAATGGAAACAAGGTACACGCAAATTGCTTGCACACAAGCATGAAACTTATACATGCGTATTCTTACCTCTCTGCATGCACAGAGGCATGCGTAGAAGTACAAATGGAAACGCCGCTTGTGAGTGTACGTATTCCAGCTTAGATGAATTTTTTAGACACAAAGCAACGGGTCTTTGAGGCATTAGGTGCAATACTCCCAAAAATATTCTCACTACATCGTCCACATTGATCTCTCATATGAATATGTCTAAAGAATAATAATTGACCTATTTCACGTAGAAACTTTGGTAAAAAGTGTAGTGGCGAAGACTTGATCGGTATTACTAAAAGTTTTTTGTTTTTTTTTCGAGAAGAGGAAATCCACACGGACTGCCCATCCCAACTTGGAATGGGTCTGAGTGTCAGCCTCTAACTGACTAAAACCCCTCCTCCTAAGTCGTCTGTAAAGAATACATTGGAATTACCCAAAAGAGATCCAGAAACAGGCCTTTTTGCTGTGTATAAGAAAGTGGTTTCTGGGGCTCCAATACCAATTTTTAGTAAATCGCAGAAAACCTATAGAACCTCATTAAATAATGGTGGGTGATAAAGCTAAACGGACACCCGATTCGTGTTTAGCACGTCGAAATACATAAGAGTTACCCAATGGAGTCCCAGAAAGAGATAACTTTTTTTTGTGTGCCTGTGTTATTATATTAGGTGTTTCCTCCGATTAAAGAACTTATATCTAGATACATAATGGCTATCTTTTCTTCATATACCTTATTTGCTCCTAACATAGTCACATTATATGTCCATTTAAATGGATAGATGAACATCACATCCCATAGACAACAGTGGCGGGTATGTGTAGAAGGGAAAATGTAAAATATTGTACTTATTTTATGTAACAATTGTTGGTTAACCTCTAGGAACACTACCGCAGATTTAAAAAATAAAATAGGTAAAGATGTTTTATTCAAGGGAAATATATATTGAAAGGATATTATTTATAATATTATTATGTAAACTATGACCTACTTACTTATGAAACGATCGATTTCTGCAAACGGCACAGCACTGTTGCATGTTGCACTAAATTCTCACTAAACTGTGTAAATATAAATACAGAATATTATTTAGGTATTATCAAATCACAACTTTAGATAAAATATGACTTCTTCACCACTTTTTCATCGGAGAACACGAAAAACATTCATTGACATTAATCTTACCGATCGTGTAAAGAAACAGCCGCGAGTAGGCCGATGGGTCAATCAGCAACTTATGGGAAGAAGTGCCTTAGATTGGGAGTCTTTCAGCAACACACAAACTAATGCCATTATGTATCTAGATATAAGTTCTTTAATCGGAGGTATTTCATATCATTGTTTTCAGTATCTTTTTATTAACGTTAAACTTACTAAAGTAAGCCTAACATTAAAGATACTGACAACAATGATATATGATTATTATATTATAGGTACCTATTTCATTTTTACAAAGTATGGGAATTAAACGAGTTCGTCAATATGTGTAATGATTTGTTACTGCTTTTACCAATCTAGGTTTCGCCATGACACTTTTTACCAGACTTTCTAGATCAATTGACGTTTGTTGTATTTTTTTCCACCATTTAAAAGTAATTTAAAAGTCAAGTCAGTTTTGTAGTGTAAAATCACCAGTTTGATAATAATGTTTCTTTTCTGTATACTTTGTTGTATTTAAATGCCTGTGATTACACGAATATATACATTACAATAGAGTTGAGGTCCTTGACCAACATTATCGAGTAAAGTTGACAATTATTATTATACCTATTTGTTTTATTCAAATAAAACTGATATATTATAATTTGACAAACATTTTTTGTCATCGTACCTACAAAAAAAAGTGTAAAATAATCCGTTTCGTAACATGCTGAACTCAATATCGAATGAAAGAGTCTATGTCTGTATATATGTGTGTATACCGCCCCTTGTAAATATTTAGAATATTTATTCTATTGAAGTAGGGTATATCCGTCTTACGGGGTGATAACCGGAGGCGTGTGAACTGTTGTTTTTTATAAATTGCGTTTCATTATATTTATATTATGTTTTATTATAATTTCGGGGACAAATGTTTTGACTGGACACAAAAATAGGAAGATGTACGAGATATTGAAATTATGATACAGTGTGTCTTTCATGTTCAAACGACTTTACGTACCTATATTAGCTGATATATCGGTTTTACTTTAAAATGTATACATTCAATACAGGATTTAATAAAGAAAATCCCGTAATTTTATTATTGTAGGAATCCATAATTGTATATTTTCATTATTATTTATGTTTTCCTTATAGTAGAGTCAATGAAGGTTTTCACTTCTTAATTCTCAGCAACAGCTCCGATTTTGATCATTTTTTTTAAATGTGTGTTTTTTAATACTATTCAAAATCAGAAACATCTGAAGTGGCGCAAATAATTATTTATATTGTTTAACAATAATAACAATATCTACAAAAAAATATATTTAAACATTTTTTTTCGCAGTATTTATAAAACATTGAGTTGTTCTTATTGAAAATTTAAGTTCAAAAATGTTTCTCACAGTCGGTGTTGATAATTGTTTATATTGTTTAAACAATAATAACAACTTTTACAGGAAAAATCAATTTTTTATGTTTTTTCCCGATATTCATGAAAAGTTAATTTAGTCCAGTGTTTGAAGGTTTTTCGCTCAGAATTCTTTCGGATAAAGCCGATTGACGTGAAATTTTGACTGTAATTAGGGAATGGCTTAAGGAACCAAAGTTATATAGTGCCGATGCGTGCTTTTACCTCGGGGGTGGAAATTATTATGTTTAAAGTAACTACAGAAATCGATAGAGGAATGAATTCTAAGCAATAAATGTTCTATGCAATTTTTTCGACGAGTCAATACTTTTTGAGTTATTCTTGATTAAAAATGTTAATTTTTCATCTAAAAAATGATGAAAAAATGATTTTTCACTAATAACTCGAAAACTTTACACGTTTTACTAAAAAAATTACTATGAGCAAAAAGGAAGCCTATAAAATAACAAATCGATTGGTTTTTTTTTTTATTTCTGTGGATGCAATTCGAACCGAGTTATGGCTTGATGAAGGTGACTTTTTGTTCGCCAAAAATTGAATTCGATCCATTCAACGTTAAATAACGGAAAAACGGAAAATTTTTGGAGGAAAACATATAAGACATTTTTAAAAGTGTCCTCTATATTTTTTTCGAGAAACAGAATAGTTTCGATGCAGCAGCCGATCGAAGTCAAGCATTCTTGACAAAATTATGGTTTTTTGTAATTTCTCAATTTAGTGCGACTTTTATGAAGTGAGTATTTTTGTGTTGGGAGAAAATTTGTTTAACTTTACCCTTTACCCTTAGCGTTCTGTTCCACTTGTCTAAGAGCTGGCACGAAATTTCGATATTACTCGGGTCATGAAAAATTTCCGTAACAATAGGTCGTACACTAAGATAGGAGCCTGATTTGTGTGTATGCTGACAGGGCGAGCGGAGAGGGGCACTAGTGAGAACGGCGAAATTTGATTTTTTTTAAACAAAAATCATCGCGGTTACGCTTAAAAATTTATAGAATAAGAAATTGTGAACTGCGTAATCGAAATATGAAGTTGCTGACAGGTAGGTAGGGGATAAATATGTTGTCAACTTCTCAAAAGTTTACGAAAAAAAAAAAATTACTGCGGTTATGTCAGCACCTTATATAATTTGTTGTTAATTATGTCAAATAATATGATTATAAAAATTGCTGACAATTAAGTGAAGTAGATATCCCATAAAATGGAGTGAAATTGAAGCGGAGATAATAGCCCGTACTATGCACACGGTTAGGTACTTCGAAGAGAATCTTAAAAAAAAACACCTACATTTTTTTCAGTTTTATTATTTTTGTATGATTATTATATTTATAACAATTTTGACAATTAATTTATAACAATTACTTTGAAAAATTGATTTGTAAAACTTTACTTATGTGAAATAATATTCAGCTGGAAAAATAATATTTTAATTTTATTATACACAAATTTTTTATCTACCAATTTGAAACCATATGCGATTTTCACAATTTGTATGAAAACACTAACTTTATATTTAAAGTTAGTGTAAGGATTAATAATGTCTTATAATACGGAGAGGGAAAGATATAAATAATTATTTTTTTATATTCATACACACAAGTTTATTTATTGTATGAATAGCGAGGGGCAAACCGCGAACGAAATCTGGTGTACACCGAGGGAATCTGAAGGAAATCTTCATCAAAGAGGATATCTTGTGTACAAAGTTGTGGGTGCGGTTGACCCCTCGATGAATAGTATCAAATTATATAAATGTAATGTATAATATTAAACATATTAAAGATAGTGTTATTTTTTTTAAATTTTTTAACCATTTTCGTCGTCGCTTGTGCAGTTATCATTATCGCTATAAAGTTCACCACCATCATCATTTTCATCGCTTTCACATTCAAAATCATCCATTTCTGTATCGGACTACAAAAAATCATAATTTTGTCAAGAATGTTTGACTTCGATCGGCTGCTGCACCGAAACTATTCTGTTTCTCGAAAAAATGTATAGGACATATTTTGTAGAAAATTTAATGCTCTTTCATTTTCATTAGAACATTCTTTGCCGTATGAGGCACCCGAAGCGAGATATTTCAAAAAAACTGTTTTTGTGCGCCATTTTTACAATATGGCGGTGCTCCTCCCCGCTCGAGCTGTCAGCAAATTCCCAAATCAGGGTCCTCTCTTAGTGTACCACGTATTTTTACCGAAACTTTTCATGACCCGAGTAATATCGAAATCTCGTGCCCAGCTCTTAGACTATAATCTCACCAACAAAATTGCGAACAGGATCTTGCCGTAATTTTTTTGTACATCGCTATTAAAAATACTGTTGAAAAACATTTGAATACTCATTATCTATTATTTAAAGTATTTTATATAAGCATTAATATAACACAAAATTTTTTCGATTCGATATATCTATAAACACCCCCCCGTCAAAATCTGTTTTTACAATTTACTCAAATGCTAAAAAATGCAAATAAACGACCTTTTTGAATAGTAATTTTGATGACATGTAGTATTAAAACTATGGTTCTATTGTAATATTCTGTTGTAATACCTGTGAGGAAGGTTCTTCTAGGAAATTTTGTGCTTTACAAACTTGCTTTTATAACTTTTGTTATCATTTTCCGGATATTTAATTGGACTGGAATTATTACAATCAACTTCCAAAACTGTTAACGCACTCAGGCCTGAGAATGCATCTTATTTAACTACAACCAAAATAAAAGTAGAGAACCTTGGAAATCTATTTAAAAATCTAAACATTCAGTAAAACAAAATATCGATATTTCTTTTTCTCTTGACGGGAACAATCTTAATAATATTCCTGATGTGTAAAATTCTGTAATTTATTCTCACTTCCGCATTATTATACAGCCATGTTTCAAATATTTTTTTCATATAATGCTGTCACCTTGCATAAAAGTTTAAATTGACAGTTTAAAAAGTTTCCAGTAAACAAGTTCAGAAAACAAATAAAGTATTTCTTTTTTACTCAAATGTAATTCACGTACCAATCGCTGTTATGTATGAATTTAAAGCAAACGATATTTATTAATTTTTCACTTTATCTATTAATCATTTATGTAACAGAAAGGATTTTATTTGTTAGCCATCTTTCTAAATTTGGTTGCACATCACTGCAAGAAGAAGAGAAAATTTTGTTGACAATGCAAGAAAGTCCCCTTTCCACACTTAAGGGCATTGCATCTAATTATAATATGGCAATGTGTCCACAAAATATTCAAGAAAGCAAAATGTCATCGTCATAAGGTATGACTCGCTCATGTCTGTCTGAATACGACTTTAATCAGCGAAATCAGTTCTGTGAGCAACTGCAAAATTATGCATGAATGATAATAATTCCGTAAAAAGAAATTTTTTCGGATGAAACTACGTTTGTTTTAAATAGTTATGTCAATAGGCAAAATTGTTATTATTAAGCTGCCGAGTTCCCCACTCAAAAACCTGTGGTGAGGGTCATTATTTCTTTGACGAGACCCGAGGTACGAGGTATTTGCATTTTCTTTAAGACATCCTCAGCCCCGCACTGGTAGTTTTGTATCCAATTCCAAAACAACCCGATCTTCCGAGAAACGACTTCTTCTTTCAACAAGACGGAGCACCTACCCATTACGCACCCCCTGCCAGAGTTTATTTAAATGAGGTATAAAATTTTCAAGTCGTGGATAGAATTGAGGAGGGCAATTAAGTGACCAGCAAGATAGCCAGATCTGACGCCCCTCGATTACTTGGGGATGCCTTAAAAACAAAGTATACATGAATCGTCCAGTGAATGTGGAAGATTTAAAGTGAAGAATTCGTAAAAAAAATACGGCACATAACCACCGGAAATTATTAACAACGTTCAAAAAGAATTTATTGACAGACAAAGAATGTACTGACAGTTGGGCTTCGAATGGAGCTCAATTTGAAATTTTTTCATTTCTAGTAGTTAGCAATTTTAAATTTCAAGATATAGTACAGTAAAATTAAAAGTTGACCTGGAACAAATTTGTAACAAGCTGATCTCTTAGGGATTGTATTCGATGGCCATCCAGGAATCCGTCTGAAAATCCTAAAACATCCGTCGTGCAGAAATAAAAGAAAATGAACCGCCATGTTGAAATTAGGCACTTTTTTCCTTTAATCGGTAGTAGCCCACACGGATGACACTTTAGGAAAAAAAGTAAAGAGGCAAAATTTTGAGAGAAAGAGCTAAGTTTTAATGTGGTGTAATAGTATATTACGTAATGAGTGTTGTAAGAAGCATATTACGCACGAATGGAAAAGTTACGCACGATGCCGCGTAGCGGCGAGTGCGTATTTCCATGAGTGCTTAATTGCTTTACAACTCGAATTATGTACTATTCTTTACCTACGATCATATTTATTTATTTATTTCTTTAGTAAAATCTGGATTTAGTTTACTAGTCAACAATATTATGTCAGTTTTGACAGCGTTTGAAAATTACGTAGGCGCATTTGTTTTTTTACCTACGATCACTATTGTAAATAGTAAAAAACACACTACCTGCCATCTGTGTAAGTTGAATTTTACATATTGTAAACAAATCGCACAGTAAACAAAACGCACGGGACACGCAATTATAGGTGGCTTATATCGCTGACGCGGAGTTTAAAAAAACAAATGCGCCTACTTAATTTTCAAACGCTGCCACAACTGACATAATATTTGTTGAATAATATTGTTGACTAGTAAACTAAATCCAGATTTTACTAAATAACTAAATAAATATGATCGTAGGTAAAGTATAGTACATAATTCGAGTTGTAAGGCAATTACGCACTCATGGAAATACGCACTCGCCGCTACGTGGCATCGTGCGTAACTTTTCCATTCGTGCGCAATATGCTTCTTACATCACTCATTACGTAATATACTATTAAACCGCGCGTTAGCGATATAAGCCACCTATAATTGCGTGTCCCGTGCGTTTTGTTTACCGTGCGATTTGTTTACAGTGCGTTTTGTTTACAATATGTAAAATTCAACTTACATAGATGGCAGGTAATGTGTTTTTTACTATTTACAGTAGTGATCGTAGGTAATAGTATATTACGTAATGAGTGTTGTAAGAAGTATATTACGCACGAATGGAAAAGTTACGCGTATTTCCATGAGTGCTTAATTACTTTACAACTCGAATTATGTACTATACTTTACCTACGATCATATTTATTTATTTATTTATTTAGTAAAATCTGGATTTAGTTTACTAGTCAACAATATTATTCAACAAATATTGTCAGTTTTGACAGAGTTTGAAAATTACGTAGGAGCATTTGTTTTTTAAACCCCGCTTTAGCGATATAAGCCACCTATAATTGCGTATCCCGTGCGTTTTGTTTACCGTGCGATTTGTTTACAGTGCGTTTTGTTTACAATATGTAAAATTCAACTTACATAGATGGCAGGTAATCTGTTTTTTACTATTTACAGTCGTGATCGTAGGTGAAGTTTTTTGGAATCGGTTGAATATTAGCAAAGTTACGGTTGTCAAAATGACAGATTTGTATAAAAAAAGATTACTTTTTGTATTTTAATACCATAAAATGCAACAAAAGGCAACAACAATTATTACTGGTATCACTATTTAAATGTGGTTTATTTTAGAAATTGCATTTTTGAATGTCAATTTGGCAGGTTGTATAAAATATTGACTTTTTTTTAATAAATAAGACGTACATACACAAAACTGATTTATAGCGTGCTACAATCAGTTTACGAAATAATCTAAGAAAGTCATTTGTCACATCGATAGGTTGTATAAGAAATGCCATTGTTATTAATAATTAAAGTAATACATTCGTAAAATAAAATCCATTCTAAAAACAAAAAAAACTAGCCTCATTCTCAGAAAGTAACACCTCTGACGCATTCTCACAGTGCTGTCCAATGCAATTTACACAGCTGGTACTGCACTTAAGGTTATATTTTTTGCATGTACAAGACTGTTTGCAATTTTTCTTGCAACCACAGAATAAAATATTTAAAATGAAATCAGGGGCACACTTTTGTACTGTTTTTATTGGCTCTAGATAACGGCTGTTTTTCCAACCTCAGTTCTCTAGATTAAGATTGACGCCTAACCAGACTTGAATTGCCAATACACTCTATAAATATGATATTTAGTGTAATCGGATGTTGGCGGAAGAACTGCTAGATCGAAGTGTTGGAAAATATTTTGCGTAGCAGAAATCTGTTTATGCCTCACGAACCTGTAATTATTTAAACTATTAGTTTTTTTTTACTGCCATACCATCTTAAAATAAAGTGTTGCCCAATTACTGCAATCTGATTTGTTTCAGCAAATTTTCTTTTGAAAATTAATAGGCTGTTAGTTCAGTATTATTTTCTAAATCTGAAAATACTGTTTTTTTGCTCTTTTTATAGAATGCAGAGGTGGTATCGCATCCGGAGAAGGCATGTGCAAATAGAATATTTTTTACTACACTTTCACTTAGTTCTGAACGAAACTTACAGATATTCGTCATTTTATCAGATTTACCTCCATCACCGGGCATGCCCCCCGTATGGGGGGGGGTCTATTGGGTACTGAGTTTAGGGGCCCGGGCTTCCGGGGGGGCCGCCAGAGATTTTGGTAACAAATTTTTTTTCAAATTTCTCCCCCCGCTCATCAATTATTAAGCCCGAGGGGCTCGTAGCGAGGGCCCACCAGAGATTTTGACAAAAGAATATTTTCTCGCTCATTAATTATTAGGCGCGGGGGCCCGCCAGTGAATTTGGTACCGGGGCCCATGATTTGATGCGGGGGGGGCTGTCACCGGGTCTCATCGTGTATACATTTTTTGTTTTGCAATGCTGAATGAGTAACGTTATTAAGTCTGTATCTTGACCAACAACTGTAACAGGGTTTCACATATATCACTGAGCAATCAATAGCAGCTTTTACAATTAAATAATGAGCATCTGCATCCGCACATTTGACTGTGACATTATTTTGGGAAAAATTTGATGTTAGAAGTTTAATTAACTAATCTTTATTTGACGCTGATGCTAAAAATTCGTTTTGAGATATCTCTACTATTTTTTTGTGGGTCAAAATTAATTTCTATCTGAAATGCATTTTTAGCTCTTCTTTGATGTTCTGTAAATTTAACGGAAGTGCTTTCATTAGAATAGCCATCGAAAATATTAATACAATTTAAACCATAATGATAACAAACAAATGAAACATACTGATGAGCAATATCTTTATATTGAACCGGGCGTTGCCACACAACTTTTCTAAGAACCCCCCCCCCCCCCCTCCCCCCGTCTATTAAAAATTGTTTAGCAGCTTCAGGCAAAGTTGAACTTGGTTAAGTTATTTATTAAATTAAGAAAAAAGAGATGTTTTTGTTGTTTTTCGAAACGAAATATCGTCAAATAAACTAACCGGTATATTAGTACAGTACCAGAGGTAAAAAATATGCAAAACTTCGGAAAAATGTAATATTGAACGGATTTCGTTCATTTTTGGCAGTATAATAGTAAATGCTTCACAAAAAAGTTTCTATATTGTGCGGGGGCTTGCTAATTTATAGGGGGTGGATGCCACCCCCTCTCAGGGGGTGGCACTTAAAAAATATAAATATTTATTGGAGCTGAAGTAGAATCTAATTTTAAGAAGAAAAGGTTCTTCTATGCAATTTTTCACATCAATTGATAGTTTTTAAGTTATAACAACTTCAAAATTGCGATTTTAGTTTTAAAAAAAAGGTATTTCCAAACGGCTTTCGTCAAGTATCTCGAAAAGTATTACTTTATCGAAAAAATGTTAGAGACCAATTATAGAAAGTACAAACTGGGAATTAATTATATTTTTTGTTTATTGATGTGGGATTAATAATTTCGGAGATATTTAAGTTTACATTTGGCATCCAAGTGTTCATAACCGGCACGGTAGCACAATCGGTTAAGGCGTATTGAGTGGCGAATACGCTGATCGACTCGCTACCGCGCTCTGGGTTCGAACCCCAGCCCCGGTATTGACAACACCGGTGGGTGTGGATGTATGTCTGCGTTTTTCCGAATGGGTAACCTCCTTCCGGACAGCCTTGGCTTTGGATTTGGGGGTTGTCTACTATCTGTGGTGTGTTTATGTTTTATTTTATATTATAAGATAATTATTTAGAGTGAGAGTTAAATATCTCAGAAACTGTGACACCTACGTCAAGGATGCTTATAGGTAGAATAATAGGTTATTAATTAAGCTGTCAACTGTTTTTTTATTTGTTTATGTAGCATAAAAAACAAAGAAGTTATGACCGAAGCAATGTGCGTCTACACATTTTTTTAATAACAACGTCGCCATTTTGTTACTGTAATTAGCCAGTAATTAAAAAAAGGGAATTTCAGACACTGTTTCTCATTAATATATAGCATGACGTAGATGCTCAAATTTTTTGGTTTGTATACAGCACTTACTTTAGAAAAAAATACAGTTTAAACTATAAAGATATTTTCGATAAAACGTATTTTTTTTTCCTTTTCCAAATATCTCAATAAATATTAGTTTTATTGAAAAATGGGTAGAGACCAAAAATAAAGCTCATAAACTGATAATGAATTTCGCTTGTCTATTTATTAACATAGGTTTAATAGTTTCGGAGATATGAAAGTTTACAAATGGCGTCCGAATGTGTATAAAACGAAAAATGCAGTTTAAATGTTAAATATCTCAGAAATTGTGACACCTACATCACGCATGTTAAGAAATGCAGTTAAAGACAATTAATTGCGCTTTCAAATTATTTTTTACTCGTTCCTGTAGCATAAGAAATAAAGAAGTTTTGATCGAAAAATGTGCGTATTTATATTTTTTTATATAAAAAGGTCACCATTTTGTTACTCTAATTAGCCAGTAATTTAAAAAAAATTATCTCAAATACAGTTTTTCGTTAAGATGTAGCATTACCTAGATGCTCAAATTTTTTTGCTCATTTGAAGCACTTGCTTTAGAAAAAAATGCATTTTAAACTTTAAAGGTAATTTCGAAACACTTGGATGCCAAATATAAACTTAAATATCTCCGAAATTATTAATCATACATCAATAAACAAAAAATATAAATAATCCCCAGTTCGCACTTTCTGTAATTGGTCTGCAACATTTTTTCGATAAAGTAATACTTTTCGAGATACTTGACGAAAGCCGTTTGGAAATACCTTTTTTTTTAAGCTAAAATCGCAATTTTGAAGTCGTTATAACTTAAAAACTATCAATTTATGTGAAAAATTGCATAAAACCTTTTCTTCTTAAAATTTGATTCCATTTCAGCTCCAATAAATGTATATATTTTTTACGTGCCACCCCCTAAGAGGGGGTGGCATCCACCCCCTATAAATTAGCAAGCCCACGCACAATATAGAAACTTTTCTGTGAAGCATTTACTATTTTACTGCCAAAAATGAACGAAATCCGTTCAATATGACATTATTCCGAAGTTAAAACCTCTAGTTACTGTACTGTATGATTTAATTCATATTTAAAACACCCCTTTAAATCATTTTGATCTCGAGCAACACAAGTAATCCTATTGAAAAGTTGTGTAGGATTAACGACTGCAGATGCTTTTGTTATATAATAATTGTCCTATTTGTAAATGCGGTTGATTTTACTCTATCGTTCCTTTTTAGTTTTAAGTTCCCAAAGGAAGTCTTATTTAGAAACATTAATTGCTTATTGCTGGAATGTTTGGTAAACTAGTTGTAAAGAACGCGATCAGTCAGTTTTGCAGGTGCATGTACCGTCAATTTATTACAAATGTCAATATTTCAACTTGACATTTAGAAATTTATTATCTAAAATAAACTATGTTTAATTAGTATTACCAACAAAAGTCTTGTTGATATTGTTATATTCTTACGGTGTTAAAATACAAAAAATACCCTTTTTTATAAGAATCTGTCATTTTGACATTCATAACTCTGTTAATATTTAACCGATTTATACTACATTGAAGCTTAGCTCTGTCTCTCAAAATTTTGCCTCTTTACTTTTTTTCCTAAAGTGTCATCCGTGTGGGCTATTATCGATTAGAAAAAAAATTGCCTAATTTCAATATGGCGGCGCATTTCTTCCTTATTCTACACGGCGGATTTTTTGGGATTTTCATTCAGAGACTCCTGGATAGCCATAGAATACAATCCCGAAGAAATTAGCTTGTTACTTTGTTCCGGGTTTAGTCTAAATTTAATTCTATTTTACTGAAGTAATAGTTTTTCTTAAAAATTTCCCTTTGCATACATCTATTTGCCGTATTGTATAGAAAAATGCGCCTTTTCAAATTCCGTAACAAGAAATGGGGGTTGCTATTAAAAATATATATTTACTACGTGATAGCTTCGTGATATGTTGCAAAAAAAAATAAAAAAATGTATCAATGGATTGTATTTAATAATAATGTTTTGACTTGACACGACAAGCGATTTTCCAAAAAAAAAAAAAAAAAAATTGAACACTCTTTATCGAACTCATCCACTATTTTACGAAAACACTGTATATAAAATACTACTTTTGCGCACAATATGCAACGATTTTTTGCGGTAAAACCGATAAGAAATGATTTATAATAATAACTGCAGTTCCTAATGTTATGTATAAAATTTTCGAACTGGGGGAGCAATACACTTTAACTAGTTATATATTTTCCCTCCATTATAGTTGTTATTTATCTTATCTTGGAATAATTGATGGTATTTGTATACCGTATACGCAATCATCGATGACATTCGCCTTGTCTAAAAACGAAATAATTAAAAACCAGCGTCGCAATAGGAAAATAATCACAATGTTTCCTGCGACTTTTTTGCCCATTGTTGTGGAGAACAGTAGGAACAGGAAAGGTATATTTTTACGGATAAAACGATTCAGCATCGGTTCGTGCAGACAACAGACAAGCACGTTGGCCGCAGACAGCGAAGAGACAAGCAGCGCGAGTTCGCAGAGGTAATAACCTCTAAAGGCCGACTCGGTGCAGCGGAGCGCGGGTTATGTAAGCGTGCGCAGCGCATGACCGACTCGTTTAAAGTAGCATTCATACTTCCAGGCATCTGGAGTAACAATCTTCGTACGCCATGGGAGAAATTACATGAATTATATTTGCGTCTAAGCGATTTTTTTCGGAGAGAGAGAGAGAGGCATCCGTTCAAAACATCGATATCGGGATCTTGCCAGGAGACGAATGTACGGGGTGGAAAATCAGCGCATTTTTTAAATGACAGGACAGGCACTTTGCAATTTTAAGGATTCCGGATGTGAGTGAAGTTCCAAACGTTGAAAAATAAGCGAAAATTGAAGAAAAAAATAAGTCGAAGAGATGCGTCGAATAGACTTTTATCGACACATTATCAGGGCCAGATTATCCATAAGGCTAAATAGGCTATAGCCTAGGGGCGCTGAAGCGCGAGGGGGCGCTAAGGCAATTCAAAACTAACTAAATTTATCTCCCGACGACCGACGTGACATGTACTGTTTACCATTGACTTTTGGAAAATAAATGCATTGTAACGTACTACATAAGGGGCTGGCGAAAAAAATAGCCATAAAATCGAGTTGGGATAATGAGCGTAAAAAAATGTTTGTTTAAGGAAAGACAAGCATAAAGAGCTTTTGTACCCCGCCGTCTTATCTGGGCCTAAATTAATAAATTTGTGTAAGCCTATGTAAATCCATTCTATGTAACTATTTTGGTTACATTTTATAATTATATCCGTATTAAGAATTATAAATACCAAAATACCTAAATATTCGTTTACTTATATTTATTTTTAAATATATATAAAAATAGAAAATGCGATATACTTTAGAGTCCTGTTCATACGTTTAAAGTAATTATCCATATCTGAAGTTTTTATTGCCGTAATCCTTCCTGGGCCCCCCGTTTGGGGGGGGGTCTATCGGGTACCGAGGGGCCCGCTAGAGATTTTGGAATTTTTTTTTTTCAAATTTCTCCCCCTGCTCATCAATTACCAAGCGCGAGGGGCCCGTAGCGGGGGCCCGCCAGAGATTTTGGCAAAATTTTTTTTCAAATTTCTCCCCCCGCTCATCAATTATTAAGCGTGAGGGCCCGTTGGCTCTCGAGGGGCCCAAAAGAGATTTTGGCAATTTTTTTTTTGCAAATTTCTCCTCTCCGCTCATCAATTATTAAGCACGGGGTCCCATTGTGTTTGGAAGGGCCCGTAGCGGGGGCCCGCCAAAGATTTTGGCAACATTTTTTTTTTCAAATTTCTTCCCTTCGCTCATCAATTATTAAGCGCGAGGGGCCCGTAGTGGGGGCCCGCCAGAGGTTTTGGCAAATTTTTTTTCAAATTTCTCGCCCCCGCTCATCAATTATTAAGCGCGGAGGCCTGTTGGGTTTCGAGGGGCCCGTAGCGAGGGCCTGCCAGAGATTTTGACAAAAAAAAATTTCCCGCTCATCAATTATTAGACGCGGGGGCCCGCCAGTGAGTAGTACCGGGGCCCATGATTTGATGCGGGGGGCCTGATCCTTCCGGGTATAGCCGAAGGCCTTCCTTATATCTACGTCGATACTTTTTTTTATACAAGAAAATTATTTGTTATTTGATTATTTTATTTTGATAAAATTGTCGAATTTATTACCTCTGTATTGTATAGTTCAGCGAAGAGGTGTTTACTTAAACCCGCGGATAGTACAAAAAAACACCGACCTGCTCTGCACTTTATATAGAGGTCTACAGACGATCCAACCAACCGTCCTTCTTGGTACACTTTGGATATTGCCATGCGAACTCGTAAAAGTGAGCTGGTCTGCTGTCGGTACGCTTTGAAGACGCTGGAATTCCAGCAGACCAGCTCACTTTTACGAGTTGTCATGGAAATTTTCAAAGTGTATCGAGAAGGTTGGTTGGTTGGGTGGTTGGATCGTCTGTATACCTCTGTATACCTTCCGCGCCGGTCCTATTGTTCGTCCTAAAGCGCTATAGCAAAAAACGCTGCAATTTGACCGGCATGCGCCAGTTCAACTTTTTGTGCCAATTAAGGAAATGTATACGTCTCCTATATGTTCCTTTTCAATATATCAACATTTTACAGGATTATTTATAGGAAAATAGGAACGAAAAGATATAGATATTATATCTTTCCGCTCCTATAGTAATGGCACTGCCTTTATTATAGCCGCTGGCCACTCTCCCTGGTCATCAATGTTGATTAAAAATGTCTTTTTTAGATTTCTTCCCCCCCGCTCATCAATTTTGAAAGTGGGACAAATATTTTTTTCATATATCCCCCCCCCCCACCTCTTGTCAATTTTGAATCTGGACAAAACATGTTTTTTCAGATTTCACCTCCCCGCTCATTAATGTTCTTATTATGAATAAGAGGGCGCAAATACATGATCAGCCTAGGGGCGCGCCAATCCTTAATCCGGCCCTGCACATTATACGAATTCGCGGCTAATAATGCTAATTTAATGGGATGCTAATGTTATATATTTTTTTCAACTATTTATTTAACAACGGGCTATTTTCGCTAAGAGGGCCTATCACCGACGCTAGGAGACGGGCTACTCCCCCAACCTTGAAATTTTGCCAAATCTCTTCTCTTTCGAAGAGTAGGGATCTTTTACTTGCCTAACATTTTAATAGACAAGAGACCGTCTGCTTTATATCCCCTCCGAAGGATGATATCTCCACTACGTAATCCTCGTCTTGAAATTACATAGCTTCTGCGTATATGCTGATGTACAAGCCGCTAGAAGGTGACACGAGATTGCTGTGTTTCCCAAGATGGATTTCACCCATCCAAGTACTAACCGCGCTGAACGTTGCTTCACTGGAGTATCGAAATACATGCACACAGTCAAGACGCTTCTACGCTCGCCCCACTAATGTTATAGAACTCTGAAAAATCAATCAAGTCGATACAAAAAAATACTTTCTTACTTTCTTCGCCTTATAGCAGGTCATAGAATTTTTTTTGGGAACTACTCCGAAAACTGAAATATTTTATACATCTCCGACAACGTAAGGCACTAAAGACGAAACAGTAAAAATAGTTCAGTAAAATAACAGTTAATATTGTAATGTATTGCACAAAATTCATAATGTTTTGAAAACTGGTGGAAATGTTAAGGATAGCATAAGAATTAGTAAACCGAAAACTTCCCACCCCTAAATAGTGTGCTTCGTGTGTGCCTAGGAGGTCGTTTCCAGATCCATTTTGAGGTTTTCTAGATTATCTCGTGAACGGTGCACTTTTTGATAAAAACACCTATATACAAAATTATTCCCGATATAATTTTCTATCAAAAACGTATCAACACTTTTTTTCCTAAAATTAATAGTACCGTGGGAAATAAGGCGCACACATAAGGGTTGGTTCCAGTTAACACAATAAATTTTAATCTTTACTATAATCTACTTTAAAGTTCAATGCTTAACGCAAGGGCAGTAGCTACTAAACTCCACTTAAAATTATAATAAATGTAGCGCTTCCACCCTCTCACCCCCAAAAAATATCACAATTTTTAAAGAATTATTTGCACAATTCATTCGAGTCTGGGGTTAAAAACGTGCTTTAGTTTTGAACTGGCTTCGGTACCTCTTTCCCTTTTCGATGACAAAGGCCTAATGAGAAAAACTAACAAGGCAACTGTATACCAGATTATTAATACTGTTCCAGAACGAGACCATATTTTCGAAATTAGTGAGTAGGTATGTGATTGATGGAGGATTCTTGCTTCGCCACGTGATATGGCCAAAAAAAGGAGAATTTAATAACGTCTACAACGCTTACGTTAGTTACATAAGAAAATATTATGGTAACAGAGTAACTGTTGTGTTCGATGGTTATTTAGGTAGTGCAAACAGCACGAAGAGTCTAAAACAACAAAGGCGGGTACTGCAAAAAACCTGTCCTGAAATTATATTTGATGAAAACACTCAGCTGACGTTCCTTAGTAATTTGTTTAACAAAGAACGTTTGATTGCAGAACTAGTGAAAAAATTTAGTAACGAAGGAATCGAGGTGTTCGTTGCTGCGGATGACACCGATTTATTAATAGTAGAAACTGCTATCGAAAATGTTATATGTGCGACACAGCTGTTGTCGTAGGGCAAGATATTGACCTACTAGTCCTTTTTATTGCTCTTTCTTCCTCCGACAAAGACATTATATTTTTAAAACAAAAACAAGGTAATACCAGCGAAAGGATTTACAGTTCAAGATATTTACAATCCTCAACTTTTTAAAAAACTGTCAAGAAATAATATTATTTGCACACTATATTAGCGGTTGCGACACAACCTCAGCGTTTTTTTCTAATGCAATCAATGTGCTTAATAAAAGAGATGACTTACAAGACATCGTGCAAACTTTTAATAATGAAAAAGCTAGTCATAAAGATATTATAGACGTAGGATAGTGATTTGTTCTAGCTTTATACAACTCTAACTCCGCAGAAAAAAGTCTAGATGTACACGTATACAGATTTATGGCTTTTAACAAACTTGTTGGTAAAGCGAACAATACTGTAATGTTTCAAAACTACCATCAACTTCTGCTGCTGCTCGGCAACACTCATATCGCGTTTTTTACCAAATTGAAACACTGAAAAACGTTACTCTAGAAGCTACTGATTGAGGATGGAAAAAAGTCGGCGGTATATTAACCTCAACTATCACAACTAAAGAACCAGCTCCCGAATCTGTTTTGAAATTAATTTCTTGTTCATGTAAATTAGGATGCGAAAACAGGTGCAGTTGCAAGAGCAGGCTTACGTTGCTCCACAATGTGTTACCATTTCCACGGACAAGCATGCATGAATGTCGAATCTATGGAAGACGACGAAGATTAATTAACGCAGGTAACCTTGTGATAATTAGTGGGTTAGGTATAAAGGGGACACTATGTAAAAAAACGCGCCGATTACTGTACCTCTGTGGTGGCGTGGCAACAAGTACAATATACAATATTCTCACTTCTTTAAACATTTTAGGTGAGAGAGTGGAAGCGCCACATTTATTATAATTTTAAGTGGAGTTTAGTAGCTACAGCTTTTGCGTTAACTTTAAAGTAGATTATAGTAAAGATTACAATTTATTGTGTTAACTGGAACCAACCCTTAATGTGTGCGCCTCATTTCCCAAGGTACTACTAATTTTAGGGGAAAAAGTGTAGAGAATTATATAAGGAATAATTTTGTATATACGTATTTTTATCAAAAAGTGCACCGTTCCCGAGATAGTCTAGAAAACCTCAAAATGGGGGTGGAAACGACCTCCTAGGGTACGAAGCACACTATTTAGGGGTGGGAACTTTTCGGTTTACTAATTCTTATGCTTTCCACAAATTTTCAAAACTTTCTGAATTTTGTCCGATATAGATCGTTATATTACTGAACTAAAAGTAAAATTTAAAAAACCAAAACTACGCCGAAACTGGACATTGGCAAAATTTTTCAACGTCCTTGGCACAGAATTCAGAACTAAGCCAAAGTTTCACTGCACTTTTACGTCACTTCCCGATTTAAATTAGATTCACAAAAGAACACTTGAACACGATGCCGTGTTTAAAAAACTGATTTCGTAATTCGACAATTTCTCCTACGTCCCTGAACCGACTGAAAATATATTTGGATAGGCTTTTAGAGAAAACTTCATACTTCATAATAATACCAGACCATTGAAGTCAACAAAAAAATTTTTTTTTTTTTTCATTTTCGTCCAAGAATTTTTTTTCTTTCTTTAGTTTTTAATAGCCTAGTACAATTCTATAAAGTTGTCTCTAAAATCCTATCAACAAAATGTTTGAGTTGGTTCAGGGTTGTAAGAGAAATTGTCGAATTACGTTCAAGGCACCGCCCACTTAACCAAAGGCTTACCAAATTATGTTTTTACCATAAAAATAAACTAAGTCTGTCCGGCGGCTTGACTATGACACAGGAGCACCAAATGGCTATTAGAAAAATATATCCTTATACCGGAAGGCTTACTTTAAATTTTGTAGAAAATATTAGAAAAAGTCCCTTAGTACCTGAAAATCCTTATACGGATATTTACACAGTGGTAGCTCGACAGCAAACCCTTGGTATCCTACCCTTATTGGGTTGTATGCCATTAGCACGTTTTCGCAAGAGGACAGGAAAGCCTCATATAACTGATATAAAGCTGTAAAAAGCAATTCTCAAATGCCTAGTTCTTGTGAATGATAATATCACCATTTGAAACTTTTAAAGCAAACCAAAATTTAAATCAATATATTGTTTCCATCAGTCCCAAGTCAAATAGCCAAAACATAAACGTTTAAGAAATTGTGAATATTTGTATGCCAGTTGATTGATACTTTTATTCTCCATTGCATGTCGTTGAGATAACGCCCTTTGAGTGAGGCGTCTGTTCTTGCCGTCTTTGGTAAGCAGATACCATGAAATAATTTATTAACTACGTTTATATACATTTTGAACTTTATTTACAATAAATTGTATTATTGAACTCTTGGATTTTTCTTGATCGAATGATTAACTTTAAGTTTAATTTCTCATGCTTTTGTGTGTGTTAAGTCGACAACTGAATGTAAAGAACTCCCATTAGATCTTCGAGTCTGTTATTGACATCGATCGGATCACAAAAAATAATGCAAGGAATTCTAAAAAAGTAATTAAGAAATTAAGAAGTGTTTAGAGTTATAAGCAGTGTTTCGATATAAAAGAAGTGCATATCAGAAGGCAGATTGGAGAGAGCAGTAAGTACTCTACAGTAGGTATAACTTTCACTTTTTCTCCCGTTTCCTCCTCTATTACAGGACTCCGGTCCTTGGTGTCTCGCATTAATTTAACTGAACTCCACTGAGAGTAGATAAGCCATCCTACGTTGGAAAAGGAGCGACTTAGCTAGCGTCCTTGGAAAAAAATAAATTTAGTTGCGTCCTTCAGACGAGTGGTAATGAGTTCATCTACTCTAACAACCCCACAATCAATTGAGGACGCAAAACACTTTTTCGTCATACCTCCCTCGTAAGTATACTCTAACCATTGTTTTTTCGTCGATCATAAATGATACTTTATGTACCAAATACTTGTTGCTATCGGCAACGGGTTGTTATTTTTCATAACGTACCTAGGGAAATAAACACAGACCCACAAAAAAAAAAGTTCAAAGTAGCGAACCACACCCATGTATCTCTATGTATTTTCAGTCGCTGAATCCGAATCCGGGGTCAAAAAAATTGTACACCCCCAAAATCATTAGCTAGAGCCAAAAAATACCTCTGAAATGGGATAAAAACAAGATTAAGCTACGATAATAGTTGTTACTTCTTAATTAATTGAATTATACAAATTAAGGTTAAACAGCAGCGTACATACAATAGATATGAATCACACCCTCAGGGAGGGGCGAAAACTAGCCCCCATATATAAAAAAATCGATCCAAAACAGCAATGACTGCTGAAAAAGCTCGAAATGTCTAAGTTTTGTTTAAGTGTTAAGAAACTACATCAGGTCCGACGTAATCTTCATAAACTGCTTCTATAGGGTTGAGAACAACCACCTTCAAGTTCAAAGGACACGAGAAAACAAGAAAAAACGTAAAATCCGACAGGATTTCTATTTTCATGGATGCTATGATTGGCTGAAATTGCGTAGTACTCTAAAATAGAATTAGAAACTTACGTACCATCAACATCCTACACTGTCAACCCTCAGAGGGTGTGAAAACTACCCCCTATGTAAGATTTAACTATAAAAAGTTACAGTGACTTCTATAAAAATTCGAAACACCTGCGTTGTGTGGAAGAGAGAAGAAACTAGACTATGTTCGACGATGTGCTTGAAAACCACCCCCACGGGGTGGCGAGATACTATCCCCATATCTGTAGGATGCTGGAAAAACAGAGAGAAACTAACCGGATTTACATTTTTATGGATGCTATGATGGCAAAAATCGTGTTGCACATTTAAAGTTTGAAACTCATGTCCTATAAATGTTATTAATAACACCCCCAGAAAGGATGTAAACTACCGTAATACAAGATATAACGAAAAAGCTATGCTGTTGCTTATTCGTTTCATTTCCATAGTTTTTTTTTAACCCCGGATTCGGATTCAGCGACCGAAAATACATAGGGATACATGGGTCTGGTTCGCTGCTTTGAACTTTTTTTTTGTGGGGCTGTGTAATTATTTCAAACTACGAGAATGTTTTGTACAAAAATGAGATGTAACACAGATACGCACTTACTGTGAATGCCCCGAAGTTACAGAAAGTATGTTTTCCAATCTCTAAAGTTCCCGAAAACTGCCTTCGGAATATCGAGAACGTATGAAAACGTAGATTTTTTATTTTACGAATTTATTACAGAAACAGAGCGTAACACAAATGTTTTCTTTTGCGTATTAATTATGCATGCCTTGAAGTTACAGAAAATATATTTTCCAACCCCTGGAATTCTCTAAAACACCCTCAGAACGCCAAGAACGTACGAAAGTGTGAATTTTTAACATTTTAATTTAAGGATAGATTCCAGGAACTTTAGAGGTTGAAAAAGTATTTTTCGTATTACTAGCTCTGTAAGTATCATTTTTTGACGTCCGTCAGTGTTTTGAAATTGTCACTTACAACCCAGAGGCAAAAAAGCACAAAATTTACTTTTATTCCCTAGGTCAAAAAAGTAAAGTACCTAATAAGGAAGTCAAATAATAATGAAGTTCTGACACCAATGAAGCCCACAAATTTTTGGCTGCCTCCTGAATGTCGATACTTTCACCATAATCCATATTTTTATTGCAAAAACTCACGTAAATAACTTGAATGGCGGAAATTATTATGAAGTTATCAATTTGACAACTTATTGACAGTAACCATAGCGGAAAGCAAACACACTCCAATTGGAGTCTAAGCCAATTAATAAATGAGTTCGGCAAATCCTGAAATATAATAATTTTGAATGATTTTTTCTAAAAATTGTAATATTGCTAGTAGTACGAAAAACCTCGTATGCACGCCGACTTGTGTCGTGTATTTACAGGCCTCGAACGCTCGCAAACCGGGCTTCAGTTTGCACTGTAAAATACACTTACATGCCTTGGTGCATAAATAACTATTCTATAACTTCGAGGTATGCACAATAAGTACACAAAAAATTGCATCCGTGTTATGGGTCATTTTTCATAAATTTAGAAAATCCACTTTCCGTATGTCCTTGACGTTCTGACGATGGTTTCCGGGAACTGTAGTGTGTATTTTCTGTTACTTTCGGACATTCACAATAAGTATGCAAAAAATTGCATCAGTGGTACGGTACGTACATTTTTTTACAAAAAATTCAAAAAGTTTGAAAAAGTGTTTGCGTTCAAAATTGGTTATGACGTTGGCAGCAACTTTCTAAATTAGCATTATTAGAAGCGAATTTGTATAATATGTCGATAAACGTCCATTCGGTCCATTTTTGAGACTTTTATTTTACTTCCACGTCCAGTGGAAGTATAGTAACGCAAAAATATTTTGATTCCGTTGAAAGGTTGAGAGGTAAATGGGGGTAAATAGGCAAAGAGATAAATCAAGCAAGAGTCCATAAAATTGGTATTTAGTATATTCAAGAGAAGCTAAGGTCTCAAAAAAATTTTTGGCATTAGCCACCCCCATTACCACCCCCACCCCATTATTAAATGTGGTGAAAAAATTAAAATTGTGATTTAGTGTGTATACAAGAACCAAAGGTCTCAATTTTTTTTTTACTTCATTCACCCCCATCGGAGAACATTGAGGATCTGCAGCAAGGTATCAGTCATGACATCGGGCAAATGTCACCAGAAATATAAGGGATGGAATTTATCATTTACCAAGAAAGATATGGTGCATATTTTGAATATTTTATACATTAAATAGCGTTTGATTTCATTATTTGTTAATTTTTACACCGACCGCGACCTCAATATCGATATTAGGTAATAAGGTTCATTTAACTGTGTGACGGTAAAATTTTATTTAAAAGAAAAAAGTCAAGTTTCTATCTTTTTTGAAAGGGATCAAAATGTGAGAAGCTACCTTTTCCTTAAGGGCGCCATATTGAATTTTTCAGATTTGTAATTTTTTTTCATCAACCTTAAGTGCCAAGGGATATTTGTAGCAAATTTCAGTTTTCTAGGTGATCGGGAAGTACTAAAAAAAATCTCTTTTTGCTAACCTCTCGGAGTCCCTCCCACATTTTCTAGGAAGAACTGGTCATTCTATCTCATAATGGTACCAAGGGAGCATCTATATGCTAAATTTAATCAAAATTGTTAAAGGCGTTTTAAAAAATTTTAATTTTTTAAACCCCCATAGCCTTATCAAGTAGGCATCCATGTATAGAATTAGATCAAAATCGTTTAGCCATTTTAGAGAGAAATATTTGTTTCCAGCTTTTTTTTCTGGTTTTTGGGGAAGTTATCCCCATATTTGTGCTAGGATGAATTTCACTTCGAAGTGTGACCTTTTAGAACAATCTGAACAAAATCTATTAGTCGGGAACCCTCCCTAGCTGTACGTGTATCCCCCGCCCGATCCTTGGGGACAATGTTTTTCATAAAGATTAAAGACTAAGGAACAATTTAAAAAAAACAACTGGCTGTACTTTCAAAATGGCGGCCATATGTTAAAAAAACTGTTGCCAATGTTGTTTTTGTCATTTAACACAAAAACTAAAAAAGCTGGACAAAAACTTTTTTAACAAAAAACAACGTGCATAAAATTTTCTACAATTTTGTTTCTATACAATATTTTGATAGGAGTTACCGTTTTCCAGATAAATGAGTCCAAAATTAAGAAAACATGGAAATTCATATATCGGTAAATCACGTAGAGGAAATAACTGTGACAATTATTGTAAGGTGTATAATGTAACTTTATATTATTAACATAACAAAAAATGAAATAAACTGAAAAAAATTAATAATAATATTAATATTATAATTTGCAGACATTTATCTCGAAAACGGTAACAATGGTATTTGGAAAATGGTAACTCCTATCCAAATATTGTATAGGAACAAAATTGTAGAAAATTTTATGCACTTTGTTTTTTGTGCAGAAAATTTTTCTCCAGCTTTTAGTTTTTGTGTTAAATGGCAAAAACAATATTTCCATTTTTTTCAAACGGACGCCATTTTGAAAATACAGCCAGTTTTTTTAGGACATGTCTTAAATTGTTCCTTAGGCTTTAGTCTTTATGAAACACATTGTCCCCAAGGATCGGGGGACAGTTAGGGTGGGCTCCCGTAGTATTACGTTTTATATTGAATTTTATATTTTATTTTGAGAGCTGAATCATTTATCTGGAAAATGGCAAAAGCCCAAATATTGTATAGGAACAGAATTGTAGAAAATTTTATGCACTTTGTGTTTTGTGCAGAAAGTTTTTCTCCCTCTTTTTTAGTTCTTGTGTTAAATGACAAAAACCATATTTGCAAATTTTTATTTTTAAACGGACGCCATTTTGAAAGTGCAGCCAATTTTTTTGAAAAACAATTCCCCAAGGATCGGGGGGGTGTGCACGGACACTTAGGGTGAGCTCCCGTAGTATTTCCATTGAATCTAAAATGAAGAATCATCATCATTATTACAATTGTTCGAGCCAAACCCAATACTTTACGCTACAACTATTTTGTTTTTGCCCTATTGCATCTCCGCCAAAAACAACAAAACCAGAATGACTAACGTCGCTCAGCAAATTACGTATATTACATAATTTCGAAAATTACACGCCTTGGGATTTGCCAACCGTTTCATTATATTTTAATATTTTGTTATTTTAATATCGTGCTGTTTGGAAATGTTTAAAAAGGATCACAGCCAAGAGGCAAATTTGTTTTTGTAATTATCGCTAGCCTAAATCTAGTATACCAAACAAATAACTCGAAATAAAAGCAAGGTTGCAAAAAGCCCGCAAACGATCACTTACCGCGTTACCGAGAAAATGCATAGTTTATTGCAGAGTGTAATTGTTTTTAATCATATTTTAATAGGTTTGTGCATTATTTTATGGGAACGATTAGTTTCCTTTGAGTTTTGTTGTGGGTCGTAAATTTTTATAGCTAGTATTAATTCAGCGACGTAATTTTCTGGAATAAAAATAGGTATGTCTAGTGCATTTGCATATTTTCCTGCGTTCATAAGAACTGACGCTCTAGGAGTGTCGGTTACGACATATTAGACCAGGAGCCCGCCGACCACTAATTGTGTGTCATAATTTTACGCCTAAAATGCGTGAATTCTTCTTAATTTGGGTTAGTAGATCACAGAAATGTTCATACAGGCCCTTTTTTTTGTTCATGGATGTAGGGCAGCCCCCCCAAATGTGTAAGAAATATGATTTGCAAAAGTATAATAGGAATGGGGTTTACGGGAATCGATAAATAATAAAAAATGAGATAGCTGATGCGGCTCGCCAGCTCTGAATTCTGGGACACTGACCCACTAGAGGGGTCAAACTTTGTAAAAATATAACAGCCACAAAAACGTCATAGGTTTACGCATGGGGATTGGAGAGATTTCTTAATTTATATTTTTTAAAATGGCGACAAAACAAAAATGTCGAACTATAGACTCATATCGCTGGTTTTTGCATTAGCTAAAATATTAGAAAAAGTGATAAAAACGCGGTTATGTAAACACATTGATACACATAAATTACTCCATGAGATGCAATTCGGATTTCGTGAAAATAAATCTACTCAGGATGCAATAACTACATTGACCTCCAAATTATATAATGCGCTTGATCGAAGTAAACCAGCCATATGTGTCTTCGTGGATTTAGCCAAGGCTTTTGACACGATAAGTCATAAGATTTTGTTAGAAAAATTGGAAAACCTTGGAATCCGAGGAATCCCACTAGAGTTATTCCGTAGTTATCTAACAAATAGAAAACAAAAAGTTATAATTGACGATGTGACTAGTGAGGAAAGATGGTGACATATGTAGTACCGCAGGGAACGCTTTTAGGACCTGTATTATTTACAATTTATATTAATGATTTGCTTACCTTATCTTCAAAAGACAATATCATATCCTATGCAGATGATATTCTGCCATATTTTTTGAAGGCGATAACTGGTTGGATTTACGACACTCTGTATCTACTGAAAAAAATTAAAACATGGTTTGACCAAAATTTACTAACATTAACTTGGGACAAAACTAAATACTTGGCTTTCAGATCGTATAACAAATACTTACCTGATTTCAGCACAATACCCATAGATGATCGGGAAATCTCTTCTACCACAAGCATTAAATTCTTAGAGATAACGATTGACAGTCATCTAAGGTGGGATGCTCAAGTCAGTACAATCACAAAAAAGTTAAGATTTTTAATATACAAATTTAGAATTCTAAAGAATTTCTTGACCATTAAGCAAATGAAAATAATTAACTATGCACTAGTAGAGTCGATACTACAATATGGGATAATAGCATGGGGTGGCGTAAAAAAGACTCATTTAATGCCATTAGAAATATTACAAAAAAAGATTATAAAAATAATGCTAAACAAAAATAATTTGTATTGTACAGAGCAATTATACCGAGAGTCTGAAATTTTGGATCTAAGACAAATATACGCCAAAATAATATTAATATATTTTTATAAAAACAAAACGTACTTGCAATCTATATGCCATAACTACTCTACTCGGCAAAAAGAAAATGAGTTTAGCAAAAAAAGACGTAGGTACAAGACACTTTGTTTATCAAGGTCAAAGGTTATATAATAATTTGCCCATTACCATTAGGAATAGTAAAACTGTGTTGATTTAAGAGAATGGTTAAAAAGTGGTTGAGAGTAAATGATAGAGATTATCTCTAAGATTATTAATAGATCCATGATCTTTTAACTCTTTTCTTTTCTTTAAATTTTGATTTTTTGCCCTTTCTTTCCAAATTTTTATTACGGATTGTTTGTATTAAATTATTGTTCTTTTGCATCTTTGTCCTTTATATTATTGTAGATGATTATATACAATGCTCCATTCATCCATACACAAGTTTTTAACTTAATATGGACGTAAATCCATATTTATTTATTTATTTTGTAATTTAAATACTACTACTATATAGATATTATCCTTTGTAAATTTATACAAACTATCTAAATAAATATTATTATTATTATTATTATTATTATCTTTTTTTTTTTAGCTAGCTAAAAACCAGTCACCCTTCTCTGTGGCTCCGACTCTCACAGAGGTGAGCTGGTAGTACCGGTAGCCACTCCCCACGCCCGCGCCCGTGGGGTGAGTGACTACTGGGTCCGGGAATCGTGTGCCCTGAGCAGACGTAATGAACCGAGTATGACGGCCTTCTGCATTCTGCCGGCTAAGACCTCTGCCGAATTTCGGCATGCCGGTATGATCTTAAGTTCCGAAAGCAGTGTGTGTCTCGTTCCACTGAGGGCTCCTATAATCAGTACCACTATCTTAACAGTATGGTCTGGATACAGTCTGCGGAGTTCGAAGAGCAGATCTCGATATTTTGTCCGTTTTTCCTCTTCCTTCAAGACAATGTTGTTCTCCGCGGGAGCCGAGAACTCCACGACGAACATTGTCTTGAGTTAATGGTCGAGGAGGACCACGTCAGGCTTGTTGGCTTGTATTTGCCTGACGGTGGGAAAAGAGTAGTTCCAATAAATTAGACACTTCTCATTTCCCACAACGGACTCAATATCCCCCGGAGCGTAAGGCAGCACTGGTGTTTCGTCTATCCCATACGAGTGCCTTCAATGGTAATAAAGCACTCGTAATACTCCGTCGTGCCTTTGGATATAGGCCAAGACTGCATATGTCGGGCAAGCCGACAGCAAGTGCATAAGAGTCTCTGGCGCCCTGCGGCAGGCCCTGCAGCTGACATCAGGGACCTCTTATACCCATGACACGACTACGATAGACGAGGGTGTTAAATACACCATCCTGGCAAGCCATTATGAATCCCTCGGTCTCAGACTTCAGCCCGGCTGACCTTAAGAAGGCAAAGGTCAGCCTTTCGGATAAGCCAAGGTTTTCTATATTTTTATAGAAAACTCCATGGATTGGCTTATCCGTGTGCAGCTGCAGAAAGTTCTTGTGTTCTGCAGCTAATTATAGTTTTCCACTATAATCCAGTAACCTTGTCATAAACAAAGAGGTTACCTGACATTAAATCAGGCATCTATGCTTTTTTACTATTTTGTATAGGATTAAAAATTAATGTTAAATCCAAGTTTACGACCTCGGCAGACCTCCGAGTCTTGATCAAAAATCCAAAAAACTGCGAGATTTTTGTTTTTTTTTTTTAGTTTTTGTCGATGTTGACACCTAAGGCCAACTTTTTAGTAAACATAATTTAGTGTTTTTTTAAATTAGACTAAATTTGCTATAAATTGGTACCAGACCGGATTCTGTAGATCAAATAGTATCCGAAATACAGCTATTCAAAGTTTTGTAAAATTTTCATTTTTCGACATTATTAACAATTTTGAGCTTAAAAATCTGTGAAATACGTACTACTACTATAACTAGGTTCAGAAAATTCATTTTACTCCGAACTCAAACCCCAAATGGGGTCAGAGGGGACCAAAAAATGGACCAATCTTATCCTCAAGGTCTGGATGTTTTTTGATTATAGCAAATCATTTCATTTTTCCTCACCCGAACAGTGCCGATGTAGAGTTATATCCACTGAAGGCATGCTGAAATAGAAAGAGTTCAGGAGACTTGTATTTCGAGGAGGCGCTTGAATAAGTCGCGTCGGGTTTTTCCTCTCCCACATTTTTGGAAAAAGATTGTGTGTTTCTTTGTAATGCCAGTGAGAATGACCAGAGGATACGTCTTCACCAGCGACCACCACAATATCATGCAGTTGCAAGAGGGGCTGTAGCAATGCGTGTAGTTGCAAAAAATCTGTATTAAAATGTTCAACGGTTTGCACGCTTTGCAGTGGACAGACATGCAACAATGCTTCAAAATCAGACGACGAAGCGTTGGATAATCTCTTTTGGGCTCAAGAAGAACAAGAAAAGGAGATAAAAGAGAACAGCGACACAGACGACACGGACGAGACGGAAGACACTCCCGGACCATTCAAGAGAGTTAAAGTTGTTTAAAAAGATCTGTCTATAACTGATTTTTTTTATATATTTTTTAAATATTCCTTCCTCTTTTCCGATCCATTCACTATAATAGTACTATATATTTGGGGGGGGGGGCATTTTTGGCCCCCTCTGACCCCATTTGGGGCTTGGGTTCAGGGTAAAATGAATTTTTTGAACCTAGTTATAGTCGTAATACGTGTTTCACAGATTTTTAAATTAAAAATTGTTAAAAATGTCGAAAAATGAAAATTTTGCAAACCGTTGAACAGCTGTATATCGGATACTATTTGATCTACAGAGTCCGCTCTGGTACCAATGTATAGCAAATTTAATCTACTTTTAAAAAATACTAAATTATTTTTACCAAAAAATTAGGCTTTAGGTGTCAAAATCGACAAAAACTGAAGGAAAAACAAAAATCTCGCAGTTTTCTGGATTTTTTACCAAGACCCGGAGGTCTGCCGAGGTCGTAAACTCGGATTTAACATTAATTTTAAATCCTATTATACAACATATTTAAAAAAGCATAGATACCTGATTTGACGTCAGGTAGGATGTATAAAGTTACCGTATTACTAGTTTTCTCAAGTTTTTTTCTAGTTTAATGATTCATGAGTATGACGAAAAATATAATATGCACCGCGGGTCGTACAGTGCAATTTTTTGCTCTCGAATACTTGCAAAACTCGGCCCTACGGGCCACGGCCTGCAAACTGTATTTTCGACCAAAAAAGTGTACTTACGACCCTTGGTACATAAATAACTGGATGCGGCTTCTATTCAAATTACAACTACTGTCAAGATAAATTAAATCATATTATTATAATAGCTCTGAACATTTTTGAAAATAATGTCGGAATTTAACACCGCCACAAATTTTCGCCTACCATTTCTCTCGTTGCATCATTGAATAAAAATAAAAATAAAAAGAGACAATTCATTTTTCATTTAACTACCTCTTAAATCAAAACGGAACAATGAATTGGTCTCAAATTTTTACCGTCCCGTTGTAGATGATCTACCACTTGTATTTAAAGAACCTAAAGGATAATACTGCTACATGTATTGACAACATTTTTGTAAATGTAGATCTTGTCGATTATATGATCAATAACATTAATTTCTGTCTCTCTGACCATTATACTCAAATATTAAATTTTAATGTGTATTGTAATAGAAATGAATCGAAAAAATCAAAATCTATAACCAAAAGAAACATGTGTAAAAAGAACATCGACAGGTTTAATGACCTTTTAGAAAATGAAAACTGGATAAATGTTTTTTCTCAAACCTGTCCAAACTCTGCCTTTAATGAGTTCGCGGATACTCTAAGTTATTATTTTGAGATTTGCTTTCCTCTTCAACGTGTCAAACAAAACAGAAAAGAATCTCCGCCTGTGTGGGTTTCGGAGGAGCTTCTAGAGTTAAGACAAAGAGTGTGTTTGATCTCAGACCTTGCTCAAAAATATCCTCAACTAAAGCCTATCTGCAGAAATGTAAATAATGAGTATAAAAATAAACTAAAAGAAAGCAAAACAGCTTATAATGATAATAAAATTTCAGAATCAACAAACAAGGTTAAAACAATGTGGAATATGATAAACGAGGTGGTAGGAAAATCTTCTGCTTCACAGACAAAAATAGTTGTTCACGAGGATGGTTCCCTTTTGCCAGATAATGTTATCGCAGATAATTTCAATGCCTATTTTACTACAGGTCATATAAATCCCCAAGTTGACCCCATCGATTTAAATTTCTTAAATACAAACATACCACTTTTTCGTCAATCATTTTTTCTTCAACCAGTAACTGAAATAGATACGTTATCATTTATTAGTAGGCTCAAGCCATCTAATTCCAGTGGTCTGGATAATATGGCTAACAATCTATTAAAGAAATGTAAAAATAATTTCGCTTCACCGTTAACTTACATAATTAATCTTTGCTTTGTAAATGGAGTTTTTCCTGACGACTTAAAAATTAGTAAAGTAATCCCACTCTTTAAAAAAGGAGACAAAAACTCTTATAATAATTATCGTGCGATTAGCATAATTTCAAGTATGTCGAAGGTTATAGAACTTGCATTTTTAGAACAGTTAAGTGGATTCTTTCACAAAAATAACCTCTTATTGCCAGTTCAGCACGGTTTTCTAAAAAATAGAAGTGTTGACACTGCATTAGTAAACTTTCACAGCTCAGTAGTAGACGCCCTAGATAAAGGATTATATGCATTTGGTCTTTTTACAGATTACTCACGAGCCTTTGATTGTGTTGATTATGACGTACTTATTGCCAAGTTGTTCAGATATGGTATCAGAGGTCCTGCTTTAGATTTTTTATCCAGCTATATTAAAAACCGTGCGCAAGTAGTCTATGTGAATAGAACAGAGAGCAACAAATACCTAATAAATGCCGGTGTACCACAAGGCTCCATACTGGGGCCATTTATTTACCTTGTTTTTGCCAACGATCTTGCATTATACATTCAAAGCAAATACAACGTTTGCATTACTTGTTACGCTGATGATACTAACTTTTTAATTGTTCAAAAAAGTCCCGACGCAGTAAAAAATGTATCGAAAGATCTATACAGGGATGTTATAATTTGGTCAGAGAAAAACCGGCTTACACTAAATAAAGCAAAAACAACTACTGTATCATTTAGGTACAACATCGAGCAAAACGACGAATTTTTAGTAACAGATTCTGCTAAAATCTTGGGTGTTATGTTCGACAGAAATTTGATGTGGGCTGCTCACATAGATAGTTTGTGTGTGAAGCTCGGTAAAGGTTGTTACGGTATGCGTAACTTAAAAAATCACTGCGGTAAAGGTTCTCTATTGACATTTTATTACTCTAACATACATTCCCATCTACGGTATGGAATTATGTTGTGGGGTTTGAGTACTACCTATGTTCGTCGGGCATTTATTCTGCAAAAGCGTGTCATTAGGACTATGGAGAGTTTACATCCCCGAGAATCGTGCAGAGAATCCTTTAAAGCCCTCAAAATATTAACTCTGCCTAGTATATATATTTATGAAATAAGTTGTTATGTTTTTAAAAACAAATCAACTTTCCTTATCAACCAAACACACCACAATTATCAAACTAGATTCAAAGATCAGCTAATTCCTAATCAGCATACAACAGCAATATATCAAAAAAGTGTGTTTTACAACGGATGTAAAATTTATAATCATTTGCCCATTGATTTAAAAAATTGTAAAAGCCTATTTACTTTTAAAAAGTGCTTGTATGATGTTAATGAATTTTACTCAGTCTGACTATTTATATATTTATGTGTTTATTTATTTATTGTGTTTTATACTTTTGTAGTTTGTTATTATGTACGTGTTGTCGCTTATACAGTTTTACATGTATTTTATTCTATATTTTGTATTGTATTATGCTTATGCATATTAGCTCAGATTTTTGACGCACTTCTGAGTTACTTGTATGGTTATTAACTAATTGTACTTGTGATTGGGAAATAAAGGTTATTATTATTATTATTATTATTATTAAATCTAGCAGCTTAGTAATACATATACAATGTTCATACAGAAAGAAAATATAAGATGCTTGCGAGTTAAAAAAAATACACACAAATTTAATAAATACCTTAAAATAATAGTTAAAATTTTTAATACTACAACAAAGTAATGCCAGATAAATAAAAATATTGAAAGAGGTTCAAATTGATCCTGAGTTCATTGTTTTTAATCATATTCATTATTTTCTTAAACACTGTATATGGCATTTTAAAAAGATCAACATGTGGTGCCAAATAGAAGAAGCTAGAACAAGAACCAGTAGTGTGCCAGTGTGGCAGGTTCAGTGTATTTGGAACCTACCTGAAAATACGTTCGTGAATTTCATTACGTCTTACTAGTTTACTATTTAAATAAGCAGGTAATTTAAATTTTAAAATATTATTTAGTAGACAACAAAAATGTACGAATCTTCGTTCCTGTACTTTTTAAAATACAAATTGACAAAAATATGTTGTTACATGAGCAAATGGGGGGGGGGGGGGTGTTAGTAATGAATTTCATACTTAAATTTTGCAATTTTGTTGTTTTGTTGTTAAACATAGTCCTACTATCGTATCACAATGCACGTGTCGTTCTGGAGACAATACAATATTATGGTACCAAAAAGTGTGTTTTTAAAATTTTTAAAGTTTTTTAATTCATAATTTGATCGGATAGAGTATTCACCCAGACGTTGCATTCTAAGAAATGGTGGAGGATCCGGTACTTTTAAGTAAGGACGACGCAATGAATATAAAACCAATTAAGATGTAACTAAACATTTTTTAAAAACAAGCTTTTATTTTTATTTAGGTGTACTAAAACGAAAACAATAGGTTATATGTTGAATTAATTTCTTTAAAAGCTTGTCACGTAAATATAAAAAACACTTACTTAGGTGTTTACAATCTCTGTCAAACAAAGTTAATGCCTGTATGAACTTCTCGCGCGTGTCAAGCTTTTAAGATAATTGATTCAACAAAACTTATTTTTTTCGTTTTAGTAGACCTAAATAATAATAAGAGCTTGTTTTTAAAAAGTTTTTTTTTACATTTATTCACATGTTCAGTGAACTTTAATTTGGTGCATATTATCGATCATTGGCATTTTCTACGGGTTCCAAATGTGAACCTACAGGTGTGGGTCTTGTTGTGGGATCTACCTTGCTAGGTGCTAGGGATCTACCTTGCTTGTTTGTGGAATAGGATGTGTTTGCATTTATTCGGGTTTAATATTAATGAATTCTGTTTATACCAATTACTAATTTCTCAAATATCCAAATTTATTTTGTTTTGCGCGTCCATAGTATCATGGGCAGAGAAACTATAGTATATCTGAATGTCGACTGCACAGAGTTGCAAATTACAGTAAATGGGCACTTTTTGCAAATCGGAGGTGAATATACTGAACAGAAGAGGCCCTAGGACTGAGCCTTAAGGTGCCTCAGAAATTAGATCATTTGGTTCTGAATATATCTTACGCACTGAACTGTTTGAACAGAAAATTTGCCGACGACCTTTCAGGTACGATTCCATCCAATCGAAGAGATTGTTAGAAAGTCTAAAATATTTTAATTTGCCGTAAAGAACACGACAAAAATATATATACCAGGGGCACCAGCCATGCCTTTTGCAATGTTTGATGATGTTTCTACTCTGAGGCGACGCCGACGTTAAAACTTTCAAAGTTAAATTTAGTTGCACTTTGTAAGTTCAATGGGCTAATAGACAATAACGAAAACGACAATATTAATAATATAGTATTATAGTATGACTCTCCAAAATGTTATAAATATAATTTCAAAGTAATTTTATCAACTATTATTGGTTTTATTGTAAAATGAATATGCTTAAAATCAAAGTGGATTTAAAATAAGGTAGTTTTCCGGATATCTCGTGACCTAATAGCGTAATAACTTCTAAAGGGGCATTTTACATTTAGTAGTAACTAGCTACGCTATTACGTCATAGCCAATAGAATAGCCCGAAAATTGGCGGCAATATCTAACTGTTTAAACAGTTTAAATTTCATGATTCTTTTTTACTCTAAGGCATTATTTAAAAAATAAAATAAAAAATACGGGTCAACTGTTTTTATGTATAGATGTATCTCCTCAGTTGACGTAACATCTTTAAAAACTGTAAACTCGAAGGGGTTTCAATTAATTTTACTATATTCTATAGCATTATCACTACATATTTGTTATCAAAATGTGTTAAATATGAAGGTCAAATTTTAATAACTGGAGAAAATGATGTTTTTTCTAAGACCATGTCGATTGGGAAACTTTTTTTACTTTTGGAAACAGGTTTATTGAGAAGAAATAAAGATAAATACTTTTTTTTTATAGAATTAGCAGTTTTAGAGACAATTGCCTGTGAATACAGGGAACGGCGTAAAGTTAATAGACATTGGACGTAAATTTGTGCTCCCTTTGACATCGAAATGCGACGTTGATGGAAATATATAGGTAGTAGCACTGTAATCGTCTAATGATTTAATGTACCAGTAGATTATTCATTCAAGTTTTTGACATGCTTTTATTAGCTCCACCTGTATCTAACTATCTATCTATCTATGTAATAAGGTACAAGGAACTAAATTTCACCCACTTCTAATTGTTGTATCATCATGAAATTTGGCAATTGTGTGTAGCTCTGATGACAATACAATATAGTATACTCATTATTATAATATGTTGAAAATGGCCGCCGCCCCGAGATAGCAGATTATCATTTTCTTTACAACCCCCTTGATATGGGTATCAAAAGAAAGGATTTGATAAGTAGAAAACAAATATGTAATCAAAGCTTAAAAATTCAAAATAGCGGCGTTAACATGGCGGATAGATTTGATCAATTGTCCTCGGATTCGACTGAAAATCGGTATCTGTGAGTTATCGAGGTTGCAAATTACAATTATCTGGTCCAATATTACAATATGTTCAAAATAGCCGCCGTCCCAAGATGGCAAATTATCATTTACTTTACATCTCCCTTGATATGAGTATCAACACAAAGGGCTTAATAAGTAGAAAACAAATATGTGATCAAAACTTAAAAATTCAAAATGGCGGCGTCAACATAGCGAATAGGTTTTTATCAATTATCGTCGTATTCGACTGAAAATCGGTATCTGTGGGTTATGGAAGTTGCAGATACAATTATCCGGTCCAAATTTGACAAATTGTTTGTTTTTTCGAAAGTGCCAAAATTCTCTCCTTCGATCAAAGACTGGTTCGATGCCGAATGCGAAGAGGTCACTCGACAAAAAAATAATGCATATAAACTTATGCAACAAAAGAGAACCCGGGAAAGAGAGGCAAGATATAAAAGTCTTAGAAGAGAAGAAAAACGTGTACATCGGCGGCAAAAACGGTCCTTTGAAAACCGTATTCTGGAAGATCTCGAAGCACTGAGAGGACAAAACGAAACAAGAAAATTCTACAAAATCCTTAACTCCTCAAGAAAGGAGTTTAAACCAAGAGTGACCATGTGCAAGGACAAAGATGGGCACATTGTTAACAGCAGATCAGACGTCCTACAAACATGGGTGGAACATTTCAGAGAACTGCTATGTCGTGAAAATGCCGAACAAAACACACCGTCCCCACTTTCCCCACTCTGGTTGGAAACAACGCACAGGTACCACCACCCTCGAAACAGGAGATAAAGGACGCTATCAAACGCCTCAAAAACAACAGATCTCCGGGAAGCGATGGCATCTCCACAGAACTCCTTAAATATGGAGGTGAAAAACTTACAGACACCATATATAAAATAATAATTAGAGCCTGGGCCGATGAACAAATCCCGGATGAAAGGTGCATTGGAATTTGCCCTCTACTCAAGAAAGGAGACCAACTTGAATGTAAAAACTACAGAGGGATAACTCTTCTTAACACCATCTACAAAATATTTTCCAGTGTTCTATATAACCGACTAAGTGAATACTCTGAGGCACTTCTTGGCCAATATCAGTGTGGATTTAGAACTGGCCGATCAACAACAGACCAGATTTATATACTGCGCCAGACACTAGAGAAAACCAACGAATTCAACGTAGACACATACCACCTCTTCGTAGATTTTAAAGCAGCCTACAATAGTGTGTTGAGACACAAGCTCTACGCAGCAATGAGTGAATTTAACATCCCCAATAAGTTAGTAATATTAGTCAAAGCTACAATGTCCAAACCGGTCTGCAAAGTTAAAATACAGTCCGACCTATCGGAAAACTTTGAAAGTGATGTAGGACTGAGACAAGGATATGCGCTGACGTGTCTTCTCTTTAACATAGCGCTGGAAAAAGCCGTAAGAGACGCTGGACTAGAAAACAGAGGAACTATCTTTAATAAATCCTCACAAATCATGGGATACGCAGATGATCTGGACCTGGTGGCACGCACCCCCCGCAAAGCTAAAGAGATGTGTGCAACGTTCTCAAGTGCTGCTGAAAACTTGGGCCTCCGAATCAACGAAGATAAAGCTAATCTTAGGGCATCAACACCTAACAATAGAGCCAGAAACATGGGGCAAAACTTCTACGTCGACAACTTTAATTTCGAAATCTTTCAACAGTTTACATACCTGGGTTCGCTGGTTACCCACGACAACTCTACTTCTGAAGAAATCAAAAGAAGGATTGTCGTGGTGAACAAATGTTACTTTGGCCTAAGTAAACAAATGAGGAGCCGAAACTTAAGCCAAAAAACAAAACCCACCATCTATAAGACCCTCATCCTACCACTCCTAACATATGGATCTGAAACACGGACAATCTCTAAGGCAGACGAAAACCTACTGCTAACCTTTGAGCGTAAGATCCTAAGGAGAATACTAGGTGCTATCTGTGAAAATGGTATGTGGAGAAGACGATACAACTTTGAACTCTATAACAAATACAAACAGATCTCAGAGGGAAGAGATGTGGTATCATTTATAAGGATAAGTAGACTGAAATGGGCAGGACACGTGGCAAGAGCGAACGAAAATCGTACCACAAGACAAATATTTATGTCGCAACCGGGCGGAAGTAGACGTAGATGCAGGCCAAAGTTGAGATGGAAGGATGGCGTGGATGAAGATGCCAGAAAAATCGGAGCTGCAAACTGGCAACGGCTAGCAAGAGATAGAGACGACTGGCGGAATAGACTTAGGAAGGTCGAGGCTCAACTAGGGCCGTAGAACCAATGATGATGATGATGATGATGAAAAAAATAAATTAATAGTTTAAAAAACTAAAAAAACATGCTTTTATAAATACTGCACTAAAGAGCAAAAAAATAATCATCGAACCTGTTCTCTCTGTTTACCCCTAAAGGGCCTTAGTGTAAGCCGTGTTTGTAATTAAGTATAATATTTGAGTGTAAAGGCGTGGGGCGCTTTTCATTTAATCTAATGATGTTTTAATTATCGAACCTGTTTGAAATAGCGTTCAAAAAGCGCCCCACACTTTTATATTCAAATTTTATACTAAATTACAAACATGGCTTACACTAAGGCCCTTACGGGGTAGATAGAGAGAGCAGGTTCGATGATTATTTTTTGCTTTTTAGTGCAGTATTTATAAAAGCATGTTTTTTTAGTTTTTAAACTATTAATTTATTTATTTAACATATTGATGTAATAGCAGATCATTCATCTTCAAATTTGTTTTACGTAATAATTTACTTTTTTATGATAATATATTAATACTAATAATTTGTTGAGTGAATTTCAGCTTTTTATTAATAAATAATTTTATAATTACTTCAATTTCCAATAATGCCACTGAGCACACATACAAGGCAGTGTGCAATGAACATCTGTGTAAAGTTTCATTGGTCCTCACCAATTTTTTCCCTTATATTTGGGATTATTTTTACTGTACTATAATATTTGGACTCAGTTTTACTGATTATCCGCGTATTATTTTCTCCAAATATTGAAATTTTTCGTAATCCAATGTGTCTCAAGTCTTGAGAAACATTCAAAATCTAATTTAAGAAAATTAGATTTCGAGACCTACTCATTACAATGTTGTTGTATCTACTTAGGATAAGAACTGTAGATGGGTAATTTAGCCATAATATGGAAAATTATCATTAGAATTTGACCAAGTAATTCTAACGAGCAATACCAATAGAAATTAGAGGAAAACCCGAGCTGATAATGGAACACGGCATTTATTAGCCGCATTAGCATAGAATGACTCTTCCGCAATTACACACGGCTCTGTCATCACCGGCCATCAAAATTTTATTAACGCCGAAATGCATCAGCGCTATTTTTACAAATGATTAATCGTGTTTCAATTACAGTGTATTTAAAAATAATAAAAAATGCACCAAGTCTGGTTATGCACCAGACGATATCAACGGGGGAATAACATTCTACAATGACTTCCAAGCGAAGCCTTCTGCATAAGCAGCTGGCCAAACTTTGGGAGTACAGGGTGAGACGTAGAAAACCTTTGGCTAGGAACTAGTGAGATATTTGTAAGTTTCACTGTTTTTTCACGAATATGATCATTTTGATGTATTTAATAATACTTTTCGCTTCATATTAAGTGGCCGACATAGAATTTACACAATTTTCTATAGAAATTAACCGAATTCAGTGCGACTTTCACTTTCCGAAAGGTCATTCCTCTCGAAATAAGACGATAGTTGAGAATTTATCAAAATCTTGGTGAAAACTCGTACAGGGTGGACCAAATTAGACGGGATTTGGGATTTTCTACTATGACAGTTAGACAAAAATCAATATAGGTGTCCTAGGCTCGATTTTCGAGAAACAGACAATGGCGAAAATCGCGATCGTCTATCTTTTTGAACTACCGACCTACAGAGCATTTTTGGAAAATTGGCATTTTGGAATGACCTCTATATCTCAATTACCAAGTGCCGAATCGAGCACTTTTTTTAGTAGAATCCGCTGCTGATAAGAAGAAAATTATGGTTACATTGAGAAAAAAAATGTTGGCACTCACAGAGACTATTCTTCGATACAAAAACTACAAGTTTGAGAAGGTGCCAACATTTTTTTTGAAAAGCGCCAGTTTTAGCCCATTTTAGGCCAAAAGTCCAATTTTTGGCCAAAAAATCTGGAAAATGATCAAGCAGAAAATGTTGGCATATGGTTTTCCAGCAATGAGCATTGACAACGAAAATTTTCCATCTAGTCAGAAAGAGTATACTACGTTCCAATTTTGGTCATAATTGATGTCGCCAGTGCTGCCAATTGCACGGAGGAAAAATGTTGGCATATATCTAATTTTGATCACCAAGATACCTTCTTCACCAAGCCCCAAAATGTTATACTCTATTCCACAATTGAATATTTTCTGGGGCGGCTAGCGCCAAAACGGTTACGGGGGAGATCTGACTCACATAAGATAAAATACTCAGAAAAATATTTGCTAAAACATAATAGCAATGCCAACATGTTATATCCCATGCCCCATATATGTAGCTATCTCCTAGACTATTTAGTACAGTAACTAGAGGTTTTAACTTCGGAATAATGTCATATTGAACGGATTTTGTTCATTTTTGGCAGTATAATAGTAAGTGCTTCACAGAAAAGTTTCTATATTGTGCGGGGGCTTGCTAATTTATAGGGGGTGGACTCAAAAAATATATATATATTTATATATATATTTATTGTAGCTGAAATAGCATAGAATTTTAAGAAGAAAAGGTTCTATGCAATTTTTCACATAAATTGATAGTTTTTAAGTTATAACGACTTCAAAATTGCAATTTTAGCTTAAAAAAAAATGTATTTCCAAACGGCTTTCGTCAAGTATCTCGAAAAGTATTACTTTATCGAAAAAATGTTACGGACCAATTACAGAAAGTACAAACTGGGAATTATTTTTATATTTTTTGTTTATTGATGGAGGATTAATAATTTCTTAGATATTTAAGTTTATATTTGGTATCCAAGTGTTTCGAAATTACCTTTAAAGTTTAAAATGCATTTTTTTCTAAAGCAAGTGCTGTAAATTAGCAAAAAAATTTGAGCATCTAGGTAATGCTACATCTTAACGAAAAACTGTATTTGAGATAATTTTTTTAAATTACTGGCTAATTAAAGTAACAGAATGGCGACCTTTTTATATAAAAAAATATAAATACCCATATTTTTCCGTCATAACTTCTTTATTTCTTATGCTACAGGAACGAATAAAAAATAATTTGAAAGAGCAATTAATAGTCTTTCAGCATGCGTGACGTAAGTGTCACAATTTCTGAAATATTTAACATTTAAACTGCATTTTTCGTCTTATAAACGTTCGGACGCCATTTGTAAACTTTCATATCTCCGAAACTATTAAATCTAAGTAAATAAATAAACAAGCGAAATTCATTATCAGTTTATGAGCTTTATTCTTGGTCTCTACCCATTTTTCAATAAAACTAATATTTATTGAGACATTTGGAAAAGGAAAAAAAAATTACGTTCTATCGAAAATACCTTTATAGTTTAAACTGTATTTTTTTCTAAAGCAAGTGCTGTATACAAACCAAAAAATTTGAGCATCTGCGTCATGCTATATTAATGAGAAGTAGTGTTTGAGTTCCTTTTTTTTAATTACTGGCTAATTACAGTAACAAAATGGTGACGTTGTTATTAAAAAAAATGTGTAGACGCACATTGCTTCGATCATAACTTCATAACTTTGTTTTTTATGCTACGGAAACAAATAAAAAAACAGAAAGCTTAATTAATAACCTATTGTTCTACCTATTACCATCCTTGACGTAGGTGTCACAGTTTCTGAGATATTTAACTCTAACTCTAAATAATTATCTTATGAACACTTGGATGCCAAATGTAAACTTAAATATTTCCGAAATTATTAATCCTACATCAATAAACAAAAAAATATAATTAATTCCCAATTTCTACTTTCTGTAACTGGTCTGTAACATTTTTTCGATAAAGTAATACTTTTCGAGATACTTGACGAAAGCCGTTTGGAAATACCTTTTTTTTTATGATAAAATCTCAATTTTGAAGTCGTTATAACTTAAAAACTATCAATTTATATGAAAAATTGCATAGAACCTTTTCTTCTTAAAATTTAATTCTACTGCATCTGCATAAATATATATATTTTTTAAGTGCCACCCCCTGAGAGGGGGTGGCATCCACCCCCTATAAATTAGCAAGCCCCCACACAATATAGAAACTTTTCTGTGAAGCATTTACTATTATACTACCAAAAATGAACGAGATCCGTTCAATATGACGTTATTCCGAAATTTTGCATATTTTTTACCTCTAGATACTGTACTAATTGCAAAAGCTTCGTTTGTGTAGACTGTAGAGAATCTAAACTTATCATTTTTGGTAATTAATTTCTGTATAATTAATGTTTGTTTATGTAAAACGAATTTGGTAATATTTCCAAGCATGTTAATATTATTCATATATTTTTTATTCGGTTTACAAATCATTAAACAACATTCAAAGAACCAAATATTTATATAATATTAAAATCGAGTCCATATCATCAATATCTCTGCACTGTCTACGAGTAAATCCACACAACTTTTATTTTCTAATTTTCGCTTCAATTTGTTGGTTTAAACTGAAGTAACTAATAAATACAACTCCTAAGTCTTCAATACGATTAACACATGTCAGGTCCACTCCGTTTATGTTTTAATTAAATGAAATTAGTTTTCTTTTCGAAAAAGTTAGTGTTTTACATTTGTCAGTGTTAACTAATTCCATATTATTCTTTTCATACCAGGAGAATAGTTTATGCAGATCATTTTGCTATTTTTGACAATCGTAATGATTATTATTAATCTTAATAAATGACTAAGTCGCAAAATATTTCGTCAAAGTAATTTTTTACCCTATTTTTTCAATATAAATTTTTAAAATATTTTCCGCATAATTCTTAGCTTACTTTATTTACCACCAATACAAATTCTCACAACGCCTAAAAGTAAAGGTAGAAATACAAAGAGTTGTTCAAATAAAAAAATGTGCAGATAAATTTTAGAATACAACTTCACATCATGGCCTAAAATATGAAAATACAAATTAACTCAAAACATTAAAAATCACATTTATTTTAAAAGCCAAATAATTAAGCTTTGCTGTTAGAGCAGGTTTTTTTTACATAAAATAAACTTCCCTGGAGATAATTTGTAGGGTGCATATTAGGGTGGTCCTTATTTTTTTTCGGTTTCACCCCCTAAAGTTTTTCCAATTATTTTAAATTATACAAAAATTTAACTCGATCGGATAACGCTAACCCGTGCCTCAAGGCCATTAAAAGTCACTGATATACGTAATTTTCATCGATAGTTTTTTAGGCCGAAAAAATTACAAATTTTTTCGGCCTCACCCCCTAAAGTGATTTCAATTATTTAAAAAATGAAGTATATGTATAAAATTTTAACTCGATCTGATAACGCTAAATTAAAAGTCACTAAAATACGCAATTTTTACCTATTTTTACCTATTTTCAAAAATATCTCGTTACCGGTTGATCATATCGAAATTTTCCACATTTTTAATAGAATGAAACTTTCATTTTCTAAAACTTCGTTTATTTGTATTTTTCTTGTAAAATTAATACTTTTTGAAATACTGAAATTTTGATTGGCGTAAACAGGTACTAGAACATTCATATTCTCGCTATTGAGTCTTGGCGGATGTTTTAGATCCCATAAATTATTCGAATTGGCTTCTCAATAATACCTTACAATCGAAATTTTGTACTACTGGCCGTGTAAAATGGGCCTCTCAAATTTTCATATTGTAATTTTGACTTTAAGCATTATTTGCTCGTTGTCTATCTCGTTTCCAAACAATCTCAAACTGATCTTCTCAAATTTGTATTGCTTGAAATAAAAAAAAATCTAACTCTGTTACGTGTTACGCACAAATACGCATACCATAAACGCACACCACATATAACTAGACAACCCCCAAATCCAAAACCAAGGCTGTCCGCAGAGATACTTCCAAACCCACCGGCATTGTTAGTGCCGCACAACCTTTCCAAAGCTTTTCCCATCAGCTCCTTGTTGATATCAGCACAACGTTCAGCAGATGGGCCTCTTCGCTTTTTGCTATCTAGTTTTCCTGAAATATGGACAATGTTGTTTATTATACGTTAATGTCCAGACTTTTTTTTGCCAAAATATTAATATTTCACAAATTATATGCAAAACGCTTTTACAAATTGCCATTTTAACAACTTCTCTGAAATTGAAATAAACTCACCTAAATCTTGTGTGCTAAATGGCAATTTACTGCCAATAATTTGAAACATAAAACGGTTAATGCTTCGTGGAAAATCAGATGGCAAATGGTGAAAGAAACTTAACCGACTCAGTGATTCAGTGCTTACGTGTTAGCATTGAGACCACGGATTTTCTGGTTCGAGGGCTTCTGGCTAGAGTATGGATGTTTTTAGCGAGTTAACGAAACTGTAGCAATGGCCTAGACCGCGATTGAGTGAAACAATGTGGTTAGTCGCTGTTATCTCTACTGAGTTCGAGCCTCAGCTGCAGCAGATGGCAATATCGCAGGGAATCGTTGTTGTTAAAAAAACAACCAATGAAAAATAGTTTGTTGAGGTCGTACACCTAGCAGACAACCTCGACAGATACCGTGTTGCTATAAGACATCCATACAATAAAGGGGAGCTAATTCGTGTATCCTGGCATTTCAATGAGAACATGGATGTTCTGGTGCCTGTTTATGCCAACCGATGCATCATTATTCCGATTCAACTATTAAATGTATGAGAAAAATGCAAAGAAATGACATTTTATAAAAATAAATTTTCTTCCAATTATGTATGTACCCAAAAAACACAAGAAATGTATGTATAACATTTTGATGTAATCAACAGTTCACGAGATACTATTGAAAATAGATGAAAATTGCGTATTTTAGTGACTTTTAATGGCCTTGTGGCACGGGTTAGCGTTATACGATCGAGTTAAAATGTTATATACTTCATTTTTAAATAATTGGAACCACTTTAGGGGGTGAGGCCGAAAAATTTGTAAGAAAAATCTGTTGATGAAAATTGCGATTTCAGTGACTTTTAATGGCCTTGAGGCACGGGTTAGAGTTAGCCGATCGAGTTAAAATTTTGCATACTTCATTTTTACAATAATTGAAAAAACTTTAGGGGGTGGGACCGAAAAAAATCCAATGTCGCAAAATAAGGACCACCCTAGTGCATATCTTCTTAATGGGAAGGTCCCCTTAGTTCAGGCCTTCTATCGACAAACGAGTCCCTGCCAAAATCTTCATTACATCATGCTCCTACTCATACCCGACATACCACTTAAAGCGTATGGAGTTCTTCTGCTAAACATGTCGTAGTTACTTCCACCACTAAAATGCTGAATCCCACATACTGCTGCTGAGACACTGGCAGAACACGTAATCCAATAGATGGCATCGAAAGAAATGGTTCACGAAGTGGCGGAAACTGAGGAAAATCCCTGCCTCCTCGCATGCCAATCTCACCCCTGGGTGGCAACCCAGATCATCTGCGCCCGTACAGCTCACGAGAATCATTGAAACGCCTGTCATAGTACTCATCGTAACCGTACCCAAATCGACCCATCACGCGATCGCTCAGGAAAGGTAGAGGCGACGAAGGTGGATAGTGTCCCTTCCGAACATTTTGTTGCGGAACATATCAGGGCGGCTATTCTGTAATTTCAGTGAATGTGAGCATTTGTCGCGTTCCCTTCCCAGAGGATGCAAAAACCCTAGTCTCTAAACATAGTGATCATGCGCTGTGAAGTGATCTCTGCAGAGTTGCCAGCATTTGCTACCACATTTCAACCAATAGGAGAGCCATAACGTCACGGTCGAAGATCATGTGTGGTATAGTGGAAAATGCGATAAATTCATTTATATTTACTGGTACCATTAGATACAGATTGAAAAAATATTGCCAGAAATATTTTAAGACAGTATCTGCATCCATGATCCATTTTAAAGTAATAATTAAAATTATACAAGGACCTTTTCCAAATTTTTGTGATCAAAGGCAGTTAAAGTCAGTGTAGCAACGTTTTGAAAATATTCTGGATACAAATAATGTAATTCTGCAGAACGTCACAGGTGCAGGTAATAAATTACATATTGCATTAATAAATATAATGGTATATTATCGAGATAATAGACGTTTGGAAATCCTCCACAATCATTACGTAGTCGGGCGAATAAAGACAAATAAATACTAATGTATGCAAACGTTTTCAAATCAGAGCGACAAGAAACGTGTTTGCAGAGAAAAAGGTTGCCAGCTCTTGATTACAACATAAAACTATTTTTGCAAGTATACAGGGTGGCTACTTTTTATATTGAACAGTATTGCTATCTTGCATACCATAACAGTTACAAACTCGGTTAAATGGGAGAAAAGTTTCATATTTTGAAGGCCAATAAAATGGGTTGTAAAAATTCAAAATATTTCTATTAGTTCCGGAGATATAGGATAAAATCCGAAATAGCTCATTTTCTTTTTTTTTTTTACCTAGCGCTGTCACTATAAAAAATTTCATTGGAATGTTTTATTGTAAATTAACTTTACTATAACTTACCGGAATGAAATTTTTATTATGACGTTTCGCCTGTTCAGGGGCACCATCAGCTTTATTTTTTTAAATACGGACCTTCTTTTTTATTTAAAATTTTTTAAGCATTTGAAATTATAAATTCAAAGCTATGTCACATTTGACAATTTTACTACCTTTCGTCAGAAAAATAATCATCATTAATTTTATTGCATTCGCCCTTTACAAAACATTTTTTTGTTAAGTAATACAAAGTGTGACTCATCATTTAAAAGCTTATTTTATGACCAATTCAATGCATTGACGTAGCTACTCCGATTCTGCTGTTAACTCAATATTATTTGCAGAGCGAGCATCAAATAAAAAAAATTATTTCAACTTGTCAATTGTATTTCTTTAAATTACGAATAAAATTTACAAAAAAAAAACAATTTAGTGAGTAAACAAGTAAATATACAAAAGTTGTTCAAAATGTCCACCACCATTCTCCCGAATGCAAAGTCGCGTTCTCTTAGACATCTGTTTACTAGCTTTCGCAGTCATATTTGGGGCAATTTGGTTCAAGGCTTCAATAATTCAATTGCGTAATTCATTCATTGACTTATTGAACCTCGTAGTATACTTTGTTTAAAAAAAAACCATACAAAATAATCCATGGGATTCAAGCAAGGTGAGCGAGGTGGCCACCTTACTAGTCCATTGGTTTCTAACCACTTTCTTTGAAAATGCCCGTTTAAAAAAATCCCTAACTGCGGTAGCATTGTGAGGGCCACAACCATCTTGCATAAACCATTTTATTTTTCTCCGAATCAGTAACGGAATTTCATCGAATACTTCGTCTAACAAATGAATATAATTTTCGCCGTTTAAATTGCCCTCAATGAATTTGGACCCACACCACTTTACTGAAAATCGTGCCTGAGGCCGTACTTGATGCGTCATATGAGGGTTAACAGTTGAGTAGAAGTGTTTATTTTTTCTGTTAAACATTCCAGAATTTTTAAAGGTTTCATCAGACCAAAGAATATCATTATAGAAAAATCTATTATTAGTCAATTTTCTCCTAAACCAATTAAGGAAAATTAGTCTGCGTCTGGGTCACCGCGATGTAATTTCTGTACTGTTTGAAATTTATAATCGTGATATTTCTACTTTTTAAATATTTTTTTAACAGCTGCTGCCGATATTCCGCATTCATTTGCAATATTCCTTGATGAATTTTCTGGGTTTATGTATACTTGAGCCAATACATAAATATCATTTACCATTTCTCTCAATTGGTGCCTCCGTTCCAATTTACAAACACTGCCTATTTCGGATAAATTCTTGGACACAGTGTAACTAGTATTTCTTGTCGGATGGTGTCTGTCAGGGTATAAATTGTCATATTCTTGGACTGCTCTATCAACATTTCCGTAATTCTTAATGTAAACATCATACATGTCTTTTTTTTTCTTCTACAGAATAACGAACCATACTGAGAAATAAGTATTAAATAATAGTTTGAATTAGAACAGCAATATCTAACGAAAACAAACGTCACTAATACGATAAACTAAAATCAAATGACATTTAATGAAACTTTTATTTTTCAAGGCACTCTAGTGAAAAAAGACTTAGGAAGAAATGTTTTGTAACGGGCGAAGGTAATAAAATTAATGATGATTATTTTTCTGACAAAACGCAGTAAAACTGTCAAGTGTGACATAGCTTTAAAAATTTTAAAAATAAAGCTGAACAGATGAAACGTCGTAATAAAAATTTGATTACGGTAAGTTAGGGGCAAAGGTAATTTACAATAAAATATTCCAATAAAATTTTTTAATATTTTTTCTAGTGGCAGGGCTAAGTAAATAAAAAAGGAAAATGAGCTATTTCGGATTTTATCGTATATCTTCGGAACCAACCGAAATATTTCGAATTTTTATAACCCTGGTCTTCAGAATGAGAAACTTTTTGCTCATTTAACCGACTTTATAACAGTTATGGTTTACGAGATAGCAATACTGTTCAATATAAAAAGTAGCCACCCTGTATATAATAGGCGGAGGACCCGCGACAAAATTATACTCTCATAAATCATCACGATAAAAAATGGTATATGAAATAAAATCATATAAAAAAAATTTGAAAAAGAAAATTGAACCGAACCGTCCTCAAAAAAAGGTGGCTAAAAATTATTAAATAAAATGTTACCGTCACATTGAACTTTGCTCGGGTTTCAATAGAATTTTTGTTTTCCATTAAATTCAGAAAGCTTCTTCTTATTATACTCTTCGCAGATACGAAAACGAAGAGTATATTGCATTTGATCGGCACATTTCTGAAACCCTAAATATCGCTCGTAAAGAAAACATTTTCATATCACCGTGTTAGTGAATGAATTCTGAACAACTTTCAAAATTTCCGTTTGTTTGTCCTTCCATCCGCCACGTTATGTTAAATTATATAATCTTTATAATATTAAATACTTTTATATTACAAATTGTATTTTACTTACTTGCCACAAATGTATATAAACTATGTAAAGTGGTGGAATAAAAAGTTGTAAGTTCTTGTACAACTTATTTTAGAAACCACTCAAACTTCAAAAATTTATATTATATCTTGAAGAGATTTTTTCGTAGAGAGATGAGTAAAAAATCAAAATACGCATAATGTCCTACAGCTGCAAGTTTTCTCATAACTGTTAAAGATTTGTAGTTATTTTAAGAAAACCTTTTGGCCACACCTCACCCCCATAAACACCCCCTGGCAAGGGGCTTGGGTGGTAAACTTTTTTGTGTTTTTTGTTGGCTAATGAACACTTACGCCAAGTTTCAAAATGGTGCAATTTTAAACACCGTAATAAAATCATGGAAATCTCAGGGAATTTTAAAAATATCGTTAAAATCAGGGAATTTCGAGTCACAATATGGAAAACAACAAACGTATTATGAGCTCCCACTGTTATTTTAAATTATTTTTAAATTGCGACTTTGAATTTAAAAAAATATATATTACAAAAAGTCGACTACGATACTAAAAACTATTTGATTATCTAAAATCACGTTTAATATAACAATAACACAGGCACACAAAATCAGGGCTGGCTCTAGGTATTTTGCCGCCCTGGGCACAGTTTTATTTTGCCGCCCCTCTCTTAGATAAATAACATTAAGGTCAGGCGGGGTAAAAATGAGACAAAATTACATCTTTCAATTTTTAGATTGCTTAAAATCGGTCATATTTAATGAAAGTTTGGTATCATATGTAAAAATGACAGGAAAAACTATATTTTTTTACTAAAAAGTACCGTTAATTGATAAACCAGAATAAACAGTGTCTCATTTTTACCCTCTAAGTGGGGTAAAAAAAGACAGTGGAGGGTAAATAAAAGCACGTGATTTATTCCCATTCTTATTGACGTCCTGCAGAAGTGCAAAAATAAGACAGAGGAGAGTTTTTTTCTTTTATGTCATTTATTCAGATTTTTTACTAAACAAGATGGGGCTTGCAGAAGGGCTAGCTTCTCCTAAATTAGGAAGCTGAAATGTGCCTGCTTCAGTTTACCCATTTGGTCTCTTTAGTCTCTTTTTTACCCCGCTTTTAATTTTTTTGTTAAAGTCAAATTTGTTATTATTTAAAACTAGCAGATTAATAAACTTGATCACAAAATGTGAAGTATGACATATGACACTTCTAGTTGACGTTTGCCAAATACAGACAATGCAAATAGAGAAACAATAAAATCCCCAAAAAAGTACTAAAGTGCGTTAAAAAATTTTTAAAAAGTGATATAAAGAGTTTAATGAATAATATCTTTTCCCGCATTAACAGTAGGCATAGGACATTGGATAACATAAAACAATTCTGAATGTACAAAACAAACTTGAATAAAAAATTAAGTTTAATTTATTTCAATCTGATTGGCCATCATTTTTTTGTAAATCGCGAAAATAACATAAAAAAAAACTCATTATTTAGGTTATTTTCGCGATTTACTAAAAATTGGTGGGTAACGGATACCTGATTCGTATTCAGCATGTCGAAATACTTGGGGGTTGCCCAATGGAGTCACAGAAACAGACCCATTTTTTTGTGTGTGCCTGTATAATATATGAATCATCGGATCCTCCACAAAAAAAGCGAAAAGTGATGTGTTTCTGGGACTCCATTGGTTAACCCCTGTGTATTTCGATATGCTGAATACTAATCAGATATCCGTTTAGCTCCAAGTTTTTTTTTTAGGCTATTTTCCCGATTTACAAAAAAATTGGTGGCCAGTGGAGCTAAACGGACACCTGAGTCGTGTTCAGCACGTTGAAATACATATGGGTTACTCAATGGAGTTGCAGAAAAAGACCACTTTTTTTATTTTGTGTGCCTGTGTAATTGTTGTTACGTGTCATTGAAAAACGTTTTTTTGTCATGGAAAACCTGGAATATCCAGGGAATTTCTCTAGCTACGAAAAGTCTGAACCTTGCTGAATTACTGATTCTATTTTGCATATATAATTTGTTCATCGTGATGGTTTATGAAGGTACAATTTTGTCTCGTGCTCTGGCACTATAAAGAAATAACCTTTAATTCGACGCCCCTGACTGCAATGTAAGTACGTATAAAACTAATAATAATAATAAACGTTGTCCGCCATGCCTAAATTGCTCACAATTCACTTGGTTTCTTGACTTTCATTCGCAATTAATAGCCCAGCACCTATAATTACATTTAATGAACTCGAACACTTCTATAAATTTCAGGTCTTTATTGCAAAGTTGTATAATGTATACGTTCTCTATTATTGTGAGCCGGGTTACATAACGTACAATTTGCCAGCGCGACGCAGTCGCTTTGAAAACTCGAGCTGCATTTCCTTTTACGTAGTGGTAATTGTAATTACAAGGAGAACCCGTACGATTATTTGTTTTAAATCAGGAACACGTAATGTGTTGAAATTTGATAGTGAAGTTATGATTCCGCTTCGGTCTGCGCTAGACAAAGAGAATCGTAACTGGTTGTAAGGCTGCACTCGAGCGTGGCCGAGTTGAAAGAATTGTCGCTGTCTTGAGCTGTGTGCATAACGATGTGATGTATTAAAAGACGCCTTCCAAGCAATATTCTAATGCGGTGTGGTGTCTATTGAGTAAAAAATGCAACATTTAAAAATAATAAATAAATATTTTGTATTTCTTCTTATGTCATTGTTATAAAATATTATTTTGGGTATTCAGCAGACAACTTTCAAAGAAACCATTCGTTCCTTTCATAAACCATTGATCTAAATCTGACCAAGCTAGAATATCAACAAGAAGTTCCCTTACGCACCGACTTTTCAACTTCTCTCATACCTAACATTCAATATGAAAAGACAAGAAAATAACCATTCTTTCTATATACAAATGATCTATTGAATATTGGATATATTAATTCTATGAAAGAAGTTGACAAGTCGGTTCGTAAGGGAACTTCTTGTTGATATTCTACACTCAAAGAAATGGTATGGGTAAATTCAACAAAAAAAAAATGGTTAACTAACAATATCGTTAATTTTGTTAAACCAAACTATATTGATGGTATTTTTAAACAAGAGGTGATTGTTATTTTAATTAACAAAAAGTTGTCGTACAACAAAACAAACATTAACTTAAAAAATATATGAATAAGACTATTATTTTGTTCGTCTGACTATTATTTTGTTGAATTCTGTGAAATTAAACTAGATAATAGTATATTTTATTTTTAACTATTATCGAATTGTAATTCTAACCCAGTATTAGTTCGCTGTACTGTTGTACTTGGTAGACAAACCAATATTATTGTCGTCTTCTAGAAGTTCTAAAAGAATTACCATAAAATTTGCTTGCTTACCACGTAGTCTATTACAGAAATTATTCCCAGATGACGCCACATACAAATCACTGACAATAATCAATCATCACATTATCTTATACTCTTATGAATTTATAGAAAATTAATAACATGATTGTTCAATGCAATGTTCAAATTCTCTCAGGGATCATCGATATATTTGGAGATGGATCTTATAAACGATCTCTAATCTTTGGTTTGGGTGGTCTGATGTCTCAATACTGAGATTTTGGCTAACCAAAAAAAACTTCATCATACAATAAAGTGTAGGTCAACCTAAAAATTAGTTGGTGAACAAAAAACAAAGTCGTTGTACTATTTAATTGTAGACCAAATTGAAAATGGTTAGTGAACATAAAAAAATGTCATTGTACTATTTAATTTGTTACAAGAAGATATGATTATTAAACTACTATTTGTTTACGAAAACAAATAAAGTTGTATGATTATTCTTTTCTGATTGATTTAACTATGAAACTAGATAGGCGCGATTTCATATGCTCTTTTTGGTTGAATTTACCTATCATTTTCTTTGAGTGTAGCTTGGTCAGATTTAGATCAATGTTATATGAAAGGAACGAATGGTTTCTTTAAAAGTTATTTGTTGAATACCCAAAATAATATTTTATCTTGATTTTATTACACAATTTATTAAAAAGTTTCACAAAAATTTCAAATTTAAATAAGTTGTCCAAACTCTAATGTTGCTTTTAATCACTTATGAGTTACCCAAAAAATATGTCAGAAATAGGGGGGGAAAATTATGATTCTTTTTGGAGGTGATGAATCTAAATTTCTAGATTTTTACAATGTTGGTCTATTAAAAATAAGGGAGTGGTTTTAAGAGCGTTATTATTAGTCAAAATAGCAATCTTGGTGGTTTTTTATTCAACTGTACTTAAAGTCACCTGCAGAAGATAGGAAAAATAATGAAAGATTGTAAGCTTCAGGTTTTCTGTTTTTTAAAGGTTTGTCTGAACCTGGGCAGTATCGCAACGGTGTTCCCAGCAGAAGTCACGCTATAGAAATCTGTGCACAAGAAATGATACGGAGGTCATATACTGAAAAAAGAATCCCATAGAGATACGTTTTGAAACGGTAAAAGACTGCCTTGACTCCCTGGCGAAACTGGCGGAACAGAACAGTATACAACTGGAGTGGACACGTGGACAGCAGAGCAATGAAGGCAATGAAAAAGCAGATAAGCTGGCCAAAGAGGGCGCAAAAACAGCCTTGGTTGGACCCGAGCCATCCTGCGGGATATCATATAATACCGCGAGAGGAATGGTAAAGGAACTATTGAGTCAGAAACATAACTTGTATTGGACCGGGGCGCCGGGGATAAGACAGTCACGTATGTTCATCACTGGCAGGCCATCCAAGACAAAGAACAACGAATTGCTAAAGCTGAGCAGAAAACAGCTGGGATGTGCAGTGGGAATCCTAACAGGACAATGCACACTGAATAGATAACCTAACCAACATAGGTGTGAAGGACAATCCTGAATGCAGGATGTGTGGTGAGGATGAATAAACTCCTCACACTATGTGAATGCCCAGCCTTGGTGGCTGGGAGACTTTCATACTTCGGGGGACCAACCGTAACCCCGGAAGAACTAGCCAGAGCTCCCATCGACCGTAACACTCGTCTTAAGATCCGTTTCAACTACTGTTAAGTTTAAATCAAGTGATCATGGGTGTTGTGGTTGCTGATTGCTGGTTGCTTATTATGTACTGCTTGCTGTTATTTTAAATTAGGTGCGTATTTTTGAATTTTGCGTGCTTGCGTTTTGTATTTCCTTTCTTCTTGAATTTTGACAAATAGAAACCAAAACGTTCTTCTACAATGAGTTAATAAAGAAGTAAGCTCAGCATACCTGAGTGTAATCTTTTATTATCACTATGTAAAATTTCGGAATAATCTCGTATGTATTGATAATTTTTATTTATGAGTTATTATTATAATAAAAGCCGTTTTCAGTTTCTATATGGTCCAGACACTTGCTCTTACCCTCATGGAGTGAAAACCACCCCTGAATTTAGATATTTAATATTTGAAAAAGTATTATTACTGATTTATTTTTGAAACGTAGAATGTTTATATTTTTGAATTCTGAAAGCAAAATTAAAAAATTCAAAATGGCGGCTCCAATATGGAAGATGGAAATTTTCTCTAAAGCAAGTGCTTTAAACGGACAAAAAAATTGAACATGTAGGTGATGTTTTCAATCCCGGGATCACCAATCCCGGGATCCCGGACGAATTTGTGGTCCCGAAAATCCCGGGATATCAAAAATCAATCCCACGCATTCTTCAGGACTGGAGTATGCTCGGAATTCTGGGAAATGTTGTTTTTAATCAAAATTTGATATAAGCGGCTTTACTGATTTGTTTTGTATAAGATAATATATAACCAACTTAGCAAATATAAATGTCACATACACCAAACATTCGTATACTACCAATAAACGTAGAAAAGTAATTACACAAAAACGTACAAACACAAACTCATAAAATAAATGAAGAAATTCAAAGCAGTATGAAGCTGAAGGAAAGAGCGATTATAGGGCCATTAAGCCTACAAACAGTTGTGAAACAAGAAATGGCGTTATTTGAAAATGGGGATTTTTTAGGAAAAAATCTAAAAATTGCATATCAGAATTTAACAATTATACCTCCCACAAGTGTAGAGTCGAAGAGGGCCTAAAAATTGCATATCAGAATTTAACAATTATACCTCCCACAAGTCGAAGACGGCTTTTCTAATGCTGGTGGGCTCTGTACAAAGATTCGGTCCAGACTAGGGGACGAAACATTAGATACATTAGTTCTGTTCGTTTTTGTTATCTATTTATTACTATTTCATTTAAATAAATAAAACACATTTAAAAATTGTTAGTTTTAATTTAATTTTTATTTTAATTTTAATATTTGACAATGTATTTTGAGCCTGGAAATTTGTAATCCCGGGATTTGGAATTTGTAATCCCGATAATCCCGATAATCCCGAAAGTCTAATCACGTCCCTAGATGCTACATATTAACGAAATACAACATTAAAAAAAAATAATTACTAGACAATTACAATAACAAAATTGCGACATTTTGTTAAAAAAAAGTGTAAAAACGCACATTGTTTCGGCCATAACTCCGTTTTTTAAGATACAGAAACAAATAGAAAATCATTTTAAAGACTCATTAATTATCTTTAAATCTGCTTCTTGAAATTTTTACGGAAGTATCATGGTTACTAAGAGATTCAACATTTAAACTAAATACTTCATCCTGGTAAGCATTCGGATACCATCTATAAACATCTTCGAAACCATCAATCCTGCATAAATATATAAAAAAAAATTCATTTTGATTTTATAGTTTCATTTTTGATATCCACTATTTTTTTGCTAAAATTAATATTTATTGAGATATTTGCAAAGAAACAGAAATTTTTTCTAAAATTCTTTTGTAGTTAAAATGCATTTTTTTTCTAAAGCAACCGCTGTAAACGAACAAAACATTTGGGCGTCTAGATTGTGCAATGTTTTAACGAAAAGCAGAATATATTTCTTTTATTACTGACTACTTACATTAATCCTTAATTTAGTAGCGTTCTTATTTGTTTCTAGCATGTTTTTGCTAAGTGTAATACTTTTCTATTTATTTGACAAAAATCGGTTTGAGATACCATTGCCATTTTTAAAGATGAAATCCCCATTTTCAAGTCGTTATAACTTAAAGGCTCTCAAATTATTAGATGTATGTGTTTCGTTAGTTTCAGTCACTCATGTAGGAATTTATTTAAGGAACTTAGGATTCTAACAGTATATTCTGTTTATATTCTCACATGTGTCATGTTTGTTTATAAAAATTATTCGAAATTTTCTAAATGTAAAAATATTAACCAATATAACACAAGATAATGCTGATGATCTGTTTATACCAAGTTGCAGATTAGAATTAACTGCCAGAAGGTCATACATAGTGCCTCTAAAATTACTTAATCGCCTTCCACCTTCTATACAGAGTGTGAAAAACATTAATCGCTTTAAAAATGTTACAGAGATTTTGTTAGCAAATAGCTTTTATAGCATCGAGGAATTTTTAAATTGTACCTTGTAAAACTTACAGCGTAGTTTGTAATTTACTTGTTTTTATTTTATTTTTTCTGTGTGTTGTTTTATACTATATTCATACATTTTAAATGTAAAATTTGACAATTTCTACACCAATGTAAGTTTGTCTAAAGAAGTAAATAAATAATAATAATAATAATAATTTATCTGAAAAGTTGCAAATAACCTTTCCTTCTCAAAATTTTATTCTCTTTTATCTCCAATGTTTTGGTTTATTGTAGGTGCCACCAAACTGGTGGCATATCCACCCCCGCATAAAATAGAAACGTTTCTTTGATGCAGGTGCCAAAAATGAACGAGATCTAATTCATATGACATTATTCCGAAGTTAAAACCTCTAGTTACTGTACTATTATTTTAACTTACTTTATAACTAGGGCTTTTAGTTCCGAGTCCGGGACTCCCGGGATTTTCCTATAAATTTTTTGGTCCCAGGACCATTGCTGAGGTCCCGGGACCGCCGAAGTCCCGTTTAGTCCTCTACCTACACTGCCTTTAAAAGAAAAATTAGACATGGCATTAAAAAACGCTAAATTGCAATCGAAACCTGTAAACAATCCACTGGAAAACTCGAAGAAAATTGTGGAGAAGGAAATGGTCCTATTTGAAAATGGTGGTATTCGTGGCCATTTTTTGCAATTAGCCTACGAATACTTGTTGACGATTCCTCCAACTAGCGTGCAGTCATAGAGGGCCTTCTCAGTGGCTCTTTTGTTACGAAAATACGATCGTCATTGGAGAATGACTCTTTAAATGCCCTTCAAATCACAATAATTTGTTTTTTTATTATTAATATATAAATAAGTATTATTATTAATTATTCGTTACAAGGCCGAACTGGCCGTTGTTTGTTATGTTAATATTATAATTATGCTTGTTTAGTTTAAATAAAATTTAAGTTCTCTACATAATTCAATGTTTTTTCATTCACCACTTATACAAAATTTCTTCAAATTGAAAATAAGGCGAAAATTCGCCATTTTAAATATTTTCGGGACCTCGGGACTTTGCAGTACTGGTCCCGTGATCCCGAATGACCTTTTGGTTCCGGGACTTGGAAGCCCCATTTAGAACCCCTATACCTAAAATTTAACATTTTGATTTATGGTTTTCGAATTACGGCCTCCCAAATTACATTTTTCAAATATAACTTAGAAACGAATTCTATTTAAATTCATTTTTTCTACCACCCAGTGTCATTCATACTTTCAAATTTGCCAGGTAAAACGAATAATTTTTATACCATTTTCACACAAAAAATTGATCAGCTTTGCAATTTCTTATTGAGGCAAATTTTCGTGTATTTTACCTGCATAGTACGCGAAATAGATACAAGATAATTGTTTTTCGTCATACCTCCCTCGAAAGTATACTCTAATTCCATTGTTTTGTCGATCGTAAGTGACGCTTTGTGTACCAAATACTTGTTGCCATTGGCAACAGGTCGTTATTTTTCATAACGTCCCTAGGGAAAAAAAGTAAATTTGGGATAATTTTCTCTTTCATATTACTATCACCACGTTTACGCGAAGAGTTAAGCTAACATTAAAACAGTTAAGAATGGTCATAACATTGAAATTCTTGCGCGTAAACGCGCCTTAATATTACTTGGCTTAATGTTGTCAAGCCTTACTGCCTTACTAAATGTGTTAAGTTAACACATCTAACTAAGCAAAACTGAGTTAAGGACTTCAAGTAAACGCTTTAGGCGGTTGTAGTGTGTGCTACGGCGCATGTCAGGTCTAAAAAAATATACACAGAATACATCTGATTGGTTGATTGTAAACAATTTAAAATCAAATCAAAAATTCAACTAACAACTTTAGTAACGGACTGACATCTGGTGGATAAATCCAAAATGAATCTTAACGCGCATAAACGCTCTTAAAAACTTCTACTAACATCGACGTTAGAACTTTTAACATCTTCGCGTAAACGTGGTGTATAATACGTACAGAATTAAATGTTTTATGTTGAATATAAATAATAGTAATGCTAGTAAGCTAATTTAAAAAAAACAGTGCTATGCAAAACGATATTTTGATTATTCAAAATCATCCTATTTATTTCTATTAAATACCAAAGAACAATTTTATTGAAACAATGAGAAACTTGAACTATATTTATTTATATTAAATACGAAAGAACAGTTAGAACAATTAGATACTTGAACAATCGAGTTATGTTTTTTCTTTATTGTGTCTAGGCTTATATTCTCATTTCTTTCTATATTGTTTATTCCGAAAAATTCTTGTTCTTCACCAGTAGTAGGATTGTTGATAGGTTGTATCGTTGAAGATGAATCAGAAGCCAACTCTCCTGACGTGCTTTGATTATATAAATTTATGTCGGCGACGTCTAATTTATTTCTCATTGAATCCGACATATAGCTTTCCGCAACAGTAGAGGATTTCCATCCACCATGTCTTTTCAAACCAAGAACTTCGATTCCTGTATCAGCCAGAAAAGTGGCAGACGTCCTTCGAAAAGAATGGCCTGTATAAGTACTGGGATTTTCCAATCCCAAATATTCTGCGATCTTAGCAGGGATTTTTGCAAAAGTATTTTTGCCTACTGGTTGGTTCATACATTTACCTGCGTGGTATTTTATAAAAAATCTACGAATTTCTTTATTTTGCCTAGCGTTAATATATTTTCTAACTATTTCAACAAAATTGATGCGTTGTTCATCTTTGTTAGAAGAACGCTGCATTCCATTTTTTGAATCCGGTATTGTTATTATTATTACAGAATTTTTGTCTTCAACATCTTCAATTACAATTTTACACAACTCGTCCTTCCTACAGGCGCCAGCTATTCCCATAATCATAACAACCTGAAAAAGTTTAATTTAGTATAAGTGAGCAACGACCTAATTAATCATAATAGCTTACCTTCATCAACAAATGTGTATTATCTGATGCTTCGAGTAAAAATTTGTTCATATCTTCTCTTGTAAATATACAAGCTTTTTAAGGTTTAAAACCATCATTTTTTCGCTTCAAGAATACCCTTAACTTTGGGATACTGTGATATGTTCTCGTTGTCATTAATAAATATAGTGCTTTTTAGCATCGAATACTCAGACCAAAGACTACCTGGAGACTTTAACTTTTCAGATCTGTTCACATTTATACATCTGTTATGGTATTTACACCCTTCTCGCGACACCAACTTTTAAATACTTTATATGTGTCTTCGTATCGCTTTTGAGACTTTCTTGGAAGTAAATCCATACAAGCCTTATTTACTAATTCTTCTATATTCGACATTATAATATTATTGTATTGCTATTATAATAATACGTCTTATATTGACAGTAGTTGTCATTTGAATAGAAGCCGCGTGCTAAAATTTTATTGATGGTTGCCATGGATATTCCAAGCATCGCTACCTTTACTAATACAAATATGAAATCTTAGTCAAATAACTATACTGCCCTCCTACGGAGAAAGGACTTAACTCAATGTTGTGTTAAGTCGATTTCGCCTAGGAATTCTTAAGATTTTTGATATACAACGTATTTTATTAACGCTTTTACCGACATACCACTCGAGAGAGAGCCAATCTGCTTAGGTAATATCGAAGGTAATATAATAGATATGTTTGAAACCATACTAAAAATGCTAAGAACCGATTTTTAAAAAAAATTGGGATAAGTTCTTTCTCCTTAGGAGGGCAGTATAGTTTTCCATTAGTTTTTCTCAAGTTTTTTTCCAGTTTAATGAGTCATAGGTATGACGAAAAATATAATATGCACCGCGGGTCGTACAGTGCGATTTTTTGGTCTCGAATACTTGCAAACTGTATTCTCGACCAAAAAAGTGCACCTTACGACCCTTGGTACATAAATAACTATTATTGTCGACCGTTTGTACGCGCCGGCGCCGGTTAATTTCTTTGTCAGCATACCTGGCGCTTTTAATATTTGTTAATAGGAATTCTTTTGTATCTATTATACTATAAGATGTTATAGGTAAGTGACTTTTGTCTACCAGAAATATTTTGCTACTACCCGTCCAAACCTACCTACGGATCCCACCTCGTAAACACTGACGAGGCAAAATGCAAATATTAATTTTTATTATGGGCATTCGATGCAATTCAAAGTAGTAAAGGAAATGAATGAAAGGCTCGACTCGTTAACCTTGTACAGTCCGACCGGCCGGGTTAATTAGAATACAACTTTACTCATATCCGCCATTTATACATCTTTTTATTCTGTAGTAAACACTGGGTCTAGTTTGTCTAGATAAATCTCTCACGATAATTAATCGCGACTATTTTTTTCCTCCACCTGTACAGTGCGGCTAATTTATCGGTGCGCAGCTGGTGCCTGCCTTCATATTCATGTTGGGCATAAATTGAAAAGTGGTGATTGCGTCCTTGAAGGTATCCTTTGCTTATGCAGTGTAGTCGCAACGCGCAAACTGTTTGAACCTAATAGTGGAGTAAAAAACAGGGGAAAAGTCGCTTCCTTCTAGAGTTTTTTTTTTAATCTTAGAACAAACTGAGACATACACCATTTCGTTAAGTAGGTCGATGTTCATTAGAAATCATGAAATACGACATTTTTTAGTGGTCACGGACATTGTTATTTTTAAAAAGGTGTGAAATTTTGTTTTTTTTTAATCATGTTTTTTTGAACATCTAATGCCATATCTCAAAAACGAATGGTGATATCCACAAGAACTTTTTTTTTTTAGAAAACACACACTTAAGCGCTTCTATCTGTGTATAGTATTGTTAATTAAAACATTTTTAAGCATGTTAAAAACTTAGATAACCTTGAAAGTTCAGAAAATACGCGGTCAAATTTTCACTAAGCTACAAACTTTTTTGTTTTTGGAAATTTTGTATAACATGCTGCGAAGAAAATAAAGCCAAAAGACCAAAAAAGTTTTTGATAGCATAATTCTTATTGTGTCTTTGATAGTTTAGGTACAGTGATTTTTTTGGAGCGCGCGAATTGCAGAAATTGAGTATTAATACGCCCGCGTCCACTAAAACTAACTAGCCTCAGGGCGGTGTACGATCAACGTTATTCGTTTTCGTCGAAGGTCAAATTATAAATCCGCTGCCCAAGGAATCACTACTTCCACATCCAGATTTTCTATCCAAGTCTCTCACAACGAAAAAAATTTGAATGTGGAAATAATTGTTTATGGAACTTTAATAATAAAATATTTGAAATCGTCTACCCCAAAAGCCTATAAAACAATATGCCACATCGGTAGTGGGGATGGGAGTGATGGAAGGGGGTGGTAGTAGTGGTGGATAAAGTGAAAAAAAAATTGAGGCTTTTGGTTCTTGTACACACACTAAATGACAATTTTATTTTTTCGCCCCCCTTGAATAATGAGGTGGGGGTTGTTAATGCAAAAAAAATTTTGTGACCTTAGCTTCTCTTATATATACTAAATACCAATTTTATGGACTCTTACTTGCTTGATTTGCCTATTTACCCCCATTTACCCCCATCATTATTATTTTTTTATGTTTAGGACTGTTTTATCACATTTTAGGATCTGAAAGGATAACTCATTTTTTCCAGTGGCGCATTAAGGACTAAGGTTGAAGGCAAAAAGGAATTAAAAATGTTAAATAGAGTATCTGGGATAAAAATGCATTGCATTGGGATCTCGGAAACGGTAAAAAATAATATTATAGTAAATGGAAAAAAAAGTTGCGTAACTAGGGGGCTAATAAAATTCCACAAACAGAAGTTTAGGAAAAGTAATAATTTTGGAGTGTTTTGATAAAAAGTAAACTATCGAGTTTTCCTTTTTTTTTGCGTTATTATTGGAGCTAAATAGAAAAGACAGTTTCTTAAAGCACTTTTTTTTGAACGTGGCAATCTTAATATTTGTATCCGACATTTCCTGTGTCAGAGTCTCTATCCGAAACTCTCATGCATTGCATTTTTACCCTAGATCCACACAATAATTGAGTAAACGTGTTATTTTCGCGTAAATTAGGTAACAAAAAAGAAAAAAATATCCTAAATTAAGTCTCTTTTAATTTCCGCAGCCCAATAATTATAGAAACCCTGTTTCCATGGCTTGTGCACAAGTTTATCGTTCTCCTCTATTACTACGCCACATAAAATCCACTCCATTTTACAATGAAACTTATATTGCTTTTTTATCTTAAATATTTTTTTAGCAGATAATCCACGCACAATTCGCACAATGGCCATACGTTCTACAATATAATACAAGTGGTAATAAGGGAAAGAACATCGTTACACATTTTACTTCCACATCCAGTGTAAGTATAGTATCGACAAAAATATTTTTGAAAATTTTTATTGTCCAAATAGGCTTAGAATGTCATGAAACGTCAAGATTTTAAGTTTGAGCAAAAAAAATTCTGTCTGTCTTTTTGTGCGCACGATTACTCCGGAACCGTTTAAGATATTGACTTGAAATGCATGTATTTTAACGAGATCTGGAACTAGATTCCAGATTATGTATTGTGTGTAACGGAACTTTTCATTATCAATAATAATGAAAAGTTCCGTTACACACAATACATAATCATTACTATTCTTAAGTGCCGCGCGCGTACGCTACAACAATTCCTCCATACTAAAAAATTTGTAACTAGCAAACTATTGCTAATAATGAAAATATTGTTTTTCTAAAAACTTTTTTAGTGTATTGACTTCATTTTCTTCATAGCATGTTACACAAAATTTTCAAAAACAAAAAAGTTTCTCGCTTAGTGAAAATTTGATCGCGTATTCTCTAAACTTTCAGGGTCGTCTACGTTTTTGACATGTTCACATTTTTTTTTATTAGCAATCCTATATATAGAAGCGCTTAAGTGTGTGTTTTATAACAAAAAAAAGTTCACATCGATAGCTCAATTCATTTTTGAGATATGTACAAAAAAACATGATTTAAAAAAAAATTAAATTTTACACTTTTTTTTAAATAAGAATATCTGTGACCACTAAAAAATGTCGTATTTCGTGTTTTTATGTGTAAAATGATGTTGTCGATAATACCCATTGTGTCTGATCTTGTTCTAAGCTGATAAAAAAAAAACGACACAATTTTACCATTGTGTCGTTTTTTTTTATCAGCTTTTTCGCTGCTCTATAAACGTTTTGGACATCAATCTGAAAGGGTGTTGCAAGGTGATTAGATAAGTATAATAATGATGATTGTAATAAAAATAAATTAAAAAAACTTTAGAAACCAGTTTTTTGTGAAAAATGCACTGAAAAATAAAAAAAAAATTTGGCTGTCACAGTTTCTTCCGACTTATACACAGAGAAAAATGTATGTAATATTATATCCCAATTGTCACAAATTACACTTCAAATTGGCCTTAAAAATAGTGGCAAATAATTAATATATTTAGAAATCACATAAATTGAATTCTTCGCTTTAGGATTGCATAAAAATACAGTCTTTTTTGGCATCTGGCCACTAGCCATACAGCCAACCTAAAAAAACCATTTATTCAAACAATGAAAAAACAAATATTGAATCAGCAAAGGAGAAAAAAAACAGGGACACACGCTTCTCGTCCTGGGGTCTATCAGGACATTTATTTTTTTAAACACAAACAAAATTGGATTACCACTATAAATTAAGGAATGTAACAGAGGAAACACAACAGAGAATACGAAGCTAACCTACTTAAACATTCACTCACAAAGTTCATAATAAAATATTCGTTCCCCAAAAACCGATGATACAATCAAAAATTTGTTTATTACGGTGGCTGAGGAGAGACAGTATATTAAAAGGAGCCTGAATATTATAATTAATAAGATTGTTATATAATCTGTTACTTGCTGCTCTATATTTAGAACACTGGAAAAATACAGTCTTTTTACTTCACTTGTGGAATAGATTATGTGAGATTTCTCACTTAATTCAAAGCAGCTGTTATTCGGTAATACATTAACTGGAGTCAGTCTTATTACTCACTTATTCATTTGAAATCCCCAAGTTGAACATTTTGTTCGACTATTAGTGCAACTTATTTTACATTTATACTCCTGTTAAAGATGTTATTTATAATTCATGGAGTATAATTATCAAATTAACAATTTTATCGTACATGCTCTTATACATGCTCCTTCTTTGGTAATACTGACGCTCTGGAGCATATCAAATAAACACATATGACTCTTGTAAAGTATCTGCAGTGAATGTCGGATTTTAAATTAGGAAGCCGTTGCAACTCCAAATCATTCACGGACTGGTTTTGAGCTTCTTGGCTCTCATCCGCGTGGAGTAGACTAACTAAAATCGCCGATACAGCTTCCATTCGCCCTACCATGCTAGTTCCAAAAAAAAGCGACTTAAAGATCAAGTCTCTGCCATTATATATTGTAAATATTTTTGAAAATCCCGATTATTCTATTCTATTATGATAATCATCAGACCGTCGACTTACTCGTCGACTTACTTGAAGATTAATTTTAATTACTTATATAAACGACCACTTCTGAAATAATTACATAACACAGGTAGTTTCCATCTCTTGAGCAATCGAGTCATAATGTTTAAAGTGTTTTTCTTGTATTCCGTCCCGCACCTTAATGGGTTATCATTTCTGTTGTGTTGTGCTAAAAAAGTCCTCTGGAAAGGGATTTGTAAGGAAGGGCGGGATGTAATTATTTTAGAAGAGGTTGTTCATATGATTTAAATTAGTTATATTTCACAAGCTCTTCCTCAATAATTACATAACACTGGTAGATTTAAATAAATATGATATATTTTAATATTTTTGAGTTTTTTAGTAACAGACTATGAAAAATATAAAAAATGATTATAGTAATGAACATTAACAATTTATAAATTTAATAGGCAATATTTTATTGATTTTAATTTTAAATAATTCTAGTAATGCAAAATAAACTTCTACTTTATATTATTCGTTCACAGCAATAAATCTTTTCAAAACTTATACCTCATTATCGTCATTATGTAAGTTTATATTGAAACCCTTAACATAATGAAGCTTTTTATTGCCATCACAGATCAATTGAAAATAAAATGCATTGCATATGCTTAAACTCTTTGGCCTGTCTGAAGCATTTGTAATAGCTTCAATGCCACCCCTGAAAGTAGCTGGCGTGGATGTATGCCTGGTGCGGTAACTAGAAAATATCGTAATGCCTCTTTTGCTAATGACTTATTAGGTTCGTTTATTTAGTCGAGCAGTTGCTGCTTTGTGGGGCATTTTACATGTTACGATTGGTTGGGATTAGGATTAGAGCTAATGTCTCGTTTATATTCCAAATAAAATTTTAATTTTTAATTTTAAATAAAGTTTAGAGTGCCAGGCACAGATGATTCTAGATTATACAAGAAGGGTAGAAGTATCAGAAGCTGTCGAGTTATAGTTTTGTCGATATTGGAAGCTTAGAAGTTATCAGTTTTTTTTTTGCGAACTAGACGTTTTGAATAGACTTACACACTTAGAGGATACATTTCTCCTCAGCACAAAAATATTTGATATTATCTCAGGTATTTTCGTATTTTGGGGCATTTCGCCCTTTACTATATTTTTTTTGTTTTTCTAAGAGCTCCTTACAAAAAACTTCCTTTAAATTTATAATTAAGGCTGATGCAAATATGCAAGAGTATACTAATGCCAGAAACTATCTCGTATATCAAAATGAATTTTAGAAAATGTCGTTATTACATCCATTTTGTCAATACAAACAACAAGCATCATATCCCATAACCAGGCCCCCACATCAAATCATGGGCCTCGGTACCGAATTCACTGGCAAGCCCCGCCTAATAATTGATTTTTTGGCGGGCCCCTGCGCTTAATAACTGATGAGCGGGGGGGGAGAAATTTGAAAAAAAAAATGTTGTCAAGATTTCTGGCGGGCCCCCGCGTTTGACTGTTGAGCGGGAAGGGGGGGTTGAAAAAACATTATTTGTCAAGATCTCTGGCGGCCCCCCGCGCTTAATTGATGAGCGGGGGGAGAAATGTAAAAATAAAAATTTGTCCAGGTCTCATAATTAATGAGCGAATATTGCGTTTAGTGGTCTAACCGGGCCCCTAAAGTGGCCAGGCCCGGGTACCGCGGTACCTACTGACCTCCCCTTGTGGAGGCCCTGCCCATAACATCACAGTAGCCCCACCTACTTTCGTAAGTAGAATACTTTTTTATATTAGTTCCACGCCCACTTTTTTGAATCTTATATAAAATTTTAACAACCAATCAGTTGTCCAAATTTTTATCAGCATTGGGTACCATGTTTGCGATTCTCATAGAGAAACAATTAAAATATCGTCTGCCTTACAAGTATATTAGTAAAACCATTTTGTATATACTTCTAATTTGCTTTTCTAATTTTTCGTTTAGGCGTTCACCAATGCGTTTTTTACTTTCCCCAACCATTGTACTTGATATCAATCACTTTAAATAGAGCACACAAATAACATTAGGAAAATCTTACATTTTATAGAAAAGGCAAGAAAATGAAAAGAGTTATACAATTAATAAAAAGTTTTAATGGTAGAACACAATACATAGTTATATTCAGTGACAAACATTACATTTGCTAGATTTACATACTTTACACTAGAAAATGCTTCCATTTTGAGCAATTAGTTGGTAAAATTGGTAGATAATTTTTTTAAACATATTTTTTATTGTATTTATGGGAAGATTAAGGAAGTGACATGGTATGTGTTGAATAAACTAATGCCCATGGAATTATTTTTTTGGAGTCTGTGCTGACATGTTAAGAGGTTATATTTAATACGAGTGTCATGTGTATTGTATGTGTTTATATTTTATTTGATATAGAGAATATTCTGATACAATATAATGGAAAACAACATTATCCTTAGTGATATGAATAGTGGTCGGCAACTGTCATCCCATTTGGCATTTACTATACTTCTTATTGCAGATTTCTGGATGATAAATACTCTTTGTAAATGGATATGTGCTGCATTTTCCCTTGTCAGTGTACCATACAGGAGTAACGAGTGGAATAAAGAGAAACAGATAATGACTGCAGCTTTGTTTATTAAACATTGTGTCTCAGTCACTCAAGAAACGGAAACTACCTATGTTATGTAATTATTGAGGAAGAGATCGTGAAATACAATTACAGAGTTTCCGACGACGGCATTGATAAACCTGGGCATAGATTACTGTTACTGACAACAAGAATAAATAAATTGGGACTCAGAACTCCACTTTATAAGCAAACATTTATAAAATCATAATTTTTATGTTACACAATTTTTGCAAACCTTTTAAACAATTACTCGAAATTAGTTATAAATAGAACACAGCTCGCTTCATCATACTATATTCAGAATAAAGAAAAACATAATTACAAAAGAAATGTTATAAACAATAAATTTAAAAAACCCAAACAGAAAGCGAACATTTATGTTGCATGTCGCGATTTTAAAAATCTGGTCATGTGATCAACAGCTATTCCGGACCTACCTTGCACTGACGAGAGCCAACAGCTCGAAAATGCAGTCAAGTGGTGTGGAGTGGCTGGCACTTTAAGTAAGAGTAAATTTTTCGGGTGGTGTTTGTTGCAATAGAAGTTTTAGCGTTTTGTGACAATACATAATTATTGCATTTAACTCCAGGTTTTTAATTTGTAATCCAGCACTCGGCGGGACATTAATACGGAGAATGGCTGTTGGTTGCAGTCTGGTTTTTATTTCTTATGTATTTAAGGAAATGTATAGAGGAGTTCGTCAAAATATTACGTTAATAAAAAATCGAACAAATTAATACGAAAAGCAAAATGAGAGGCAAATCGTTGAAAAATAATTTGTACAATTTGTCCATTTTTTTTAATTATATTAGTTTCGGTTTCAGAAAAATATAAGGAATTTTTTGCAAATTAAAAACTCGTTCAGCACAATTCTTCTTCTCCACAACATTTTCTTAAATGTCTTGAGATCCATGCATGATTCTAGTTACCCCTCCTCCGCTGTATGTCACGTCCGTCAGCACCACGATAATCTATAGGGATTGCCTGTTCGGCGCACGGCCCCACCAAAGCTCTTTGGTGACATTAGTCCGATATTTTGTAAGGCGTCCTCTTCTCCTCTAGCCATGCGGTTTTTCCTGAACTATCTATTGATGTGTTCAAAAATGAGAGAATTCGGGAGAATCCGATGCTTTTTTTATCTATTTATTTAACGTCGACCTATTTCCGCTACCAGGGCCTATCACCGACGCGACGCCAGGAGACGAGCTACCCTCAACCTGAAAATTTTGCCGAACCTCTTCTCGTAAGAAGAGTATAGATCTTTTACTTGCCTAACATTTAATAGACCACCTGCTTTACATCCCCTCCGAAGGATGGTATATCCACTACGTAATCCTCGTCCTAACAGTCTATGTCTCAGAGATGCAAAGAAAGATGGAGAAAATTTATTAACCTACACACCAGCAAATCTGCTGGAATTTCAGCAGGTTGAATCCTCTCGATTGTATCGTGTATAGACCCCTTTAGTGTGAAGCGTTACTTCGCATCCTTTTCTTTTGTTTTTTTTATACTTCTCGAGTTGATCAGATCTTAAACTTTAAATATAATAACCCAAAATTTTACTAACCTAACAAATCCAGTTTCTAATTGTGAACATTACCAAATTTGTCAATTATCCTCTAGTTATCATAAAATTATCTTAGGAAACTGCCTTTATTAACAAATTCGCCGTTCAATAGTGCGTTATGTATTTAAGTCAGGTATCTATATCCGTGTGGTTTTTGCTCCGAAAAACTTACATTCTCAAAATTAACCGTGACAAATGGCTATCATAAATTTAATTATAAATGAGGATGGACAAAAAAAAAAATAAAAGCACGAAGTGTTAAAAAAGTAATAACACAACACTGTATCCTGATAGATCTCACAGAATTATAGAGGCATGCCACAAATCTAGTACCTATAAAAAACCTTTAATTATAATAATTTGTTAAAAAAGTAGAGCTGCAAACAAAGTTTATGTAATACCTTGTAATTAGTCTGGATTTAATGTAATATTTTGTTGGATATAAATAATAAATTATAGTCATACATATCCTCGTATCTGATTATGATATTTAAATTACATCATCGTCTGAAGCTCGGCAGCCTATCCGATATCTCGTGAGTCACTGTCACTAGTGCAAATAATTTGTCTGCATACCATTCCTTATTTCGATACGTTGGTCTCATCCGGCAAAAACTGTCTTAAATTCCAATTTTGAACAATGTACAAAAACAAAAGCGTTTTTAGTTGAATGAAAATAATTCGACTCGAATTTACTGATATTAATTAAACCATCACCATTGATAAATGTATTTCTTAAATATCTTCACACCAACTCATGAAAATTATGGAGAAAATGAGAAATAAATGAAAGTAGGCTTCGAGATGGAGTGGGGATATTTGAAAATGTGTCCCAGAAAATATTCTTCAGAGGGATACTTTTGAACTTGCTACCAGCAGACACATTTTCAAGGAATTCGCGATGCCACACAGTGGGCAGAAATTCAGATTTCTGGTAAAAAATCTGCCTACAAGTCATATCTCAATCGATTTGAGTGATTTTTTTTAAATACTCGTTACGAACTGTACTTTATCGTAATACTGCCTAAAATTTAATATTCAGTTCGATGATCTTCAATAAGCATGTTGAAGCCGACCTTTGTATGTTGCTCGAACATGGCAAGGATTACACAGACACACAAAAAAAAATCTGAATCCGAAATGAAAATCTTGACGTGTAGGGGGAAAACTGACGCCGGAAATGATATGTTTCATCTCGAATTATTTTTGTGTGGTTATTAATGCTTGCCGTGTTCCACCCTTCCCTCCACCCTCTATATTTTTCACTGAAAATATTCCAGGTTTCTTCCTTGGCAATAACTTGCCAAATATCATTTTTCTCAGTCAAATACTTTTTTAGATATAGCTCTAACAAACCTACAAGCAGATAGCCTGAAAGACCTGAATTTTCATAATCTAGATAATCTGTTTTCATTAAGTGTATCAGGTTTTTTTCCTTGGCAACAGTGTCATATTCCAGTTATTATTTCCTCCGTTGTTTTAATTTTTTAGAGTAACCACTAAAAGTACGGCAAGCAGGGTTTCTTCCTTGTTTTCATTAATAATTTTTACAGTATCCAACCTCTTTATTTTTCATTAAGAGGAGACAACGCCAATCACAAAGCTGAAGTGGGGCGAAGGGTAAGCAGTGTGACTATTATAGGACATTTGCAAGTGACGTCACATCTAACCTCAAAAATATGTGTTTCTTAAGATTTAAGAGTATTACGCAGCTGTTATTAAAATGTCTGCCTGGTTCCCGTATTTTCAACTAAAATCTAGTTCAGTGTAATGTTTATGAAGTTCTAAATGCTTTGTCCTAATAAAATAGGACTCTTTTTGTAGGTTGGAAATCTAACCTGTAATTAACAGTCTATTTTTATTAATCAACAATTAGGCAATCCAACGACCTGTCAAAATTATTTTTCAATATGGCGCTGAGGGCAAACATGGGGTTTATTTTAATTAACTCGCGGAAACGTAGCCAAGGCAACCGAAAAAAAACTCATTTAACGAATGAAAATAAAGGATTGCCGGATGTTTGCCCTCAGCGCCATGTTGGAAGTCACGTGGTTTGGATTGCCTAATAGACCATTCCAGAATGACGTCATTGACAGTTCGGCCATATTTGCTGGGTGGCACACAATGCCATTTGTGTATGTAAACATTAAGAGTATTTCATTACAAAGTTGTTTAATCCTGGTCTAATTTATAGAAAATGCCTCATTTTTGTAGTGTTGTTAAATGTTCAATGCGTGCTGAAAGAGATAATGTATCGTTTTTTCGATTTCCCGCAATTTTAACTGATAGAGGAGATCATCTTAATGCATTGTCTAGAGAAAGAAGAAATGCTTGGATTAATAGTTTGAAACGGGGGCCCCTAAGTGAAAGCCATCTAAAGAACGGCCGTATTTGTTCCAAACATTTTATAACTGGTAAGTACCTAATTTTCGTACAAAATTCCTTTTAGATTTTAAGGTTAGAATCGACGATAAAATTAAATGTGCAAATATATAAATATTAAGTATTATAATAATATGTACGATTTTAGGAAAACCAGCTTCCCTAGAAGATAAAACTTATCCAGACTGGATACCCAACCAGAATTTGGGATACGTTTCCAGCATCCAACCGAGTTAATCTGCATCCTAGAGATTTGAAAGGTCCACGCTTAAAACCTTTGAGGCATATTAAAATGATAAACATTAATATACAAAATCTAATTATAATGTAAAATTACACATTTACTTTGATTTCTTACCTTGCCAATGACAATAAATGCCTCATCATTGATTTGTCTTGCCAAAATCCCTTGAACAGAGCCAGATTCATAATGTTTGTAGGCTTGCAAACTTTTATAAGCCTTCAATTGTTGACCAGTGTAATAACTATGGGTTAGTATTAAATAATTCACTAAGTCCATCATGGTAATATTGGGCAACTTATAAATTTCAAGCCTGCATTCTTCAGGAGGAATTGCATAGGGGTCAATGCTGTCTATAATTTCGATTTTTTTATTCCATCAAGAGTTGATTAGTATACACTTCGAGACATCTTGGCGAAAAAAATTGCAAAAAATCACAAAATAAATCAATTCACAGCACAAAAGAACACAGAAACGCACGTAAACAAACGGAGAATAATCGGTTTGTGTGCCACCCAGACAAAATGGAGGATCTGTCAAAGTCACGTGTTCCGGAATGGTGTATATTGAAAAATTATTTACGTGAATTTTTAAATATTTGCTTGGAGCCAGTACGGCTTCAAGCTAAAAATATGTATGCAAACATAATGAGAATAAACTTGAAACACTTAAAAAACCGCTGCCCAAGGAATCACTACTTCCACATCCAGATTCTCTATCCAAGTTACTCACAACGAAAAAACTTTGTATGTGGAAATAATTGTTTATGTAACTCTAATAATATAATATTTGAAATCCTCTACCCCAAAAACCCATAAAACGATACCCCACATCGGTAGTGGGGTGGGGGTGGTAATAGGGGAGTGGTAGCGGGGGTGGATGAAGTAAAAAAATATTTTGAGGTTTCTGGTTCTTGTACATACACTAAATCACAATTTTTTTTCATCCCCTTTAATAATGGGGAGGGGGTGGTAATGGGGATGGCTAATGGCAAAAATTTTTTTGAGACTTTAGCTTCTCTTGTATATACTAAATACCAATTTTATGGACTTTTACCTACTTGATTTACCCATTTACCCCCAATTTACCCCCCAACCCTTCAACGGAACAAGATGAAAATATAATCTAGTTCCAGATCTCGTTAAAGTACATATGTGTACCAAATTTCAAGTCAATATCTTAAACGGTTCCAGAGTAAACGTGCGCACAAAAAAAGTTACAGACAGAACGAAATTTTTTTTTCGCTCAAACTTAAAATCTCGACGTTTCATGACATTTTAAGCCTACTTGAACAATAAAAAATTTTAAAAAGTTTTTTGTCGTTACTATACTTCCACTGGATGTGGAAGTAATTAAGGTTATGTTGGTTACATTAAAAAGCACTGTACTAAAAGTCTTGGCTAGGAAAAAGCAACTTTTAGCCAAACGGCTGGCCTTATTAAACTGAAAAAAAGATATTCTTGTAAGTAAATGAATTCTACACTTCTATTGAAGAACATTTTTAGCTAAAACTTGTTTATTACGAAGATCTCTCTTCACATTGGCTAATAAACAAGTTTTAACTAAAAATGTTCTTCAATAGAAGTGTAGTATTCATTTACTTACAAGAATATCTTTTGATCAGTTTAATAACATGAGCCAGTTCGCTAAAAAATGTTTTTTGCTGTAAATTTTTTTTTAATACAATGCTGTTTCAGTAGATGGAGTCACTTCGATATAATTAAAAATGATTACAAAAATAATTCCATTTATAACCGATGCGCACTCATTTGGTGTATTTGAAGCTTGGTCTCGATGTGTTCTTGACCTTTCAGACATGATTGTAAGTAGGTAGAGCAATGGTAAAGAAAGTACGAACGCCAAAACTAGACAACCAACACAACAGCTCTCTGTACTTTCTTGGTTCATTTCTGATTTGATAGCAGTGCTCCCTCTTAAATATTATATGTAGGTTTTTCCTTTCAAGTATTATTTTTATCCGTCAAATAGCTTTTTAGATATGATTCCAGCTGACAAACCCACGACGGACATACAGACACATTGATAGAATTAAAAAAAAAACCTTAATTTCGTAATCTACATAACCTGAGAAATACGAAGAATATGTTGTTTTCACGATTGTAATACTTCCCTTCGGTAAGCGATGAAAGTTAATGAATAGATTGGAAAACTCTATAAACCAAATTATTATACATATTTATAGTGGAAGTAAGGAATCGGGATTTTCTCGAAAAAAAAAAAACAAAATCGTGCTAAAGTGATGAAAACTATTCCCCCCACCGTTTTTGAACTGAACACGAATAACAGGATGAAAAAAGTCATGCGTACCCCCTGAAATGGCCAAAAACCACCCCTTTTTGCTTATTTTTCATAAGACAGCTTGGTATCGACTATTTTTGCAGGGATTCTTTGTTTTTCTTATGGGGATATAACAGATGGTGAAAGGTGATGTCAGGTCGTAAGCCGCAAGCGCCTTTAGAGGTGGAATCTACCTTGTCAGGGGGTGTAAAATTGTTTCTTGTTTTTGTTCTGTTTAAAGACGTTTACCCCAAAGAGGAATCCCGTTTTCGAGGACACTGATCACCCTTTCATAATAATAATAATAATAATAATAATAATAATAATAATGATAATAATAATAATAATAATATGGTTCTCGGTAAATCTTGTGTCCTCGAGGTATCCGTAATCCATCAATTTCTCTGTAGGTACATCGTGGACATAAGGATAGCGCGCTGATAACCCCCGGATAACCGCGGAGTTTTTCCATTTTTCTGGGAGCGATCAATGCGTATGCCGCTGATATTAGGGACTCGTACTATCATTTCATTTAATTTCGCCGCTTTTACTGTTCTCTGGGTAAATCTTGTGTCTTCGAGGTATTTGGAGTTCATCCATTTCTCTGTAGGTACATAGTAGGCATAGGATGAAGTTTAGAAGAGTTGGCAGCAGTGATTGACAAAATGCATAATTCGACATTTTTTAAATATTGTAGACTACGAAACAACCTAATAAAGATGATTTATATTCAATGGAAGTAGGTTTAACATTAAAGATATTGAAAACAATGGTATGATTATTATATTATAGGTATTTAATTGTTGTAAAGTTTGGAAATTAGACGAGTTGGTCAACATGTGCAGTGAATTACGGTGATACCAATCTAGACACTTTTTACCAAACTTTCTTTCGTGCAAATCGTCAATTGGCTTCCGAGCCATAAAAAGCGCGATATTCGCAAAAAAAACGTTTTTTGTGAACTTTGCCCTTAAATAATTTTTTATGCCGTAGTGATCTCGTTGTCGATTTTCAATATTTTCGTTAAAACACTAAAATAAATCGATTAAAAAAAAAATTAAGGATATAATTTGTTAGAACAGAAGCCATATTTTTGTCTAAATTGACTGGAGTAAACGGCGTACAGTGTTACAAGGACAATTCTACCATTCTCTGAGAAAATAAACCGCCATGGGACCAGATCTACAGGATATACATAGCCATCGTACTACCATGACGATATACAGAATTAAAAACGCGGCCAGGGCAAAAGCCAACAGACGTCTTAGAGGAACTGAAAGGGATATCATCTAACTACTCGTAAAAACAATAAAATTAAAGCAATGACATACATCGTCAATATTAACAGGAGGGAAAACAATTATAAAAAGGATAAAAGTGTTAGTTCTGGGGACATTTTCAAAGAGGAATCCCAACACATCTAAAAAAACGCTAATAATGGGCACATACAAATTAGGAAAGGATCAAGCATACTGGGAATGAACAGCGATGAAAGAAAATGAATTCCATAAAATATTTGCAATGATATATGGTCTGTCAGAATTAGAAACAGAGGAAATAGAAGACTAAGAAGAAGAACTCTAGGAGCAAAAACACAAAAAGAGGAGCATACACACTATATCACGACAAAATGCTGCAACGTATCTTACAAGCAGGTGCTTGTAGACGTAGGTACGTCTTTCTAAATATGGCTCTTACTGCTGACAACAAGCATGGCCCAAATCCAACCCAGCGTAAATTTAACCGGCCCGGCGCGGCACATAGTTGGCCAGATTACTTATTTAGGGGCTCATAAATATATCTTCTATTAATCACCAAACACAAAGCCAATGGTGTCAATGGGTTTACCGATAACTAAAGTAAAATCGTGTCTAGTTATTTTTTTCAAAATAATGCCATTTTCATTACTAAGCCATTCTAAACAGTGGGCTCTAACAGCATAGCACGTGCAATAGTGGTTAAAATTAATCGCAAGTTGGTGTTCACTGTGAGGAGGTATGGCGACTTGTACAGGGTGGACCAAATTAGATGGGATTTGGTGTTTTCTCTAAAACTATGGCAGATAGACAAAAACCAATATAGGTGTGCTGAGCTCGATTTTCGAGAAACAAACAGTGGCGCAAATCGCTATCTTTTTCGACTACCGAGCTATAGAGCGTTTTTGGAAAATTGACATTTTTGGATGACTTCTATATCTCAACTACCAAGTGTCGAATCGAAAATCGAATAACACATTAGTAGGGGGTCGGTGGCTCAGTGGGTTAGGGCGTCTAGCTTGCACTCTGAGCGTACCTAGCGAAGTGGTTTCGAGCCCCACATAGCGAAAAAATTTTTCATAGGAAATTTTCCCCAAGAAGTGGTTCGGATTCCACCATAAACTGTAGGACCCCCACTGAGCCACCGAACCCCTACTAATGTGTTATTCGATTTTCGATTCGACACTTGGTAGTTGAGATAATAATAATAATAATAATAATAATTATTTTAAAATGTATTTTACATGTTACAATATTTTTTTAATAGTATATACTAGAGCTAAATATGCATTCACATGGTTTTTACATTTGGGATAAAGATTAAGTAAGCCCCGGGTAAGTTGTTAAAAACTTGAGTGCGGGTGTTGTTTGAATTGTCCATACATATACATACGTATGTATTCATATATGTTCAAATGTATGGTTAATTAATTAGGTTTATAATCTGTACATATGTAATAGTCATTTTAGGTATATTGAATAAAAGTTAAGTAGGGTCAGGTGGCACAGCAATGTAAATTTTTACCTGAAAATACTAGTTTCCATAGTTTTGATTTTGGTTAGTAATGGTTCTTTTTTATCGTGCTATAATTTGTCCAGTGTCAATGAAGTTTTCTAGGTAGTTTTCTGGTAAATCTATTATCCATGCCTTTATAAGTGTTTTTAGGGTTGATTTGTTTTCAATTTGTTTTAGTTGCTCTTGGGCTATCGTATATAATCTAGGAGCTAGATATGAGAATGATTTTGTTCCAATCGTTTTCTGTGCCCTGGGGATATGTGTCGTGTTCTTATGTCGAATTTCGTAGTCATGTCTCTGTTCGGTAATTGGAGGGTTATATTTTATTTGGTATTTTAGCAAGTTTTGGCAATATAGTTGACGAATATTTAGTATTTTATACTGTTTGAATAGTTGTTTACTCGGAAAGGTTATAGGTTTTTTAAACATTATTTTTATTATTCTTTTATGGCATTTTATTAATGGATCTAAATTTGTTTTATTTACTCCACCCCATCCGATTATTCCGTATTTAAGTACTGATTCTACAAGGCCGTAGTATATTATTAACCGTTGTTTATCGTCAAGGATTGTACTGACTTGTTTAAATGTGTAATAGAGCCACCTCAGTTTTTTACATAAGTATTCTATTTGGTAGTTCCACTTTAGATGTGCATCAAGTATAATACCTAAGTATTTCACTTGTGTTGCCTTTTCAATTTCAGTATTAGTGTTTTCAATTTTTATCTTGGTGTATGGTGGAAGACTGTTTTTATATGAGCAAAAGGGTAGATATTTGGTTTTTGTTATGTTCATGGTGAGTAGATGTTGGTCAAACCAATTTTTTATAATTTTAATGTTTTTGGACACTTTTGACCTAACCTCGTCCCACGTTTCTCCATCAAAGAGGACGACAGTGTCGTCCGCAAAAGAAATTATTTCTCCGTCAATTTTTAATTTCAGCAAGTCGTTCAAATATATATTAAATAGGACCGGAGCGAGGACTGTTCCCTGTGGTAGACCGTATGTGACAATTCTCGAGGTGCTCTCATGTTTGTCTATGTTGACTTTCTGTGTCCTGTTACTAAGGTAATCTTTTAGAACTGCATATATCTTTCCTCTGAAACCTAGGTCATAGAGTTTCTTTAGCATTCCTAGGTCTATAAAAACACAGCGATGGTCTTCCTTTATCTACCAAGTTATAGATTCTTCCTGTTACGTGCGCAATTGCAATTGCATCGTCTGTTGATGTTTTTTCTCTAAAACCATATTGTCTTTTTGGCAGAATGTTGAGTTTATTTAAAAAGCTATTGATCCTTTTTTTTAATGCTTTCTCAAATAGTTTTGATAAATTGGATAGTATCGAGATAGGTCGATAGTTTTTTGTTTCTAATTTATTTCCACTTTTGTATAGAGGTTTTATTTTCGCGATTTTAAAGTGTTGTGGGCAGATACCGGTTTCGAAGATTACATTTATTTGATGTGCCATTAACGGAGCGATAATTTCACTTGCACTTTTGATTAGTTCAACAGTTACTTCGACAAAGCCCGGGGCTTTTTTGTTTTTTAACTCCGATATATATATTTTTATTTCGTCGCTATTTACATTGCTTAAGAAAAAGCTTCTCTCTGACGTTGTATTTTCATATTGAGTATCAGGTGGTATTATATCTTTTGCCAGTTTCTCTCCCACTTCGGAGAAAAAGTTTACAAATTCATTGCAAATTTTTGTTTTGTCGTTTGTTCTGTGTCCAGTTTTTTGAATATTAATTTCTGTAAGGTTTGTGCTGTTTTTTTGTGGTTTTACTATATTATTTATTGTATTCCAAATTACTTTAGAATTATTTGGGCATGATTTTGTTTGATTTTGAAAGTATGCTCTCTTTTCTTTTTTAATTAGATAATTTATGTTATTTCTGCTATTTATATATTGTTGTTTTATTTGTGTGTTGTTTGGATTGTTTATTGTTCTTTGATATAATTCATCTCGTTTTTTTATTGTATTTGCTAGTCTTGCAGAGATCCATTCCTTTCTTTTTTTATTATAATTTGTTCTAATTTTTTTTGAGGGTTTTTCTTTTGCTGTATTTATATTTCTTATTAATATATTACTTAAAATTTCAGGATCGTTACATGTATAGTAACTATCCCAATTTTGTAGTTTTAAGTTGTTTGTAAAAAGTTTTTTGTCTATAATTATTTTATGTTTACTTCTTTTTATGTAGTCAAATTTGTTGACGTCTGTAAGGAGTAATTTTAGGATTATGCTGTAATGGTCAGTATAGTTTGTTTTTAGTACTATTGGGGTTAGATGATCATCTGTTGCACTTCCTTTATAAAAAATGTGGTCTATACAAGACTCGTTTTCATTTGCTACCCTTGTGGGGCAGTTTATGAGTGATTTATAACCATAGTGGTATAAGATGTCTTTATATTCATTTGTTATTTCATCGCTATCTAGAATATTTATGTTAAAGTCTCCGAGTAAAATATTATGGTCATAAAATTTCATGTTTTGTAAGTGATGGTAAAGGCCTAGGTTAAAATTGTTTACATCCATATTTGTGAAAGGTTTGTATAGGGCCATAATTGAGATTTTTTTATTCGAAATTTCTATGACGGCTTTTAGTGCTTTAATTTCATTTATTTGAACAATGTCTACTTTTTGTTTTATATTTTTTTTTATGTACATTACTGTGCCATCGTTCCTATTTAACGTAGCTTCATTATAATATAGGTTAAAACCATGTATGTTGAAATTATTTATGTTTGTTATGTAGAATGTTTGTGTTAGGCAGATGATGTCAAAACAATTTTCAAGTTGCGACATATATACTAAAAATTCGTCAAAATTTTTTGAGATACTACGAATATTACAGTGATAGATTTTTATGTTATTTATAGAAGTCATCCAAAAATGTCAATTTTCCAAAAACGCTCTATAGCTCGGTAGTCGAAAAAGATAGCGATTTGCGCCACTGTTTGTTTCTCGAAAATCGAGCTCAGCACACCTATATTGGTTTTTGTCTATCTGCCATAGTTTTAGAGAAAACCCCAAATTCCATCTAATTTGGTCCACCCTGTACAAGTCGCCATACCTCCTCACAGTGAACACCAACTTGCGATTAATTTTAACCACTATTGCACGTGCTATGCTGTTAGAGCCCACTGTTTAGAATGGCTTAGTAACGAAAATGGCATTATTTTGAAAAAAATAACTAGACACGATTTTACTTTAGTTATCGGTAAGCCCATTGACACCATTGGCTTTGTGTCCGTCTCCTTACTCAGACAAATCTAGATCTTCTAGACTTAGAAGGTCATTGAAGTGACATGGAAGTCGGTTAAAACACATTTTAAACACTTGTTTTTTAAACATTCTTATGACACTTTTTTGAGTAGAATCCTTTGCTGATAAGAAGAAAATAATGCATGCCTCAGTTTTCGAGAACCAAGGTTCTTTTATATTTGCACCACGCGAGACTGAGACTGAGACTGAGATTGTTTTTTTTTTTAGATTAAATATGCCTATATCTGTCTTAGAAAACCTAAATTTGGATTAAAAATTTATTTTTAGAGATTGATGCAGCTTAAAGCGTTTGATATTGCAGTAAACTCCAGATAACTTGTAAAAAAAACGCTTTTTTGGGATTTACAAAAAAATGACAGGATAGCTTTTTTGGGATTTACAAAAAAAATGACAGGATAGAGGTTAATTTGGACTTGAGATTCGGATCCAGCGCGCTAAAATACATGTGGGTATGATGGTCCTGTCTCTGGTACAATATACTTGCCAGTAAATTATCATCGGCATATTTTCCTTTGTCCGTTCTCCTGCGTGCGGCTGAAATCGAATAGAAATAATGGACAATTAAAGCTCTATTAGATAAATCCCACCTGTTACGCTTAAGAACTGCTACATTGTGGATTGTGGCCTGCAATCTAGTATTGAATGCGATACTACGCGAAGCAGGTGGTTGCAGCAGAAATAAATAAATCTGCTCTTATAAACACAAACACAAGAGATACGGAATTGAAGTGCAGATCCATTGTATTGATAACGACTATCTAAGTACATGCATTTGCTTCCGCTATAATTAAGCTCATTGTTCGAGTACAATCGCATTTAAACTGTGCCTTTTCAACTGATTTTCTCTAAACGGGAATCATTTGAAGTGCCTTTTTAATTCCATTTTAATGACTTGCCTTATACTACTGTTGTATAAGTTATTGAAATGATAGCTCAAACGTTCGGAATTCCTCCTCGCAATTACACCCGTGGCTCGCTGTAATTGTCCTGTTTTTATTTGTTGTAATAACTGAAACAGTTGTTGATCATCTACTAGTCAGGAATCTAGCCGCCTCTAAAATGTTGCTGTAAAAACTCGAAGATACAGTTTTCAAAAAATTCGTGCACTCGTGCAAGAATGTCATGATTTCTCGTGTTATTCTGAGTTTGACATCTATTGCCGATATAGTTTTGGATATTTTATCTGCTTATTCTCAATGTCTTGATAGACGTTTTCTGTTTCACGTATTGCTCAAGTTGTTCTCATTTGCTGTATGGGACGTCTGACAGTATTACGCCATCTGTTGCGGTTATCTATTAGGTGCACGACATCAGCGAAGCTTTTTCCTAAGGAGTTAATTGCCTGTGGCGGTGAATTCCTTAAGTATTGTCTCTTAAATTGTAAACTGTGCTTTTCAAAAAAAATTTCTTAAAAAATTAATGTTTAATGTCATTAACCATGGTGTGCCTCATGGTTCTGACTTGGGGCCACTACTTTTTATAATTTATATGAATGATTTTATAAATTTTACGTCGCCAATAAAATTATTTGCTGATGATGCCTACTATAGAAACATCTAATAAAAATCGTAATAATTTGATTCGTAATTCAAATTCATCTCAAATTATAGCTGAGATCTGGTTCACCATGAATAAACCTAAATTAAATGATAGAGAAACTCAAAGTTTCTCATTTACAGTTTATCTGTACCAGGAAACATCAAACTACTAGGTGTAGTCATAGATAATTATTTAAGTTGGTCAGGTCATGCCAATTATATTAGTAAAAAACCGATGCTTAAGGAATCGCTACTTCCACATTCTAATTTTCGGTGGAGGTGGTAGTGGCCCAAGTAGCACAAGTAGTTGTATTTTGGTCATCATCATGTTACAGTAGCTAAAAATGATGACTTGCCTTATACAGGGTGAAAATCGGGAACCGGATGTTTTTGGAACGCATAGTACGGAGTACAGAGCGGTTAGAGGAGGGCAAATGCGATGTTACTACCTTTGTAATGTTGTGCCGTTTAAGTAACAATACTGCAATGAACAGTGGAGCATCGAATATTTACTTATGACACGTTTATCCGAAATGGCGAATCAGTGATAATTACACAGCGGCTTTTTCGCATTCACTTTAATATTGGTCGACGGGGAGCTGTTCCGTCTCGCAATACCATCATAAGAAGGGTCAATAAATTGAGAACAACTGGCAGTATAATGAAGAAAAAGTCACAAGGTCCAAAGCGTACCGTACCCTGAAAAGATAGAGCTAGTGAGAGAGGCGCTCCCAGAAGTCCTTCACGGTCCGCCTGAAAATATGCAATTGAATTGAACATGAATAGGGAATCGTTTAGGAAAACGGATACATCCAAGGAATGTGTGGTTTCAGCAAGATGGTGCCACGACACATACTGCCTGCGCATGAATGAATGTTGTCCGCAACATGTTCCCAGGAAAACTCGTTTCAGGTTTTGGAAATGTGCCGTGGCCCCCCAAGGTCTTCAGGCCTATCAATTTGTGAATCTTTTCTGTGTTGAAGAGTCGTGTATATGCCTACAGGTCCCGTAATTTGGCCAACTTGAACAATGCCATTCGTCAGGAAATCATGACTATTTATGAAGAGGGTCGAAAACTGCATCTAACGCGACGGACACCATCTCGATGACATTATCTTCCATACTTAATACACATCGTAAATGGCATTGTGTAAACTTCATTCTGGTATTAATAAAACTTTATTATCTTGCAAATTTTTTGTGTAAAACTTATTTCAAAATCGTCCGGTTCACGATTGTCACCTTGTACTACTGTTGTATAAGTTATTGAAATGATAGCTTAAACAGTTATAGTGGCGATACTTAAAGCTGAATTATTACGTTCTGAAGACGTACTGGTGACGAAAATAGGGAATCATATCTTGGTCATCAAAACGGAACTGACGCCAAATGGCCATAACCCATACCGCATGCGCAACTCATTTGGCTCTCTTTTTGATTTTTGTGGCTGCATTATTACCTATACTAGTTATGAAATGGGTCTTATGGCGAAAGGGACGATGTATCTACTTCACCGTGACTAAATCATGATTTTTAGGCATAAAATAAAACAAGAACACTATTGTGGCCATCCTTTGGCTTTAAGCAGGTGTTGTTAGATAAAATGGACGTATACTTTGTCCATCTTTAAAATTATATGAACTCATAATTGCATATATGGTCAATCTAGAGGGTTAAATTTTATTAACGCACGAATTTTTTCTGTAAACTTATATAAAATACTCATAAAAACAAAGGGGCCTCCAGAAATCTCTAAATTTTAGGTATAATTAAATTCATTTGAAATATACACATATAAACATTTTGTAAGAAGAAGCACAATAGATGGTAAGGTTATTAAAACTTATTAAAATATCGAATTAGTAAATCAAAACGTTATTTTATAGGTATAATTAATAAAGTATTGAAAATGAACGTAATGGCCGTCGTTCGGGTTCTTCTTGATTGATAGAAAACATGGCGGCAAGCTTGTCATCATTTGGCATATCCTTTCGCTAATGATGCTAGAAATAAGCCAGAATACGACTGTAAAATATCTAATAAACTTTTTTCGTCAAATGGCAAATTTAACCGATCATATTGACCAAACTATTACTAGAAAATTAGTTGAAGTGGTTAGCGAGTTTTCGCATCAAAATACGGCTAAACTATATATGAAAGACATGACCTCTCTTTTTTACGTTTCTTTTGACTACCTTTGTGTGAAACGGGTTACTTTGTATTTTGACCTTTGTTTCTCCAACGTTTTTACATTTCCTTTCTCCAATATAATTAAAATTTGTTACTAAAATTTCTGAAAATATATTGCATGGACGAAACCATCGAGGAGCAAATTTGCCTTAGTGCAGTTCTTTCAAGTTGGGTAGGTAGTACATAGCCAACTGTACTGTTCAAATACAAAAGCATACATACATTTTTTACTAATTCACAATCAAAACCAGACACAAAATACTCCCAGCAACCGTGTACAATAAAAAAGAATAATAGTAAAATGTTAATGATGGCTAGAGCGAGCCATAGAGAATGGATGTCAGTATTCTTTGACACTGCGATGCAGAAGATAGGTTGACACTTTCACTTTAATAATCTAAATATTTATATCTATTAATGCATAAGCTTTTGTAGACGTCAACGAAAACACCGAGTACCTACTCTTTGAACTTACTTTTAGGCGACATTCCTTTTCCAATAATATGTGGAACTCTGCCTATATTTTCTTTTACATTTCATTCTTATTTTTCTATTAAAACGTATTTGGGTATGTATAAAGTTTTCAACATTATTAATACTTGTTTTTAGGTTATATTTTTATCTTGCCTTTTGGCCTCAATTTAGATTTTAATGTGTACAAAATTACTTTTAAAATAGTCCATGTAATAAGGATATTTTTCACTATTGTTTCAGTCATGATTCAGTAATAACAGCAAAAAAAACCGCCAGAATAAAGCCTAACTAATATAGTCATGTTTCGGCCAATGTTTTTCATAAAGATTAAAGCCTAAGGAACAATTTAAGATATGTCCCCCCAAAAAAAAATTGGGTGCACTTTCAAAATGGTGTCGTTAAAAAAAATTGCAAATATTGTTTTTCTCATTTAACACAAAAACTAAAAAAGATGGAGAAAAACTTTCTGCACAAAAAACAAAGTGCATAAAACTTTCTACAATTTTGTTCCTATACAATATTTGGATAGGAGTTACCATTTTCCAGATACCATTGTTACCGTTTTCGAGATAAATGACTGCAAATTATAATATTATTATTATTATTAATTTTTTTTCAGTTTATTTTATTATTTGTTATGTTAATAATATAAAGTTATATTATACGCCGTACAATAATTGTCACAGTTATTTCCTCTAAGTGATTTACCGATATATGAATTTCCATGTTTTCTTAATTTTGGACTCATTTATGTGGAAAGTGGTAACTCCTATCAAAATATTGTATAGGAACAAAATTGTAGAAAATTTTATGCACGTTGTTTTTTGTGAACAAAGTTTTTGTCCATCTTTTTTAGTTTTTGTGTTAAATGACAAAAACAACATTTGAAAATTGTTATTTCCTAACTTTGCAACTAAACTCCGTATTTAAGCTTTTCTTCATGATTGAAAAAACTTTGTTAGATAAAATTTTCAATACAAATTTTAAAAAAGAGTAGTTTGCTTAAAATCGATTTCATATTTTGTAATTTTTAGAATATGCTGTATAATTTATCACAAGTTTGACAACTGCTTAGGACTTCCTAAGACAAGCAAAACTTTTTGTAAATAATGACTTTTTCTGGTAAATCAAAAATAAGAAAGTTTACGAGGGTATGGTACCCCATCCGGGGACACACTGTATAATATATGTGGTCATCAGTACTCTGGACGATTTCTATTCAAATTGCAAGATATGTACGGCGGTCCTATAATAATTTCATCATGCTACGTCTGGTATAAGGTGAGCAAAAATTGGAATTTTTTTTTTTTTTTGTATTTTAAGAGTGGCTGATAACGAACCTGGTGTGAAAATCTAAGAATTCAAAATGGCTAATTCAATATGACTGTCATAATTGCGATATTTTTGCATATTTATATGAAATTTGATGCATGGTAATTTCAGGATTCTCTGATAACGAGCCTGATGTTAAAGTTTAAAAATTTAAAGCGAGTGATGTTTTAAACAAGATGTTTAAAACATATTTAAAACATCGCACCATGTTTTAAATAAATGTTTAAAACACAGTGCGATGTTTTAAACAAATGTATTATTTTGCAGATTGTGGAAAAGCAGGAAAAGTGACGATGATGGTCCATTCCGATAAATAATTCCAATATAAACAGTAAACACACCCACAAAAAAATAGCCTCAGTAGTCTTTCTCTTATGAATCACATTGTCAGTGGTTACTTGCACTAAACTGAATGTTTTAATTGTAGAGTGCTGTAAAATCCGTTTAAGAGTGTCATCTGGCATCAAGTAGTAGTAGCAGCAGCAAATACCGTAACTTGGCACCATTTAATTTTAGTTTAATAGAGTTTTAAATATGTTTTAAACGTTGTATTTAAAACATTGAAAAAATTGTTTAAAACAAAAAAAACTGTTTTTTTTCCAACTCTGCCTTCAAAAAAATAAAATTTTACCGCCACGACGGTAAAATTTCTGCCAGAATGGCGCGTATTTTTTAAAGTAAATATATAAAAGTTCAAATGTCATTTTTGACTGATTTCGAGGTGTTCAGTTCGGTAAAGTTATTATTTTTGGTATAGAATGTTGCTCTATTTTAATGCTCAAAAAATACCTCCAGCCAGTTTTTTTTTGGGACATATCTTAAATTGTTCCTTTTGCTTTAATCTTTATGAAAAACATTGTTCCCAATGATCGGGAGGGGGTTGCACCTACAGCTAGGGAGGCCTCATTTTCCTTTTTTAGAAATGCATTTAATTTAGCAAATTAGCTAATATCAATGTTATTATTTACCACGGGAGTAGATTTATGTATTAACATGTTGAGTTATCGTTTTGAATTTTTTCCCGTACATAAATAAAATTAAATATTTTTCTCTTATGTTTTCGAATATAATAAAAACACAGTACAGTTTGCATGCTCACTTATCCGGTTTTCAAACTAAGGCAACTGGAAATTACTTACAATTTACCTAGAATTAATTACCTTGCAAGCAAATGATTATGTTAATGTCATCGAAATAAATATTAATGTGGAATATGCATCATCGCGATAATTAAGACAATTAAGCATTACGGAATAAAACACCTGATGTTAAAAACAATTTGCTTCAAGGAAACAGTTAAATTACAATAAAAACAAAACTATTACGCGGTCAGATATAAATAACAGAAATAGAAGAATTAAAAATAAATTTGTCATTTCTCAGGATCATACCAGTAGGTTCAAAAAATTTTACTTTCAGTGATATTTCTGCTTATAACACGCTATATAAATAATTCGAAATTATAAATGTAAAAAGTACAGTACCTACATGCTATAAAATTTTAAAATTAAAAAAAAGCAGTAAGTTCTCAATTAGAACTCGTATGTATGTTTTTTTTTATACATACAGTGTGTCCCCGGATGGGGTATTGCACTCTTGTAAACATTCTTATTTTTGATCTGCCATGAAAAAGTTATTCTTTATAACAGCTTTTGCTTGTCTTAGAAAATCATAAACAGTTATCAAACTAAAGATAAATTATACAGAGCATTCTAAAAATTAAAAAATACGAAATCGAAGCAAACTTCCTTTTTTACAATTTTACATTTTTTTTTTTTCAATTATGATAATAGCTTAGGTACATGTGGAGTTCAGTTGCAAAATAGGAAAATAAGAATTTTCAAAAAAAAAAAACATTTTATTCAACTAAGTTGAAAACTATTTCACATGTAAACCTCCTACTAATACACATCTTTCTAATATTTTTTAAATTCTTCATAGACAAATGAGACTACATCTTCATTTATGGTTGCAACAGCATCCACAATTAATGTGGAATAATTTTCAACTTATTTGAATAAAATACAATTTTTTTTTGAAAATTGTTATTTCCTAACTTTGCAACTAAACTCCGTATTTAAGCTTTTCTTCATGATTGAAAAAACTTTGTTAGATTAAATTTTCAATAAAAATTTTAAAAAAGGGTAGTTTGCTTAAAATCGATTCATATTTTCTAATTTTTAGAATGCCCTGTATAATTTATCATAAGTTTGACAACTGCTTATGATTTCCTAAGACAAGCAACTTTTTGTAAAGAATGACTTTTTCTGGCCAATCAAAAATAAGAAAGTTTACGAGGGTATGGTACCCCATCCGGGAACACACTGTATAATATATATGGTCATCAGTACTCTGGACGATTTCTATTCAAATTGCAAGGTATGCACGGCGGTCCTATAATAATTTCATCATGCTACGTCTAGTATAAGGTGAGCAAAAATTGGAAATATTTTTTTTTTATTCGAGAATTTGAATTCTCTAGGAATAAAGAATTCAATTTTGTGATAAAAAATTCAATTCAAATTTCATCAGAATTGCATTACAATTGGTAATTCGGTATTTTAAGAGTGGCTGATAACGAACCTCGTGTGAACAGCTAAGAATTCAAAATGGCTAATTCAGTATGACTGATAATTGCGATATTTTTGCATATTTACATGAAATTTGATGCATGGTTATTTCAGGATTCTCTGATAACGAACCTGATGTTAAAGTTTAAAAAAGTGAGTGATATTTCCTTTTCCTGTTAGAAGCTGAATAAAGAAGCCAACTAAAGAGTGAAAAATTTTTTTTGAAAAAAAAAATTGAATCACCTTCAAACAGAGTTGGCATTTTTAAAACAAAATGTTTTAAACAAGATGTTTAAAACATCGTACCATGTTTTAAATAAATGTTTAAAACATATTTAATACACAATGCTATGTTTTAAACAACTGTTTAAAACACAGTGCGATGTTTTAAACAAATGTATTATTTTGGAGATAGTGGAAAAGCAGGAAAAGTGAGGATGATGGTCCATTCCGATAAATAATTCCAATATAAACAATAAACACATTCACAAAAAAATAGCCTCTGTAGTCTTACTCTTATGAGTCAAATGGTCAGTGGCCACTTGCACTAAGCTGAACGTTTTATTTGTAGAGTGCTGTAAAATCCATTTAAGAGTGTCATCTGGCATCAAGTAGTAGTAGCAGATACCGTAACTTGGCACCATTTAATTTTAGTTTAATAGAGTTTAAACGTTTTAAAGCTGTTTTAAACATGTTTTAAAAATGCGTTTAAAACATTGAAAAAAACTTTTTAAAATGAAAAAAAAACTGTTTTTTTTTCCAACCCTGCCTTCAAAAAAGGTCTCTAAAAATTATGAAATAAAATTTTACCGTCGGCGTCGCGACGGTAAAATTTCTGCCAGAATGGCGCGTATTTTTGAAAGTAAATATATAAAAGTTCAAATGTCATTTTTGACTGATTTCGAGGTGTTCAGTTCGGTAAAGTTATTATTTTTGGTATAGAATGTTGCTCTATTTTAATGCTCAAAAAATACCTCGTCTTTCAAAATACCTCGGACATTTCTACGATATATATCTCGAAACAGATTTGAAATAATTAGTAAGCCGGATAAGTAGTAGTCGAACGAAAACATAGTTTGTTATATCTTTGTTTATACAAAACACAGTCAGTAAATGCAGTATACATTTTAAACTAGATATGAAAATTACACTCTTCGTTGAATGGTAATATTCCAAGTAGATACTGGGATATCCAGTAAATATATAGCTGTAGAAAAAAGTTTTATTATTGAAGAGTTTGGGGGCATCCTATAAGTAACTAAATAAAATGATTATTGTAATGAAATTATTAAAAATACATATAGGACTTGTCGGCATATTCATATCATCAAAATTGATCTCGAAGGTTATTTACCATTGTGTTTACGTCATTGCAGGCTTTCTTCGGCCACGATGCTTTAGTGTCTACTTATTCTACTTCATGACTCGTGATTGGCAACAGAGATCTTTCACAACTTTAAAAAACCAATTGGAAGTCGGCAAGCATTTACAATTTCCTTCCTAAGATTTGATTACATTCATTAAAAGTACTCTTGATAAAATTTTGTATTTTCTACATTTCTAAACACCCTGTATAGTAAATTGTAGTTCTGGGAATGGCTTAGGATTTTTCAGAATAAATATAAATTTTTATGAAAAATTACTTTCTATCAAAAAATCAAAAATAAAATAGTTTACAAATTAAGCATAGTTCGTGGACACACTGTATATATTTTATTATACACATCTATAAACTATACACTTAATATAGTCAGATTTACTTTCACACATCTCTATATGCGTAAGACTATTGAAAGTATTCATAGTATATCACGCTACTTCAGTGACAACACGCCCCACTCCTAAATACATCACAGAATAGAGAGTCGAGTGGTCTAAAGTAAAGTGCTTCTCTGTGTTAGTTGGTTTTAAAGTCAGTTTTTTGTGGGAAATTGTTCTCAAGAATTTTTGAAAGTTACTCTATACTGTGAGTATAACTTTAGTAATCATTTCTCAGTTGGTTTTCCACTTTTGAAAACAGAATTCGGAAGATATTTGACAATTATTAATATAACCGTTAACAGCAATTCTGTTATTAAGTGCAAGTTTAGAGTTAAGTAGCGTCAAGAATGTTGACTAACGCCTGCGCAGTATGTAACCTGGTCGTTGACGAGGTCGACGCTGTCAGATGCCGTTATTGCTCAAAATGTTACCACGCCGTCAAGTGCAAGGGCTTAAACCGAACAACATTTAAATCCATCACCGAAATTGCAAATATCTGTTTTATTTGTGATGAATGTCTTATGGAAAATAGCTCCCACGGCACCAAGGAAATAGTATCTGTCCTGAATAAACACTCCGAACTTCTTAATATTATATTAGAAAAGATTAATATTGGCAATAATCATAGCGTCCCTATAAAAGAGTACAGCAAACATACTCAGGGTGAGTCTCCCTCCATTATCGCAATAGACTTGCCACCCACGCAGACGCAGACGACTGATGCTATTGCAACTACAGAGGGTCCTAACGTACTCTCCGATCTTAAGACTGACCTTGTACCGAGTAGTGTCAACTCGAGCGCATCCAGTACTAACAACAATGCGCCATCGGAGGGTTCAGATCATGTGCAGAAACCGAAGCGCACATCAGGTTCAATTCTCAAGAGAAATGATGACCAGAGCATTCGTAACGATCAACCACGCAAAACAATCATTGGTACCTCGGATAGTGAGGCATTTTCTGCGGCTGAGAGACGTCAATGGATATATATATGTGGTTGCTCGCCAAACACCACGACAGATGATATAAGCGATTATGTAGTTAATACTTTAAATATTTCAGATGTTAAATGCTTTGCACTAACTAAAAACAATGATATTTGCTCGTTTAAAATTGGTGTAAAGGAATCATTAGCCGAAAACCTTTTCCATCCTAATTTATGGCCTAAGAAAACTATTGTTAAAGAGTTTCTTCCACGAAAACCCCGGTATTCCAGACGGGCAAATTTTCGACAGGATCTAGCAGCACAGCAAGAGCGAGATCAAGAGAGATAGCTAATGAATTATCAATTTATTTCCAAAATGTAAGAGGTCTACGTACAAAACTTAAAGACTTTTATTGTGCAGTTCTCAGTGAAGATTTTCCAGTTATAGTTCTTGTCGAGACTTGGTTGGACAATAATATCGCTGATACGGAATTTATAGATGATAGGTATATTGTATATAGAACCGATCGCTCTCCATTGACAAGTAGTAAAAAAAGAGGAGGTGGCGTATTAATTGCAATACGAGAAGATATTGCATCATATTCTATTTCGATTGGAGATAAATCTGTTAAAGAAGTGTGGGTTAAGTTCCTAATTGGCACTACGTATTTTGTAATATGTTCAGTATATCTGCCTCCCATGACCCATGTATCGGTTTATGAAAAGCATGTACGTTCAGTTGAATCTGCTATTGACCAGTTTGGTATGGAAAATGTCATAGTGCTCGGAGATTTCAATCTGCCTAACATCAAATGGTTACAGTCTGAGGATTATATCGGTCTACTTCCAGACAATGTTAGAAGTGAAACTGAAGTTACAATTTGTGATAATTTCGCTTTTTTCGGTCTCAATCAATTTAATAGTGTTTCAAATGAAAAGGGTTCTGTGCTGGATTTGTGTTTTTCTAATAGTGATGTTGAGTCAGTTTCTAAATGTGCTTCCTTAATATCATGTGATTCTTACCATCCTGCCTTGCTAATCACAATAACAAATGATCTAAACACATATCTTAAAGCTAATATTACAACTTATTATAATTTCAATTTAGCACAATATGATCAGATAAACAATCATTTGTTATTAATCGATTGGTATTATTTATTTTGTAATACTGACAATGTTAATGCTATGGTTGATATTTTGTATAATACTCTGTGGAATTGTATCGAAAAGTTCGTTCCTCTACGAACTAAATGCGATCAGAAATATCCTATCTGGTTCAGTTCCGAGCTGAAACATTTAATATGTGAAAAAAAGAAAACTCATAAACAGTACAAGCAATCAGGCGATCCAGATGTGTATTCGGTTTTTAGCGATCTTCGTAGAAGATGTAATTTATTGACTAAACAATGTTATGCTGAATATGTGGGTACTATTGAAATATCTATTCCGGATAACGTTAAATGTTTCTGGAATTTTATTAAATTAAATCGAAAATCTGACAGTTTGCCCCTCTCAATGTACTATAATAATTCCAAGGCTGAGGGTGGTGAGGGTATATCGAATTTGTTTGCAAGCTATTTTTCTTCAGTTTACAGTCCATTACATGACGTGGAATGTAATTTCACTCCTGACATTACTGTTGATATGCATAAGGTATACATCAGCCCTTTAGATGTGGAAACTGCCCTTGATTCAATTGATGTCAATAAAGGTGCGGGTCCTGACAAAATTCCACCAATCTTCTTAAAGTCCTCTTCCAAATCACTTTTCTTGCCACTCTTCCTCATATTTTCAATGTCCTTAAAAACAGGTATATTTCCATCAAGTTGGAAAAGTTCATACGTAACTCCGATTTACAAAGCTGGTAACAAATCTCTTATCAATAACTATAGACCTGTGTGCATCCTATCTGCAATTCCGAAATTATTTGAGTCGTTAGTTGAAAAAAATGTATCCGCTTCCTTAAGTAGTATCATAATTCCAGAGCAGCATGGATTCCTCCAAGGTCGATCTGTGGACTCCAATTTATATATCTATACCAACTTCATCGTTAAATCTCTGGTAAAAGGCGCTGACGTGCATGCGGTATACATGGACTTTAGCAAAGCCTTCGATAAGGTAAACCACTCTCTTCTTATAAAGAAACTCCATAAAATCGGAGTCGGTCCTCCTTTATTATCTTGGATTCAGTCGTATCTCTCTGAGAGAACCCAGCAGGTTCTTGTTGACGGATATACTTCGGAGACATTCTCCGCAACATCTGGAGTGCCCCAGGGCTCCCACATTGGTCCCCTATTGTTTAATTTATTCATCAATGATATTGCTAAAAATATTGATTGTGAATTTTTACTGTTTGCGGACGACCTGAAAATATTTAGTGATATTTATTCTCTGAATGACTGTGCCCAGATTCAAAAAAATCTTGATTCAATTTATTCATGGTGCGAAGACAACAACATGCATCTTAATGTTGATAAATGCTATTCCATGACATTCAGTCGCAGGTTGTTACCCATTCGTCCTGACTACAGTATTAATAGCGTGAGCTTGCATAACGTAACCACGGTGAAAGATTTAGGTGTTATATTTGACTCTAAACTTTCTTTTTCTGAGCATTTCGAACACATGATTGGGAAGGCAAATAAAATGTTAGGATTTCTTAAGAGAATGGCTCAAGATTTTTCAGATCCTCGAGCATTAACTATTTTATATATATCTCTAGTTAGATCTATTATGGAATTTTGCAACATTGTTTGGTCACCGTACTACAACATATATATCAACAGACTTGAATCTGTACAAAACAAATTTGTCAGATTTATGTGCTATAAACTGAGCACGAGGGGTATATTCTTAACCTGTGAGGAAGCAAAATCATATTTGGGAATTAGTTCCTTACATAGCAGGCGTCAATATTACGATGTTTGTTTCGCCTTCAAAGTCATTAATAACTACATCAGTTCTCCTGATTGCTTGGAGTCTATGCGTTTTAATGTACCATCTTTTAATACTAGAAATATATCCATTCTGTCTGTACCTTATTGTCGAACAACTTACGCTATGTTCAGTCCGGTGAATAGAATAAGTTCAACAGTCAACAAATACTGCACTGAACTTGACTTATTTAGTAAATCTCTTGGTGGCTTTAAAAACCAGGCGAAACGCGCCATACTGCAGTAATTTTTGTTATTGTTGTTATTTACTTGTTATTTACTTTTAATCTTATCTTTGTATTTCGCTTTTTCTTTCTTTTAGGATTAGTATCACAATATGTAAATGTATTTATACGTAAATAAATAAATAAATAAATAGAATCAATCGGAAACATTTTTTAAGTGTCCATCAAACATATTTGTGTTAAGTGAAATTTATCTAATCAAAAACCATTTGTCGTTTGCTTGTAACACTAATAGTCTAGGTGCCCGCGTACCTAAATGCAATTTATACATATCCTCGTATAACTTCTTGTACGGCACAATGGCGCCTAGTCTATCACTTTTTTCCTCTGCGAAAATTTTCGTAAACGCGGCGTTCCTCCTTGGCATGAAAAAGACGATTTCCACACGTCGGACTGGAAAATCGGCAAATATATTTTGTCCGACAATTCGAAAATTGGATTCTACATATTTTTATTAAGCAATCTCGAAAAATCATCTGGTTATCAATAATGTTTTGAAGTTATGTTATGTTATGTTTAGGGTGGTAGACACCCTTAGCGTTCCAATATGTTTGTCGGACATTTTGTAGAAATATATAGAATATATATGTAGAATCCAATTCTCAAATTGTCCGACAAAATATATTTGCCGATTTTCCAGTCCGACGCGTGGAAATCGTCTTTTTCATGCCGAGGAGGAACGCCGCGTTTACGAAAATTTTCGTAGAGGAAAAAAGTGATAGACTAGGCGCAATTATGCCGTACAAGAAGTTATACGAGGATATGTATACATTGCATTTATGTACGCGGGCACCTAGACTAGCATACGGAATATCAATTTTTTACATTAGTGTCGCACTACTTCATCCACTTGTGTCTTCAATTACAAGTAATGTGCGGACAGAGAAGAGGAGGTAGATGGCTGGATTTTATGTGTAGCAGATAGATATAGTTGAGAACGGGACCGAATCTGTTCAGGGTTGCCAATGTGTGGGGAATTCCCCAAAATGTGGGGAATTTCAACAACTATGGGGAATTTGTGGGGAATGAATCACTCTGGGGAATTGTGGGGAATTTGGTTACACTTAACTACATAGACAGAAAAAGCAACACATTTCATATTTTATATTTTTTTCACGTCTTCACGATACACGTGACACGTGATTTTTTTCATTCATAAACTTACCCTTGCCCAAAAAGTTGGTATTGATTTGGCAAACGCGCGATTGCTGGTTCGCATTCCGTCTTCCGTCTTGACTTGACCTTGGCAGCACACGGGTACGGCATTTGGTATTGGTATTATGGTATTTATGTTATGTCATCGAAAATTCATTGTATCTTTTTTTATTCTTAAGGATAAACAAAGATCTATGACTGTTCTAGTCTAAAACTGTGGGATGTGGGGAATTGTGGGGACTCGCGCAAGTTTTGGAGGGGAAAATGGATGAAAGTTGTTGGCAACCCTGGATCTGTTGTTATACGTACAGTGGTGGTGGTACTTGTGGTATCGTTTTTTCACGAATTACGAAAGAGTTATGGATACTTTTCGGTGCAAAAAATTACGATATACTCCAATGCACAATATAGACAAATCTTTGAGTGGACATAAGGGCAGTAACGCACAACTGCGGCCACGACCATGACTCCGGCTGACTTTTATGTGAGATTGCATACACCCAAGATTTGTAGAGTCTAAGGTTCTCTCGTATTCAGCTTTTAGGCGAGAAGTGAGTGCGGGGGGTGAAGAGTCAGACTATCCTTGTTCTTCGAACGCGCAGTGGCGGTGCAGTTATCTCTTTCTAGAAGGACGGTCCGTACTGGCCCGAAATATGGCCAGCAGAATATTATGACCTGTAGTATTATATTCTACAACTTATCCTGATTACCACCATGCAAAACGATGACTCAAAATACGAGGTAATTACTCCCTACCTCAGGCGGGTCATTGCGAGCTCGTCTCAGTTACGAGTTCTTTGCTGAATTATTAACATTACACAAATTCTTACAATATTTTGAATCAGGCTCTGCATCTGGTGTGATTTCACACCAGCTGCTCATTGGCTAATGACATTTTTTGGTGGGGATCGTGAGTTACGAGGCCACCTTATACTCTACCAATCTTGGCATACACCAACGCACACATGGTCGATGCGGCCAGGCAGTGGCAACGGCCACAGTTTTGTCATGCGATCAAGGTCCGGCCAATCAATCGTTGCTGCCAAAATTTGTATGTGATTATATAGAACAGCGCGCACGCTAAATAGTGGAGTCAATTTAGTCAAGAAAATAGCGAAGTTGGGAAATTTTTTAAGATGGATGCAGACCCGGTGGAAATTGTTTGTCATGTCGAGTATAACAAAACCCTAAAATCTTGATTTCCAGAAAGGGATGGAACCGTGTTTTTTTTTGTCCGAAAAGGGATCTTTTGGGCATTTGCAGTTTTAGTCTAATTTGCAGTTTTAATTTTATTTTGACCACTTAAACAATTAGTTAAGGAACGAAAATGGTATCCTTTTATTCTCGATATTAAAGGAACCTCCAGTTTAAATTTGGTGAAGATCAACCCCCCCTCCTGATATATACGAAAATAATTGAAAAAATTAAATTTCGGCTATCTTGATCAGATCTCAACCGATTTGGCTGAAATTTGGAATGGAAGCAGTCTTTATCACACAAAAACTGTTTACCAGATTTCAGCCAAAATAGTTTGGTTGAAATTGCAGTTTCAGTCAAATTTTCTGAAATTTTCAAATTGAAATATCTCCGGACCTAAAAGACGGATCAAATTTTGCTTTGTTGCAAAAGGTAGATTATTTTATGTTCTTTTATATGATATAAGTCAAGATTCACTTTTTTATATTTAGTCATTTGCACTAGATATACACCGGGTGCCACAGTCTAGTGGCTCCCCCCTATATTTCCTTTATTTTTTAACTTATCCATTTGAAATTGGGGTGCATAAACTACCTGTAAAAATGTATTTTTGGACATAAAAACGGTATGAGACTATTTCCGGTTTACCCGGAAATGACCGCAACTTTCGATTTTTAAATGGAACACCCTGTATATTTTTACATATTTGGATTCAAGACAACATTCTGAGTATGCCATGAGATTTTCGTGAAATTTTTGAGTCGATGTTCAGTTTTTTAAGCATTTTAAGATATTCGTCTAAAGTGCCTCGGAATACCAAAATTTGTTCTACGGCAGCGGCAGGTAAAGTCCAAGGGAAAAATGTAATTTTTCGTGAAACGAAAATTTTTCACTAATACTGAAAATAAAAGGATACCATTTTCGTCCCTTAATTAATTGTTTAAGTGGTCAAAATAAAATTAAAACTGCAAATTTGACCCTTAAAAATGTCCAAAAAATCCCTTTTCGGTCAAGAAAACACGGTTTCACCCCTTTCTGGAAATCAAGATTTTAGGGTTTTATTATACCCGTCATGACAAACAATTTCCGCAGGGTCTGCATCCATCTTAAAAAATTTACCAACCCTTTCCTAAAGGTAAATTCATACCTAAGGGTGCTCACTCTGCGTTTGTAACGCAGCATGTAAAATGCATGCATGTCTTATTCACACATGCGTTAAGAATTCAGGCTGTTTCTGTTTTCCCCCAGAAAAGCAGGCAGTTTAACGAAATTCCCTAGAAATGCGATTGGTATGGCTACAGTACCCACAATATAAATAAATATACTTACCAAATCTAAAATTGTCTGGTTATTTTTATATTTTTATATTATTAGGTATATTATATATTATTAGCTGTATTACAATTAGCTTTTGGCGCTCTACCAGTCGAACTGCCACACAACAAACTAAAAAGGCTTAAAAATGTAGTACCAACTGTTTTATAGTACGTGCTTCTGTTCACTATTTTTATAAAAACCCACAAGTGTGAGAGATGGTGCAATTTAAAGGCATTGCGTTAAAACTGCATGTGCCTGTTCAAAATTGCATGCCTGAAAAATGCAGAGTGAGCACCCTCAGGTGTGAATTTACCTTAAACCGACTCCACTAAAACGACCAGTCTACACAACAATAGCTATCTCTTCGACGTCCATTTTGCAGCTCCGCATCGACTGGCGGCATTTATGGTCGCAGTAACTACAGCCACGATCAGCCGTTGGTCGTGGCTGTTGCTGCCCTAAATGTTTGGGATGGAGAGGTTTCCATGCTTTCACAGTCTGCGGCAGTGTATCTGTCTTCCCAGCAAGGGAGAACGAAATGGTTTGGAAAGCTTGGATGGCATTTGAAGGCGTTACTAGTGTATTTCAGCATATATCGCTCCTAAACAGGTGTCGGTCAGATGAAATATTTCAGTCTTTGGTAGAGTTTACCTCAAGGCATTACTATTCCATGGACGATTATCAACAAATTGCGAAAGTATCTATTTGGCAGTGGCAACAAACCAATTCATTTAATCTCTCCTACTTAAGCTACCTTATTCCAGTATTCTTAGCGTGGGATTTCAATAATATATTAGGTAATGATGTTCAATTAACTTAGTGATGGTAAAATTTTACTCCATCATTTTTGGGGACTTTCTTTGAAGGCGGTTAAATTTTTTTTCAATTTTTTTAGTTTGTGTTATTTGACACGGAAACATTTCTAATCGGGGCCCTCGCGAGCTTCTCTGACATATCTTGTAATCAGTCGCCAAAGCTAAACGCAGAATGTGAACGGATCGGTCGTTGTACTACGCATATGACTAAAATAACACTCACACATTTTCAAATAAAAATATTATGATGTTCGAAAATAAACTACAAAGATTATTAACACGAAAATAATAATAAATATTCCTATAATAAACTCGAAGTATGCCAGGAATTCGTGGATGTATACTTATATAAGTACAGCCGGCCACGTGTTTGCCATTTTTTTTATCAGATTCTCTTAGACATTTTCTTTGGCTTTGGTTTTAAATTGACCGTGCGGTTTTAATGAAGTTTTCAGTGAAATAGAGTTAGTTTGTACGCCAATTAGTTTCTTTAAATAAAAATAGATCATGAAATATTTATTTCTCGATGATCACAAAGAGACTGTCAGATGATAAATTCAGTTAAATTTAAGCTCATAAGATTTAAAAAAATACAATGCGTCCAGAAATCATTTGTCGCAGTAAAATTAATGTAGTGCACTTTTTTGACTAGAAAATCGATGCAAACCTGAAATTTTATTGGAATGAACTGTTCTTTAGGATCTCATAAATGTGTAAAAAAAGGTAAATCAAAGTCAGCTGCCGGCTAAACTTTTGAGAACTATGAATTTGATCTCAAAAAGTATTAAAGATACAAATTGAAGATCATGAAATTATCCTGACTCTGAGATCAGCCCAATTCAATTTGGTCAAAAGTTGTTTTTTTATTTGTCACAACTTTCTAAAAGTTTCGACACGGTTTCCTCTCGATTAATTCAAAAACTAAGGCTTTACAAAAAATGTTACAATGTTGAAAGGTAATTTAATTTCCTACAATCTGGTTCTTAACACAACTCTTTAGAATAAAAAAACCGCTGCCCAAGGAATCACTACTTCCACATCCAGATTTGCTACTCAAATCCCTCACAACGAAAAAAGTTTGAATGTAGAAATAATTGTTTATGGAACTTTAATAATATAATATTTGATATCGTCGGCCCCAAAAACTCATAGAACGATATCCCATAAGGGTAGTGGGGTAGTGGGGTGAGGGTAGTGATAGAGGAACTTTCCTCTACAAATTTAATCATATTTAATATTCGAAATTTATTATTTGAATATTTATAATTACTTATCACATTTCGCACATTTTTTTCTTAATTGAATGAACATTGCATGATGTTGGTCTTAAGTTCTGCCATTTTGGAGCCACCATTTTATTGATTAATTTTTTAAATATGAGATCTGTAATTAGCGACCTCGAAGACCTCTAAGTAAATATTTTCATTCTACATTTTCAAAATAATATTTCACAAAACCGTTTTTTTGTAGTCATAAAAAATTCGGCAAAAAAGTGGTAAGAATCTTTATTTGTGATTATAGATATCCACTAAACAAAATTTCATATAAATCCATTCAGGTCCAATTGATTTACTGACAACTCACTTTTGTCGTCTAAGTGCATCCACTAAATATACAGATTTAATTCCATGTGTAGGTTGGAAAAGAACATCAAGCGTTTATGTAAATCAAACCCAGAGATTAGACTGGTTTCTAATAAGCTGTCATACTAAGCATACATTAGGTTATTATTTTTCTTTCGTGTTGTTACATGAATTAACAAAATTTATTGGAATAAAATATTTATTTATAATAAAAATATTACATCCGGAGACCATTCTGGACAGGTTCATCCTTAGCAGAAGTCCTACTCATTTCTCGCTTATAACTTAAAAACCATAACATTTAGACAAAAAAATATAATATTTATATGACTTTTTAAAGAGCATTTAATGATCTTTCGTTTGAGAGAACAATCGCTTTATTATCCTTAAAAATAACGAAGTTATGGCAAATTATTTATTGGAAAAATGTTATTTTGGGGATTCAGCAGAACTTTATTCTTAAATACTAGAAGAGTTTTGCAGCTCTAAAAGAGTGATTTTTTTAAAATTTTTGCTGTATCAGTCGAGTAAAAAAATATTTCCTGTCAGTTTTATTAAAATATTTCCTTAATATCTTGTAATAGTAATTTTGTTTCGAATGTATACCATACCATCCCCGAAAATTTCTAAAGAGAATGAAAAAAGTTGTTCAAATTTTGGAAGGCTAATCAGTCAAAAGTAAAGGAAATATTTTATTTATTAAGTGAGTAAAATTTCATACTCCTTGTGCTTTTTTAATAACTCTTTGCTTTGAAATGTAATAAATGTTTATTTATGATGAGTATTCTCTAGGTATGGCTAGAGATACTTAATAAAATCTCTCGTAAGGAGGCTTCTTATAATATATTAGCATGATCAGACTTAGATCATTACTATATAAATGTTATTTCCTTGATTTTCATATTGAACATTCGATATTAAGTGTATGAAAAAAGTTGATATGATGTCTCGTAAGGAAGCCTTCTTGTTGATGTACTAACGTACGATTTGGGTAAATAGTATATGGAAAGAACGAATGGTTTCTTTGAAAGTTTTCTGCTGAATATCCAACATAAAAAAATTTCACCAACTGTGTAAGCAGAAATAAAATATATTAATTCTTAAAGAAATTCTTGATATAGAGTCTCGTAAGATTTTCCAGAGGACGGGTGCGTGTTCGGACCTGCCACACTTCAAAGAGGTTTCTAAGCGATGAAGCATGAAGATTTGAACCTGCATCGGACAACTGGGATTTGATGAATTTCATTCTCATACAGACCGAGCCGAATCCCAATGAAGCGCGCGCGAGGCATCGGTGAATGGTTTCCAGCTTGAGCTGAGACAGAAAATAATGTAAGGTTAATTAGAAATGTAACAAACAGTGGAGATTTGGATGCTTTTGAAAGCTTGGAAATTGAAAAATGTAAAAATAGTGTTACGTATTTATGTAGAAGAACCTTACACACAGCGTCTGAAGGACGCGGCACAAATTTGTTTATCAAAGGACGCCCATCACGTTCTCCCTTGTTCGTATGTGGTTTTCCACTCCAGGCCGTTCTATGTATATATTTATGAGATGTTTGACAGACGAGAAACGTAAAGGCTGCACATACCGTAGATTGCTAACGGCGTTCTCCCCAAAATTGGTTTCTCTCTGGATGCACTTTATCTTATTTACCTAACACTTTAATGGATTTTGTGCTTAGAGATCTCTGAATTATTTTTATAAAAAAAATCCTACTCAAGCTTTCGAGATGTGACCGGGTATTGAGTTACAAACTTGCGGTGTCTAGAGAAGCCTGATACTCAATTCTGGCCTAACACATAAAAGCCCTTGATAGATAAGACTTAAAGTTAATCATTCAGTCAGTAAAATGCAACAGTTCGAATGATACTATTTATTGATTAGATTTAAAAATAAATACAAACAGGGTTATGCAATAGCCTATCTAGAGAAGAGAATCGTATATATTTCAATGAATCGCCTCCTCAAATAGGGTAATGACGAGTGAGGACTTTGGTTTCGCAACTACCATTTAATTGAGAACCTGCAATAGCAATCGATTAGGTAAAAAGATTCACACAACTTCCTACAAGTTTATGTAGGCACTTTGGTTTTGGAATTGACTGAAAATAATATAAAAATATTTTACTTTTTCAAAATTTTGTGGCGCTAGTGGTCAATTTAAGGTTCCTTTTAGTGATTATATCATTCACAAGAACAGAGTTCAACGATATATGAGTTTAATTTGCTTTCCTGCTTCCTTTACGGTGACGTACCGGCCCCATATAGGTTCAATATAGGGAATGTGGCACGACTTCGCTTTCAAGCAGCTTTTTGTAAATGATCTTTTTGTCTTACTTATGCACAAGGCGGTTTTCTCTATAACTTTGCCATCTTTGAAGACCTGCATTTGGCTTTGCTACCACAGCTTTCTGCCGATTCTCCAACGAACTCGTCTAACTGACGAGGCGCTGGATGAATCCAAATTTGTTTTATTCGAGAAAGCGGCTTTGTCCATTTGGCTGATTTTTGTCTAATAATTGCTTATAGACACTACGCACCTTTGCCACATTTTTCAGTTTCGCCTTTTTCAGTACATCGCCTTGTTAAAATTTTATATTCATTCTCTAGAAATATTTCCATAAACTGTGTCTCCAAAAATATTTTTAATGTACACTTTTAGCGTACTTCTTAAAAAGTATCTTGTACTAGTCCAACTTTGGCGCACTTTCACGAAAGTATAATATGTTTCTTTCCTGAACCAAAAATATACTTTTATTTTCGGTACACTTTTCCATAACCATAATATACTTTTACTCTCATGGCCTGGACGTATTCATATTTTTCTAAGTGAAAATTCGGTGCTTCGAATTTTCTCCTGGTAGTGCCTTACGTCTCTGCGAACGTGTATGAGTTCTTTTGTGCCAGTCTTCGGCGCGGATTCCTTTCGATCTGGTATGTTATGCTCTAAAATGTCTTTAAGTCAAAATTTGTATTTATTTTTCGACTTAGGTCGATTCTGAGATGTTCTATAACATTTACACCTCTTAGTACACACCCTATACAGTGGGTTCAAAAATTATAACACAAGAGTAACGCTAAACACCTATTTATTAACTTAAGAAACTAATTACACTGGATACTATAATTCAGTAATTTAGTCACTTTATCAATTTACTTACTTCTTCTTGGTGTGATCTGAACTCACTATCTGAACTGAACTGTCTCGTGTGACCACCGCGCTCCATTTATACGCCTAGGTAAGTGATTCTGGAATTCTCTGCAACATTCTACAATGATCTAGATAGATGTCAGCAGGTTCTAAATGCCGCACCGACGCACAGTGGGGCAAATAGCTCATTTTTTGGACAAACAATTCCCAAGCCTGGAATTAATGAAACTTAATTTTTTTTTTAACTATTCGTTATAAAATTGCATTTAATTCTATCGAGCCCGAATTTTGAAATTTCAAAATTAAAGATGACTAATCCAATATCGCTGACATAAATTTTGAAAGTAAATTAAAATTTTATCAAAAGATTGTTTAAAATTATAAAAAATTGTTACTTGGGGGATTTTTTTGGTTTCTAATCTCATTTCTGATCCCCGAAATTTGCGATTCAAAAAAACCAAGATAGCGGATCCAATATGACGGCCATAATATTTTTTACATGAAATGTACATGCACAAACTGTTAAAAATTGTTACTTAGGACTTTTAAGGGTTTCAGATCGAGAATCTGAAATCTAAATTACGTAATATCGTAATCCAAAATGGCGAATCCAATATGACGGCCATAATATTTTTTTAATTGACATGTAAATGCGCAAATTGTTAAAAATTGTTACTTGGGGGTTTTAGAGATTGCTGATAATGAATCTGAAGTCCAAATTACAAAATCTTTAATTTTGAAATTTCAAAATTCGGGCTCGATAGAATTAAAGGCAATTTTATAACGAATAGTTTAAAAAAAAATAAGTTTCATTAATTCCAGGCTTGGGAATTATCGTTTGTCCAAAAAATGAGCTATTTGCCCCACTGTGCGACGCCGCCCCAACACTCTGATGATTGAACTAACTATGCATAGCTTTATGTTATTCACGCAGGGTACAGTTGCCTGCTAGGATATAAAGCTGTAACAGTAGTATGAATAATGGCAAAGGGTATGTCCCAAATAGTCCACTTTATCGGTTGTTAGGTCTCGATTCGTTGAATAGTGTAAATATATTAACGTTGGCGAAGTGAGCGTCGACTGTAATGTTTAAGCATTTTGGTGTTTGTGGAAACAACTTCAGAGATAGGTATCACTTTCTGGTTTTGGTAATAATACCATCTTTACATTCCGTCCAGCTGGTTGGTACAAATTCCAAGGACAAACTAGACCGAAGTAGTGTACTTGCCTCTCCAACAGCTGCAACAATCTTTCAAGTTCCTTCCCGACATTGACCATCCTCAAGCCAGAATTGTAGAGAAAATCCAAGAAATTAACAACAATCTCATTTTCCTGCAACATATTCCGATTCCGTTAAAATATGATTCAGAAGGTCTGGAATAAGGTGGTAGACACTTTCAACGCCTTTGTATATAAATATTGTTGTAACTTTATTAAATACAAATATTGTTTCAATAAACTTTCTGATTCGTATAAGAAAAACAATAACCTACCCAGTATGATACATCATATTATGAAAGCTTAAGAAGCTAATTGAAGCCCGACGTCTTCATTTGCACAGGTAACTTGACGTTTTTTTTAAGCTCGATACAATTATATTAGTCAGACCATGAATACTATAGGAATAAAACCTATCAATTTTCTTTACAAAACAATCAAAATGTCCTTATTTCACAAAATCTTTTGCATGAAATATTGTTATTGGATAATAATTAAATACGCTTACAAAAAAAAGACATGTCCCTTCGGTAATGTCGACATCATCAGATACTCATAACTATACAATATAAATAAAATAAATTGTTGGCCATAAAATGTATAATGATATAGGAAAATGCAGTTTTTATCTTCCTAAGGAAGTAGTAAGAAGTAGTAAGGAGTGAAATATTCAAACTTTGGTGATGTCGACATCATATTCTACTCATAATTTTACAAAATAAAAAAAATGTCTATTAACTGTTGATATATGAAGGGAAAACTCATGTTTGTCCTTTTTAAGTCATAAAAGTGATGGTGGAGAGAAACAGACACGATGGAAATCTTTTTTGTATCCAAAATTGGCTTCGGCGCATCAAAATACTTCAGAAAAGGTAAATGAGAACCTTAGGACAAAACCTGGGTTTTTGTAGACCTATGTTATCGATATTCATTAGCGCCTGTCCGATTTTAAAAAAGTTCTTAATACCTACATATTAACCCGAAAGTATAAACTGATGTTCGAACTAAATCAAGCATTCTAATACACACACAAGTAAATAAGTTGCCGTATTTTTAACCTTAGTATCTACTACTACGACATGTTTTTTGTCGTGTTCCGCTGTACAGCCCGACGCGACATCGAGTAACAGACCTAAATTCCATTGATTAATTTCACTACTCGTTAAAAAATGAATTCGCGTCGACGACAAATAACGGATTCCTTTGTTGGCAGGTAATATTAATTTGCCTTCGCGCAGTAAGGAGATTTATATAGTATTTAAACTTCGTTAATAATCCAAAAACCTGTACGGCTGTATTTTGTGTCTAAAAATAGCCGTATTAAAATACAATGTCACAATATCATATAAATGCAAATCCACATACATTTAAATTGAATTTTGACATGCATTTATTCATACATATTGCTTTTGGGGTAAACGACCTTCTGTATAATAATATTATTTAAATATTAAATAATATCGAGAATGTTGGCCATAAGCTACTTGAAAGTTGTTCATTTAATTACTTTATTTGAATATCACGGTTTGCTTACAGAGTAGTTCTAGGTGTTAATAATATAACATTAAGTTATGTATACTGTCCAAGTTTGTATAACTCCACTACAAAGAATTGGCGAATTTTATTTTTGACGCAAATGTTAGTTAACTACCTGTTCAACTAATAGTACAATCCATGAGTACCGGTTTTGCAAAAATGGCGTAAGTAAATTTTTCTTCTTTAAAGCGATGCATTCTGTCAAGTTGGTGGGGTCAGTGAGAGTTAGCGTTAGCTGCCATCTTTTGCGAAAAGTTCAAACACAAATATTTCGTGAACCATTGATTCTAGGGATTGCATTACCGGTTAACCGATTAACCGGTTAACCGGTTATTAGGACAAAAAACACATGACGATAATTACCGGTTATTTTAATTTTTTACCGGTTATTTCGGTGAATTCTGAACTTACGATATGTCACGTATTAAACGTTTCTATTTATGTCACTGACTAGTATTCACTAAATACAGAGTGATTGTCCCAACACCGAGCACTTTTAACAATAAATAAATAATATTATAAAAAGTAAACTCCAAACACCAAGCCCTAAGAAATACAAGAGAGACATTGACAATATCCTACGACAGATAATTCAATATTTCACTGCCGCAAATATCCTTGGAATACGTTTAGAATTATGTTATTACCAATTCTTATTAACTTATTGACCCACCAATATCGATTGAAGAAGGGCATCTTCAGCTGGGGTATTCTATGCACAAATATCAGACGATTAACAGATATACGTTTTAAAATTGAAAAAATTAAATTAAAGTTGGCTTTGATTTTATGGAAATTCAGAACTGCATAATTAATTCTTAAATAACACCATATTTCTTACTCATGTTAATGACACCGTGGGTCTTCAAAGGCTTCGCTGCAGTTTTTTCAATTCAAGAATAAAGTTGATACTTTTTTTTTTAAATAAAAAACTTCTGTTAAGTTCTGTGACTCAAAATCTTATGATGAATTATTGTTCTTCGAGCTTCCTAGGATTAGAATTTAAATTAGAATTTAAATTAAATGGGCAATTTAATCAGGTCCATTGATTTTTATTTGAACTATGATTATGGAATTTTCTGTGGTAAACTTACCTAAAAATTTCGATCAGTAATTCGTGTCCACGTACTCAAAAAATGCCGATATTTTTTAAAAAATAACACACTCGTTCTTGGATGGTAGGAAATTCAATGAGTCAAAACAATGTCATTATTAACAAGTGAAAAAGAAATAAAAAAGTGTGAAGTAAAACTTAATATTTCGTTGTTTTACTATTGATTTCTATGGAAACAGCAATAGAATTTAGTCATTAAGACAAGGTAACTTTGGGCGATTTTGGATTTGGAACGATCTTTAGGGCTCCATATCTCGAAACGAAGACCTTTTCGGACCTGGCTGCATTTGAATATTTGTTCACGGGGTTCAAAAGAACATTTTTACGTGGGTTAGATTAAATTTGTCTGGAGGCAGAAATCCCCCTATATGGTGTGCGGTGTCCTTTGTTTTTAACTCAAAATTTGTCAGTAATTTTGCTCGAAAAACTGATATTTGACAAAATCGCTCGCGATTTTTTCGTGTCAGTTTTTCTTATAAAATCACTGATTTGGCAAAATTATTTCGTTAAAAAGTGAAATTTATCCCATAAAAAAAGCTCTTGTGATCTTACTGTTGATGAAAAACCATTTGTTTGTTCATTATATTAAATATACGTATAAAAAAATGTTTTTTGTTAAATTTAGATAATTTTGTACATGGAAAAAGACAATTGCCATTTTCGCCACCCTAATTATCCATTCTAAAAATTACCGGTAAATACCGGTTAACCGGTTATTTACATTTTTATTTACCGATTTACCGGTTATTAAAACTTCCGGTAAATTGCAATCCCTAATTGATTCCAGAACAAAATTGGTAATAGCCTTTATTGTTTAGCACCAAATTTTTTGTAAATTCCTAGAGGCTCATTTTCGTGGAACTAATCGTTTACTAGTTACAGCGCGTCAAAGTTTATGAATAGTACTTTTTGTCAAATATTTTGAAAACTGTTCATCGTCCATTAAAATATCAAATGGTAATCTCGTAGAACTAGCCCAGTCAATGAACGTTCAATAAGGAGGTCTAGAGGGAAATGCCGAGATCACAAACACTAATCTCTACAGTTTGTGATAGACGCCATTTTGTAGAACTAATATTTTAAGGGCTACAACCAAATAGTTCTTTTAAAATAATTCCTAACCCATTCATCATACGCTCAAATATGTTGTTATAAATTTTATGCTTTACAAGTATAACTTTTGCAAAAAAGTAAGTAAGTGCTCTACAAGTTTGCAGCTACAAATTTTTATATCCGACCAATGTTTAACGAAATATTTTGAAAAAACTATTTTTTACTAACTTCTCACGGGCTGTAGCTCGTAAACAGGATAGCGTCTGTGACAGAAATTGTAGAGAAATTAGCGCTTTTTAAGATTTTCATTTGACATTTTAATGTTCGATTAACAGTTTACGAAATAATCCGCATAACTACTTGAAAACTTTGACGCGCTGTAATTCGTAAAGGTTTACTTTTACGTGTGAAGCCGTTTATAGAGAATTTAGTGCTGAACAAAAAAGGTCCCTACCATTTTGGTCGTAGCATCAATGGTTCACGAGATATTTGTGATTAATTACTGAAAAACTAGGTCGTACTCTGGATAAATTTTCGAATTCCGTTGTTAACTGTTTTGACAGGTGGTAAGTTGGTGATCCGTTGCGTACCACAATGGGGCGCACCGACTGTCCTGGTTCACGTATCTTCGGTAAACAATATAGGTACTATTGGGTTATTCACATACAACCTAGGTTTTATGCCTGGTGTAATAAGGTCTTACTATTTTTAAATATATTTTCACTCCAATGATCATGTTTGGTAATGAATTTCTACGAAGTTTTTTGTAGGGACCATTATTAATCAAGTTTTGCATCCTTTGGGAATTAGTCAAGAAGGAGTGCCTCAAGGAACGATTTTGGGCCCAATTTTATTCCTGCTTTACGTAAACGATCTACCAAACATCAATAAACATCTAATCAATTTATTTGCAGATGACAATTCCCTAGTAATTAGAACTAAAACGAATGAAGAATTAATAACCGAAATTGCAACCTCGATTGACATTTTAAATGGATCGTATACCTGGATCAATTTGAAACTAAATATTGATAAAACTCATTTACTAAAAATTCAGCTTAAAGAAGGAGTCACCGCTACTAATTAATTATAATGATCAAACATTGACAACTACGGATCACACAAAATTTCTTGGCATTATAATTGATCCACAATTAAATTGGAAACATCATGTGCAATACCTTGCTACAAAAATTAGTTCATTTGCGTATGCGTTACGTACCATAAGTAATTCCATAAATGAGGCAGCAGCTCTAGCCTCTTATTATGCCTATGTCAACTCCAGAATTAAATATGGAATCATCTTTTGGGGCAACTCAGTAGAAGCAAATAGAATATTCAGACTGCAAAAAACTTGTATTAGAAGTATTTACCATCTAAAACGAACTGACACATGCAGCATATTGTTTAAACAAAAACATATACTTACTCTTCCGTGTCTCTATATATATGAATGTGTATGTTTTGTGAAGAATAACTACGAAGAACTATTCAGCAGATATGAAGCAGACCATCTATCAATACACGTGACTACATAAATGCAATACTCCGTTTACCACAGACACCGTATAGCCAAGTGCAACGAAATGTTGTGACACAACTTATATAAATATACAATCATTTACCCAGTGATTACAAGGACTTACCTTTTACACTTTTCAAAAAAATAATAAATAACTTTTTAATCAATGAGACATTTTACTCAGTATCTGACATTTTGAATTATAAATTTTAAGTTTTTTTTAATATATTTATTGTATTGTCATATTTTATATTTATGTACTTATTATATGTTTATCCTTTTTATAATCATTTATATCATGTACTACTATTGTAATCTGTGACTTGTTCCACACCGGTTTGGTATTAAGGAATAAAATGATTATTATTATTATTATTTGATACATATGCCATTTGCTCAAGCCTTAGCTGTCCGATCTATTCCGACTTACCACACTAACATCATTTCTCCTGAAAACCTTGAAGAAATTGGTTGATAGATACGCCAGGAATGGTATTATGAGCTCAAAACCTCTACATGGAAAGCAGTAGAAAGGGCCGTAAACAATACGCAAACTGAAACAGAACTTTTTATAATACCTCATTTGATTCCTGAGTCAAGTAGTGAAGAGTTGGGGAGGTCGGACAATCGATAACGAGATGGATGAACTTGACACTTAGAACCAGAAAAAATCAATCCATGCCAACGGATGTGCACAGGGGGGGGGGAGTTTCTACCACTCCTCTTGATGGTGCATGAGCACCATTCTGGTAATAGAATTTGAGAGTAGTAGTAGTATTGGAAATTATACAAAGAGCTAATCGTTATATCAGGATACACCATTGTGCTGACATTTACAAAAAAGGAAACTCCAGATCATGAGTAAATTGAATATTCAACGAAAAGAATCAGAGGTAAAATCAAATATCTGGGAATGATTTTAGATACTAACTTGAACTTTAAATCTCATCTAGACCAAATGACAACGCTACACGGCTGTGAAAGCAACATGGGTTAAAGCTGGAGTCTGTAATTAAAACCGATAGACCGGTTCTACAAATTGGGTGTGGTGATACCATAATAACCAATGTTTCGTTGGTGACGAACAGCCAAAAAGGACGAAGCGATAAACAAACTAAGAAAATTGCAAAGGCTAGCGTGTCAAGAGATAACGGGAGTGGCGAATGGCTTCCACAGCCATGGAAGTGCTGCTTTACCTGAGAATGAGGCACTGGTGGTGGCTTACAGATTAAAAATAAACGGTATGGGACCGTTTCGAGGAAAGAACCTTCTTCTTATTCACAACGTCTTACCAGGCGTTTGGTAATCTATGTATTATTCTAGTTACCGTCCCTTTGTTGTATGATATGTGTGATTGCATTATACCATCTGTCGTCGTTGCCTGTTCACCAAAACTTTTTCTCATCAGCTGCTTAGTGACATCAGCTCAACGTTTTGGTGGGCGTTCTCTTTACTTCGTTTCATCTGGTTTTCCAGAACTGTTCCATATTCTCTCGTTGGTGTGGCTAAATAATAAGAGGATTCGGGAGAATACTATGCTGGGGAGCCGCTTTTAGGCACGTATATCTTGAAGAATTGAACTATTACTGTGATTGGTTGTACAGAGAATTCGTAGCGAACGTTTCCAGACCCCACATCTCGAAGGTATCGGGCTGCTTCCCTAATGGCCCATGCCTTCGAGGCGTAAAAAAAAGATGGAAAACACTAGGGCGTTGGCAGGTCTAATCTTTGTGCGCTTTGTAACATCTTTGTCACGCTGAATTTTGCTCAACTGGTAAATTGCCGATCTTTAAATCTGTATTTTTCACTGAATCTCGGATCTGCGACAATTGGACGCGGTAAACAAGGGCGGATCTGGACCTTGAGCTGGGGGGGTTAAAACTGAACCCAAAATTTTTTGATGAGCGGGGGGAGAAATCCGAAAAACATTTTTCTGATGAGCGGGGGGGAGTCTAATTGTCGCATGCGACAATTAGACACGTGCGACAATTGGATGTGGTAAAATAGGACGTGTAACATTGGACGCGTTATTAAAAAAAATCATGTATACACACTCTAACCTAACCACGGTGGCCTACAACCAAATTTAAATCAAAGTTGCTGCTACTCGTATTTTTTTTTACACAATTTTGGATGTATATAGAACCAATTTCTACGATATTTAAAATCATTTATAGCAGAAATTTTTCTTTAAAAGTATTTTACTTTTTTTGTTTAATGACACAGCCACACAAAAAAAGTGGTCTGTCTAGCCTGCGGACCAATCAATGTATTTGCACCCGCTGAAATCAAATACGAAGTCAGAATAGGGAACTTGCCCAAAAAATAAAATTGAATTAAAGTACTCAAAATCGTAAATTAACATCATTAAAAACCCCATAGACAACAAAAAATAAAATAAAAAAAAATTCCTCCAGAAATATAAGCGATTAAAATCTGCCGGATTTTACTCACTTCTGAAACGTGACGTCAGAGGGTGAAAGTCGGATGACGGCGTCAAGCGACACCGATTCTGCTTTCGCATGCTCATTTGTCAGAAACAACTAGCAGTGGACACAACCTAACCTAAAATTCGTTGGAAAAACATCTTCAATATTCTGAAATGTCACAAAATGCTACTTTTGATTCGTTCGTGCCGAGTCGAATTTTCGAATTTCGCCGTGCAATTTACGATCAGGTTTATCTGGAAGACTTCCTCTTTATGTCGCGACATCGTACGGCCGTCCCAATGGTGATTTTCGAAAAATATGAACGTGTCAAGATTGCATGTTTTTGCAATTTTTTCCGCTCCGAAATGTAAGCCGTTTTTTGCTATTTTTCGCAGATATCTCCAAAACGGTGGGACTAGAAAAAAAAATAAGGTCAAATGAGTATTTTCCACTAAGAGTCTTTTACTATCACCAGACTTTTAATATTTTTTTTTCGTTTCGGAGATAACTACAGAAATGTCGGCCACGTACGGCAAAAAATCGCAAATTTTGAGCTTCTACAGTTGCCAACTTTTTAATCTTTGCTCCTACGCCAAAACACTACTTTAGCTAATTTAAATATAATTAAATTTGCTAAAACTATTTTTTTTATTTTTTGAATTCCGACAAAAATTAAGGAATTAGAGGGGGCAGGATTTGGGACTTTTTTTTTCGGTAAAATTTCTCCATTTTGTCACCGTAATTAATCGGTAATTAACTTAAATCGATCTCATTTACGATGTTCACTTAATATCATGTACTATTTTGACGCTTCGTTAATCTCGGCCCTTCGGAACAAAGGTTTCTGAGAAAAAATATTTTTTTAAGATTTACATACACTCTATAGGAAAACGTGTAATTTCCTACATTTCCTCGAATATCTCGATAATTATCGTTTTTTTCGAAAAATGTGTAGACAGCTTATGTAAAGAGAATTAATTGAGCTTTCCGACACTTTTATTATTTTTTCTCTAACATAAAAAACAAGACTTATGACCGATTATGTAGACGTCTCAAAGCCAACCGGCGCCCAGTCCATTAATTAGGGTGAATGGCTAAAGTACCCCATCTGTTGGACACCACGCGAGACCAGTTTTCACCCGGTGACGTCACAGAGCTTTTCGTGAGAATTTCAACTTTAATTATCTATTGCAAAGTAAGTACTGCGATTTAAGAGCTGATATTCGGTGTGGCGTATTTTTATACATAAATACACACTTTAATGAAATTTTAAAAAAATGGGCAAGTTCCCCATTGTTAGATTGGCTCGTCTTTCACCTAACCCCAAAAATGGTCTGTCCGGCGGACCATACCAGTGTATCCTTATGTATGTCGACCCTCTGAAACAGAATACGAAGACAGAATTGTCAGATTCGCTCGGCTTTCACCCCTAACCCCAAAAACACCCCCCAAAAAAATGGTCTGTCTGGCGGACCATACATGTATTTGGTAAGGATACATTGGTCTGAAAAACTGAAAAACGAGCCAATCTGAGAATTCTGATTTCGGATTCGGTTTCAGCGGGTCCAAATACATACGGATACACTGGTCTGGTCCGAAGTCCAAACCACTTCTTGTTTTGTTTTGGGGATGTTTATTAAGGTTAGGGGTGAAAAACGAGCGAATCTGACAATTCTGACTTCGGATTCTGTTTCAGAGGGTCCAAATACATAAGGATAACACTAGTATGGTCCGACGGACAGACTTTTTTTTTTCGTGTGGCTGTGTCATTAAACAAAAAAAGTAAAATACTTATATAAAAAAGAATTTCTGCGATGAATGATTTTAAATATCGTGGAAATTGGTTCTAAATACATCTAAAAATGTGTTTAAAAAAATCCGAGTTGCAACAACTTTGTAGGCCACCGTGTAAGCTAACCCAACCTAAATAATAATAATAATAACGACAAATACTCAAATACTCAAATAATTTAATCGCTGTAAATAAAAAAAGAAGTTCCTTGTCAAAGGAACTGTATTTTGTTTGTGCCAAGGAAAGCTTTCGTGAGAAGAAGGCTAATGGGGCAAGTACACCTTCGTCATCGCGCTGTTCTAGAACTGCCCCCATAGAGACATTAGAACAATCAACAGTCAGCGATAAAAACGAGCTACCATCACAACGTGGATGTGCTAAAAAGGTTGCGCCAGCTATAGCAGCTTTGGCTTTGGAAAAACTGTCAAGACAGTCGGTGGGCCAATCATTTATTAGTTTAACTTTATCATGCAGTAATTTAGTACAAAGTGCATGTAAAGGAATTAAGATTTCAGCGAAAGAAGGTATGAAACGATGATAAAAGTTAACCATACCTATGAAACGCTGAAGTTGTTTGACTGTAGTAGGTAAGGGAAAATTATTTATGACATCAATACGTTCAGAAGAAGGTAAAATACCGGCTGAAGAAATATTGTGTCCTAAAAATGTCAAATGACTGACAACCATACCTATGAAACGCTGAAGTTGTTTGACTGTAGTAGGTAAGGGAAAATTATTTATGACATCAATACGTTCAGAAGAAGGTAAAATACCGGCTGAAGAAATATTGTGTCCTAAAAATGTCAAATGACTGACGCCTAATATGCATTTTGACGGTTTAATATTTATGCCGTACCATTCTAACCTCTGAAAAACAAGTTTCAGGTGCTCTAAATGTTCCGAACTAGATTTACTTGCAATCAGGATGTCATCTAAATAGACGAAAACAAAGGGTAAACCTACTAAAACTTCGTTCATGAAACGTTGGAAAGTTTGACCGGCGTTACGTAAGCCGAAAGGCATACGACCAAATTCAAACAAACCGAAAGGAGTAGTAATCGCTGTTTTAAAAACGTCACTTTTTGCGACAGGTATTTGGTGATAAGCACGTACCAAATCTATTTTTGAAAAAATAACACAATTATACAACTGCGAGTTAAAATCATGGAGGTGGGGCAACGGGTATCTGCTAGGAACAGTAATTGAATTTAGACGACGATAGTCCCCACAAGGTCTCCAGTCGGAGCTTTTTTTTCAACCATGTGTAATGGTGAGGATACGGAAGAAGAAGAAGGTACACAAATACCTAATTCTACCATCTTATTGAATTCGTCTTGAGCTATCTTGAATTTAACGCTATCCAACCTACGTGGGCGTGAGAAAGGTAAATGACCTTCAGTAACAATATGATGCTCAACGGAATGTTTAACTGGCAAATTGTAATTTGGAGAGCTAATTAAAGTAGGAAATTGTAAAAGTAATGCAGTGAATTCATTTGATATGCTAAATAACTTAGGAGAATATGACGGACCATTGTTTGAAAATAAATATGTTGACAAACTAGTCATATTGTCGATTAAACATTTATGTTTTAAATCAACAACTAAACCAAAATGAGCTAAAAAGTCTGCTCCGATAATGGCGATATTTATATCTGCTATATTAAAAACGAAAGGAAACAACCTACGTAAGTTTAAATCAATTTTCAAAAATTTCTTCCCGAAGGTATCTATAACTGAACCATCAGCTGCTGTTAGTACAACATCGGGGTTTCTCCTAGTATTCGTTAATAGATTCCGAGGTATAATTGATAAATCACCGCCCGTGTCAATGAGGAATTCTATTTTATTAGTATTATCAAATATAAAGAGACGAGGTTTACTATCCGAAATTTTAACGTCAGTTGTCAAAATATTATTGACATTTAGTAATTTTTGATTGCCGGTTTCGACATCTTTGGTGAAAGTGCACCAATCTCCTTGACGTTCAAATGCTTTACGACCATAAAGTTGATGGTAATAGCAAACTTTGGCATTAGAAGGATTATATCTAACGCTGGTACCACTTCGACTGTTAGAACGGGGCCTTGAGCCTCTGCGATTTCTTGAGCCGAGTTGATTTCTACAACTATCGCAATAAGTTCCAGAAACTGTAGGAGTAGCGGAAGTTATTGAAGAAACTTTAGATTCAATAGCAAGTAATTGAGATGTAAAGATTTCTTGTTCGTGCAATACTTGATTCAGCGTATCTTGAAAAGTTGTATTAAAATTTGATGTAGAAAATGTTGGATTAACGTTGAAAATTGAATTTGAGGTAAGGGAAGTCATAGAATCTTACACGACTTCCATATACGATCAGCAATGTAGGTTAAAATATTCTCCGTAGGAGGTGCTATTTCTAAAAATGGTGAAATAATAAATCGATGACTAATTGATTGATTGAAGAATTGATTGAATATAATATGCTATTTGTGATGTTTTTAAATGAGATTTTTTGAGACGTCAACTTTGAATGACTGACATGATTCCCTTTAGTAACGAAGAAATAAGGATAAATGGCAAAACAATTCACTTACTAGATAAATAAAATTTGCTGCTTCGCCGTCTAGGATTGATTTAAATTAATATAGTTTTGCTTCTTCGCCATCTAGGATTGATTAGGAGAATGTTGGGAATATATACTTCCAAGTCTACGAATTTGAATTTGTCTTCTAATCAACAGCGGTTAGTAGCGCGAGCAGTTTTCTTTGGCCCCATAGTCTTGTCGCAACTGACACAGCTGTCTAGGAAATCCATGGGAGATAATTTTCGGCAAAACTATGTAAAAATACTGTCAAGAGAAATCAAACTTCAGTCTTCAACATTAATTTTTCCTCTGCTTCAGGAGGCATACAATGCGTGAAGCGTCGGGGTCACCAATATAGCGGTGTAATGCTATTAAATAAGATTCGAAAAAGGGTTCAAAATATTTGTATTCAAATTTTAAAATTATGATTTTTGTTAAATTTGTTATTGTATTATATTTTTTGTTTTCTGGATCCTTGGTTACTTGAGCCTGGGGTTGGTGACTTATATTTACCCAGCAAGTGAACTGATCGCCACAATAACATAGAAACAGACAGAAACAGTGTAACATGAAAAATAGGTTACAATAAAAATATGGTTAACATAAGAAAATAATCCAAAAAAATTATCAAAATATAATAACATAGAAACTATAAAATATAATTTATTTACACTTGCAGTTGGGCAATTCCTCGCAAGTACTCCATAATGCTTCTGTTCGCATAATCAGCAATCACTGTTTGTAATCATGCCAAGGCTATGCAATATGATTATTTTTAATAAACGCGTCCAACGTAACACGTCCTATTTTACCGCGTCCAACTGTCGCGCGTCCAATTTGCCGCGTTCAGTTGTCGCGCGTCATATTACCTGCGTCCAATTGAATCTCATATTCACAGTTGCCACTATTGTCCACAAAGTATACCACCATCTTTATTTTCCATTATAAAATTAAATAAATATTAAATCATAAAGCTAGAAACTACCTAGATCATAAATTTCATGACTTTTAACAACTAAAACCAAATTAATGGAAAATAAAAAACCTAGTCATCGATTTTTTTGAAACGGTTCAAGCTTTTTTACCATTTTCTTTTTCATATACGATGTGATGTGGAAGATGAAGTGTGTGATCTAGACTAATAATAATAAAAATCCCTAGAATGTTGACAAGAAACAAACTTTTTTGCAGGTATCTATAGAAATGAATTAATAAGTAATCATTTCAACTTTTACTCGTTCGCCCCATTTAGCTTAATTAGACTTAAAGTAAGGTTATTTTTTGAAATTCTGATAAAAAACTTCGTTAAAAATATTATTTACGTCAATATTGCTTCCTCATTCTGGATAATTATTTACGTATGTGTAGATTATACGACACTGTATCAGAAACATTTCTGATGAATTTATTTTTGTTTAATGATACGATCAAATTAATGAAAAGTTTAAAAATCCAGTCATCGCTTTCTTGAAAAGAAGTTCAAATTATTTGTAACTATTTTCTTCGTATGTTACTACGTTGAAAATAAAAACTATATCCAACGACTTTGATACGACTCGTCGATATCTATGGTACATTAAAGTTATTAACACCTGCGTAAAGATAATATTGTTGTTCGAAGAAAAAAGGAAATGGGCATTTTATAACTCTTATCCGATCATCAATGTGCATACTAATTATCGTTCGAATAATATAAAAATAATAAGAGGTAGTCATTCGCGCGTTTTAGATTTTATCCATGATAGCATATACAGGGTGTTCAATTTTTAAATGTTCTGAAGTAGTTCCTAAGGAACTCACAGCGTGTGGGTGTATATCTTCTTATTTGATAATAAATAGGAATAATTGTAAAAGCAGGAAATTATCCAATTGGTTATAATTTCACGTTGTAATATTTGAATAGTAAAACAATTGAACAAACCTCAACTAACAAATCAGGATGAATTTTGGGAAAAATGGCGCACCTAACAAAGACAAAGTTGTTAAAGTTAATAGTATATTATTCAGCGAGCGGTAATGTAGGTAATAACTCACGCAGATGAAGTTTACAGCACGAGCCACAGACGAGTGCTGTAATTCATCAAGTGAGTTATTATCATTACCGCAAGTTACTATACTTTATCTACGATTATAACAATAAATATTAAATTGAGAAAATTTTGTTTAAATTACTCAGTTTGTTTATTAATAAAATTAACAGTAAAATTTAATTTTTGTACACACTTTTATATTTGTTCTGCTATTTTTCGGGTAATACATTATATATTGTATCAGCTACTTGTCTTCATTCTGGTGGTGTACATATTAGCTCATCTTCACTAAGCGAATTCATCATTTTTGGCACAATTATTACTTAGCTTGATTTGAAAACTTCGAAACTATTCAAACATGATAAATCACCTTCCTCCCCTCAATAATAATGGACAGGTTCTATTTCACCGTATCGGAAAAGAATTTCTTTCGGACAGAGTCACCTTCGTGTGGCGCGCGTTACGTCGATTGGACAGGCTAGGCACGAAGATAAAGGTGATTGGCTCTGTACCTAGTAATTTATAATAATTCACTCATTATAACTCACGCTATTTGTTTATGGATACTATTAATTGTTCAAAAGCAGTTCATTAATTAGTATATAACCTAATAAGAGTAGATAAATTATATTATGTCCCCTCAAGCTTAATTGTTTGCCAATTATTACTATTTATAAAAGTAGCATCAATGCCAGAAATCATTTTCGGAGCTTGAATGACAGAAGAGAAATTCGTTATATTAAAGTCGTTTGAGGTTGTCGACGTCATAGGCGGGATAGTGGCAGAATAAAAGCCATAATTATTTAATTAGTGTAACTGAAAGTTAGATCGAAAAGTAAAACAACAGGATTTTGTAAACATATGTTCACATGCTTTTTAACGTTTGCAAAAACATTTTTTAAATAATATGTATGAATGATAGCCACCTCCAAATCTTCAAGAGTATGAATTCTGTCTTTGAATACTTAATTTTTCAATTGACCTCACAAAAAATAATCCGGCGGTGCCATGTACGGCAATAAAGAGGGCTATCCATCTCTAATGTTAATTTTCCCTCCGAAAAATTGTTCTAGAAATGTTCATGAGCAATATGAGAAATAACGCCATTTTACTGAAAATATTTTCTCTGTAATTTCGCCTACAATTGATCAATACACTGTTGGAAAATCAGTAATTGCCTATAATTTGCAGCATACAGTGTCTCACGGAATATATTTGGTCCTATCGTTCTTCTTGTAGACATGGTCCCCAAAGATCAAGTTTTTGACGGTGCAATTGGTTTCAATAAAATTATGAGAATTTTGAGATACTCATATTCTGTAATTCTTAGAATTAATATATTCAGAATGACGGATCCATGCTTCATCTGGGAGAAAAGTTACATCCAATATATCATTTTGAATTCTCATTCAGCCCTGTTGATTCCACCCCGGAGAATAATTCTTGTACCACAGACTTTTGTACAGATGCAAATGTAACTTTTTTTCACCACTGCCATATGACAAGAACCATAATATAATCCTGTAGATATCAAGTACTTCGTAACATAGTTAACAAAATAATACTTTTAAGAATACCTTATTTCTGCAAAGAATTTTTCAGTATATATAGAAATCCCGAGTCCCTGAATCGATTTACAATGCGCCTGATGTTTCAATATCTGCAAATTGCTTCAATACATTTGCAGCATATCATTGATTATTGTAGACCCGTGCCCATTTTGCTGAAAGGTTCCAGTTCGAAAATATGCTGCTGTTCAAAAGATAACCTTCTATTCAATAGTTAGCGGCATATTCCATTAAAACTAAAAAGTACGGCGCCAAATAAGGGACTGGGTCAAGAATCAGCACAAAGAATACTGGGGCAAAACAACCGGGCAACAACATGGAAAAACCTTTATCAAAGGACCATCCAGGAGAAAGACTGAAGAACTGCTGTCACTAAGCAGGAATCAGCTCCGCATACTCCCTGGCTCCTAACAGGGCACTGTGCCCTGAAAGGACACCTACACAAAATGGAATTTTTCAACGGGGACCTAAGATGCAGACAATGCAATAGGGCACCAGGGACATGCTAACACATCCTGTGCGGCTGTGAGGCTCTGGATCACAGAAGACAGGCAATATATGGACAACCAAAACTGAGTCCAGGAGAATATGAAACTAAAACAGCGATGGGGTTGTACAAGCTAGTGCAAGGGACCAGAGTACTGGATTGGTTATCATAAAGTAAATGGGAGAATATCACAATAAGCCCAAGAGGCTGCAGTATTCCGGAAACGAAAAAAAAAACTAAACATATCGGCTCAGTGCTTACGCGTTAGGGTACGAAGATGTCTCACTGGTATAGGTGTAGGTATTTGATCGCGAACGCTACATTGATGCCATCAGTTTGTTAAACAAAGCTGCCAAGCTACTTTTGGAAAAGTAGTTAACTACTTACTATTGAGTACTTGTCAAAAATGCATTGTAGTTGAAAAGTACTCCAGTACTTTGAATTTGAAGTTGTGCAATTACGTGTCTTCAATTACATTTACAACTACTTTTGTAGGTACATTTTACAATTACACAGCATGGAGTTTTTTTCATCATGAAAATTTAATCTTTAATCATTGTTTAATATTATTAAAGTTTAATATTAATGCAGTCTGTAGAGTAAGGAAAACGGAGAGGTAGTCGTGAATAATTCCTACAAGGAATTTTTTGTTTATATAATGTAGGGAGTTGCCACAACTACAACTATTAATTAATGTCTTCCACAAAAATATCGTTTCCGCTATGTTGAAAAAATGTTGGTCAGAACAAGTTTACTCAATTGTCTCCTTTCCTATCGGTTCTACCCCAAAATTAGGTATTATTATTATTATTATTATTTAAGCCAAGTTTGCAGCTTTGAAAGATCTGTGCGAGCTGCGCAATGCCCAAAAAACAGCGAAATTTTTGCGCCTGTTTCGGTTTTTATTCAATATCTCCTAAAGTATGCGTTGTATAGAAAAAATATCGCTGCAGAAATGAGCAACAGAGCGTCGAAAACACCCGAGTCATTGCTACCAAAGTGGTATTTTACATAGCTGACAATGGCTCTTACGGAATTGTTGCGGTGCCAAACAACTTTATGTAAAAGGTATCCAAAATCCATTATATCAGAAATTTTGTCTTTATGCCATTTTCGAGGGTATTACTAGACCTATAGGCGTCCTTCTGAGCTCAAATCAAAGCTAAATAGATTTACTATAAATTCATTACCTATGACTTTCCTCTTGAGATGAGTATTTTTCCCAATATTTGGCAAAATACATCACCAACACGAAATTTTTTCACTTTTTGGAGACACTTGCCTCTGAAAGTTCTAGACGTACGGAATTCGGTTTGGGCTTAAATTGTAGAAAATTTAATCTACTTTGAAACAGGAATGATAATATGTTCTGTACAATGCATACTTTAGGAGATATTGAGTAAAAACCGAAACAAGTGCAAAAATGTCTGTGTTTTTTGAGCGTTGCGCAATTGCAAACTTGATTTCTTAATATTGGCATAGGTTCTAAAAACATATTAAAAAAGTAGAACTACATAACCTTTTGCAACGTCGGATGTATAAATTTGACTCGGCTATATTGTAGAAAGTGCAAATTATATTTAATAGTATATTACATACCGAGATGAAAAGTGTTTCATTGTTGTCGAGAGATAAGATATTCTCGAGACAGCAATGAAATTTTCCACCAAGGTATGTATACTATTTTATTCACAATCATCTCCCATAAAGAACAAAAAGCCAAAAAAATCGTTTACTAAATTTTTAAATAGCATTTTATGTTTTTATTAAGCAGGCAATGAACAAAAAATTCTTATGTCATGCGACAAATGTCAAAGTCGTTTTGTGTTTGTCCCTGGCCTCTATTTATAGAAAATGCAGGATAATAATACCGATAGTTCTTCGAAAACCATGCAATTATGCGTAGGTGAGGATTCTTTCCAAGCTGCTTGGTTGTTTCTTCTTTAGGGTATGGCAGGATTTTCCTTTCTTATTTATATTTGACCCTACTAATTCCTTTCTATTTACCAAAAATTTTCTTCACCGCACAATATACAAACAAAAAAATCCCTTGTAGGAATTATTTACGTGTTAAATGGCAGATTGCCTATACTATATTGGGGAATTACGGAATTTCTTCAAATTGGACCACTATTCACAACTACTTATGAGTGCTTGTAGTTAGTAGTTAAAT